>OX411880.1:128544160-129872077 GCA_948293265.1 Cheilosia impressa | reverse complement strand
ATCCGAACGCTGTGCGCGCTCTCAATTAAGATATCTGCGGCAGTTTAAAATCGACACTGCAGCAAAATCAATCAGTCAATCCAGTTAGAGTCCATTTGAATTCCAATTCGTGAAGCGGTTGTAGACTGTCAGCAAGTTTAGCTAAACGTATGTGCGCGACAATTGCTGTGATTAAATAACGATTCGCAGACATTGCTGTGGCAAGTGAATTCAATCATCAGACTTCGGGGAGTTTTATGTAAATTGTGTCGTCTTGTTTATCGTGAATTGGCGACGAAATGGATGTAGAGGGAATATTGAAATGATATTGGCGATGGCCGTATTAGTATGTGGCAATGGCAGTACGGTTTGACTTAGGTCAGTGACAATTGACTGGACATCATGGGTATATTGAATGGGTACTTTGTGGTTCTTCTTTGGTCCCTTTTCGGTGGAGTGTATATATGTATAGTGGAAGTGCATGATCGGAGCCGAAGATAGTCTGCAATTGTAGGTGGTCAATGGCCGCTACGTCGCACATAATAAGTGGGTTTCGTCTGGCACTGGAGCATAGCTTTAGCGAGAAATTCTTGACTCTATATGGATGCGGTATGGCAAGGCCCCGCGGATGTTGCCCTTTTAAAACTGTGGGGTTCTGGGAAGAATTTAAATGAGCTCGTAGGACCCCAGACCGACATTGCTTCTCATAATCGGTTATATTTTGCGCGACGAGTGAGAGGAACCTACTATTTCTAACACGACTTTGAACGACTGTTAAAAACTGAAGTATTTATTTAGTAAAAATCGAGTTTTTTCTTAAGTTGCAGGAAAAAAACAAAACTATATAGGTATGCATTCCAAAAAGCTTAAAAGATATATTTAAGTATTTTTCCTTGATTCGAATGATTAGCTTTTTAGGAGCAGTCAGTAACCTTAGTCTTCTAGGGTTAAGGAAACCTACATAATAGGTACAAATTAGTTTTGAAAAATTTGAGAATTTCATCTGGGAGAAAAAAATGTGTCCAGTCGAAAAACGACTCGAAAATTTTTATAGCCACAGGGATAAATTACTGAATTTTAAATTGACTGGGTGGAAACTTGCATTTTCTGTAAACTAAGCACAACATGAATATTTCCGGTTGGCTTTCATATTGATACCTTGTCCTTTATAGCTTCATCAGAAAGCACTTATCCTTATTTCTGTTTAAGAAAATTACTATCACTTAACATGCCTGAATCGGCACCATTCCACCCCGTTTTTCACAAACATATTAACCCCTCATTAGCGCCCCACTCTTTCATTTCACATAAATACTAAATGCGAAATGCATAAACCCGTCGCAATAGATATTTCGTAATTTAAACACCTCATTCGAAGCAGCACATCAAAGGAACGTGAATGTGTCAATGGAAATTATACCGAAAAAACGTTTTTCTTTCATTGCTAAACCGTACGCACCTAACGGTTGTGTCAAAGAAACGGAAACCCCTTACAAAAACAAACAACCAACAAAAAAATTAATAATAAATAATCCAAAATAAATGTAGGTAGCGTGTGTATGTGAAATAAATTGTTATCCTTAAATCAAACGACCAAATAAGGTTCAAGTGAAGAACGATCGCAAGTGAGTCTATGTATATAATGTAGGTAGTGAGAATAGTAGGTAAACAAACATGTCATTCGCTTTTGCAGAAGACTTCGAGTACTCCTCGACATATCGATTGAGTACCTGTTTATTTACTATACAATTAAAAAAAATAGAGACAACATGCTCGCTCACTTGATCCTTTGTAGCTCAGCAATGGCAAATGGCGCTTAACACATGCCGTTCTTATGCGAGCGCATTATTTAAATCTCTTTAGATGCTAAAAATACCTCGGACAAGTCGTCAGCAGCACAGGTGCTAATGAAATTGAATGGCGCCCTCTGTGCCGGGTAAACAGCTTAGAAAAGGTGTCCGTGATATGCCCAAATGGGTTGCTAAGAAGTCTAATAATGAATATTCTCGCATATAAGTGAATGAATAGGAACATGTGAGGACTTCCGTATTTTCTGAAGTAATGTCTCCCAAAATGTGTTGTGGGCTGTGTAAATATTTGAATTTAGAAACGCACCGATGATGGTTGGCATAAACAGAGAGAATGAGAACCAGGGGATTAATTTGAGCATTTGCGGGATTTAAAGAGTATCGCCGATGTTGAACATCTCCTGGACATTTAAAGGGAACGAAAAGGACATACTTAGGCCTTAGGCATGGGTTTAGGCAGGTTTTCAAAAATGTTTGACATATTAATAAGAAATTATGTGTAACTCGTTAATGACAGGCGTATATCAAAAGCCACTTAGAGTATTTTTTATTTCATATTTCCAAGGGGTTTGATGTATGGGCGCCCTCAAACTTCCCCTAGGTCTTGTTTGCAATTATTCAATTTTAGCAGCTTCTTTCACCGCCTAATATAATAACAACAACTATACGCTATACCCTACTTGACAGTTCCAATGTTAAGGACAAACTTGTAGAGAGGCAGTCCTAGAAAAGTCTTGAGAGCACCATTCAATGCTGAGTTATTAAATGTTTCTCAACTGAAAATGAAGGTATTATATTCGCAAGCACACTCCAAACACCAAATATACCAGTTCATTCGCTTGTACTACAAATGCGTGAGGATGATTGACGCGGAACGGTTCAGTTAACCATTTTTTGTTTAGACGACTTTGTCAAAATACTCGTACAAATAACAAAATTGTAAGGTTTGTCTATATGTATGTAGATTTGTACACGTATTACTTTGAAATTAAACCATCCCAGTCGGTATGGGATTTGTCAAAAAAAAAACAGGAGCTTGATATGGAATAACTTGTATCTTTTCTTTGATCGCAATTGGTCAATATTCAAGCAAACTTTATGCTGCTTTTGATGAAAGTCATAGACTCAATTCGACGTTTGCTGAAATGGTGCACGAGAAACATGTAATTTCCCTGGTAGAAGAAATTCGGTACACTGCGATCCTCCGAAAGGTATATATTGTTATTACCACGGATATAGATGCTAACGATAAAAGAGTATCTACCAGATCGAGCTGCGTAACAATGAATGTAACAGCTTCCTGAATACAAAATACTACAGGTATATGGTTGTCTAGCAACAAGTTTCGATCAAATAAACCTTTCTGGAATCTTGACCAATTGAATTTTAAACTTTCCAAAAGTAGACTCTAAACTATAAACAACCAAAAATACTTCCGTACTCATAAGTGCTTTGTAACACGCTGCGTATTTTAAATATTAATATAACATGCTGTTAGTTAGAACCAACCCACTCTATGTAAAAATATTGTAACATACAATATATCATACTGAAATTATTCCCAATGCAAATTCTTGAACAAAACACCAACATTCAACTTGATGATTGGTCATGTGCCCATTTGAAAGATTCAAATTGAAAGCTGTCACACGCAATAACATAGAGCCGTTCATGGAGTGACAACTTAATTTAAAGCTTTGGGAACAATTCTCTACCAAATTCGAATTCATTATGTGTGCTAAGATACTGCACCGTCAATCTTGGAACATGAATGGGCATTTTATTTAAAATTTTCACTCTTGTACAATAAATATTAAAACAGAAATCTAAAAGAACATGTTGCATTAATGAGACAGCGTGCTGTATTTGTTTTTGATTAGCACATCTGAAAATATATAAGGTTGAGTGAAGTTGTTGTGGGTTCAAACGTGTGGCTTCAAGTGAAATGTCTCAATTTTTTGCACTTGGACTCTGCCTGAATTTGGCGTATTTGAGGTTTTCGGGCATTGAAGAAGTGTTGAAAAAATCATTAAAATATGGCGCAGATCTTTTTGGTTCATGCAAACCACATTATGAAAGAAAATCCTCAAAAATATTAAATTTCATAAAGTAACCTGTACAAATGACAATAGAAATTTTGAAAATGATCCATTATTCAAAAGTGTGAGTGAAGAATAATTAGTATCTACCTACGCATTAGTCTGGTTTTGGGCTAAGAAAATCAATTAAGTTTTTACACATACTTACATTTTAAATTTTGGAGCTTCATATGACCCCATATATAGGCCCACTGAAGCATGACTCCACCAAAACCGAGGGAAGACGTCCTAAATCGGTTTGAGATAAAAGTTCTAGTAGGGTATTCGGTGTCGGTTTCGTAGTGGTTTGTGTGTTGGACTACTAAGCGAGGGGTCCCAGGCTCGATTTCGAAAAATCCAAATTTCGTCTTAGGTTTTTTTTTTCCACTGTGCCACCCCTCGCGAACGTCTGACAAACATCCGAGAGTATAACTGTCATTAAAGAGCTTCTCAATGAGCTGTTTGGAATCGGCCTAAAATTATAGATCTCTTCCATTCGTCCCAAATAAAAAACTCCCACAAAACGAATGGTTGTGAGAAGCTAGGCCTCGGGTCCCTACAGACCTGTTGCGTCAATTATTGCTTTCGTTTTTTTTTTATCTAACATGGTGGTGAAGATGAGTAGACGTGTATCTGTAAAAGCTGTGGACGTTCTATTGCTCCTAATAAAGAGCGTTGAACCTTGGGACGAAAAAAGATTGTTTGAGCGCACCCACCTGGAGAGGTTTTATTTTTAAGGTCTTGTTCACTTAGTTCGTAGACCCAGCTTTTTGCACAAATTCACTCGTGTGATTTTTTTTATTCTAAAAAATAAAACGAACCTAAAGTGTGAATTGACTTGTAATACCTGCCAGGGATTAGCTGCAGATGGCGTATAGTGGTGCTAGTTGTGTTTGAATCTGGAACCTCTCACTCAATATTCGAACACACTACCCGAATAGCACAGATTGTGATTTGCAACAAAACTTCGATTGTATTTCTGTTATATTTAAGTAATCTGTAACAAAATCCGTTCTATATCAGTTTTATTCATGTTCATGATGGACTAATTGTAACTTTGTCATTCGAAACGTTGTAAATACTTTTTTTAAAGTTTTAAATTTGTTTCCAAAAAGGGGGGATGTTTGAAAGTAGTTTCATAAAAGTTCTTAAGTTAGAGTTCTAAACAGGTTGGTAATATATTGCAGTAACATTTAGTAAATTTTCATTTTGGGTACCTCTAACTAAAAAGTCCATGAAACTTTTATATAGCAGAATCTTAACAACGAAGTAACTTAATTACAATCAAAAGTCGTAAAGTTTTTATTATGTTATATAAGAAACTTAAAGTCATTGATAAGTTTTTTATATGTTTTTACAATGAATCCTATATTAACAAGTCAAATATTTTTCATTATATGACAGCTACTCTAACGCCATTTGGAATTATTAGCTTCAGTCGTCGTCAATCACTGCTGATTAGTAAAATAATTTTTAATTTCTTATAATGATGTTGATAAGAAAATCGAAATGTCAGCGCCAAGTTTCATAATGTTAACTTCATTATAACTAAACATACTTCACAACATCAAGTGGTTGTAATCAGCGTTGCCAAATCAGCTTTCCGCAATGATTCTACGTTCCAGAAAATGTTACTTCAATGCACAAAAACAAGATATAACCTCGAATGTAATATTGTTCCACCTAGAGGATTCGCAATTAAAAAATATGTTGTACAAGTGAGATCAGGTTTTTTATCCTCGAAGAGGCAAAATAGCACTGATATGTAGTTTTATCATTTAAAACTCAACATATAAGTAAGCAATCAAATGTAAGTTAAAATGTTCAATGTAACTTAGATATTTGAAAAATATTGCTTACAGTGTACTCACCTCGATAATGACAGATAACTGACGAGGATAATCATTTATTTTAACTGTAACACAGCCGTGCTATTTATATTAATTTCCTGGTTATATCTTATATTCAGTTTTTCTAAGAATGTTTGGCAACAGTGGCTATAATGTTTTCGACCAAACCAAAGTAAGTTACAAAGAAGTTATAATGCTATTAAAGCTTATTTTCAATTATAATGATGTTCCAATAAATATGGAAACAACGGTTTACTAACATTCAGTTGTTATTTTGTTGTACCTTCATTTCAATAACATTTCAAGGAACATTGAAGTTGTAATAATTGTCCATGTTTTAATAAAGTTTCATGTAACAACCGCCATGTTTTTCACCATTTTATGTGCGTATTTAACCCCATATTTTAAGATGCGAAAAATACATTTCAATTTTCCCAATATATAACATAGTTTCTACAATTCAGTTTAATAGAAACTAATATAGAGGGTATATTAAAACTTGTTTCTACAAGTCTTTTGCGATTTTGAAGCTTAAATACAAATTTTAATATATTCTGATTTTTAAAAATTTCTCTATTTAACACTTTTTTGAAGGCGCTTGAGTTTTCCGGAACCAAAATATTAATGTTCGTGACAAAAGTAGTATTCGTTGGAAGATTTTGGTCAAAAATCGCAGCAAATTCGAACTTCCAATATAACATGCTTTAGATATTAATGCCTTTCAGATCGAATACATTCACCTTTCCTTTTATAAATACTTCATAATTTGTTTGTCTACATGTAGACTCAAAAAGCATTCTAATAATAACTGATTTAAAACTTCTCGAATGTTTATAGAAATATTTTTTATGCAACTCAAGAGTTACGTTAAAACCAACATGCTTTCGTTGGAACAACGTAATAAAAACTATCATTTACCAAAAAATAACCTAAGTAAAACACAAAGACTTGTTGCAAAATATGAGGGGAAATGCGGCTATTTTGGTTACAATGTGGATGTGACAATGTTACTGCAATACTTAGGAAATAAATTGATTGTTATATTACAGTTGTATGTACCAAATTATAACCCAAGTGTGCTATTCGGGTAACCACTGAGTCGTCTTTACTTCAAAATGCCGGAAAATTGCGTTCAACCCTACATCCTAAAAAAATATGAATTCTATGTGGGTTCAGCAACTCGCAGCAATAAGCTGTCATATCTGCAGGGAAAGTTTACCAATATAGTCTCGCTGATGGCAGCTCTTAAAATACCTATCATTGTTGGATACTACTTATTTAAAAAAAAATCCACCTGGCTCTTGAATAGCTTTACGGTGGTGGAGTTAAGAGAATTCTGCTGTGCATCGACTTACAACTTGAAAATACACCTACATATATTGACTAGGAAAGGTAGATTATTGTCCTAGCACGAATATGAAATCGATTACGCGTGCCGAAAGTCCCGTAAGCCATTCATCCTTCGATTCAACTACCCATTACAATTTCGCATCGATTCACAGCAAACTCTACCTTACCAAAAATGTTCGAAAACTGCTGAGAATCGTCTGACTCATATTTTGCTAAATTTAACCAATACATACACTGTCCCCACTCATGTGGACTTTGTTTCGTCAGTAGTAAATGATTCATATTTATCTACCTACCTTTGGTATAAAAAAGCGTCCGCAACTGCCATTAGGTATTGTTACAAATGAGTTAAAAAAAAAAAATAAACCAAATAGCTAGAAACCGACAATTCAACCACAGACAGTCTGGCTGTAGCAGATAAATAAAATTTTATGCATAAAACTGTCAGCAATGCTGTAAAACTCATAAGAAAATCACCTAAACTCCCATAAAAGATATGAATTCAGATTGCTCTCATGCGAGTATTTTGTATTTATGTAATTTGTTGAAACCAAAACAAAAGGCCGCCAAAGTAGGCAATTTAAATAAATTTATACCTAGAAGAAAAAGGGGCTTTCTTAATCCCCCAAAGATTTCGGAAATGCTGCATGCAATTAACGCCATCAACTCGCAGTTGCACAATGTATTTGGATATCTACGATAATTTGCGATGATTTTTTGTCTAGTCGACATCGACTGATATCCGACGAGTTCGCCGAGTATTTCCCCTTTCAAATCGGTATCAGTGCCTCACTCGGAAATCCAACATGGTAGCAAGTCTCCACTAAGCCAGGTCTCCAAGTGAGTGCAAGCGGGACAACTAGTTCACACGTCCTTGACTCATTACGCCGCCATATGATGCGGCCATTACCTCAGTTTCGTTTATCTCTTTCGCACAAGCTACTACCCACCTTCCAACGCATGCACGGCAGTGATGTATTTACCATCTTCGAATGGATCGATAGCCGAGGGCAGAATTATTTCTGGTTCCGCAGGTTTTGCATCCAGCATCCACACGCACGGTGTAGGTATATCTGGGCAAGAAAGAGAACGAACTTCCCGCAATACATGTGAGATGAAAATATGTATGGGAGTGTATCGTTTACGTTTTACCTGAGCAAGGTAGGTAAACGAAAATCTGTGGCAAAGTAGCCGTTCTTCGAGTTATCGGCATCGTCGTCGTCGTCGTTTTACTCTTGGTGTCATTGCTATATGGTCGTACGTCGTACATTTCGATTCTGGTTTTCTTCTGGATACATTGAATCGAATTGAATTGCTGATGGACTTTATTGTGGTTTTATTGAGGGAATTTGCAATAAAAATTTGCATTAACGTTGAGCTGGTAAATGTGCGCGAGCAACCCCCCCCGCTTGATTTCTGAGCCCGACTCAGAGACGTAACGACGTAACCTATGCGAGATACGAATTATCTCGGCGGCCTACATCGGTAATTGAAATTGGGCGTGGGACGGCCGGCGAATCGCTAGCTGGTTCAGGCTGAGTTATGGGATATGTGTGTCTGTTTAATTTGGTTGCCATAATTACGCAATAAATCTTCAGCGTGACACTTTATGGGGCCAAGTCAAGAGGAAATAAAAACGAAAAGGTTATCCAATACCCTATCGATAAATATTAGATTTTGGGGGCCGGAAGTTTGTCGCACGCAGTTATTAGATCGAAGAAAGTTATTGTATTTTGTTTGCTTCTATTTTCCCCCCTCTATTTTCACTGCATAGGTATTATACCGCAAGTCGTTGGGCTAATTTTTACGATCAATAAATATGCCAACAGTATAATTTTTGTGTGTATTAATGAAAATGCATAAATTGGCGCTCTAGGCTTCGCGGTGCTTACCCGCTCCACTCTGTAAACAAGTGCAAGCAATTACTAGCCGACAGGGTGGGCTTGGTCGGGAATCGAATGGAGTGTTGTGCTGGTGGGTCGGGCGACTGCGTGCATTTGGAGGTGTGTTACTAAATCATGTTTATTTAAGATTTTCTCAAAAAAAAAGTATGCCAGCTAAAGTTGATTAACTTGCCATGAAGTTGCGAAGATACGAGTATGTGTATGACGTTCGCTTAATAGAGACATCTCGGCAGTTGTTTTGATGGATAATTACCTACAAGATTTTATGGCGAAACTTTGAAACGATATGGCACTTATTGGAGATTATAATTATTCTATCTATTTCTAACTTAATGGGATATATTTATGGCATATACTATTGGGAGAATGTGGGTATGAAAACCTACATTATCTACATTAATTTGAATGGAAGGTAGTGAAAGTTTTCGTTTTCTAGCTAGAAACAGATATCTACAGTGCGGGTATACCCTAAGTAGGGGCAACTGGGAAGAAATGATTATTTGCTACAATTTTTAACATTAAATAATAAGGAAGGCATATTTCTACGAACTGGTGAGCAATAGATTGAGCACTTCGACGTGAGAAAGTTTAAGTCCAAAGCCGTTTGGGATAACTAACCAAATATAAATATTTCCGATAAATATCTTCTTCCTTTTGAAATACATACTTTTTCCTTGGAAATGCTTTTTTGATAATTCCAAAATAAACTGAGCATTCCTCAGAAGCAGAATAAGTAATAGGTACAAGCACTTTTGCAGATAAATAAAAAGTTGTGCAACAGGTCCATCTGCCCACCGACAGAACGTCACTATTGATAGCAACAATTTCGAGGTAGATATGGAGTTTATCTACCTCGAAGTAAACATGAACTCCACAAATGACATCCTTGTGGAGATCCGGCGAAGAATTACCCTAGGAAACCGCTGCTCGGTTTGGCAAAACAATTGGGTTCAAAACTCCTAACTCGAAGGACAAAATGTATGCTTTACAGAACCCTTATCCTGCCAGTTCTGCTTTATGGCGCCGAGTGCTGGACGATAAGCAGGAAGGGAGAGCTGATACTGGGCTCCTTCGAAAGAAAAATTCTTAGGCGGATTTTTGGTCCTGTGTGCGAGGAGGGCGAATGGAGAAGAAGATACAACCACGAACTCTATGAGCTGTACCAAGATGTGGATGTAGTCCAAACGGCCAAAATACGTCGACTACATTGGCTCGGCCACATAGAGCGAATGGACAATAATGCTCCAGCTAAGAGGATCTTCGAATCCCAGCCGCCAGGTTCGAGACGGCAAGGAAGACCGAACCTCCCTTTCAAAGACCAAGCCATCGCGAATGCCAGAGCGCTTGGTCTGGATAACTGGAAGCAGCGTGCCCGGGATCGCAGAGGATGGAAGGCTGCAGTGTCTCAGGCAGAGACTCTCCACGGGTCGGGAGCCCCTTAAGTACGTAAGTAACAGGTCCATCTGATGGTCAAAATGGTTCTTACCAATTTCAGGCAAACGAAAGAAACCCAACCCAGAAAAAAATCCATTGAACGATAATAGATTATATAAAAAAATTGAGTTTGCTATTGAGTTAGAAATGACCATATTACCTTATCGAAACTAAATTTTGCTAGAATCATATCGGCCGTTTTCGAGATATATCCAAATTTCAAAAAATTTCTACCGTTAATCGATTTTGTAGCGAAAAGCTGAGTACGCAGTCATGCTAACCGCAGCTACTTAAGCTCCAATAAAAATTTAGGTTGAAATCCTAAGAGTCATTTTCGAACAAATCAAACTCGTATGAACATTTTATATGGAAGTGAGGGTCCACACTCCACACACTTCAAATCCGACGTTTGAACCAAATCCGGGTAAAAGTTTGGGCTGTAGGCCTTACACAAAGAGAAACGGACTGACGGACAGACTGACGGAAAGACGGACAGTCCGACAAACGGACAAACGGACAGACGGGCAGACGGAAAGACGGACAGACGGACAGACGGACAGACGGACAGACGGACAGACGGACAGACGGACAGACGGACAGACGGACAGACGGACAGATGGACGGACAGACGGACGGACAGATGGACAGACGGACAGACGGACGGACAGTCGGACAAACGGACAGACGGACGGACAGTCGGACAGACGGACAGAAAATCTTAAGTATAAAATAAGTATTTAGATATCAAAAATAGCTACTTATATTTTTAATAAACAAAAGAACAACTTAAATTCTTATGTAAATGATGTACAAAATATATTAAAAAAAATATTTTTTTTTTTTTGATTATTTTTTTATCTAACAACAATCTTAAGACTAAGAACAGAACAACTTAAGTTTCATAAAAAAACGAATTTTTATGAAATAAAGTGCAGAAGAAATATTTAAGTTTTTTTTTAAAGAAATTTTTAAGAAATATATTTTTTCAACAAATACTTAGTAATTTTGACTTCGCCTTGCGAAAGACCAGAGCTAGAGGTCTGCCAGCGAGGACCAGAAGGCATGTTGCCCTGTGTAGAAGTTCGAGAAGTAAGCGTCAGGCGAAAATTTATGTCGCCCTTTCGGCTTTGCAAGAACAGGATGTTCCACTGGCTTTTCTTCTTCCACCTCCACGTAAGGCCGCTTCTGTGACCAAGTTTTTATAATGTGGGAGCCCAAGCCGACCCCAACTGGGGCGCCGACTAAGGCCCCACAGACGTTGCCTACGTCTGGCAGCAGGCTTGCGCCAACCTGGCTGCCAACTGTAGAGCCTGTTAGAAATTATTTTGTTACATTTTAGTATTTTGCCGAGGGTTTGTACAATTCACAGAACTTACCTATCACCCCAAATAGGAATGTGAATGCTATCTCCACGAGCCCACTAGAATTTGTGAGGTCCCTGGCCAAACCGAAATATTTCGTAGCCAGTTTGGCCACCTAGAGCGCAAAATATAAGTCTGGTTAATTATTGTTAGATTAGTATGGACTTACTACTTCGGAGCTAGCTGGTGTTGCAACTCCATATTTAGTACTACTGACCTGCTTGTTCAAGTTGTAGCACAACCTTATTTTCGGTCCTGTGGCTTGTGGCTGCGGTTCGTCTATCGAATTTAGATTTTTCGCAGCGATCATTTCGAGCACCTTCTTGATTGTGATGGTGTATTTTCGGATCATGATGGGCACTGGTATATTTTTCAAGTTGATTGTTGTCTTGTCACTGCTTGTGGTTTCCATTTTAATTGTTTTTTCTTTGTTTTTTTCTTTTTATATTGTTAAGCTTCCTTTTTGTTGACTTTTGTCTGTCGTAGTTTTTGTTTATTAATTTTCGTTTGACAATAAAAGTCAAGGCCTGTTTGTTTTATAAATCGGGAGAAGTGTTTGATTTCACTTGTTTGCAAGTACATTCGAGTAGATTAAGCTAGGTACTTGCCATGATCGACGGAAGCCATCTTCAGTTTCGGATAAAATTATATGAGACAAGCTGGTGAAGAGAAACGCTCTTTTATAATAGTGCAGCGGTTTCTTGTTACCCTTACCCACATTGTAGTTGATTGGCCATTTCGGTACCGCTATATTATTTGAAGATATTGCGTGAAAAATTCTTTCACATAATTTTCAGCGTCTTTGCAGGTGGCAAAATCATAGGGGTCAAGAATAAGGTTCTGTACTTGAACATAACCTTCCATTGTCTTTAGGCGTTTAAAGTTCAAAGTGGCTCCCGTTTAAACAAAAAAAAAATTCTCCCCAAACATCTCGGCCCATTCTAGTAATATTTCCTTCATAGATTCCTGAGTGGCCTTCAATCACATTCCAATAGAGGTCTTTGAAATACATATATCCACAATCAAACCAAGCGACTTAAACTAATACTGCAACCTGCCTTTAATAGGTTTTGGTGCATTAGGCGTTCTTAACATAGGTACATACACTTCCATACTACGATGTTACCGACAAACATTCCGAAGCAGCCTTTTCAGTGTTTTGCAACTGAGATCAAAGCTCAAAAAACACGCCTTATGTGGCCCTATTAACGAGTATAACAATTTTTTCACAGCACTCATGAGGGCGGAAACGAGAAGTCGGTTAAGATTCGGTATGATATAAATTGCCATTTTCCACTATCTTGCAAGCATATTAATGGAAGTTAAAACGGAATACGTGGATATGTTGATATTTGATATTATTAATCAATAACAATGCTGATTAATATCACCACCGTAGGTACGTAATAATGAAAAATCTCTAGAAAGCAGAAAAGTGATCAATAAGAATCGGACGAAATTTACAAAAAAGTAAGACCTGAGAAACTTTGTCGCAACTTTGTGTGTCTTCCATTCAGACAAAAATATCTATACATAGATTTTTTTAGAAAAGGGCAATGCGGGCTTTAGTCACAATAATTTACACCTCATATCGTTGCTTTTATTGGTGTCAAATTGCAGGCCTAGTTTTATTTAATTATTTTGTCATTCGCCCCGCAGTGTCCAAGTATGTAAATATATAGCTAAGGAACCAGATGACAATTTCTTATTTCCAGAATAAAACAAACACATCTTAGTTGGCACATAAATACTGTTAATCAAATAAAATATACCTATTTTCTTTTTGCATTTGATGTGATTGTGGGAAACAACAGTCTCGAGCTGACTTGTGAGGTCGAATCTGTGTGCATGGATCAACAAAGGTTGGCAACTACCTTCTACTAAACAAAAAGTCAAAACACGGAGCAATAGATTCCGGTTGCAGATTCCATTGGTGCTGTACTACATGCTTACGAGAGTTGTAAGACATGGTCGATTAGTAAATCTTCAAGCTGATGGATGACAGAAATTTGTTTCTGGTTTGGCGTAATTTGAAACAAAGGTATGTTCCCTAATGTAAACTTATCGTCAAGAATGTCACCATTTGCTACATTTTATAATTCGATCATGGATCTAAGGTTCTTGTTCTTGGTGTAGGCAAGCTATATAGGTACCAATGCCCCAAATTCGTGTGACAGACGCTGCAAATTAAGTAACTCAGCACTTCAAAATACACGAAATACATCGATGACAGGTAAGTCTTCTTTACGCGTTTGCTGGTTAAAATCGAGTCCGTGAGTCTATAAAAGTAATATATTTTCTAAAAATAGCTATACCAACAACTATCGGACCTAATGGCTAACTCGCATACGCACAGCTTACCATGCTGACAGTTTATTTTGTATGAAGCACCGCTTTATATGGGAAGTTTCCTAAGCTCGTAATGCCTGGCACCATAAAAGACATCAGTCAGCCACTAAATAGATAGTCGAAGAAGGTATCTATTAAACGATTTTAACATTTCTTTGCAGTTGCAGTCTCAGCGAGCTCTAATGGTAATAAACACCGATGTAAAATGCAGAACTGTTTAAAGCGGATTGCTATGGGACAGCCATGTTGAATGCTTACAGTCTTTAAACTTCGCATGTGAACCTGAACAGCATGTGCAAACATTTTCAACAGAACTTATTACAAACAACCCCAGCGCAGGAAATTAACGCAGCTAAATTTATGCATTTCAGTAGAATTAAAAACTCAAGTTCACAAAAAAGCGCTGCAAATTAACGGACACCAGCATTGGTATATGTCCGATCTTCGATTTCAAGCTCAGATCTCCGATTTCATGGAACCAAAGTGCGAGCGATACCTGCTCAAGAAAAAGGGTATCACAAGACCACATCACCATGACTAAAGACCCCAAACAAGAAACGTACTATAAATTACCCCGGACATCGCCATTCGTTCCCAATCCCAGAGCTGTGCTATAGATGCAATATATATTAATATGATATGGAGGCGAACTCACACACAGCACAGCACCTCGGACAAAAGGGTATCTTTAGAGTTGAGGCTTCTCCATTGCATTGTGGTGTGTCTCGTTCGGTTTTTGTTCGCTTGTGAAATGAATATCCAAAGTCCCGATGCCACACAAAAAAGATATATTGCGTCCTCCAGGTAAGCCGATGTATCTGTGTATATAGATACTTTCGTAATCACATGAATATTAATCTCTCGATATAAATAACGAAAAGAGGCTGCGTAGACGACGACGTTCAACAATGGTGCGATGGGAGAAAACCTTCCGCGCGCCGAGCCTTACAGATGCGCCGTCCGAACAAATCCTCTATGAAATGCACCTCCTTTTGCCACAAAAAAGAAAAAAAAAACTATCTTGAGGTATTTTTGTTTTAGGTACCTTTTTTTGTAAATTTTGTTGTTCCTGGTTTTTTCTCGGATTCGGTTTGTTGATTTTCAAGGTACCCATATCCACACATTTAATGGGCTTTCAGTGTTTTATCTCCCAACGAACTAAGCAACAAGATGGAAGACAGTTTTATTTATGTTAGGCGGTGCATCTTTTTAATTTCCATTCTCTTCGCTTTTTCCAGTGTTAGTTTCTTTTACCATTGGATTGTTCGATTTATAAACACTGATCGCAGTCGAGTGAATGCAGCGCTGGATAGGAGATTTTTCGTCGTCTTGTGGTTGGAGATTATCGAGTGCTCTCCGTTCGGGGCATGACTTCAAAAGCGGAAAAATTAACAAAGATATTATAATCACTTTTTATTTGATAGCTTATCGTTATGTTACTACTTGGGAACATTCGAAATGAGCTTTTAAATTTTTCAATTAAGCGAGCCGAACCCGTTTGCCTCTATACGGGAATGGGTTTTTCATTTTTTGTTGTTTGTCTTTTCTACTGGAAAACTCTTTAATCTTTTTATTGAATGGGCTATGGCTTACACCTGCGTATGGAGAATTCTCAGTCGGAGACACTTTAATGAGATATGTTGGTATTTACGAGGTTAAAAGACAAGTCCTGTGTAAGAATCGGTTTGGTCTTGCGCTGTGAAGGATTATTGTAGATTATGAGTTCGCGGATTTTTTTCCAGATTTAACAACATTGTTACCAAACACCTTTCAAGGTATATTTCGTGCTAATAATGTCAAGTCTCTCGATTGATTTTAAGTCTTTCAATTTTGTGTGATAAGACACGTGTATGTTAAAACGAAATAGGTACCTACAGGTTTTCTGAGTCTGCCTTCTGTATGGTTTATGGTATGGTTTAAGTTTCGTTTTTAAAATGTATATATTTTTTTTTTCAGAAGGGGAGACTGGAGCTAGTTGGGTCAGTGAGGCAAGTTGGCTCTGCAATTTAGTTTACAATTTTTTTTGGAAAACATTTCGGTAAATAGCGGTCCTTTCTAGTCTAAACTTTTGAGCCTAACACCAGGTAAGCTGCCCATCACTTATTAAAATACATAAGTGCAAAAACAATTACGTAACCACCGCAATTTAGATTCTGGTCACCTGGTAAGCCGAGGTTCAACCAATTGCAGTCGTGGATATCCTGCTTACCATCAATCTGGGATTACAATATCAAATGCTTTGTCTATCTCAGATTGATGGTAAGGAGTAGGAGGAAAGGAATTGATCCATTACAATATAAAATGGTTTTCTTTGACTTGAGAAGCTTTTAAACTTAAAAACTTATTTCTTCAAATGTCATATATGAGCGTCCCATAAGACATACATTCAATGCGCATCATCTCTCAGTACTTGTAACACCACCAGGGTGCCTCCTCCAAGCGTCTCTTGCACAACTCCTTTGGGCATGGAAATTTTTGACTGTGAGGAAATAGTTCCAGAAGAGTACAACTTACAACAATTTAACGGCAGAGCTAACATACCCGGCAAGTCGCCAGTTGCTGTGTAGAATTCGTAAGGATGGCAGAAGCTTACTTAATTTGGGATATGACGCAGATCCCTTCATGTCTCAGCAACAAAGTAGCGTAAGATTATTAATTGAAAAACGACTTTCAAACTTAATAACATCCACAGCAACTTATGCAAATTGAACGGCATGATATATAAATAAACTGTCATATTCCTGAAAATTGCTAAATATGCGCCAAGCCTGGCACCCTATTAGAATATTCCCTAAAAGTCTCTCTTTAGTGGTTGTCACTGATTTTACTTAAATGTCGCTTGATTTTAAATTGTCTTAAATACTTTTGCACACTATATGCTGCAGAAATATAAAGTATAAGTGCCTTATCAAACAAAAATCTAAGCCGCTCGAACATACATTCTATTGACCACATGTGGTTCCTTACACCGTACATCGTATATATGTATTTATCTTAACATAGTTCATAAGGTAGGTATTCAACAAAATATATGCAACACATGACGCTGCCATTGTAAATTTCACATTACCTGTGCCCCCTGGAAATCGACGGCATTACCTATAAATTTAAAAAACGAAGAATTTGCCATTTTGCTATTCGCAAGGATATCATCAGCAACATCACATCCCTGACACAAGACACAACAATAGCAAACCACTCAAACAGATGTCACCATACAATCCCTTGACTTTCTCTCGTTGTCGCCGGCCAACATGCCCCTGTCGTCTCTCCTTATGAAGAGCCGATTATAAGTAATAAACAGAAGCCCTGTTATATGTGAAGTACGGGTAACCAAACAAAACATTTTTCGCCTTTCACTTACTATATACCTTCGCCAAACCCCGAAGCCAAAGAACGCGCAACCACGCCACGGTATTGAAACAGCTCGTAAAAATGAAATGAGAAAGGATGACACTTTTGATATGCGACGACATGAACCGAAGAGGAAATAGCCCAAAGGCGAACCGATCTTTTCTCCGACTTTCAAATAAAAATTTCTAAATTACATTTATTACTGTAAACATCCATAAAACTGTCATCTGGCTATCGGCTTTTGGGTCCATAACTGTCTCGGTTTGATTTGGAATTATATTAAAAAACAGACAACACCAAAACATGGAAGCACACAGTTCCGTTGTCAAGCAGATAGCGACAGCGACAGTATACCCAATCCCAACCCTGACGCGATAACACCGAAGGTCAGATATTTATGCCATTCGATGGCAAAAGTTCAAGCGAAACAACAATTTTCAATTTAAAAGTTAATCCTAGTTGTCTTCATGGCATTCGGCCAACTTAAATCGAATTTGGCCCAGGACACGACACACGATGATACGCACTCCTGCAAACAATTTAAATTACACCGTCCGAGAGGCAATTACATTGCCTAACTTATGGGCTTGCTGCTGCGCTGCTCTACAGGGTCAGGGGACGAGAAAAGTTAGCCGACTTGTAAATGGTTGTGCGCCAGCCTCAAACCCTATACATGTGGTGGTAATCCCAAGTTGTGGGACCGCGCGTCGCCGCCAAAATGGAATGCAAAACAAAAGATTGTTTTCCACGCCATATATACCGAGGGGGGGATGTTTCACTTTGTTAATTGACGCTCGAAAAATGCACAAGCATGCATGCATATTTAAATTTCGTCTCCCTGTGTGCGCGCGAATGTTGGGTGCTAGCTTAATGTCCATAGCGAAATTAATGCGCCACAGAATGTGTAGCTGGCATCTAACATGGTGGCACGGTTGATGTACCTACCAATATAACTAGGGATGCGGGAAAATGAATCTCCTTCCCAATATCCATGGCGACACGACGGGTAAATGGTATTGCGTCCTGGACGAGCATATTTTCATCCGTTGCAACAATGCCGGGCTGAGTTTTAATGGATCTGCTAGGTGGACCGTGAAATTGTACCCTCAATTAAAAACAAAAAAAAACACAAACTCAGTTATGACCAAAACAAAAAATAAAACTCAGTAGACAGAAAGTATTTGAAACTTAAACTCCCATTTAGGGGTGAGACACACTGAGATGGGGTGAGAATTGTATACACATCCCGGGAATCCATATTGTATATACCTAGTTTATCCGTTATGTATACCAACAATACGCCTAACCAGCGAGGATGAAAGCGGAAAAAGTGGCAATTTGCCTGATTCCCTCCCGTGGAAAATTTATTGATGGAATTTTAAATCAGGTTGATGCTATTGCTGAGTGCCAGCTATTTGTTCCATAATAAAAAAAGGAGAACAAATGTGGCGGCTTAAGTTTCTCTATACTTAGGTACGTAACTAGAGAATTTCCACAGCATGCTTTGAATAAAGTAGAACTCTTATTTTTAGACTCGTAATGTGTCTAATGTGCTTTATTAGTGACTTGTCTTTCGACTGTAAAATATACATTGCGTGGGAATTATTGACAGCTCTAGCTTTCGCAACCAAAATATGGGAAAAATATGAACAGAAGTCTATGAAGCGTTTCTTAAGTAGATACAACAATGTACATGCATTATGTAGCGACGCTCCCTACCCAAATTTTACAAAGAATCTTTGACTCCGGATTTTTTAGGTTGTGTGGCTGACAAGAACCAAACTACAGGATGTGAGCTGTAGTGTGACTGTCAATGCCGTATATGAGCTGCTTCAGGGATTGCTTTTTATTTCATTTTAAAGATAGACAACGCTCCGTTTGTTCTTTTCCGTTCATGGCATCACCTTTCGTTAAATAGCTGTCAAACAGAGTGCAAAATCCTATGATACTGATATCTTGTGATACCTTATGAGAGGCAGGCGACCGATTTCGCCAGCTTTTTATTTGTAAAGACCATTTCAATGGTGGCCGAATACACAAAGCGTTGGTAACGCGTTCACTTAACTTAAGCGGATTTTTAACCGCAAATTTGCAACCCAAAATGTTTCACCTTAACTTGAAGACATTAAACTACAAAAAGGTAAATTAAATGCTGGAGAAGAGTATATTTCCACAAAATGCAATAACTGTTACTTTTCGAGAAATATATTGTTAAGAAGTTGTGGAAGAAAATAGCAGTCAAGTTTTTACTATTCTTCCGGGGATTATTCCGCCAAATGAAATATAATAATCATCCTTCCATTATATATTCACACAACCTTACAGTATAGACATGCAGTTGACAACCGGAGAAGTCATCGATTTCCTAAGACTCCAAAAGGCTGTTTGCTCTGCCCAATCACTTGATGCCAGGCTCCAAAAACCGCACCTGTTACTCTCATTTAGTCTGCTCCCAAGTGATTCTAAACGGACCAAACCACTTTTAACAACTCAAAAGCAGAACTTACCTACATATCAGGCTTCAAGCTTCTGAGTAAGGGACTGCTAAAACACTATAAAGATATTTCGAAGGCAAGAACTCTAAGCCCCCAGTGTTCACCTAATTAAAGAAGTCCAACTCATTAGACGCCTAAAAATGTGTCTTGTAATATACTTACAACTATTTTCGCAGCTGTACCATCAAGGTAGGTATAGAATATTTTTCCAGCCACTCTCACAAGCACTACAGATTCGTTTGACCCTTTGCGTCAGCCTACACAAAAAATTAGTAATTAATACAATTTATGCGACTTCTTCGATATCATTCGAATGTCACGTTCGAATTTCATTACGCACCCAATCGTTTAATTAAATTTCATTAATGCCCCCAGATATAAAAACACCAAGGAAAACACAATGCCAGCCAAACGGATTATCTTTATTGAAAAAGCTTGCTGCAAGATATCCTTTCCTTCATTGCCAGTGATATTATTTATTGGAGCACTACTTCAGCTTTCTTGGCACGTACTTAGGACTCATCCGTTCACCCATACATAGTCCTGTTTTCTTTTTATTAGAAAACTTTACACAGCGTTCGTACATATAGCCAAGAGGCGGGTTAGCATCTTTAACCAATAATATTTATCTTTATTTCCTATATTATATTGCGCAGACCTTTCTGCCAAAGCCAAGGCGAGCGAAAGTAACCACCCGTATGTGCCCATGCCCGACAATATATGGGGTTTCGGTTGGGGAAAGAAAAATTGCGTAATCAGAATGATAAAGGATGTTGTGCCGAAGATCAGTGGGTCTCGGCGAAGGATTTTTAATATTAGAACGAATGACAAAATGCTATTGCCTCGTTTATGAAGATAAATGCGTCAAAGGGGGCATCATGTAGATACGACTTGTGCACAGGTTGTGCTCATTTATACTCTCATATATTTCAGATAATAACGTTATTCCGTAGAGTTCTATTAGGGTACATTTATACGAATGCATGCACGCAGTGTTTGCATTTTAGAGGTATTGGCTGGAAGAGGCTCACCCTATTTGGACGGGCACAGGGGATGGCATCTGTTGTTGTGTTTTGCTGGACTGAATTGGCTGATGGGTTCGGAGAAATCCAATTGGAGGAACTTCTGCCGATTCGATGGGGTGCTGTATGCAAAATATGTATGAAAGTTATGTTTCAATTATGTAAGCGGCATTTGAGGTAAAGCCGACGATGGAAACATGTGTTACTTTCACAGGCGTAATTATTTTGTCCCCCTTTCACCAGAGGGCATATTGTGGCAGAAGTGATAAACGAACACTTGGCCGTCTTGTTACGATTCAAGTTTCTTTGCAAATAGATGAAATGTTTGCTATAGAATATGGGATTTATGTCTAGAGAAGGTACGCGTACCTATCTTGGTTTATTACAGTGATGAGATTATGATGTCATGGTCGCATGTTCAAGCAATTTTGACAGACAAAATTTCTTCTTCAAGTTATATGATTGCGAGCTGCTGAGCAAAGGGTAACCATTTCGAACTCAGGCCAAAACACCATCGCGTCACTTGATTGAGGCAGATTAGAATGGTCCTGTATTTTAGGCAATCAAGTCTGGAGAAAAAGGGCCAGTGGGAGAAAAAGAGCCAGTGGGAGAAAAAGTTGTCATTTCTGCAGCTACTCTGCAAATTAGTTCGCATGACACTACAATGGTTTTCAATGTTCAGCTGTATTACATTTTAAACGTACTTTTTTGGAAATAACAATTTTTGAAAAATTTGGGAAGGGCCTTTTCCAAATAAAATAAGTGCCATATTTCGAATTTAGTCAAACAACGGTAACGCTGATCGCGAAAATGCAAAAACAATTCAAGTTGCCCAGTCAACGCTTTCTGATACCTTGTCCCGTCAAATTTAGTTGACTTTTTACAACTTGGTATCTGAACGTCCCATTTCAAAGCTTTTTATTTGGACATAACAGCATTTCAAAAGCTTTTGAAGCGCCTTCTCCAACTAAAATAGGGAAAAAATTGTGGCAGACGCTGGAAAAAAGTGTCAAAATGCAACTTTAGACGCACAACGGTCGCGCTCTTGAGACTGAACTTCTTTCGAACTATCTTTCACAGAAGGCGTGAAACTATCAAACGAATCTTGGAGCTCTATAACTCAACTTCACTGCTCCTACATTGTATTTAAAATCCAACAGTTGTTCGGTGAAATATTTTTCAATGATTTCAGGCTGACATCTGAGTCAAGCAGAGCTCATAGAACTTATAATCCACAATGTCCATTACGCCCTGAGTACCTACCTTAAACGAACTGAAATTATCAACGGCCCACTGCTCAACGCCATTACGTATCTCCATTTCTAATTTCATGTCTTCACTATCTTGTGTGTTTGTTACAACAGAAAAAAAAACAACTCCTGCGCGACGAAGTAGCTGGAATTTTTTCTCCATTATTTAACTTTAATTTATATTCTGCTCCGTTAAGTCCAAATTTAACTATTCCAACCCCCTTCACGGCGGCTAACACCCTATGTCCTCGTCCTGTGTCCTGTGTGGACCTGTTTCCCTTCTCTCGTTAGGGTTTTCGCAAAGGGATGCTGTGTGCAAATGTTAGAAGAGTAATCTCACTCCCTCCAGTGAAACAAAAACAACAAAGAAAATAACCAAGAACAAAAACAATCCAAGGAGCTAACGTTGCAAATTTTAGTTGATTTAATAAAATTATACCCATGAGACTAATTTATTCACTACACCAACACCAGGTACTAGGTATACTTCCAGCGAGCACAACATCCGTGTGTATCCTTCTGTGTGCCGCATATTGACGTAGCATTTGTCCATTATACACTCCCTGCCGATATTTGTTTTTCTTGCTGCCGTTTCTTGATATTTATTTTTTTTTGTCGTTTTTTTCAGCTCTAGGGTAGCTGAATGTAGAGGGCTGAGCCCTCCCTTCAAATATTTGCTGATATATTACATAACGTTATTATGTATAAAATTAGGATCTACATTGCCATTACGTATTCTGTGCAAGGTGTTTCTCGATTGCCCCGAGTGCCATTTGTCAGCTGATAAATGGAAGTTTCAGAAGAATTGATGGCTGGCTTAAGTGGAGATTTGGCGTAGCAAGCAATTGTATAGTTGGATAGAGTAAGTTGTGTATAAATTTTTTTTCCGTGCTTTTGTTTCATTTCGATTTAATTTGTGTGGACACATTTGTTTAATTTGTGTGCTGGGGTTGTCTGGATGACGACAAAAAGACGGTCATTGCGAGTTCGTTAAACTTTTTGCGGTTCGTTTGCGTTATAATGGAGCTTTTGTTAGGTATATATAGATTGGATACTTAGGTGCATCTTGTGTCGTTTTTGATTAAATTTTTGTTCACAACTAGTTCAGACGACTTTAATATGGGTACAGTCAGAGTAAATCTAATCAATATAAGGGTATGAGTAAACTAATACAACACTCGTCACAATATGGACCCATCGCGGTCCAAAGTCATAGAGTATTATTTTCCCGCACACTAGAGCGGTGTACTTTGGAACCATATCATATCAAGAGTAACGACACTTTGCTCTTATGTACAAGTCTAAGTTGACCGCCAAGGCAAGTTGTTTCGACTTGGCCTTGTAGTTGTCATGTAAGTGAACGACAAAAGCTATTACCAACTATGATAATGATTTTCAAGGAATGGAATCAAAACCTATCGGATCTCGAAGTGACACCAGAGATCGGTTTCTTATCAGTGGACGCTCTTGTTGAAGATAAGGATCAGCGGATCCTTTCTGATTGAAGACGAACGGGAAAGTGGTCAGTCAAGAGTTTTAGCGAGTAAATCGCCATAACTCGATTCCAACAACCAGATATCAAGTAAATACGTAAACATACTTCACCTATAGGTGAAGGTTAACTTTGACAAGAAGTTCTCTCGAAAAGTCTGCGCATTGTGGTATTTTCCAAAGAGAAGAGTTCTCTCTACGACTTTACTACCCCGAAAGCAAGTTCATAACGAAACTGTAATCTTTAAGGTTGCAACATTTTGGAGCGGCCCAAAATAGTAGGTACCCTTTGCCTAAAAACTGAAAAACGAAGAAAGCTTTATCTATCGGATAAGAGTTATTGGGAACAACAGAACATCCTCCACGAGAGATGAGATCAACCGTCATAGACTGGGAAATTCGAAAGCATTTATGGATGCTGGCGCTAGCTAAATTGTTAGAAAGCAAGGCTTAGGAAATAGGATATTAATTTGTGACGCAAACTTCTATCGTGAACTTTCGGAGTGCCGATCTTCTGTCTGATATACCTACTTTGAAAATAATTGAGTGTGTGTTATGAGCAATAGACAACAGAATCATATTAATGGAATAACATGCTTTCATAAAAGCAGGGGGGCTAGTAACAGTGCTGTCGTAAAGTCGTTATGGTGTAAAGTCATTATGCAGAGAAGTCACAGAAGGACAACGAATAGGAAATGTGGACCTCGTCCATGGACGTCGAATATATTTCTAGCAATATCGAAATGTGTACATTGAGAAGGGCGATTACAGAACTTCAACTTTGATCAATCTCTTGCTAACGTTTGCTCTAAGAAAGGAACATCAACTCAAAACTAGATGATATCGACCTTGGAGTTAGTGATCAATTACAAGGAGGAGTCAGTCTCCTTAAAGAAATGCTATACATTCTATGCATCTGACTGAATCTTCAGCAGTCTGAGGGCAGGCCATACAGACAAGGGTGGTTACATCTCAAATTGAAAACAATAAAATATGCATGTTTATATGAATCGTCCTTGTTACATTGAACCAAGTAAATAATTGGAACAGTGGTCACCTTGTGCATGTTCAGTAATTTGAAGGAAAGGATGCACTCAATCAAGGTAATTATTTACTATGTAGCAGTCTCAGGACTCCACTGTCTGGTCTGGTCAATTGCGAACCAAATCTATCTATGCCTTCGAAAATTTTTGTTGCACCAACAATTTTTTTTTTTGAATTAATGACCCCATATATGCACATGCACAGTCCTAAGCCCTGAACTTGGTCTTCTGACAGCAGACGCGTATGTTTTTAAATAGTAAAAAAGACAGTTAAGCAATTGGGAGCAAATACCAGATATGGATACTCCATTCAGAATCATCGGAGAAGAAGGACTACGAATTGTCCATCCTTGCTAATAAATATCACTGACATTAATAAATTAAGTGAAATACCAGTTTTCGTTTAATATTAATTAATTAATTAATTATTTATTAATAGCTCATACTAGAGTTATTCAGTAGTAAATACTTTTGTTGTTGTTTTAAATTCTAATAAGCCTTATTTTAGTTTAGTAAATTATTCAATACGGAGTACAGTTGAGTGTTGTTTTCTACACAAATTTTACAAATCAACATTTCTCCCGTCATTTTGCCACAAATATAATTAAAAATAAAAGAAAATTACCGAGAGATCTACATAGAGCTCGTTACACATAATAATAATTTAAATTACTAATTAACACTAAAACTAACTTTTATCTTTTCTTTTTTTTTATAGGTTAGCTATTTTATTAAGAATTACGTATTTTCAGTTTGAATATTAGGATTCATTCAGGGTTATCATATTTATGTTTCTCTTCTCTATAGTCAAATAATTTCAACTCAATGTTTTTGTATATACGTATATAGTTTTCCTTAGGTTTATGTAAATATGTGTGCATTTGTTATCGAACTTGAAATATGGATGGGATTTTGTTAAATATTTTTCTTTTCATTATTTGATTTTTTGTTTCGAATATTTGTTTCTTTTTTTCTTGTTTATCATAAAGTTTTCTTGTAAAATAAATAATCTTCCAGTTCTTATCACAGAATTATATCAAAACAATTACTAATGATTCCAAAAATTGTAAAACAAAATAAATATAATGTATGTACGTATGCAAGGAATTGTATAAATATGTTGTTTATATTTATTTATTTTGTTTTGCTTTGATATACTTGTATAATGCAGGTTAATAATTTTATTATTGGATTTACGTATTTTGGTTGAGTATTAAATTTAAGGATTTATTTATTTATGAAGGAGATTATTTAAAAGAATGTTTTGCTTTTTTCCAAATGTAAAGGATATAAAAATATAAAAACTTTAATATTGGCAAGCTGATGATAGGAACGGAATTGTCGGAAAAGGGTTTATATAAATGTGTTATATGATAGCAAAGTATATAGCATTTGTTTACTTAATGCGATCAATTGGTACGGCGGATATTAGCGATCAGGAAATAAATTAAATTTAATGAGAGATATCCTGGACTATGGAGAGCTATGATATCGAAATTATTGAGATAAATATGGAGGAAAAGCTGTCCTCCCATTCTGATACTTGACCTACTCCATACGCCGAAGAAAAAAAGTTGAGATAATCAGAGCGGGCCCCGCTTAAAGCGGTCTATTAGCGATCCAAATGCTACGGTCCGTCACTAATTGCTGGGGAAGAAAATTTAAATTTAAATACTTGGCATAGATGGGGAATACATCATTATGGTACTAGGCTTAGCTTCTCAAACCTGACCCTGCTTCTTTCCGCACGATGAAAGATAGAAGGTTTCATAAAAATAATCGGTTCACATGTAGCCCCAACAACGCAAACATTTCAAGTGGATTATATAAAGACGGACAAGTGGAAGTGTAGGTCAGAATTCAACTATTTAATCCCTCAAGGAAGGCTGATGATGAACTCTTGAAAAGATGTACCTAGTTCCTAACAAAGTTCAAGTTTTTATAATTCTCAGTTTAACAATAATTTCTCGGTAGAATTTGTCAGGGGATATTCTTCGATCTTCGCATCCCAGAAATTAAAAACAACAACTCAGAAGAAGATGTACCTGCCAGTTTTAAATAAATTTCAAGTCTTTTCAATGTCCTACATATAATTCTGAGATTGCGGATGAGGTCGGAATGCTGTCATCAGAAAAGGATTCCCAACATCGGCAAGAGTTTTGACACAGAAGTAGTTAGAGACTTTGTCTACCAGGGCTCCACAATTATCCTGGCAATAGGCTTCAGGACAACGACTCAAACCAAATACAGTATATAATCGAACGCTTTAAACAATTTACAATTCCGGTACTGATTAAGACAATCAATGGCCACAACCTAAATAAAGAAGTATTGTATAAAATGGGCCCTGGCCGCAAGTCGATTATACCATCGGGTTATATTGATACTTCTGCCTTAGCAACCCTGTATAACTACAATAGGGGGATGTTATGCAGAAAGTATACACTCTTCCTCTAAGTCACATCCCCCAAAACTATTGGCAACAGAAAATTGTTTTTCCCGACAATTTTTTTGCTTCAATAAAAAACACAATTATTGCTCGCACACTATTTTGTGAAATTGTTTTTGCCTTGAAAAATTATATAACAGAAAAATTGACTGCTCCAAAAAATTCTACCTCCGCAGCTGTGCAGTTGAGTCCGCAGCAGCAGTTGTCTTCTGAATTGCATGAAGGTAAGGTCCTCTTTGGAATAGTGCGGCACGGCATAACTTGGTCGACATGAGAGAATTACTTACATAAATATTTGCTCATTTCTAAGTTGACAACTCCAACGACCAATTATACAAACTGTATAAAGCGACATCGAAAATTAACTTTTGGGGGCTTAACAAAGACTTGTAAAGCGAATGGACCATCAATGGTCCCGCCCGCAGAGTTGACTATTCAAACATAGAAGATTACCTCACCCATGGCGGCTTAACAAGCGGAAAAACTTGGAGGCACTTGGTTTCGGACAGGGCTAATTGAAGAGAATTGTTAGGTAGTTGACGTATTAGCTCACCCCAACGGTACAGCCGCCTAAGTCAGAAGGTTTGAATTCTTAACTCGCCCATACGATTTACTATCTGTTGAATACACATTTAACTTGATTTCAAGTAATGAACGAGAAATACAGCTAAGCACAGCGAATACGCGATCCTTGATCAATATGCGGTCACCAGCAGCTCCACCAGAGGTTAGTACTGGAAGTTCGGGCGATAGATCAAAAACACTCAAAGAATTGATGTTAATACACTTTAATCAAAATTGTGTAAATGAACACTTTCTCTAACGAAAGTATCATACATCCATTAAAGTTTGTATGCTGTGCCGTCTATCAAGTGAGGTAATATTAAAAAAATTGATTAGCATTGTGGGCTACATCATAAGGACCATCATACTGGTGACAATTTGAGAAATAAAAGCCAACTCCGATTCGAATCGAAACATTAACTACATGCAATATCCATTCAAAAAAAAAAATCACAGGACACCACAGCACAATACACCAATTGAGACAACATCCAGAAGCTTATAAGCACGAACAACGCCAATGATATAACCAAAGACCAACCAAAAAAAAAAAAAAAAACAAAGCCAACTAAACATAAAGAAAACAAAATATCTTAAGTATAGTTTTTTTAAGTCTCAAATTTGCATTTATTTTTGAAATAAGAAATTATAAATATTTTCATTTTTCTCCTACTTCCTCAATTTGTTTTTCCTGTTTGAACTAACTAGTTACTTCGTCTGTTATTAATTAATACGTTAAATTAAAGTCAATTTTTTTTTATTATTCCTCCTCTCATATGAAACAATATGCGAATAATTATTTTTCTATGTAAATTATTTAAATAACCGAAAATGTCATACAACCAAATTAAGAACTAAGAACAACATTTATATAGAATTAGTTTTCACTAAAAATTTCATAACAAAGAAAAAGATTGGATGGAAAAGTATTCGCAAAGAAACAAAAATAAACACCAAACAGCTAAATAATTTCAATAAAATTTAATAGTACATAACCAATTGATGAAAACTATTCATATAACAAAGTTTATAAAAAAAAACAAAATCATAAACAAAAGTTGAATCATATATTTAAAAAAAAAATATCACCTTTTTTGTGTAGCATAATATGGAAAATTGCATTTTTATAAAATTTAGCAAAGAAAAAGCAAATTATTTCATAAAAAATTATCGAAAATTTTGTATCTTCTATTTGAATATATTATTTATTAGGTATTTTATTTACGTAAGTGTTTTTCGTTAAATTTAGAGCATAATAACATGGTGTATATTTTGGGTGTATTGTTTCATATTCTACGTATTTTGTTTAGGATTTTTGTAGTTCATTTTGTTATAGAGTTTTTATTTTTATTTTAATTCTTTTTTTTTATATACTAATATTCACTCAGTAAAATATATAATATATATCTACAATAATATTTTGGCCTTATAATCTAATACGTATATGGGTTGATTTGGCTCTTAGAAAGCCTTAATTTTTGTTGTTTCTCTTTACTTGTGTTTTATACTTTTTTTCTATCATTATTTTCACATTGACATTTTTTACTTGGATCTTCGTCTATGTATTGCAATAGTTTAAACAACATGTTTTGTTTGCAATTTCATAAGCAAATGTCTGTTTAGATCAGTTTAACTAATTTTTTAACATTCACTGGCAATTAAACTCACTGTACGCTGTTTACGTTTAGGTATGCAACACACCAGAATATTTAAGGGAATTTATTTACTTCGGTTATTTGTTTTTCTCTTTTTTAACTTAATATTTCGTTAATTAAATAATACATCTATACAGTAGGGATAGTAATTATGTTTTTATATGTTATTTACGACTGACTTAGTCTGGGGGAAAAAGTCGAAATAAAAACCATTTAAACATAAAAATAATAACACAATCATATTATGGCAATCAAGTAATCTTAATATTTACATCCATACCTACAAACAAAAGGTTACAAAAAAGTAAAAATTAAATTTAATATCGCCAATTCTTCAATTTTGAAGTAAAAAAATATAAAATTAACACGAAAAATTAAGTTTAACTTCTTAAAGAAACAAATAATATCTAACCTCGTTTTTCATACATGGATACAGTATTTTCTGAGAAGAAAATATTAAATACTATTCATTTGTTTTATATATATATCAAAAACTAATTTATATTCATTTTCTTAACTCATTAAATTAAGTTTAATCTTTACAATAATACACTGCGCAGTTTACTGTATTTAGTGTGTTGGTATGTGTTTCTGTTTTTACGTAGATCTGTTGCAGTCACTTTTGCAATGTTTTTTTTTTTTTGTTTTCTTTTGTTTTCTGCTAATATTCATACGTTTGCATTTAGATTTAATTAAATGTAGGTGGATTTAGTTTTATTATAATATTTCTGTTAAATTAATTAATTTATGTGTTCACTTTACTGACTGCTTTCAATAGATCATGATTGCTCTTGTCAAGTGCACTCATCATACCCAAGTTGCTGCCAACACCTACGCCCATGCCAAGTCCCAGTTTCGAGTCGTTCAGCCCAACAGGGTGATGTAGATGACCAGACGAGTTATGCGAGACAATCGAATGTTGTTGATGATCTTGTTGTTTGTTGGCATTATGTTGGGCGGATTTCATTTCATTTTGGGCTTTCATTTTTTCCTGTTCTTCGCGGTCACGTCGAGCCTGAAAGAAAAGATTGGTTAAATAATTTTTAGATACGAGTATGTAACAGGTAGATTACAAAAAACAACTTTTATGTGGAAATACATCCCCTAAAGTCCTACTCAAAATGCCATTTCGCATGAAACCTGGTCGAAAAAGATCTTCAATTATTATCAAAAAACTTCGTGCACAGTCACAGTTTATTTGGAGAGGTAGTTAATCTAGTGAAGAGTACCCTTGACAAATATAATCACGGTTCCAGTCCTATTTCAAAGAAAGGGTCATTTGGGTGGATAGATATATAAATATTTCTAGACAACTCATCTACACATCTAATAAAAAATTACGACTCCGTTTAGTTAAATGCTGAGTAATATAAGCAAACCCGATATGCAACTTGAAACAAAAATATGACGTTGGCGCAAGAGCTCTATAAAGGTCTACACTTTCACCATAGTCAGGAGTCAGGAGGTGGGCTAAAATTGCGGCAAAGGGTAGGGTACGCTTTGTTGACTGAATAACTGAATTGAAAAACTTTCCAGGGACAACACTCTGCAGTACCACTAATTGAAATCGAAAAGCAATGGCTGAGAGAACAGAAGAGGACTCTAATGAGCTGCTCATAGCATCGCTGAAAAATCGTATTTAGAAAATCATAAAAACACTGTGCAAATTCGGCAGCAAAATAACTGCCAAGGACCAATGTTGCATGCAAATCTTTAATTGAAGAAAGTACCTAATAGCATTCCTGATCAAATTACGTCCTCATTATCATCCATCGCTGCAGGTCAAATGGATGATCACGATGCTAGAATATATTAAAAGAAACTGAGCTTAGAGCGAGTCGACTTTTGGAAGACAATTTAAGTCAACTCTGTTTTGCAATGGCAAATAGATCGACAAACTGTTTGAAGTCCGGATCTGAACTGGAGTGCGTTTTATTTTGTGTCATTATATTTAGTAAAGACTAGGACATGGTAACGTTTTGAAGGCCAACTCTACAGGGTGCTGTCCATCTGAATAAAACGAGTCTTAACCATAACTGATATCAGATACATCATCATGATATCAGATGACAACAACATTCATTCACACTACATCCAAGCATTTATCGATAAATAAATATTTAAATTCCGAACCCCACCTTCGTTGGGGTTCATTGAATCACGAAAAACCAATTGAAATCCGATATCTAGCGTGAGCATTATAATTCGAGTTTAAAATGCCAACCGCCAATATATACGATCCACCACAGCATTTACACTAATTTAGTGGACCGCTTGTACCGCTTAAATTGACTCATTAAGTCGATTCGACTCACATCGATATTGACACTGGGTACGGGGATATAAATTCAATTTACCAACAAAAATGATCTCTCGCCCGCCAAGTATGGCAACTAAAAATAATTTCAATCAATCTCAGTGACGCACTCCCTCACTCACACTTTGCAATTAAGAAATTCAATTTGGCATTGGTTTTATATCTCGTCTTTGCAATACAATTCGGTTAATCCCCTTTATCTGTTCCAAAATACACCATATCAATATTTTCATTCCCATATTCAGAGAAATTAAGAAATATAAATAAATAAAAATAAATTGCAAAAAAAAAAATTAAACCACACAGTATTGCATAAAAATAACTCACTTGCTCGTTGATCTCTTTCACAGCTCGCAGTTCCTTCTTCAATTTCATTCGGCGATTTTGGAACCAAATTTTTATCTGACGCTCAGTTAGGCAGAGTGCATGTGCGATTTCGATCCGTCGCCTCCGCGTTAAGTAGTGATTGAAATGGAATTCCTTTTCCAATTCCAGTGTTTGGAATCGGGTGTAAGTTTGTCGACCTCGACGTCTCGGGCAACCGTTTGGACCTGCAAGCAAAACGAAAATGATTCGAATTAATGACAATGAAACAAAGGATCATAAACGCAACATATACACAGATGAGGGAATATATGTGTAAATTGAATCCGATTAAATGAAAATTAATATCGGCTGGGGTGTAATAAATTTTGCGAAGCGATAAGTTGAAGCTTACATGTCAGACACGAAGTAAATTGATTTTTTAAGTTTAATTCATTAATTATGTTATTACTAAAGATGAACTGATAAAATTTGCATAAAATTATAAATCTAAGGTTCATTTTTTAGGGGAATACTATGAAGCCTAGAACAAAGAGGATCCGGGCATCGAATCGCCAACAAAACTTTCCGGCAGTCGTCTTAAAATATATAATATTCCAGAACTGCTATCATGAACTAAATGAAAGAACTACTAAACTTCCTTTTTTCACACACCTGCAAGTTTATTTTGATGAATGGCCAACGATTCTTGCATCGGTATTTATCGCGATGTTAACAATTTCACATGAAATAAAAGGTATCGCTGGGGATTCTCAGATGAACGCCCTGGCGAACGAAATATTTTTCCGTGGAACTCGAAGCGAATTGTCTGGTTTAGTGGAAAACCGTTCACCGCATTGCAGAAGTGTGCAGAAGACTGCTAAAACGATAAGTGTTAAAAATATGTCACATATGACACTCTTTATACTGAAGGCATTTCGCCAATATGTCTGTTAGTCCTTTAGCATTAAATACAAGGCCAACCATCAAAAAACAATAAACACTAAGACAACTATGTATGTCATAATTACATCCTAGTAGGAAGCCAACACTCCTCTCAAAAACTTTCTCTTCTGACTGCATTCCCTTCTATTGTTGGGGGCAAAAGGATTATACCCAGCGAAACTCTCTACATTTATATCCATTGCACTGACAATGACAAATTTCATGCCACATAAAATTATCAGAGACAAAATTTTCCCTTTTTTTGTTCTTGTTCGTTGTCCTTCGGTATTTTTTCATCGTCATCGTCTGTTTGCCAAAAACATGTCAAAAAAGAAAAATAGAAGAGAAAACGCGACAGATAATTTAGAAAGTTATTACATGAAAGGGTAACACTGACATCATGTACGGATAGGTGTACTCCTCGGGCTATAAGAGGACATTCACCGCATACCCACCAGGAGGTGGCAGAAGATCTTACCCAGTTGAACAATAAATACATATACATGACAAAAAATTGTGCACAACGACCATCCTGAAGGGCGTAGTAATTTCCATTTTCTGGCAGAGCATGTCGTGCAGCACACCTTTTACCATTCCTAGCCCAAAAAGGGTGAAACACTGCACCGCTACTGCCGGTGTGTGTGATGAGTTGTCGTAAATCTTTTCTTTTTACTGGATTTGCGATCCTTTTTTTGTGAATTTCAGGTTAAAATAATTCCACCAGCTGAGCGGGCGCGCACAATCAAGTAAAACCGAAGGAAGTGCATACTGTTTTTGTTTTGGAATCAAAGATTTTCCAGTGACAATAATATTATCCTGCGTTGTTTATGACGGTTGTACAAAACCGAAATGGATAACAAAAAATGTGCGTGCGTTTTTTATGGTTTAATTGCACCTAGCAAAGGTGAAATTGCTAAAGGTTGCACTTTTTTTGGGAAATTCTAAGAGAAAAGAGAAAATAACTCTGTTGAGGATTATGCGCTGCGAGAATGTGTTTTTCGAAAGTAGGTATACCTAATTCATGACGAACTTGAGACTGGGGTTGATGTAGAATGAGCGTCTTACAATAAAAATTTTCTGTAAAGAGGTATCACAAGTTAATGGTCAGGTAAAGGACTCCCAAACCGAAAATGAGAAAATATTTGCTTATTCCCACAGATACCTATAAGGAAAGACTTTCTTTTTTATGGAAAGACTTCCTTTTCTTATCAACAGTATTTGCAATGCAACTGCGAATTGGAACTTAAAGTCGGACAGGTTTACGATTTAAAAAGCTGCAAAGTAAGTTTTGTATAGAAAACCTCGAAGGTGTAATAGGTAAATACCCGTAGAGATATCAAAGTGAATTGCAGTTCTCTAGGCATATGCACTATTCAATCTCATTAAAATCTTTATGGTCATTGTTTCATACAAAACCACATCTGGAAACGCCTCTGAACGACTTCAAGTCGTCGTATAAATTTCTCTTAAGAAATCAGGACTAAACGGGTGGAAAATGTTGATCAGATTTGAAAATATTGATGAAGTGATAGAGCCACATGAACAATTTTAAATAACTGCGCTGCCGAGAGCTAAAAGATTGCCCGACGCATTATCAGCTTCTCGGGGACTAGGCGGAGAGGACCAGTGACAGCGCTGCCGGAATGCTGTCACCGTCTAAGGTGCTAGGTTGCTGACCGCCAAGAAGAAGCAATAGATTGGGCACTGGTAGCTAGATGCACTTCTCACTGCGCCAGTTTTGATATTTAGCGAAAAACGGTATTGAACTTTCAGCACGAAAATGCGAATCAAATCAAATAACAACACCAGCCTAAATAATACTTATACGCAGGCGAAGATGCCAGCTGAAATTGCTTCTCCGGAAAACCTGAGAGAAACGCCCTAGATTTTACGTTATTATTGCGCTTAATACGACTTATATGCTCACCGAAGGAAACTTCCTCAAGAAAGAATGAGCTGACAGTTGATTCAAACTTAGAAATTCGGAGAACAATTCAAATTCATCAAATCCATTCGATATCCGTCTAGTGAAAAGCTAATCTTTGAGAGCTAAAACATTTTCTAAATTTATATTTAAACCGAGTATCATTTGTTGTTAAATGGGGATTTCAATACAAGTACTGACGAACCTATACTGATCGTCCATTACTGCTACTCAGAACCAATGACAATGATTCTATTAAGTCGTTAAAATTAGCTTCCACTTATTTACTGCCACCAAAACCGCATAGCCCACCCTCTTTTAAACGCTGAATAAACGAGATCCAAAAAAATATATTCTTGTCAACCCCATTCCACAAAGTTGGCGAAAAATCAATAGCAATCACCAATAAAACCCAAATAGGTATGCTCCACCTAAAATCTAACTAATTTCACATTTTGTATGCAAAGCGTAAACGCCTAATCAAAATTCGATGAATGGAAGATTAAAATCAAAAATCACCATAAAAGAAAATTTAAACACGAAAACCAATTCGCCTTCCAGTCTATCGATTTTGCTGTACAAAAAAATCTACCCCCAGCAGACAACGGAAAAGGTATGCCTCTCTTGTGCAGCAGCGCCATAGAGATACACGTTCACTGTCTCGCTCTGGCCAGCCCACACTTCACCACAATCAGTCAGTCAGCAAGAGGAGAGGGTTTACGAATTAGAAAATCAAACATGGCTCCCTGTTCGTCACCATGGCAACCATTCTTATTCTGCACGCACACATCCCAACAGAAGGGGAATTCCGTCCGCACACACTAGCCCGTGCAATGCATGCCATCGCAGTGCATCGCATGCACCACTTCTTGCCTTTAGTTTTCCACCCAGACCGGTTGTGGTCTTGTTCGGAAATTCATTTTCCCTCTGTGCACTATATGTCTGCCAGCATGAAAGCCCAGTATGGAAGAACACGATGATAGACGTTCGTTTTGGTTTGGTTCGTGCGCAGGCTCCTCCTTGATTTTTCATCTGCACATCCATCTACCTAAGTTATATCCTTTGCCATTGCCTCACCCAGAATGCGATTATAATGGAAAAACTCCCATGGAAAAAAAAGGAAACCGAAAACAAGGAGGAAACCCACAATAACGACGAGAAAAACATAAATCACCTCCATGGCCGTAAAATTGTGTCGGTGGTAGGTGGGTATCTGCAGGAGATGATCTTCTTCAGCTCAACCGCTTTTATAGCATTTTTAACTATTTAACACGATAGTAAAAGTAAGTTTAACCACCGAATAATTACTCCCGCATCGTGTGCCCGAGCCATAAAGCAGCCAGTGCGACCCTGCCGTATAACCTGTGTACAAAGCCGTGTTATACCACTTGACGAAAAGTATTCTCAGTCAAAGTGTGACACAGTCATAAAGCTGCCGTCGCTATTGTTATTTGGGCATAAAAACGTAATCATCCATCTCCAAATGATATACACATATCTGTCTATGAAACTATTAAATGTGACATTTAGTGCTATTTCGGGTGCGTAATTGGGTCAATAGAGCGTTGAATAGGAACAAAAAGAACACTTACCCATCGCCCGGATAAATATTCGAATTCGAAAATGATAAACATTTATACGATATTTGTGTGGCTGTGGCTGTGTGTATGGGTATATCTAAATTTGGTTTCTATAGTTGGTGGTGTACTAATTAAATTATTGACCGCGCACACGTCCTGTCCCAACCGCAACCAGACAGTCAGACAGACAAAACAAGACACAAACACAATAGAGAGACGAGCATAACAATTAATTGTAATAAAACTTTATTGAATAATAAAAATTATGATGATGATGCCATAAAGCTCATAAAAGCAATTCTAAATTTTAATAAATGCGTTAATAAAGTCACGTTACCATAAATAATATTTCAATTTTCAGTCCGAACGGTGTTGGTAAAGAGTTTAGAGTGTGGTGGAATTTCACACACTTTCGAGAGTGTTTCTTTTTGTTGACTACTCTTTCGATAAACAATTTTTTAATTGCCCACAGATATATACATTCTTAATTGTTTGCATTTTGTTTCAAATCACAGCGGGTGAAAGATTGCCTCTGACTAAATAAATTCAAATTTAAATAATAATGTTGTTGTGTTCAGGCGCAGAGTGCAAAAATGTGGGTTGGAGATATACATTTTTGATTGTCAAACAAAAGGAATCCGATTTTGAATGGGAATAATGAGGTGACGGCGAGATATTTGCGATCGAAATCTCGCAGCAACTTAATTCATTACGAAGTGGGCTCCGATGATGTACATATATACCAGATTTTACTACAGTGTTAAGCGGTCTTGAGTGGATGTACAATAATGGAAATGGTTTCGAGGAATATGATTTGTAATAGCGATTATTGACCTCTAGACTGTTGAGCAGCCGACCAACGTGTAGCTTGCTGATGGGTAGAGAAGTAGACGAAGTAGAAGTAGATTTTTTTTTAGATATTTAGTATTCTCTGCGATCGTGCCTATATATATATTGTCCTTTTGAGCTACTAGGTACTGTTATTTGTTTTCAATGTTAACATTCATTTATTTATTTATTTATTTATTTTATACTTTAAAGGGTATGTAGAGATTTGAGAGAGATTCGAATTTGACCACCATGACAGGTCGCTTTTTGTTATACAAGAGTATAGTATGAACAAAAATTCAAAACATTTGGTAAATTCAATAGTTTACTCCCAACACAGGCGTTTTATACTCAAAGTAGTATTTGGCCCTAGTTTCCATTTATTCTTTTAAGACAACAGGCGGGAACAACAATTGAAAAAAGGTCCGAGTGCATACTTCTATACTATAAATGAATTCTTCTACCTACTACAATTTTAAAACTCATTGTTTGACTTATTATGGACTAAATTCATACTTAGGATGTTGTTATTTTAAGGAAATTCTTAATGCTTTAAAAATTCTCAAAACGGTTATAGGTAATGGATCCAAAGTGTCGGACTATGCTGCGCGACGTTTTTTCCACTGATGCGCAATCTTCCGTAAACGTCTGGCAAACATCCGTCCAACAAATAAAAATTACACAAAACGAATGGTTGTGAGCACTCGTTCGTTCTAAGTTTCGATCACTCAATTGTCTGGTAAACAAAATTAAATTTGTTGTCAATACCAGATTAAACTCATATTTTGAAAACTAAGGCCCCAGTTATAGCCATTCGAATAACATTTGCATTTTTTGGCCACTTAAACTCGGTGGTTTAAATTTTTTAGAAAAAGAATTTATTAATTTTTCCGTGACCGGAAAAAGTTTTTCGTACGAACAAACTAATAAATTCTTTCTCTAGAATATTAAAAACATAATTTGCTTTTTGATAAACTAACTTTTTAATTCATAATCAACATTTTAAGACCACCAAGTTTAAGTGGTCAAAAATTGGCAGAGAAAATTTAACATATGGCTATAACTGGGAGATAAAAGTAAGTTAAAAAAAATTCAAGAAGATCAGAGTGATCTACTGTTCTAAGTGAAATGCTGCAGATATCTTTCATACTTTGTTGTAAAACAGTATTATGTCTTTTGCATCATACACAAACACACTCCTAACAAAAACTTCAAAAGTAAAAATATTCCAATGAAGCTTAAAATCAACCTGCAAAATTAAGGAAGCCGATAATGTTGTCTGCGGCTTTGCCAGTTTTATGAAAATGCTGCTCTGTGCTATTGGTCAGTTAATCGTTTTTTTTTCCAACAACAACAGCAAAACAAGTGTCTGATTTTTTGTCCATAGTGATGAGCAAATTGTTTCAAATAAAGTTTTCTTTTAAAGAATTTGAATAAATTATGGAAAAAAGTTGTAACAAACATTGGACTAATTATAGAGTTTGGAAAATCAATATTCAAAAATTTTTATTAAGTGTTTCTTATGTATAAATAGGCGAAGAGAAATAGAAGAACCACTTTCGCTGCCTTTACCACAACATATTCTCTTCATTTTTTTTGTTGAGAAGATAACAGAGATGCAATGCTGTCTGTGATTTGTTTTCCAATTTGTTTTGTACCACTGGGCGAACTCTATAAAGATCCTAACTTTAGATACCCATATTTTCAGCTAACTTTTGTACCCCATAATAAATGAGCTTGAGATTTAAAACATGCTTTTGATAGCAACCTAAAACTTCACAACTGCCTACTAGACATTTAAAATTTAATTCATCAAACTGCCAGTGAAAATCCAAATTATTCAAATAACTGCGTTCAAACAAAGTACTTGCTAGAAAATATAAGCAGATCGGCCCATAACAATGTCCATATCAACGGAAAGGTATAACGTGTCGGAAAAGCAAGCCCAGCAAGGAGACATGCATCAACTTTAGCCCGAGATCTCTTCGTACACGTCTTATTTTATTAGCAACCATACAGTATGTTGATGGTAAAGCATTCCCTTATAATAATTAAATGAGCTTTTAAATATTAAATATTTAATTTAAAGAAAAACATAAAACACAGTATTTTCTCTCATAAAATAGATTTCTTGGGATGGACAAACCTGAGTAAAATATGTGGTCATGGTTGTAGCCCATAAAAGCGTGTCGTTCAATGTCCTCCTTTTCGTATTTTTCTTGCAATGCCTGAATCTCTGATAATCTAAGTGAGGAACCTTAGGTAAACGAGAAACAAACAATAAAATCTACTGTTAGGTAACATCATAAGTAAAGAAATTAAAATGTAAAATAGAGCACAAAAAAAAGTAAAACAAAATTTGACACAACAACCATTTTGAAAATCAAATTAATCCGAATTCGTATTTATGTGAAGAGACTTTTTTAATTATTTTCATGATTTAAATCTAGAGACATTTTGACAACGCATTCTTACTAGAAATGAAGTCTGACTAAACGACTGTACTAAAAATTTTCTATAAAATTTCAAAAAAATTGTCAATACAATACAAAACATTAGACCAAATAATTCTGTATTTTTCAGCGAATTCAAATTCTGCTTTTAGATAGGTTCTAGTGGAATTAGAAATTTAGAGTTTACGAACAAAGGTTCAGTTGCTAATAACCACTTTCGGTCTTTACCGCAGATTTTAACTACCCACCGCCCATCACTTAATTGTTTGGAAAAATAAATCCAGACCGTAAATATCCATGAAGTTTACAAAATGTCTCTATCCCATAGACCCTCACCACATAAATTACTTCAAACGAATCTCTTGATTAAACTATACAAAAGTTGTTCAACTAATTAGCATTTTTTACATATGACTACCCACGAAGTGTCACATTCCGTAGTCTAGAAAAGTGACAACAATTTTAATCTACAAAACAACGAGTGTGGGTGTGAGATAAGGTCAATAGAAATGGAGTCTCTTTTTCTAGTTTTTATTAAAAAAAGATTCAACTGTAGTACTTTGTTAAGCCTGTCACAGGTAAGAGATTTCCTGCTTATTTTTTAGTAAGTGTTTCGTTAATACATACCGGCAATTGCTTCTGAAATGTTTAATAAATATGTATACCTACCTCCACACCGCAAAAAAAAATAATTTTTGGCAAAAACTTCTCAAAAACCTCGCAGAAGCACTCACATTGAATCTGCTGTGAAACTAGCTCAGAAAATTTTGTGTGGACTAAATACTAATATTAATAAATTGCACCAGTGTCAATTTTTCAGTTAGACAAAATCTAGTTCACTTGACTGCATTTTGGATCATACTTTAGTACCCATTGCTAAAGTAGTGTCGAAGGACTCGCCCAAATCTGTAGAACACATATTGGGACTATAATTATACTGTTTGGAATGCTAGTGGGAACTGTCTTAATATTTTTCGAGGAACGTAGAGGCCTACTAAACAAAAAACAATTTAAAATAATAGGTTAAAATTATATTGAGCAATATATCGATAAGGCAGTTTTTTGTAAGTAATGGGCATCTTACTTACAAAAAATTGCAAATTGGATGAGTTATATAAAAGTGAGTCATCTAATCAGTTAAACTTGAATAGTAATTGATGAGTTGTCCCTGAATGAGCTGAGATTATCGCTTCGAAGCAACTCTTTCCATTTGCGAGACAAGTCATCTTCAAACGCTTCGGATTTGTGTTTGGAGAGTAGAATGTGCCAGATGAGGCCACCGTGAATATGTTGTACTCGGCTGCAGGAAATAGCCCCCCAACGAAATAGTCCCCCAAATGGAAAATGAAATAACCCCCCAAAATTTGTATGGAGGTAGGGATTTATTTCATATGAAATAAACCCCCAAAATTGGGGATTTATTTCATGGGTTTTTGGGGACTAATTTCATACTTCAAATTGGGGAGTTATTTCACAGTGAAATAAGTCCCCAAATTCAACTATGAAATAAGTCCGCAAAATTGGGGACTTATTTCACTTTTCTATTTTTGTGCAAAATTAAATTTTCATTGATGCATAACAGTGACTAACTGTTCCTATTGATATGATAAACAACAAAATCTGCCTCTACTGCACATCTGAGCGTCATTTAAGACGTTATTTGATGGATGGGACATTTAAGGTTGTGCCACCAGGATGCTTTCGACAGCTTTTAATAGTATACGGGGAATATTTGGGTAAGGAAAGTATAAAATATGTGTAATACATATAAAGTTAAGAATTCGAACAAAATGAACAATCAATTACAATTATTTTAAATCAGATCCGCGGCGGGAGGGGGGGTCGGGGCGCGTTTGCGGCCGCGGCGAGGTACGCCGCTACCCGCCGCGACCCGGCGCGACCCACCGCCTTGAGGGCGCCCGCGCCAGGCCACGGGTCTGATATAAAATAAAGAAGTAACCAGTACATAAGATTAAATTATTTAAAATTTGTTTTCAAAACAATAAACATTACAGATATTTCCACTTTTCTTTGTTTTGATGACACGTAAATCGAGGAGAAGCTACACCAACGTATTTGAATACATCGATCAAAATATTTTTAAGATGACCCCATCCTTATTTATAACGGTGGCATGCGAACAGCCTTAAAAGGCATATATCCAAACGCTAAACTAGTAGGTCGTCGTCGTCGACGTCCAAACCTTAATTGTCCTTATTCCAGAAGCGAGGTAAAAGAGTCTATTCTTGTATGTACATACATAAAACTAAGTACATATATAATACATTAAGAAATGTACATATTTACTACATATATTAGTATAGAAACCTATTATATAATATACATTTACTTCCTTTAATGAAATAAAAATATAAAAATAATCTAAAAATCGTGGACTTATTTCTTACTTATTTGGGAACTTATTTCATACCGTTTTGGGGACTTATTTCATACCATTTTGGGGACTTATTTCATGTTCGTTTGGGGTATAATTTCACAGTGAAATTATTCCCCAAATTTGGGGGGTTATTTCATTTTTTATTTGGGGGGTTATTTCGTTGGGGGGTTATTTCCTGGAGCCGTTGTACTCGGCTGCAAGAAATAGCCCCCCAACGAAATAGTCCCCCAAATGGAAAATGAAATAACCCCCCAAAATTTGTATGGTGGTAGGGATTTATTTCATACTAGCTGTACCCGCCCGGCTTCGCCCGTGTAAAATGTGGTTTCAGAACAGTTGATGGAAAAAAAATAAAGAAATTTACTGTCTTCTAGGTTAAACAAAAATGTATTTCTTTTGATAATCGCTGGAAGGAAAAATCCAAAATTCATCGAAAGACATTGTAGAGGTATAAAGACTTGAACCCGACCTAAAAAAAACTCCCGAAGGCTGAGTCTGAGTGGACAATGAAAATGAAAGAAAATAATTTTATAATATTTAACTCACTTTTTTTATAAATGTAACGCTTCTTTGTATACTATGTTAGCGATTTTGTTTCTATGGGCAAAGATAGTGATATTTCCTGCATTAATTACCATGGATCACGCTACATATAACTGCCCGTGCGTGAAGCAATTCTATCTTAAATCAACTCCCGCTTTGACCCTGTGACTTATTAATTGTCATGGAAGAACAAACATCAATAGAAAATTGAATCCGTTTAAACTGAAATGAATAACTGCTGGGAATTATTTGTAGGTATTCTTGTTATAAACACTGTGTCTCCTTTACCACACCCAGTTAAAATGAACGCATCAATAAAGTTTTTCTCTGACGATAGGCTTGTATTTTTGGGCTTCGATCTCAGCAAAGCATAGTAAAGTACAATTTTCAGCACGCGATAACAACAACTCTACTGCAAAAGTCTCGAAGTGCCTGTTATCACTCTCAATCTGGTTCCATTACAAAGCTTGGGGGGATTCAACTTTATGAGCAGGAAGGCCATAGGCTGTAATGCTATTTAAAAACTCGAACGGCTAATTTACTGTCCTTGATCGCTCTTTTAGCTTTTTTTGAAAGGCAAAACACCCGCGAATTGGGTAATTACCCACGATCTAGTATCACTGATACCTATACCTATTTGACATTTCTTTTATTGTTTTTTCTTTTCCTTTTTTAACAAACAAACAGCATACAGCACACTGCCTCTGTCTGTCTCCCTCTTCCTTACAGGAGTAAAATAAGGTTAAAAGAGATGTAAATATATCGCGCGGTTAGTATGTTTGATTTGAGAGTGAAGTGCATATCCACTCACGCAGGTGAAAATCGTAGAAATGTTTAAAATTTTCGCTATTTATTTAAAAACCTTTTAAGTTTTCGAGTTAATGGATATCCTAAGTTGTACCCGCAGATGTCCTCTATAAGATGGTGTTTACTATATTTAAATGCTCCCAGTATTTTCGAACGGAAAGCGTTACAAAGAAAAAAGCGAAACGAAACGAAAAAATTAATTACTCTAGTAAATTTTTTTCCGGAATTTATAGAAATAAAGATTTGAAACAAAGTGGGGATTGTAGGCCTAGGTATTCTCTATAGGCCTGTGAAAAATGCACCAGAATATATTCAGTAGTTTCTAAGATTTTTGCATTTAAAGACATGCAGTCAAATTCAATCTTAGTCGAACAGAACTACACCAATTTTATTTATATGATGATGATGATGATGATGATGATAAACCCCCAAAATTGGGGATCTATTTCATGGGTTTTTGGGGACTAATTTCATACTTCAAATTGGGGAGTTATTTCACAGTGAAATAAGTCCCCAAATTCAACTATGAAATAAGTCCGCAAAATTGGGGACTTATTTGACTTTTCTATTTTTGTGCAAAATTAAATTTTCATTGATGCATAACAGTGACTAACTGTTCCTATTGATATGATAAACAACAAAATCTGCCTCTACTGCACATCTGAGCGTCATTTAAGACGTTATTTGATGGATGGGACATTTAAGGTTGTGCCACCAGGATGCTTTCGACAGCTTTTAATAAATAGTATACGGAGAATATTTGGGTAAGGAAAGTGTAAAATATGTGTAATACATATAAAGTTAAGAATTCGAACAAAATGAACAATCAATTACAATTATTTTAAATCAGATCCGCGGCGGGAGGGGGGGTCGGGGCGCGTTTGCGGCCGCGGCGAGGTACGCCGCTACCCGCCGCGACCCGGCGCGACCCACCGCCTTAAGGGCGCCCGCGCCAGGCCACGGGTCTGATATAAAATAAAGAAGTAACCAGTACATAAGATTAAATTATTTAAAATTGTTTTCAAAACAATAAACATTACAGATATTTCCACTTTTCTTTGTTTTGATGACACATAAATCGAGGAGAAGCTACACCAACGTATTTGAATACATCGAACAAAATATTTTTAAGATGACCCCATCCTTATTTATAACGGTGGCATGCGAACAGCCTTAAAAGGCATATATCCAAACGCTAAACTAGTAGGTCGTCGTCGTCGACGTCCAAACCTTAATTGTCCTTATTCCAGAAGCGAGGTAAAAGAGTCTATTCTTGTATGTATATACATAAAACTATGTACATATATAGGTACATTAAGAAATGTACATAGTTACTACATATATTAGTATAGAAACCTAAATATTATATAATATACATTTACTTCCTTTAATGTAATAAAAATATAAAAATATAAAAATAATCAAAAAATCGTGGACTTATTTCTTACTTATTTGGGAACTTATTTCATACCGTTTTGGGGACTTATTTCATACCATTTTGGGGACTTATTTCATGTTCGTTTGGGGTATAATTTCACAGTGAAACTATTCCCCAAATTTGGGGGGTTATTTCATTTTCTATTTGGGGGGTTATTTCGTTGGGGGGTTATTTCCTGGAGCCGTTGTACTCATTAGGAAGTATCAAGTTTTTACAAAAGTGAGTTTATTTCTATTCAACTTTTTGTACCGATATCTCGAAGCCAGTGATCAGTGCGGCAAGGTTTTGGGAGGACAAATTTATTGATGCAATTTGATTATTACAAAAATTTCGTCCTTGGTTAGTTTATTATTAGTTTTAAAAACATATTCAAATACGAATTGTCATACGAATTCATTTTGTGTTCGAAGTGGACTCAGTTAGTTAGACTGAAATTCCACTTGTTTTTTTGTTGAAAAAATTATTTAGGTTGAAAAACCTGCTGTAGGTTATCTACTAATAATAATTTTTAGTGTCCAACTTAAAGTTACGTTTTGTGGCCTACATTAAGATTTAATACAAGAAGCGCAGTTAATAGTAAAAACATTGATAACATTTATTAGGAAAAATTTTTATCCTGAATTAAAGGTCGTCTTTAAATTGAAAAATGTTTTTTTAAAGTCGAACCATGAATAGTGTTAATTTTTATCTAGGTATTACTTTTCCCACTTAAGGTAATAGAGGTACCTAGTAGAACAAGTACAGGGTATACATAAAATTGAATGATGCACAGAATTGGAAGCTATTTTTACTGAAAAGTGATTTTATCTTTGTTTTCGCTTTTTGACCTGCGGGATTTTAGAAAATTATAAAAAAAAAATAATAAAAAAATATAAATTTGCTGGATCGGTCACTTTTTTAAGAAAAATTGTTCGAGTTATTTTTGATACTGCGAATCGCCATTGTCTGACTTGTACCTATCTTCGTATGTTATTAACCTCCTGTTATAGTATCTATAGGCATGTAAAAAACAATTTACTAGCATGAATGTCTCTACGTCACTTCGAAATTGTGTGGTAAACAAGTCAAATTCTGTACAGATAGATAATTCATAAATTTAAGTATTTTTAGATCATTTCAATATAGTGTCGCCAGTTTATTCAATCCAACAAAGCTTTGATTTCAGTACGTAGACTTTGAACGAAAAATGATTTCTAAGCATGTCCCTAAAGCGGCCACCTTGAGGATTCAATGTTTTTTTTTATTTCCTATTGTGCTTCACTGAAAAATTGTATTTTTGGAGCTATGGGGTTTATTGCTCTCAAAGTGTGATATGCAGACTTTTTTAAGGAACAGTTTAAAATGTGTACCGTATATTTGCATAGCTTAATGTGATGTAATATATATTAATGCCTAATAGCATTAATATTTATATTTATCAGCTAGGTTGATGACGATAGTGCCGAATGGGACATACCTTCAAATATGAGGAGAAATCGCCAAATGTGAGGAGAAGCTGTCAAAGCTTCCTAGAAAACCACCTATTTAAGCATAAGGCTTCTTGGATTGCAATGAATTGCAGGGAAATTTAGTGTTTTTCAAAGGAAAATATTTAGATCCATCTAACTATAATGTCTCCCATACCCTGTTTAACCCAACTGAGCACAAACCCGAAAAAATAACATCAAAATTCAGTTGTGTTTCCAACTAAATCTCATACTTAAGCCTCTATATTTTTGTTAGCTCCAACTATGCATCCAAGTCTTCTGTCCACCGAATTAGCTTCCAAAACACACAACTGCATCTAATACATCAATTGAAACTCATCAAACAGACGATTATCCACAAATTTAGGGGACTTTTACCATATCTGCATTCCAAACGAAATCGAAATCGAAACCGAAACCCCAATAAGAGAACACCAAACCGCATGTTCGTGCCTACCACAAAGCGAAAAATTCAAATTTATTCCGTACTCACGTAGACATTAATCTCAATTGGAATTGCCGGTAATCTCCTAAAATATCGCCTGACATTTTGTCTTCCCTCATAACCGTTCATCCATCTCATCGGCAGCGCGTCGCTCTGGAGCTCTTCCTCCCACTCCCACATGGACATATACCTTTTTTCCGAAATTTATGTGCAATAAATTGAATTTATTTTAATTGGCAAGAACTCTCGGTCGCGGGATGTCGAAAATCTAAGAATTATTCTCGAGTCGTATATAAATCCGACAAGCCCGGAATTGCTGTGTTTTCTTAGAACAACAACAAAAAGCTCAACACTTACAAATAAATCCCAAAAATACACCAAGGGGGAGTTGACGAGAAAATAAAAACAAAAAAGCAAAGTAAAAAACTTCATTCATCGAGTTTGGTGTGCAAACCCAATTATGCATTCAAAAGGTGTGCAGCACCAGCAACTACACAGCTTTCAACGAAACGTCAACAGAATTTTAAGGAAAAAAAAACAACTTTTTCTATTCGCTGTGAAGAACGGATGTGTTTTGTAGTCAGAACATCATCGTTCTCGCAGCGAACTAGGATCGCGATGTTGGGTGCTGGCTGTTTCTGATGAATATTTTGTGAATTCAGCACACAAACGCCGAACTCGAGGTAGACGAGGCGAAAAGAGAAGGTCTGGTGTTTTCTAATTTGCGATATCAGCAAAATCCTTGTTATTTTTTGTTTTTGCTGTCATGCAAGTCAAGTGGAAGACAAAGCGCCAAATAAACAAACAACCCCTACCCCATACAAATGGCACCGAAAATGAAAGGAATTTCTAAAGTTCAGTTCCCAGCGCATTCATACAGCGTCGTTTTCTTTGTCGGGATATTGGAATGACGACGAAGGTATTTTGCAGAAGCATTCCGGCAAAATGGTTCCTTCGCTATCGTCTAATGGGTTTAATGGTGTTTTATGGCAGCGTTTGTTCTTCCTAAGCCCCATGGGGGAGCGACATAAATGTCTTTCGTCTGGGTACCATATAGGTCGGGCTTCGGCATCTTCACATACGAGTACCTATCATATTGTATGTACACAGAGCATCAGGAGTTGAACGGTATTAAGGTGGGTTTGGCTTTTATCTACTGTATGCAGATTAATTCCCTGCCATTAATTTAAAGAGTGCTTCGTGCGTTGATTTCATACGTGCATTTTGCAGGTTTTTCGGTTATTTGAGTAGGGATGATGAGAGAGCGACATCTTAGCTAACCAAGGTATGTTTTGATTACAGAAAGAAGTCCGTTTTGGCATTCGTTTGAGTAGATTTTATCGATATAATAATTCCGCACTTGGCAGCATTTATACAGTCGAACTACCCAGAGCCATGTTTAGTTTTATTGGCATTTGGCACAGTGGCGAAGGAGAACGCCAGTTTCTGCATAGAGAAGGGGGGCAAACTTGCCAAATCCCTCGACGAGGATTTTCACTTAATTGGGAGATACGCTGATGAGGCTTGACGCTGTTAGTTTATTTTATTTATTTATTACAAAGCCGTCAATAAAAAAGATTATCTAAAGACTGTAAGCAGGCTAATCAAAGGTGGTTCAAACCTTGTTTGGCATAGGGTATTTTTAGCCCATGGAGGTTCTTAAACAAGATCCGGAAGCAAGTAAGTGCAGAAAAAAGGAAACATTCGATAAACTGACTCGGCAATTTTTTTGTTCTTATTTCAATTTTAGGTCATACAAATCTTTCGTTTATTTAAAACAACTATTCCCAAATAAAGATGGCAATTTTTGTAATATTCGAAACCAAGTTACGACGAGTGATAGTATGGTATGGGTCATCGACTTATTTCTCTTTGGTACTGATCAAAAAAATAAACTTACAACCCTAACAAAAAACCTATCTACCTCCTCGAAAGAGTCTTACAAAAGTATACCATATAACGTCAGTTCAGTTTTACTGAAGTTAGGAAATGTGTTCAATTTTCAAAATTATCCACATAGGTATCCAATTTAGATTTCAATCTGCCCGCATGAGGCAAAACCTTCATTGCTCCCGACATCCATACATTGCTGAGAAGAATTTTTGGAATCAATGCAAGCTCAAAACTGAACCTTTATTTTGCCATCTAAATGGTATCCGAGTTAAATTTGAATCTATCACTGCCATTTCGTATAGATAAAAAACACATCCGCCATCTGCGCTTAAAAGCCTCACTGAACCAAAACGGCAAATTTACAATGATCAAAGACCAACCAAATCAAGAATTGGAAGCCGAAAACATCTACACCTTTGACTCCGACAAGGAATATATATACGCCATTTACAAAACTACACCCCAGGGTGACATTTCGCACGCGAGAATTATTTACAACAATTCATTGGGAATCGAGAAACTCGTATCTTTTATCTTTGATTAGAATGAATTTCTCCCCGGAGACGTTATCCTTCGGATAAATGACGCGCTGCCTCAAATGAGGGATACAAAGAAATACACCATTTTGAAACAAAAGCGAATGGTGATGGCTATGCAAAATCCCAACAAGCAACCATCCAACCAAAAATGGGGCGTGAGCAACGACTATCATCGGCAATTAGCATTTTCTTCCTGCATTTAATGGCATACCACCCTTGTTTCATTTCATGCCGATTATAGTATAAACAGACTTCCCCCGCAGCACCACTTTCCAAACAAAATAGGGCGATGGTGAGGATTTATAAATTCCATACAGAACCATGCCGAATGCAATAAATTACCTTGATAAGGGGTTCTGATTAAATTTAAATAAATTTAATAAACATAAATTGGGAGCGACCCCCACCCCCACCCCATACAAAAACACACGCGCGTTGTTGTCTACCTCTAGCTTTATCTTCGTTGTTTTTCCTGTATTAGAAAGAAAAGTCGAGAAATATTTCTCCCATAGTATACATGGTAGATTAAAGGATCTCGAAGAGGGTGAGTCACAGTTGGTAGTTCCCAGCTGCTGCGCCATACAACACAATTCACCCTCCATTCCATTGTCTATATTGGGCTTTTAATCTTGTGGGTGGTTTATATTTCTCCTTGAGAGCGCTCGACATACCTACGTACGAAGCATACTGTGACAAGGAAGAGCGCACAACAGAAAAGCAAATTACGAACGAATAAAAGAAAGTTTAACAAGTACTACCCAGAGCACAACAAACATGCGGGCGACTCGAAGCGAAAGTGCAATAAATTTCGCACAGAATGCTGGGTTGGCTTCTGTGTCAGGAACAGACCCCACAGTGTTGGCCCCTAATAACAAAATTACTTTCATTTGTAATCTAGAGAGATTAGTTGTTTCGATTTTTCATGCTGCCACGGGGTGGTCCTGGGCACATAAATTTAGCGCCTAATTTTATGCGGTCTATGGTGTCGCTGGCGCATTAAAATAATTGCCAACCGAGTAGAACAAAAAAAAATCGATCACAGATTTAGATCTGAAAAGTTTTCTTATCTCCACACCATGACTGGTGCTCCTTTTTATTCCATTTATCGTGGCCCGCCCGCCATACCAAGGACGGAATGGAATCGAGTTATGGTCGTAAAAATCTAGAAAACTAATTTGGTTGCCACGATTTAGATGGAACAATGGAGGGAGAGGAGGAATTTCCTTTCTTTCGGATTTTTTCTTCCATCTTCAAAATATGCGTATTGAAATTGAACAATCGAAATTGAGAGAAAAAAAAATCTATGGACCGGCCAGTCGTAGTAGGGGAGAAGAGCAACTGGACCATGCATAGAGGAGATGATGGCACACAAAGTAGCACAATGCTCGTCCTTTTTTTTTTCTTTTGGAGTATAAGGGAGGGGATTTGCCTTTTTTGTTTAACTTTTGGTGCAGAAGTTGCGTATTGGAGTTCTCTCGAAAGGGCAGATGTCTGGAACGGCGCCAATTTAATGGAGCAGAGGAATTGCTAAGAAACCAATTTTTTTAAGATTTTTTTTTCAGTTTGTTTTTTTATGTGATTGGCAGGTAATTTGAAATTATTTTCAAACCAAATTTGTATTAGCTATGCGTGCTGTTGTTCAAACGGACTGTGGAGGCTCGAGTTTGTAATGAAAAAGTGATTGAAGACGGAAAGTTACAAGTGAATTGAGACATTTGAGATAAAGTTGCCACCTGGCAACAGTTTATAGAAATTGCGAGCATTGGACAGCGGTTTTAAAAGGGCTGCAACGCTTTTTTATAGGTGTATGAAGATTCCTTCCACTAGTGTACGGATCACACTTGCACTTGGGAGAAGTGGTCAACAATTTACTTAGAGCACTTATATATAGAAAGCAACTCCGAATTACTGCAAGATCTTAAGCTTTTCGACGAAATTTTCAGCAGCTTTATAAGGACGCTGTCCTGAGGATATCTGTAAATTACATCTACTAACATGTTTTACTTACTTACTTACTTGGAGTCAGGTTTTAGATAAAGCTTTCTTTTGCGCTCTTGAGTAGAGATAATTTTTAATCCGGATTCAAGAGTAGAGATAATTTTTGCTCCGGATTCCAGAATGATACTTATACATCGACAGTGCGTCGTTAATGACGTTAAACGGGGTTCTGAATGGTTCGTTATCACATCTACGACATACAGGAGGCTTATCATTGAAAGTGGTTCAACTTTCGAAGTACTTTACACTCTTTAGGTTGCAGATTTTCTCTGGAGAAGGCCCTTAAACTCCCTCCTACGCAGTTGATCTAGTGTTTAATGCAGTAACCATAAAAATATTGAGCTCAATTTCTTGCTGCTTCTAGTGCCAATGCGGCCGACTTGCTTTTCAAAATCTTGAATGTACTTAACTGGTACTTTGGGTTTTGATTTGGTTCGAGCTGCTAGTGCTTTGCCGATTAAAATGAAACCGCGGTTTATCAAAGCGTTAGAAAGCTTGAACTTTGCGCTTATTTACCAGTCCTTTAGAACCACCGAACGGGGGCTATTTCCTTAACTCTGTGCAATCAGTAGCTCTTTTGGTCTTGCAAAACAAAGGACAACTGCCTACCTTTAGTACCTACATCTTCTTGTACTCATATCATCTTACAGATATCAACTGTTTCCATATAAATACCCCGCTCGGTACGTGATTGCACACATACAATACAACGAGGCGCGGTAATTTCAATTTCAATTTTAGTATCCTCGCATTCACCGCTCTATCCGATACTTTTATACCTCATTCAATGAATTCAATATGCCATCTAATATCTATGTCAAAATTGTGCGCATAAAAATGTCAAAACATAAATTTATATCCCATTCCATTCGGCCATTTGTGCGAGAGCGTATAACACGAGTATCGCTGTAACATCCACAGGGAGTTTGTATATTCTGCCATGAAATGAATTATCCTTGAAAAAAGGAAAATTCCATCTTCAAGGGTTGGTTACAACCGCCTCGTACATCATGTCTATTTCGCTTTCACTTTCCCTTTGCCTTGCATATATAGTATATGCGGCCATGCGGTGATTTGATTGTATACATTATGATTTTTTTTTTCTTCTTATAAGGAAAACAAACATAAAAAAAATAACACGAGGGAGTAGCAGTTAGCACACACATTCCTCTTCCGCAAGTTGTGTACCTATACCTACTCGAATCTATTTTGTATTTATGCACTTTCACTGTACAGCTATTAGAATGCGTGTATGCAGAGGTGGACTGATAGGGGTGGGCTAAGAACAAAAATCTATAAATAACTTTTCTTCTGCGCTCAACTTTGAGTAGACCTAAAACGGGACACACACATATTTCCATCAGATTGTACACAGGTTCAGTCCATAGAATTTATAGCGCCATAATGGGAATACTACACGTAGATGGGATTAGATTACAAAACTGCCGGTTAGGGGTTAATAATGCGAGCGAACGGGGAGGATTCTTAGTGTATCTAACATCTATCTGCATCCAGTGGGATAGGGATATGTAAATTCGTGTTTCGGATGTAACCCTTTCCGCATTATACGGTCAGCAAAAATACATCCATCCATTTATCATGATTAGGAAAACTGTGAAACGCGTGTGTGTGTATGCTCACAGAGGAGGCTTCGTTGATTATAAAACCATTAAATGTGCTCGTTTGCGGCAGATTTCAGTTTCCCGTCCGTGTGGTTTTTACATGTTTTCTGTTAGTTTTAACGAGTTCTGTATCTAGTTGTTATTCTCGGGGAACTAGTAACGCCGCAGCGTGGTTATGACGTGCGCGCAAGGTGTGGTCTTGTCGAGATAACATGAGCTCAACATTGGTTATCTAGCATGGATCGGGGAAGCTTGAAGTCACGATCGCATTTATGTGACTGAAGCGGATTTAATTTGAAAACGTTTCCGTAATATTAATTATGAAGTGCGGCACTGACAGAGGATGTTGGCTGTAAGTGCATCCTTTTATGACGCGGAATGAGGTGGGTAGTCGACGTATTTAATTCGAGTTCGGTAGCTTAAAGTTCACAAGGTGGGGCTTTGGCTTAATCTTTTGCCATGGTTTTGATTCTATTTCGGACACCTTGGCTCATCTGGTCCTTGCCTACCGTTTATAGACAGAGCCTGAGTGATAAACTATTCATTGTGCATATATCGATTACCGTCACCATCAAATACAATGGTCGCATCATAAAATAGGAAACCAAAACCACCCAAGGCTGCCAACCATATCACGAAAAAGAAAGACCGAAGATCCGCATCGCAAAACAGCAAAGCGCAGAGGAAGATGCTGTGTATAGAAAATAAAAGGACCTACGCATTAGTTCAGCTCAAGTAGGTTAAAGGTTCCAGCACGGAAAGCAACATCAGTCCTGTAAGACAGACGATTAGACGCAACCAAGTCTGGAAACCAACAGCCAACGAAGCACATTTCATGCGTTTTAGCAGCATTCCCATCAGCTGGCTAGATGGCAAGAAGAATTAACCCACCTCCATAAATGAAGAACCATTTCCACCACTGGTAGTGAATTAAATGTGGAAAGTATAATAAAATAACAAAAATCAGACTCCGTTTGACTTTATTTGACTCTCAGCCATGGGGGCATCAGTTTTGTATAGTAATCCACCTACTATACCATACAAACACTAGAAATGAACTCCTTCCGTGAATAAATGGTTCTTCTGCACGGTGCGCGCAGTTAGTCACTGTACTCATAGTAATCTCGTAGCATGCATGACCGCCGCCGGCATGAGATTTCCGCTCGGATTACAGTAGCGAACGTGATCGAGCGCAATGATCGTGTACATGTCTCTTTATGGTTGTTTATTTTTCCATAATTGCATGACCACTTGTTTTACCCTGTGAACGACTACACAACACTAGACTGGAATACAAAGTTTCGCGCTGCCAGTAGACACCATTGGTAATCTAAAATCGGAATCGACTGCAGGTATTTAGATAGCACAAGCGACTCTGCCATTAACAGTAGCCCTTCGACGGTCAAAAACCGAAAATAAAATTATTTTCCGAGTTTTTTTTTCTTTTCGTTTCGAAGACCGAGATATCGATTGAGAATAATCAATGGTGGACAGGGGCACGTATATGTATCTGTGTAGAGTGTATTAGCCTTGGCCCCGGACAGCCAGACATACGGAGTGGGAGAAACAATCGCGCCGGACAATGAGTGGATATAGCTCGGCAGCATGAAGGGGTTATTTATGGCGATAAGACGGATTTTAATTTCCGTCAATTTTTTTTTTTGCGGTTCACCCTTTTCGAATGTGTTTCTGTACTGTGTCATCAAAATCGGATATAGTGGGGAATTTTGCCATTGCAATAACACACAGTTTAATGGGGATTCGATGAGGAGTGTACTATCGTGTTGGTGTCAAGGAGATAGACGAAAATTCATCCCCTAACAGGGTATTGCCCGCGGCATTAAATTACACACCAAGGGTTGTGTGGTAATGGGTGCTTTTTATCGCATCCCCTGCAAATTTGAATGTTTGTTTGGGTTACAACTTACAACATCCCCTTAACACCCTTACCCTTTCCCATATCTGACCAAATCCCAGGGATTAGGACTGAGCAAAACCGCCTGAATGAGTAGCTGTACGTATTAACGGGTATTTGCGATTGCCGCCTACCTATAATGTTACAAACGTGTGACATAAAACAATTTAATTCAAGCCTATCGCATGTTAGTGCAGTTTTAACACATAGTTTGCTGTTTATTATTGCAACATAAACACAGGTATACATCATATCCGCATCTACCTACATACAAAGTATAATGGCGTTCGGTTGAATACACGCCAGTATTGCATGTTGGCAATGCGGATTTAATTGTTCGCTACTGCGATTCTTTGTATTTAATTAAAATCACATGCAATTAGCTATTAGATGTGCAAATGGAACGCAATAAGCCGGCCATAAAAGGGTGCATGAATTAGAGCAGTGCCTAGAGAGTTGTTCTATTTCTGAGAACTGTTCTAAGCTGTTCGGTCAATGAACTTGCTGATGGTGAGTGAGAGTTTGATTAATACAGAGAAACGCGGCAAAATGTAGGTTGCATTATATACCACGACTGATCGAAGGTGGGCAGGAGAATCTTAAATAGCAAAACCTTGAGATTTGATGCAGTAACTTGCTACTCTCACAGATGGATGAGGCTTAGAGGGATACGAGGACATGGCTCTGTATTTTTCGTCTCTATAGAAGCAAAGTTCACTTTTAAATTGATGAAGTGGGTATATATTGATTCTGATTTAGAGTTCTGTCTTACTGTTTCAATTTGATCGACGGTGGACTTTACTGGCCTGAAACCATTCAGGTGATTTGCTAGGAGTCTAAGGCAATTACGCTATGCAAGATAGTATCTTGTACTCGATACCTCTGCAGTTGGCCGAGCTGAAAGAGTATTCTTTCTTTTGGACCGGCCAAACAATGCTAAAATTCCGCAGTCATCAGGCATCTTTTATACGTTGTCATCTCGAACTGCTCGAAAAAGCTCGACGTGTAAGTCGTCATACCCAGCGGTATAGGGTCTGCAGATATATCTTCACCGAATGTGATTCTATTACAAATTTTCCTTTGCCATTTGTACAGTTTTCTGTATGAGGGATTTGCATCCATGACACGTTTGTTTTATATTTCGATAAGAAGTGAATTGTTCTTTCAGTGCCTTTCAAGGCCTGGTCGAGGAGATCATAGAAACTATCTTAGGCAGCTTCTTCCCTTTCTTATGTGGGGCCATGAGAGTATATTTTTTAGATGTTAAAACATTTTAAATGCGGTCTGTAATTTATCGTAAACCAAAATTGGCAAAACCTCAAGGCCGCCTATATGAGAAATTGTAATAAATGTCACAATTTTGTGTCCACTTTTTGTTCGGTCCACACCACAGCCCTTCCTGCATTGCAGTTATGCCTGATGCAGTAGGTGTAAGGTGACAGCTAAATATTTCACTGTTAAATGTTCGGCTGTCATAGCTCTTGGTCTGTGCAGTGCAATGTTGCTGGCTCGGTGCAGCGAAGTACCAATTGAGTCCCAGAGGATAATTTTGACCTCGGAAGATGGTGGTTGCATATCATACATCATCTTTTCTTGTAATGTTGTTAATATCTTATAGGTAAAAATAGTTTTCTCGGCTTAAGTGAATATAATTATATCCCTTCCTTGAGTGAGTTTTGATTGGATAGTTCTTGATTCCTTGGCACGATTAGATTCAGAGACGAAGATCTTTGAACGTTCAACTGATTGCATGATATAATCGTATACGAGTCCCTCTTTCATCATGTCATTCTGCTGTGGAAACTAAGTCGAAATTGACCTTCCCTTCATGAACACTTTTTGAGTGATCTATGCCGGAAATGGCTATCTTTCATTACCTGATAAGATGGGTCAATAGTATACACAGGTGGTCCGTGGCAACAATGATCAGTCGATTAATAAATACTTCGTGTGACAGGTGGCGCAATAGGCCAATAAAAGACAGCACATCAAGCTCTAATATACTTAGACCTTCGATGGTATATCACCAAGGATGCTCTACAGTAAGCTTGTGTGCGCCAAAGTATATTTAAAAGCTCCCTTTTGTAAGGGTATCGATTCTTTTGTCGAAATCGTGTATCTACCTACGGATACAGCTAACTGAACTCACTCTACATACTCCCTGTCACATTCTCCAGAACTGATTTCTTCAAAACAACTCTGAAACAAATACCTAAAAGCAAGCCCCCTTATCGCACGACAGAAAAACACAATTGCAGCCACAACAACAACAGAAAATCGCATATAAACTGTACATATCCCCAGTCGGACAGCTCCCTGTATAAATGTTACTGTACAAAACACAATAGCCGACAGTTAGTCCAGTTGTATATATGAGTATGTAGTTATAGGTGGGCTCTCTACGACTATAAAATACAAATGAGATCATTTTTCGTGTGACCGCACGAGTCGTAAAATTTGTTTTTACGATCGTTTTATGATCTATTTACGATTACGCATTTCTTGTTGTTGTAGGTATTCAGCGTTTCTATTGTGCTACGATTGAATTTGCGTTTTGAACGGATTTCTCTATATGGGCCAAAGCTAAGCTCCGATATGCTGTCGCCATCATACTGGAACTATAGGTATGGCAACTGGTTGCCAAATGAAAGGCGGAAAAAAAGTTGAATTTTTCAATAAGATTGATTACCCTCTGCGGCAATGTCTGTGCGCATATACAATTAGCGCTAAATGTGTAGTTACGCGCTATAGTTGGTAGGGTAAGTGCTCTTGCTTCCCATTTTAAAAATATGCACACATTTGCCGTACAGTGATTATAATGACGCGGTGAGGAGGAGTAGGAGGACTGCTGGCGTTCCATCGCCGTCGTTGCCATATGGGCACTGTACTATATTTCGCGCTGATTGTGGTCGTTATTGTTGCAAGCCGTTTTGTTAAGTATGGATGCTGCAATCTGTTTACTCTGAGCGGTTACCTTCTGATCGCTTGGTTACTAGAGTCATTTGAGCAAGGATGCGGTGAACGATGGTGAGCTAGCTCGAGAAGAAAAACAATTTTCATACAGAGGAGCAGCACTCGCTGATGTGCACTGAGATTATCGCCAGCCATCATCAGGGGAGGGCGCATCTTAATCGTGCTCTGGATAGATATTCGAGTAGGGGAGTACGTGTACATTGCGACATGACTTGTTTATTAGTCGGTGGACGTGTTCGAGTGAAATAAGAAACCCGCGTGAATTTTCTGCTCGTGTTACAGCGGAACGAACGTGTCTGGCGGAGGAAATGTTCCAACGTGAATCGTACATTGTCGTTTAAGGTTGTAACTTGTAAGTTATAAGTTATATCTGCATAGGGAAATTGTGGAGGCAGCCGCTTGCCGGTGAGTCATTATCTGCTGTGGGCGCACGTGCAGGAGTATTATTACAGAAATTCGACTTTGGTTTGGATCGGGTTGTTGACACCGCAGTTTAATACATATGCTGATTTCACTTTTTTTCCATAAATACCTCTTCGGGGTGACAGCTCGCTAATTTTACAAACGGAATAGAGAGTGCTTGCTGTTTTTACTCAGTGTCTGCCTTCGAGTCTCTAGATCAATTCCTTAAGATGTGAAAACAGGAACCTACTATTAGCAGACATGTAAGTTGTCAGCACTTTAAAGAATAAAGGCGTGACTTTTCCAGAACCCATTGGGCTATAGAGAGATTCAATATTGATATTTGATGTTTTGAGTGGAGTGAATCGAGTGGACTGGAACTTCCAAAAAGTGCACAAGTGCAAATTGTTCGCCAAGAGAAGCAGACACAAATTCTTCGGAACACATTCGGGATCCATTGCTTTTATTTATCCATCAGAGCAGGCGTTCTAGCTACCGCGATGGCTTGGTCTTTTAGACTGAGGTCGGTTGTCCTATTCTTCTTCATTCTTTAATCAAGGTTCCTTCCAGCAGATAAAAAACACAACATCGATGATGATTATCTTTCGTCGGCTCTAAGGTGGTTTGGTAAAACAGAAAACACTGACACTTAAGTCCGTTCTTAGCCTCTTTACCACTTCGGACCTGATCTGTGAGCGTAAGAACTCCTCAAATGTCAACTAAGGCCGTTCTTAATATCCTAACAACTGCAGAACCGCTGTATGAGCTTAAGAACTCCCCAAATGTGGTCACAAGACTGTGTAGTTTGAAACTGCTGTGGGCACCGGATCAGACTGTTACCCAGGGGAACGAGTTCCCTCTCTAGACAAAGTTCAGAGAAGGTTTGCGGTGAAAATCAACCACTACTGGTCATGTTAAGTTGAGCTGCTTGGAGCTCTATTAACGAGTAGGTTTCTCCAGGGCACATGGATGTCTTTTAGATGTCAGCAGTTTTATTTAAGAACTGTAGAGAACTGACTGTTGTCCTCAAGGGCAAATTTACATTGCCAACTTATAAACACGCTTTGGGTTAAGTGTTTAAGGAACCTGTATATATGCTTCAAAGAAAGCGACCATACACCAGGAGATTGCTTATGCTAATGTCTTGTTATTCGCCTTTCCTTAAAAATTTGCTGCAATCGTTGTAAGGACTGATTTATTACGCTTTTCATCACATTCAAAGAAATTACAATGCCAAGCGGACGTCTTCTTGTTGGTATAAAATGCACCAATATTTATTTTTCATTAGACGAGTTGAATAGCAAAAACCAACGCTACAGCCGTTTCGCAGTGTATATCAACGTCATGAATTACATCCTCTCTAGAAGAGATCTTCGCAAGAATTATCACAAGCCGCTGCCACTTCGTTACGCCAAAATAAACGGCTTTCAGAGCGCCTTCCTCGAAGTATGCTCTACGGAACCATGAATTCTTTAAGCTCTGCTTATGGTGCCAACTGGGTTGACAGACAAATTCGTCGACGGCTTTTCTGGTCATGCGCTGCGATAACGACAGGGGAATAATACTACCGCGAACTACGTCTACTTTTTGTCAAAAAAAAAGGTCGACTATATTGGTTCGGTCACGTTGAGAAAATGGATAGTAGATAAAAGATGTAACAGCAGCTGCAGGCCAGACATCTTGTTCTGCAGATGTTGGTAAGCAGTGGTGTCTCAGGCAGCGATGTTTCACATATCGAAAGCTCTAAAATTCAGTAAGTTTGTTACAACTTTTCCCAAGTAAGTGATTTGAATATGTGAATTAAAGAAAAACCAAGGCCTAATTAATTAAAATCCCCAACATGATAGAGCGACAACACAAAATTCTACAACAACGTGGACTACTTGCAAAGTTTCCTTTCAGAATCCTGATAGATACCTATTATCAAGGACTACCTATATAGTCTCTGTATACAATGGGTATTTTTTATAGATCTTTTTTCTATATAGATCTATAGGCCTAAGGCTTAATAAGACACTGCATTCGAATACCTTTGCCTTCACTGTGATATATGATAGAGAGCAGCTCGCTAGTCTTTCCCTTACATACCTACAACGTTCCAATGCCCGTTGAAAAATATACAGACTGATCGCTACCATTATTTAAATTCAACGTTACAACAGAACCCCTTCAGAAAAATAAAAAAATCCCAAGGAATATGTGTCAAGAACCGGTCTTACCAAGCCCCAGAGAGAGAAAGTCCCTCCTCAACAATTGAAAAAGGAAATATGGAAAATGTCAATCGAAACCGTATATTTCCTTTCTTCAGTTTGTTATGAAAAGACCCAACGCAGGTAATACCACTAAAAGATGACAAAAAATTAAAAGGATTGCACACCTCGTCGACAGACTTTCTCTCTTTTTTTTATTGTTATCTTACACACGCAGCGAGAAGGGATTACAATTATTAAAGAAAAAAAAAAATCACAGCATCGCTCATAAACAACGTTTCCTTAGTTCTCTCGTTTTTTAAGCAGGTATCCGACCGATTGTTGCATATAGGGGCAACTTTCACATAAAAAATCTGGTAAATAATTCAAGGACATGGAGTAATAATTCAAACAAAACACTGCGAGGGTATAAACATCGAAAAAATCGAGTGGGTTATTGCGACAATTCCCAAGGACTAAACTCTTGAAAACATATTTAGCATTGTGTTTGATTTTCGACAAGAAAAGTTAATCACTTACCATTGAAATCTCCACAGACGACACGTTCGAAAGGGCTACCCATCCAATCTGGAAAAAACAGAGAAAAATAAATGAAAACATGTTTAGAAAAAATATTCACAAATATTTAGTTTTTGCATTTAGTGCAGAAAGATGCTACACAGGACAGGTATATGTATATCTATCCATCTGTGATGTTTATTAAAGCTTCCAATCATAGGAAAGAATTTATAAGTTCTGCCTTCCGTTCCCGGTGGCTGTGTTAAACTGCTTATGAATGTTATGTTGAGAGGAAGTCTGCTTTTCATTTCGATTTCTTTTTAAATTTCCCAACATCCTTTGGAGTTTTTTTTTTCGCTTCAAATTTAATTACGTGCTAACGCATGCAAGCAATAACAAATCACATTGATCTACCCCCACGGGATGATGTTTAGATTTCCCCTTTCTTTCGTTTCAAGATGTTTTTGTTTGTTTTTTCTAATTCCACAAAAAAATAAGAAGAAAAGGAAACATCAACGCAACAGAAAGAGTTTTTAATTGCTTGCACAGATTGATCATTGACCAATCAAAGGGCAATTAGGAAAACACGTAATGTGATTAAAACCATCAAGCCACATAGTTAGTGAACTATTTTCGTTTGTCTATAAACAAATTCAGACTTGAGAGTGATCGGTTCAGCAAAAGCAATTTATTGCGCAGTCTTCGAGTTGATCTATGCGGAGAGAGGCAATTTAATCAACGCTATAAAGGTAGTTTAATCTTTGCTCAAAGTGCCATTACGGATCGAGTAATTGTTTGGAAATGGTTGTAAAATCTATTCAAGCATCAGCTATTCGATTTATGGGCGTAGCCACATGGCTGTGGGGCCATAAATTAAAGCAGAAAATGTTGGCACAGTAAGTAGTCCGATGAATTGACTTATTTGGAAAAGTTAATACTGGCAGTGATGGTGTGTATCACTGAGTGCTGTTTGAGACCTCTTATGGGAAATGATTTTCAGGCGAGCAATTGGGTGGTTTTCAATCCCACTAAAGACGGAGTTTAGCTTACCGATCAATATTTAGTGTTCGACCTATAACTTTTGTATCGCAGTGGTCAGTGCGTGATGGATGTCAAGTTCGATCCGGGGAAGCATTATTTTATATCTTAAGGTTTTTCCCTGCGCCACCTCTCGACAAACGCTGTCATTGACCTAAAAAAAAACACCTCAATTTGGCACTCGGCCTAAAATTGTATAGGCATCTTTCGTACATAAAAATCCCAAACAAGCGAAAGGTTGTGAGAAGCTAGGCCTTAACCTTTATTTTTTGACAAATAGAGGTGTCCAATGATGGACTAATCCCAAAATGATCGGATACGACTTGTAAAGGCTTTCGTGGGTACATATACAATACATCTCTTTTGATGACAAATTACACTCTCAAAAAATTTTCTTACATTAAGAAAGTTGAGAATATCTTCCCAGCCCTAGATGAAGAAGCATTGAGTAGGGCTATGTAATTTAAAAGGGGACTATCTCCATCCTACATCAACGTTTTGAACAGATTTTATATAGTTTACTTAGTTCAGTTTGGACCTCAGCTGATCTTTCTGATCTTTAAATGCAATTCACCTTTTGACAAACGAATATTACATATTGACACTCTTTATCGTCTTGATGTGATCTTTGTATAAAAATTCACTTTTATTTCAACGGAGCCAAATCCGAATATCAAAGCTCTTCAAGGCGATGCACTCACCAGCTTGGTTGATTTTGTATCATGGACATGGCACCAATTCATCTGAAGCATAGGCCTGCTCTCCTTTGAGTTAGTTCAGTCAGTATAGTTCACAATTTAGAAAGTGATGTTTAGTTCCTCTACATGATAATGTCGTCAACTCAAATAAAGTACTGCAAACTAAATGACGTAGAACTAAAAGCGCTTTTGAACTACATAGTTCAGTTAGTTCCTTTTTCTTATTTTTCTTAGCATTACGGTACCTACCATTCGTAACCTTATTTCTGCACAAATAAGTACTCCTTTGACTTAGTTCATGATTTATAAAATTCACAATACAGGGATCAATATGTAGTCCATAGTTTTGCTTTTACCGCCAACGTGAAAATGAAATGAAGTGAGCTAAATCTTGAACTCCCTGTAGTTCGATTAGTTCTCTTGCCTCTTTCATCGATTCTAGTTGCGTCTTTTGTAGTAAATACGCTTTGCTTTCATTCTATTTCGATTTCGATTTTTATTCCTAATGTAGGTAGTTTTATAAGTAGTTACGGTACTGGACTATCATTGAGTAAAAGGTCTCCGGTTCAACCCCCGAAATAAATTTAGAAATTACACTTTAAGGCACTTTTTTGTCAAAGTGCAAAACATTTAGTGTGAAGGTTAAAAATGATAATTAGTAAGGCTCATTGTGATTATTTTTGTATCGTGCTAAGAGTTCAACAGTCTCAAGTAAGTTCCTTGATCCACCCCTTGGAATTTAGCATTAAGGTGTTGGCCACTTTCAGTGTAAAGGCGAAAGGCCCCTGGCCTGAAGAAAAGTCGCAAAATATTTGCTCAATTTCGAATGAGTCGCAAAGCAAATGCAGTTATCTACCAGTGATTGATGAAACCTGACAAAATTTTCAATTGCGTCAAAGCCTATAAAAAGTGAATTCGCCTTGTCCTGCCTCACCCTGAATTATGCAACTACAATAGTAAACTTCCAACTAACCCGCCCTTCGCACGAATGTTGTAAATATAAACATAAATCAAAGCAAACTTATCAAAACATCAAATAAATTCATAAAAAACGCATAAACCCAATAAAACAATGATTCCCACCCATCCGAGTGCTCAATTCAAAGTGCAAGAGTCGTTCGTTTATTGTGTTTGCAACGCACTGGCGCGCGCACATACAGCACTAAAATACCGCGGAGAAAATTGTTCAAATGTTTAACTAATAAAATTGTGCATCTTTCTATTTTTATGTGGTGATGATGTGCATTAGAGTGCCAATAAATAATAACAGTTTATGGTTGGCTTTGCACAGTTTTGTGTGTCCATCGCTTGGGGTATTATGCGTTTTCTTTAATTTGCTTGAGTTGTTGTTGTTTTGTTTTTATTAAAAATGAGGAATGTTCCCTCGACCATATAGCTCTATCATCTATACCTACTACTGTATGTATGCCGTCCAACTACATCATGGTTGCGCACTTGAAACTGTGTGTGTAGCCAAGTCTAGTCATTATTTATATATATGCGCGGTGGATGCGCATAGAGTAGCCTGCAATCTTGTCGCACTGCAGAGCGTGTATTAAATGTGCAATTTGGTTTTAATTAAAAATAGTACACATACAGAGAGATAAATAAATGGAGCCAAGCGAACTTGGTACTTGTGCATCAAGCAAGAGTCGACAATAAACGACTCTATACGAAGGAAGTCCTTCACAAGCCATTTGTTCATTTGGTGAATGTATAGCATGATCTTCCGCAGTGTCTGTGCGAAATGAATTTATGCAATGGCATGCGCATATTAATTTGCATTAATTGAAAGAAACCGTATATATGACATTTAGCCGATTGACGAAAATTAGGTTTCTCTTTGTTCGTAGGATATTTGTCAAAGCTTTTGCTAAATGGGATTGAGGTTAAATGTATTACCGGGCGAAGGGTGATTGCGGCAGCAGAGTGGGTGGCGTTTAGATAAATTGTGGCCATTTAGCTGGGGTTCATAAATTGAGGAGTCAGTAGATGATTGTCGTTGCGATAGACTGCGCTTAGGTGTGGCAGATGTTGGCATAAAAAAAAACGTCTAGACTGGATGGTTGCCCTCTATACGGATGGTATTGATGAGAAAACTTATTGCTATTAATGCAGGGATGCCGACTCAGAAGCTAAAGGACATTGCCTGAAAAAATTAAGTATACCAGGTGAAGGCCTGCGAACATTTTTGAAATTGCCAATCTATCGAATAATTGAATGGATACGGATAGTAATATCATCTACTGAACGTACCTACTCATTTCAGTTTTTTTTTATCGGAAAAAGGGAAGTGAATTAAGAGCCCCTAGACGGGTATTCTTATGCGAAGGCTGAGACGGTGCATGGAGTGGCAGCGAAAGTCGACGAAAAATTAGAAAGTGGTGATATTTTAAATCCTCGTCCACCTAAATCTTCAATATTTTGAGTTTTGAAAATAAAAATTACGAGTTGATCGGCTAAACTTTCTATTTAGTAGAAGACATGTGATACCGTCGACCATTGGACTAAGCTTTAGAAAATGAACATTACTAATAATCTTTTTTTAACCTTCACCTTATATATCATGTAGGTCATATTATGCAATAGTTATGTCTTCCTCAGACAGGCCTAGTCAGTTGATTACTCCGCGTTATTTTTGCCCTACCGCACTGAGCGTCAATTTTTCAATAACTCCATTCGTCTATAAAACTCCCTACCGCGTCTTATTAGAAGAATTAATGACACAAGATAATTTAAAAATTAACTAAGAAAACATCTCTCAATTTCAAATTAATCTTTTTTTGTTGTACTAGTAGCTTTAATATTGATATTGTAATTACTTAGTATTATTGAATTACTCGCGTCTACATTTGTAGCTTTTTTTTCCCGGAATATAGCTTATCAAATAAGACTAATTCGAAATGGCCACGTTGACGGTGGTCCATGGCTTGATATCAAAAAATGGCTGTCACTTGGATGAAAATGAAATAAAAATAATGCCAAACCGGTTTCACACCGAATAAAATGTAGGACGGACCATTGTTGAAGCCATAGCGTTGAAGAGGAAACCGGTTTTTAAGGTTATGGGATGGACTAATTAATAATCAATGCCCAGTAGCCCAATCGAAAGACCGCATTTCCAAATATGACGGCCATCAAGAGAAGGATTTTGTTAAGTGAATAGGGACAGACCTATTTTTTTTTTGCATCTTTAGTCGAATGGTTGACGCAGGTTAGCCCAAATGTGGTTTAAGTATATGTATATCCTTTGGAAAAAAAAAAAAAAATAGAGACAGGATTTTCTGTTTTTCCGGACACCGAGTCTGAGAGCCCTCGCTCAATAGTCCAGCTCACTATCACTACGCCTCATATAATATTAATCCATATTAATATTACCAACGTTGTTGAGTGCTAATTTGAGGGACCAGCGCTTCACCAACTATGCCTTCATTTTTGAGCTCTCTCAGTTGGATGAGGTTTTCTTACTTGTGGGAAACATCTTATAGCCTTCAATAAACCTTTCGCTTAGATTAGAAGCAGAGTTTTCGCAGAATTGTTGGTGTGCATTCGTTCTAGATACTCATGTTCAAAAGCCATCGCTGTATCTACAGCTGATGGTCGCAAAAACGATAGAATCTTATAAAGCAATTCGCTATAGAAATAATGGCAATGATGACTTTGTCCGCATTTGAAAGGTCCAAGCTTCACATATTTAGAGCCAGCGATGGGATTATTAATATCTTACACGGAGCTTCCTTAATTGCTCGATAGAGGGCATAATAGAGTTGCCTTCTAAGGCCGATCGGTAAGTAGAGATATCTTGCGCTTGATTTTCGACTAAAAGTATTTTTTTCAGAAGTTATAGCAGATCTTGCCTACCTCGGCCATCTTGTTCTTCATTTGACTTCGAATAATTTTCAGTCGTAATAGCTTAGCTGAGCTACATATAATCCAGAAACAACTATTTTGCTATGTAGGTACTATAACTCTGTCCGATTAATCGATATTATGAGTTTTTGTTGCAAACACCCATACTGACAGTGACAGCTTGGGTGCAGCTCAAGCTGCTACTGTTTCTACAATAGCAAGTGCACTAGTCGCAGTTTCTCCTGTTTGTTACAAGTTTTCCCAATATCGTCGGCATGTTAAAAACTTTTGAATGGTCTTACCTCGTTTGTTGGCTTGTAAGTTTTGCAGAATTCCTTAAAGCATACAGTATCATAAAAAAATCATTAGCAGCGTGCTTTTGTTCCTGAGTTAGCTACTTCTTGTTTGCTCTACTCGTAGTTATAAGTTTAAGCAACTTTGAGTAATGACAGTCTGAAATTGCAATTGACAAATACGGGTGAAGAGGTCCCACCGAGCTTATATAAATATCGCTATAAGAAAACAGTATGCAAAAACGCCCTATTATCCTACTGAAGTTTCAAACTTAGTATACATCAGTTTGCTCCGCATCTGTGGAGGTACAATTAGCCAAAGAAAGCCAATTAGTGGAAGTATTAAAAAAATTGTTATAACTTAGTCGGAAGTTGACAGTCACTGTTCGATAATTTCAATTGTAAGTCAGCCGACTTGGAAATTTCTTTATTCACCACCAGATGACTAAGTTTCGTACAGTTTCACACCGGATAAGTTCAAATCGTACACACAAAGGCGCATCCGTTTTGATAATTACACCATTCACCAGGCGAATACCTTGTATACCCACATTGATTTATTGCTCTCCTTCAATCCCGCATAGTTCAACAAAGATTACAGCCAAGGTGTATACAAAGACTCCCTAGAAAGACCGATACAAAGTTTCCCGTTCAAATGGGCGTAGGTATATAGGCAGCTATCCACTTTACAAATCATTGCCATACCAACGAGTGTACGTACTAAAACTAATTAGTTTTCCATGTCTCGATTCGGTCGTAAAACACTTTGTTTATTTACGACTTGTCTTTGGACTGAGAAAATATAAATAACTAACTGCTAGCTAATCGAATCGGCAGTATAATCGATGGATTTTCCGGCAAATATTCACCACAAAATGCCCATTAAGATGTTGCTAACGCAAAATTATTTCTATTTCGACACTCTCTCGACTGAACCTCGGATTTGGCAGCTCCCTATCCGAAAATATTCAAATGAATCAAACTTTCTAGTTGATGAAAACATATGCATCACTACAAAATAGAAAAAAATTCATTCAAAAAGCAAAAGAAATATAAATTTAATGAGCCATTATGTTTGTTTTATTACACACACTCCGGCCATCCCACTCTGGCATACATAGGTACTCTATTAATTCATCATGTTGCTCTTCCGCGACATAACGACGACACAAATACCTACACAGAAACAGCCACCCAGCCACATACTGTCTACGACCTTGAGTCAATTAATTTTTCTTTTAGAAATTGCTCACTCTGTCTTTCAATAGGCACAAAAATGAGGAAAAACGGTAACTAAATATTAACGATCGTCGTAAAAATCAATTAAATAAACAATTCTTTAACAGTATTGTTACGTTTTACGATAATTTGATCAAACCCATTGTTTACCGTGCCGTATTGAATGAAGAGTGGACGGACATGGACAATAAAACTGCTTGTGTGTGTGTTAAATATAAAAAAAAAATAAAAAAAACTTCGAGAGGCGAATGTGTATCTGATGAATGTTGCATTGAACTTGAATTTTGGGCTGAATAAAAATTTAAATCTTGTTACGACAGATCGCTAGTTGTGTAGGTATAGTTCATATGATTTATACAGCCAGTAAAATATTTAAATCGCTTTAAACAATTAAGCGTGAGCTTGACAGTGAAAAAAGGTAACTTTGCTCATAATTTCCATAGTTTTCAGACACCTTTTCGGAGGTTTTCAATTTCCCTGTATATAAAGCTGAAATTCAGTTTTATTATAGGAGTGGCCATCACTGTGACACCAGTCTTTTGTTTCATCAGAAGTAGGTTGTAGAAATTTAATCTGAAATATTCGGCGTCCAGCTGCTTCGGCAAAGGATAACCGCAGTCGTCTCTATTGGAATGGAAATGGGATTCGATATATGGGAAACCAAAAACCAATAAGTTATGGTGGTGATTGATGTCACAGTTTCGTGCTGGTGAAAATTTATATTAGGACCAGACAACCAACTATGCGAGTAATAACATTGAAAAATTCTACTGCTGGCAGATGCTATTTAAATATTTATTACAAGTTTGTGACTGATATAGCATGTAACCGCAGTTTAATTAAAATTTATTTCGTCTGTTTGACGCTTTTTTCTTATACGCAAGAGCAACTTTTGCTATTGATTCGTTGGAATCTTTTTGCGGGTTCTGATAAATTTCGAATAAAATTTAATGGCTGGCCGAAATTTCGTACGAATGCGATGTGAGCTAAACTTTTGGTTTATATTCATGTGCAGGCGAATGAACCTACTCACGCAAAATGTATGTCTAGACAGTATCGGCGTTAGAGAAGGGCGCGGTGGGGCAACCACCCAGGGCGCCGGACATGAAGGGGTGCTGAAGGCACTTTGTCACAGTGTCATTTTATCTGCGAATGAGTTGGCTGAAGAACTTGAAATTAAACCCGTGTTTAGAGCCACAACAAGAATTCGACGTGTTAAGCGTTAGGCTTTTGAAAATGCCCGCCATGATATATATAGTTTAACTATATTGCAACTTGTCCAGAAAAAATGTTAGGTTGCACTTTTCAACTGCATTTTGGACACCACATTATTTTAGGTCAATGAAAGATTCGAGCAATTAAATGAGTACTCGGTAAAAACCCGACTCATACCTTGTGGTGATCTCCAATTGAAATTAGCTGTAAACTTTAAATCAGATATGGATGGTTGTATGCCGTGTGATGAACTCATATGTCTAAAATATTTTTTGCAACATTTAGAGGGAAAATGATTCTTATTTTCATTTAAACGGCAACGGCGACCAAAACTCCGCCGAGCCTTTCAATCTGATGGATGAATGCCAAGACTTCTGTCCAAAATTAAGTGAGGCTTGCGATATATAGGTAATTTTAGAAAACTCACCTTCAAGATTTGTTCGAAAGATTGTATGAATCAACATCGTCTATTCCCTTTTCAAAAAAATCAGGCGCCAACTATATATAGCAATCAGTCTCCTGAGCATTGCGTTCAAGGTGCATTCTGTCGAATGTCTGAAGGCAGTGCCCTAATCAAGTGACTTTTGAGACGAATATCGTCAAAACGATAGGTAACTCCAAAACTCATCTCGTTCATACTCCACAAATGTATTGAATACTTGAGATAATCAAAAAACATCCGCCTGAACATAACTTTTTTCGATCATTAAAATCTCAAAAACGATATCGTCTAGGCGATCATCGCCTCACGTGATCTGCAAACTGATTGCCCACAGTGTGAGGTCGATTTTCGGTCCCAGCGAACTTTACAAGTTGTTTAGCGGAAGGACCTAAACCTAAAACTGCGAGCAAGTCGTCTTACTCAATAAAGTGAATTAGCCAAAGACCACGCTAATTTGAGACGCCCAGGTCGACCCCGGACCATAGCCTCTCCTAAGTAAGGACTCTTAGAAACTAGAATAAAATCAGTTGAATTGGATCGATAACTTGTGGAATTAGAAAATCTTATTAAACGAGGTGAAATCTTGCAAATTGCAAAAATGCAAGCAGACACAAAAGTGAAATGTTAAAGGGGCGGCATACTAATCCTCTGGGTGTAAAGCTTTCAAAGACCGGAGCCCTGATTTTTCTCATCGTAGGTATTAGGCATCTTCATCAAGAATACATGCCAACAGAAGTTGAGAGGATCTACTCAAAAATACTGGAAGCAAAAGTGCAATTTTGGTCCCCAAATATTTAGCGCCCACTAATCGCTGCTCAAAGTTGTCATGTATTTTTTGATCCCCCTTTTTATGAACAATTTTCGACCTCTTTTTTTTCTCACCCAATCACAAAGAAGTATTATCATAACTAATACTGACTTATTATACCTGCACAAAATCCGCAATAGTGCACACACTAACCAGGCTAAATTTTTCGAACTCCATACAAAATTTCATATTGTGACCTACAACTTATACCTACCCATAAGGTTAAGGTTAAAAATGATTATAAATTTTAAAAAAATCTAATAAATTATACATATTTTGCAAATTAATTGATCTGATTAAAATCAGTTATAATCATCCATACAAATTACTAATAGATATTTTAAGACAGCAATTCAATTATACGAAACGATAATCTTTGCAACTGCAAATTGAAAAAATCGCATTTCAAGTAGCACTTTGCAGTGCATTAAGTCCAAGCTAACGACATTTAGTAAACAAAAAATATTAATTGCTTTCCACAATTAAATTTGCATTACAAATATAAATTTTTTTAGAATGAAAATCAATAATAATACATCAACTCACCCGTCAATGTCATCCACGGATATCTTGGTAAATCGGCGATACTTTGTCCTGCACCAGCAGTCGGCACAACACCCGACGACGGCTGTGTGCATGCATTGCCCAATGAGTCGACACCAATTGCGCCAGCCGATGCTGCCGATACAGCCGATGCAGCAGCCTGATGGTAGAATTGTGCAAAACTTGATGCGCTAGCAGGTACGCTCATTGACGGATAGCTGTTCATCATACTGTCTGTGTACCTGGGAGAGTTATAGATGAAACGGTCAGTACTTCTATATTATATGGAAAACGGAACAAATTTTAACAACACAATACATAATATACCACACCAATCGAAAGTCAATCACAACCGTGTGCCGTGTGGTCAGAGGTGGAGTACATTGTTTGTCGCAGTTAAAATAAACTCGTACATTGTATGGGTCTACTAAAAACAAATTATGTTGGTCATTTGACCCGCTGTGTTGTGTGTCGCTACACGCATGTTGTTGTCGTCGTCTAGGACAAACGCACGCAGTATGCAAATTAGTGAAACCATATCATAAACATACGAGAAATTACAAAAGGAACTAAGATTTTCATCGTAAAACGGCAGGAGGTTGGCTCTGGGCTGTTTATTTGCTCAGCGACAATAGGCAAATTAGCACCACTGAGACTGACCATGCTCGAAATTGACGCTTAACCGCGGTCTTGTGGGTGCGAGGGTATATTATCACCGACGGGATTTTCGTTTTGTTCTAATGCGGACAGAATGACCTTCGACTGGCGCGCGCAGTGATATTTAAATGGGGTGTAATGAGGTTCTCAGATGAAAGAATTTTGTCGGTAGCTTGTGGACTCTTGTGAAGGTAACTCGTTATTTTTGGTGTGTGCCTGTGGAACTCATAACTGGTTATACCGTCGGGTGGAGGATAAGTCTCTGTTACATCCAAAAATCGTGTGACTTAGTGTAGGAAAAACGTATCTGGCGAACAAAAGACGTGGTTCAAAGGTGTGTGTGGGGTTTAAATTTGGAAAGTTTTATCAGGAGGTACCAAGGTACTTCCGCAAAGGCAAGCGGTCAACTGTCGATCAAGTTGTGTGTGTCATGAGTTACGCATGACTGTAACGATTCACTTTTATTTCTGACAAGCCGATGGTGTTTTTTATATCCCACTGAGACCACCCTTTGGTGAAATCTCAAAAATCAACTGAAGTAAGTGTTAAACTATGTGTATGTGTACCTACGGCGTGTCTATGCTGTGGTTTGCGTCGGCCTTTAGAAGCCAGAATCTTTGACAATGAATTGAAATTGGCAATCGACCTTTTCTAATTAGGAATGTGATTGAACGAGTTAAGTCTTCTTTTAGAAGGGGACCTTTTGTCATATTTTATACATATGATGATGATTGTAAGTGTCGCTCGATGCCTTGTGTAGAATATAAAACTTGAATCACAACCGCTGCCAGTTTTAGGAGTATCGAAGTCAAAACTGACTTGTAAGACCCTCCGAGGTAAAAAAAATCTCATCGATTACAGAAGCTGTCGACCTTTCAGTGCTGAAAATGGGGAATTTAGACTGACAGTGGCTGAAAACATTTTAAGAAATGAAAAATAATTGATTTGGGAGGTTTTTTGGAGGGATAGTGGAACTACATTTCAAAATCTTTCTTTTTTTTAGTGGGTAAGTCTTGCTTACGAACGCTGAACTTATAGTGGTTTTCAATGCACCGTCTAACTTTGATTTACTCACGGTCTGTAAAAAAGCTTGTATCGACTAAGGCAACTATAAAACTAGCAGTCGGAACAACTCCTATCGCTATTCAAAACAGAATTCCTTTCAACATCGAAAGGGGTTCCGGCAGTCTTAAAATTTTGAGATCATTTAAAAGGTTTTCGGAGCGAGTAGGTACCTACTATAAAGTCATCCGATTAATATACATTGTCAAAGTAGCTGAAATCGACGTCTTTGCAAACTGTCAATATCGTTTTGAAAGTGAGGTTAAAAAATGTATAAAAATGAAATTAAGACACAGTTTAGTTTGTAATTTCAGTTTAATTTCAAAAGCGGAACAGACTCTTTGAAATACGGCCAAGCTAGAGCACAGTTGAACATAATACTAAAAAGAGCAAAGGTCTTCAAAAATGAAGCTCTTCAATCCAAGCCTAATCTATCGCAGTCTTTGCGTAGTTAATATTGTTTATTACGGCTTTCTTTAAAGTTGTAGGGATTTGCATTTTTGTATTTATTAATAGATGGAGTCATCAACTAAACGAATATTTGCAAGATTTTGTATGCGGTTCTTTATAAAAAATATCAATGGAAATAGTGTGTACTCTGCTCTTTTGAATTGTTTTAAAGAAATTGTGATTTTGCAATGAACTTTCTTAACTCATCCCCGAAGGTACTCTATATTGAGAGCTGTGATTTTCTAATTTTTTTGACTTAAGGACTGCTATTTTTAAGATCGCATTTTGAAATCATATCGCCGTAGGTACATCGTAACTATGAACAGATATGTTCAACCGCTTCAATCGAACCTAACACTTCAATCGGTCGACTTTTTCTAAATTTTCAATCACATTTCGTAGAAGACTGTTTTTTTTTAAGAGCTTATCATTGAAAACGCCTCTGCTGAGTGGAATTCTCACAACTACACTGCCTAAGTGATTTCAATCCATGAAAAGTTAGGTCCCTTCAGATGTCACATTCCACAGCTCGACTGTTCCTTATCCTGTTCTGTTTTGAATGGGATTTAATTGAAAACTGTTCTTTTTGAAGCGAACTTTCGAAAATGGCGTTAATCCCGTAGGTGCGTTCTAATAACAGCATTTTTTTCTACTTCAAACTTAATTTTGCAAAGAACTGTAAAGCGAATTTAGGAAATTAGATTCCACACAGAGATTAGCTTGAGCTCCGCATCACTCGCACATCGCTCCTATCTGAGAACCCCATTCACGTGGATAGAAATAGTAGAGAAAAAAAAAATATTACCTGCAAGATTTGTCTTCGAGTCCAGAGAAGCCCGCCATTCCACTGAGGCCGCCGTGCGAAGTGGGATGGTTCGACACGTATGGATACATTTTGGTGGTTGGTATGGCAAACGAATTCGGACTATTATTCGAATCGGCACTGCTACGCAGCGGACTACCTTCGGCGGCTGAGCTCAAATGATGATGTGACGACGGCGATAGACCGTTGGAGCTGGCGGCTGCTGCTGCACTTGTTATGACCTTATGGTTCTGGAATGCAGCGGCTGCGGCGGCTGCTGCTGCTGCAGCGGCGGCGTTCAACGAATAACTGCTACTGGTATTGTTACTGTTCGAACTTGGCGAATGGCCGAACGTGGCTGGTGATGACGACGATACGGGTGAAGCCGAATTCAATTGCTGTTGCTGAAGCTGTTGTTGCTGCTGCTGGTGAGCCGCTGCTGCTGCTACTGCTGCCGACTGTTGCTGCTGTTGCAATTGCTGCTGCTGCTGCTGGTGATGATGGTGCAATTGCTGTTGATGCTGATGGTGATTTTGCTGTGCGGCGGCGGCGACGGCTACTGCTGTTGCTGAAGCGACGGCTGCTGCGGCGGCGGCTGCTGATGATGAATTTTGTTGGCTTGTTAAATGTGAACTTATAAATGGTTGAAACTGTGGATACTTTGGTAGCATACTATCAAAAACAAATTTTGACATTGCACATATTTACGTTACGGTCTGCTTTACGAAGGAAAAACAATTTTACAAGTTTCTATTTATTTTTTTTTTTCAGTTACAAAGGAAGGGGAGATAGAGATGATTCGGATTCGGATTCTTATTCTGATTCTGATTTGTGTGTGTTAGCTATTTTATTTAGTGGTATCTAGCGCGAGAGGAACAACAAGAAAACAAACAAATTGATAAAAGTATCTAAAGTTTTGTTTTAGTACTGAGAATAGATAGATCAAATTACGTACAGTGGAAAATGTAATTAGTATTTTTACCTTTTGTGCAATGAAAGAGAACTTTTTTGTTTTTCTAATTCTGCGATGGAAAATTGTTTTTCTGTTTTTGTTTTAGGTTTGCGTTAAGAGGTTGCGGGGAATTCCATTTAATTTCAACAGTCTCCTCGTTCTGATGGTAAGTTTTTGTATTAATCTTCTCGCAGGAACCGATAGAGAATGTAATTGGACAAGATTCGTTAACTACTTCGCATAGCACGTGGGTCCGGGGGCGGAACACTGTTCACTTCTGTTTAAGTGGCAATAAAACTCTGGTGAGAGAAAAGGATTTTATGGTTTCTACTTCGGGTCACTTGATTGATCACAGATGCGAGTTTATGTTGTGTATATTTATATTTCACAACTAAAATCTGTAGGTAGATCTCATCACACTATTTTCGATGAAGCACAGCACTAATTTACGGCGCCGGTTTTATGATTTTTTAATTTTTACGGTCATTTTGTTGGCCATAATGACAGACTTATCCGCGCGCACAAAATATCCACCGCACACACTGAATGCAGAAAAATGTTTGACAGTTTTTGTTTTCAAATACACTATATCGCGTTTTTTATTATTTGAATGTAAACAAGAAAATTTTTGAACGAGCAACGTACGACGGGTATTGGATGTTTATAGTGGGCAAAATTGTTTCTTCGCCAATTTCGAACAATTGTGGGTGCGAGAGAGGATTCGATTCGAATGTGTGACGATGCGATGGGGGACAAACTCGCCGCTGCTATTGATGATGATGATGACGGAGACGGTACACGGCAAAGACTACGACGACGATAATGACCGTATAATAGATGAAACAAACAACAAAATAGCGTAAAGTAGGTACTAATGTGCCACACAACGAATAAAACGAAGAGCCGGAGCAAGAGAGCAGTGTGTATATTGTACAAGTAGTACAAGAGCAAACAACCGTTTTGGCGGTACTATAAATATAATAAAAACAATTTTTTTTTTGTTTTTTTTGAGTAGAATATAAAAATTTTTGTAATAGGTAATTTTTCGATCGTATAAGTCCGAAGCTGTTTGCGTTATGAGAAGTAGTTCGTTTATGGCACAATACAAAAGCTATGATGATATGGTTACGCGATTTCGCTTCACGCTATATTTTTGTGTCGAATACATATAGATACAGATCCGTATATACACGGGTTTGGTTTTTGTTGAGCTGTTCCGAAAGCATTTGCTGTGCTGTTGGTGTTTTTTTTCTGTCGTCGTCTTTTTTCCTGTTGGGTTTTCTGACTGTGTGTATGCACACAACAGCACAGAGCTACCGAGAGCAAGAGCAACCCCAAAACGAAGGAAAAAAATGCTTCTCGCAACCATGCGATTGAGTTAGAGGTATAGACGGTTTGAGTGCGTGTTGGCCTGCTCGCTCTCGCGTTGTTGCTGCTCCCCGGGTGATGTTGTGTGAGATTTATGGCCGTGGATGTGTGCGTAGATGGAAAATCGCTTGCCATGTAGTAGTTTGGTGTGGTTGCATGTGTTGGCGGAGGGAATACTGGATTCTGAGTGGAATCCGGGAGGAAACATAGGAATGAGATGCGTTCGTATAAGAATTCCTCTGGCGAGGCCGATGCACAGAAGTTGGAATTTGTATTTCCCATCTATCTGTGTTTTGTATCTGCGGCGATGAAGACTGACCATGTGCTTTTTTTAAACGAGCTGCGAAGGAGCTTTCTGCTCTCTGGAAGAGCACAAACATCAAGCAAAGCAAGCACCCACAGAAATTATCACCTGGGCGGAGTAGGACAGTAAATAATTGCTGTTGTTGTCCCTGTTTGGCAAGTTTTATCTTTGATGCATGTTGTTGTTATTTTTTTCCCTCGTATAGCTCAAGTATCCATAATCATAGCTGTAATGTTCATATAAAAGGGAATTGGTTGAATTTGTAATAACAATAACAGAAATAGTGCCATTGCACATTGGGTGTCATTTTTTGAATGGATTTAATTACAATTTTAATTAAGTGTCATTATTATAGTGTGCGGTTGCCGGTAGGGTCGCATTATTTTATGGCTGCAATAAATTATAGTTTGGTAGTAGGTAGGCCAATTACATTTGTTTTTCCATTAATTTTTTTTTATTGCTTAAACATAATAAAATGACTGAGTTTTGTATAAAAATTAGAATTATAAATCTCCATAACTGCTTATTTGAAAGTACAATACGCTTAACAATAAGTTTTTGATTAATAATAATTTAAACATCTACTTTTGATTCTGCTTAAAATGGTATGATGGTAGATAGCTCACAGGTAGCTTCATATGCCAGACTTCCTGTCTTTACAATGCCTTCCGTGGTACACCAATAGGTGGTGGATACATAATATTATATACATACATAATAATAATATAATAAAATCAGAACTCAAAATAGGTTCTACACTTAAACATAAGAGAAACTTAAAATCGCAATTTATACGAATAATGACATAAAATTAAAAATAAGACACAAACTTCTTCTGCTTCTAAAATTATTTGCTTTGGTACCTAACTAAAATATGAAATAGGATGAGGAGAAAACAAATGCTCAGACGGGCGCCACTTTTATTGTGAATAGGAGATTTATGGCACATTTTTAGAACAGAAATGAAAATACAAAACCAGGGAATTTTACTGGGGACTCGTCTTATATATGACTAACTTAAAGGTACTACTTACTTGGTTGCATTTAATCCACAGATACATACACCATTTTTTTCAGTAAAGTCATATCGACTGAAACACAAAAAACGCCTAGTGTATCCATCCCAGGGAATCTATGCATCTATGTATCTATGCAGTCTACTTAGCATCAAACATCACTTCTAGCATCAATAAACTTCTCTTTCTCTATAAAACCAAGCTTAGACAGGGCTTTCAATATTTCCCCAATATATGGAAATCGGTCCCATATAGGTATGGGAGTTATAAATGCTTTATTTCACTGAGGGACTTTTCCTACGCGGCTCTGTTACAACTTCTAAAAATGTTTCTACATCTAAGACCAAGCAGGAAGGAACTACCATAAGACACATGTGCGCCTCAGAGAAGCTCAGACAAATAAAATCTTCTCCGCAGGGATACTAAATTCCATCGAGAGGTTTGAACTTATCTTTTGTCAACTGGCGGTTCAGATAATGTAGAAAAAGGCGTATACCTTGGCTCTCTAATAGAAGATTCGAAGCTAAATGGGATAAGTCGTATGCTTTGAAAGTTGAAACGATGGGCCCTGCTTTGAGGCAAGAGATATTCACATCTTTCATATCTATCAGGGACCTCAAATTTGAGGCCTTATAAAAAAGGCCCTTTATGATGAGCACACTATAGAAGGTAACTTTTCGGGATACTGCATTAACGAGTGCTTCATCGCCGGATTGGCCCTCCAAGCTCAATGGGCAAAGAGGAAGAGGAGACTATTCTTCGCTTTATATGCACCTGGCCTGCTGTGTCAACTCGAAGAAGACTGTATCTTTTTAAAGACAGCGTAGGTAGTTTTTAGATCGCTTCATATTGCGACATCATAATAAGTCTACTCTGGTCTAAGTGAAGCCGTTGGAAATTCCTTGAAGGTTTTTTTTTCGCTTCTATTTTAATCAGTAAATTTGCTAATTACTCATACTTAGATGCAGCTACTATTTAGGGTGGTCCTAATACCGTAATACAATTCTAAGCCTACTCTTGAGCCTACTGCCTACGATTTAGGTACACCCACAACTTGGTTGAGGTCCGCTTATGCATCTATATGTAAATTTCCTATGTAGGGGCTTGGTAAACTTGTAAATTTTAGATTTGTACCTTACCATGCATCAGCCTTCTTTTCGATGTCTGCGGAAGGGTTGAATATGTAGGCATCATTTTTTCTATACGGAATGTCAACACTTGCACGAAGTTCCTGTTCTGCTTTACCAAAGGAAGCCAAAGTGGGCCTGTAGAATTTATAAGATACTTGCTTTTATTGACTGAAGAGAGTGGAATTAAGCCTAAGCAGCTAATTTAATTCATGCGGCAATTCATTGAGTTAACATTTGTCGGACTACATTAGTTAAACACGGGTGGTGCACCCTTTTATAGCAACCTTAACCGGCTCGATTGCGGTTCCTTTAGTCTCTTCGCCATACGAATGTAATGTCCTCAATCTCTTCAGCTGGAGTTCCGTTGAATACCAACAAAAAAAGCGTCTTTTCCCTCTTGTAGTTTTGGGGAACCTATGATTTTGTTTTGCTTTATGGGTAGTAAACTAGAATTTGTGTTCCTCACAGGAGGTAGCTTCAACCTCGCTCGTGGTATACGCAATACCCAAACTGCACAATACACCCTGATGGATACAACCAAGTTAATAAGAAATGCTTAGTATGGACTTCTTTTCTTTTTGTTTATTGTTTTTTATTATAAGTTGTTTATAAGGCCGAACTCTCGGTTACAGAAACATGGGTTACGCAGGCTTTTAACTGTCTTTTATCTAAAATCAAACACTCACTATTAGCAATATTTCTTCCCGCATTTATTCAGGCGAGAATTAACATAGGTATTTGGTTATTGATCTTCAAAAATTTTAACATTTTCCAACCGAAAATGAAAGAGAAATCCTCCACTGTCCACCATTAATCACATTCGTATCGTATATAATTTCGCTGGCCGTACAGTTGCGTTAAGGAACGGAAGCCAAAATCAGGAACTAAAGAACTATACTGAAAGCACCGTTATAATAGCTTTGTTCATTTTATTGCCTACTAATGAGCCCAATTTTAATGGCTTTACAACACCACGGCCGCAGTCATTTACTGCGCGACCCTATTAGCCAAAAGATCAGAGTCAAACTCTTACAAATTTTATGTCTAAAGGAAATTAATAAATATTCATGTTAGCAATGTTTTAAATTTATCAGGGAGAGAACGATCAAATACACCACTAAATTGAGTTTCTCCTCTCGCTGAGAATTTAAATAAACAATTAAACAGTCACCCCCTTGTTTCCACGACGCCATCAATCGAGTCATATTTTTATGATCACACATAACGATTTATTAATTTTTGTTTTTCTTACGGACCGTAACTCTTATTTGTAATGTCTAATGTCTTGTTCGAGAGCGTCATAAACCCATATACGACTATTCACAGTCGTAAAACTCATTCCCGCACAGTCCCTGCTACACTACTTACTATTTCACACTTGAAATTCATGAATGGCGTGGAATGATAGGTATGTAAAGCAGTTCTGATCCAATTACGGGCATTTTTCTAAAGAGTCCATAAAGGGAAAATGTGTTAAACTATAGTAAAACTACAACTGACAGCAGCAGTGCCAGCAATACCTATACCTATTCCTATTCCAGAATGACAAACATACATCAAGCGCCACCAGCTGAAAAGCTACCACTCTATCTACTGCTATTTATACAACACTGTCGAGCAATCAAAACAAACAATAAAATTACCAACATTAAACAAAACCGAATGAATGACGAACAAAACGAACAAAAAGCCAACAAGCACAACACAAAAGAGCGGCAACAACCAAATTATTGCCTAATTTTTTTCTCATGCTATACCGTGAGGTATATAATAAAAATAATCACAAGATAACAATCGTAATAAACTAATAAAGCAGGCAGCAAAAAAAGAAAAAAATATAGCAGAAAACAAGTAAAAGTAACGGCAAACGTTTGGGGTGAATTCGCACAAAAGCCACCACGATCATGGTGTCCATTCTACGAGTAGTTGCATCACCTGAGATGAAGATGAGGATGGAAATTTCGCATCAGGTAGTGGAATGGTTGGAGAGATGGCATCTCTGTGGGTGCATTGGCATGACACTAAATACAAGTGCACAGTAAACCCCAACCACCTTATGTATCGACAATAATTACCAAGGCGCACACGACGCAACGCACTGCGGCTGCAGAGGAGAGGCCATTAAATTAAATGGCACCTCATAGCAAAGGTACACAACACAGGGATGAATGTTAGAGGAGCAGACTATGTCACTATCGGAGAGAGAGAGGTGCATAAATGTTGCTATTTTTTCACTACCACAAGTGCAGGACGCGCCGGGGTAACTGCCCCGCTTGACGGCCTTAAATGCTATTTGTGTGTAAATATGGTCGGAAGGCGCACTTCTCTGCTCGTTTCGTTCCAACATGCAATAAAACTCATATTTCCCATTCAGTCGCTCATTCAATGGAACGATTATGGCGCAGAAAGAGATCATAACATTATTTGGTAATGTGACCGGATGAGAGTGAAATTGGTTGGGTGCACGTTTGCTTTTAGCAAGCGACAGACAGAGAGCAATGGACGACGGTACAAATTGTGCATGTGTGCGGTTTTGCTTTGAGTGAAACTTTGAGAGAATTCGATTAGGCATGGAGAGATTGTGCTTGGGTTTTGGAGAGATTCACTTTGGGATTAGAGCTGCCAATGGAGTTTCGAGTGGACTATTTCGTTTAATTTTTAATAATAAAAAAGTGAATCTTACTTATTATTTTGATGTTTGAAAGTAAGTTCAGCGAATCAGGTGCATTGTTACATTTTTCATTCGTGAGCTTGTGGATCTCGATTGTTTGGATTGTGGATTATGAATAAAGGCTGGCAAGAATTTTCAATTCGCGGTAAAATTGCTGTAGGATTGTAAATTTCTCTATTTCAATCAATTGAGATGCATTTTTTTAGATTATGTGTACCTAAGATTACGTATCTAAATACGCTTTTGTGATTCACCAAATAGAAATTTTCAATTCATAAACACAGTTCAACTGATTTGTTTGCAATTCGGCTATTCGCAATTCGCTCTCATGTGAATAGTCCTTATGTGTGTAAAGTTTGTGCGATAAAATAACTTGAAATATCAAATCACTCATATTAGGTATAACAAGTATCTAAGTTATTGCAACAGATTGGATCAGCGATACATTATGTTAAAGAATGCTTACCAGAGAGTTATAAAGTTGCGGAATATCTTAGCGATGGGTCAAAACTTCGATGAAACTGTGGCAGCACTTGAGGAAAATAATACAAAATGTTCCTACTGTTAGTGCTTAGGTACTGCGTTCTGTGTAGGCACAGCAACACTGCAAAAAGTCGTCTTTCTTTAGTGAGGAGTTACAAATTTGAATACATCTATTAGACCAGTGTAAACAATGGGTGATGACTTAGGACCTTGTAAATTATCGCACATTTGAGATATCATACTAAGTATACAAAGATAATTTTTTTTTCAATAAATCTGAAAAACTTCAAAAACCGAATGCATTTTTTAAGGGACATATACCTACCTAACTGAGTTATAGGCTTCATAAATAAATTTCTGGGCTCGGAATCCATTCTTCCATAATTCGAAATTTTCAGTAAACGTAAGCCAATTTGGCTTGACCATAGTTTAACTTACATTGGCAGTATGTATGCACCCATTTTTAGTGACTGCTGTAAAACATTTTAACTCAATCAAATCAACAGTGATGAAGACCATTCAGCCCAACTCTGCTAGGTTTCCGGATACAGCAATTTAGAATGTTATACTTAGGTAATAATGGGGATGTGGTCGTTGATGCACATCGGTAATGCAGACGCATCCATACTCAACTACTACTTTGACACTTCCCCCCTTGCAAGGCCCTACAGGTTTAAGCTTTTTTTTGCACGCAACGCAGCGTAGATATCGGATCCAGTGCACTTCATGAGGACCACCAACTGGCTTTTGTTTGCTGCACACTTTTTCTTAACACAGCCCTTATGACCCAACTTAGCGAACAGGTTTTAAATACTTTTTCGTCCTAAAAGTATTCCTTTATTTACTGCGAACAACAAAATCTTTGAATTGAGTGCAACCCAAAACCCATGCAATAGGTACTTGTTATAATAATATTCCCCTGGATCAATTTGCATTGGTAACACTGTTGGTGTGCCCACAAAATGCATCAACAAAACTGGTTTAAAAAAAAAACGACTCTGAAATCTAAAAATAAATTTAGTTTAATTAGAAAAATGCTTTTATTCTTCACCACAAAATACATATTTAAAAAACTTTTTAAGTAGCATTCAGTGTGAATAAAATAATTTAAAAGGCATTTTAGAAGTTTACTACTTCCTCGGTCATGCATATGGGTAGGTAGACAGCACCGCCCGAGAGCTTTTTGGTACATAAAATCAGATAATTCTGTTGGCCAACACACACACCACCTTCGCCGTGAGTCCCTCTCTCTCTCTGCGTTTATGAAAAAGCAATTAAAATCAGCTGCACACTCTAATCCCGTACACTGATCTCGCTTGCACATCAGCGGAAATTGCCATTCATTCGTAAAGGAACCGGTTTTCTACCATGAAACTCCTCAAAAGCCATTTGGCATTTTCGGGCTTAATCCACGCCTATATTTTACGATAATCGCTGTCAACCGAACGAGTTCGTTCATCTTCACCTTTCGCGTCAATGGCTGACTGTGTGCATAGTTCATGTACCAGAAATAAATTAAAATTAATTTCCCCAAATGGACGAAGACGTAGGTACCTATACCTGAAAAGGATCTAAAATTAGACCCAGTCAGATGGATATTCCAACAGGATGTGTGACTGATTGGACCTTCAAGGTGCCACCACAATTGAATAATTGTTCTTATAAGACTTAAAAATAAAGCTTGCCCAAGATATGCCTTAGGATGCAGTATACTATATTCTCATATTCACTGATGCAGTTATGTAAGTAATTACCATTTCTTAAGGTTTAATCCATGCGTTTGTCTGAAAAGACATTGTAAAAAGAGAAACAAATTAATTTCAGCTATGGGCAGCTATTTGCTTGTTGCTATGATAATGTAAAAGGAAATACTAACGGCTCCAATAAATTTTACAAATTAGTGTTAATTGGAACTGAATGCTGATGTAAAAACCGCACGCGCTCATAAATATGTGCGTTATAATGAACTGACCGTAATGTACTTTTAAGTGAATGAATAATTTAAATACGTATAAAATGACAGAAGACATTTTGGTTGCATGGAAGTTTCCATTGAGTACAGTTTATGGACCTTTATTTATGGAAACAAAAATCAGCAAGAGAATTTGGCTCCATCATTTAGTTTATTGTACGTATACATATATATAACTTGTATGCATCGTTATCAAAACGAAATGAGCGGATTTAATTTGGGTTATTTATTTAAATAATTTTATCTCTTACGTTTAGCTAATGGCGCCATTGGTTGCGGGAAACCGGCTGTGGCAAATAAATGCAAATTTGTGGGCACTATACCTATAGATGGCGCTGTAATGCTAGTATGTATGCTTTTTTTAAGAGGTTGCCCTCAGTGCACTATCAGAATCGTGCAACTGTGCAATGTATAAGAGTTTTAGAAATACATTCAGCCAAACAAAACACTTACAATTTATTACATCTTTTGATAAAATGGGTAACAGCTTTAGCTTCAAGCGTTCATACTCGCACTGCAGCGCAAAAGAGGAAAGAACTGCTGCAGAGCCTTGGGTGTTGAAAATATGAAAATATTTTCAGATCAGACACCTTTTTTAAATATAATACTCATAGGATTGTTCCCAAATTCGTTTTCTAAGAAAAGGTGATGCCCTAGCCGGAGAATTGTATACAACTAGTACTCTTTTCGAGCTTTTACAGCTCGCACGTTTGCTTTTAAATATCTTTAAGCTAGTTAAACGGAAAGAACCACTCGAAGAATTCTGCGTTCAAAATGACCAAACTTACTTCCATATACCATTTGGATGGAGGCTTGGGGGGGGGGGGGTCATTAGTATCCTTAATATCATCTTAAGCCAAGTGGACACATTTTTGAATTGTAACTCTTCCCTTGCTTTCTAATGTGATACAATTTAGCAGAACTTACAGCGCAGTCGAGATAGCTATTGTCCCTACCTATCTCAAAGTTGCAGCTGCCTATATTAAGACTTATCTGATTCGTATAGGATGTCATGTGTTTGGCTGATCTTTTAACCATGATTTAAGTGTCTATCTAATCGTTGTGTACAATTTTTTGTTGGATTTAAAAAAATGCTGGTTCTGCTACTTGCACATGAAAATAAATATTTAGAAAGTTGGAGCATCAGGTTTGTTAACCGAATGGTTATTCTTTGGACTGCGAGAACAAGGTTCGATCCCCGAAAAAATACGGACCAGTTGCATCAGCTCTATATATTTTTTATTTTTATATCCGAACAGCGAAGGAAAGACTTTTTTCGGAATGACTAAATTGGAAATGGAACGTACAATAATTGAAAAAAAAAACTTAAGTTCTTCTTCCTGAATTTAAGCCTCCTAGCTCCTTAGTTTTTGCGACCGCAGTTTAGGTGAACATTGAACAGAGCTTTGCTGAGGCCGCTGTAACCAAAGTTTGTACATCCATCATCCACTAAGGCTTACGTCTAAGCCAAACCAAATTTAAGGCCATTTCTGCCATTGAAAGGTTGGGCGCTATGGTCTTTTACTGGCCAAGCGGGACATGTAAGCAGTTTCCCGAGCCATGGACTGATATCACTGAAAATCCTGAGGTAGGAATAACTAGTACCAACAAGTTAAAGCCTATCAATGTAGGTATTCCCTAACTTTTTAAAAGGTTGCAGCTTCGGAATAGTGGTGACTTTATCGGCAGTCTTGTGCCATCTAAATCGGAGATCGGACAAGAAAATCCAGAAGTTTAGGAAACTAGTCAGTCACAAAATTGTATGCAACTATGGATCACATTACAAAGTGTGACATTTGTTTGCTCTGTCCCAGTCACTTCATCTAACCCAACCAAGTATAAACAACAGCTGCGCCCTATTAACCGGTTCTTATAAGATAACTCTATTCAGTAAAATTTGTGCAATCTTACAATTTGCAGATTTATCCTCCTCTCCCAACCAAACCGGAAATGAGAAACATATTGCAATTCCTACCAGCAGAATACTCAGCCCGGAACAGAATCCCATAAATTACTCAAATATCCACTCAAAATGAAAAAAAAAACAACCAAAATCAAAATGTAAGTCCACAAAAAGGAAGCTTATAAAAATGGAAGTAGATACAGGCCATCGCCATAGGTAGGTATACCCAATACCCAAATCGATTGAATTGAAGCCTCAGCACTATGTGCAGCGTCACAACAGAGCAAAGCCAGTCAACAACAACAACAACATCAGCAACACCACCACAACCAAGTGTTAGATGCTTCGTTTCTTATACGCGATGCTAATGCCCAAATGCTGATGCTACGGCTTGTGTTGCCACTACTCGCTCTTGCTACAAAAAACCCATTAAAAGGTCGTAAAGATGTTTACGACCGCATGAGAATCTTCTTAATACGATTTTTTATTATTGGAATTTTTCTGCTGTACGCGCGCATTCATCCACGACTCATCCCCCGGCTGTGTGGTGCGAGTTGTTGTTGGTGGGCTTTTCGGGACCAAGAAAGGCGGCCTACCACCCCGCGTCGTCGCCACTTAACATACATCTTTGCAATTTCTTAAGCAGTGTACGTATACCGGAATGATGATGCCACCTATAAAATGTACAAAATGTACGAACCGTCCGCGGGGAGAGGAGGCCGAAAGGAGTAGGTTTAGCCAAGGGGAATGCTATTTCAGCTTGTGTATCCATTAATTTTTTTTATCAGCCTTCACTCCTCACCCGCTCTTGCATGGTAGCATGATAGAGTGTCCTGGCTGCATCCGACGGAAGGTCAATCCTATAAGAACGCACTTAGGTGAATCAGCCTACGTTCAGTGGCCAAAGAATAAAAGGAAAGCGGTTGGTGATAGTGACACATCATAATGCACTTCCTTACCGCTGACACAAGGAGGGTTGCAGTTTCTGGTTCATTTCCTGGAAAACCAATTGCATGATACTGCACAGGTAGGTAGAACTATATATGACTGCCATCTAGTGCTAGATAAGGGATGCTCGGTTTCGCATCCTTGTCGATAATACAGTAGCACGAGTGCAATTCATGCGCACAACCCGACACAGATAAGTGTGGGGACTAGGTACTCTGCCCGAGTGCAGAAAATCAACTACACCATACCACTGAACGCCGTTAGTCACCTCATCACAATCACCATTTACACGAGCCATCAAAGAGATTCGTCAACACAGTCAATTAAATTTATTGTTATGCGCCCGGTGCGGTTGATGCCTTGATGGACATCGAAGCACCACCCGCGTGTATGTGTGTGCGTTAAATTTTTATTTACCGTGCTCCAACAAAGGATGCACGCGATGATTGTTCCCGATTACCGTATGAGTTATTATTTTGATGATGCCGGTGTTTATGGACGCATAAAAACCAGAGGTAATTAGTAAATATTTGCGCATAAAAATAACCATAATGCTTACAAGTATATACGCGTGTCTGTGACAACTTTGCTTCTTTTTGGGGGGAAGCATTTTTTGATTATACCCGTATACACTTCCAACTACAATAAAAGAGCAAAACTCCCATCGGGGAATACAGAGGGACCTAGGTGCAATACATCGCTATGGAAGGAGAAGCGTGCGAGTCGCGATCGCGATAATAAAAGAATATAATGGAAGCGTTCGTTTTATTGTATGCATGTGTATTTTTGGAAATCTTAATTCAGAAGGAGAACGGACGACAACGATGGCGGTGATGACATTCACAAGTGAGCGACATTCGGTAATGTGTCAACACGACTCATGATGAGCTGAGTGTGTGATTTCATCTGATTTGTCATGTCAAATGACCAATTTGGGAAATGGGGAGATGATGTTTTGTTTGGCTTGAAAGTTGTCCATGGCGAATGTATGTGGAGCAAGACTGGGCGACAAATGATCTTAATTAGAACTAATATGCCAGTCGTTTGGTAATGCGAGTCATTGTTGTTATACAGGTGCCTGTAGGGAATAGAGGACTTTTTGAGAAATCGAAATTGCAACGAAGGGGGCTTAAAATACATGTCGCTTCATATGACTTCAGGTACCTACTTTACTCAGATAAGAAGTAGTCTTCTTGGCCCAGCAACAAATGCTTCGAGATATTTGTCAAACCTCTATCTATCTAAAGCGATCACTTATATTTTATTCAAAAAACTTCAAAACACCTCTCCTGAAAAGTAGCATAGATGCACGTAGAATGTTTTTGCATGGGGCCATCGATATGTTGGTCCAGTCTCGAATCTAAGGCTATTATATTGCAATCACTTGTGGCATTAGTGATATCAAGTACGTTCTGCCAACAAAGTGGGTCTTAAGCACGCTTCGGTTATTCCATTCCAGGCAAAAAACCTTGTCGAAGCCAGCTGCAAGAAGTACCTATGCTATGCATTATTATTACTGACTCCTGCTGACTTTTTAAGTGTTTAAGTTGAAAGCCTTATTTTTGTTATGCTCTTATATACACAAGTCTTCATAAGAAAGACGGCTGTTATGTGTGACAGAAAACTTCAAATTCAAATGCATATAATGTGACAATCTGTCACATCTTGAAATGCTCGCCTAGGTTTAAAAAAAAAAAAATATTTTTATTTTCTACTACTTTCATTGTTAACAACCACCACAAACTACGTCACACGAGTCGTGGTAACAAGAAGGCACATAATAGTGCTACTTGGGTTCAAGGCTAAACCGCCACTTCTACCTAGCTACCTACCTCATTATTAAAAAATACCTATTATATATAATTCCACACCGAAGTTTGAGTTCTGGACAAGTGGTGTACCAGCATCGAACCAAAAAAGTCTAGTTTGGTTTACAGCTGGAACGAAAATGGAATCTGATGCTTAGAAAATCCATGGTAATTAAGAAGTTTCCACACTGAAAGTTAAGATTTTATACATGTTGAAACTAAAAAGCTTTTTCAGCAGACCGTGTGAAAGGCCAGCATTCTGTAGGCAAAGCGAAGCATTCAATTTCGGCGAACCTTCCTTCGGTCTGACCTAGAAGGCTTGTTTTTCTCGGCTCTGCTATCGCACCTGAAGCCGAAATTCCATCAGCAATCACACAAACAATTACACTCGACAGTCGCTGATTTTTTGTGCTCCTGTTTGTAGTAAGGCCTATTCTACCAAAAAGGACAAACCAGCAGAGAAGAACTTCGCCTAAGATGGACTTCCCCCCAAAATTCATAACTTCGGACTCGAAATGTATTTGAAATCCCTCTCTGTTCAACTCTCCCGCCTGTTTCTGAAGCAGACAGCCTTAACGGCTGTACTTGGACAAAATTGCAGTTTTGGTCTAAAAGTCTGAAGATGATTTTCGTGGGTTGTAGGAAAACTGTCAAATCTCTGACTCGTCAAAATTTTCTGAACAAAAACCATACCACGGCAGTAGTCCCAAAATCACAGTCATAGCGGAGACATCTGTTGGGGTAGTAATTGAGAAGCATGCAATATCTGTATGAAAATACAAACTCTAAGCGAGCGCATAGAGGAGAAAGAGGAAGGCAGATGGTTTTAGTTTCAACGAAGTTAAAGTTAAATGTTTAGCGAGGTTTTCTCAGAAGCAGCTCCTGGCACCCCAATAAGCGGGGTTATCTACGTAAATGTCTACGAATAACTAAACATTCTAATTAAGGGTCATTGTTTTCGTCCCGTCTGGAATATTAAAAACTTTCGCAATCTCGTTAGCCCCTATCCGTGGACATTAGCAGTCGGACTCGCTCCACTAGTTTGGGTATCCCTTTTTGAAACGAAACTCTAATTTCCCTAAAAACGAAACAGATAACAGAAATTTCATGCAACAAACAACAAAGGAAATCCTTTTCTTTTCATCATCAGGAAGAAGCATCAGTGCATATAAGTATACAGAAATCCAGTAGTGGGGGGTTTAAACGCAAGACGCAACCATTTACATACACACACCGAAGGACTGAAACTATTTTAATAAAATTCCCAGATACACCCGACAGCAACCCAACTCCTGAACGTATGACGGGCATCTTGTGAGTCCCCAAAAGGTGGGCAAGGGCATTGCGCGCTCGCTTAAGGAGGTGTTCACTTACACAAAAGTGCGGCTTTCAACTTTCCAGACATCTTTACGATCCGACAGGGTACCCTTGTTTCCCTTTTCACATGGTTAACTCCGGCAAATGCTCCGGCTCTTTTGCATCCTCCATAAGACCGCATAGAGGACCCCCTTAAACTGCTTTCCACCGCTTGGCTATAGAAGAACCCATACAAAGTGCCGAGTATATGTGCTCATCGCTACAACTAAAACACTTAAATAATGGGCCACATTCCATCCGAAAGGCGGGCTACTTGGGTATTCTGTGCGCGCATAAATGGCATCCAGGGAAACCCTTGCTAAAATAATTGATTCTGGTTCATTAAAAAGCGCAATATACCGAGATGAGTGTTATGTACAGTATGTATGTAAAGTGTGCAACTACACACATATCTTATGCCATTATTGTTGTCTCGGGTATTCGTATACCACGACGGTCTGCTGCAAAAGGGTATTTGGGGAATTCAGGAAAATAATTCGACGTTGATTCGTTGGTTTTGGGCCAAACAATGTGAATTGGAATTCTGGTGGTCATACACCAATTTTCCCATGCCGCGTGGGTGGTGGTATCGAGACGCAACCTAACAAGATATAAACAGGGACAATTGATGTCAAGTGTACATGCACGGACGCACGCACACTAACCGCAGTGCTTGGCAAATAAAATTAATTTTATTAAAAAGGTAGGACGACATGGCTGACCGGGCGGACGAGAGAGCAGAGCAGAGGTCCGTCCGTGAAGATATTTCGCAATAAATTCTCAATTAAATGGCTTTTTTCACAGACCATTGTGGCATATAGATATTTTTGTTTAGATATTAGAGAGAGCAGGGCTTGGTTGTAACATGTTTGGGATGGAATTTTCCCTTTTAATTACATTCGCCTGCTGGATGATGGAAATTTTAATTAAATGAGCGACTTATCCATAGATCGTCTCAATATAGAATTTTATAAATATGCTCGTACCAGCTAGGGAACTGCCACCAGTGATGATGTTATCGAAGGAATGTCTTTAGTAATCCCATTATAGCTTAAGCGACAGTCGACAGCTGTACATAACGCTGCAAAAATAAAGACCAAACTACTTAATGGATAGGTACAATTCACCTGAGGCGCTTTGAGTTTATGGTTAGCTTTCAAGCCACATCAAGTGTAGGCGTCACTTGTTTTCGACAAAATGGAAATTTATCCGCTTCACTACGATTTGCATGAAGCCATCTACCCCAGAGCCTTTTTCTTCTACAGTTTTGTCGAGCTGGCAATCGCTCGACCTAATAACCTACCTAACTTAATAAGTAGGGTTCGGATTTTCATGCACTAAAGATCTCAAAATATGCGCTTAAAATATGCGCTTAAAAATGCAAAATATGCATTTAAAATATGCACTTAAAATTAGATAAACTTAATTTCGGTTCGATTTACAAACACATTTTCTTGAGTCTATAAGAATACGTTAAATTTTTTATTTTTATTATTTAATAAAATAATAACTTAAAACGAGATCAACATTTAATAAAAAAAAAAACAAAAACACAGTTAACGTCTTCCTTTGTTTAATAAAAATAAATAATTAAAAAAATGAATTTTGAAAAGTTTTATTTGCATAGATCATGAACTGCTTTTTTGACATTTACTTTGACAGTGCTACTGCTGCAGCTACACCATTGTGCGCAGACAATTTAGCTTTAAGCTTTAGCACGTTGTATTTACACACTTTCATTTTGCTTAGCTTTGTGTCGTCGGAAGCTTTTCGTAGCCATTTTGGAGCTTTTGGGTATCGTTTAAATTTCGATCTCATTCATACAGTCCCAGGCAAACAGCCTTTTTTTTCATTTCAATGTTTTGCCGCCACAATCTAGTCAAGCTCATACATGCAGCTTTGTTTATATAGTGCTTTATATTGTGGGGTTGGAATATCGTTCAAGATTGTGAAATGAACAAAAGAAAAAGATAATAGTTTTAAGCTTCGTTTGCACTGACATAAAGAGGATATTTTTTTACTGTCTAGTTAATTTTTTGAACAATATACTCCAAAAATATGAATTAATATTATAAAAAATATGCAAATATAGTCAAATATGCACAAAAATTGCAAAATATGCATTTATAGTAAAATATGCAAAAATATGCACTAACGGTTAAATGCCATTTTAAAGGAAATTTCATGATACGTATACATAATAAGTTGCCTTGCATCCAAGGCGTTCATAAAAAAACATGCATTTGCATGGAAATCCGATCCCTATTAATAAGTATAGTAGGTACATACCGCCGGGCTTAGATTTTTTTTTGTATATTTAGCATCCCTGCCATTGGCCACATATTCATGAGGTATGAGGAAGGTTTGCCTTTAGTTGGCAGACAACTACTCTATGAACCTACCAAAGACTGTCAAACACACAAAAGACGAAGCAAAGATCAACGAAGGTTATATACAAAGCGGATATAACATCATTCGAGAGTGCGGTCCTGCAACATCAGCTGGGGCAACTGCTGCCACGAGCAGTAGCACCGATGCTTTTTTGGAATATTTTCTCGTTCTCTGTTGCTACCGCTAACTCATGAAATGTAACTATCCGCGTCAATTGTCAATTTTAGAACGTCAGCCTCATTTAGTATCACGCGTCCGAGACTGAGATTCGTTTCTACTACCACCTCAAGATGCCTATAAGAACTTTTGCAAGGAGCGAGCAGTGGCTGTGGGGCCGTACTCTGACTAAACAGACGTACGGTCGGCACAGTTGGCCGACAATATAAAAAGACTCTCAGCGACCCATAATATTGCGTATGAATACATTGCGAAGGAATGTCAGAAGCCTCAATGGCAAACCAAACAAATTGAGTCCATCGACTGAAAATGGTATTGGATGGGAATTTCTCCATTTCTTGGAAATAATACCACATGCCTTTTTTAAAGGATCAAATCCCGGTATTTAATTTTTCATTCATTTAATTTTTTTGGCGTTTTTCTCTCGCAGAGAATTCTCAACAAAACTATAATTTTTTATTATATTTAAATCCAATAATGGCATTGGGATTGGGCAACAAAAAAGGCATAAAATACGTTGCAAACATTTGTCGTATATATGTCTGAAACAAAGTTTGCGCACGCAGTTATTTACACAAAAATTTTAAAGAAAATTTAGTCGGTTACATTTTAACTTTTTATAAAATGAAGGTAAGTAAATACATATCTTGCAGGCTGATATCTACCAACTGATGTTGGCTGCACAGTAGTTGGCTGTTATATTTTTATTTGGCTCAAAAAGAAAAAGATGACTCTAAATTTGTTTGCAGTTCTTATCGTTCAAGACCTTAAAATCGATTTTCATTCTAAAAACTTACGAAATTTAATGGGAAAATATTTTATTAAAACTACATACCTACTTGTTTAATTCATAAAGCTTTTTGTTCTGCTACAGCACTATTCGGGCAATGCACGTCAATGTGTCAAATTTTACAACTTTAACTTTCATAAGTGTCGAGAAATAGTGTTTGTAATGTTTATTTTTGTACGGAAGGCGCCACTTTCCTTTGCAGTTATCTAAATTAATTTTAGTTTCACACAAGTGTCGTCATGCAACACGAAATTGTCGCATATCTACATGTTGCTGAGCTGTTGAATTTGTTGCGTCGTATGCGAAAAAAGATTGCAATACATAATCACAGTTTAAGTAAAATCATATCAAAGCATTACAAAGTAAAGTCCAATAAAACAATTATAGAATAGTTTGCTTTGAAGATATGAAGCCTTTTGGTTCAAGGTTCAATTCATTGTTCTCCTTGTGCCCGCTCGCTGAAAGTGAATGGCACTGAAAACGGTTTACATATCCTACCAGAAATATGTTAACATAAATATCTCCGAACTCTAGCTTACCTACCTCGAATAGATAAAGCTTGTGTAGGTATCTCAGAAGTGTCAAGTGGAGTGTATTTATGTTGTAATTGCTTGCTGGAGAGTTGAAGCAATATTTTCGTTAAAAGCCTACCTTACTCGAGATGATTAACAAATATTAATACAGGCACAAAATGTGCATTTCATTTCAAACGGTAAACGGTAAACACTTCTTCAATGATGTTCCTCATATTTTATTTTTAGTTCCGACTTTAAATTTTAATAATTAAAAAAAGTTTTATTTTCCATACAAATTTTGCAATTGTGATCTTCCGTGAAGTTAAAGTTGAGACTAAAATTTGTTATTAGTATGGCGCTATATCTATTTGTCGACCTTAGCATTTTTTTTTTGAGTTTGTTTCCTATGCATTTTCTTGAAAGAAAACAAAAGTTCTGACTCATTGGAAAAGGTCCTATTTTTAAAATGTAGAAGATGCTTCTATAAACTTGTAAACTTGTTTTATAGACAAATTTACACCTGTAACCTGTATGGCATTCCTCACACAAACGTTGTATCAAAGTAACATTTTTTAGCCCACAAAATCCCGAAGAATCCATTTTAATCCGGTTACAATCCATTTTCGTGAACCGATTCATCTCAAATGGCTACCTTTCCGCTTTAAAACGTCACATTTACCTAGGGAATCGCCCTGTTGCGCTGACACCTACCTACCAGGTAAAAAATATGGAACTACATTCACACCATATTACTCAACGGAAAGAGATACCACAACCAGACACACATCATCAATTTCCCTCTGCTACGCATCAGCTTGCCCAAAGGTGTTAAGCCACAAAATGGACTATCAACAACGGCGGCCATCATCCATGTCCGATATGATGAGGATAATGGGCCAAGGGACATCACAATCACATCCAACAACAATAATCATAATTGGATTATGCCTACCTAAGATGGGAATTCACTCTTCTCTAAAGACCTTACCCTTGTGAGTAAGCAGTAAGCCCCAGGCAAAGAGATGTTCATCCCCTGAGTGCCTAGGCTGAATACTGCCATACCGACAGTCATGCTTCCACACATTCTGCACCCCATTCGCATGAAAAATGGATCAGCCGTGTTAACCATTGATTGTGCTATTATCGTCTCGTTGTGTCTGCTTGCATTCTGCAGTTAAGGGTGAAATTTTATTTGGCGCTTATTTCTGATCATCCCGATGACCGGCGCATATGCAGCTGATGATAATTCGGTACAATAGCAAACCAGTTCCGAATCAACAAGCGATTGAGAACGCTGATAGCATTTAAAAGGAGAATAAAAACACTTGGCTGTAGATAAATATGCGATTGAATGTTTGTTCTTGATTGTAGCTGCGACGTTAATTCAATTTAAGACAGACACCTTATTGGCGGTTGAACAAGTTCTCGCGCTTTTTGTTGTTCGTTTGCAAACGGATCATGGCGGCTAATTTATATCGCAACTGCTAGACACTGATGTCCATGGGAAATTCATTGCCTGGGTAAGCGATTTTATTGGACAGCGCCAGGGTTCCTGTCGCGCAGTGGATTGTATTTTTCACCAGCGTGTATTCTTTATCAGTCCATATAATTATAAAAATGTGTGTTCTTTCGACTAACTTAACCTAACTAAGTTATTTATTTATATGGCAAAGGGGGCAATAGTTTCGGACATTTTGTCGAGTAGAAGAAGACTTGATTGTGTACCTGTTCCTTTATTAGTTATTTAAACTAACAATTTTCATCACAATTGCAAGTCACTTGCAACAATGTTCATTGTATAGGGTTGTTGCAACATCGTCCAAATAAATGGTATGAATCGAAAAATAGTTCAAGTTGCTTGAGACATCTCCTCATTAGTCCCAGGACCTGGACCCATCATAAGCGATTTCTATCGTTGAGTTCCTAAGTCGACTTAGCTTTCGTTTTCAACACGTCACACGATATTTTCTATCGCAAAGTTACTCCATCGTATAATCACAACTGGCAGTTTCTTATTTTAGAAGTATTTCACTGTCACTTTCGTCATGAAATGCTATTGCTGCCTGGTAGGCATCTGATTTCAGTCAAAATTGTTTGCGGTTTTTGCAGATATTCTTTGTTATACAAAGTTTCACTAGTTTATGGCCCGTCTGCAGCTGTATCATGATATAGTGGTGGTTAGGTGGCAGGTGCAGCACTCTTAAAGCTGTTCGAATTTGATGTTGGTGAACTGGCCAATTTTGTTTCTTAAGTCGATTGTTGTTACTCTCTGTTGACAAGAGTTCAGCTGGTTATATCTGGTGTACCTACGTAAATACATAGTTCCACTTCGAAAATGGAATCTTTTCTGCCGTCTGATGAGCAACACATTCTTTAGATGGGTTTCCCTGTAGAGTCAACAAATCAGCTTTTGTGTCATAGTTCTATCAAGTCTGTCACTCTCACTTTGTTGTTTTATTCGTTTTTGAACGAATCTATTTACGAGCTTACGCATTCTGAGTTTAAGTAGAACTGTGAGAGTACAACGAAATTCGCAGCTGGCTGTCGACAAAGCTTCACGCAGATCATTGCTGTGCACCTCTTTAATATTCCTCCATGCAAAAGACAACTGAAACTCTTGATTTGATTCTATACAAATGCGGGGTGACGCCATCAGAAACCACTTGATTTTGAAAAAAAAATTCCCGTAAAACCTCGCTCTACCTATCGCCCATAATTTGACTGCTACCTGTAAACAAACCCACATCGCTTTCAGCACATGTACTCAATCTATTCTGTTCCATTTTCTTCGAGGAAAATAAACAAGATTAACCCACAAATAGCCAAGTCCTTCAACCAAGGAACAACAAAAAAAAATCTAGCAGAATCACCAAACGATAGTCCCAAAGATCTCATCAAATATTACTGACAAATAGAAAACAAACATGTCCCTCGTTCGTGGTACATAATTTAGAAGCGCAACTCCCCACAGCTCAGCCTTCCGGGCCGCACCAGGCACCACACACTCTCGAACATCTAGGTACACACTTGATTTCCCAGTATAATATCGCTCGACAGTCACGTAAAAATGCAATTACGTTCCGGAAAATGCCATCCTGCCTTTGTTTGATAGGTGTCAAATATATTACACAAGATTTTTGTGTATCCGCATGTATCGCCCTCGAGAGGATACACAAACCGAATGCCATTTTGCATTTTAATTGAAAACGCTCCCATCATATAGAGACGAACAGACCTGCTGTTTATTTTCATTGGTCAAACACTCCCCAACAGGCCATTCATCAACACTTGATAAAATGCACATGATGTATATGTAACTAGCAGCAAAATATAGTTTACACTTAAAAATAGTGCCCTGGTGGGGGAAATTCCATAGGAAATTCCATCGAAATCAAAAACCATACACAAAAACCAATCGAGGCGGAAATGCTGCGCGAGAGAAATTATATTAACAGTATGAGTGTAAGGCTCGGTATAGGGAAATAAAGCTTAAGTGGTGAAAATCGATAAATCTGAGAAAATTGTTTTAATGTTTAAAAATAAGTCATGATGTCGAAGTCCATGCCCACATGGAAATCGTTTGATTCGATTTGTAATCCACGACCATTCACACGGTATGCTGTATCTATGTCGGATATGTGTCTATGTGGATGCAAAATGCTCCCTATAAATACAGTGATGGAGAAGTACATAGTTGGGAATTTCGAATGCGGCACGTTCGACTTCGAGTCGAGCACATGCGTCGCATTTCTTTCCATTTCTACACCCCCTTCCTCGCTACAATGGCGATGATTTGATTTGAGATGTTCTCGTCTTACGAAACGCCATGCACGTACTGGTAGTATTCCTACATCCAAAAAGATGAAAATTATTTGGCTTTTTGCTAAACACAAGTATGTATGCGCAAATTGGACCGGTCCGCCCGACTAGTCAGCCAGCATACCACAACCATCCGGCGGTGCCAGATGGTAGGATTTGCTCCGATAATCTGCAACTTCGTACTCAAAAGAGGGGCCGTTTTAATATTCGGAGAAAATCAAGTCCGAAGACATATGTTTAATAAATTTGAATACTTTTCCAAGGATCTGTCAAATGGTGCTTGGGTTTCAATTATTGAGCATATGCTTTCGTTGAAATATATTTTAGAGAGGAGTTGGTGTCTGTTAGGTTATCAACAGCTCAGGAATTGAGTGACATAATCAAAGTTTGAAAATCACATCACCTCAAAAGTCAAGCGAAGAATCATACTATATACAGCGGCTGTCACTTCGGCCGAAGGAAGCAATTGGTAAGTAAGGCCACCAAAGAGACTCTATATAAGACCCTTATCATCCCAGTCCTGCTTTATTGTGCAGAACCATGGACATTATCAAAGGCGGATAAAGATCTCATTTATCGCTTAGAACGAAAGATTCTTCGAGTGATTTTTGGTCCCATTTTCATTGGAGCAGGAGATTGAATAGCGAACTCTACGAGCTGTGCAGCGACATCGATCTTGTCAGAAAAGTATACGCATCGGTCGTTTAAGTGGGCTGGAGCATGTAGAGCGAATGGACACCAACGCTTCTGCCCAAAGAGTCTTCGATTCGAATGCGGAGGGACAACGCAGTAGAAGAAGACCTCTCCTAAGGTGCGACTGGAGGCAGTTAGCCAAAGATCTCGCTAACTGGAGAGGCGTATTGCTTGAGGCCCATCAGGTTATCCCGGACTATAGAGCCACCTTAGTTAGTATAAGGAAGTAAGTAAGTATATCTGCTTTAACTTACTTCCGGTATGGCCTTTACATTGTATTTTTAGCCCTCTTGACTTAGTAGTCGGATTTTAATTTTTATGTATGTCCGCTGAAAAGTTCCAAAAAATTGTGCTTCCATAGGTTTGTTGTATTTTGTTTGATTGTCTTCGCATATTCCACTTTAGGTAGAGAAGTTTTTTCTAGGCTTTCATGGTAAGTCCGGAAAACTTTCTGTGTTACTTCTCTAGCTCACTTTTACGTGCGCTCTTTCTGTTGTCTAACTACGTATGGGTCGTCTTCTCTGGCCGCCTATTTGTAGACTGCAATTTTCCAGCGTTGACTGTGAGCATTTACTATCGAACCGTAGGTTTGGGAGTGAAACCTGCACCGCGTTCACTGTATTTCTATATATGTAGGTCTTACTCTGGCAGTGCTGACATCTGTTTTCACTCAATGAAAAGTCTTATTGATCAAAACTTTTTTATGGTAGTTGCGACTGTACCATTTCCACAATAGACCTTCTTTGTATAAATTAATACTTTTACTGCGATAGTAATGGATATTCTCATCAGTACATACACTTTTTGCACCTCAGAAGGTTTAAAAGTCTAGAGCATTGCAAGACCGTCTTTTATCGACCGCAACGCGATGAAGTTGGTTGGCCTTTGTTAGTTCACATGGCTTCCAAGTTTCGAGAGAAGTATCAGTCTTCATATTGAGCTAGTTAGTTTAAGACAAATGGACATGGTTCCAGTTTAAGTTAATTTCTAGTTGCCTATAGTTACCACAGCGCAAAATTTAAACTACATATTATTTGGTCTATAAACGAAACAAACAGAAACTCAACTGAATACGGGTGTTCTAAGTTTAAACTTGCCTTTGGAATTTCAGCTTGGACTTCTATGGAAAGCAGGTGTTTCCGATTGACTACCACTTGTTTCGTTTCATAAAAAAATTCAAATACCTTGCCCTACATAATTTTTCCACCCCATGTGTAGATGAACCATTTTAAATATTTTTCCATTTTCTAAATTGAAACACGAGATGAGTGTATAGAAAAAATAAAAATCAAGGTAAAACGCAGCATGACGAGTCTAACATCAGGCGCAAGCCTTAATTACAGATCACCTTGTGTATTGCACCTGACATAGTCTCCTTAGGCCTTAAATCTGTGTAAGTTTGAAAAAACGCAAACAAGATCTTAAAAACATGAAAGCGTATTTTAAAAGCTAACGACACCAAAAATCTGGCAACGCTGCCATCACCATCAGCCTACACAAGAGCGAAGCAAAAGCAAAAACAAAAAAAGAGAATCAATCTTAAACTATATTTAAACTCCACTTTAATTGTTTGTTTTGGCGCTATTTAATGCGATCGTTAAATGGTCAGAGAAGCAATTAAGTTTCCAGTTGAGTTATATGTTGCTGAATTGGGGGTACGTTATGATGTCTGGCCTGGGATTAGTGCTGGTGTATCGCATACAGAGAGACAAGAGGTTTTTCTTTTCTACTTCTTAGTTTTTTTTTTTTTTTTTTTGTACTACAATCACGTGTTGTTTTGTTTGTACCGCTTTGGTTTTGGCGCACAGTCCTTGTGTTTCCTAGCACTTGCAATTAAAAATTTTAATTATGAATATGTACTTGGATTAGGCGTTGCATATAGAATAAAAATACAATTTCGACAGATACTCGTACTAGTTGAGAAGGAACTGGCATGGCAGCTAATTGAGTTTGGTGCGAAATGATGCAGAAAAATATTTGACACTTTGGCAGATGTATGTTAATGAATCATTCCGAAGGTCTTGTATGATTAGGATTGAATTTTTCTGAGTAAACATCTGCGAATTGAAATTGAAATAAGAAAAATAAACCCTTAGCGGTAAACAAATGATGAGAGTGAAATCATATTAAGTTGCGTAACCAAATAAATTGGACAGAACTTCACCATCGGCAGCTACTAGGTACTTTGAGCTAGTTTCGTCCTTCATCGAACTTGGCTCTTTATAAATTCTGACAACATTTTTCTAAAAGATTATATACGAAAAATAACTATTGCTAATCGCTCGTTCCTTAGGCTTGAAGGTAATTGAATAGTAGACTCCTAGGACGAACAAATATGAAATTCTCAGTTTGACTCTAAATCCCGACGATTTTGTGTGTCTCTTCGAAAGAAAGATTCTTCGTAAAATATTGGGCTCCGTTTGTGTTGACCGACTTTGGAGGAAAACATTCCATGACGAGCTATACAGCGGCATCGAATGAGCTCAAATGCTCCGGCGGTGACAGTGAGTCTTTGATTTTAACGCAGAAGGACAATGCCGAATTGAAAGACCTCGTCCTTGGTAGGTAGCGTGCACAAGTAGAAGGTGACCACAGCCGATTTGGAGCGAGCAACTGGAGCCAGTTTATTAAACACCGGGCTAGCTGGCGAGACTCTTAAGTTGAGACCTTCATTGTTTTACCCCGAACTGTAGAGCCGCCTAAGTAAGTTTGTAGAAGGTGAATTAATTCCACCAGGTGTACAGTAGAGGGCTGAACTTTCTGGATTTCTGACCAGCTCATCAGCAAGTTGCCATATGACATATGCAACCCGAATCAGGGTTAGCTTGAACTTATCAAGCAAGGTCAGGTCATTTAGACCTGTGAATGCCTCGGGTATATTTTTGCGTTTCGTTTTATTTGACCTTGCGGATAGTAAGTAGTTCCGCCCGTAACCAACTAGTAGTATCCGAAAGATGTTTACAGCGTCAGACCGTCCTTAGGGTTAAGAAGTCGGCTTTATATAGCCCGCTCGTACTCTGAACATCTCTTTGATTATTTCAGGGTCAACAAAACCAGGTACGAATCGCTTGATTTATTAAATATTTTGGCTCGGATTGGTTTTTTGACAGCCTCATTGAACTTTGTCAAAAATGCGTTGCTACATTAAAAAAAAAATACGTCGCCTGAGAGGTGTATCAACGGACTGAAAAGCAGCTTAAACACGTTTTTAGTAGGTGGTATAAATTTGACTGTGTGTCAACTATGACAGCAAACGGTGTAGTAGATTGAGTGACGGCCATTTCGTGTCAAACAGACAAATCCTTTTGAGAGGCTCATACACTCATATCATATCTCCGTTATCATCAGCGATTTTTCTTTCCACAACAAGTTTGACATCCCCAAACAAAATGCCATCTTTTATACGATTTAAGCTACACTACAACCCTAGGAATTTAGAAGTAGGCGCCTGACCTACATCTAATTAATGGCAATTCCAAATACAAACATAATTATTGTCCTACCCCAAAGTCTCATCACAAATCGTTTCGAAAACCATCTTCTAACCAAACACCTCCGGCGGCCATGCTTTTCCAAGATGGCCGACCTATCGGAATGTGCTCCCATTTTTACCTGATGGCAGAGAGTGATTCACGGCTGAATGCCACCATATTTGTCGATACGTACAATCAAATGACTGACATAAAATGCGAAATAGACATAATTAATTATGTCAAAACGGTGAGCATTCGAATTTGAAAATAGTAACGATTCAGAAACATATGAATGAAATGGGTTGTCATGTTCTAATTTTGTTGTTTTATTCCCTTCAACTGTCACAGTTCCATCAGATAACAAGACAAAACTATCAATTTCATGGCGTTTCTCATCCGCTTCACAGATGTACCTATATACATATATAAAATTGTTTGTATAGCACACTCCGCAACGATATCGATTGTCGATGTCGGCCGGCCCGCAATAGACTTTCCGTGACACCGATGACACTTGCTATCTGGGCAATAAACTTTGCTTGCTTATCACTCTTAAGTTCTCATTAAAAGTGAATTTTATTGCTATAAAAGAAAATGAATGCCCCAGCTATAGGTATGTACTGCTCTCTCTCTCTCATGGTGTCTTCGTGCCCAGTCAGTTTAGTCTGCGGCTTAAACAATAAGCATGGAATTAAATTTAAAATGTGCACACGACTCTGCACGCTATCTTGTTTTGGTACCTTATGTATGGAGTATGTATCGTGTAATTGCTTCTGAGGCTCATATTTCTGTGCGACGCGCCTCATACTTGTTGTCCTACCGCATCATGGATTAAGAGAAGAACACCCATAGATATTGAGTTTTATTCGGAACCATAAATTACATAAATGATCGTGCGTTGGAAGAGAACTAACTGGCTACCGTTGGCCGGTTGTAAAGCCGAAGCGCAGTTCACAGAGTGACGTCGTCCTTTTGGTCATTCCACAGATTCATCTGGACTTACACACATGAGCGCCATTAAAATATACAATGCAGTGAAATCAAAACACCAACGAAGGGTTACCACGAGAATCCTTTCGCTGGCAATTTTTTGTTGTCTCATAGTTTTACGACCAACAAACAAGACAGCTCGTACACGAAGGAAGCAAACTCATCGAATCCCATATGCGTTTGAATGTTTTGGATATTTCGCGCGGCGAAGAATGTGTCAGGTCTATTGTCAACCCGTCTTCTTTTTACGACCGCACCAGAGGAAAGCCCTTATCTTGGGTGGACTCTTTTATTTTGTTTCACGTTTTTTGTGCATGAATTTATGGCGGTGCTGTGGGTTTGGATGGAAAACAAAATTATTTACGCACACACACAGTTTGGAAATATTGCATGGTTAGCACAATGGCGACAGAAGGGTTCTTTGGTGTGTTTTATATTTTATTTTTTTCTTCCCCTGATTGTTCGGGAAAATTAAGAAAGATGCCAAGCAACAGCAGTCCACTGAAAAGAATTCATAAAAAAAATGATATACGAGCGCTGACCTTGGGCGAACGGCCATTTGCGTAGAGGTAGTAACTCTTTTATTTTGGCTGTTCGAACAGCTGCAAAATTGTACTTTTTCGAGTGTGTGGGTATTTCTTTGGGAACCGGTGTTTTCACGAAAATGTTGCCTAAACACAGGTTATAAGCGGAGACACGCCTCAATTGGATTGAAGATGAAGTGTGCAATTATGTTGAAGTTTCTTTGGAATGGAGCTAGATAGTTATACTTGAAACGGGTATCGGTTGGAGAACTTCTTTCTTATGGGGTGTAAAAAACTTGTTTCTTTGTGAATCGGAGTAAGTATGCTAAAAACATTTGGAAACAGGCTTTCTAAAGGGAAGAGCCGGGGAATTAAATAAAGTCCCTTCGACATTTCTGCGAAGCTAAATCCGTTCATTGTCAGATTCGTCTACTTTTGTATGTGGATTGAAATATGCATCAGATTAAAACTGCTGGCCCAATACATACGGATTTCAAGGAAAACCTAAAGCCTTATAATGGAACGGACGGGGGAATATTGATGAATATTGCTATATCAAGAAACTCAAATAATTCTTTTTGTTCAATTTATATAATTTCTTTATTTTTATTTCGTTTGAAAGATAATTCATGTTTATTATTTTTTTAAATAACTGGTTTCAAATGGCCCCCGCGCTCCTTGACCCATGTGCGACATCTTGTCAAAAAGTTGTTTATTACTGCCTTTATTAAAAAACGGAGTGTTGTTCAGTGAAAACGTTGCGACAGACGCGGCCCTTCAAAGTCTACTCCCCTACGTTTGTTGGCCAACATCGAGAGAACCGAATTGGTAAACTTTCAGCAGACACAAGTTAGTCAAAAAAAAACATCTGATCGACCCTTAACATTGCCGCGGTCTGTGAAAGTGCACAGGAGAATCCGAAGTAGTCAATTCCTCGCCGTGCACAACAAGTCGTCTTTTTGCAACCTTCAACTTGGCGAATTTTGCGTCGGAACTTGGGCCTTCATCCATACTAGATCCAAGGAGTACTTACTTATTGCGGTGGCGCTACATTTAGGAGCGAACCTTGGCCTCAATCAACATTCCTCTCCAACTAGCCCGATCCTTAGCTAGCTGCCTCCAGTTGCGCACTTAAAGTTGATTGAAATGGGCAATGTGTAGTTAATGACCATAGATAACACGGTTTGTTCGCTGACTGGGTTGCAAAGCGTTACCACAATTGTAGCCGAAATAAGGAGGCGCATTTTTGATGAATGGCTATAATATCAAGCAATATTTCTGTATATTGAACGACGCCACCCAAACGAGGTTCAACAGCTGGGAATACATCCATAAAAAGTTAGCTAGGTACAGGTACACTTTGTTGCGGATTTTAGTCTGGTCACTGGTCTTTTTTGAAAATGATATGGAGGTAGACGACATGTGGTTTTAGAAGGACGGGGCTACGTGCCACGGTAAACATTCTGGATAAACAATCTGAGGATCTGTGTATTTCTCCGCCGAGGTGACTTGAATTGGCCACCAAGATTGTTCGATCTGACCACGCTGGACATTTTCTTGTGGAATTTCTTAAAGTCACGGTCTATGGTCTATGCCAATAAGCGGAAATCGAAATCTTACATAACCAGTCATCGCTCAAATTCAGCCGGATCTATTCAGCAGTGCAGCGTCTCTAAGAAGGGAGGTAATACTTCTGATAAAAACCAGCTTAACATCCTCATCCACGTGCATTTTCTTTGAAATACCACATTAAATTTGAAGCTGCTGTAAAGATCCGATACTTACGCCTCACTGTATGAGAACGATGTATAAAAATGTTGAATATCTGAGGAAAATCTACCACCAGTGTGGTGCAAACATACTTCACTGTAAAACAAATAAGCACATTCCCCGCTGAAATATCCTTAGAATCCGCTAAAAATCGCCTTCTTTCGTGTACTAAAATTCACTTTTATAGTCCTCACTGTTGTAAAATTCCATATAGCGCCGAGAGGAAAAAAAAACGAAACTCCAAATATTACTTCACACTATAGCCTACTGGCGCACTTTGGTGAAATAACCGTAACACATATATCTACCCACCTCACCGCCACCATAATTATTTCTTTTTACGATAATTTAAGTGTCATTTTATTGATAATAAAAATCGTTTACGATATACGATTAAATGAATTATGAATGATTTTTGTTGCTTCAGTTTCAGCAACAAATGCTGGCAAGTGTTGGGTAATTTTTCCACCCCTGTGTGTCACTAAAAGTCACAGGAACCTGCTGTTCATTTTCCATTGCTGCAGCTATAACTTCCCTTTGGCATATAGTTTAACCGTAAAGCAATTAATGGAACGGTGAATGCCAAAAAAATGTGACAACGATCATATACCCGCTTTAAATCAAGGCCAACCAGAGTGCCATTAGAATCCTTTTTTTACTGTCTGACGGACTGTCGTTCGTTTTTTACGCAACAATTACATCATAAAAGGAAACGCTGGCATTTTTGCAGATAGAACGGCAATTTTTTGTGTCCTTGGATGGTGGATAACTTGCGAAAGGATTTATGGGGTACCTGATAAAATCGCTGTATGCATGCTATAGCATCAGGTGCAGCGTTACCTACCTACTCCAGGTTGAAGCCAATGGAAAACTACATGCTGGAAAAATCCTTTTCATGGTTCTGAAGGTCATTTAAAAAACAGACAAATCCTTTTCTTATTGCGTTGGGTGATGTAACATTTAATAGCCAACCATAGAGTTTGGCCTTGAATTTGAGTGCCAACTCCTATAGTTTTGTGATTTCTTCTCATGAATACCTGTTTTCGTTTCCACAGCGAAAAGTACAATCCCCAGCTAATTCAAAATAGTTTCCGACACCCGCTGATTTATCTACTATGTCACTTCATTATTGGGAACACAAAAACCATATTAATAAGATTTAAATATTTTTATTTCAGTCTGTCACAACGCCCACTTGAACATTTCCATGGAATAGTATCTGTGCTATCATATCGCATTATAGTAAATTTAGAAACCAGAATATGTATTTTTGATTTGAAGTTCAACTGTTGGTATCGATGGAAACGAATCGTTGGAATTCTGTTTTGTTTTTCTGAATGCTTGAGACTAATTTTAGTGGCTCTCTCGAAATGCTGTTGGGAAACAAGACTGACCTATGGTGACAGAAGTGGGTGCGATTTTTCAAGGCAACATCAGTGGTTTCTGTGTTTTTTTTTTGTCAGCAAAGCTGGTCCTACTTTCCATGCGCAAATGATTTCAAATATTTATGGACAAAGAGAGTATTTATTTTAATTTGTTCACTTTGTATGGGCAATGGGAGAGGTATGCGACATGCCTCATGTAGTGCCCGAAAGTCGTTTATGTCGTAAAAAGTAAGGAAAACAAAGAATTTACGAAAGGTAGTCGCCGGGGGCCCTAAGTTTTACAAAGTGGCCAAATGACGACTAATTTCGCCCTTCGGTAATGCCGCCCGAAGATAACACGGGGAAAGACTCCCTTGAAAGAAAAATTCTTCGATGAATTTTTTGGAGGATATGCTGGTTGATAATGGAATTTTTAAACAGATTTCATTGACAAGTATGTAGTATTCTAATCTACTCTATTCTAACCTTACATAGTGATTTAAGTCCAATAATTGCGATTACGCCTTCGCTCTTCATTGCAACGAAACAGCGTTGCCGCTAAAAAATTTTAAAAAGGGGAATAAAAAGGGAGCAGAGCCGAAAACAGGGCCTTCACATAAGATACTAATATAGAAAAAAAAAACAGATCAGGAAACCATTTATTAATATAACAAAGAACAAAGAACAAAAATGTATTCATTAGAGAACACTTCTTTCAGATTTTTGCATTCTTTTTCTTACAATAACGAACAAAATTTTACCTTATCTGAAAATGTTTTTTTGTTGATCTTTTTAAAAAAGTAGGATCCAAGGTCTTGAGGCAACGCTTCATCGAATCACAAACCACTCTCACTGAAATGGAAAGGATGTTGATCATGTGTGACAGAAGAATATATTCGCGAATTGACCTGCGACATTTATGTTTCATTTCAATCATTTGTTTGAGCGAGATTTATTGCTAAGATTAATGCAAGCGACACAGTTTCATGCCGACCCTAAGTGCCTGAATTGGGAAGCTTTCTCTCAGTTGCAGGTTCGGGTGTTTGACAGTCGCTATCACAGAGGTGGAGCAGTGCTTAAAATTAACCAAAAGTGCAGTGGAGTTTGTGCTTTCCGGGGGTTGAAACTGGGATCATCCCTCTGTCTGATACAGTAGTGCAAAAAATATTTCATCAGTAGTCATAGTTACATTTAAAACAAACGTAGAAGTTAAAAAAGGTGTTGTGTGCCTGTCAATCTTGTTAGCCGTTAATGTCTCTAATTCCCCACTGGTCAATGTAAACCAAAGCAACAAATTTCCAACAAGTGAAAAAAATAATATAAATTCTTCGCATGCACCTACAGAGCATAATCTAGTTTTTTTAATGCCATACTCACGTTATCCAAATCGATTTAAATCTGAAACGAGAAATAAAAACGAAAAGGTAAATAGGTAATCAAGAAAGCACTTTATTGATTTTATTTCCAAAATAATGCCACTTATAGATTGCATGCTATCACGTACCAAAAAATAGTTCTATTCTTAGAACGACTCCAAAATACTTCAATTGTTATTCATTTCCAGATCAGCTGCCCCGAAATAACAATTCAAAAGCGTAATTCGAACATCTAATAAAACATTCAAAAATAATTGATTCTGCTCCTCACAAATCACACGGTACGACAGAACCTATCGCCAGTCCCATCGAATACTTTGTGATGAGATCGATGGACTAAATTGAAATGCGCTGCATATGATTTCCGTTCGGTTTGCGAACGTTTTCGGAAAACAAAGTTTACTATTTTGTGATGTTTTGTATTCACTTTGTAACCCATTCCATACTTCACACTTCCCAAGCGGTGAATACGCGAGTATCTGTGTGTATGCAGCCAATAGGATTAAGTGCTTCGAGGTAATAATCATTCCTTCCTCCTTTTGGCCGTCGTCAATGTACTGCTTTATGAATGGTTCGAATAGGAACTGTCATCGCTTTCCTTATATCGCAGATTTACGATCATTTATCACAGCACACAGTTTTATCGAAACACTTTTGGTGCACTCTTTCTTTGGCATAAGTATAGGTACACCCAACCTACCCCTCTGTGTCGTTTGGGCGGAGGCAGGCTCAGTGTCATGATAAAAAATATCACAATGAATTGATTCGATAGTTGAAGTACAAACCGACACGCAGCGCAGGTGGAACAATAATACAAACCCACTCGTCTCGCATGACAGGCGAAATGTTTTTTTCTTTCTGTCCCAGACAGTCGCCCGAGAGAGGGGCGCAGTGCGGAGCATACGCGCTGTGCCATTAGAGGATACTCGCAATAAATATTAAATAACAATTGCACGGGCCATAAAAAATATGAAAGATTATGATGTTGTGATTGGTATTTGGTGTGCCATAGTGTGATGGTACCGTACCTGTCCCAATAAGAATTTGAATTCGAACGCCATCAAGGATGTCGGCGGCATCTTTGCGTGGAGTCGTCGAAGATTTACATTTTGTTCAAGGGAAAGTGAATAAATGAGATTGGAAGACTTATGACATAGAAGGGTATCAGAACTTGAGTCCCAACAAATTGCTGCCAGCCCAATGATGGAAGATCAAATGTGTGCATAATTTTTAGTCATATTTCCCTTTGGTTGGACTCGATGAATGGCACGTCTAATGAACCAGGTCTGTTGAGCGCAATCAGCAATGCAAATTCAAATATTTGCATGGCCCACCTTGTTGAATGAATTTAAGGTATACCGAGCAATAGCTTTTGCACATGGAGAACGAGAATGCGTGTTTAAAACGAAACATGTCGGATTGGAATGTGTTTTAGTTAGTCTTTCCAAACTCATAAAACCGAGCATTAGAATACCGACTAAGCAAGAAAATTGTTATTTTATTTCACAGAAGCATGCTTTGACGACTCTCGTGATAGTGACAATGACTTGCCAAGAGCTGCACCTATAAAGCAACACCGAGTCGACATTGGAGCTGTACTTACATACCTTGCTTCCATAGACACCGATTGGATAATATTCTAAACGCTTAAACTGCAGTATCATTTTTCGTGGCAAATTTCAACATGCTGACGTCACACAAATAAGGCCATTCGGTGGTCACTCGTGTGTCTTTCGTTAGAGTGTGCTGCGACAGCCAGAGTGACCAGACCTTGACAGACGATCATAATTATGTAGTGACAAATTTAGGACAAATATTTACGTCACAATGACGTCGGCATGTCAAAATTTGACATGAAAAGTGGCATGTGTGTAATCGGAGCTTTATGTCTTGGAAGCTCTATACAATTTTGATTTTGGGGTAAAGTAATGCTAACATAAGATTACGAGCTAAAAACGATGTTGATGACAAATAATTCCCGCTTGTAACGATTTTAAAGCTATCTGCCGAACTTTTAAAAATACAAATTGGAAAACGCTATAGAACACGTTGAAAAATAAACATTAAAACTGTTAAAACAACGTACTAAAATAGAGTCAAAAAAGGCATCAGAAACCCACTAAAGGAAATACGCTTCAAAAATACATAGGTCAAAAAAAACATTTAAAAACATCGGAAAACGGGACTTAAAATGGCAATAACCTCGAAAACGCGGCAGAATACATTTTGAAAATCAATTTAGAAACAGCATTATAAACTCTGTCAAAAGAGCGTCTGAAAAAGCAATAAAAACGTTTCAAAAAAGCATTAAAAAGCCTTTTCGAAAATAATTTAAAAATCAATTTAAAAATGCTTTACAAGTTGTACTAAAACCTTTTCAAAAACATATCATCGGGTCAAAATAGCAGAAAAAACTGCCAGCAATAAGCACTTCGAAAAAAATCTTTAAAACAAATGAAAAAGAACTCTTCGGAAAAAAGTTACCTACAGACACTGAAAAAAGTTTCTGTGGCCGCTGTCTAATACTGAAAATTATCAGATGAAAGGATCCCACTTATAAAAGCCAGCCACCTTTGGTTATATACCATAAAAATGTGCAGAGCATGGCTGAAAGTTGTATATTTTGTTTCAGCAAAGTCAACGGTGTTGAAATGTGTTTCCCCGTGGACATTTTTATATTTTTATGAAAATGGAATCTTTCTAAATTATGTTTGCATAGGTTCTTTCTTATGTTTAAATCATGTTCGCCGTATCGAGCATTTCCTCACATTCTGGTCCACCTCTGGGGTTCCTTAAGGCAAGATACTATGTCCCCAACTCTTCATCTCAACGACCGTGAAAAGGGCACGCATTTACGCCAGTCTCTCATACACATATCGGGCATGTCAAAGATGCATACAAATTGTGCTTATAAAAAAATTAAATTGAACAATCTGCATATTAACAGAAACTGGACGAGCTAAGGTCGTGCGCTGATGGCTATTATGCGACATATTATCCAATAAATATATTTTTCCAAGTACGTAGCACACCCACACTTGACATAATTTTTGCTAAAGACCACTCTGCGTCTAGTTCGACAATGTTATCGTGCACATACTCTCTCTAGAGAAAGATATACCCCTTACCCAATATCCAAACAACATCCACTGATGTTGATTTCTGCTCCTTTTGCTGAATACGTAATGAAATCAAAGTCAATATCCAATACACGCACGTACATTATACAACCAAAAGGAGCACAATACCATTACCTTATCGATTGGGTTTATGTAAATTAGGTTTTCCATTTTTCTCTTGTTCGGCTGTTACTCTGTTCGGGTTGCTTTGGATACGGCATCTACTCGTATCTTGGCTTCTAAGATGTGGGTTCCCTTAGGTTCTTTCAATTTTCTAAAATCCAATATGGCATCGGAGTTCCACACCCTCCATAGGTAGGTATACGCATGAGATTTGTGTGAGCAGATACTATACCAATGCGTCAGGGGATACCTTTAATTCGATGAATTAATGCCTACAATTCTTTTGATTCCTTGGCGTGTCGCATCTTTTGTAGGTAGGTATGCTAAATAAGCGACAGACTGGACTGGACTAATGAATGGGGGAGGACAGTGATTTTAATTTAAAAATCCTTCTATTGACTTGAATACAAGGGGAACTTAATGGAACAGGTGCATACGCACTCCACATTGCCTTGTCGAATTTATAAATAATAGAGTGGCATTCAAATGCTCATCGTTCACTTAATTTAAACAGGAGTAAGCAACGAGATTCAGAGTGGGAAAGAAGTGTTACATAGTCGGAGTGCATATGATGATGGATGATGTGCATATTCGCGACTGATTTACATATGAATTCTGTATATAGTGAGGAAACTCGCATGGAATTCACGGCATGATAGGTGACCGCTGGAGGTATGTGAATGTGTACAAATAAGTAGTTGAGCGCTCAGCACGTAGCACGCTGAAAATTGGCGAAAGTGGCACGTAAATCAATTAGAAGACCCGCAAGCTGCAAGTTTGTTGTGAGTCTGACGCGGAAAGAATTTCGATGTCTGGGCAGTAACTCGTCGTATATGCGGACGGCGGTAATTACTGTGAGGAAGCTATCAAAATCAGATGAACTTGGTCTACATGAACATGAATATGTACAGACTTGAGGTAAAATGAATGAAGTGGTCAATCTACGAAAAGAAGGAGACTCGACACAGAGAGGGGCAGTCAAAACAGACTGTCAGTGGCAGGGTGTATCTTACTCCTGTTGAGCAAGCACGACATGGGTTTTCACGAAGGCGGTGGGTATGTCTTTTAGCTCTAAATATGGTGGAACTTTAATAGCGCAAATTACAGTCATCTACTTAGAAAGGAGGTTACTAAAATTTGAGTACAGCCAAAAGATGGGACATCAAGTTGATTTAACAACAATGGGACGCTTTTAAACGGTCGATCTCATGTACAGTAAGAGCTTAATTGACAAAGCCAGTTTAGCGCGTAAATAAACAACTGTCGCGCCAAATTTTTGCGATATCGTAGTCGATATATCTATATATCAAAATTATACCTGTGTCTGAATGTGAATCTTTGTTAGTTGGCAGCATTCTCAGATCTGTTTTCAGCAGCGTATACCTGGTTCTGAAAACAGATCTGAGAACATATCCAGGTAAAAGCTGCCTCACTCGCAATTCGCCTATATCTTGCCGCTCCTATCAGAAATTTTGCAAATGCAACACCTCGACAAGTAGAAGGCAGAACTTCAAATTCATATCGGCGAGTTCTCACTACAAACAGAGTCTAAACTCAGAACGCGTTATACATCTGGAAACAGGTGGTATTTGGATATCCTCTGCACGCGACTTCATTTCTGTACTCGAATAAAGGATTCATTTTACCGCCCACGCACTTTCCCATTTGAATAATGATTCTACCATACCAAAGTGTAGGTACTCCGACGACCCAAAGTATTAACACAGATAACCGTGTAGTCCCCAGCTATTTCTATTATAGCATGCTTGTTATAGCAGGTCATCCCTCCCTCATATTCAACCCTCTTCGCCCTCCCATTAAAGGAAAGACTTCAAGTGACTTAGGTAATTATTTCCCCAATCCATATATCAATTTCAATTAAAATAACTCTGCACAATCTTTACGCTGATAACCGCGCCCTCAGTTATACAGAAAAAAAAACAAAAACCATTTCAAGTGCAATTTCTTGAGTCACTTCGAGGCGAACGAAAAAAAAAATAAAAAATCTTTCCAAATAAGAATTTTAAGAGCGCACAACTTGATTCCGATTCAGAGAACAGATGGCTAACACAACATTGTTCCATTTTGAAAAAATAAAAAAGTAGAGCGACCGCGGGACAAAATGTACACCCAGCCAGTCACTTTACAATTTTTAAGAGGATCTCAACTGCCTGCCTCAGACACAATGAAAGTGCACCATAAAAGCAGCCCACTTGACCGCCGTAACCACTGAATCAGGCCCACCTTCGCCCCCTCCCTGGTATACCATACTTTACTACGTATACACTTTACAGCATCAGTTTGTCGTACATCTAATTTATGGGCTGGTATTTCTCTCCATCCGATCCCCCTTTTGTGGTGCGAAAAATCAAGAAATAAGACTGCAAAGTTTATTTCTATTTATATAAGGAAAGAGCTGAATTTTATATAAAAACCCATCCTGCCCTTTTCGCCAAACACCCGTAAAGTGATAAAAATTATAAATAAGGGGGTGGTTTTCCGAGGAAAGGACGTCACAAAAAAAAAAATTGGATACTCTGCACAACACCTTACCCGAGCAGAACGGTTTGGTTTTTGGTCGATTATAATTCAGAATTAAAGACGTAAATTCGAGAATTTATCTTTCGAGTCATGTGGCGGTGTAGCTGGTAGGATACGCCTTACCTCACTACAAAGGATGTGGTTAATTGAAGAACTTTGCTGACCAATAATTTACATTTAAACTCTGCCAGGAGAGATGGAGAGGGAGAGAGCGAAAATAAATATGAAAACTTAAAGTTTTCTTTAAGGAAAAGTTTTCGTATTATTTATGAAAATTTTATTGCAAGCGAAAAGTTTGACAATGATGGAGATGAGAAAAAATGAATGCGAACAAAGAGCTTGGCGAATAAAAACTTGAGTTATGGGCAAAGTTTTGAGCTTTTTTCTTTTATTTTTAATTGACTTGAAGTGTGAATTGGAATGGAGACTTCTGGCTGACATGTCTAAGTGTGGAGGTCGTCGAAGTATGTGCATAGTACTCCGGGGCATTACAGTCTGATTTAATGGATGTAAAGACTCGGAATGGAGGCTGCAGATTACAGGGGTGAAAAGTAATAATGATAGAGAGGGTTTAGTGCGACCTTGTAATCTATTTGTAGCCTGGAGAGGTTAATTCTAGTAGAATTAGGATTCTTCTAAGATATGCGTTTTAAGGTATTTGCTTTGTTTTTATCCTTGGGAAGAATATCCTCCGTAGAGCATTTCATCCAGTCCAGTTAGCTTTATGAATCTTTGAATGAGAAGCGCCTTCATGGTTGGCATATTTTTATCCAATATCTGACATTTGTCCAGTTTAATCATCCTATGGGTCAGCGCCGTGAACTCGGTCTGTAGTTTCGGCGCTCAGATCGCAGTCTTTAGAGTCCTTAGGCTGATATATTCTCATTTCACTTACGAGCTCTTTGAGTCGACAGAGTCTCGTATAAAATGGCATGGTATATAAGCGGAGGTTGTTCTTACTTAAACTGTTATGCGAACTACGAATTTTGTTAAGTTTGAAACTAGACAGTTGTGAACTTCAATAACTGGTAAAAAGAGAATAGATACAATGGATGTGCAATGTGACGATTTTGACTTCAGTCGGTGTTGCACTGTTGGAGAACCAAAGCAGACGTATGTATAGGAAGGGAATTGAGTAAGTAACTGACAACTTTACCATATCAGCAAACATAATATCTATATGAAATATAAGCCACGTTACCTTGACATTATGATTGATCAGAGTCCCCCATCTAGGTGCCACCTAAAGAACCTTTGCCGGACGAACACAATAAAAAGTGCTTCACTAACATGAACTAGAGCCAACCCACATCCCCCAAGGTAAAAATCGTAAAATAGCAGGAAAAAATTTGAAATAGGTAGGTGGGTTCGAAAACGAGCCATAACAGCAAATCCAGCTATTTGTCAATAGACGTCATAGACAAGAAAATTTCATTCCAAGAAAATTTCTATAGGACGACGGATGTTTCTCATGTACACACAATACACATCCATCAACCGGTCGGCTTAAAACAGTATTTTCAATCTTACCTATAGCTTTTGCGTTATGTTTAGTCGTTCAAATATGATGGAGCTTTTAGATAGTTGTGGTAGAAACTTAGTAGCGACTGTGTGGACTGCAGACTGTCAAACTGTTTAGAATGGAACGTCCGCCAAGAGCGACTATTTTAAAGTCTCTTATCTGGTCAAAGAATACATTATACGGAGCTTCATAAGCAATAGCTTTAAAAAAATCTTCAAGTCCCTATAGTTTAGGTTACGACTGAGATCGGTAGCATAGTCGTACCAAAAAGCACCTTCCCCCAACTCATCTGGTATCAAATTTCTGTAGCCCGGACCTTCAGTCAAAGCTTTATTATATAAATTTTGCAGAAAGAGAATAAAGTATTGCAGGAAGGTTGCAGGTTGAAGGGATATAGAACATTAAGTTCAAAAGAATAGTAAAAAAAAATGGTTGACACCGCGTCATTGAAAAGTGAACTAGTAACCAACCCAGACTTGGCTATTTTTAGCAGTTTAGTTCACAATATATTTTAAAACAGTTTGAAAGTTGCCAAGCTAAATAATTGATTCCAAAAGTCTGCAAATTGTACGGTTTGTTGCGGACCTAGTGTCTTTCAAATTGTCCAACGGTATAGGTATAGGTAAAACAATATAAGTGCATTTTGTATAGTTTTGAGCTATGTGTACATCAGAGTCCCCATATACCTATCGGTTTTTATTTTTTAGATTCAAAATATTACCAAAAACCTTGAGAACAGAGCTACAATTTCACTTTTAAGATAACACCTAATGCGAACATCACCTATCTTTTATTCAAAAAACTTTAAACGCCTCCTGAAAAATGACATAAACGCACTTAGTATATTCTTGTACGGGACCATCGATATAGTCCTAAACCTTGTTGCCTTTAAAAAGCCTATTCGCTACCAATGGGTCATATTCGGGGTGAAGCTCGTTCAAACTTGATACGCAGTGGAAATTTTTCAGGTAACCGGCCGGTTCAATGCCACTCTCTTCTGAATTCCAAACAATATAATCATGACCGACAAGGACGGCGAGTCAGCCAAACAGTGTTTCGCTTTGAGCTTAATCTTGCGGAGACAATGGACACTGGCTGCGAGTGAAATCATTCAAAACTCTTTCACATCAAGCGGCATAGTTGTTTACAACTTTCTCCAAGTCTGGCCAGCTTCACAGCCACCATCAATTAAATCTGTGAACTACCCCGTTTCTCAAGTCCAATATTTAAGTCACAGGTATAACACTGACCTTTAGCAATTTACATTTTATCGCCACCGCTGATCACCCGAAAATCGTTTTAAACACTTAAAACGACATTAGCAAATTATAATTCGAACGATATAACCCGTTTGCTATGTGCCTTGATTCATTTACACGTTTTAAATAATCAATAACGTTATCGTTATCGATATACAAAAATTCAAAATACCTGCATTTCTTTAGATTTGTTCTTTTGTTTTGTCAAGTCGATTTGCGAAAAAAAATAACAGGGGACACTAATATTTAAAATCAGTCGCATCTATTATTATCTCGTTTGCTATAATATAATTTCCCATTCAAGCGGCGATTTAAAGCACTTAAATGTATCGTTAATTATGAAGAAGAAGAAGAAGAAGAAAAATATTTATAACGATGATTTTAAATCACTTTGGTGTTCGCTACAAGTCGGACGACTATAAATTCTGTGTAGATAAATTGGACTTTCAAAACGAGGTCATAAATAATACCAACTGGCAGGTAAGCTTCGATATATTTGTGTAAGCACCTATCAAATTGGCGAACAAAACCGATTTAGAGCCGGGGCAATAAGCTACAGAACTGTCGCGATTTAAAGTGTTTCTGGACGAATGTATGTGAAAATTATTCCATAGAAGTTGACAATGGTGCTGTGATGATTAGGTACCAATGGCCTGCGTATTTCACCAAAAGATTTGGTTTTAGATAAATTTTTATCTCGTTTTTATCTCCGATTGCAGCCAGAATAAAGCCATTATTTTGATTTTTTATTGCGATGAAATTTTGGCAACAAACAATGTGAGAAACTACTCTAGTTCAGCTGGAGTTTTGAGCACTTTGAGTGATTGACAATTTTGTGTCTACGTTTCTTTTTGCATTCCAATCATAAATTGATGGACTATATTGATAATTTATCAAATAAGAAAACAAATTTGCAGTTGTATTTTATAAGTACAAATTTGTAAATCACAATTACAAATTTGTATAATTTTGTATATTGACTAAAATCAAAACACCTCACTATTGTCGCAAATGAAAATGAATACTTATATTTTAATGTTCGATTTTGAATACAAGTTAGCCATAAAGGGCTACCAAAAAGTCTTAGATATTCCAAATTTTGACCTTTTTAATCAATTGAAACCAATTTTAATATTATTCGGACATATTTCTTTGTGGGTGCTAGAGGCAATTCTGTAACTGGCGATCGCTAATGGGATAGCTATGTTGAAAAACTTTACTGCGCCCGAATTGGACTTGATTTCCAGATTTAACCCTCGCCATCTATTCCCTTAGGGATATCTTTTTAAAAAGCTGGGTGTTTTTTCTTAGAGGTATAGAACTTTGAAATGGAATAAAACAAAGATGATTTTTTTAAATTGACGTGAGACCTACTTTATTCGAAGGATATTCTTCTGGCATTATAATTTAAATATGATTTATGTCATACGACCGCCAAGGCTGGCTCGAACGTATTCTAATCTGGTTCCTTCTTCTGTACGCACTGTACGACATCCCTGTGGATGCGTATTATTATTTAGAGTAAAAGTGGCGCGAAAAAGTGTCATAGTTAATCGAATTAATTGCTCTAATGGACGATTATGTTGACTGTAAAATCGACGTGGTGTGCGATACGTATTTCGAACAGAGCCATGATTTTCAAAATAAATTTGCACAATTTGGAAGTGTTGTTTAGGCGGCAGTCCATTCATATTAAAATGCCAAACCAAAGTTAAAATAAATCACTTGACAGCTGACAAAATGGCCGCCAGTTAAATAGTGCTACCAACATAATGTTCTCACCTTTAAAAAAAACAACCTTTATTAAGGTCGTTGTCACATTTGTGGGTTCCTAGTACTTCTAAAAAAACTATTTTGTGGATTTAGGTAGGTACTTGAAAATCAAAAGTCGCTTGCAGCACATCACTCCCAAGTCTCCTATTTTAGACCACCTTTCACCGCCAGTCAATTGAATCCCAAAAATCAGTCCTCTTGAAAAAAAAACTTCAAATCGTTTTGAAATATGAACAGTTGGCGAAGACCCTAAATTAAAACATTAAAGTATTCCATAGGTAACTTAATATACCCGTAAGACACACAATTAACAACAAACAGAACTAACTGCAACCTAATACTGCTGGAATTCAAAATGAATTTATGAATGTTTCTTGTACGCTTACTTTTTATCGACATACCTTATCAATAAGTTGATTATAATATTTTATAGCTTCGCATTAACCTTATGTGGCATCGAGAAACTAATTAAATTCAGTTTTAAAGAAATAAATAACAACTGTGCACGGTGGCGTATATGTAGGACCTGTTATGGTGAGGCTCTATGTGCCGCATGGTGTCGGAGAGTCAGCTTATCAACCTTTAACAACGCTGACCAAAGATCTATTTTCAGTTCTTATGCCATATAGAAGTCAGTCCAGTCTTGTGTCTATTTTCGGACAGACTGTCTGCCAGTGAATGATTACAAGGGTGAAATTGGCTGTTTAATTGTGATATGGCACCATTATCGCCTTATGGAGAGTATTTTTCATAAATAATTACCCATAAATGCAATTAAATAAAATGGTAATGACAATGAGTCTTAAAGGCGGTAATTGATTACCGCCAAAACGGGGAAGCTTAGTGTGGTGGAGTTTTCTTATCTCCAGGCGACAGAAAGACTTCCGTTGAGAAAGGAGTTTTCAGTGCTACTCAAGATATTTAGCATAGGGAGCAATTTTCATTGAATTTTTAAATTCGAAATTGTCTGTATAACAAATTGGCTGAGCTACTTAGATCCAAGAGGGTTTGATCATTTGCCCATTTTACGAGATGGGTGCGTGTATAAACGAGTGCGCATTTGCCTTAAGCCACTTGTCGTAATGGACCCACATATAGTTTCTATCAGTATCTTACTGCATGTATCTATGAGAAATTAAGCAGAAATAGTGTTTGGTATATTTCCTCAATGTTCACGGAAAGATGTAGCTAGGAACAAAAATAGAATTTTACTACATGAAAAGCTTGTTGAAGTTTTTCAATATAAGTGGGTTGGTTTTCTTAAGCATTTTCCTCACTTATTCTTCCTGTTAGATACAGTTAATTAATAAAAACGCCTTTCCACAACACTTTTTGGTTTCTTTCTCTATTTTCGCGTGCATTTCACTAGCCACTTAAGCTTAATTTTTACTGCTCCCATACACAACCTGTTGACAAAAATGCTTTATATGTAATTATTTTTTTTTTCACCATACACAAATCCACAAGAAAACCCTGAACTTAGTAAAAATTGTTACATACTCATTGAAGTAAATAAACGGGTAGGTAGAACTTGTCTTTGAAATAAATTCATGCCAACTATAGGAACCCGCACAAAAAAAAACTTCGTATAGCTCTAAGCCATATTCACACTGTCGCATTCAAAATCTCTCCCAAAAATGAGTTCCAAGTGTGGGAAGAAGAAGTCATTTATGTACCTACTGCTTAGGTAGGTAAACGTTTTGCTTTGTTGTTGCAGACCCCTGTTTGTGTTATAATTATAATCCCAACCAATGCAACACTTCGTACTTGCATACGTTTACCTAAGGTGACAGCATAGAAAGCCGAAACTCCCATTAAATTATGGAAATATACACACGCAGCTTAACATTGCATAATAATAAAACAAAAATTCTACAACAATTATTGTTTGGGTGCCTATTTAAAGATTACTTTGTGATTTGGTTGTTTCAAATGATTTTTTAACAATGGGATATATGGGGGTATTGTCTGAATTTATGCTCTTGTTTTACAACTCCTTATCCGCCGGCTTTTATACGAGGATATTGCTTCTGGATTTGTCCTATTAAAACACTGAAAGCAGTCTACAAGCTCCTTCTATAGGAGTGGTGGGATTTTAAAATCTTAATCAAACGACATCTGTTTGACATGTCGATTGAAATTTTGCAGCATTTTAAAGCCCTAACCACGCAGGTACATGTTTGAAACAAGATTTGTTCAAATGTGTTCACTAACCCAACATATATTCTCTGGTGAACAGACATTGAGTTCCTTCAACTTTGGTAATATTCCTGTATCGACCGGGAAGCGTCAGATGCTCCCTAATGAAAAAGAGACCTTAGTTGTGACACTTCGGCAAAATAAAAAAAAATACAAAGGGGAAATGGAATATCCATTAATAAAACTGCCGCCTCTATTGAAAGACCTAGACATAAGTCCGTTCGATAGCAGGGTAAAGTAAGGCCATCCGGGTAAAACTATTTGTACAGATCTGTCCTGATTTATACCATCTGACTTTACTCTATAAATAAATCATGTCTATGAGACCGCGTGAAAAGTCGGTTCATGCAGATCATCACGAAACAGGTTTCTGTTGCATTTCTGCATTTGTCGTAATTTGTTTAATTTGATTATTGTGTGAGCCATATCAGTTTGTGCCAGACCAGTGAATTTAGCTCCCGCCGGTAATTCATTGTTCGTTGTATCACATAGTCGACGTGTGCAATCTTACCGAGAGATGGAACTGTCTTTCAATAGATATCAATTGTTTTAGCTCTTTTCACCATTCAAGTATTTTTGTTTCAGACTTCAAAGCTTCGGCAAAAAGTCTTTCGAATTGCATTTCAACAAATTTTTCAAGTATTTATAAAATGTCTTGTTCACTAAACGAAGTTTCCTTTTCTACGTCTTGGATCTTTATTTTCTCGTCACAGTATCCTTAGTAGGACAAAAATATTGTTGCCGGTTACATAAACTATTCGAAATGATTGCTCTCTTTTATAGCATTTAACTCGACTGCTTCTGAGATGACTTGGATACGTATACGCCTATTTGTAATAGGAGGATCGCAGCCTATTATGTGTCTAATAGCTGATAAGAATTTTCTGTTTTGAAACATAGAACTTGGCATCACAAAAATATAATAAACGTAAGGAAGACATAGTTTCGCCTCGTGGCAAAATTAAGAGAAACATTTTAAAAAATGAATTTTTATTTCACTCTCAAAAGCATCAATTTCTGTTCATCCTTAATTCTACTGTTAAAGATATCTATTGAAACGGGCTCCGCTGTTAAGTTGTCAGTTTTAGAAAATGTATTTTAGCTTCTGACACAGCATGAAATTGATCTAATGTCTCTATCCAAGGAGTGAAAATTGAACGCACCACTGCTGCCAACGGTCTTTCTTCCAACAGTAATTCCGTATGTAACTTCACTGATGGTGTATATGCCTGCACAGGTACACTGTTAGTTTTTATAGTTTTGCTCAAGTTAACTCGTCCTAAATACAATTATATTTGTATTTACATATAAATTGATATCATTTTTAAGCGAGTTCCTTTTGAAGACAATCATTGACTTCATTCAAATAAAGACCTTTAAAATGTTTAAACCCTTAAACAAGCAACAACTTATTAAAAACGAGAATAGATTTGTGACAATCATCTATTAGAAACCTAGAAATCGATAGTGCGTGTGCCTGTAGAGCCTGTTTGTACCTATAGTGTGAACCACCTTTAAATTACAATTCCCTCCGCGGTTTCATAAAAAAAAATTGTCTGAGGATGCACCACCTTTGAAGCTGAAATTTCCAGCACATATAGAACATTTAATAAGACAGTTGCATACGTTAATTGGGCATCAAATCCGAAAGCCAGGGGTGCCTTATGACTGCTGATCGGATCCGATGCTGTAAACGCAAAGTTTACTTTACGGTTTGTCAATTGAACTAGAAAACGCTTATTTATAAGCTCATGTACCTTTGTAGATCACTACTTCATTTCGTCCAATATCTAAAAAAATTTAACTGCGAACTGTTTATTCTACTAATGAGAAGTTAGTTTTGTCTGTATATTTAAAGTAAAACGCTTTCGAATGTGATTTCCATTACACTGATAATCAGAGACTTTTTAATAAAGGAAACACTGGAGTTTGAACTAAATTAACTAAACTGTAATGCAAAAGCTATAGGTAAGCTAGGTAAAGATTGGGCGGGCTAAGTTAAAAAAATTGCTGTCTTAAAACTTGAGTTTCTTTTGGACTTAGTTTACTTGGGCATACTTTGTTGATGGCGCTAGAGTCTCACGCAGAAAAATCAATTATTTTAAATCAACCAACTTTTGGTACCAAGCAATACTGGATATTTAGTCCCAAAACAACCGATTTATCAATTTCTTTTTAAAATTTTCTCGGTCGAAAATAACAAACAAACTCTGTATATTTTAACCAACTTACTCTGCTTGGTTGATATATTCATCTACAAATAAAATTATTTATTTTAAAAGTAAGCATAGCCAGCCATACCGACGCTCATGAAATTTGTCTAGATTGAGGTGTAATTTGGTCCTTTGCATCGTCTTTTTGGAGAGAATTAAACATTTTCTGAGCCGAATCATTCGTCTTAATATACGGTCCACCTACTCCAGTAGATTCGAATTATAATTCACATTAAGTGAGGTTCTGCAACTTCTTCTCCCAAAGGTTTTGGTACAAACTGGACATGGTTTTGGCTTTTTGGTTTTCTATGCAAGTCACTAAGCAAATAATATCTGAAACTGCTGGCGATTGAAGTCTTTTGTTCGTTGCAACCATTGAAACAAATCATTTCGAAAGCTGAAGACGCCACGCTGCTTATAATCAGTTTAAGTATCGACTTACTTTTAAAAAATTAAAAGCTTTGTTAACAAATTAGCTACTGCATTCTACAAATAATTTAAGGAAACCATTTATAAAGAAAATTATAATGTGGGACAGCCTTGGCCTTCTGTGGATGATCATAACTTCACACTTACCCAGCTTTATAACGGACGGTAGTACTAAACCTAATTTTATTGTTTAAGTAAATAAGTTTGGTTTGGCTTTAGCAAGAAATAAAGAGCCTCAACTCTAAGATATAATATTCCGTCGCCAGTATGTCGCAATTGTATGAAGCATTTCCACTGTCAATCTCTTCTCAAAAATTGACTTTGAACTTAGCTTGGTTTACTCCAAAATTCGTTGCTCACATCTGTCTATGTTTTTGAAGGCCTTTCTGATAGCCATTTATCTCCTCATCTTTAATTAATTGCAGTTCACAAAGAGATGATTTCCCATGGAAAACTTTGACAATATCAATGTCGTAAAACCGTAAAACCCAATATTCGTTTTGGAAGTATGTCCACGCCCATATGCAAGCGAATGCATTGAACGTTTCTTATAGTACCTGAATATAAGACCAGTAAAATGCCAACAATCTCTGCATCTAGAATTGAAAACAATTGCTGCGCTAAGTGAGAGTGACATTCGAGAATGACATTCGAACGTTTATCGCGTGTTATTACCCGTACTACGTGATTATCTATATTAGTTACATAGCTCACCTGCGGAGTGCCTATTGAGCTGGCGTGGATTCAAAAATGCAAATTGTAGACTCGCCTATCACATTTCTGCAGTAAAATTCAACTAGCGCCATCGTTAAATTGCTGTTTAGCTTTCTTTTTATGTGCAGCACTCTGATGTGATATGTGCCAGTGGATTGCAATAGCCCCACTTCTCCTCGCACGACTATTTACGGCTTGCAGATTGTTTCATTTAAAACTCACTACAAATGGAGAAAATTATAGATTTAACGAAAAAAAAACATATTATAAAACCCCGAAGCGCATTTTTCAAACTCTGTCCGCGCCATTTTCTGTGAGGTCAATTTGGATAACCCCCGCAACCGGATCAATAATTTTTAGACGAACGCCTGTTTTTCACTCAGTTGATTGAACCCCATCCAACTTGCTCTTCAACATTTGAAGATCCGTCTTAACTCGAAAGCTGTGTATTTAAACTCAGCAATAAATAATTACCCACGGATGATTTTCTGACATTTATAGGTGAGTGGTTGGAGGAGAAAAGTTAAAAAGTTCATTCACCTTTAATTTTATAGCAAATAATTGAAACAAAGTTTAATTCACTCCTAAACACCACCAACAACTAGTGGAAATATGAAGAAAAACTCAAGGAAGTGGAATAATTTGTTTCCTAGTCCCCAGAACAGTATATAGGGCCAAGAAGTTTTTCTTTTCCTGTGGCAGTAAAAGTCGGGGGTATGATGAACATAGCTGACAGACGGAAGGCTTTAGCCAACGAATTTCCAAAAGAATGTCGTGCCACTTTTGACTTCAAGCTGAATTTGTTAACGCTGTCACAATTTGTATCCGAATTCGTGTCTCAAGAGTGCGACTGGAAGACTTATCTTCGACCATTAGCTATACGCCTTTGATTTGATTGAACAATCTGTCAGATAATCTTCTTCATGCAGATTTTGTTGTCCAACGGAGGTTTTCAAGGTTTTCGACTCCTAACCTCCACAAGCAGATCAAGTTCAATGGAGTGACACTCCTATCCCATTTGAAACGTCGTCAGGTGTTCACAACTACCTACCAAATGGAAATTCTAAAATATCGATTTACTAATTTCCCCCCCAACAACTATTCGACAAGAACTTGTATCCACCCAGCACTAGGTTTACCAGCATCCTTATCTCTGTATATTATATACTGCACAAAGAATCCTTTTGTACGAGAAGAGCTTCAACACTTTGAGATTATTACTTGCGATTGTATAATTGGATTAAATTTATACGCATATACTTTTAGATACACACATCTACCTATACATTGGACGGTTATTGCCTCGTTTTAATTACAATCACCATCGCGCAGTACATGCAAGAACAAAAGAAAATTATAATTTCCACATTTTTCGCCAATTCGAAATTTCCAACGCACAAAATATCTATCTCCACATCCATTCACAGAAAGCAGAGCCCGGAGTCGGAGAGCGGAAAAAAAAGTACTTCACTTTAACAAAAAGTGTTATTCTCGTTTAGCGACTTTAAAGTGCTGGCGCACACATGTGGACACGACCGTTTGGCTTTGTCTAATGCGGCAGATGTTGTCTCGCTCTCACCAAAATGGCCTCCAACCGCAGTGGAGGCTGGTTGTCTCAGTCTAATACTTGCGGGCGGCAACTATCTGTCTCACTAGTCATGGCTGGATTTTGGAATAGGAGCAAAAACCAACAGGCAAAACCGGCTCTGCTGAGTGCCATCTCTTTTGTTCGGCATCGCTGTTCCACTTCAACTGATGGCGGATAACCGTGACCAAGCTCCGCCCCAGGGCTGTGTTCTCTTGTGACGGCAACTACGCCTTCGACAGGAATTCCACTTTTTTGTTCGTGTTCTTTGTGCGTCATCTTTATTGATGGTTTCGCTTTGGTCTCCCATTTCGTACTGAGTTTTGTTTTTGGTTGCCACCAGAGGCGAATCGCTTGGAGTAGCTGTAGGGAGTTGGTTGACGTTGTCGTCACCCCTTGCATACCCTAATGACATGAGTGCAGCTGGTGCGAGTTGCATTTTCCAAATCATGACAATGTGTGATTTTTTTCTGTTCTGCTTTGTCCTGAATTCAAGGATATCTATGGTAAAAAATGAGCCTTTTGTGTGTTTTATTTTCTAGTTTCTCATTAGGGGTGGTTTCGCCTTGCATTCCATTCCGGTGAAAGAGTTCGACAAGGAAATGCACATTTTCAGTCGGCCATTGTCGTGTTTTCCTCTTAGTGCCATAGTGAGTGTCCTTGTCGCGAGTTGTGATATAGATTTATTATACCTAGTCGAGCTAAATACTTGCTTTTTGCTTAATTTATCATAAAGTCCTTATTTGTCCATGGTGACGACAATATTTTCGTCCCTGTGGTGGAGCCGATAAACAGGAAAAAGCTCCTTGTCAACAAAATTGCTGCAAATTGCTGCAAGGACGATGGAAAAGCTTTATCAAAGCCGCATTTTCCAGACGCAGAGTTTAGGGAAATTTCCTTCGCCGAAAATATCCCACATCACAAGGGAACAAATATTCGGGAAGTTTTCTTTTTCGTCTTACTTGTTCGTTAGCTCTAACACCCGTCGTCGTACCGTTTGAGTGTATTAGAAACGGTTAACCGCGCCGCGCGCTATGCACTATACCGTCTGTGTGTCTACACAGTGTAACCGTATCCATGTGAGAATAAGTATTCGATTTTCATAGCCACTGCCTTGTGTGTCCATCGGAGAGAAGTGCTGGGTACCAAACATACAAAATTTCACATCAAACAGCCGCATAGTGTATGAACGAGCTAAAGACGATACAACCATTCAAGAAGTATACTCACAGCATACACATTATATCTTCAAGTAAAAAAAAGAAACCAAAGTTATTTGGAAAAAATAAAATCGCTAGGTAAAACAGTCTGGCGGTATTGTGTCAAAGCATCGCAAAACCTCGAAACGAAAACATCAGAGATTTTTTTTCTCGCTTTCTACCTCTATATTTATAGGCAGTGAAAATGTGTTTTTTTTTGTGTGTGATAAATAGTGAATTAAGTGGAAATAAAAAATCCTGTGCCTAATTAATTTTTCTTTTCAGAAAGAAGCTCGTTTTCAGTCAAAAAGTGTTTCAGCTCTGTTTATACACCCATAGTGATGTCTGTTGATGACTGATTGACGTCGTCGAGTTGAGTGAGTGAGTTGTGGCTGTGAGTGGGGGTGTATGCTGGATATCGTAGAGATGATGAATAACAAAAACATTGTACCCACCACACCAATACGTCAGAGAGGAGCATCAGATCAAAACACGAGGTGATTGAGTAGAAAATTTGTTTTCTTTTTCTTTCGTTGCGTTTCTTTGACACCGTCTGTACGCACTTTTTGTACGCAACTCTTTTCGTTCTTCAGGTACTAAGGCCGTTTGGATGTGAAAAAACCAGGTAAGACACAAAAGTCCGTCATCCTTATGGGCGCCACCCTAAGTAAGTACGCCTAAAAATCACTTTTTTCCGTTCATTGTGACATGTAGTTTAGTGTGCGAAAAAATCCAATTACAATCATTTTATTATCGGCAGTAAAAAAGGGGCCAACGCTAGACAAACACACACAATTATAACTGTATAACTATACATCAATCGAAAAGCATGTGCCGAAATAATTGCAATATAAATTCTTGGCGTAATTTATTATGGTGGCTCTATCTATTGCGGCCCAATGCCAATGTCAATGACAGGACAGCATGCAATACACGCCAGCTACGAGTTGGTGTAGGGTGACATATGTGCAGAGGAACAGTAGAAAATATGCTCACATTTCATTTTATGCTCATTGTCTGTTGATGACGATGACGATGATATGGTCTATGACAAGAGAGAGATTTATTCATCTTTGTCTCGCTCTCTTCGTTGGTATTCCATTTTGCGTACACACCGGCACGAAAACAGAATCCAAAAGAGAGCTCCATTCGGCGTTGCCCGTTCCGCCGACGACGCCGATGGTCGTATCTTTGGCAAGTTTATGTTTTGGTTGTTTTTCTCATTTCGAAAGTTTTTCGATTATTTCCTCCGCCCCCGTCTGCACCACAGAGTGGTAGGGTAACAAATGTCTTCAATTGTTTCTCGGATGTCTGTGGTGTATAGGTATCGGCCGTTCACTGCACCTGGTGTCTGTCACCGAACCATTGTCATTGGGCAAACTTTTACACGAATTTCATCTAATTTGTTGCATGGTATGTAATTTGCATGCAAAATTACAAATTGCCAGGATTATCTTATTATCGAGCGATGTATCTATCTACACCAGCCGGGGTAGAGCAAAAAGTTCGCTTCTTCCCTTTGTTTTAAAGGACGAATCGTTATTCGTTTGTGATAAGAAGAACCAGAGCGCAAATGGGGGTTTGACAATTGTTCGGGATTTAAGTACCCATCTTCTAAGCAAATATATAGACGGGGTATTTGGTATTCCGTTGAAAATTTAATAAAGTCACGTACGGCAGTCGTGGTTAACTCGATTTTCGTTACGTGTAGTATATATGATGGGGACATAACTACAGCCAGCCACCACTGGCGCACGTAGTGTAAATTGTCACATCACTTAAACACTTTGAACGAATGCGGCTCCCGTTGGTGGATGCCAACCACATCCCAGTGGGTTTTGTTTTGTTTTTTTTCATTTTTGCTGGAAAACCATTTTTAGCATCCCTTATTAGTACAAAATGGCACCCCCCAGCCCAAATTCCAATGGGGTAGGTATGTGTGCGGGACTACAAAATATGAACACCATATTGCGTTCATTTAATAATCATATTCCCTCCGCAAGGAGACGACGAAGCAGACCCAAGTCGACCCGGGACCACAACGAAAAGGCACCCCGCTCTAGATACAGTTCCAATCTATGCACAAGTAGTATCTATAAATTTTGAATTTTTATTACAGCTTCTCGGTTTTTTTGTGCCGCACATAGCTTTATAGTCTTGTGCGCTTTCTTTTCAGAATGTCCTTGATGGGTTCATTCAGTTTTGTTTCGTTTCAGGGTGTTTCTGTACTTTTTTTTCTTTTCCTTTCATCCAAATATACTTACCGGTGAGAATCTCAGGGATAAATATTTGAATAGATTCGTTAATCGAAAGGTATATATAGTAGCTGTGTGGGTTTAGGTATATCCTACATGTATACTTACACCTGAGGAGTGTGTTTATTCGAAACAAGTGGTTATTACCTAGCCAACGAGAGTGGGTGGTAGCCAAGCAACCACACGCAGCACAGACAAGAGACAAGGCAACCATCGCAGCATCAGGAAGAGATTACCACAAAGGTATTGTTATCTACGTGCACAATTTGTATACTTACCGCATATAGACGGGGAGGGTGTACACTGTACATGTACATATACCATCGGGGATTGTATACAATGGACCAAGGTCCTTGTGTGCAACACCACAATCATCCCTTTTGTGTTTTCGCCAATGTGGAATGAGACGACACAGCAGCCAAGAGACGAGATGTTCAAATTGCGAATGCAGAGCATGTCCTTTCTATTATAAAATCGATTCAGATGGCGAGCTAGCAGCAGCAGCTATGATTATCATTGGCAGTAGTTGGTGAACAGTAGCAGTAGTCAGACACAGGCGTACAGCTGTTTCTGAAATTATTTGAATTTTTCTCTTTTCTTTTGTTTTTTTGTTTATAAATAAAAATCACATACATCACTGGCTAGAGTACTGTTGATTGTCGTGGAACTTCGTACACGTATACTGAATGTATCCTGAGTGTATCCTATCCGGTATACCTTCAGTATACGTAACACGAGGTGACACATTCATCGAGGACGACGTCGCACTTAAATATCATTTCAAATTTGTGTTACTAAATATACAGTGAATTATAAATATACATAAATATACTTACCTCGGCCTTATTTTTCCGCTAAAAATTGTTAATAAAAAAATAAAATCTCTGTTATAGTAGATAGTTCAAGTTCAGCTTTCTTCTTGTCTTGTCTAGCCTGTGTGTGCGTATTTTAGTCATCAATAAAATATACTGACTGTTTATGTGAGTTTTTATGGGTCAATAAAAATACAAAATACTCAACCAAGTGGCTGTTTAATGTAATGAATCTGAACGGTAGATAAAATCTTCATGGGCTTTCTTGTTGTTCACTTGTTTATCTATGGTGTGGTGAAGACTGGCCTAGTTTGCTTGTCACGTGGTGTTTATTACGCATGGAACCGTTTAGGTGGGGGTGATGAAACGACTTTTGCGCCGATCGACGGTTTTTAAGCCATTGGATTGGTGTAGGTACTTATCCTGTCTAGCTGCGTATATATATATATCTCGAAGACGATGTTATGGATTTAATTGGGTGTTAGACAAGTTGGATTTCAGCGGAGATTCGAGGATTGCTGATGAGTGATGGCCCTGGGAAAATGCTGCTGCTTACGCGTTCAGAGAAACTGTAATCACACGGGACGTTTGACAATGTAGATGATGCTGCAGTCATATAGAGTCGATCATGACTTCACTCTGTACAATTATTGGAAGGCATTTATGTGAAGGGACATAGCTTCAAAAGCATATCCCTTTGTCGACCCTTCCTATCGAAGACGAACATTCTGCAGAAGATATAACCGCAAACTCGAAGTGCTGATATTAATGTGAAGCAAATATTTAAGACGCAGAGGGAGATCGATTAAATGGGCGTTATTCGGTAAATGGAATCCCAATATTGACCCAGTTTATGGTACACCTACTTCTCACTTATGATGGTGTTACAGGTTGGGATGGAGCGGACCTGGACCTTCACCAACAGTTTGACCATCGTTCGTGGTTATCTCAGATATTTTGTTTTAGCTATAAATTTGAAGAATCGCCACAAGGAGGACGGTTTAGTAGGAGCAAATCAATTAATTTATACGAAGCTAATGTTGGGTTTGAAGAGCACTTGCTATGCATAAGAGGTTTCAAATTTAAAAGGCGACTAGAAGTCCAACATCGTGCGACTGTTGATTGCCTATAGTCTAGCAGGCGGGACCTCTATAAGCGAATGCTGATAAACTTTTACAGATTTTATATGTGAAATGGGTCCTTAAATCATGTAGGCCTTAGACTCGATTACCAGTCTATTTTACCACCCTGAGGCAACTCCTCAGTAAATTGAATAAACGTGGATATTCATCGTTTCGCTTTTTAACTGGTGGCTTTGTATTTAAATTTCTTCTTTGCCACTACTGCTCAAATTTACGTGCTGTATCATAAGAAAACACCTCAATGACACCCACAGCAGCACTAAAAGAGAAGACTTCAGCCTACTGAAGCTCGCATTAGTTGATTTTGTACCCGAATTTCATTATTTAGTCGTTCGTGAGTTTTAGGGTCCTCGCGTAAAATTATCATAAAAAGCTGCCCTGCATTGGTAGTACAGACCAATGTTAGTCTGCACATCCTGCGAGTGTACGAGTACTCTTTTCGATATGAAAGTCAGTTGACTTCAACCCCCCAAAAAAAATGCTGGTTCCATTGCTGGCTTCCTGCCTTGTAGTTGTCCACGCCATGTTGATGGGGCCCGCCGCCTTAGTTACGATCGTCCCTGACCGCGTGGCCCGCTAGACTTAAGTTTTAGGTGCTTTCATCTGGAGCATTGATGTCCCTATTTGGTATGCTGTATATGATGCACATCAGCTTGGGTAGTCGAATAATTGACTCCTATCTTGAAGAGGTCTTAGTCTCTCGACAGTCGATACAATTAATTGCATCTTCTCCCCCAAACTCAAAAGATGAAATATATATTTAGGATCACATACGAACGACTTTTTGCCGAATAATTAAGCCGATGTCTAAGGATAATAAAGGTCATAAAAAGTGTGTTTAGTAAAAGGAGTTGCTTGTAGCCCAGATAAACACTGTCTTTAACAACTTTGAAGCTACCTCTTTATTGCGATATTTTGCCCGAATTGCCGATGACGAGAATGAAAGGATCAATGACAGCATGTTGTCCTTCCTACAAGCCAGATGATGTCAAAGGGGTTACGATGATTCGCTTTGTCTTAGATCCAGATTCCTTCGTCCTACATCGACGAGAATGTTTGGCGTGAATACCAAATCTAGGTATACGCCTCCAAATAAAGCTTCGACACGTACGCTTTGACAGGCGAGTTTAAAGTAGATTAGAATATAGTATCGGTCTGATGGGAAGCAAGTTATTTTCGGTTATCGGCTGAAAGTCACTTTGAGCGATGTCTATTGCTTCCACGATACATGATTATTACCTGGGGTTTTATTGCGTCATCTGCTGGAGTGTGCGAGAAATAGGTGGGTGACTGATTTTCCTTGCGAAAGGACAGAATAGCAAACATCAACCGCAAAAACTTTTCGACTGGAAATTTACTAGACATGACCCGTTGAGGAAAACAGATCGCCTAAATCTGATCGCGCATCATTGGTGGCCCAATGCTCACATTGGCGCAAGTGGTGTACCTAATTTAATCATATGAATTGAATGATTCCACAAAAAGCGATTGTTAAAATTTAATTAATAGGATAAAATTCAATTCCACGGAATTTTCTTTGATTATGAAAAGGTCTACCCACTATTTATATCAAGGCGATGCATACTGCGGGATTAAAAGACGGCTCAAAGGATAGTTTTGTCATCTGTAAAGTGTGGTCCACAAGATTTTTATAAAAACAGTAGGTATCTCTTCGGCAACATCGCTTGTGCTGATATCAGTCGCTTTCAAAATCTACCCGCCATACAATAAACAAATCCGTACCTATATTTCTACCTAAATAAGTCAAGTTAAGTCAGCCTTTTATAAATAAATACAACGATAATTGCTTCATACCTTACACATGAGAACTTCCAATGAGCAACTTCCGTTTCAACTGGTACTAACTCACTGTCAACCAACTTGGCGCCATAAATTGCAATTCAAAACGAAACCAATAGCAACAAAAGAATCCACTCAATCAATCATCGCACTCAGTGCCTTTCGATTGTCTTGCCTTCCTTCCCATTTCCTAGCTCAGGGGAAATTTAAAAAGAAAAAAAAACAAATCCGAAAATGTTCTACCTACAAGAATATTTTCGGTTTTTTTTTTTTTTCTAATATCCGAATGCCTTCGACAGATACAGAACACAAACAAATACAAAATGTATTAGATGTTCACTCTCCCCGTCGATTTCATTATTTCCGCATTATTTTTCATAGCAAAGAGCGCCTCAAATTGCACATGGGATCCATTTCCCAGCCTCCAGGCAATCAAAAAAAAAAAAAGTCTCCCATTGAAGGCCCTCTTTTGCATCAGACCCTATTAAATTTTCATGGAATCAAACGCACAAAAGAGGCGCACTTGCTGTGCACCATCAAGTGGCCACAAGAAACAAATGAATTTCAGAACGAATTCAAGACAAGCTATCTTTGGATGTGCCTATATAGCGAGAAAGCGAAAAATAAGAAAATAACTGAAGAAATTCCTTATAGGAGCTGCGGCTGAATGCATAAACACAACATTTATCGATTTGTTTACGTTTGGTACGGCATTTCACAGAAATTCTTGTTGCGGCGCCATCTACCGCTGGATAGCTGGACCATGGTGAATGGTGTCAATTTCAAAATGGAAATCGCAGATGGATGGTGTTCCCAATTAGAAATAGAGTGTATTGGTCAAGGGGTGTTGAAGGTGAGTCATATTGTTCGGGCTATATGGGACTGGGCTCTTATAGGTTAGTAATTAGAATGTTATTGGCTTCGTGCGATTTATTGCCTTACTGGGAAGCAGGTTCAAATTGGTTTCATTTTTGAGACGAGAATGACTCGTTTTGAGCGCAGTTATCCGTCTGATACGAGTAGCGATTGTCATCAGTTGACAGCGAGGAACAGGTTCAGGTCAGATTTGAGAACCACCTTTCCATATTCCGGTATAGGTATATCTACTCGCACGGTCTACCGATACCAATCATATCTTTAATAAAGGAAATGTGGACGTATGTATCGACGCTTATATCAAACTTGGTAGTTAGGTTAGGTGCCTTCTCAACTTTCATACGAAGGGATATAGAAGTCCAAAGAGCTTCCTCGAGTTTTCTTTTGCTAAATAGACCATGCCGGAAATCGGTAATAATTTCAAAGTTTGGGCATGTCAGAATTAGATTTTTGCAATCCCAGCCCTATTTACATTATTCAAAATATTTTCGAAAATAAAAACACCTTGGATTTCACCTAAGAATGATTGATTGAAAACATCGTACAGCTCGGTTCATATGCTTCTAGAGGAGATGTTATACACATATTATTAAATCATCTTGAATGCGCAAGACGGTGCGGTACCATGACATAAAATATATTTTGTTAATATTTTTAATAACAAAAACTGTTTGTGTTTTTTATTTAAATTATTATTCTAAATTTTATTTATATTTCCCACTGAAAGTGGGCAGTAGCTTGACATTTTTGTGTGAAATGATTTCTCTTAACACGCGACGATGCATGTAAGTCCATACAATGCATAAAGAGTGGAATATGGGGGTATGCCGCCCCCTGTAACCCTCCTGCTGGGGGTCACTAGTTTAGATATTGGAGTAGGTGCGAGGTTTTGTTTATTTAATGTTGTTTATATTCATGTTTGGCATATACTTTAAGGAACTTCGTGTATATCTTACCTCCAAACAGTGACCACAAACAGGGGGTTGCATCAGGGGGGCAGCGTTGTCTCGGTCATACTCATTCGACAATTTACCTTTTTCTTATTCATAATGTAAATAAAATGAAACTAAAATCGTCATAAATAATTCCATTTTACTTTTGTCTTCCAGTTAGAATTAAAAAAATTCTTAAATTATAGAAATTCCCATGGAAAAAGTGAAATTATTTCCCACTCGAGGTGAAGTTATTTCCTGCACAAGCAGGGAAAAGTGATATAATTCCAAATGCTAGTATGTGTTTATGGCACGACAACGCACGAGATCTGTGTCCTAGATGTGATACAAACTCAATATGAAATTAAATGGGAGTCAGTAAATAATTTCTGACGTACCTGCTTTAAAAAGTAGGTTAGACGTCATGAACTAAGAGTTTTAAAAATAATAACGTGTCTGGATGAAGTACGATGGAAGTTTAAAACGATACAAAATAAATCAGCATAGATGAATTCCGCTTCCATCAGTGTTGGAATCATATTATATTTAGAAAAGTAAGTTAACAGCCAAAATAATTTCCCAATATCTAATATCTAGTTTGTTTATAAAAATTATTAAAAGTCGAAGATGCGATTGCTTTCACAAATGTTGAATAATTATAAATGTAGTTATTATCATAGTTCGTTAGTTCATATCTACGCCTTGCATATTTTGGATGGGATAGTTCACTGATAGCAAGTTGAGCTTGTATCTATGTTTCATCACTGAACTTAAACGAACAACGAACTATTTACTGAACAGATTGTTTGTGAACAGTCAAGTGAGGGATGCTATCATCGCAGGAAAAATTATATTGGAAGATGATTATATACCAGCGTCAGGAAGTCAAGAAGTCGAATCGTGACAGAGGCAACTGCATCACAGTTTGGAAAATTCAATACCATAACCAAAGGCAAAGGCAAGAAGTTCTATATAAACATTAGTTCAGCTAGTATTTTAGATAACCTGTTCCTTACTTTTAATTTCACTTTGAAATATGGCGTACGAAAAAAAATGTGTATAATAAATGTCAGTTGAGCAATATTTTGTATTGTGTATAGGTATATCTACAGTTCCTAAAATAAGTCATAACTTACTATTCTTGAAATTATATTTGATTTTGATAAAATATTAGGTACCTACTCGGGAGTCAAAAACTGCTTAAAAAAATCAGTTGTAGGGTAGTATGATAGTAAAACGTTTGTACGACGAAAAATATACTGGGCACTTATTCCGTAACTTTTCAGACGATTATCATCGAAACGAAAGACCTCCAAAACTAGCAACTAAATGCTTTAATTACAAGTTTGGAGGCTTAATCCAGTTCATTTTACACAAATATAATAAAAGCAGAAGTTTGTAAAAAAATTCGAGCAGAATATGACTTATTTTGGTGATTAAAGTTTCAAAAACGATATCGTTTAGATTTAGACGATCGCTGATATATGGAATCTGCCCCCTGAAAACAGTCCTTTGCTAGGTATTTTAACAGAGGTTTCTACTTCCCTGTATAGGACTTGGATTAAGGGATTCACCATGCATCTGGCGGAATTCCACAAGTCCACAAATCAACCATTTCGAGCAAATGTAACATTTTGAATGGATACCTTAGGTAGAATTGGTATTTCAGTAAAGATTGTCTATGTTTTCAATACAGATTTCTCCGTCTTTGATATAAGTCTTGTTTCATTTTACGCAATCAAAATATATAGTATATATTATTTCAGTTTCCAGTAATTAAAAAAGTACGCAATTCGTCACAATGACCGTCTGCAGATGCATATTAATCCTGAAATAGAAGACGTCTTAAATGTACGAAACAATATTCGTAGATTAAGAAGAATTAAACCTCACGATCTTATAATCTAACAAAACAAAAAAAAAACAAAAAAAATATGAGAACCCGTATTCAAATTGTAATACCTTCTCAAACGCAACTGAACGTTGAAAATAAAATCATTTGTCCATCCTTTTTGGATTGGTCATGATTAAGGAGGTGTTTTTAGTGCGGTTAGAGTGCCACATATGTATTTCCAACGTTTAAGTTTGGTTACGGTTCCTCCACGTTTGTTCACAAGAGAATTTAGTGATAAAAAATTAACAAAGCCGTTAGGTATAGGCATATATTTAAACTACATCTTGCTCCGAGCATAATTGCATTGGCTAAGCATGAAAAATAATATAAAAATCAAACCTCTGATATTTAACTTTTCATACTTTTCCCTACCCATGTTAAAGGCTCGGATGTTTTAGAAAACCACTCGAACCTAGGTATCCATGATAGGTATGATTTGATAGATGGTACGCCGAAACTCATATTTAAGTTGAGGAACTAAATACCTACCTACTGCAATACCGACAGACGATTTCACTACTGTCCTTAATTCAGGTTGGGCTACAAACAAACAGGACAACAGTATGAATTTTCTATAAAGAGACTAATATGGGTATTTGTTGTTGGTGAAGTGTGATTTTCACTGCAAATCTAAACTTTGTAAATGTACTACCTAATGCTAAAACAGAACCTAGCGGTGAAATGAAAAATTGTATTATAAAGTTTTAACCATAGTTGTTCTATCAACAGCCTTCTCTGGAATATAAAATTTGGGTTTCTCCCCAAATTTGAAGAAATATACGCGTATTTACTCTTGTTCGATTTTAAGGCCGCTTCCCACCGATTGTGGATTGACATTGATGCTGCGTAATTATGGTGACTGATGGGAAAGGCATCAAGACTTATAAAATTGCTTAAATAATCTGTCATATCGTTACACAGTTACGCTGTAGGAAACTTACAGAGTAAATTCGGAATAAAATTGAGATAACAAAAAAAGACCACTTTAATTAATTTTTTCTAATGATCCCCAGGGCAGCATCGGTGGAGGTTGTAGTTGGAGATATACAACAGTATTATTGTATGATAATTAGAAGCAGAGTCGACGTCAAATTATCGAAACAAAAAACTGTTTAAACTTAAAACGCTGGAAGCCTGGAACCCGCCATCATTATATTTCCAAAAACCATTATGGAAAAAGTGTGTATCAAAATAGACTCGTCTATTTATTCTGAAACAAAATTGGGTAGGTTTTTATTATTCAAATCAAGTACAAAGCGATTTAAGTGCATGAACACACTTCTTCACCGGACTTCTGCTGGAAATAAATCCTCTAAAATTTAGAGAACAATCTATATACCTATACGAATTTAAAGAAGAGCAGCACAAAGTACGTCGAAAAGTGCAAACAAAGTCTTTCAAACTAAAACAAAAGCATGGGGTAAAGCCACTAGTATCCGTAGCCGGACGCTTGACTTGTTTATGAACTTTGACTTTCAATCATTTTCTCAACATTAAAACTGCTGCAAAAAGTTTCCAACGACACTTGTCCGGATACATACCACCTACTAAAGAAAAGATAGTGTGCATTTTGAAGATAAGTTCGACTTTATTGAACCCAATTCGATTACCAAGAACCCGACACTTTTCATTTGAAACTAATTTACTCTTAATTAGGGCTGACAACGCAAATAGTCTCAAATCGAAATCAACAGAAGTACACCTCTGTATATCATACTTATACTGTGCGTGTTACAAAAACGTAAGCATTAACCAAATAAATCTGCATTACTTGCCGCCCTCCGTAGCAACATTAAATTATTTCCATTTCCAATCGCTATCTACGATTCCATCGATCGAAACTGTCAGTAAGCAATAAAATATGTCGCCCCATTTGTAACAGACATACCCAACGGGTTTGTGTTCTTCCAACTCCAGTCTCGTTCTAACAAAGAAATTTATAACCGAATAGACATACCCACTTATTTTTGTAGCTGTCTTATTTTTCTAATTTTCCTGCGTCTGTAATACTTAAAAAAAAAATCAAACGCAAAAAAGGTTAAAATACAAATCATGTGTCTGCAAAACCTCTGCGGCACGGCAACCATACCCAATCGGTCATTAGCCTATGTCGCATATTGTCGCAGCGACAAATAGTTGCGCTGTTTCGACTTTCTCTTATTCATCGTATTCTACGTCATTCACATTCGCAGGAATACAAGTTGTATACTTTTCAGAACGAACAGAGAGTACCTACCTACCATCTCGTTCTTTTTATTATATCTCTACCCATTGAGTCACGAAGATGTCGCCGATACAGTGATGCCCTGATACCCATGATGGGCGATTATGATTACTAACGTTACGGTGATGCGACCTTTGTTTCTACTCTACCTCAACCACATCAAATTGGCAAACCAAATCAAACAGAAAAACTATTTCCTCTGCTATCTGCGCTGTTGCTGTTTGAAATTGGATTTCCATTTTGGTCTGGGGTGGTTTACACACGGTTTTATTTTGGGAGGGGCGTGATGCCAGCACAAGATTCAAGGAGGTTTGGTAACCATGGCAACCCAGCACACAATTCCAATTCGGCCATGTTGGTTCTGCTTTGTGAAAGTATTTTCTATCTCTTTTCCCTTTGGGAATATTACACCACAGCCATATTACAATTTATTTATTTTCGCTTTTCGTATATGCATCTGCCATATCGGCCTGTGTTGTTGTTCCCTGATATTTGGTTTTGAAATTATTTCCCATTTTGGGTGAAATTCATGACAACAACAACGGCACGGGGATGAGAAGAAGAACAAAAACAGCATCGTCATGATGAAAGGTATACTCTCTTGTCATACAGAATGAATGGCACTGATACAAGATGGGAACGTTTAAGGAATTTCAAAACGTACCTATACACATAAATAGAGACACAAAAGCATCAGCTCAATGCAATGATGAAATTAGGATTTCCGATATTTGAATTTCTCTATTGGGCATTATACATACTCAGAAACTCCCATACGAACATGCTCCTTTGGAGCTTATGTCCCGGGGAATGGGCATGTGGGGTGGCTATATGTGGATGTCTCGTACGAAGGGTGCTATGTGGAGCGAAATCGATTTTTGTGACGCCTGATCCCCGTTGGTTTAATGAAAATTGCTAATAAATTACGGCAAATGGTAATCCCAGGTATAGACCTATAAGTAATGACTTTTCCAAACGAAATTATGATTGCCATACGAAGACAATGTGTCTAACGCGGTATTAAATGAATTTAGTTCTTAAGGTAGACTTGAGCACCTTATACACGTTTTTTTACGACTTTACCTTAAAGGAGGTGATAATTTTATGGTAATCTCTCATAAAGTGAGGCGTTAGGTAAACCTAGCAAGGGCTATAGGTGCCATTCGACAACGGATAGGAGCTTACTTCGGAAATATTTGTGGTAATTAAAAACACAGATTTGGAGTCGGAGATTCAGCTTGTTCAGAACTTGTTTAGAGATGGATATGGATTATGGATTTAATTAAAACAGCACTCCAAAAGGTTTATCTTCGGGTGATCAGTTGCTGATCATGTTCTTTAACATTTCCATTTACTTATAAAGGGTGTCCCATAATTCACGCAAAATTAAAATTTTAATAGAACAGTGATGCCAACGTAAAAAAGATAACAATGTCACAGCTGACAGTTCGGTGTTAATAAAAATGGGGCGCTATACGAAGGAACAACGCATTTTAATTGTTGAGCAAAATTTTTAAAATATAATGAAGGTCAGCTACAATCCGCAATTTCCTACAAATGCGAAAAGAATAATTAAAAAATTCAGAGAGACTTTATTAATTATCAAACACTCTTAGGATCCTGTCACAAGTGGTTCAAGAGAAAACATCGAAGCAGTTCGAGAGAGTATTGCTGACAGTCTAGGAACATCAATAATTGAGCATTTCGAGAAGCTCTCTACAGCGAATTCTCATGAAGGACTTGAAACTTCATGCTTACATAGTCAAATTGACTCAACTGAAGACTACAGCGGCGCGAAGAGAGTTCGTTTAATGGATTTTGGAACATCATCAAGTGGATGCTGATTTTTTGTCGTGTAATCGGCTGTTTTGCGATCAGAATTGGCCATCTTGCGATTTAACGCCATTGGACTTTCTTCTTTGGGGTTTTTTTGAAGTTACAGTCACTTGACACTCTCTCGTGTACTACTAGGCAAGATAGTGGGCTTAATCCGATCTTAATTGGTCGGCGTAAACTGTTACAAAAATTATCAACGTAGTACAAAATCGATTTTAGTACGAAACTATACCGATTCTTATTTCGCGGCTAACCCTCTATATCTGAGTGAGTACTTCGTTAAAATTACAACACAAATTGGACCACCCTTCATATTGAACAAGTAGGTAGGCATGTAGCTATGTTATGCATCTTCTCTTGAAGAATATCCTTAGCACGAGTTCGTTTTTACGGTGACCGAATATATTGTTGACCTCGTCATAATTGTCGAATTATATTGGTTCCAGTTGATATCCATTTTGATAGCGGTGATTTTACTTAAAAATAAAATTTCCTCCCCTCTTGGCAAACTTTTTAAAGCCATTCGCCATCGCAGATCTGTTCAGGAAAAGCGCAAACTGTGCACCGACAAAAGTGTAGATAGTCCAATATCCTAAGATCTTTGAATACGTACCAATGGCTCCGCTTTGTTGGTAAATGACGAGGTGTTGTTTTTGGAGTGGCACAAATTCGGTTTGATTACCTACTGGCAGATACAAATACGAAAGTTCTATTATTAAAAAGGTAATTCGGTATCGCTGTTCGGACTAGAAGTGAAGGCATGCACAGAAACCTTAGTACAGCTTCTCACAGCCATTTGCCTTGATGTACCTTTATAATTTCGACGAATGGAGTGGAAGAGTTTCTAACTACTACTGGATCTGGCAATACATGATTTTGGTGGTAATGCTGCTGTCGTATGTTTTATTTGAAATAGCCTCACAGCAAACAGGGTTAACTGATACATATTTTCCTGAATCAATGTTAAACATTTCACTATTTGGTGCGTACCTTAAGTCGGGGATAATCCACTTCGAAAATAGACCGGAGCTATGTTTTCATAGAGCTCGATGGCAGGAATATTTTTGAAATGACCGTGAAAGCTGTATAGACTGTAAAGACTGTATATATGGCCATCGCATCAGTAATATTTCACGCGTGATTATTTGTTTCGCAAGGAGGGTACAGGGCTTTGTGAATTGATATTCTAAAATGCTCCTGTGGTACAATACTAGGTTTTTTGTTTCCCCCCTGTAAAGGGATGTGATACAATCGTTGGTCCTATTTTGGGTAACAGTGATTACCGCAATTCAATCCTCGTATAATGAGCATTTAAAAGACTCGGAGCCACCATAAAATATAAGTAAGGCCGGTAAACTGTCAAATAAAGAAGCAACCTACGGTAGAAACACATACAATATTTGTGTTTCATATTTGTCATTCCGCTAAATTGACAGTTGGAAAAGCCGCCTCAATCACGAAATAACCGATTGAATTTTCCTTCCATAAAAACACCACAATCTTCCCAAATATAACCTACAAGACCAAAGGTTCTTTCAACATCTTGAATCGACTGAAAAATTGCCAACAAAGTTGTATAGTTCTTCTAATACCATATTTCATTGATCATTAAAAAGAATACGCTCCTTTCATGTGCAATGACAAGTGGGAACTGAAAAGGAACTTTCCCTTTTCTCGTAGAGTTTTTCTGCCCAAATGGCTGTGCGCGCAACAATGTATTCTCCATCAAACAGTGCGTGAAACAGTATTTCTTCCTCAATAGACTTTAGCACTCCTCTGGTGCAATAGGCAACAACAAATAAAATATTTTAATATTCATAAAAGTCAATTGAAGTGTACAAAGTCTACACGCGTCTATATCTGGTTATGTGTAATGTGGCGGCGTCATAAATCCACAGACACTTCTGAAACGCGACATTTTTACGACTTGCCCATTGGAAGAGGCACATCCACAAAATATGCTATACCCAAAACAAAGTGATATTATATGCATATTTCTTGTGCAGTTCGTGCCTGCATTTGAAGGATGTATCAACATCCAAACCAAAAATGATACGCACGACTGCGACTGTTCATTGGTGTCAAGTGTCGTCGGCGAGTCCATCGCTATACCAGCAGGGCATGTTTTGGACTTTGGACAACTCAGAAGAGTTGTGCTTATGTCGCTATACGTTATTGAAAATCCAAGCCGCACATTGATCAGATTGACAACGACAAGTGCCCCCTGATTTGTTGATATTATGTATTCCGCGATGGACAAGAGGACCCTAATTTATTTAACACATTCCACCACAAACGGACTTGATCTTCTTAGCCATGGACGGCACGAATCCAACATGGAATATAACACCCCCAGTCGGGACAGAATTGTTATTTAAAAAAAAAAGAAACAGAAAATTATTTATCGATCACGAACTGTGGCGACTCACACTTGAAAGTGTCAATTTATTGCTTGTTTATGACAGTGTTATTCTTTCAGAATTAAAATGAGAGTACCGAAAGCTCATTGGTGCGCAGGAGTCCGCGCCGCATATCTGCGCAGAATACTAAAGTCAAATGGACTCATGTATACCCATTGTTTAAAAATATATTATATATATTCGTCAAGCACCTGGTGGAACTTCCGCATCTGTTTGAAATCAAGAGAATATACATCTCGAGTTCATACAGCGCGCTTAGATTGTGAATCTTGTTCACCCATTCGATAGATACTTAAGAGCACATAAACATTTTTAATGTGGCATTAAAAAGATGTGTAAAATTGAGACTTTAATGAAGCTTATAACTTTAATTTGTCGCGCGGGATGAATTGTGCATTTCACACAACTGAGGGGGGATCATATCAAAAAGTTGTTAAAAATGATTTTTATTGTAATGATGTTATATTGTTTACTTTGTGGATAAACCGCGAATCGGATTATCCCAAATGAGTGCTAAAAGATCGTATTTAACTTTTTATTGTGGCGATGTTTCATTTTACCATGGAAATCGGTTTTATTGCACACCTATTAATGGGGGGTGTCGAGTTGGCTGTTTTATATTGCTAAATTGGAATGCTTATCACTGTGAAGGGATTTGAGATATTGAGCGATAAAAGAAATTTTAAATCGGTGGTAGGGGACAATGAAACATGGAATGTGTGTCCACACCTGCGTATACCTAAGGGAAACAAAAGCATCAAAAGAATATATGAGTAGTGCCACATCCTTTATAAGGAGTTAAAGACAGCACGATAGAAAATTGTGAACGTTGGTTGATTAGCTAAAAGAATAAGTTGCCTGTTGAGGAGCTTAATAAACTGAAAGTTAGCTCGAATAGGTTGTTTAAACTATTTCGCAAAAAAAAAACAATCCCTCAGGCTACCAACTAAGGGAAGGAATAACTGACGTACAAATTAGAGGATGTTATACTAGAACCATACCTCTAGTTCTTTGTCCAACACCACAAACTAAAAGTGCATATACAGGGTTGCACTATGCGCCCTTTTTGACATAGAAGTTGCTTTTGAGAGGCTATGACTTCATTTCAAATGCTTTGTACTGATCAAATTTACCATCAGAGATTAATAGGGTCAAAGGGATGCCTTGAAAAAAAATCGCACCAGGTCCGTACAGGTACCTTGCATTAGTTTCACCAATCATTGTGTATGATTTCTAATTTTTGCGACGAATGGAAGGATCTTAAATCCGGAGAGCTGGTCAGCCGTATCATAACCAACGCTGCCTTATAATGGTGGAGTAAAAAAAAGTGTTCTTTTATAGCCTAATGAAGTACACCGTTTCGCGTATCTGTACCTTCGCGGAGCCATGCGGAACTATCGGACGGCTGGATATATGAAAGCTTCAATTGAACTTAACCCCTCCATAAATGAGTTAATTGCGAATAGCTTAGCAAGGTTGTCACAAATGATTGAGAGAAACATTTGTGACCATTCGGAACTGATTACTCTGCTTTCGAAAGTTAAACTGTGATCTGCTCGCTCGAAGGTCCCTAAGAGAGGGGTATTTGTTAGCAATAACCCAGCTGTTGAAATGCACACCCGTGTCAGTCAGTATCTATAAACGCTCTTTTCTCCACAACTCACATCAAAACTCATGAAGGAAGTAAGCTGATGAACTGGTCTAAAGAGGTTATAACCTATAGGAAACTGCTATTGTAGGACCACAAACTTTCTGGGTGTTAGTTCGGCTATAAACAGCTGGGACCAATAATTGTGAATCTCATATTGCCAGACTATCCCAGTCTATCACAGTCCAAAAGAGCCGTAAGCCCTTCAATAATAATGCAAAGGAAATTTTAAATGTACGCTGGAATGAAATCAGAATCTTAGTAAGACACCTTTGCAAAAAACCAATCGTATAAAAGGTAAGCGTGAAGCGCTGGATAATAAATAACTCCATTTTTTTTTTGTCATATTTGGGATAGGTATCAGAAAGCACTACAAACAATATCTTGTCCAATATCTATATGGCTCTGATATTTCTAGAAGTCTACACAAATTTGCACATTAAAAGGTTGGTTTAAAAATTTAACACAATTTAGGTCGCATTTTTAAAAGTAAAACTTACGACTTTTGCGGACTTACAGTATCCATTTTGATGAAAACCTGGAACAAAAAAATTAGATACAATTAGTGAAAGAGATAGGCAGGTTAATAGATAGTATTAATCAGAGACTTAGCACTCAAAAATTATACCTTAAGGATCTCTTATATTTGTTTGGGGAACGATGCCTTTTCCTTTTCGTAAATCTGTACATTGTGTTTGGTGTCGAGGGGTAACTTCTGCATGCATCTTCGGGGGTTTTTATTTTACTGTCAAGAGGATAGATTCTCAGATCGCCGTTTTATGCCTCAATAAAGTATTTCATCGAGCGTACCAAATACAGCCAATAATGGACATAGAACCGCATCTTTTAATTTATTATTTTTTTTAAGGAAAGGTAAGAGTTTTTTTGTAGTAGAATGTAATGGATTGTGATATGAGTGTACTACACATAAATCGGAAGAGGTAAGTTAGAGTTCGTCTAAATAGGCTGGTGAAAGGGTTCTTCATCTAACACTAAGAACCTCTTGTACCCATGGGTAGCAAGTTGTATTAAAAAATCGTTAAAGGAAATCCGCAAAATAATACCAGATTTCTCTTCAGACCTAAAGAAGTAGGTACATTTTCCTTAAATGAAAAAAGAAACAATTTTTCAGACCCCTTATTGGCATCGTTCTTTATCCGCTTCAGCCTATAGCTCACCAAAAAATCTAGGGATATCTAGTTTTATATGCAATATCAACCAAAAATTGTCCATCCCTGAGTAGGTTTTGTAGCCCACTTCTTCAACATTTAAGCTTTCGACCATCAAGTCGATGTAATGAAGAGATAATTTATTTAACTTAAACTATTAATATGGATCAGATGACACTTTTTTTCAACTCTTTTAATTTTTATTCTTGTTATTCAACTTCATTCTTTGGACCTTGAAATAGACTTGTGCAAAAGTCTTGTGAGACAAGGAAACATCTGCGAAAGTGTATGCATGCATGCAATGCATATTTAATCTTTTGCATTGTTTACGAACAAAAACAAAATAATATACCAATTTTTGATAAGAGAAAAACAAGAAAAACTAAACTTTTTTTGTGCGTTCGCTTTTGGGACTTACAATTTTATATATGCCGCCTTTTAATCGGCGTAATTCAGAAGCATTCTAACGACAGTTGTGTTGTTGTATTTTTGTAAGATCTTCATCTTCGAATTTGGGACAGTAAACAACTCGATATCCTAATCAAACGTCTTTGTATAAGTACTTTGTATGAAACATCGGCTACAATATCACTCAGCGTTCCACTGCGATATGAGTGCTTTTATATTTCAAACGACTTCAGCTCGTATTTAGCGATGATCTGTATATTTACAATCATAACACTCCATATGCAATGTCTGAACCCAAAAACAAATTAAGGAGATATCTGGCCGAAGTTGGCACTTTTTTTTTTGTAGTCGTTCCCATTCTTATGACCGAAAGCAATTTTGTAACAAGTTATATCATACTGTATAAACATTCGATGGCGAAAAGTGTCAGGGCAACGGAAATAGAAAGATAAGGTCAGAATAACCGACAATACGAGTATATGGATGTGGTGGAGTGGGAAAAACTACAAATGCAACAAACTTGTCAACGAAGTTATGAAATCGGAATTTTTGCATATGAGACAGTGTCCGATAAGGTTACTTGTATGCGATATTTTGAGATAAACTTGGACCATCGATCTTCCTGGATTAAAATATTGCAAAATTTATTTGGCGATGGATATGGTCATTAATCATATTAAGCGATATTATGATGCTAGTGGCAAGTCTTCGTCGTCGGAAAGATCACACAAAAATTTGTATAGGTAGTAGTATTGAATTTTTAAATTTTTTTACCTAAAGCTTAAATAAAAACAAAATTAATGCCCATAGTTTTTGTTTAAATTTGTGAGTTTTTAAGTCGAAAATAATTCAAAAATCATTCAAAAAATATCTAAGTACTATAAAAAAAAATAAGAATAAAGTTTAAAGGAATAAAAATTGATTTTTTTCGTAGATTAAAATTTTTAAAAAGTCCCGATGCGACAAAAGTTAGAATTGAATGAATAAATTGAAAGAAAAACTAGCTTTCCTCCTGAATTCGTGATAATTGCTCAACCTGTTGCAGGGTCTAGTGGTAAAATATCTGAATTAAGACAAGTTCCCAAAGATAAGGCACTGATTTAGACGATAGCTTTTCGACATTAGCTTTACTTCAAGTAACTCAAAAATCGTCGAAACTCTATCGTCTAGACTTTACAATTTAAGCGATACCCCATGAGCAATCGTTTCGCATTGATTTGTATGTTTTGCAAACAGCTAAAGACTTTTTATTGATTTCCAAGAAGAATAATTGACTTAAGATATTTTTCAAATGCTACCGAATTGAAAAATACTCGTAGAACTACTAATCTACATTTTAAACTTTTTTTGTGTGAATTTTACTAAAAAGCAAGAAATATTGTGAAAAGGTCGATGGAGAATTTTACTTGAAAATCGTAAAGTAGTTACGACCCCCGAAAAATTGCTATTTTTGCAAATATTTGTGCTACCATACATAAAATTTGTATTTACTACAATATTGATAGCGATAGCACAGCAAGCGAAAAATACGAAGAATTGGTAAGTTGTCTTCAAAAATAAAATAAAAACTCGCCTTTAGTTTAATTTTTTTATTGACTTCCTTGTTTTTATTATCATTTCGCTAACAGCCCTTGACCCTTGAGCATCTGCAGCTCATAAATGAAAGCAACTAAAATTGCCATTTGCATTGGTGTACCTGACCTATCAATAATACATTATTTTTCAATATTATTTATAAATTTTTTTGGATTAATTACAATTAGTTTCAAACACAAAATTGTTGCAAAAATGTTATCTATGGCATTTTATACGATGTCCGATTGAAAATTCGTAAATAGTTTGAGAGGGTCTGAAAAACATCCAAGGCTATCAAATTTCGTTAAAAAAATAAACGATAGACGAGATGATACTGAGTTATGGAAAGCAAATTTATAACGCGACCGTTGACTTCTATCGCGTAAACGATTATCGTTCTCAGAGTTACGGAATAAGTGCCTATCTGCAGATTTAAAAAGTTGTGGAAAACGTGTACTACCTAATTTGTTTATCTTTTCAGATTTATATTTTGTGTAGCATGGACTGCTCTAGTGACTGCATTCAACATGTGAATGTTAATTAATTAAAGCTAATAAAAAGATAAATATTTGGAAAACTCATGATAGCTCAAGTCATGCAAAACAGTCACCTGAAGCAAGAACAAAGTCCTTCTTACTAGCTGTTCTAAGGCCTCTGGCTTTCTCGTATATCGACTAAAAATACCTACCAAAAACCATGCGTGTTGGACCCATGCTAAAACAAACGAACTCTAGATCGCATGCATCCCTGCAACAACAAAAGAACGCGTTTCTTTAAGTGGACCATTTAACCTCCATAAATCTCGATTCTTCCGCCACCGACTCTCAACCACCAATGGCGGGTAGGAGCGATTTCGCACTTGATCTAACCACCTCGTTTATAAAAAGACTCATTAAATAGTTCTGATCGCCAGTGATTAGTGTATACATCAAACGGCTTCACCGTTGCGCCATCAACTTGAGGCGCTTTAGCTCCAGAAGACATTTTTGATTATAAAATGCACCACGATAAATGCCTAATTGATTTGGCTGGTCAAAAACCACTTCACTTGAGCTCCCAATATTTTTGTCACAATGCGTCATGAGAGTGCATGCAATAAAACCAGAATAAAATACGAGAGTAATTTTGAAAGACGATATACTCCGCCTGCATTTGCCATTTTGGTTCCAGCAATTTGGCTTAGCCAAACAAGTCTTGCCAGCTCTTTCGTCGCATATCAATCAGTATTATGTGTTTCAATAAATCTAATTTTTTATTGTCCATTCGGTTTTTAACAGCAGCCAGCCCCCAGTATTTTAAACGTTTATGCAAATTGGTCAGCTCTTTTCTTTTTGTGTTTTTAACGCTTGAGAAACGATGCGGTTATACTTTTAAAACGCCAAATGTATGGGCCATGCTGGCCATAATCTCATATACGATATGGTCAATGATCAAATGAATATCGAATTAAGTTGATACCAAAATACCGCAATATTCGTTAATTGCTAACAGACCTGTATTTACTTTTAATGCACACGTTAACATAAGTTTGTGCCTTTTCATTGGCGGTAAGTATATAGTTTCCAGTAGGAGGTATATATAGAGTCATCAAATAGACCCGTGGCATCTACGTGGTCGACGACGACGGCAACATGAAGGAGTTCGAGAAGAGGACAACCTTAATTATCCACGAGGGATGTGCGCATTTTAATTTTAATTATGAAACGCAAAAGGAATTGGTGCAATTACTTGACTGTGGCACGAGGCAGGCAGCGGATAGTGGTACACGGAGTTAAGGTATACACTGAAATAAGCAAATAAATTAATTATTTGCGGAATTGAATTCAAGTCTTGGGTGGATTTGTGCCGTTTAATTAGGCCAACCCTCTTCAAACGGGAGCGTATATATATAAGGAGTGCCGGTACAGCTATGAGTTGTGTAACAAAAGGCATTTGATTACGTCGACTTAAGTTGGTAGAAGATTGGAATTGAATTCCAGTTGCCGTTAATCCTTTCATTAATATTTAACTTGGCCTAGGTATATGCGTATAAATGGAGGAAACAGTTCTTAATTGCACTTAATGGGGGCAGGGAGCTTTTACACAAAAGATAGAAGTTTTAGTCATTTACGCAAATTGATTGGTAAGTGTAGTTGCGTGTTGAAAATAAAGCCAGCAAATATCGACTTTTAGCTAATCAATGATATATACAGCTAGTATGCTAGCAAACTTTATGTGTGCGTAGCTTATATAGTCTCTATTTGTTAACTTTAGCTTCCTAAAAATGTGGTGCAAATTGGTGCTGGTTTGATTTCAAGCTCACCAACTTTGGTCCTTCGCACCGTGTAATTGAAGAGTTTTACATTTTGATTTTGCTGATAGATCTCAAAGCAAGCAGGCGAAGAATGCAAGTATCTACCTACTCGCTCCAAAATTCCATTGAAACTCAGAAACAATAATGGAAAATCCCAAGTCGAAGAGAAAGCTTATGTTTCCGGTGTCCATCTACACAAAGCTGTTGAACAATCCATAGAAGAGCATTCATGTGTACAAGACAGTGTTATCTACAAGGTGGCGCAAAATTAATCACCCTATCGGAAGATGTTATAATTTTTGCAAATAGCGTCGTATGTCAATCATATTTGACATTTTGGAACTATACAGCTACAGAATAAAAGAGACAATTAATGGAGCGCTATAGGTTTTTTTATGTTTTTTTGGAAGTAAACAATTATCGAAAGACATCGCCCGATTTTACCATCCCAGACTTTTTTCCTTGGGGCCACTTGAAGCTGCGGGCTTATGCCAACAAGCCTCAGACACTCGCAGCTCTTAAGTAGAATACTCGACAGGAATGAGAATAGGTATCACCGAAAACCTTGCGGAGAGTCAGAGTTATGGAAAATGCGATAAAACGGACACAGAATGTGTATCAAGACTCTCGGCAGCCACTAGCCAGATATCCTCGTTTCCACATAAAAAATTGTAAAGGTCCAAATAAAGACGCCCATCACTCAAAATCATTTAATTTTTATTTAGTAAAAAATTAATTCAAAAACAAAGTGGGATAATTAATTTTGTGCCACCCTGTATATGATCGAGAACAATCTATTGTAAAATATGAGAGTTATTCAATCTTTTTACATAAACTACACAAGCTGTGTAGACTTTAACTGCGTTTCAACAATATCTACAGTTTTTAGTGAGCTATGGAAACCATGCTATTAGACAGCCGACCTCTAGGTAGACCCAGGATAAGGTGGTTAGACAAGTCTGAAATCTTTCTTATGGGTATTTCACTTGGTAATTTGGGTTCCGTGGCGTAGGTGGTCCACTTAAGAATCCTTTGCCCGTGGCCCACTTTAATAGACGTGTTGGTTGTGGGACATTGAAAATGGATGATTAGAAAGAAATATCAGGTGCCTTCAGCATGATATACAAAGGCGAAATGACTTAATGACAAAATTGGGCACCATTTTGTGGTTAGATTTAAGTACTCGACTTCATTGAGGTGCGCCTTTTAAAGAAGGCCGTATTTCTGGATATTTAGGGAGCTTCTCATAAGGTAAGTATGTCACCGGGGTATGTACCTACACCATCTCTCGATTTTTAGCCACCAATTCTATTGTAAACTTTATAATACGGACTTCATCCAACCTTCGTGACACGTACTTAAATTCATTTCGAGAACTTGCGGATAACTTGACCAAACCTGAGAGGCACGGTCACCTTCGTTTCAATAAGTAGCTGCTCGACATTCAACATCTCAAGTATTCCGTTGTTTCTAACAAGATCTCTGCAGCTTCTATTGATGATCTTATTTTTGCGCTCATTACTCATAAATACGTGATCTTGACTAAAGGTAGAAGTTGCAGTAAGCACCGTACGAAGATTTTTAGTCTTTGGCACCTACCTAGCCCCGATCTCTCAAAGATGATATTAATCGGTGAATTTCACGAAACATGACGTTTCCACTTAAGCATTCTACACCTGCGACCCACGTATGGGGCATCGAAAATAACGAAGACGAGGCATTTTGAGCTACGAAGGACGAGCAACGAGCATAAATTTTTTGAGTTTTCTAAAAATAATTTTATTTTATTTTTAATTTAGAAAAAATAAAATCAAACAAAATGCACATTATAGTTTACTTGAATTGAAATTCTTTTTAAATTTATTGTTATTAACTGATAAATTTACAACTGAAATAAACACACACAAATAGATATAGGTATACGATACCTATATAGATGCGTTGGACGGGAAATGTATTTTTTTAAAAATAGACCAACTTAATGGAAATATCGAATGGTATATAGCCATATAAATGTTTTTTTTAGAAGAGAAGATGAATTTCTTGTTGTGGCACTAAAAGTGGTCATTCTGTTGACAAACAAGTATTACGATAAATTTAAAAATTTAATGGCAACAGAGGTGGTTAGCCATGATTTTTGTTTTACATTTTAAATGCCAGCTAATCTAGCTGAAGTCAAAATAAATAAAAATATCACAAAGTGACAGACGGAACTACTTTCAAAATTAGTCGACTGAATAATATGCCATGAAGAAACATTTTTATTTATAGGTAATTATAGAATTATTAAAATAACTCGGAGGCGGGGGGAATGCTCAGTGGAATTTTGAAATAAAAAGTTAAATGTTCTGCCAGGTGAACGAATGGGTCACGACATGACGTATACTTCGCTTTAGTTTTTAAATGATCTGGTCTGTTGTAATTAAAAAATCATATGTCTATGTAGGCTATGAGAGTCGGATTTAGAGAACATTTTCCAACCATTAAGGCATTTTCCAGTAGTATATTTAAATGCACCACTTGTCCCTGTGATAGATCATTGTTTTCTCATGTTATCGAAGTGATCTTAGTTTAGCTTAGCTTTGTGCGGCTATATATCAAATAAAAAGCTAGTAAACCTACCTATATCTTATAAGGTCACTCAAACTACGCCATTTCGCCCTAGTATAGTTTGACAAGGTGTTAAAAGCTCTTTACAAATTTGATGCCTATTCCGATGGATATATTTGGCGTCTTTATAGCGCAAAGAGCCATGCATTTATTTAGTCCATGGTTCTTGGGTTCTCCAACTTACCTATATTCAGCTTCTTGAATAAGACCTTTTTCTTATATACATAAACTTGACACATGTATAACATCGAAGCTCGAAAGTGACCTAAAAAACCGTTTTCATATTAAGAGATTCATTTGATTTAGTGGTTAGGCTTTTTAGTTATTGTCAAAGCCCATTTGTCAAGGATGTGTTCAGTCGTTAAACTATGTCTCATTTGCGATAAGCCTAAAATAGAACCGTCGACCTTTTAGGATTCTTATTGGCAAAATTTGTTCCACAGCATGTCAATCGGGCTTCCTTTAAAATATTTGTTTTACAGGTGGGCGCATTTTCAAACCGGTTTCCTTAAAAACTAGTTAACGTTGTATCAAATCTGAAATTCATAAATTTATGGAGCAGTTTGAGCGCTATCGTGGGGAGAACATATCGCCGGATTTCAGGTAAAACTTAATTGTACACATTTTGGCTTAAATGCCCTTTGATCACTATGTTCTATATTTTTCAATAACCTATCGCAAGAAAAACTCAGTAAGTCCATCAAGCGGTTTTCAAATTTCATGAACTTGGAAGGCTTGAAATATGCCCAAATGTTGCTACAAGTCGATCTTCCTGAGCCAAGCTTGTGAGTTGCAGTTGAAGAGTAAAAAGGAAAGCAAATATCTAAAATTCAATAAAAATCCATTTTTAGTAGTTAGCTAATTGGTTATAGAAAGGTTTGTAGCGATAATTTTCCTGAGTAGCGTTGACGTATTTTCTATTTGCCCACAAAATTAACGGCAAGGAGCTGGTAGTTCTTCGCGAAAGAACTTTTGTAAGCATTTTCAAGTCAAGGGCTTCTTTGAAGGCTTTGGCCGTATTTAAGCATTTTTTACTATTTTTTCTTGTGCTGTTGACTACTGAGTTGCAGACCGACATCGAAATATTGAGTTCCGACATTTCAATAGAGTTCCTACTTGTTTGTGGCACGAAAGAAAAAAGCTTAGGTATACCTTAATATTTAAGATAAGCCTGGGTTCATGAGAAACATTTTTCCCCCTAGAGCTGATAAAGTGGTATAATTTAGCTCAGGCGCCGGCTCATCAACCTTCGTTATAAATGAGTGAATGGTGTGAACTCTATTGGAAAACGCTTCGTTGGAAATAGGTCAGTGTAAAGAAATATAAACTCCGTTGGAATGTCAATATGTTCTTCTGTAATGAATTCTATGCCTTTATAAATTCAGGTAACTGCGTATATACTTATAGCATAACGGTTGTCAAAATACCCCGGCAAACCCCCATTTCCAAACCCATAAATAATAATTCCTAGATGTCCTGAATAAACTACGCCTGATCTAGTAACAGCGCCTTTTCTTCCACAAGTGTAACCCTTGGGCAAAACGCTCAAAACATGGGTGGTCCCATTATTCAAAGTCAACCATCCAGCCCATAAACATCATTATCGTGGCATTTTAATGCCCCAAATTGACACAAACAAAAACGCCACGCCTCAACTTTATTCTCCACTACTATGCCGTCGTACTTAAGGCATCAGCCTCGTGATGGACAATAAAGGCCGAAAGAACAGAAACCATACGCGCTATGAATGAATGCGAACAAAGGCCCGCTAAATATGATAATCGACCATGTAACAGATACGTAGCTGTTTTTTTTTTTTTTTTTTCAATATATGCAATTTTGTTCAATACCGACGCGCTTTAAAGGATAACTCTGTTGGATAAACTTTATTTACCGAAGGAAGGAAGGTAGGGAGCTTAGCGATACAAATACACAGCCAAATTCGCCATTGTAAATTATTCTAAGGACGAACATTTAACTGTCAGTGTCACCCTTTGGATGAACGACAAATGTGTACGCTCTCATCCTCGCTATACTACGAGTATTTGTACCCTTCAAGTGAAATATATTTATTAGGAGTTGTAAAAACACTCCGCGTGTACTTTGATGACAATGCGGTTCGTATCTTTCACTTTCTATGTAGCCCATGTACATATAAATTGGTAGTGTTTTTCTCTTTTTTTTATAGTTTATTGACGACACAATGTCTTTCTGGCGATCCTTTTTGCTTCGTTTTGACACACACAAGAGCTTGTACCTATCCACGCCTCTCAATTTGCCTAGTAACGCAGAAGGCATCTTTAACGACTGCAACCCTTTTGCCGGAGAAAACATTTTGTGGATGGGAAAAGAGCATTTTATTATCCTTTTTGCGATTTTTCGTTTTATTCAATTTTTGTTCCATCCTTTCCTGGTTTCATGCGACTATAATATTTCTTTTTCCGGTGGACCTCAGTTGTTTTAGACGTTGAAATGTCTCAGCTAAATGCGAGTATACCTTTATCAAAAAGGAATACCTCTGTTGGGAAGAAAAAAATGTCTTTGGTGAAAAAAAAACACCATGAAGAGAGATTTCCCTGCTTCTTTTGTTTTGTTTTTTACGCTCGTGGAAACCCTTTTATTTTGTTTTGCCTCGGCCCATTGTTTCCCGACTCAAACTCACCTGATGCGAATGAAATTTCAACTGCGTTTTATCAGTTTTTTTTTTGTTGTTGTTTTGTCCCATTTGGCAAATTTAGTTTAACAACAAATGGAAGGACTTTCCTTTTTCATTAGAAGGGTTAACAGAGTAAAACAGCAGCAGCACACTATAGGTACCTCCGCATCTCGAAACGATGCGTACACGAACTTTCACTTCGGGTTAAACCCCAGCGGTGCATGTCGTTGTCCGTCGGTCGAAGAGTTTCTTTCTAGGAATTTATAAAATAATACGCAGCAAGATTGCACCTTTGAGACTCAGCTGCCGAAGGAAGCGGAGGAAGACTACTTTGACAGACAAGCGTTTCATTGAACCCGATGCTGGCCGCTGGTCCCACTTTCGTCGATGACCGGCGCGCTCTGCGGAATGAATAAATTTCGCATTTTAGTGGATGCAATATTTTCCGACAGCCATAGTCGTTCGTTGTCATAATTGTCAGCTTAAGTGTGCGTACATGGCGTGTACAAGTATATCGAATGTGGGCCTTCGTATTATCCCCAATTTGGTTAAATTTACTTTTCGTGGCGTTTGTGTTGTTGGGCGATGCTTTATTCGGCTTCTCAAATAAAAAGCGATTTATTAAATTATTTTACAAAATAAGTTGGATTTCCCCGAACCAGGGATGACAGTAAATTGCCGTTCCAAAACGAAGGAGGAGCTGTTTTGACGGAGTACCATTTGTTGAGTGACTGATTAGAAAGCCTTCTTAGCTACCCCAAAGTTGCTGCTATTAGAAGTGGCTACTTGTTCGAAACGGAAGACAGATGTGTACTTGGCATTTGGTTAAACTTATCCACGTTTACCTCCACACAAACCAATTTTGGCTTTTTCTGGATAGTGAGTCCCTCTTTTAAGGCCCGACCATCAACGAAGTCAACATCTTTCGGTACCCAAGCATCTAGATAGAGGCGTGTTGCAGATAGTGTAAGAAGGTTTGGGCTTTGTCTACTTGTCGGTACCACTCCTTCATACTCTGGGGTAGAGAATGGCCTCGACTTGCACAAGTAGGGTGGGAACCACAACCAACTTGGAGAAATCGGCGATGGCCGATGTTGATGTCACAAAGAACCCTTATAGTGCCTTCTCGTCTAATCAAATGAACTTACAACTGTCCCAAACTGCGTGGTCGATGTTGATGTCACAAAGAACCCTTATAGTGCCTTCTCGTCTAATCAAATGAACTTGCAACTGTCCCAAACTGCGTGGTCAAGTCGAAGAAACTACGCACATGATTTTCCCTCGAACTGCATCCAATCGAACCGAATTCTCTTCAAAATAAACATACTAAGCTTAAACAGCTTCGACACCACCACACCCTTCCTTCAAGAAAAAATTGTTCCCCGCCTAAAAAGCCACACCGTACCTATCCGAAACGCTTATATCTCCAAGTGTAATTCAACACGAAGTGTACTCAATTTTATGGGGCATTAACCTACATTCCACCCACAATCAACAGGAGTCCATAGCAGCACTTTGCCCCAGCAGTATTCCTGCCCCATAATTCATACATCCAATTACATTCGATTGACATTTACGGCCACGGACACATTTCACGAAGATATAGACACATCACACAATGTTTTCATTTTCTCATTTTATTAAAACGTACATATAGAAATTGCTCTTGCTCCAGCTCCGTGTAGTATGTAGTGGCCCCAGAAGTTCCACTTTTCTTCGTTGGTATTGATAATATCAACAGGCCCTCCTCTGCGGCGAGCCCACACCTCCATGACGTGTGGCGTTTAATTGCAAAGCTATGTGCCCCTTCTCCCCTCGGTCAAAGTGTTTCAATTATACATAAATAAAGGCCCAAGCCAGCCGGATCGAATTAGAGTGGTTTCGCTACACGCTTTCCTGCGCACCGCACCACCATCACCAAACGCCCACTGCATGGGTGGTCGTCCTCGTTGGCTGTAGGTGTAATTAGAAAAGTCCTGCTTGGCAAATTTCTCGTAAACGCACTTTTAAATATGCGAACAAAATACGATCATTGGAGTAAACAAATTGTTTCATTATACCATTTGAGGTGCAGATGCAGAGTCAGAGGCGAAAGAGGTCCCCCGCCCAAACCATTTGGGGCACAAAATTTGTTGCTTCGATGCGCGCACCACCGGCAGAGTGCGGTGTCAGGTAGCCATTGGCACTGCTGACGGCGCCGTATTGGATCATTTAAGAATTCATGAAATTGTTCCATAATCCAATGGCAGAAATGGAAACAGCAAACTCGTAAGACACTTCTTGTACAGCTTCATGGTGTACATTTAGGAAGACCTTTCGGTGTCCTGTGTCCCAGGCAAATCACCCATTGGGCTGTTGGAGCTGCTGCGCTCATCTTTATTAAACGGGAAATTTATAAAGGTCTCGGTTGTTTCACATAAATAACCATCTCGATGGGCCCTGGAGTTAAACCTGCAAAAGTCGAAGGTGGTTCCGGTGCGGAGTGGTTGTTGTCCACCTTTTTTTGTTGCTGTTGAATGTGCGAGGGAAGGTACGGATGCACAGTGGCGGGCGTTTCGCGTGAGGTCAGGTGGATTTTGTGGCTAAAAATCGCAAAGAGGAATTTTTTCCAGATGACAGCCAAACTAGAAATGCAAACTAAGCTATAGCGGATGAGAGAACGCTTTTTAGAAATAGGTTAGGTTGGGATAGGTTAAAGTGACTATTAGAAAGAGCCCACTCACTTTGATCAATAAAAGAAAGAACTGCTTAACTACTTTGAACTAATGCAGCCTTTGCCCACTTATACATGCAAATAGCTTGGGATATTCCTTATTTGAAGACATAATTGGCTTATTATGATAGCACGTTTGCTGTATCAGCAGGGTCGTTATTAAGTCCAACTGCGGCTTCATTGGCGCCACTCCACAGCGAAAGATTGCTGTACCCAAATGTTAAAATAGTATCGATCACCCTAATTTTTACTGTGTAACGAGTCGTCTTAGTCACCTCTCTTACTATATGTCATTTTCACTCATTTCTCAAAATAAATCAAGTGGGTCTGTCAATCGGATCTAGTCTTTCGACCACCCGCTGAGCTATAATTTTGGTCCAAATGTATCATGTCATGACTGTTGGAAGTGATCGAACGAGAATCTAGAAATAATTATCCCGTCGACTAGTTGGACACGTTGGAGCTTTGATGCGTAAGAAATAAGTTCTATTTTTCAAAAGAGAGTACCGGGCCTGTAAATATTTAGTATATAAAGCTTGCTACTCCTCGTAAACACCTCCGCCAAAGCCTTGGGTTGCCTAAGACTTGTTCTTAAGATATTTTCCACCTTTATCATGAGTTCCAGTTTATTCATTCGATATTCATCTGTATATGGGTGGATACGTATTAAGTGTATAGTTCCATCATTGCGGAGCTAATCAACATCAGCCTTGAGATTTACTGAAATATCTTTACACCCCTGCGTGAAACGCTGCCATGCGCAGCGGCTAGGAGTACACGCCAACGACTACTATAGGTATAGAAGCTGTAGGTAAGTTAAGGAAACATAGTCCATCGGACATCTACTATGCCTAGCTTTCCAGAACAGCAGACAGATTCTTCTTCAATAAACAAGAGGTTCCATAGATAATACAAATAGAAAAGTGTACTGGTTCGAAAAAAAAGAAAGGTTCTAATCGAAGTTCACTGGATATCAAAAACGGGTCCAAGGGACGAAAATTGCTAGAGTCTATAACTCACATCAACCTGTCTACAAAATACAAAAACTATGAGCCCAGCCAGTGTTTGAAGAGAGTGTTAAAACACTGAACCCAAAGACTCGATTGCAGCTCGGCTATTCGACAAAATGCGAATACTTTCAGCAAATAAAAATTTTTCCTTCAGCCAAGATATATAGGACTTGTAGGAGTTAGTTTTGCTATGATGGAATGAAGTGAATAAGGAAGTTTTGCGTATCTATATGAACGATGTCAGCTTGATTAGAGGCGTGAAGTGCACCTTTTCACTAGCCTACATGTGCGTACCCAGCTCTTTCACGATTTAGAAACACGGTGATATCATTTCCACGCGACCACGCCATTGGAAGCAAGGTCTTCGCCAACTGAATTTTATAACTCTTCGGACTGGAGCAATAATCCTACATGACCTAGCCATCTGATCCGCAGTCTTTGCCTTTGTCGATTGACAACTGCATCTCATATCAGTTGAAAAAAAGACATGACCCTATGGCAACATCGCGCAATGTTAGTTTATCCGTATCCACCTTTTTTTCGTCTTTGGATAAGCATTTGAAATGGCTCGCAAGGTAATTTTTTCCGCATCCCCTTCGTATATATGTCTATCTTCTCAATATTGACATTTATTACTACCCACGGTCTCCTGCATGCTTGTAGCTTCCTTTTTTCCAGCGAAGAGCAAAAATAATACAATAATACCAACAGGCAAGATGCCACGTAGATACATTATGTACCTACGTCCTTATATTGCATATTTAATACATACTCGTGTGCATTGGGTGGTACCTATACGCCGTCACAAGTCTCGTTGTCGTAAGGTTTGCGTTTTCATTTTGGTTTCTTTTTTTTCTGTGTAAGGCCCAATATTAGTATTTATTTCGAATGGAATTCATTCGGTGGCACGTTTGCCAAACGAGCCTATGCGTGCTTGGAATACATTTTGGCGTGTGTCCCCCTTTACCCACACAACAGAGAGCATAGAGCGAATATTGGGAAAATTTATAGAAATGCCAAAATGAAGCTGAACTTTGCTAAATGTGTGTACGGATACCATGTACATATTTGATATTCAGAGGAATATCTGTTGGGTGTTCCATTTCCGGGAGGGGTGGATCATGTACAAAACCTCTAACAAAACACACTGTTTAACTATGGGGGTGGACAAATATAATAGAATAGCACACGGTAGGCATAATTTTAAGCCACTTGACATGCTTACGAATAGAAAATTGATGTTTCTGTTTGCCCAGAGGGGATGTTACACTTTGTCGATGGGTATAATGTTGAAATCGACACAATTAAACAAAAAAAAAGAAATGGAATTATAATTGTATTCCTGCGGACGTCGGTGTGTAGTTTTTGGTTTTGGGGAGTGGGAAATTAATTCTCAATTGTTTTTTAAGTGGGCAATGGATAGGGAACTGTGTACTTCCAGCTCCTTGTCGGAAATGGTGGGACTTTCCTCTCGCTGGAGTGGGGTGCACTTGGCTAATTGTTGGGAGTTTCCGTTTCGGGCCGCAACTAATTGCTGGAAGTAATTGAAAGTGTTGAAGATAAAATAAAAAATGTCCATTAACAATTGGGTTGCGCTCAGCCAGCGGGTGTCAAATGAAATTAAAATTCTTTGTCTGTGTATAAGCTATGAATCGGGTTGAAAAGGTTTTGTTAATCTATATGGCGTCCATCGGAAGGGTTGAGAATAAAAGTAGGTACTTCCTACCATCAGTATTTTGTAGGGATTGGATACTCAAACATTTCACTTTAAGGAGCAATGACTGTTAAACACTTTCTCTCAACTGATGGACCACAAATTCAAGTCCGTTTTACCCATTTTGGATGCCTGAGCTCAGATTGCAAACATATTTACTTACTCCTTTGTAAGAAACTTAGGAGTCTTTTAAGCTTTGTATGAATGATGTAGCTCGGGTTTTCGGGAGAGTAAGGCATGCATTAGGATATTTGTCCAACGTTCGCGACTTGTTTTGGCCCACCTAAATGGGCACCAATGCGCCGTGTGAGTTATCTGTGCCTTTAAAGATGGATGTTTGAAGCGATTCTTCAGTCCGCGGAGCAAATATTCCTTTCCTGTAATGCACTGATTGGGCTATTTGGCTATTCGAAAACAATTACTTATAAGATATAAGTATTCAAAATCAGTGAAGTTGAGCTGGAACGCGCAGTGCCCTGCACATCTCTCCGACCCGGTCGCCCACCCCTAAAGCTGGCACTAGACAGCACAGTGAAGAGCATGTTAGATTATTAGAGGTCCTATTGACATATATAAAATCCTCAGTCCTTAAACCAGAGGAATAGTCGTTGACATATGAGGTAGGTACTACCAACCTCACTTTTTCAAATCTCCACTGGTTACAAGGCAATTTATCTTAGAAAAGTGCTTCCTGTGGAAACGTAGTGCAGAGGTCTAGGCCTCACAAGAATTTATGTGAGCAACTAACAACTATCTGCAAGCATCTCGTGGCGCTGTTTAAGTCTGATCTCTTCGGTCTCCTTTAATTGCAGGCATGTCAACTTATTTGCAAAAAAAAAAATAAAAACAAAAATATGTTGAGTGTAAAAGTCCTATGAAGGATTCCAGGAAGTGACAGCAAATTGTAGGTTTCTTTTACAAGACCTGTGAGGACATAGACTTCGCTTACTGCTTTTATAATTATCTATCTTTATTACAATTTATTTCTTGTATTTTATCCGCGTCGGTTCAAAGATAGTATATATAAAATACCTTTATGAAAACTACAAATTTGTTGTGGAAATTGTGTCCATTTAAGGGTCCAGTCTGTTTAAGAGGTAGATGTGCGAAATCAGATAATTCACTGAACTGTATCAGAAGAGCGATCTGCGCCAGATATTCATTTTTTTTTTTGACTCATTCCTACTTAGAGCGCACTGCACAAAGAAGCTAAATGTCATCTCTGCTACACATATCCTTATTCATAGTACAAGGATATATTGCTATACCTAGTCCGGTTGTTCGTTCTTCTTATTTCTTTAAATGTCCATGGAAATACTCCACCGATTGCCGCCATTCGTTCAGAAACTCCCATCGCAAATGGACCGGAATGGATGGCTAAATCCTTGCATACTCTACTAAATCCTTTATAATGATTTCATTTCATCTCCGTCGTCCTCGTCAGTATTCCTCCGTATTCTGATTTCTTCCTAAAAATGATTCCACTTCAATTTCAATGAAGCGTGTTCCACGTCTAGACTTCCATTCTCCTCTACCTCTATCTGTGCGATCTTTGCACTTTGCCCAAACAAAGAACGCTCTACTAGTTTCATATCTTCCAGATATTCATCCCTCGACGACGATTCGTGGCATCTAATTCCAAACGAGAAAACTCCATCTACACCAAATTCCGTTGAGTTTTTGTTTTTTTTTTTTTGAAAATAAATTATAATGGGATGCTTCTGTTGGAAAACAAAAACCTCTCTCGCTCTATTAGACGAAAAGTTGGTAGAAACTTTTACAAACCACGAGAACTCCTCAATTATCTTACATATACATGTAGGAGAGGATTTGAGTATAAAACAAAAATCTCAGCGCCATTACCTTTGGCTGTATAAATGGAAAAACTTATTTTTTGCGTTTCGCTTCAAATGTACTATCTAATCATTAAAGTTTAGCTACGAGTATATATGTACTTATACCTACTCGGTGACTCTGTTGGTTAGGTCCCCACAAATGGAATATCTGTTGTACATCCATCTATAGCCGGCATATATATGTGGCAGCAGATACAAGTTCATTAATGGATTTCATCTTCCAGAAGGCGAAAAGAAAAACCAAAACCCTAATCTTGTTTGTAAGAGGGATTCTTTCATCCAGCGATGATGACGGAATAAAAAAAGGAAAAATCAATACGCACACATGTACGACGGTATTATACAGAAAGAAAACACGAAAAAGTTGAAAAACATCTTACAAATACAGAAAAAAGAAAAATCAGAACTAGAACTGTGGCACCCATTGTACGAGCCCAAACACTTCGTCGTTGTCATTTTATATGAATAAGAAAGATCTTCCCAGCCGAATATTTAAATAAAATTAAAACCGAACAACGACACCATTTAGTCGAAAAATATCAATAAAATTTCAATTCACTCAGCCGTAGATACGAGGCTGATACGATGGGAGTTGCAAGAGCGCCGCGCCAGCCAGCCGGCCGGGGGCGAATTACAGAATGCATTCCAAGCATGTGCGAAACATTTACTTGGGCGATTTTCCAAGTATTTAATTTTATTTTAAATGCAATTGGCGCTTGACCGAGGGTAACCATCCGTGATGTCTATGTACGCGTTTGAGTGAATGTAGACGCAAGCAGCGTAACTGTGGCGTGACCGTTTGTAATTATTTGTTGCTGCAAGGAAGAGCGATTCCTCTTCCCTTTTTGCATTGCCAAGTGCGGAATTGCTATACCTATGTCCATACATCGCATTTTGCCATGTTAATTGGTGACATGAATGCGTCTAGCGCAGATACCTACACAATTGCGAATTTTCAATTAACGGCAATGTTTGCCTGTTTCCCGGTGGGTACCCACTTTCAACCAGTGGCACTTTATTCGGGCGATAACTTAAAAGCTTATGTCAAGGAGAAGGTTATTTACCCACAAGATGATTAGTATTTGTTTTTTTTGCTTGCTTTGTAATTAATTCCTGCGAGATTAGTCGTATGGAAGTGGTTGGCATAAACTTGTTTTAAAGAATAATTTAATTTAAATGACACGCGTGCATGTTGAATTTAATATATTGTTTTCTTATTTATTTCTAGAATTTCTTGTTTAGCCTTGAGGTTGTATAGAAAATGTCTGTAATTGCTTGAAAAAAATTGGTTTGTTTAGAGCTGGACATCACTTGATTGTGTAAATTAAAGAAAGGTTTATTATTTGTCAGAACCAAGCTTGCAACTTGGAAAATAATTTTAAGTTTAGTCCCCTAACATTGGCCAAAATCGGGAAAATGGTTGGACACTCTCGAGAGTTTTTTATTTATTTTACGAAGGTATTTTTTGAATTCAACTTTTTTCAAAGATTTCATATTAAACGTTAAAAAGAACTGCAGGGGAGACTCTCGTTTTAGTCGACTATATTATTAAGCTTATCGAGTGGCATATTAGAATGTGTTGCCTTTTTTAATACTATTTTTCTATAGTTTTCAGCAGTTGCAGAAAATTTAGCCACTATTAAGTATAGCAATAAAAAGTGGAAATTTTTGAGTATCAAACTAGTAAATAAACAAGTTTAACAATGTTTTTTATAGTAAGAGCTGTTTGGGTATTAATGAGAGTGACAGACGGACTATGACCAAAGCGTATAGTTAACATTTTCCAAAAGCGCTCCAGGTATGTCATAACGCCACAAAATATTTTGTTCATATCAATATCAACTCCACATCAAATCATCAATCACTTAACAAGTATTTACACACTTTAAATTTTAAATGAGCAAAATTAAAAATTAAATTAAAACTTTTAAAGTAAGTACTTAAAAAAATTAAAATGAAAAACGTCCAGTTAACGACACAATTACCTACACTTTTTATTTTATCTTCCAATAATGGCTGCCGGCTTCTACGTCTCTCACGTTAGAAATTATCTCCTTTACGGAAGTTCGTATTTTCAACATGGCCTTCTACTTACTTCTTATATATTTCTTAAGGTTTACTCAAATTCATTTTTATACTATCTTACACTTTCCAACTTTCAGATAACCTCCGATAGATTGTTGCATCTCGTTCGAGAGTATGCAAAATATTTGAAGTGCCTCGTTTGGTCAACAACTGTGGGAGTTTAATTTTAATAAAAGTCCTCCGATAAATTGCAGCTAAAATAAACTGATGCTTAGGCGAGGCCCGATCTTAGACTATGCAGGGTCCTTTGTGGGCACACAAAGTATCTGGCCCTCTTTCAAAGCCAAGCAAAAATGTGTATAAAACTATGAAAACGTGTTTTCGTTAAATTGCTATTTATTTTCATTTAAAACACATTTTTTTGGATATTTGAGGCGATATTTCGGAGTCCACATCAATCTCGTCCATGATCCTCCATATAGGTTTAAGCTTCAAACAGTTTAAGTTAAAACTGTGCTGCTTTTCGAGACTACGTACCATGAACTAGTACTGCCTTACGCAAATTATTCTAAATATTGCTTTTATGACTGAGTATATGTAAAAGATCCAGTCCAGTATACAAATAACAAAAATCCTTGTGTAGATCTATGGTGGTGCTCTTATGTTATGACTACCTAACTACAACATAATGAAAGCTAACAATAGTGAAACATTTTCGGGCAGAATATAACTTCTTATGGTCATCAAACTTTCAAAAACGATATCGTTCCGATGATTATTGTTAGACGGAATCTGCTCCCTGGTATTTTATTACAATTCGTTGCCAACAAATTCATTCTTAATCAAAGATTTTGATACTTGGGTTTATTTCAACCAACGAAATTTGTTGGCATTACAATTTATTTTTCTAAGTGAACCTTATTTGTACAAGTATCTCACACTGCAGCGCCAGTGGACAGATTTTTTTTCTTCGATAACTTTCAAAGGAGTCATTAGCTCGGCTGCTATACGGTTCTCTAAGCATTTTGATTTTGTAGTTACAATATTCGCCCTTTTTATCAGCGGATCTTCTAGGCATTGTTAAAAATTAATCAATGTATTTATGACTTATTCCTTAGTTAAAAATACGAAGCTTTTCGATTTGTTTCTTTGTTGCCTTTTTTTTAATTTGTTTAATAAAAACCTTTTGTCTTGTCAAGAGACCTTAGACACAGAATGATTGTTTGTTTTTTTTTACTCCTTCCTTTAAATTTTTCCAGCATTTCCAGCACTTCGACAAAGAAAAGTCTGCCTATGAAATGTTGTCCAAAATACGGCGAAGTTCTGGGTTTTACACACCAAATATGGATACGGGTCTCTATAGACCATGGCCGAGCTTTTAAGCATTGCTTTTGTATGCGAGTATCAACCAGCGTTGAGGTGTTGAGGGGACCCAGGTTAGAACTCCGACAAAAAAAACAAATAAGGTTTTATTTCACTGCGCCACATCCGAGAGTATAATTGTCATGAAAAACCTCTCAATTGTCCGTTTTGACTCGGCATAAAATTGTAGACTCCTTCCATTCGTCCTTAATATGAAAAACTCAAACAAGATGAATGGTGTGAGAAGCAGGCCTAGGATTCGTACGGACCTGTTGCGCCAACTATTTATTTATTTTACACTATATAAGTCCCCTCTTTGGACCACTATAGAAAAGCCTGGATGACGCTTACCGAGCTATTCCGTCAAAAGGTAAATTTATTAATATTTTTCACTTTAGAATTATCTTCGCATGTCTTCGTCAATCTGCCGCTTCCCAAATGTCAAATTTATTTATATTCTTCACTTTGTAAACTGTAAACTCTTCGTCAAACTGATCCGCTGAATACAAGTATAACTTGCATTTGAAGAATGTCTGCAATTTTCTACCATCGGTGACTGTCTAAAGAGCAAATTGACTCGTCACCTTCTTGGCAGTCAAACCTTAACACGTGTATTTACGCTTTCCTTTTTTAACAAACAAAGTAGTTGCCCAGAAATAGCTGCCACTCGAAGGGCTACTCGTACTTTCTCTTTAACGAGAGACGGGTAGTTATAGTGAAAAGGGTTGGCCGATTGTGCAGTACCTGAGACACACGAACTGGCTATATATCACCTCACAGGTGTATTGACAGAATCGGCAATAAATCACCATCCAAACAAAGGTGCCCAATAAAAGAAAAGACGGCTTGTATGGTTCTGTTTATTGAGAACCGAAACAAACAAACAACATAGCTCTGTTTGCATGCAAAAAATGACAAACAGCAGTTTTCATCATCTCACTGACGGCCGGCCATAAACTGTTTCAAGCTCTGCGTACACACCATTGTGTGGCGATGAACTTTCATGGCATTTTAATTCCCTGTATGATATTTAGCTCTTGTTAAGAGGCAGCTTTCTGATTAAATTATGATGCAAAATGGAGGCAACAATTAAAATTTTTTAATTTATTTTCCTTTTTCGTCGGGCTATTGGCTATTTCTGTTTCGCTCAATTTAAATTTAAAACTATAATTGAATTTTGAGCATTTTTTTAAAGAGTGTTTTAGTCGGGACATTTTTGTCACCTCCCAATGGGCCCATAAAAAACCCAACCAGACCATTTCAATTAGGCAGAGAGTCTCAAATGTTTTTTAATAAAACATAAAAATCCACTAAAATGCTTCATTCCGTTAGTTCAATTACCATAACTTGAATTCAAAAACGCCTCCCCAGTTTCTGGTTCGGAAAGAGCGCTTATCTGACGTTCGGTTGTTGAACAGACGCTTAGTGAGGAGAGGTCAGTTTCTTCGCTGTGCGTGTGCACTTGAAAATAGATTTCACATAGCCTCGCTTACATAAGAGCCCCGAAACCAGAAACTAGGTACAATGTACGAGTAGTGTTATGTAAGATGATACAATAATCCCAAAATCGGAATGCAACATATTGCCCATATTAATCACTCGATGGGTATGTCAGAGGAATGCCAGAGCTGTATGTCGCCTTCCCTTTTATGTTTGCCTTTGGTCGGCTTTGGTGCGTCCACACATATTTTCGGCTTGGTGAAGATTAAAACTGCCACCTACGGCTCGCTACATATATAAATACGATCGTCCATATTGTTGTAGGAAGAGAATTGAATAGCAGAGGCTCAAAAATTAAACAAAGCATATCACGGACAGAGAACACAAAGTGCTATTTATATATACATGGACGAGTGTTTTATTTTTTTCTGTTCGTATGCATGCCGCCATTTGCTATAAAAATGTCACCACATAGTATAAGATTGGCCGCGAGTAATGCGATATGAATTTTAAATATTTTCCTCTTAACAGTCAACTGGCTGAGATTGTTGCAGTTATTCGTACATGCTGTGTTCGGTGCTGGTGCCTTTCGAATGGGACTCTGTCTGTAGAGATGGAGGGACGTGCATGCGTTATCATTTATGAAAATTGATTAATGGGTTAGCAGATACGTTTTTTGGCTTTTTTATGTTGGTGTCCTCCAGACATTGTTGACACTTTGTGTTCAGCGATTTGAGGAGATACTTAAGAAAGCGTTAGCGAAATCCGAGATAGATTCGAGTACTTTATCAGAGAGCAGATGGCCGCTATCAGCGTACAGAACCAATTAAAAGTATTTATTTCGGATGCTCTTGACACACAGACCTAATTTATCACCATTCGGTTTTTGAAATGGCATCGATTTCACTGGAGTCTGAGCTCTGAATTGCGGGATAGCTAAGGGTTTTCTTTTGCCTTGTGGTTGTGGTTATCGGGTTGTTATCTCTCATTTAGATTGGACAGACAGAAAATTTGGTGCCAATAATTACATAATATTTTTTTTTAAACAGAAACAGCTTATCTACCTATGTTTATCTTACTAGTAATGGTTTAATGTTTTTAATAAGAAGCGAAGGCATTCGTCCCAAAAGTCCAAACAAACGTCACAAAAATGGATGATAGAACTGAGTCCTTATTATACATAGAGGCGCACTAGACGCATAAACTTGTTTTGAATGATTTGCTGTTGGAAAAGACACAGGTTAGATAATACGAGCCTTAAGTATAGAAGCTGTCAGGACTGCCAGAAAAACCCATTCAGTGAATAAGGTTTCCGTATTCTGTGAAATTCAGAGAATGGGCTTAAAATACCCTTTATACATGATTTAATGAAGACGAGTTACCACTGTAGCACTAAAAAAATTGCCATTGCTCTTTCGGAAGGAAACATTGGAATGAAGCGGTTGTGGGTTCATAAAGCGTAGACCAGCTGAATATTTGATGGCAGAATCCGAACGAGAAGTTTGTCATGACCTTTGTAAGTACAGTCGATGCGGAGGAATTCTTATGCTGTTGGATGTTAAGTCTTTACAAACCTGCATTTTTGTCAGCTGAAGACTTTTGAAAATACATCTCCTGAAAACGACAACTAAAGACCGCCAAGCAGTTCCGAAAATGTACAAAGTCTGTTGCCAAATTCACTGGTCGTGCATATATCTTTCGTTTTTATGACATCGAGGGGCGAAATCCTTTAATGCTTAAAATTGTACCTGAATTCATAGTTGTCTGTCTTGTGAATTGCAGATATTGCATTTTGGGGCACAATTTGGTTCAGTTCCTCGGACACTGAAATGCTGTTCCCAGCTCCAGAAGGAAGTATGTCATTTATAAGTAGTTTTGAAGAAGTCGCTTGATGGCTGAGTGTTCTATTTGAAAAAAAAAATTAAAATAATTTGTAGTCCTACCTTCTCAAAACCATTCGTTTTCTGTGAGTTTTCAATTTTTGGGAAGAATGGAAGGGATCTACAATTTTATACCGTGTCCAAATGGGTTATTAAGAAGATCTGTCATTCCATTTGGACTTTGTCAAGCTTTATCTCTTTAAATCTACTACGATGTGTCTTGTTTTGGGCTATAATACCTTAATGCTCTACAGCGACAGCGTCTCATGTTTGCTCTTAAATATCGTCCAAAGGGGCAGATAACAATTTAAGACTATCATCCACTCCTGCGAACGATCATGCTTCTGCACTCTATTTCAGAACTGAAATTATAGGGAAGGGACCCAGTGTAGAGCCTTCTTAGCGTTTCTTGACTAGGTCTAGCTTCGCAAAAGTCATCTTAGGTCAACGAAAAAGCGACTGAGAGGTAGGTATAGGTCTTCGTTTTATTTGAAATAGGTATGTAGCTTTATGAGTTTATAGCGGAGTTGCTATAGACAATGTCCCACAGTATTCTTGAGAGTGTGACATTTCGTCCGACCCGTCGGTGTCTCATCTTGTTAGAATGTACTTGGTTTTTAGCTTCGTATAAACTGCGGGCTTATGCCAATGATGCTAGTAAAGGGGGAATAAAACTTGAAAGAAGAATTAAAAAAAATCGTACTGCCGTAAGTTTGGAATCGCAACCACAATCCAGCTCTTCGACTCTAACGTGAAATAGGTGCTATTGTGATACATCCTAAGGGTTCGTTGGCCGAAATTCGTATCCAACCAGAAATTGTGGCTGGTTGAGTTGGATATCGGGAAGTGACAGCGTAAATGGCATTAAATTGGTCACATACTAATGAAACCGATTGACAAACTACCAAAACAGTCCATTTGATGGTGACCTGATCACGGAGATGGTTGAAAAACTAAGAACTAAAAAAACTCAACTGATTAAATTGCCAAAGTTGTGAAATAAAACGGAGGAGATTTGTTGTCGTTTTGTGGTCCTCTCTAATTAACAGTGAACGTTGGACAATGCAACAAGTCACTACTCGTGACTTTTTAAAACTTGTGGCTATATATTCACACTTTGGGAGCGACTCTGAAAAGGCTGTGAATGATGTTGTTGACTTGGATCTCTTGGTTCTTTTTCTTTGCCGGCATCTGTGTGAAAACTTAGTCGATTTTTGGAGGCACGCTTGAGGTGATAACTCAGGTATACGAAATGTTCTAAAATAGACACCAGAATCTATTCTAATTTCAACCATTTTTTAGTTTTTAAGTCACAGTGTCACTTAAGTCCACCTACGTCTTTTGTTTCTTCTCAGGAAGACAAAATACAGACGAACTGTCATACCTATCCCGAATTGAATTGGCAGTTTTCAAACGTTTTTTCAGTCTCCATTTTACAAGAAACAAATGGATAAATCAATGCTTCGGAAAAGACACCCAAAACCTAGAAATATGTAAGCATTATTCGAAAATATACTCAAGAGTTGTTTTGCAAAACTTTGAGCTCAATCTTTCCACCTATAATGGACTGCAAATCAGCGGTTCGCTTCTTCAGGATTTATCTCTAAGAAAATAAGTAAAACTTTGTTGGACGCTGCAACATGATGACGTTGAAGAAAAACAATTGCACGACGAACTGTCCAAGTTTTTGCTGGCTGTTACAAAAATTCAGCAGTAAAAACTGTATAAACAACAATTGGGAAGACATTGGAGAAAGTTTGTCTTTTCCATGGAAATGTAGCCCAGGGACTCTTAAATTCCTATTCCTTTCTTAATCAACAGAAATTCTAAGACTAAAAGGAAATGACATAAAAAGACAAGAGCTACTAATTGCCAGTCACAACACTCACACAAAATATTACACTCCATCCTTGAGACCAAATTTTGTATCTTAAAGAAAGACGATGGAACGGAAGTTAAAAACTCTGTAAATGAAAGGCAACTTTTTTAGATTGTTACTTTTCTACCTCAAGAGCTACAAAAAGATCCTTAAATTCATAAAAACTAACTATAGACTGCATCGTCTCCGACTAATTATGTTGCACAAACATTTGTTTTGCCCTCCGCAACTTGGAAAGTGAAGCAACACCGTCGGAACATCTTTCACGGCAGAAGAACAACTTTTTAATAGTTCGATAAGAACCACTCATTCACCAGATAAACAAATTCACATAGCAAAGTACCTACTCCTCTAGGAACAATTAAAATTGTATTTCAATTAATATGCCATAAAACGTACACTATACTCAAAGCCATTGAATGCAATTGATAATTGGCCATTAAACAACAGCGTGGTCTTAAAATTGTTATCACCACTAGCTCTGTTTACTGCGGAATAATAATCACTTGTTTATTTTATTCAAAATGACGTAAGTAGATACCTAACTCTGAACATGAGTTACCGCTGGCCTATCCATTTTAAATATATTTAAATCCTATAGGATTACCTATACCAAGAAATAAATAAAAGTAGGCACCTATGACTAAGTAACCACTTAATGTGTCAGCGCATAAAATTCTTTAAACTGACTATAGAATAGGTATTGTGTCATAGTGTGTAATCTCAATTTATTAACACTAATTGCCTTGTTGAAAAATACCACTGTGCGGCATGTTTATAAATGACCACCTAATGTAAACGCAATTAGACAGAACAAAGCATAAAGTGACAGCAGTAAGGAAGTAGTTATTAAGGGGATCGAACAACAAAATTCAACATAAGATTGCTTCTCCAACTTTGTCGCTTGTTGCAATGTTTTTCATAGAGAAAACGCTGTTTTATGTGAGAATTCTTTAAACAAAACTATGTGCTATGTGCTTAAATCTCCATCTGGAAAAATGTCATGTTTATCGGAGTATTTAACAGAAACAAAGGACCACCTATTTAAAACAAAATATTTAATCAAATTCGCTTTTGAAGGCAGTCGCCATCGAAATTGCTTAATACCAACCCACTTATATCTCAATTTGAAAAAGCCAAACAACTCAAATCGAATCATAAATATTTCAAAATTTGACACAAGGCCTCGCGCAAAATAATAATGTACTGCCAACTAGTAAGTAAGTAATTGCTGAGCGGACGTTCGAAAATTCCGTGTAATCGGGACATCTGCGTAAATTAAAAAAAAAAAATTAAACCATTCCGCTTATGCTGTAAAGTGGATTTCCATTTTTAATTGGCAAACCATTTTAGCTATGGCTACGCGTCTGAATACAGATCCACTGGTCGCTTTTGGCAATGCAAATGACTTTTCCAATGTAGCTACATTTTTATGTAAATTTTATTACAATCTCCCTATGGGGAATGCCAAAATCGCAATCGAAAATCTATAGGAAAACAGCAAGCCCATAGATACCTACCAAATTCTGCAAACAGGAGCTTCTAAGATACACGCCCAAATTCGGAGCTTTTCCACAATAGATACAAGTTTCCTATTGTATCGATTGGTTGCGGCGAGCTTTTTGTTTTGAAATCCAAATTTGCAAAGCATCGAGAAAAATATTATAATAAAATTGCCTGACTACTCACTAGAACCATCTATCGGCAATTTGGCGAACATGTTAGTTCAGCAGGTTTCCGACAGGTGGCAGCCCCGTATCTAATACACAAACCGGCAGAAAAATCGATAGGAATTTCCCTCTTCACTTACACAACAAACATGGTCGGCTCAACACTTTTGCAGGCTACTTCCAGCTACTCACACCAGCCCATACAAGCGAACTCTCATTGGTCGTCACCATAAGAACTGCCTGTCCATGCGCCGGCCAAAGGAAAAAAACGCCACAAGGCAGGCGCATGTACGGCAGAGCAGCCATCATCTTTTTATCTGACGCCATTAAAATATAGGCGTGGTGGTAGCAAACCGGAATTTCATGGGAAATGCTTGCACATGGCTTCGCGTCGACATGATGGCAAGAAGACGAATGAATGGAATGCGAGAAACAACTTAAAATAGATTTCCGTGTAGGTAGGTTGGTATCTCCTGTGCGGTTTTGAGTGTTTCGCATTTTCGGTTGGTTTTTGTTTTCTTTTTGTTCGGGACAGTACCTATGTACCTATACCCGACGTGCAGTCAAGGTAAGGACAATTTGCTTCAACTAATTGCCTAACAAGCGGGACGAAACATTCTCCTTATTGTTCATCGATTGAAAATCCTTGAGCGAAGTATTGATTTCGGAAAATAAAACCGAATGCCATATAACTCTTTTTCTTCTTAGGAGAAGGTACAGTTGCCCAACTGACAAAATTTTCCAATCCCTCGCCATATCTGTTTAAGATGTCTTTAATTTGAAGACACCTTCAACCTTTCAGCAATCGCGGTAGGGAAAAAAAATCGATAACTATACCAAGTGGCCATGGGTAAATCACGAGAATCGGCCCAGATGGGTGCGGTACTTGTGTGTGGCTCAATGCCGCATGCTAGTTAAGTTAAAAGGCAAACAAAGATTTAAGACAATTGCTGAAACTAACTGCTGTGGGGGCGGACTGCGGACATTTGCACGTAAAACTTTCGAGTTCACAGACACTTGACTTGTTCGAAATATAATTTGAACGTGGGTTTGTCGCCATAAACCACATGAAGACGTGTTTGACAAAAGTTTCAGTCCGGCCGGCGAGAAGAATGCCGGCGTATTAAAGTGATTTAGGTATGGTTTTGTTTGGAGATAGTGGACTTAACGTCGGTTTTAGGTGTCAGCAGTGCACGGAGATTTAAATGGCATTTTGAGGAGCAGTTGTTGTGAGTTTAGGTGTATCGTGGATGCGACAGATATTATTATCGTTTACTATAGTTTGTTATGGTAACCTCTTGGGCTGATGAGGTCAAAATAGAGGTTCCCATCTTGATTTTTTTTATAAACGCAGGTGCTGTGTTTGTTCTTTGGGAAGTGGTGCAACTCAAAGAAGAAGTTCTTTGGAGTAGTACCTTTCTGGCGATTGCAATTTATAATATTTTTAAATGTTCTGCCCTTGTTGACACAGTTCCTTTGCGGAGTACCTCCTACTAGCTTTGGAAATAAGGCTAAGGTACATCTTAGCAATATATTTCAGTTATAATTGTGGCAGAACAATTAACTCTTCCCCTCTGACATTTAATAGAGGGGGCAACAATTTGTAACTTAGATCGAATATAGTAAAACCTATTTTAACGGCATCAGTTATAATGACAAATTGTAAGGTAGCGGCTGAACTTCAATCTACATATTGCAGAAACACCAGGAGGAGGTGGGGTTTTTGTTAGAAGTTTGTACTGGGCCATTGTTGTGTCAGAAAGACACTTGAACTATTTTGCCTTTGTTTTATTGTGGAAATCGTTAAATGAACTTCATAAATAAACATGCTGTTAATTGAAATATTCTCAAAGGCGCCATCTAAGTCGACAAAGTTTCCAAATCTCAATCTTTTTGATGTATCGCACAAACATTTGTATCGACAAGGTTTGGAAGCACAAATTTACCCCGCTCGAATGCAAAAGGGTAGGTATATCACGCGTCTAAGTCATGAAGTTGGAAATTCTGTTTACGATTTACGTTGCAATTGCTGCATACCTTAGTAGCGCAATAGAACAACATTTGTCAGAAAAAATATGAGTACTTACTAAATGGAGCAACAGCCGCTGTAAGGAATATTTGAGTACCAATTTGTTTTAAACACAAATCACCTATCTCTCATTACAATCTATGAACAAATACCTTCGATGCATCTACAGTGACCTTTCAAACGATTTTAGGTATAAGCAAGCACTCAGTGGATGTACTAGTGAGCGAGGGGTCTCAGGTTCTATGTCCAGAAATGAAATCATCTAAATGTTTTTTTTCACTCCACCACTTCTGGCGAACGTCCGAAAAACCTCTCAGTTCAGCCGTTCGGGCTCGACATGAAATTCGAGGTCCCCTACAATCGCCCCAAAAATAAATAATGCTCACACAAAATGAATGATTGTGAGGGGTGGCTCCGCGAAATAAGACCAAAAGAGAAAAGACCCAAAAGTGAAAGTGAAGCTGCAATTAACTTTTCGGGGCTTCATTTAATTTCTTAAAATTGGGCTTATAGTTTCATAACGAAATGACACCCAAATGAAATAAGACCCCAACATAATTTTGGCAAATTTTATTTTTATTTCAAAAATAGCTGGAAAATGGCACTCGCAACAGAACAGCTGAAAAACGCGATTCAAATCGGAACTGGTGAGCCAACTATTTTATCACTCATTCAGAATGTCAAAATTTATAAAACTATTTCCCAACCGGGTCTCCAATCGTTTTAATTTATATTCCTTAGTGGATGATAAATGTATACCTCTACCAACATTGAATATAATTCCATGTCCAAACAGATGTTTCTCTCTCGTTTTTGGCAGGTCAAAATTACACTTGGACCGGAATATCTATACATCGGGCAATTATTTTCCATTTGCATGCAACGACCGGTGCACTCGACTTGGTTTTGTTTAGTAAATTTCACTCAAAGATCCATCAGACCTCGATTCGTTTCAATTGCGCATTTTCCATTTCTTACTGTTTGCGCTGATTTTTTTTCGCTTCCAAGTGGATTTATCGATTCGACTGCCAATATTTGTTCGGTCTTAAGCAATCAGTAATTGCCGGCATACATTGTATCAATCATGTTGATCAAATCATTCTGCAGCCACACAGCGTACAACTCTACAAGTCGACGAGATCTATAATAATTTTCAAATCCCCAATCAGAAGCCCATGGCAGAAATTTATTTCCATTTTTTCCATTCCAAGTCAGCGTCTGATTTTTGACTGCGGAGATTTCACCCTCGGGCAATAAATTTATTAAATAATTTATTCACATTTATTTTTCTTTTTCGTTTGTTTTTACCGAATCTGCATAATGGGAAACCACTTTCTGTAGACATGGATATGCTTTTAAACTTGTTTCCTCGTCTCATCTGTAGAAAGCGGCCCTTAAAAGATGTCTTGGTTGGTGGATGTTTTTCAAAAAGAAAGAAAATGGGCAAATGGTGGATATCCTGTACTTACAATGAATCATCCTTTCACTGACTGTAATGTGTTGCATTTGAATAATTTTCCTTTTGTGTGAATTACTCGATTTTTGTTTGTGTTTTCTTGATGAATAAAATGAAGGTCGCTTTGCTATAGAATATTCATGAGGTTTCAGTGACATGACGTGTTTTTTTTCGCCTTCAAGGAAGCTCGTCTTTTAGTTTCACCTCCACGGATATGTACGATTTAGTGCGCGAGGTGGTGTAGGAGATTTTACGATCGAATCAATCATGTTGTGTGGTAGCTGTGCCACGTGCTGGTAGTTTGTTTTAACTGTTTGATATGACTCAGATGATTGTGTGAATTGTATGTTAATTGTTAATTATTTTTTGTTGTTGGCAATAGATAGGCGGGTTTGACGGCCTCTTTGTGTGCACATATAGGGAAGTCCAAGCTCAATTGGAGTTGGAATAATGTGGTGGAAGGCACCAAGAATCTTAAAGAAGGAGTTTCCAAAATTGGACAATGTATGACTGACTGAAGTCTGAGCTAACATCGTTGTTTCTGGTATCTCGCAGGGGAGGACTTAGAAAGTCTAGAGCCGGCTATGAACGGAAGTTATTGATTTTAAATCGAGTACTGATTGACTGGATATCATCTATGCACTTCATCACATAAGGGCGCACTTGCCCCTATGAAAGAAGGCCTTATTATGGAGAAGTTCTATAACATCTTGAAAGTATGTAGTAGGAAAATAAATTTTACGCTGCCTCAACGAAACGATCATCGATAAACGATCCCGACTTTTCGACTTTACAGCAATTTGTTATACACAGTTTTACAGAAGTGGCACTCTATGTTCCCAATGCCATGCATCCACAGAAGAAAGCCTGCTCTAACACTATGGACAATCTGCTCCTAATGCCTCATTTGAATAAAAGTTATGATCCCCTATATTTCAGAAGCGATCTTGACATTTCCCAAGTTTATTTCGCATAAAAGTGCCCACATAGTGCGTGAACGTCTCAAGCCGTTTAAAAATAGACTGCTCGACACGTAAAGTCGTAAAAGTATGTCTTCTGGCCAAATATTGATCAAGCATACAGACCAAATTTTCTAACTTACTTAAATGAATTCGATCAAATCCTGGAAAAGACTGAAAGAATGAAAATCATATCGAGATTCAACACATTTTGACTGACGAAATTCAAATCCGCATGCGATAGAATTGATACTCAGGCTAGATACATGGCGATGGTATCGGCAATACATACGCTCTTCACATTTTTAAGTCTCTCAGTCCTGCACTGTACTAGATATCTGATTGTAGACTCCTTTAACAGAACAATTCAGAGTTTTGGTCAGCGAAAAGGATAAGTTACAACCGAATGCGAATGTAGTTTAAAGCGCACTTGATTATATTGGCTAGGTCACATCAAGCGAAGGAGCATTTTGCTGCAGGAGGTCCTCGAATTCTGAAATTGGAAAAATCCCCATGAGATAACTTAAGCAAGATGGAAGGAAGCAGTTCTTCAGGCAGGCTTACACCTGATCAGATCGAGTTATTTTGGACTTTTTTTGCAGATAAATAGGTTTTTTCTCTCAATTGGTTGGCCTACAAATTTAAACGATCAAAGCCGATATCCAGCCACTATCTTTGAATTTTGTGGCTCAAAATGGGACTTGAGCTATCCACATCCAAAAATTTAGAATACTTTTGTGTAAGACGATTGCAACGGAAATGTGGAAGGTTCAGATTGAGCCTTACTTAGTTACACTGCACCAAGTGACAAAAACCGTTCAGAAAGTTGTTTTATTGGGTTTCCTGCGACCAAGTTCAATGATATCGTTTAGAAGGAAAGCCATGTAGGAAAGTCATATACAAAGTGACAAAACCATGGGTTGGCTCTCTTACCAAATTCCTTTGGCTTTCTTATTTAATTCCCGCCTAGATATGTACTCAAACATCGACCTTCTAGGCAAGAGATCCGAATATAGCTTTTGTATGTTGAAAAAGTTCTCAATTTTCAAAGCTAACTTTTTGCATCCTTGCATGATAACCAACTATTGTGAGTTTCTTTTAAATACCCACAACACCAATATTACTAACTGTTGTGGGATCATTAAAACGAACAAGCTGTGCACACGTAAACATAAAAAGTCGTGTTAAATAAAAATAATTTAAATGAATAAATAACCAGAGCACAAGGTTCAGAACGCAAAAGTTTCTGCCACTTCCGGTGAGAGTTTAACTCTCACACTCAGCGGAGTGGGTATAAGTAGGCACCTCCCGGCTTTACATCTCATCCAAAGTGTGCCACATTAACAGATGCTCTACGCCTTTGTATATTTTATATGTTTATTACTCCACTTTTATTGGCAAATTTTAAGGCAATCAAAATTCATCATCACCGTCGTCGTCGTCGTCGTAGTCGTAAGGTGTAACCATCGCACCTTCACAGCCAAAACAATATGCCAGACGATAACTATAGCTTAATGGCGCTTTATTGCATAATTTTATTGAGTTGTTTATTTCGGGCCCTCTTAGGCCACCAAGCCTTAAATTGAGGCAGGCCATCACCACCATCATCACCAGCACCACCTGTGAACACTGTACCTCCACGTCGCCGGTCGGTCGCTCGTACAGCTGAGCTAGAGACGAAGATGTATCGCAGTCAGCGCGCAATTTTCAAATGTAAGGTACACCACACCATGCCATTGTCGTTGTCGTCGTAGAGAGTCATAAAACAGCCGATGAGCGCTCTGACACCACTCTGGCTCCCCTGATATGGCTGGCCATGGCCAGGCGCAGGCCGGGCCTCATCGGAAAGTGTCGCCCGTGTCGCTTATACTGCTACAGTACTTTCGAATGGCAAATGATGGCTTGGACGTAGTAAAACATTATTATTACACCGTTTAGTTGCAAACGGGGGTCGTAAAAACTCCGCCGTGCTGCCACTTTTTGTGTGCCGGGTTTTGATGGTTTTCGTTTTTTTTTTGTTTTTTTTTTCCTGGCTTTTTCTTATGAATGAAAAAGTAGTAGAATTTTATTGCCTTAATGTTCGGTTTTTGTATGTCAGAGAGTGGGACTGCTGCTTTTATGTATAAAATATATACGCGCGCTTAATTCCCCCCGGATTTATTTCGTTGTCGTTGTCTGTTTGGCAAGGTCGTCTGGAGTTTTTTTTTTTATATACGAGCTAGTAAAAATGGTTACGTAAATTTTCACACTTAACTGTTTGAACCGCACAGCCAACAGTCATAGAGAGGCGGCTATGGTGATGATGGCATCGTAAAATCGGGTGTCTGGGTCGACGGCACAGGCAAATCAAGATCATGATAAATTATGTGGGTTATAGCTCATACTTCATGCTAAGGTATACACGAAATGAGCAATGATAAGCGTGGCGTAGGGGGTAATCCAGCTCGACCCACATTCGGAAGAAGCCATAAAGTGTACCTATAAAGCGATAAAATTCGAAAAAAAAAAAAAAACACTGAAGACTGTATGAGGGGGCTCGTCTGGGCAATTTTATTCATTTCTATTAGCTCTTCCTCTGCGCTTTGGTTTCGTGAAGTAATTAGTCTATAAAGTCGAGAGGTGAATGACTGGATGATAGTTTTGGATTATGGGTAATAAACTTTCTTCTCTTTTTTTTTGTTTGTTTGGTATTTGAAGGCGAAATTTATGAGGGGCAAGGTCAGGCCGCGAGTTGAAAACGACATGGTAATGCATTTGTGGTGATATGTTAATGAGTTTGGTTGGAAATTGATTGCGATCCAGATGGGAGGTATTACGAGCAATTGCGGGTGGAAGAGTTCTCTTTTTTGGAGTATGTATAATCCTCCTCTTTCTCTAGTGGAGAAAGGAATATACATCTTTCTTCAAGTAGTTCATTGAAAGATACCTTTGATACAGAATTCAGAGTGTAGTCCTCGTGGCGCAGCGCAAACCAGCCCCAAAGGAGCTCTAGGGCTGGACATCTTTCAACTCTCAACCATAGATTCCGACGGACAAAATATAAGATCAACAGCCCAGAGTCACCGTAAAAGAAGATCGATTTATGCGTTAAATAGGTTTCTGAGTACTCAACAGTTTAATATTACGAATTTATTTAAAATACTAGATCGCTACCACAACTTACTTGTACTATGATGTGTGTAAGTATATCAAAAATCGTTTTTTCCTGTAATTTTTTTTTAACTGGTTAACAGATACTGGAGGGGAATTTAGAAGTTAGACCAAGGAGCACAACTTTTTGTAGCGCCATTAAAAGTAAGTAAAGTAGGCATAGATTTTCAGAAATTAGGGATTAAAAAAGAAAAGTTTTCGCATTACAGGGCTCTGTCCTCCAATTTCGACAAAACTTTTTTTAAAAGCCATGGAAACCTTCAGGACTATGTATCTTGATTCCTTATGGAGACAACTATTTTTTCAAAAAATTGAAAGTGAACAACAATGTGTAGGTATCACGAACTTTACAACACATGCTTAGCTATTTAGAAACCTACCAAAATACAGAATAAATTGATCTATGAGACGGCAAGTTGATCCTAGAAAATGTATAGAGTTGTACAGCGCGCACAAACTCTCGTTCTGCTAAATCTTTCTTGAGTTACTTTGTTCGACTAAAAGCTTAGCATGAATGGATACAGGGCACTCATTCCGTAAGTTTTCAGACGATTATCTTTGAAATTAGCAACTAAGTGCAAAAATTCGAGTTGATTCAAATTGATCAACTTGTTCAGTTGGCGAATAATATGGAAACCTAGTTATCTTATCCAGGTAGTTCATCAGCTTAATTAATTCTTGAGAAACCTTTACCTACATCAAGTTCTTCAACTGATTACATTGTCGAATCAAATCGCATCGTTAATAACTTGATCAACGGCAACAATAGTTGGCACAACTTAAGCACTTTACAAGATTATAAGCAATATTTTTATCACAAAAACTCGTTCGAAGGAACAACTATTTTCCAATTCAACAATTGTATGCCACATCCGAATTGAAAGCCCTTTTCAGGAATGTTACTCTCGGATGTCTATCAAAAGAAAACCTTTAAGTTTGGCTGCAATTGCTTCGAAACAAAGATGCACCAACCTCCTACCTACGATCGGTATTTTGCTTAAAAAAAAGAGTAACTCCACGTTGCATAGATACGTCGCAAGTGGTCGACCCAGAGGAACTCTACAAATTAATTAAATTTCTCTGTCTTTTGTTGAACCTCAAGGAACCACTCCGGAAGCAGCGATATACTCGCCCAGCCAAGAGCTCCTCTTTGGAAAATTTTATACTCGTCTGACCATCCCTCGGTCCACCCTCTGTGAATATATTCACAGTTACGTGCAAATTTCATTCTTTTGAAAAATATTCCCAAAGAATAATCTCGCAATGCTCCCCAATTTGCAAAGCAGAACAATTCGCATGCAAATTCCTCACGCCATTAAGTGCGATGTACAGAAAATTTTCCATCAACCCGCAGGATTAGAGAATTCCTTTCCCTCTGCAAAGTCCCCATATACATCTATACACTTGGTCTGTCCTTGAGGAATGAATGTACGCTATCCTCCTCTCCTTTGCATAGCTAGGTAGATATGAATGAAAATTTTTCCATATTTTAAAAACAACCCTAACACATCCACCTATCTATCTATCCGCCCTGCATCTGCTCATCCGTTGGGTCGTCCATTTGCACTGTCATCCACGTTTTCTACTCTTCCATTAGGAATTTCTAAAATTAAAGTGCCGGCGAACACGAATCTCCTCTTACACCACACCAAATCCGGCAGGGAGGTGTGCGGGAATACTTCTGGCGCGAGATGATGACGACATACAAACACAATGCAACTCCTCAACTATGCGGATAATCCCCGAAACCATTCAATTTTTCGGCAACCATTTTCAGATGGAAAACCGTACAAAAGAGAAGCCAAACCCGAAATGGAAGACAGCAAAAATGGCAACGAAGTCATTATGCATGTCATGCGAAGCATCACACTTTCGTTTTGAATAAATTTCGCAAAATCCGTTGAACGCAACGCAAAAAACAAGTAAAAAGAACGAACTTCTACTTCGTGGCTTGCATAGCAACGACATATATACGAGTAGCTTCTATTATGATAGTCGGCGGTGTTCTTGAACCGAAGTTGGATTGCCGAAAGAAAACAACGACACAATATGACGAAGGAACGCTTACACGGCTGATGGTTTTATAATTCGTGTGCTCACTGTAGCGCAAAATGAATTGCCCGTGCGCTAACCCTCCGCCCCCCGTATAGCCAATAACGAGTATGGTGACTTACCCGATAGCTTAAGTTTGGATATCTGCATGTTCAGCCAGCAGCAGGTACCTGCTTGGAATACAGCTGCTTGCTATACACCCACTTCGCTTGTGTACTGTACAGAGCATATCCCAGGCGGGATAATTAATTAGCTTCTTCACTTAGTCATCAACGTGCGGAGATGCAAACACGCAGCCAGGAGATGAGGGGGTGGGCTTCATCTCTTTCACTGTCTGGATGGCTTTTCTGAGGCGATACGATTAGAATTCAAATTTACCTCTGTCTGTGTGAGACTGCATATAAAGCGAGAGGAGCTGTGCTGCTCTTTAACATAAATGCCGCATCGGATGAACGAACCGACTATGGGTTACAATTTCGCAGAGCATCTTAATTATAAAGTTATCGTCCATCCTGAACTCTGCGTAATTACTTCTTAATTAGTGAACAGTGAAACAGTATAAAGGAACTACGAGTATGGTGTAACTAAGCTCCAAGGGTGGCCATGAATACGAGTGGCTAAACAAAAAATAAACGACGTCGGAATGGAGCACTTGGCCAGCTCGGTTGTAAATATAAGTAAATTTCGTCGGATGAAAAATTAGTCTTTGATGGCCACACGCATCTGAGCAGGTGGGTCTTCGATGATGAAGATAATTTTGTATATAATTACTGTGGCGGTAGTTGGGGAAAATATCACTGACAAGGGTGGGTGGGTAGAGTGTTTTGACGTGACGTCCGGCGAGGAACAGGCGAGCTGAAAAGCATCAGATGGCAGCGAAATTATGATGGCTTTTGAATTATATGCCGTTTGGTTGGTTGTAAACTTTTGCTTACCCCAAAGAACACTGAATGCAGTATTCCGGGGGAGAGGACGATTTGATATCATCCCGTAAGCTGCTGCCTGTTCAAATGTATGTAAAATTTAAACTCCTCTTGTTTTGCACTGGAAAAATAGCTTTACCAGTGTTTGCTGCTCCTAATAATATCTGGATTTTCGGACAATTTCAAAATTACAGCTAAAAGTTCCCTAGATAAGAGATAGTTGATCAGTGTTTTAAAAAAAAGTCCTCCGTCTATATCGGAGGGCAGGATCTATTCTTTAAAATGTACTTAATTCTGTTTCAATGGCTTCAGAGGTTGCTTTTGAAACTCGTCAACGATTTGCGATTTTAAGCACATTTTCTAGATCCCATGAAAAAGTTTAGATCCCTCTTTTTCCTTGGAGAGCATTCGACGTAATCTCGTTGAAGATAGCTGTTGCGACCTGAAAGCTGAAAGTGAAATAGATTTGCGACAGTTACGTTTTATGTTGGTAATGATCATAATGCCATCATAAGAAAGGAAAACGCCTTTGGTATGGTCATGGAAAGGCTTTTAAAAGGGAATCTGCACAGGAATCGGATGTAGTAATAGAGACCGCACAAATGGTGATGAAAATCTGTAAGATATAAGCTGACCAGCAACTGGTTAATAATAACATTGTCAGACAGTATTACGACTGGATACGTAGGTAGGGTAGGTAGATAGGTAGGTAGGCATGCTAAGTATTATTGTCAATGAACAGCAGACACGTCTGAATGATAGATAGGTAGCAAAATGTGCCTAAGATAGTCGGTACTAACAAAAAGAGTAACAAAAGCAATTTGGATTGTTGTTGCAATACCCAAAGTCGCCAGATTTGTTAAGGCAAAGAGTTCAAAGTGCAACAGTGTGTTTAACATTCTGGCTTGAAGGTCTTTGAAGCATTACGGTCTAAGTGGAGCTTACCACTCCTTCATTTTAAGCACAAATTTATCCAGATTTGTTTACTAAATATACAGCATATTATGTAATTTTATCCATCCTCAGCTATTTTATTTAGACCACATCAAGCATTCACTTTTTAATCGCTTGACCCATCCATGATGTAGATTGCCTGGTGATAGTGAAAGAAAGGTCCTCACAGTTCGCTCTACGACGTGACCATGGTATAGTGGAGAGAATATTTATTTATAACCCTGGCAGCCAAAAATATCCAGTTGTACAAGATGTTTTATAGCAATCGATATATCATTGAAAGAAGATTTTAGAGCGCCACTAATGAAGATGCTGTCAGTTTCTTGGAATTCACATAATGAGGTAATATGAGAGCAGAATGGATCAAGGAAGTAAATACACGAGGTATTTTCCCCTTGCTAGTGAAGAAGAATATTTCACGATCTCAACATTTTAAATCAGCGTTTTGCTTATTTTCGGGATAAAGCAATCAAAATGACTTACCCAAATAAAATGCAATATCTTTCTAGCCAGCTTTTTCAACGTCTTATAGTAGACTGTAGACAGATTCTATTTATAAAAAAAAGTTGGGAAAGACTATACAAACTCCCAAACCCATAAAGCTTTAGGCAGTACTTCCAGATCAGTTTGGCATAAAAGGAGCTTTATTGTTACTACACTGAGCCATGACTACCTCCCCTCTGAAGTATTAAAGGTAGCAAAGAATCGAACATCCTAGATAAGTCGGTTTGCACATAATTCTTAAATCTTTATTCAGGCAAAAACTTAACAGGGAGGCAGCGTTTTCTCTTCAATTAAAATGAAAAGTTTCTGCCCTGACTACCCAAATCGGATATCTTTAAAAATTCACTTTAAGGACCACTTTCAAAGGGACATTTTCAGGGACAATTGTTGATTAGAAGTAAGGGTATAATGTTTCCACTTTTAGCAAAAATTTACCTTCAAGAAAGTTTAGTCAAATGTGCAATATAGGTCGTTTCTAAATCAATTGAAGCGTGTTTTTTTGCATTTTTTTTTTTAAATGGACAATACCTCATAACTTCCCAAAATACCCCTCTCCATGTAGAAACCTACATCTCCTCGAAGTACTTAATCCCTAAACAATGTAAAGGATCGCACTTCCCTTTCGCATTCACTCCGTAATGAACGTCTTTCATAATACCAACTCAAGGATTAAATTGTGCCATGCCGACAACAATTCCTCGCAAGAACTCTTTGCCTTCGACTTGACTTCAGTCATAATGTCCTCCTCACTCAACCTTGACAACCAATATTGGCCTCCTTCCCAAGCAACCTTCTCGCCACGTAACATTGCCGCCTAATTACCGTGTAAGTCACCTTATTGCCTGTTAAATCTTCCACATCTGTAGAAGTTCTTCTCCGCTTCCTAAACTCGCAAAGGGTTAAGGCAAACGCACAACACAAAGGCCTCATAAAATCATAAAACTAAGCTGCATTATTATGAAACCACGTAGAGCATAAAAACATAAATATCCAGATCCACCTACCTCCGTGTCTTAATGCACGCTCAAAAAAATGTTCATATGCGCTACAACAACCGGAGAGCAATTTAAAAGGACACCAGCTCGCGTCGACTTCCTGGAGAGTGTCTCAATGCCAAACCATCATCTCTCGCACGTTAACATCTCTTTGCCTCTACTAGGGCAATAAAAATAACCTAACCGATGGCAATAAAAAGCGAATTCACTTTTCCTCCGAAGATAAAAATACCAAACACAGCCAGCCAATGCGTGCATTACCCTTTTTCTCCTATATAGATTCTATAACCAGGAACCGAACTATTTGTGGCATCTGAAAGTGATTTGGAAAAAAAGTAGCCCAAGACAAAAGCAGGGACACCATGAGTGTCCATAAAAAAGTGAGAGTCATTAAAAATCTTTATAGCCACCTCAAGGTCGGACATAAAAATGACAGATTGTTTGTTTCTTTGCTTTCGCTTTTCGCATACGAGATCTATGGATTTTGGAGGATAATAAACAGTGATTGCCACGAAGGCCCATTGAGGACTGTACCACGCAGGGTGTAATTATCATTGATTTTCACTTCTTGGCCTTGAGCTTCAATTTCGCTTGTGGGGTTAAGTTTGCTTGGGATGTAGGTATATATCTTACTTGAGAGCTGTTGCGAATGGAGCCTCTGATCATACAGGAGGTGTGCATATTTCCTGTCCAGCGAGATGAATGTCTGCACTAGAGTTTGGTAGGCTTCCTTTTGCGCTATTAAATTTTAATTAAATCTCGAGAGATATTTCGACTTTCGTCTCTTTTTCGGTCAAGTTAAAAATGTTGTAATCATTTTCAACTGGCTCTGTAAAGTATGAAATGAGGACAGTGGCTTAGTAAAATGTGTCGGAAATATTTACTGCCAGTTTAATTGGGTATACACTTTATCTAGGTCCTAAATGTATCGCATGACTTAAACCACGTAATGCCTTGTGTTGCAAATACATCTGAAAGCTTTTTCCGCATTGCCACCTGTCGCGAATTTCTGACAGGAATCCGAGAGTATAATTGTCATGAAACTTCTTGATTCAGTTGTTCGGATTCGGCATAAAAATTCAAGTCTCTTCCATTTTTCTCAAAAAAAAAAAAAAAACAGTGCACTCCGGGAGTGCCGACAGAAGTGAAAACTTGAACAACTCTACGTGTATTTTTTGAATCGTCAGGCAATATTTTGTTGAGCAGGAAATACTTTTAAATGAAGTGTTTTCCAGTTCATTACTATAAACTACTACTACAAAAACCATAGGTACTACCTACAATTTTCATTTTCGTTTAATGCGCTATTGTATACCTACATGAAAAATATAGCATACTAGCTAATACCCGCGACTTTATCTGCGTAGAAATAGTATTTCGAGTAACTCATAAAAATATTTATATCAATCGGGTCTAAAATTTTCAATATTAGGACAACTGTCAACAAAACAGTTTTGAAATAACATAACAGCGCTTCTTACTATCCGATTTCCCCACAAAATTTTGAAAATTCCTTCTTAGATTCCTATGACTGTAACTCTCTTCCATAAACTAACTATTAAATTTAAAAGTAATTTTTCGCCAAAAACAACAAACGAAATCAGACTCAATAATAATTATAGGAACAAAAACATTTTATTTGAGCGAATGAATTTTTTCCTTTAAACTGCATTTACACGATCACGCACGCGCATTTTTGCACGAGACGTGAGAGAGAAATCCGTTTTTCCCCAGTCAATGCTAGTAAAGGAGTAAGAATGAGATCACAAATCAGACGCCTAAAGTGTCATGGATGTGCTGCCCATAATTATAGGTACGTAAAACGGAAATAAACCCAATTTCCGGAGAATATAATTTCTGTAATCACTTGAAAATATTTCTATTTCTGATTTAAAACATGTGAAATGAGAGCGATTTTAAGTTTCAGTAAATTAAACCAAAAATACATCAATCAGTTATACGAAATTAATAAATAGTTGTCGGTTCATTACTTCCGGAAGCCATTTTGTTTTATAGGAAAGCGAAATTTCGTGAGCCGTCGCTATAAAAATATCAACATGTATAGCTTTCCCGTAATTCCTACCACGTAAACTAGATGGGCGACGAAAAAACGTGTCACGTTTTTTTGCGTGTTAGCTAATGCCGTCCCTTTCAATCACACGGCTATTTAGTATTTAGCATCCTTTTAATTTTCCGTGATAGGAATATGTGACTGTGTAAATGCGGCATTATTATTATTTATATTGATTACATTCGTTATTATGCAATTTGTAGAATATGAACATGTATTCGTTGTGAAATAAAACAACGAATTTAAACTCTCAGAACGCATCCATCAGCAGCCAGAAATCACCAAACACACAAACTATCAGTCAGTGTTCTTAGACGTCTCTCTTTATTTTTCCCACGAAGTGTGTTCATTTTTCTTTTTCACTAAATTTAAATTAAATAAAAGTAAAATTTGTATTGTTCGGACAAAAATCACACTTAATTAATCTTCAGTATAAAAATCGCAGTTTGCTAACACTTTAATGATTATTTTTTGGTACTAGAAATTGTTGCTAGAGGAAAATCTCCTTTTTATGTACATTTAGTGCGTTGATATTCATGGTGAAATGTAGTTTGAATGTTTTCTAGTCAAATTGTTGATATTCACACAATTTTGATGTTTTTCATTTGACGCATGGAAAGCTTTTCGGAAATCGTAATTCCCACAAAAAAGGTAGAAATACTACTATGTAGGAACACTGCTGAGTGTCATTATTTTTTTTACTTCTCCCGCCAATTAGAATTTCTTTTTTTGCTGCTTCACACGTATTCACAGATAGGAAATTTAAGAGAGAATTTTCTTTACAAAATTTGAGGGGGGAATCGGGTAGGTGCGCGGGAGCTGACGGTCTATTTAATACTTAGTTTATGGATACAACGATGTAGGAACACGCTGAATTCACACGTATTCACTCACAGATAGTAAATTGCGAGCGGGAGGGAGGGGCTTATATTGAAAAAAATTGCGGGGAATCGGTGAGACGTAGTAAAGCTGTCCCTGTCAGTCTATTTCATACTTAGTTTATGCTCTCTTCGGCCGTTGACTCTCTTTCGTGGCGGCCATAAACTAAATAGTAAATAGACTGACAGCTTCAGCCAAAAAAGAGAAATTGCCTACAAGCTGAATTTGTCCTTGAGTGTAGCCCAGTTTGAATTCATGTATTTGTGCCATGTTAATCAAAGGGGGCACACATATACTTGAGAAAAACCAGCCTACGCTGCCGGTTTAACCAGATGTCAGGTAGCCTGATGTGGATTCTCATTTCTATATCGAGTGTGGGACTGTTTTGCATTTTTACACGTATTAACAGACAGGCTCGCTCTCAGAGAGAGAAAGGGAAAAAATTTGCGGGTGAAATCGGGGAGACGTACGAAAGCTGTCAGTCTATTTACTATTTAGTTTATGGTGGCGGCTTTTGTGCTACGGCTACGGCGCTACGGGCATTATGAATGAAAGATTATTTTTCCCTGAATCATAGTTTGTACACAACTGCGTAGTTGAAATTGTATGTGTAAGATTGGTTGAGTGTGTGAACAGCAAGAGGTAAATATACTACTACAGAAACAGAAATAATAATAGAGTGGATGGATGGATGGATGGACTATTTTAAACACAAAAATTGCAATCTATTGCTTAAAACGTAAATTTACAAAGCATGCAATTAATTGGTATTCTTTAAAATGAATACCAGTGAAACTTATGAAACGCACACCCGATTGCCCCGCAAATTTTAGAAATAAAATTCTGTCTGAAATTACTTCAGCATGGCAAAGGCAAACACACTTCCCCACATTAACATACATACTAAGTCGTCAAAAGTGGTTGGCAAATGGCAACGCGAACACTGGTATCACACACACACTTGTAGGTAAATTCTCTTAAAGCGCGTTTTGCCATTGTATATAAACATTAGTTGGCAGTTGGGCAAAACAAATCTCTTAAGTTGTCTGAGATGGCGTCATCGTTGCCAACTTGAAAAAAAGATGCCTTTTTCAAAAGGAATTCCTAAATTTTTTTTTTTTTTTAAAGTGGAACAGTAAATCAAAAATTAAACAAAAATATAGAAAAAATAAACAAAAACAATTTTTTTTATGCAAGAAACAGCTTTCAAATTTGTTTCCAATTTCATTCAACTTACTTGAAGTGGAAGCTGGATTGATGAATGAAATTGGAAACAAATTTTAAAACTGTTTGTTGTTTAATAGGCCTATTATCGTTAGCGAGTCGAATTATTCGCGTAAATCGAGTCAGTTGTCGAAACATTCGCCTTGTACGATTATTGTCGGCGAATTAATTCATTCGCCTAGAAATCAAAGGCTACCTATATAATAAAAACGAAAATGACAGCACCAAAACAACAATTCGAACATTTATGTCAACAAAAGAGGAATTCAAAATGAAAAATTTGTGTGCCTTAAATATAAAATATTCTTTATTGGATTTTTTTGAAGCTCCAAATTGTACCAACCCTTTGGCTATAGCTGGTTTTTGTTTCATATGTATGTAGAAATATGAATTGAATGGGTTTTATACGTTTTTCTTGAATTTTCATTTATAAGTTACATTCGCCTCAGGTTTCACCCAATAGTTTTGTTCGCCAAAATTTTTAGGCGAATGATATTTCATAAATTCGCAAACCGCAATAAGGCGACTTTAAATTCGCCAGCGGTTTGACAGTTCAGGCGAACGAATTTTGTTCAATTCGCTAACCATAATAAATACAAATAAGTCACATTCGCTTTTTTTTTTGTTCGATTCGCTAACGATAATAGGGGCATTAAAATTAGTTTTTGTTTATTTTTTCTATGAGTGTGTTTAAATTTTTGATTTAGGTTCTTTTTCACTTTACAGGAAAAAAAATATTTTAGGCATTCTTTTATTGAAAAAGGCATCTTTTTCAAGTTTAGCAGTTTTTCGTTAAAAAAGGCTGGCAACGATGCCGCTGATCTGACAACTTAAGAGAATTGTTTTTCCCAACAAATGTTTAAATACAATGACCCAACGCGCCTCAAGAGTCTTCACGAACACTGGTGTCGGCAACATTGGTTACACAACATTGGTGTCGCGAGTTCAATGGTTTTATCCCATATCAAAAGTGCCCCAACGCGCCTAAAGAAGTTATCACTTCAAAAAAAACTCACGCAAAAACGGATGGTTGTGTGAAGTAAGGTCTAAAGTACATACGGACCTGTTGCGACATTTATTTATTTTATTTGATAAAAAGGCAATTGTCTGGTGAAGCCGTATCAGGAAATACTGAGAAACTCTTTGAAAGACCACTTACGATGTCAGAAGCAGATCAATCGTTTTTAACGCAAAATCCTCGAGTAATATTTGGTCCTCCGAAAAGATTCTGACGAGCAATTCGACCCAAAATTCCATGACACCTGGCTTAGTGAGCCTGAGGAGAAGTGCTCTGTTCATGGTACTCAAGCTATATAACCGTTATCCCCTCGAATAGTACAAATATTTAACCTAAAGTGAGTCTTTTTTACAGATGATATTTTTCTACTATGACTTGCACCGTTCCTCGCTGCGCAAATGATCAATTTTTCTGTTTATTTATTATATTTTTTTTATTTATCATTTCACATGTGACGACAACAAATAAATTCAAATAATTCCATGAGGAGAGAGGTCAAATATTCGATTGCAAAATAAAATCCACCTTCTCACCATCTGATGGATTATTTAAAATCAATACACGGACCATTTTTAGCTGCGTGGGAATTAACAAAAAATAAACCACAACTTTTAACGAACCTAAAGAAAGAACAAAAATCACACAGCAAAACGAAATAAATGAAATAAATCTAAATCAATGACAGACACGAGAAAAACAAACAAATAACAAAAACATGGCACCCAGGAGTACATGGAGTGCAATGTGGGAGGAAAACATCTACAAGATTGGTTACGTGACACACACCTCAAATTTCTTGATTAAAGCTGGATTCTTTTTGTGTGTTTTGTTTTTCACATCTACTCGGTATCTATCTACTCCCTACATCGCACGACGAAGCGAACGGTGTGAGGTGGGGTGGTGTCCAAAAATTTGGACCTAACATTTCACACATGGGACGAGTACGACCGATGGGTGTTTGGCTTCGGATTTGTCATTCAAAATGGATATTGTCCAAATCGATGTGTAGATAGATATTAGAATTTGAATTTTTTACAAAAACCAAACGGAGAAAGAATGTCGTCGTGTTGGTTGCAACATAATGAACCCTCAACTATCAGCTGATCCAATTTTTTCGTTTCAATTATTTTCAATGGGAGTTGGATGAAGAGGGAGTAGGTATGTGCTGCACTGTAGTCTACTTGTATACTTGGGTTTGAATGAGATGAATGTTAAGTTCTGATTCCAGACGGAGTCATTGGCATCGATGACAACGGACGTCGTCGTTCTGAGTGAATTCATGAATTTATTAGAAGGTTTCCATCTGGCATTATCATTGGGATGAACGGACATAGTCGTCGTCGTCTTCGTGTCCGTATGCCTTTCTCTCGGACGAGACTTTGCTTTCGTAAAATATGTATATCTCGGGTGATGATAGTTTGAAGATTTTTCGACTAAATTATTATGAAAATGTGTTGACTTCTGATTTATGCGGTTTTTGTTTGGCCTTTGGGGTAGAGATACGAATCACAAAAAAAAAGAATTTTAATCAAACAGCATCTGGCCAGATATGCAATAACGTACTTGAGCTGGCCTTCGAAAGTTGAATGGAATGGACAAGGGAATCGCGTGCATGATTTCTGTTGGCAATGGTCGAGATCGCAGACCTTTATTTACTAAGCGTTAGAACAAATTTTCAGAACGGTGGACGTCAATCCGAAAGGAATGACAACCTCGTTGGTAGTTTTTGATGGAGGCCAGTCTGTCAGTCCAATTTAAGCCACATTTCCCAGTATTCGATGCATTATATTTTATCAATTACACTCCGAATATGACCTGAGTACTATGTGATTTTTCCGCCAGTGCCACAGTCTTCATATAGCAACACAAGAACTAAATGAGTGTCAATTTTATGGTTCAATTAGTTGCACAAAGTTTGCCTGGTCTTGTAGGTGTGCTAAATTCTTCACTGGAATATTCATCAGAGGCAGGTTCCAATTCCCTAGAAATATTCTTCCTTAAAAGTCATAAATCGTATAAAACTTATACAAGGGAATAAAAATACTTCGCGCAACAGGTCCGTAGGGACCCTAGGCCTAGTTTTTGTTTAATTTTTTAATTTTTAGTTCGAATGGAAGGGATCTACAATTAGTCCAAACTGCTAATTGAGAAGCTCTTTTATGACAGTTATAGGTACCCGTGGATGTTTGTCGACGTTCGCGAGAGGTGACGCTGTGGAAAAAAAAAACAATAGGTAGTTGGAGTTTGGATTTATTTGGGATTCGAACCTGGGACCTCGCCTACACATTAGCCACTAAGCCACTGCACCGACAATAAAATTATTCGTCAAAATGATAAAAAATTGGAAGCGGATGCTTTCCAATCAAATGCAAAGCGCCTATTTTATTTTTTGCCAAACTTTTTAAGTAGTCGCCACTTTTAGACTATTTTCGATATAAAGGGTGATTTTTTAGCTGGTTTGGTTTTGGCAACACTGGTTTTGACAGCTGACGTGTGTTTAGTACCTTGTGTCACTGTCAAACAGCTTCAGTTTGGTTTGCAATTTAACCATGGATCGTCTTACAAATGAACAACGCTTGCAAATTATTGAATTTTACTATCAAAATTCGTGCTAGGTTCGAAATGTTCATCCGAGCCGAGGATCCGCTTTTTTATCGAAAAATTGTGTTCAGCGATGAGGCTCATTTTTGGTTGAATGGGTACGTAAATAAGCAAAATTGCCGCATTTGGAGTGAAGATCAGCCAGAAGCATTGCAACAGCTACCAATGCATCCCGAAAAAGCCACTGTTTGGTGCGGTTTATGGGCCGGCGGCATTATTGGGCCATATTTCTTCAAAGATGATGCGAATCGCAGCGTTACTGTCAATGGTGAACGCTACCGAGCGATGATAACAAACTTTTTTTTGCCCGAAATGGAAGTTCTTGACTTGCATGATATGTGGTTTCAACAAGACGGTGCCACATGCCACACAGCACGCGAAACAATGGCGCAATTGCGAGGCGAGTTTGGTGAACAGTTAATTTCACGTTTCGGCCCGGTCAATTGGCCGCCTAGATCGTGCGATTTGACACCATTAGATTATTTTTTGTGGGGGTATGCCAAGGCTAATGTGTATAGGGACAAGCCCGCTTCGATTGACGCACTGGAAGCCAACATCCATGCATTCATTCGTGAGATACCGGCCGATATGTGTGAAAGAGTATGCCAAAATTGGACTCAGCGGATGGGCTACCTGAGACGCAGCCGCGGTCAACATTTGCATGAAATTATCTTTAAACATTAAATTGCAAGGTTCAAACTATCGATTCAAATAAATATTTCATTAATTTTTTCGAATTTTTTGTGTTTTTTTTTTTTAAAAGTTCTAAACCTCTTAAAAAATCACCCTTTATTATCCGTCACGTTTTTCGCGGTACACACGAGAAAGAGGAAGAAAGTTTAATTTTTCGAATGTAAAAATATTTAATACTGCCTCTAAATATTAAATATTATTAAAAAACAAAACTCTCAAATAAAAGTTAGAGACTCTTAAATGTTTTTATAAATTTTAATAAGAGTTTGTCTTTTAAAACAAGCACAATTTATACGGAAGGCAAATGTTGTCAAACTAGTTGTACGAAAAGCGGAGCCACCATAGGTATCGGCCATCTTGGAGCGCCATCTCGGATGGAAAACTCAAAAACCGACCAATCGGGTCTTAAAGGTTCAGATATTTGAGCATCATTTATTTTTTCCTCTAGATTCCCATGTCCTGCTTTTGATTAGGTAGTTAGGTCACTTTAGTTTTTAAAGCGTGCAGCCTTTGATGGCCTGGTTACTGCAATGCACATGACCAGTTATAGTTATCATTGCACCAACAATTAGCCACTCACATGGCTACCGAATCGTGTGCAGCGTTTAACTTAAAAACTTAATGTGGACTCGCGGTCACAATTAATGAGTGTAGGTGACTCCAAACTGCAAAAAGCTGTACTTTACGTGAAAATGAATTTATATAACTTGCATAAACCGCAAATCCAATTAAAAATCTTTTCATTTATACTTTTTAATTACCCCAGCGCTGCATTTCGCATGACAGCACCTGCAACGTGCACTTTTTGTGTAAGTTCACCATTTCAGCAGAATTATAAATTCAACTAAATAATAACATTCAAGCCGATATCTTTATTGGATTAGGTCAATAAATTGTCAGACCTACATTTCGCAATGCCTGACGATGACGACAACGACAAAGACGGCGAAGACGAAGACGACGACGCCAACGCCTTACATTTGGCCCGCCACTTTATGCAAATTAACCAATCAATTTACTTTGATTATTATTATTATTTTTTTTTGTTTTGTTTTTCTCCTCTTCATCACTAACTTTATTTTAATACGAAAGTTGGGGAAAAATATGTATCTCTACATTTTGTTCCTTCTTCTCCTTCCACAAGAGTGCTGGCTGTCACATAACTTATCTGATATATCTGAAATTTATTCTCAGCCAAAAAAAAACAATCTCTATACTCGGCGGCTTAAATTTAAATTGGATTGCAAAGAAAGAGAAACCACAGACCGATAGGCCGGTCTCCAAAGGCATTTTGTACAAGAGCTAAAAATATATAATATATATATACAATTTCGTTGATCTTATTAATATATATAAATTAATATTTTGTGCTCTTCAAGAGCGGGCGCACGCGAGAGAAGGTCTTTCCTTTTTATTTCAACAATTTATTTCACTTAAGACATGAGTGTGTCCGTACAGAGATGATAATGACAGGCGATTGTGTGGTTGTGGTGAATGGGCAGCCAGTTTGGTATCCCACTCTTTCCGGAACACATACTCATACTCGTATTTAGTTCAGTAAGAAGTCACGAAACGACAAAAATATGCGAGAAACATGTTTTTTCTGTTGACTGAGATACAGCCTCCTCCTACTGGGTAGAGGTTCCTTGCCCGAGACACTATTATCGGGTGATGGAGGTAATTTATTTATTTACATCTTAATTTATAAAACGAAAAGAGCGTTTGCGAAGCAGGAATGCAGACACTGTAATAGGGGCTGTTAATAATGTGCAAAGTGCACAAGTGACGGCAAGTGGTACGAGATTCGTGCGAGGGGAGGGATTGCTAATGGTATCTACAGGTCACCAACACCCATTTTTAGCTTTAATTTTGCTTCGGAAAACTGAAAAGAGACTTACACTTAAGTGGAGGACGCCATCATAACTGCTCCTATTCAAATAGAGGATCACTCAGAAAATTAAATTGTAGTGCCAACAATTTTCGTTGGCTAAAATGAACCCAAATATCAATATTTTTGATTAAAGAACGAAATTGATGGCAATGAAGTAAGAAAATAGTTATGGAGAGTATAACATTCTTAGGCTCAATACTTGATTGTTCTTGTTATCAACAATTTCATTCTTCAATCAAAAATTTGGATATTTGGGTTCATTTTAACCAACGAAAATTGTTGGCATTACAATTTTATGTTCTGAATGATGTCTTGGGGGTGCATAAAAATGTAGTCCCGGCGGTTGGTATAGGTACTAATGGTTATTTATAAACAAATATGGTAGGTTACTAATAAGTTTTTTGTTTGGTAGATTCTGTAATGGAATCGCTTTTACCTAGCCTATTAAGAAGCTGTTTGAAATGTATTTACTTAGGGGCAAAGCATGTTTAATACCTACTTTAGTTTAAACTTTTTAGTTACGTCATTTAATCATTAGAATTATAATATTTATAATAATTACCTATCCACAAGTAGGTAGCTAAAAAAAATAAATTTGGATTACCCAAAATAGTAAGTAAGTAGGTAAGTTCATCACTTTCGTAAATGTTTGTGAAAACTTATGTAAATATGACATAAATTTTGTGGAATTAATAACACACGTGTTGAATCAATAGAAATATATTTTACCTATAAACATTGAATGCAATGCTATTGACAACGTCATTTATATTTCACACGTGAGTTTACTAGTAGAATACAAAAATTGATTAATTTCTTTGTAACAGTTAATTGTTGATTTGACAAAACAGCAACGGTAGAATTGACAAATATTTTTCGTAGAACTAACATCATTATGATTAATTTAACAAATTATTTTTATACGCACAAACAAACGGGTTTTGTTAAAAGAATTCTTTTTTTTATCAACACAACAAATAAGTTTTAAGACAAGATAAAACTTATTAAAATTTTGTCAATTTGATTGAAACATTTTGTTGGACGCATAATATATTGATAAAAAATTTGTTTAAGCAAGCCTCATTTTTATCAAATATACCAGGGTTTTATTTTCAGTGATTGGTTATAGTTTTCTTTTATATCCACCTAAACAAAATTAAAATTGGTTGATTGTAAGAAGAAGCTACTATTACATAAAATCTTGATATTTTTCTATTATCTTAATATAATAATTTGTATAAATTACCCGAATACAAAAGGAGTTTATTTTGTCCACTTAAACTTTCAAGGCCAATTTTGTTCATATATAATTCAATAAACTTGAAATAGAATATTAGACATCTAGCTCAATTTTTTTTATTTGTTTTCTTTTAAAACTCATTACTTCTTATTGTCCTTCTGGCATAAATTTAAACTCAAACTTAAATGTAGGCAGCATTAGGAAAATTTTTAATCAATCTTTGTAACTGGTCACTTTAAGAACACGTATATTGAGGCAATTTTGGAAAACCCTAAAGAAACGGTTTTTTTATTTTGCCCAAATTATAACTCAAAAATTAACTTTGAGTTATAATTTTAATTTTGTAGGACGGTTTGTTACAGCTGATGATATATATTCAAGACATTTAAAAAATTTTTAAATTGCCTCTCTAAAGTTGTATGAATTTGAACATGTAATAGTTGTTATTAGTCTCTGTACAAGTCGATATCGTTTTTGAAACGTCTGTAGATTTTTTTACAGATTGTCCGAAATGTGGCTGCATTGCGACTTGTACCTAAATTTTAATAAAATAAATTCGGGTGATGGCACTCACTAGAAGCAAACAACTCAAATTTTGGGGAGAGACTCTTTTCACTTCCGAAACTTAAGGGTTCTCAAGAAGCACATAATCTCTGAATGATCTTTAAGAAACTTATTTACAGCAAAGTGTGTTAAACCAACTAGTAGATCAGTAAGTAAGCATATACACTATGTATTCATATTTTCAAAATACAAAAAAAATAAACTTTTTGTGTAAAAGATCCTCCAAAGACACCAGCCATTGTTTAAGTAGTAAAACTTAATTTTACTGTGCTCCTCCGACTTTATCGATGAGGTCATAAAATTCAGCAAATAAATGTCACATTCATCAAACGACACAGAGACTTGTGTCTCATAAAAATAATAATCGAAGCACGTGACGTTGAATGTAAATCATCAAAATGACAAAACTATGAGTTTTACGAGTTGTACCTACCAACGTCCCGTCTCACACACAAAGGAACTATGTGTAGTACAATCAGGTAAAAATTAACTCTAATATTGTATGCACGGTTGGACAGGTGCTATTGCTATGTTTTACCTCCTTAATAAGGCGAGATGGGGACAATATTAAACAGTCACATGCGGAATGCCGCGTGCAAGCTCTGGAATTTTAACTAAACTCGCCTATTGAACTCAGGAAAAGCAGTTATACGATTGGCAGACTAACTGTCATAGCGCATTTGTAATTAACAAAGGCTTTGATGTGTCCGAATGAGCTTGATGCTGACTGTGTGTATTCTTAATAAATGAATGGTTGGAAGATGGCTTTTTGATAATGAGTGACATTTTGTATTTAAAACTAGGTAATAAATTGTCTACCTTTGAGACCCTACATCAAGTCGCCCTTTCACTCAAGTGGTTTGACCCCCATTCGAGATGAGCATGCGCCATGGAATTATTGAAGTATCTCCGAATTATTTCTGCTGTTAGCACTGTCTGCTTATGTCTACATAATCTCTCTACATAATGATGTAGAGTAGATCCCCTGTCCTCAGGAATACATGACACACACGAGAAGTGTCCTAGCAACATCATAATCATTGACAATTTATTTCCCCACATGTCAATAAATCACTGCATTGCCTCTCCTCTGTTCCTTAATTTCTGCCATTACTTAGGAAATTTAATTACATATTCATATATTCGTATATCGAAGCGAGCGGCCGACACTACGACGCGATGAGGATGGAAGGAAATTCCAATGCCTCATGAGTTTTTCGACTTAATTGATTTTCTGCTTCTGACTTGGTGGGGTATGCCCGCGTGCTTGCCTCCATCTTGTCTGCGTGTGTTTTAATCATGACTCCATATTTATTTTATTTTTTGCCATAATTAAGAAATAATCCGACGACTGGGTACGCGGGACAATCTAAAAGCATCCGACAATGGCAATATTTTATACGCAGATCATTGGCGGACCACGTGCAATGTGTTTTTGTATTTAGCAAGCAACCGTTCATTTGATTCACTCTGGTGCCGAACCTGTTGTGGATACATTAAGTTCGATAGGCAGGTGCCCATACTGCAAGAAGTTGTAATGTCACATTAACTAAAGGACTTTATTTACCAGTGAATGGCATCACTCGCGGTGGAGGTATGTAGGTATTAAGCGCGTTCGTCTATGCATTCGGTATCGCTATCCCTTTCGAGATTAACTGAATAGATATTTATTTACGGTGATGGGAATAGTAGAGGCAATAAAATTATTCAGCATATTGCAGATTTAAATGCATCTATTGAGAGAAGGCATAGTATTACGTGTAACCTATGACTGGTACACGTTGGAGGTCTCTAAAATATTGCGGAGGTTGCCCAATGCCCAGTGATCCATGGAAGGTGCACTATGCACTATAAATTTATATTGCAATTTAGTTTAAAAAAAAATAAGAAATAAATTTTAACTCTGCTAATTTTTGTATTTTCTTCAAGAAGACTTGTTTATGCAACAAGAGAAAAGTTAATATCGACCCATAAAATAAGACAAGACGACAATTAATTATAAGCTATAGGCTATTTCGCAAGCTTCCACAGAAGAGAGAGATAAATTTTCAGTCACAAGTGCAGCTAGAACCAGATGAAAACATTTAGAGTAGTGCTATTCCAGAGTAGTTTTAAATTTTGTGAAGACATTCAGCTGCTTTTCTATCGGTTGGAAAAAAAACTTTGAATGCGAACGAGCCCGCATTTGAGTGTCGCAATTGCTAGATTGATTGACATTCTTGAAGTCAATGAATAAAGAAAAGAGTTTGATGATATGCAAAACAGGGTTACTACCTATACAGTTTTTGCAAAATAACAATGAGTAGCCAATTCTGACCATGGTAGGAAAAGTTGTTATCTACTACTTAGTAGGCAACATTCGTATAAACTAATTTTTTAACGCACAAAGAAATATGTACCTAATATAGTTGAATATTACTATATGAAAATTATTATACCATTTTTCTGTGTTGGTCTTGATCAGTTGCAGCTCTTCTTGGAAAACGTTTTCATATGAGTTTGTTTGTCTTCAATTAAAAAAAAAGAGTTTTTTGAAACATATAATAATCTTGGTTTTGAAGATGAAACACCTTTTGTTTTTAAGTTCCAAAAAGCAAATGCCCCACCATTTCATGTACATTTCAGGTCCAATTAAACATTAAAATAATTCTAAATTTTGTAAAGCCAATTTCGTTTTAATTTATTTGAAAATAACTAAAAATAGGTTTATCTCAAGGCAACAAGAAGTTTTTGAGTTTGACTTTTTTTATGTAGGTACATCACTGATTGAAGTTTTTTAGGATTTAATCAACGGATGATTATTTTTAATCTAATGAAGTTTTTCCATATTTAAAAGCTTTTAAGTCGTGCATTTATTGTATGAGTTTATATGTCCCCATTTAGTCCTTTATTAACTTCTTTAAAGTTTATTCGGATTGAGTGCATAGTTTAAACGTGATGCGGTAACAGTTCCAAATTCATATATACAGAACTGAGAAGTGTGCCCAACAATTCCACAGAGGTCCGTCTAAATAATCATTTACTTGGGTTTACTTTTAAGACGAAGGGAAAGACCAACAACTTCATATCGTAGCTAAACAGGTGGCGCTGTGGAAATTGTTTAGCCAATGATATCTAGGACTGTAATCAATTGGAAGCATATGCATGGACTTTTTGAAGACTTATTGGCTGTTAAGTGATTGGACTTAATTGCAACCATGCTCAGTTAGGTAAAGGATTGAAAACTGTACTTACTAGGTTAAAGTCACATTGGAATAAGGTTTTCAGTAGCAGTTTCCATGTTAAACACTGACAACTGTGCTACTGTGCAAAGGCAGCCTATAGGACAAGATCTAGTCTCCTCTGTGATGGATTCAATATAGAAGCAGTCCGTTTTACAAGTTTTATCGCACTTACGGGCGTTTTTAAATTATACGGTCTCAAGTAAGACTATTTAAATCTATTCTATTTGTAGGTTTGGGGACTGTCTTAAGCTGTCTTAAGATGTACTTTCTAAATTGTGTGCTGATTTTTCCCTACACCACCTACAAAGTTTCTTTCATGAGAAGTCAAACTTTTTTGTTTTTGAAAAAAACAAATGTGTGATCTTTTGTCTGACCGACTTACAGGACACAATTCTTGACAGTTAAATCGAGTAGTGTCTTTGTCAGAAGAGTGACTTTTTTCTTGACCTCGTTGTGTTGCATTCGGCAGGTTTTATACGATCTCGTTTTAGTCGACGTTTGACCTCCGGTGGCGGAGTTTTATCAGTCTTAAATGGGGATCATCTACTAAAAGTCTTCCAAATTTTCAAGTGCCGTAACGCAATGTAAGGTCAATTAAGGATCGTCTTGTTCCTGTCGACGGTGCCACATCCCCGAAGCGAATAGAACGGCTGTGAAAAGGACAAGACTAATGAAAAAGGTTCCATTCGAAGTTTTTGATTCCAATTTAAGCTTCACTGCAATGTGCATGTGCAATTTACCAACGTATAAGGAAATGGACACAGTCAGTTCTACCTATCGGAATAGCTAGTATGACCATCCCTTTCCTGGAATTGTATGATTCAGAGAACTAATTTGATAAGTTTGCGCCACTGCCAGAAGCAATTGCTCCCGGGTATGATATCAGCAAATGCGCTTATTGTGCTAGACGGCAATTCCAAACACAACAGCGGAGCTTTGCTGCGGATGGAAACCTATATCCTTTCAGCGAAATTCACCAACCGAATGTTACCAATTAAGATATGGAAAAGGAGGGGCTGCAGCTCCTAACAGCTCGCCATCAGCAGAATAATAACATGATATCATGAGACAATTTAGTGGGTGGCCCCTGGGTGGCGTAGTTGTGCCCGCAGTTGCCACTTGGAACTTTGCGAGCTATTTCAAGAACTCATCAACTAAAAGAAAATCAAATTGAGCGTTGATTTTCCTTGGTTGCTTTTCTTTTGCCAATTGTTTCGCTGGCATGTCGCACAAGCACAAGTTGCTCTGTCTTCGTCATCGTCGTCTTCATTGTCGATTTCCATTGTTTTGCGCAGTTTTTCCGTAGTTTTTCGCATTCAGCTGTTATCATCTCAGTTAAGAGAATCGACACAGCGGAACAGGGAAAATTCATTATGTTTATTGCATTAGACCATCGCAACAGCAGTGGCAGCAGCAGCAACTCCAACGACGATGACGACGACAAATAACCACCAGCAGGATTCTAAGAAATGGGATTAGAACAATGGCGCAAAGTGTTTGTGCGGTTTGTCCTCGCGTCGAGGACTTTTTCATTAAAACAAATCGTTGCTACACATACGACTTGGGACTGGGAGTCGATTTAATTCCATAGAGAGAACCGTCACATGGTGGGGGTTCGGGGGCTAGTCTGTGTCTACGCATCGTATGTTTATTATTTGACTCTGCTGGGGGGGGGGGGGGGTGGTATGGCCAGGACTGAAACTGAAATGCAATTTAATAAAATAAATATCCTGTGTCTTCTCTTTTCATAGATAGGTTGGTGATGCTTTCCATTTCCTACATCACTTTCTCGGCCCAAGCAAATATGACGAGCAATCGAACGTACACGCCATGGGTAAGGTTGTTCCTTGTTGGGGTTTTTCTTAGTCTCTGCGTTGTTTTCAATTTCCGCCGCAGACGTTGGGTAAATAAATTGTGTGTGTACAACACACAACAAGAAAAAGATAAATTTCAACTTGCATGCCCCAATCGACCGTTTTCCCCTGGCTGCCTGGCTGCTGGGTGGTACTTTTCGAAACAAATCCAATATCTAAGCTATCCTCGAGTAGCACGCAGTGCAAATAATAGCCTGTATACAAATAGCAAAAAAGTTCGAGAGCTAGGGTAAAGGGAGAGGGTATCTGCACATGTCAGAGGAGCAAAGTCTGGGATTGACACTGAGAACAAAATTAAATAGTTGGCATGGCGGACAACAAAGGAATAGGGAAATATGCAAATGTATCTATGCAGAAAGTTGGAAAGACTTGAAAAATATTTAAAGAAAAATAGGAAAACAAAAAAAAAACTATACTTTCTTTGTTCGACGCAATATTGCGCATTCGGCTGTCGTCGAGCAGTGTGACCAGCAAGTGTTTTCACCAAAAATATTCAACAAAAGATGGAAACTGGAATACTTGCAAAACCCTTGGGGGAATGTCCATCAAAGTGTGACGTAGAGTTTGACGTATGTAAGGTAAAATACAAAATTATGTAGCCACAAAATAAAGAAACAGTATTTCGGTAGAGCTATAGTTTGATAAGAACCTCCAAGTCACAAATTCTACAAGATCATTTCAAGGGTCAAATCGATTCGCTTCTTAACAAAGAAAGTAGCTGTTCAAGTCTTTTTCGACAGTCTAAAACTTGTTTCTGGAGATAAATAAAGTCTTTTCTTTCGCGTGATACCCTACAGGCTCTATACCCTCGATGTCATAGCCAGACTTCCGCCCATATCTTAGAGAGATGGCGGAGCAGTCCAATATTTAATATTACTTGGTTCCGGCCCATATTGACAGAAAAAAGAAGACCTGCTATGAATTGGAGGGTTTAGGTGAAGTTGCGGAGTCTTTATGTTAAAATTAAAGTCAAACGTTTTTTTTAGCTGAGATAAGTGCTTTACATCTTAGGGGGAAACTGTACCTTGGCTTCATTTGATTGGACTGTCATGTGTATTTAAATACTAATGTTTTCGATATGCTAACTTGAAGTCACTGCGGTTCCTTGTGCATTCATTGATGGAGAATAGGAGAGTCGAGTTTTGTGACTTTTGAACCGCAGAAGATAAACGGCAAACTTTTTAAATATAAAGTTCCATTTAAATGAAGAGGGTCCAGTCCCGATTCGGTTTAAGGAGGCTATTTTCAGAACCGCAAAAAGGTTGTCAAGCGAGCTCAGTTAAGTGTAGAGAAATCACCATTTTAAAGGCTTCCTATGCAATATTTAGAATAGGTTTGACAAGAAAATGCTGAATGCGAAAATCTACACCCTGAGACCTTTAGACAAATATTCAGTTTAAAAAGTAGATTGGCTTAATTAGTTAAAAAGCGGACAGATTGTATTCGATTTCGCGTTACCTATCATCGATTTTGAACCAGCAATTTGAGGACGAAACTGCTTTGAATAGGGTAGAGCGTAAGTATGCATCTTTTGAAATTGAACTTAAATAAAATCACACTGTCTCATTCGTAATGGTCCACACGATTTTTGCGTAAGCAAAACGAGTAATGGTAATTTGAGCCTGAATTGTGCACTGGGTCCGGAAACAATTGATGTAAAGAAGTTTCTACTAGTTTTCAAATATCAAATCCCACTCTGGTCACAATGATTGCACTTAAGCCATGTCTCATGTGTTTTTGCTTTCTAAATTAAAATCCGCAGACACTTGCGGAACGTTATGTTGGCTAACTACCCCAGTTGGATAGTTTTGGAGCAAGTGGAATGTGCACTGAGATTTATTACTCGATGTTTGAAGGCTTGCTCTTCATACAAATGGTGCATGTACAAGTACACGGTAAAAAACCGTTTGCCAAAACCAAATGTCTTAAAATTAAGAAGTCTTTAAAGCATCATCCGAAGTTAACTTTGAAAGCTATACATACCACACTGAGAAAAAAAGTTTTTAAAACTGTATTTCCATACCCAAATTTATGTATCTATTCACCACTTTAGTTAATGGGGTTGCCAACTTATTCTAATGTGATCTCCCAAGAATTTAGAATTATTCCCACAGGCCTTACATCATAAGCGCTATAAACTATTTTTTTTTTTTTAATTTACAACTGAATTCTCACCTCCGAAATTATTTAGTGTACCTTTTAAAACAACCTTCCTTAAATATAAGTAGCACAATTTTAGATCTTTTTTGATAATAAATACCTATACTGAAAATAAAATAACAGGTACCTACCTACCTAATATTGACAATTTGATTGTAAAATTTCAACAAAAATAGTTTTGTTGAACTGAAAAAAATTGCTGTAGGTACTTGATGATAAATAACATTTATCAACAAAACTTAAGTTATATCAATATTGAAAGATATTTGTCAAACGGATACAATTTTTACTACTAAACGACACAAATTAAATTTCCAACTTAATATCTCAATATTTCATTAATTGAAGAATTTTATTGTTAAATTACCAATGTTTTTGCTATGGCCATTAAAAGAGAACCAAAAAAAACTTTGTGAAATTGACAAAACTTATGCAAAACATTTTGTTGAACATCCTATTGACAAAAAAAATGGTTGAATCAAGCCTCATTTTTATCAAATATACCAGGGTTTTATTTTCATTGTAATTTTTTTTCGGTGTACCCATTCTACAAATTTCAAGCGAAATCCCCAGTGGCATACCATCCTACGCCATCAACAAAACATGGAACGTAATTTGAAAACAGCGTCTGAGGGCAACTTTTTTTTTGTTTGTGTAGACGGGTATGTTGATGCTTGTGCAAGTATAGGAAATATTAGCATCAGTCTGGTTCGGAATGAGCAGTTTGCGTTCAAATCATACACTCAGGTGGAGTTTCTTTTGATAAACATACGCACCATACAACACACACACAGGCTTTCATCTGTTTATGCAAATTCATGTAAACGATATTTTTAAAAATTTAAATTGAAATAAATTCGATGTAAATTGTTTGTGTGTTTTCTTTTACTTTCCTTCGAAATAGTTACGCTACATATTGATGTATGAATTATTAATACATGTGCGGACTTGTGTCTACGTGCACAATCAGTGTGTTTGTAAATTCAATACGAAAGGAAATGTGTGTTTGAGGTCGGACTGAATTCATACAATTAAAAGAGGCGACGAACGAAAGCATTTTCGGGGCAAATTGTTATAACGCATTTTTTATTAAAATCAATTTAGTTGTACAGTGTTTTTAAACTGGGGTCTAATGAAATACCCAATTGGCCTTTGAATTAATCCAGAGTTGATATTAGCTAATGAGTGATGTCGATGATGGTTTGTCAAGCATCAGTTGGAATAATGACTTCGATGGTTTAATTTTTTTCTCTTTCATTTCATTTTTGGTTTAAGCAAAAGTGGTGGACGTCTATGTTTTAATTAAACGAGTCCTCTAGAGATACCTACATCAGACGAACAGAAGTACGAAACACTCCCTAACAGGTGATTTATTTTGTCCACAAAAGGTCTAACGTAAACAGACGATCGAGTCGATGAAAAACGTTCAAACAAAAAAATATAGCAGTATAAGAATTTAAATGGTCTGATACCGAAAAGCACTGCTTTTTCGCCCAAAGTGTTTCCAAAGTGTTTGTTTACAACTAACTAATGGTGTTCAGTCAACACTTATTCAAATAATAGCACGGCCTTGGAATTCCACTAATTTATGTATAATTTAAACCATTCTTGTACAACTACAATTACATTTTTGCAAACAAACACTTTGATTAGAACGTCACAAATCCGTCACAAATCCATAGCAAAAGAACTACGCCTAAACTCGTCATGCATTCGTTGAACCCAATCACTTTCCTGTCAGCAAAAAAATCCTTGTTTTTTTGTGAGCATTCCTCAACTATATTCCTCTTAAGTCGCTCATCATCATTTTGTCAAAGAAACAGGAAGAGAAACAACAAAAAAAAAACAATGCGTGTATAGCGTATAGTCGATATCCTTTCCCGCCCCTATAATGATGGCAGATATTGAAACAATAGCTTTCCTTGAAAAATCCTTCTGTCGCTTGATATATGTGTATGTGTGTGTGCGCATCAATATCAAAGGAATATTCGTATAATTCACGACTCATTGAAAAGGAAATGTCAGAAATCACATTCAGGGTGATAGAGGTATTATAATGCTATGGGGTAACGCAGCAAAACGTGCAGAGGGTTGAGGACTAACATGAAAAAGGAATCTTTTTCTATCCAAAAAAATAATATATATACAAACAGTTTTTTTTTAGCAGAGCGTGACTTTTGATATTTTTGTTATATCGAGCTCTTTAAGCGTTGCGTTGGCTTTAAGAACATTTTTCACGTTCAACGAAAGGCGAATAAGAAATGTACTAGGTACATACATATATAGCGCATCCACATTTTCAGGTTTTTTTTTTTTGGTTTTGTTTTGTGTGGGTACAAAACTTAGCAACAAATATATAAAAAATACTTTTAAAGCAATTTGTTTTGGAAAACTGCTCATGATAGCTTATGAAATGTCATTCATTTAGGGCGTTGCATTTTTAAGGTTGGGTACCCAAAGGGAAAAAACGGAACCTTATATTAGTTTTGCTACTATGTCTGTCCGACCCCACTAGACAAATTTTTTGAAATTTAGTTGAGTACATCGAGTTGTTTTTTAGGTACAGCAGGTATTTTTATATCGAGTTAAGGAGTGGTCGATAGAAATATATCTCAAAAGCGGTATTATTTGACTGGGGTCATTCGAATTATTAACTTAACCTGGAGAACAAGGCTATTCTCAAGGTTGATAGTTCTTTCGCCACAAGTCAAAACCGCCCCTGGTCATCCAAAGACAAGCACCAAATTGAAGCTAAAGCACTGTTTTGATCGATGTTATGATGTCAGAAGCATTTTCAGATTTGTTATGAACTCAAGGACTTTTGGTAGGTATTCCAAATAAAAACGGTTTGAGAATCCAAAGTTTTTAGTATAGGGTCACCTAATAGTTATCATGATTTTCGCAAGCAAACAAATATATCCCACCAGCTACTCGGCTCGGGAAATATCCTATCAAGTAAAGAGAAATTTTAGCAAAGAAATAATTAAAGAAAGTAGCGATCTGACAGTATTACTTATATTTTTAAATGTGAAAGATGCATTCAAGACTTCCGACTAGAAAAAAAAACTAATAGCATTTGATGGCTTTGATGTTGCTGTTTGCTGTTTAACAGTAGTTCGTTGGAAGAACCTCAATTTCGATGAATCGCATTTCTCGTGACTGCGTCAAGGAAATTACTTTGAGACTAGATGCGTGCGCTTTACTTGTACGCCGTTGTATCGTGCTAGTTCTTCTTTCTAAACGGACAGGAAGAATACTTCATTTTAACCCTAAGCCGCACCATTTATTGAAATTTAACCATTGATCAGAAGACATTGTTTGCTACAAACCGGGCTAAACCTGATATATGAAAACATTGCTGCCTCACACATTAGAAACGAATAACAGTGTGATAAGATAACAAATCTTAAAAACATAAACACTAGACGCGCATAGTCGCAGTGAATTTGCTAAATACCTTCATTTTAATATCTAGCAATTTTCAGACCCACTTTCGTATTAAGAACAATATACATAACGCGGGTTGATGCTCCTCTGCCCTACACTCACACTCGTAATGCTAATCAGGTGTAATCAGGTGGGTATGAAAATTAACATTGCAGAAGGTTGGTCTAGAAAACAATAAAAGTGACAGTAAACTCACAGGGTTTGGCCTCAGCCCTAACTCCAATGAAACTTCTTTGCGACCCATAAACATCCAGGTCAAGCACGGATAGGTTACCTATATGGCGAACTATTACTGCCTTGATTTTCTTGTCTCACCATGTATCGCCGATTGGATTTCCTTCTACAGCACATTGTTAGCTATATCAAAGTCAGTTGCCACTGACAGTTTCACTGCCAGTTAGCCAACCTAATGTGACATGAATTATCGTCTATTCAGATCATGTTTGTCAAACAGCAGTAATTTTCTTTAAGGTATTTTATTTTATTTTATTTCAATCAAATCAAATGAGTGCATCTACTGTTCTGGCTGGATTACTGAATACAACAATATACTTAAAAATGACCACCAAAGCCCAACAACGGAATTGATTTATTCCTAAAAGAATCCCTACTGAAAATCGAATATACAACAATATTTATTGGCATCTATAAATTGGTTCACTGTATCCATAATTAACTCTATGATAAGGTAGGTACATATAACAAAAGATGATTTCTAAGAACTCTCGCAGGAGCATAAAGTCTAATTAATGATTATAGGAAAGGACAATCGATATGACTATTTATCAAATCACGAATAAACATATTTGAAAAAAATTGCCACCGACTAAAAAGAGGTAAGATACCAAATAATTTGCATCTCGTCTCTTAAGATGGCATTTCAATGGAATCGCAGCCTATGAAATACTATTCTAGTTAGACGCTTTTGCATATACCTAACATACATTAGTAAAGTGCTGATATATCGTACCCCGATTTAATCGATCGAGCTATGAGCTATCGAGTCTTGCAAGACATTTCAAGTTTTTTATAGAATTGATAGGCACTTCCTCAAAAATATTTACCTGCAACAAAGCTAAAGCAAATTCAGAATTTCTACAAATGAAAAACGAGTCAATTGCATAAAAATGTCAAAAATATTACCGTGCCACAGCCACCGCAAACCAAACTTGATCTTAATCGATCAGTCTTCAGAGCCTTGAACTCTAGTAACAGATAGATTGCATGCAGCTCACGCTTTTCTATACAAATTCGTGTGCATGCAGTTAGTGCCTATCTACGGTTTTTCTAAGGGCTGACCCACAACAGGACTACATTTGACTGTCTATGTCTCAAAACCCTCTATTCATTCTCAGATTCGTACAAGGAAATAGGTCCACTGACTAAAGTGCTACAAGGTTGTTGTCTTGGCGGAAGCTAATTCTAGAAAAATTAAAAGAAACGCGAGTGGGATCAGGGAGGGAAAACAAAATTATTCTGGGAGTAGATAATCCGGAGTCAAAATTGGTCGCACACCATCAAACCATATTTTTTATAGTTATAGGTACCTACTACTTTTACTAAGAACTGTATTGTTCTGGTACTGGACTATACTCTTCAGTCATTGAGATCTACAATTCCCCATAAGAAGTGGTTATCATCTCCACTTATTGTCACTCATTCAAATTTCCCAGTTAAACCTACTATATTTGAATTTGTAAAAGTTCATGTACCTTCGGGTAAGTGGCCGCCTTGGAGTGCACTCGAACTGAGGCTTAGGATACGATTTCCCCTATTTCTTTGCCTAGGATAGTTAAGTTAATCATAAGTTCCTATACCTGCTTGGTTCTCTTACTTTGAAGCTTTCTCATCTCTTTTGGGTACAGAACGCAATTTGCAGTTTCTGCAGAAACTGCATCTACATTTCTACATCCAATCATCCCATCTTCGCCGTCGGCAAATCAACATCATGATCTTAATCAACTGAACCGACAAACTGCCGACACAAACAGAGTCATGGACAATTCTCCTTATTGGACTTAGGTATCTATCTATAGAACAAGTCACTTTCATTACAAAACCAACGAAACGGAAAAAAAACACCACCCACACGAATTTCAATCACATTTCCATCACGCCACAGCAAAGTAGATATAAATACACTTTCCCCATAACAGAGGGAAATATCAGTTGTACGAAAACAAAAACGTCGATTGCATGGAACTTTAGCTGCAAATAATCTGCATACGGCGTCCCAATATCAAGGAAACAACATCAATCAAATCACGGCAGCTGCTGTAACATGGCATGGTCTGCAAGCCTCCGCCAAGCCATGTCATCATCATCATCATCATCAGCATGCACAGTGGAAAATCGATTTTGGAATTTTCCCAGCTTTTCGTTGGTTTTTTTGTTCGTTCTTCTCCTTTCTCTGCGACGGCGGCGATTGAACAAACAAAAACTTTTCCCAAAAGTTCCAGAAACGACAGGCAAAACGGAACCAAAGCAGCAGCGGAAAGAAACACCAACCTGCGACTCACCCCATGCGGTATAGATTCCATTCCGGGCTGAGTGTGAATACAAAAACAGTCTATCAAGGGGCGCACGCAGGAAGAAGAGGCAGGCTTTTTCGATGTGTGCGACACCAACACTCTCCCAGACCAAAAATGCTGTAGTGTGCGTTGGTCTGAAAACCGCTCGTCTCAGTGTTGGTGTTCGATGTCTGCCAGAGCCATCATGGTTCTATTTTTTTCGCCGCATTACCACGCCCTTTTTGAAAATCACACCACCACATTTGCATGCGAGTTCCATTTGACTGAGAAGAGAGGCTGATGCCACATGTGGACAGAAAAAGGAGATGGCCTGCAACCAGCATCATCATCCCCACTACGGCAATCGATTTTAATGGATGATGTGCACAGCCTCCGATGTGGCATCTCTTTCTACAGATAGCTGTACCTCGACTTTCGGCAGCGACATCTGACGGAAATCCACCGCTATACCTCGATTAACATGCATCGCTGCCATTGGAAACTCGAATTTGGGCCTTGTTCTGATAAGAATGCCATTATACGGCAGGCACTCACTCGTTTTCGCTGGTTGGAAAAATGGAAAAATAGCTGGTAGTTCCGAAATACTCCAGCAGGTTTCCTCGCAGCAGCCATCAGGAGACGTTTCCTCCATCGTCGATTATGCTAATTGGAATGGAAGTAGTTTTCCTGCTTTTCTAGCTACAGACAGGTATACTTATTTTAACCCGATGGAGGTGGAGAGATCGATCTGGGGTAAGTAAACGTCAGCCAACCAAATGCTGAACTATTCTGTTTGCCTTCCCTGTTCGGTTTTCCTTGATGATTTCGCAGAGCGAATGAAGTAACCAGCTTCCACTGCCACTAGGTAATGACGATAAGTATGATTTGGGTGATATTCTGGACAAATTCACCTCGATTTACCCAAAAATCGTAGTTCATTTTAAGTCAAAGAAAATATAAACATCACTGGGTTGGATATCTACCTATATAAAAATTAACTGCAGCTCTTCTAGGTGTCGACCTTGAACAATGCGGTTGTAAAGCAATTTTATGACACTTTGCCGGGAGTATAATAAAAACGAGATTTTTATGTTCGCACATTCTAATTTAAAAACAATTAAACAAACTTAACAGCAACAAACAACAAAAAGAAAATAAGCGAACAGAAAATGATTGAGAGGTTTCGGTTGTTGTTTTTTTTTATTGAGCGTCTGGCGCGTTGTCGTAGGTCTTGACTGGGAGTTTTAACCGTTTTTATGACGTCTTTCGTGTGCTAAATCAATTTGGTTTATTACGAGCTACTATAAGCTTTATTATGATGTTTCATAGGCTAATTTAATTGCTTCTGGTGATATTTTTATTAAATTTATTCTATTTGCGCAAATAAAGGTGTATAGGTGCGGTGGTACCTAATTGGCGGAAAGGGAACTTTGGCGGCATGGCTTTGAGGGATTAAATGGGGCAAAGTCAGCACCTACTTTATACGGAGAGTTATGGAAGTCAAGCACTGCGATTGTTTATAATAGTCTGATCTTTGAAGATTCTAAAGGTGCTCCCACGGATGTGACGGGAGTTTTGTCTTGTAAGTTATGAATGGATCTATATACCAACATAAGGGACAATTTCCATTTTTTCAAGGGACACCTTCCTTGACGGCAGACCGAGGAGGTCTGAGCTGTTTGCATAAGCAGATCGGAGTCGGTTGAATAAGCAGGTCTGAGTTGTTTGCATTAGCGGAGCTGGCAACCAAAGCTATTATTAGTCTTTGGGAACCCAAGCTTTAACGAGCGCATGCCAATTTTCGCAAAGTCAGTGACAGCAGCCGTTTTCTTTAGATTCACATTTATTGGGCGTCTACAATAGGCTTCTGTTTTTACACAGTCTGTGTCCGACTGTCCTCAAAGGCTGTTGATAAAGTGTGACTGTCGAACGGACACGCATTTGATCATTGATTGGAGCTGTCATTAAAAACAACGATGTCAGATCGAAAAATGTTTTAAGATACAAACAAGAAAAGTAATACCAAATTGACCTGGGTTCAAAAATTTGGTCGCACTATACCATCACGCACGCACATGGGCACCGGTAACGCACGGAACTGGGAATATAAAACATTCCATTTCTTGGATAGCGAGGGCAGAGGATCACCTGAGTATTGATCAGGCACAGAAGGGCTAGTGTGGGTTTTGAGAGCATTTGTGATTGAAAATATTCGAAGTTGTGCGAGACCTCAAGTCTTCTCGTGCGGGTTGAACTCGTGAATATAAACATTACTTTCACGGTCTTTTATAATTTTGGTAAACCTGCCCAAGGCAGTTCCGGGTATTAAAACAAATAATTTGCTTGGAACTATGGCCCGATTTTCAGATCAATTCTGTAGCATTTTGAAGATGATAATTTCTTGCCTCTGGGTATAAAATAAAAAATTTAAAACTTCCTAAATCCATGGTGAGACGCCAGACTTGGGGTGTTTTATATCGATCTGACCGTCGAAGTCCTTGACAGAATTCGCTGCTCGACTTGTTTCTATAGTTCCCTTAAAGTATTACCTATAAAAGAAAGATTTGTTGAGCTGTCAACTATTCATTAACTGAGGTTGGGCAAAATATGCCTCAATGATCAAGTACCTGTCCTTGCACGGCGGAAGACGGTGGAAGGGGTAACAGAACAATGAGATATGGTACGAGTTTGCATGGCAAATACCAGAAGGGCTCGAACAACTTCCGACGGTTCCACTTAGAGTGAGAAATAATGTCCTCTGCCTTCTTACAGGAAGGAAGGAGAATATATTCCAACTTATACGCAGATAGAACGAACAATTCTCTATGTAAGCTGAATTCAGAACATGGCATTGGAGAAAGATAGATCCCTCGATGAAGGTGAACATTGTATATTTGTTTATACTGAAAGAATAAGATCCCGCGTATAAGCTGCTGAAACGAAATTCCTACACCAGCCTCGTTTATAGAGAGCGAGCAATGTAATATCGACAACCTTAAAGAAGAACCGAAGGTATGCATGATATTTTAAATGGGACAACTCGCTTTTCAGATAATAAGACCAAAATTAACTTTTAAGATGCAAAAGCTATTTCTTCATAATTTCTGAGTTACGTGACACTAGCTTTGGCACAAGTCCCTTAGATTAACAAAATGGCGTCCAGCATAGCTGTAACACGGAAAGAATCGCCTCTCCCATTGGCTCATTTTTGAGTCGGCGCGTTGTAGAACTACCAAAACATAGTATGTAGTCCATGACTCATATACCATGAAATTAGTCTGTCTGACTTTTTCCAATTTTTAAATGTCGTTAAGGGTTTACGTACCACAACGGGTGACCAGGTTTTACTGGAGTAAAATGCAATTGTTTTTGAAATCTATACCCCCATCGGAATATCGTACAAATACGACATTCATTTTAGTACCAATGGACCAGTGGTTTTGTGTGAGTAACCCAGTTCTCAAGTTAAAGTACTTAAAGGACTTACCGGAGCATACATACCTAGTGCGCATCTAGATATCTTATTTTGTGAATAAAATTTACGAACGGACGAGGTGGGATGAAGCATCTCTGGAAACGACTGTTGTTGACGCTATTCTTCCCCTTAACCTCACCATCCCACACTAGTTTGAAATCGACCAATTCTCTAGAACTGACCTGTTCACAAAATGCACATAAAGAAAAAGAGTGGCGAGTTCGGAGAATAGCTGCTGAATATTGTTATTTTAGAGATTATTTTATTAGTGGAGTACGCATCATTGGGTGTGCTTTTACCCCTCACTTGTTTGCCTAAGCTAATTAAGTGCCGCGATTAAAATTGACATCCAAATATTCTCGGGACCTACTTCTTTCTGCCTCGACTGTAAATTGTATTTTGTGTATCTTTGACCATGAATTTGTCCTCAACATACTTGGTTTCACCAAAGTTTTGAGACATTCATCAAGAAAATCGGAAACCTCTTTAGCTGTAGAAAAAGCATCCTCTTTCAGGAAAAAAAAATTTAAACTTCTCGCAAGTGCTTTCTTTTAGCTTGGTGTTTGCCACTTTGCCACTTCAATTGACTGAGTTCATTTGTACAAAATTACATAACGCTATATAAGCCCAGAAAAATATTTCCGAAGCTCCTCATATCTCTATTTTCCTCAAGTTATAAATATTTTTTTACTCCAGTAGGCCGGATTCGGTCCAATCATAAAAAGGTACCAAGTATGAAAAAGTTTTCAATGAAGAACGAATCCTATCTCATTAGGTCCCGCCGTTTCAAAGTGGTGTGAAAATTAAAATGCTCTCTAGCCAGGCAAAGTTCAATGTTTATAGTGGCATTAATATTGGGTTGACGCTATTTACCCGAACAAATTCCAAGAAATCCAAAGGCTCTTAGAAGAGACCCGTCAATTCTCTAGGTATAACATAGGTATAGCACACTACAGAAAGGAGATATGCCATCTTCAAGTCTACAAAACATTTGCAGAGGAATACCCTGATAGACATGAAAGTTATGGACATGCTTCTATTTGAAGAGCAGTTCTCTGTTTTCTCTTTCTTCAACGCAAAATGTCTTGTCGCACTTTCAGGCCACTGTAACGACACTTGAGAACTAACTCTGCACCTACGTTTTGAATTTGCAAACTCTAAAAGCTCTTCTTAAAACTGTCACCATAATTAAGATAATATTTGCGTATTCCAACTCATGTCTCGTAAACAGGGTATCTGCATAGTTATGCCTTATTATCCCTTACCAAAAATGTCTCCCATTGTTGTTCGAACAGAAGAAACCTTCTACTTCAGAAGTGGCTTTTAATTGAATGCCTATTTATCGTTGGCAAACTGCTTAAATTTAAATAATTTCTTAACCTTAAATCAGCTTCTTTATTTCATTAAATAGAGAGGCTCTTCATCACTTTTATAATGCGAATGGAAACACGTTTTAACGCTGTCATCGCAAGGCATATTTACTATCATGAATTCATGGTTGAGTTCACTTTGTCCCAGGAAATCACGTACTATAAATCATACCGAATCACGCCGAATAAACAAAATTTATTTTCAGAAAATAGGTAAATATGCGACTTAGCACATACTTTCCAGTCAAGAGATCCGTGTATTTATAATGAGCGCCTCGAAGTGGAGCACTCTATTCATCACCACTGCTGCTAAAGTGAGCGTGACCGTACGTAGGTATTCAACGCATTTAGTTTTAAAAACATATTATTAGTTTTATCACCATGCTTAGCATTTCCTTATTAACATGTGGACTGAGTAGAAATATATCTACAACCGGGATGATTTTTATATAATGCGAGTATGCAGTGCAAAAGTGTTGCAATTGAAAGACGCGAGTGCAATTCAAAATTGCGTGTATTTAAGAGTAGTCGTTTAATTCGTGTGTCCTTATCGCCAGATGTCTTCAATTAGCATTCATATATTCACTTGAAATAGGAAAAGTATATCAATTTTCTTTATGAATAATGCAAGTTATGAAAAGTAGATTATATACTGTTTAATTGCATTTATTGTGCTTTGATATACCTTTTTAGAAACCCCACAACGGGCTTTAAACAAAGTTCACAGCTAGATGAACTTGTTTGTTTCAAATACGGCAGGAAAAAAAATGCTCAATGCTCGTTTAATCTCTGGTTGATAATAATAGCTTTGTAACCTATGATACAGTTATATCTTTTAAATAGTTAAGCGGTCAGGTTAACTCAATTGAGGAAAATGCTGATCGCTCCCATTAAAGCAGATAGTTCTTTCAGTTGTTACAAATTATACCAGTTTTTTTTTTTACAAGATACTTTGACTACAGTTACTGCAAATCAATAAGAAATCAATATTTATTGTCTGAGTTTAAGGGGTTCTCTAACCATTATAGTTAACTTAGTTTGTCAGATAACAGGTAATAATTAAGATAGTCCCAAGTACTCTTACTTGAGTAAACAGGTTAAGCTAATGTGTATGACTGTATCATAGTAAACTCAGACAATGAATGTTGATTTCTTATTGATTTGCAGCAACTTTAGTCAAATTACGGTTTCGTACAGAGTAATGGGTCATACAAAATTATGAATAAGACCATTGCCTCCTTTTGTAGGGATCTGAAACTAGAATCACAGGCAAAAACTCCTTGCCCAGCGGCATTTCTTCATAGTGCACAACTGCGTCTAATATTTATTCTCAATTCAGCTATGTTTTTCATGACAGTATTTGGAGAAACTCGACGAAAAGCTTACATTTGAAGACTGTGGAAAAATAATAGTGAATTAGGTGTTCAGCGTCGGAAAGCGAATTAACGCAGATGTCTTTAATACGAAATTCTAGAAAGTACAGTGCTCCTCACAATCAGTGTCTCAGTATCATCGAATGCAGTATTGAATCTATTACGTGACCTTAAATCTGTCAATGTAATTCATAAATAGTTCCATAGATAAAACGGAGTAGATGTTGGAGCCTCTGTAACTTTAGGAACAGAACACTTGGAAGCTATTCCTTTTATGACTAACAAGAACTTTCTGATGTCCGAACTGTCTGATCTTTGCAGGTTTTTGAAGATATCGAAATGGATAGACAGCGTAACCACAGCAGGGAATGTATAAAGACCACCGATGCAGCAATCAACGGCTAACCCCAAAAAAGGCATCACTATTTGTCCTCGAGCGCTAAAGGGTGGTATTGTAGGGCTCACCCAGCTCTACATACTCGTTTACTTTACCAAACCTTGGCTTGTATAAAAAATGTTTTTGACATCAAGTCTAAGGCGTTGGGTTTTAAGAAAATGGACTCAATGAGCCTTACTAATTAACATTTTTAGTTTCGACCTTAAATTGTAGTAATTACATTTTTTAAAGTGAAACTTTTTTTTTTCAATTCAAAATTTTAAATGGTGAGCTTTCGTTAATTTAAAGTCGAGATTAAAATTTGGAATGAGTACGGCGCAATCCTTTTAGAGATGGTTTCGCTTTATACCCATTCGATACTTCCACTTACGAATCATCTGTTCTTATGACGTGAAGAGTTGATAAATTTATTCCAATACTCAGGAAACTTGGTAACGGTCAATGTCTTCTGTATTTTTCAAAGCACTGTCAATCCAAGAACGCTTATTTGAAGTGCAGCAGAATTTATTATGGTGATCGGAGACACCATCAGTCTATTATTGCTGACTAAAACTCGTCCTCGTCCCGTTAAATTACTTTCAGAACGAGTCCCAAAAAAGCCTTTTGTCGTCGGGAGACTTCAATAAATTTATTTTATCGAAAATTTAAAAGACCGTGCTATTGACGTGTCCTGATAATCAACTTCTTTGTATGGAAAAAAATACTAATTTTAGTCGGTAATATGCACAACGGGAATAAGGCTTGGCAGGTTTTATTTATAAAAAAAATAAAATTTCGGACTCTTTAAGATTTAGATATTCTAAGATCAGGGGAGAGATTGGACTTCCGGAGAGCTCCTTGGAAGCTTATGTAGCTCAGATCTTTTCTTCGGTATCCTTCACGTTTTCTTTTATTTTCTGGACTACTCCGTACATGACCATACTCCGACATGTAGATACCTCTATGGTTTCGACAAAGTAAGTAAACCATAGGCCCATAGGGACAGATTTCAGTAACGTAAGGGCTGTAAAAAAAATAGGGAACCTATCTATTTTAAAATATATTAGTTTGCAATCGAAACTACAAATAAAAGTTCACAACAGTTATCAAACTGAACTGTTTGCTATGGCCTCATCCTCGCCCCTATCTAATTACAGAAACTATCAACCAAATCGACTACCAAGAACAAACAGCGATACTAATCCATTTGACCTCCAACATCAGAGAGAGACAGTGCTCTTCATAAATTATTCATTATAACGACTACCTATCAAAAAAAAGGACTAGAGACGAGTTTTCCCTTGTACATCCAAAGATGTTCTGCCTTAAATTATGACAACTAAATCAGTAGATAATCCTAACCCAGATTATCCCTCGACATTTGTGTAATCCACTTTATCTGAATCGATATCGTGCACTCGGGGACAGTGTTCGCTTGGAAAAAAATATTTTTTTCCATGACCGGTTAATCTAAGTCAGAGAAAAACAGAAATAATTTATAGCATCGTCGGGAGAATTCACCACATTGTTGACAACACCGAGCTGGCACTCTGACAGACATGTTAATCAGTCGAAAATAAAGAAATTCCCAAACAAAAATTGAAAAATAGATAACAATCGAAAACAAACAAAAAAATATTTCCATTCGACATTCGTCCTCTTCACTCGCTCACAAGGTTCAATGAATTCCGACAGCGTTCAGAGCCCAGGAATGCGCTCTCGCATACCAAATGTCGTCCTCGTCCTCGTCGCAAATCCAATTTACACTTAAACCGATAAATGGTTGAAGATACATTTTTTTGTGCTCGGAAAAAAACTCATTTCCAAAAGTTACCAAGGATTAAAAGGTCGATCTTTGACTTAAGTAGCAAAGTAGCCAAACTTAGATAAATGAGCTCGAACCAAAAAAAAGAAAAAAAAAACAAGCACGGCACCACATAAGTCAACAACCATGCCATGATATGAATGTATGGGTAGGTAGGTAAACCTCTTGGATCTAATGTGGGGCGGGGTGGAACAAAATTGCAAACTAACCCACGTACACAAAGAGAGCGATCCAAACAAATGCTCGAGATTGGGATTTTATGAACCAAGAAGTTGGTATAGCTCTCCCGAAGAATCCCGATGAGATTTTTCTACGAGATTTTCTAAACTTTTCATTTCTCAATTGAATGGGGACGCAGTCATTGCGGAACGGAATCCTCGAAATGACAACACTTGCGGTGCAAACAAGAAAAACTAACTTTCAAGGAATTAATCAAATTGACTCGGGAATGTAGCTATATCCACAATTAAACGAAATTCAATTTGCCGCCTTGTGGAAGGGGTTAGACGTGGCTCCTTGCAGGTGTCGACCCGTCTGTATTCTATCCACAAGTTCGACCCATCCGATTGATAGTCATAAAAGCATCTTTGTGTGCACACTTAAACAACTTCTTGCGTAATTAGGCCAGCAGGCGGCGAATATTCAATTTTTATTTTTGCCACCAAGGCCAAAAATTAAATATTCCCATGGTGAAGTACGCGAGGCGCGAAATTGATCCAATCAATTCATTTCCGCGCACCGCCCTCCAACTGAAGTTTCTTCATCGGCGCGCTACCATTTTGGGTGCCGCATGGCATAATGGATGACGCGGCTACTCCTACCTATCCCAGAATCTTATAAAAACCCAAGAAACGACCGAAGAAAGAGAAACACCACAGGAAAGCGAAATGAAACCAGAAATAGTGTGTTCGCTGGTGCTGACGTGTGTTCTGGATTCACTGCTGGTTGCCATTGTAAGAGGAACAATGTCCGAGCAGAAAACACAACGGCAATGGTTTCGTGGTGTGCTCCGGCAATGGAAGGTATAGGTACAGTGTGTAGGTAAGAACGTGAGAGGGATGGAGGTATACGAACGAGTGGTGGTGTGATGCGATAGACACGACACAGCAGTCAATGGCATCTCGAGAGCAACATCCCTTGTGATGAGGTTGAAATTAAATTGGTTCAATGTACAGCGTTTCATGAGGCGATTGGGACTCGCTGCGATACGAGAAGCACATTTCAGCAAATGATAGGTATCTAGTAGTTGTTCTTTTTGTACTTCGGTGAATTCGAAATAAGTAGAGTTTCAAGTGAAAGTTTCAGCAGTCTGACAGTCACAGGCGCGCTCCATGCAAAGGCTGAAAATTCTTGTTGGTAAGGACCACTTTTACTCTTGATCTATAAAGTAAGTCGCTCAGAAATTTATATAGAAAAACTGCGACCTGGACCTTTTGTCTTATTTGTACAATGTTTAAATTAAATAAATTGAATTGAATTGAATGTATGTCCAAAAGGCCTGTTAGGCGGTTGCAATTTGCGGATCTAAAGACAGGGAGTTTCTTACAATTTTTGCCATCAATATCATCGATCGAATACGAAGTAATTTGATACTATTTGTTTGTACTAATTGTAGTGATAACCACCATCCAAACTGGATGAATGCAGAGGAGCTTAAGAGCTGCATTAACATGAGTACTACACTCAGAAAAAAATACTATAATATCAATAGGAAAAGCCATTCATTCAATGCTTTTTTACCATTAAAATTGGTCAATGGTGTTCATCCGATTGATTTAATAATTTCAAAACTATTATAGTAATGGTACGATGTTTCTTATATATTAATGTTGTCACCCTTTTGATTCAATACTTCGTCTTATTATTTAACAATAGTATGCACTTTTGTTTTCGGAAGTTTTTAATAGGATAAGACAATTAGCTATCAAAAGTAAATACCATTAAAACTAATAGAAAGTATGATAAAAACAATTACAACATACTATTATATCTATAGCATTTAACTTCTTCAATCAATAGTATTTACTATTAACCATAAAAGAACTGTACTATTAAAACAACACCCTAATCCTGCTGTTTCAATGGGGCCCCCATAGATGTATAGTTGCGTATCCTTTTGGAACTAATGGTATTTACTATAACAGTAATAGGACTGTACTCTTAATACAATAACCTAATACCATCGCTTTCATTAGGCTGCCATTAATTATAAATGGTGTACCCTATCGTAATTAATAGTATTTACTATTGTAATAATAGGACCGTATTGCTGCAACAATAACCCAATACCGTTGTTGCAATGGGGCTGAAATATGATGAAAATAGTGATTGAAACAACAAAATATTTTTAGGTATTACATTTTATTATTATTCTTTTTTCTTATCAACAAATTATTTAGATCTTATTTTATTTAGAAATTAAATCTTATAAACAAAAAAAAAAAACAATATTTTATTCTATTTTATGAGTATTGTTGTTAATTGTATAACGATTGCAGATTCCTTAAGAGCAGGTTTAAATTGCATGCAAATTGAACAAAGTTAAGTTGCTTGTAAAAAATAACAATAGTTTAAATTATAGTAAATGTCAAAGTTAAATAAATTAATCACATATTACATTACTTATGCTCTACCGTGTACAATACATAGATATAATGAGAAGAATTATATGTCGACCTACCAATGTTTGTCCAAGAGAATGTAGCCATCTTGTGAGGATATTTAAGCCTTCAGTGTTGATATTATTGTGCTGTTATTTGCGACTTCAGTCCATTTCGCCTGAACTTCTATCCATGGCTCAAAGTAATGTGCTAGCCATATAATGGTTTGCTCAGCTTTGGAACTATTTATAGGGCTTGCTTCATACGTCGGATGATCAGAGTTGGTTGTTTCTAGAATCATAAACAATTACTCAACAAAAAGTTTAAACAGATTTAATTTATTACCTTATTTCCACTTATCAGTTGTCTTTTCAAACCTCTTCATTTTGTTTCTGGCATTAACAGCCTTATCGTGCAGCATTCCTGATGAATATCCACATCCTCTCTAAAAATATTAAATAAAACGGAGAAGAATCAGCTATTTCCTTCGGCATGAAACCGAACGCTATATTTTAAATTGTGCGCTACCTTTCAATTACAATTCTAATTCAATGAATTCTATAATTTTAATCGATAATATAGGTATATTAACAAATATATACAAACAGGAATTACCGAATTACCGTATTCGTGAGCAAGCAACATGTCACTGAATTTTGTGGATATTACATGCAAAACAATATCAAAAAATCTTTTTTTGCTCTCGTATTAATGCACTTCAAAAAATTATTAAAAAAAAAGTTTTGTCTAGTCTTAAATCACTATTATTGTCAAAGATAATTCATTAAACCATACCTGAGTTGCACTCCTTTTTTAATTACAAAATGTTGATTTTTCACTACGAACTGCACTTAATAACGACAACGATAGCAATGGTAAAATTGCACCAGCAAATTTTTGTTATATAGTACGCTTACTGTTCTTTACCAATGGGATATACTTTTAATATAGTTGAAGTAATGAGATCTACTATAAGAATTTAAAGAAAAACATGCTTAATAATGGGATATACCATTACTTTTAATATGAATCCCTTTAAAGTAATGGGTTTTATACTATTAAAATCATTTTTACAGGATTGTGTACAGTTACTCTAACGGAACTTTTACTGAATGACGCGTATATTAATGTGGAATACTATTAACCTGAAGAATATATCCCATTACAATAAACCAACTATTTTTAAGCGGCAAAAAATAAATAGTTTCTTGTTTATATCATGGATATGTATATCAAAAGTGCTTTTAAACAATATCTATTAAACTAAATAAAAAATTATTTATATTTTTGTTTTCAATTAATGAAATCTTATTTAATGATAGAAATGGGGAATATTGAAAAGTATTTCCTTGAAATAAACCTTTTATTTCTTAACTCCATTCTTTTCTTATAATAACAGAAATAAGATTTCGAAATTTCAATTCCAGAACTGCTTTTCCTTGCTGAAAAAATCATGCACGAAAATGCTACAACATATTTTGTGAACTCAACAACACAAGTTCAAAAATACTTACCTATTTTGACAATGTTTGTTTCTTTTATCACTTAGTTTTACTTTTTTCACAATCACAAAATGCTACCGAATTAGTCCCATCAAATGTCACATTTTTAAGGACTAAAAAATAAGACCTTCCACTTTAAACAAAAAAGCTCTCTTTTTTAGGTTTATAATTTTGGCTTATAATATTTTTATGTAATTATGACAAAATGTTTAATTTTATGTAGTTGTACCTACACTATTAAATTTAGTGTAGGTATATAATAAGTACATGTTTTTTGAAACTTGTAAATCTATTTCTCTTTTTTACCTAACAAAAATCAAACAAAACAAGAACAAATATGTATTTCAAATAAATATCGAATAACAAATAATGCCAACGTTACTGTTACTCGAACATTAATATAACTCTTTAGCATTTCAAAATTTTGATGAACGCTCTGAAAACTCTGAAAGTTATGTCGTTTTTGATTGGGCACTTCAAATTTTCTTTGCTCAGTCGAACAAAAAATCCATATTTCCATATTGTGTTTGTATATAGTACATAAATATTGACATATCTGCCAAAGATGTTGCGATTTTATGAACCACATATTTTTCAGAAATCTTAATACAAATTTAAATACTCCAAAAGTCAAACTGAACTCCTAACTTTAGTTAGGAGTCCCGCTATAGGCGGGATTCACTGATAATTGTATAAATATAATAATATACATATATATTATTAAAATAAAAGCCTGTGTTTTATATTTTACAAATGGAACCAAGTATTAAAGACTCATCACATTAAATGAATAGGATACGCTATTAATTACATATTTTTTTGTGGCATTAAAAATATTTAATCACATGGAACTATTAAAACAAAAGTCCATGGGATTGATATTCGAAAAGTCATATCCTATTACATCAATAGTTTTATCGGATTTAACTATTGCTGGGTGCCTTATTTTGAACAATGGTGTCAATGTTATTAAAATAAAAACAAAAACTATTAAATTAATGGTCCGCCTATTGAAATAATAAGACGGCACAATTAATACAAAGATTTTGCAATGGTATCCCATCTATTTACAAATAATAGTATTTTTTAATGGGACAATAGTATGCGTTTTAAAATATTTATGGTGAAAGACTATTATTTCAATGGTGTTTCCCATTCTATTAATAACGTATACCCTATTAATAATAATGTTTTCAATACCATTGTATTAATAACCCAAAAACCTTTAATTTCATAAGAAAACTATTGTTTTAATAGGAAAATCTTATTAAAACACGTCTTATAAAACCAATGGGCGTACCATTCACAATTTAATGGGACATTTTTCTCTGAGTGTACATTCTATGCACTAGCACAGGAACAAACAGTAGTTAATAAAGTCTTAAAAGAACACAGGAAGAAAGGGCGACGGACACGCTATGGAACACAGTGTGAATTTTGAAAACAACATGACTAAGAGCAAATATTTATATTCAAGCTGCAGCATCCAATAACACACAAAAATAACTTGCACGAGTCCTGAAAATTGTATCATTATTTGACTTTGTTTGAACATGGAGACAATGGTAGGTACATTACGTATATAGGAATATGATGAATACCGCTCACAATATAGAACTACCAGTTCTCTGAACGTACGTTTTTGCCAAATGCGTCACGTTTAACGCGGGTTTCATTTCGAATTCCAATGCTTTCAATGGATCAAAATATGCGAGCAGGTAAGCTTTATCTAAGTAAAAGCTTAGTCTCGAATATTTTGGTAGTGGGACTGCCCCTATTGATTTAGATTCCGTGACGAGAGCTAAAAGGGTTATCCCACACCCATTGGAAAAGCAGGTAGATAGGTTAGCATTTTTGAAGCCCACAGATTGATGTCAGCTGCTGCACAAGTTCACATTTGCTTTTCTTCTATTTATACCTTTTATTCTATAGTTCAAACTTGTGCCGGAATTATGACGAATGTTGAGTCATACATGAAGCTAGAGAAACTACGGAGACTTTTTCATAGTTCAGTTCGTAAAATATTTCAAGGGAAGTGACTACGATTAGTAGGTATCAATCACAAGAAGGAAGTTAGCGAATGTCTTCACTTAGCAAAAGAAAAAAAAAATAAACTCCCTAAATTGTAAGGTTTTTTTCACTGTGCCACCTCTTGCGAAAATCAGACTTACAGCCGAGATTGAATATCTTAGCTCAGACATTCAAAACATTAAAGGTCCCGGATATTTCACAAATTTCATAGTGGAAGCATATTTTTCGGGCAGGCTTTTCAAAATGTGCCAACTTTAGCGCTCCGATTTTTTCCCTCCTGAGTAAACGACTTTAACCAGTGTTCTTTGATCCAAATTTGAGTTAAAAAAATTCCTTTATTAATTAGTTTAGATGCCTGCAGCATCAGTCTTCGGCAGACACATCCCTCATTTCGATGTATATCTACGAGTATTTAATTTAATTTTTTTTTTCAATTTCAAGCAAAAGATGCAATTTCGTTCGAAGCTTGGGTAACACATTTTCCAAATCAGATATTTTTTACTTTCGTTAACAAAGGAAACACAAAAATGGAGAACGAAATACCTGAAAGATATCAAGCACTCGTCGATTACTGCACCCTACCTTCATCCCTTAAAATGAAAATGCCAGCCTCCCCCAGCAAAACCAAAACTGCTTCCATTTAAGAATACATTGCAACTATTTTCTTCTGTTTGTAGATACCTTGCGAATAAGTAATAGGGAAGGAAAAGAAAGCAACAAATGTGTTTAATATGAAATTACATAACAAGGAGTTGGTTTGGGTTGCTTGATATTTTTTTTTTCTTTTGCCGTTTGCGTTCGACAACATCGCAGACATAAAAATAGGAAATATCCAATTTGCATATATATGACAAATTCTAAGCTTCGAATGCGATATGAAGTTTTGAACAAAGCACAATTTACGTACTCGAATCATGTGAGTTAAACCTCCTGTACCGCATTCGCGTCATCGCTCTTCAATCTGTTTTCTAAAATAAATACCTTTTCACGAAAAAGAAAAATGCCCGGAACGTGACTTTGGCCACAAACTTTGTCATGGTAATTTATTTATTTTTTTTGTCTTCTAAAAGAAATAGATATGTGGATGTAGATACGTTGTCAACTACTGGGGTGTCTTCCTTCTTGTACAATTTATGCTGCAAAACCGAAGGAATAAGTAGTTTACTCTGGTTGGTTTTATGCGGATCCTGTCGAATAGAAATGTCAAGTGTGTACCCAACTATATGTGGAAATTGGAAAACGAAATGTTGCTCGGTTCGAGTGTGCAGTTCGAATCGTTTCGAAAGCAAAAGCTACATCAATTTTTATCCTCGAGCTTGAGGCTTACAATTTATTTGTCGATACATTTTTTTGGAGCCCCATAGTAGTTGAACTTATGGGTCTAGTCCAGCGTGCGACGCAGACTGTAAAGCAGGACTGGCAGTCATTCCAGTCAGGACAAACAATATTCATGAGATTGGGTGTAGCATCAAACTTGACGTCGATGTAATAAATCAAACTGACCAGTCCACACGAACAAAAAATTTAAAATCAGTACAAAAGAATTCAGCCTTGCATATTTTTGACGGGATTATATAAACCATTCTTTAGAAGTTTATCAGGAAAGGAAAATGAAGCGGTTTTTGCAGTTGAAGTCACTGTCAGCAAGACATACTTAGGTGATCCTCGTCTGTCGAAAGTGGTGAAAATCTAAGAGCGTTTTTGGTCCAGATTCTGTCAAAAGTGCTTTGTTATTGAATATGTCTGACCAGAGAATTCCCTTAATGCGGCAGCATTCGCCTTAACTTGGCTTACCTCCTCTACATTGTGTACGCCTTAAACTCTTTTAAAGCAATCTAAGGGTTTTAGTCGGAAGAAGTACGCAAGTTATACTGGATAAACTATACAACTAAGAACCAAAAGTCGAACCCAAGGCTCCTGTAAGAGCATCTGTATACGAGAGCTAAGCCATTCAGCACAACTGCCGGATTATGTAGTTGGGGGATGTTGGCCGATATACATTGGATTAGCTTGCTACTACTTCAAGGCCGGTAGCCAACTAAAATATAGTAAGATACACTAGCAGAAGAAACTTCAACCGTACTTCAAAACTTCAAGCAGCTTGGGGACGTGGATGTTTGAAAACTACCGAACTAAGGGAAGGGGCTTGCTAGCTTAGAAACTTGTCGCCCCCGAAGAGAAGCGCCACTTAAGCAAGTAAGTATAGTCACGCAAGGTGCGAATTCTTCTGACATAATGCCAAGAGTTGAAACAGGGCTTAAACTATTTGATATAATTTTCCTACATGCATATCAGTTTTGTTAGTTACATTTGAAAGAGTATTTTGAAGGCTTTTTCTATATTCTTTTAGGTTTGCTATGTACACAAGCTTAACGCAACATAGAGCTATTCTAGACCTAGTTGGTACACCAAAACAACTGGCTGGCACAGCTGATAGTGAGTTGCTGACTGTACATGTTCACGTTAACAGTAACAAATCTCGAGCGTAGCCGCACTTACTATTTGACATATAGCTTTGCTTATATCAAAAGGACTGAAACTTATTTAGATCTGAGCACTCATTCAGTAACTTTTCAGACGATTATAGTCGAAATAGACCTCTAAAACTCATTCTCGAACATTTGTTTTTATCGAGTATTGACTACTGAAATAGGTTTCAAATTTGACAATTTTTTACTGTCTTTCACTGAAAGCTATTAATTTGACTCCGCAACAATTACTTTCCGTTTAGTCAACATTATTCACTCTTAGCGATTTGTATGAACTTAATTGATGGTGTTCACAAAATTGAGACAAATTTACGACACTAACCGCGTTCCATTTTCGTATACATTTTGACACACCATGCCAAAATGGCAACCACCTTCCACCCCGGGTACACCTCTATAATTGTACACACCCTAACGCTAAGTTGTAGCTATTTCTCACGTTCGACAAGGATATTTGCGAAAACTTCTAACGCAAAAAAAAGGATACTTCTTCCAGTGGGGTGATGCTGAATACATCTAGATCGTTGTTTTTTCCTCCCTAGTAATATATTATAGAAACTGACAGCAACATGTAGGCATGCATACGTGCGGTTTCACTCCCCCAATTTAATAATCAACATGTCTTGCTGTATATGCGTATGATGAAGAACTCATTGCGGTGTTGAAACAAATTCCATTAGATACGAATACTACCAATAGCTGGGGCTGGATATGGTATGGCGCACATATAGGTACAGTGTATAGGTATACAAATTGAGCACATGGGATGCTGATGCCGTACGGGTGGCTGTACGTAAATGAAGGCGAGTGGCATCGTTATTGACTTGCCTCTGAATAATATATGCGTCGACAGATAGCTATGAGGATATTTTGTGGCTTTCTGATTATATTACAAACGAGCGTATCCTGGAGCATCTAATCCAAGTCTGAGTTTTTGGGAAGTTTTCTAATTACTTGTGCAAGGGTGGGTGTACGTTGCTTTATTGACAGTCGAATGTTTACAAAACAATTAACCCTTGTGCATATAGAAGGTGGGTTTTATTTTTTTCCCTGGGAGGGGATAGGTAGACTTGTCTGTTTATCTGGATGTAATTCAAGGAGCACGGGAGGTTTTAATTTGTGCTTAATTTAAGTTGGTTTTGGTAGTTGAGGTTGGTGCCTATTAGGGTTAAATTTGCAGAAACTTTTGAAAATAACGATTTGTGAAGAGTCAAGCGGGCTTAACATTGTTCGACTCGTTGGTTATTTTCGGTTGGGTAATCACATGTAGGCGTATAATTGGGTTAGTAGATATTTTTGTGTATATGTAATTTTTTTTCAAGTAGATTGTAGTTTATTTTGTTGAATGGAGCTAAATGAAAAATAAATTCATCACTCAATGCCTTGTGTTAAGCAAACCGTATTTGAAATTTAAACCTTAGGGAGCTTCTATGGCTAGTTTAGAAAAAAAGCTTTACTATGAAAGCGATATAAATCTATGCTTCACCTACTTTGAGCTTTGGTTACGGCTTAGGAGAGGGTTTCCATTAAACTGCGCAATATGTGGTGAACTCTTACCAGAGACGAAGCACTAAAGCTACATCCGTACTTCTACAAACTCCCGATAGAAGACCTTTTAGAATAAGCAGCGTAGGTTAAGGTAGGTATATTGAAATGAAATCACCTCTCATGGGCCATAGGCTGAACCTTTAGTAGCCACATCACTTCTGGACACCTTTGGGCCCACAATGCTTTCTCTGTATCAATCAGTCTGCGGAACTTCTTGCCGTTTATGAGTTTCATCTAATTTAGACCAATAATAGTTGGTAAGCAAAACCAGGCCCCAGATTCTGTAATGCGAAAACGTTGAAACGTTTTCGTGCCGCACGATTAATTTTCTCTAAGTTACAGAGTTATATCGTTTGTGAACACCTTTCAAAGTTTCACTTTACGGAATACCTACCAGATAAATGTAGTTCGCAACGCTTTTCGAGGTGATTTTAATAAGGTTTTTTTAATTTTTTTTTTTGAGTTTTTGACGCATTTTTTTAAGCGTATTTGGGCTGTTTTTCTTAGTGTTTTTAATATTTTTATCCAGCGTTGACACGTATTTTGATGCATTTTTTTGAAGCAATATGTTAATTTTTTTTGGAAAGCATTCTAATGCATTTTACAACGTTTTTGAGGAATTTTCTATGCGTTTATTGGCGTGTTTTTTCATGCTAGAAGTTTTAAATCTGTTTCTGGGGCATTTTTATTTTTTAACGTTTTTTAAGCGCTTTTACGTTTTTGGATGTACATAGTTCTGACGCGTTGCTGATAATGTGTTTCTTGATGCATTTTTCAACGCGTTTTTAAAGGCTAAGTCCTGCTTTTTTTCGAAAAGTTTTTTTAGACGTCAAAAAACCTTTCGAAGAAGATTTCAACGAGATTTTTTTTTGCTTTGACCAAACACAACACGAGTTCAAAGTAAATCCTCTTATCTTTTTGTTTATAGTCTTAGCTGAGATAAGAGAGTTTTTGATGTTCTGCCTAAAGATGACCTAGACAGAGTTCACTGGGGATCGTTTGGAGAAAGAACTTGAAAGTAGTGAAAGACATTTTCAGGATAGGGTTTACTATAGGTATCACAAACTGACATCGGTGGAGAGATCGAGTGAAGAATCACTTTTGCCAAGGCATTTAGGCGATATTTACCGTACAGAAATTGAACCTTCCGGAATGTGGATGAACACTATTTTGACGCAATATATGAAAAACTCCTCGGATCATATTCGGTCGTGCAGTAAGCTTTAGCCATTTCCAAGACTTCCTGCGGTTCCCATCTCTTCATTCCAATTCAGATCCAATACTGTTATTTACATGCATGCAATTCACTTCCCCGACTTTCATCATCTCAAGGTATTCCCCACACCACATCCTCTATATCCACCTGCTGATTCTCTAAACCAAACAATCCCATACGTGTACATCTCCAGCTCGACCCGAAATATAAAAGCAAGTGTTCCGCAACACCAATCATTCAAAGACAATTTGTTGAGTGATGCTATCGAGCATTGCTTTGCTCTAAATGATATACAACTACGAGCACAGATATCTATCGGCCATGTTTTCCAAATGAAGCACACACCCGCCTTCGGTTCAAAGATAAAATGCAGGATGCTATGGATGCCTGCAGTGCCCCCCCAAATCCCTATAATGATGGCCGCCGCAAGATGTTATTTTCTGCTCATCTTCTTGTTGGTGTTTTTTTTTCTGTCTCTCCTCCGTCCATCCGATATCGTAACATTTAAATAAATCGGATCAGAAAATGTTTACAAAGAGCCGAGTAAACTAAGGACAGGGCCAGCGAACAAAAAACACAAACAACAGCAAAAGATGAAACACGCAAACGAATAGGTACCGAATTAAAAAGGGTTATCTCTTGGGAATTGCAGATAAAATATAAAATTAGGATATACCTTTAAACGCAGGCAGTCTCATTCGTGAATTGGTATGGACTTTCTTATTTTTGGCGGGCAGTGGAATTGCTCCATTTTGAAGTTAATTGCTCGCAACCCGCTGTTAAGCATAATTATTTGGAACGTGGAATTCAGAAAGTGAGAGAGGGCGGCACCTCATAATCGCCTCAACAAGAAACTCCAATGGGCTCGTGAAATTTACAAAATTAATTTCAAACTCTTTGCATTTGCATAGCGAGATAAAATTTGAAATTTTAAGCGCGGAAAATTGCCACTTCCATGTGCTTGTCCAATCGAATGTGTTTTTCTGTCTGCATTGAGTATGAGTATGAGTACCTATGGTGGGTAGGTAGATTTGAATTTATGTGCCCGCACCATCATATCGTGTATATTGGTGCAGGATCTTAGATTTATAAAATATGGTCGATGGAAAATATCGCCCCGCACACATATTGCGGCGAAACGTTTTGTAATAAAATTTTTGAGAAAACTTTAGTCGCACATGTGACCAGAGAGGGAGTCGTTGTCGATTACACTAGATGGGTACATGGATGCGCAGTGTCTTCCATGCCATGGCTACGTGCTGAACGACGTCATAGACAGCCACAGGAAGGTGATGGCGTCGTGTGTACCTACATCTAATGGAAGGGGGTTCGGTTCTCTTTTTGCAATCCATTTCGTCTCTTGTAGATTCTGAAGGATATACTGTAGTTTATCGAAATGAAATTATGAATAACAGAGTGATACGTTCACTAATTCATGCATTGGCGGGCAAGCATCAGATTGTATGCTTGCAGGGTGGAGATATGTTACCATCAGCCATTTGAAAAGGGTTAGTTCAGTTGTGTAAAGTCAGACGTGAATCTACTTTAAAGGCGCGAATTCGTTTTCCAAAAAACAAATTGAAAAGGTTGCTCGGCAATAAACAGCATTGCTTAAAGCCGTCTTCAGGTATTGGGAAGCAATTAAAAAGGAGTTCAGGCAAATTCTGTTCGCAGTCTTAACGGCAACCTGTAACAGACATAAGACCATGGCAAATATATACCCTCCTTACTGTAGGTACCTTCATTTTAGAGCATAAACATGTTTTCTAATAATTCGCTCGAAAGTCAAACATTAGTAAATAAATTAAAAAAATAAATAAAATATTTTATTGGGCAGAATAGATTGGTCTGGATGAGATGTGTCCTGAACACAAAAACTCGGGAACGTCACTTTTTCGACGTCAGCCATATATGCGAACTGTCAACTTAGTACTCAGTCATGAATTTCTTGACTAGATTCGTGGGTTACTCCTCCATAAACGTCAACTGAAACAGCTGCTCATATGACCGATTTTAGCCAAAAAAACTGAGATACATCTAGTGAGACAGCTGTCAGACTTACTAAACTAAAAACTTGTACGTTCCCATTAATTAATAAGTTAAAATGTCAGTTTTAATAAAAATAACTCACATTTGCGTTTATCCAAAATCAAAATGTCGATTGGCCCATAGCCAAAGGAATTGTTCGTAATCCATCTGCAAAAAGAAAAAACAATCATTTAGTTAAAAAAATGCAAGATTTTTTCTCAACTATACGAAGTTTCATTTCAGAAAAAAAAATCCTATACCTACATCCGTACACAACGTTCCGTGAAAAGTAAGATATTTTAAACTAACATTCAGTTGTCAGTCAAATAAATTTATCAATGGACACCCAATCGGCTTTCGTTGTCATTCATATTTGATGCATACAAATGGCGATCAAATTATGCAAATAATTTCATAGACTTTATTCAGCTGACAGCTTGACGACGACGCCTTCCCATAATAACCAGAAATATACAAACGAAAAAAAATTGCGCCGTCACTTCAAAGTCAAACTTCTAACGCGAGACGTTGTGAAAACTGAAAAGTTATAATGTCACTGTGAAACTAAAACTAACATCAAGCCATGTGACAAATATTACGGGGAACATGTATTAAAATTAAGTTTTCTGCTTCACAACTATAGCGATGACAGCGGCGTTTTTATTTCTTGCCTTCCCGTTCCCAATGACAGATGTGTCGCCGGTGTCATTTCCTCATGATTTGGAAAATATTATTGTGTTGTTAAGCTTAATGTGATGTAGCTTTCCTATGACGGGCGTAGGAGAAAAACAAGGACATCGTCCCAGTTACGCTCAATTAATTCATTCAACAACTCTAGTTCCATTCAATTAAGAATTTTGCGAGACAGTTCAGTTTATGTATGTTAAACGATTTGCGCTGAATATTGTGTTCTGTCGTTGACTTTGGATTCCCATAAGCATCGTTACAACGGCGACTGTATCGACAGAGCAGCTACTAAGTGTAATGCCACTGATGTATTTTTGTCGACAAGAAGACAACCAAAATAGTCAACAATGAGGAGGTGAGCTGACTATGCGTTGCGAAGCAATGCGATGTACCCTATAATATTTTGCAGTTCTTTTTGGTTTAAGTAACATTTTGATTTGTAATAAGATAAGAAATTGTTTGCCACGGTCAATATCATTTTAAGGTTTTAGGAAATCGTGCGTGTCAACAGGTTAAAATGACCTCAAGCACTCGTGAATTTATTTAGTTTTCCATTTTCATTCTTAACTTTATGTAGATAGGTATATTCGATATACCTATCTACATAAAGTTAAAAATGTTAAAAAGTTTTCTAATAAATAATTTTAAAGGATTAGGCAATTTTTTTTTAAAGAATTTTTTAAAAAATATGTGTAAAATATTGATTTACATAAAAGTCAATGGGTCTTCCGGCAGTTAAAGATTTTTCACATTAGCTTATCAGTTTGACCTAGAGGTGTGATGACTGTTGATAGAGAACAAAGATGACATATCGCAGTTGGCAGATGACAGATGATAGATGATAGATGACAGATGGTATAGGGTAGACGACAGGTAGATGACAGGTGACAGATGCGGAGAGATATCAAATGACAGATTGCTGGTTACAAACAATTGACAGATCAAAGATAACTGCTGACTGATGACTGATATCACTTGACAGAGGGCAGACACCAGATGACAAGTGACCGATTTCAGCAATGTTGTAAAAGAGGACGTTTAAGAAAATAATTTTGACGAATTTAGTCAAGAATTTCGTGACTGAACACTAAGTTGACACTTTGTATAGGAATATGTATGGCTGACTTCTGGAAAATGACTGTGCGAATCAAGTACTTTCGTTCAGGGTACATCTAGTCCAATCCAATCGAATAACTGATTTCTAAATATGGCTAGTAGCCAACTGTCATACTGTAAGGCTTTGAAGTTGTACAAGGAATCGACCGAAATGTGTTGTTCGAGTGGTATAGTAAATTTTATAAAGCCCGATGAAGTAACCTAAGCCACTTCTAAATTCAGTGCTTATAATAACTAAGGTTACCCAAAAATTTTCTACAAAATATTTGAAAGTAAATCACTGAAAAACATTTGAAATAAATGAAAAAGTCCGTTCATATACTTCAGGAACAAGTTTACGGTCAAGTCAGGATCACTTCTTCTGATAAATGAGAAGCAGAAGCAGTCGCAGATTAAGGAAGTTTACCTCAATTAGAACAATGAGGCCGTTTATAGCTTTCAAAATTGTTTCCGAAAGAAAACGTTATACCAACTTGAAAAAAAAAATTAAATTGAATACCGCTGCTGAGTCCTATGATCCTATGATTTTGCAGCCGCTTTACTAGGCGGTACTACATTTAACAAACTTATAAACAAATTTGTTAAAAGTTCTTGGAAACTTTTTTTTTCGAGCTAGTTGCAGTCTTAGAACTATTTTTTTTTTGAAAAGAACGACCCCCGTAATACAAACCGTCATAAAATGTAATCCACCCTATGATGCTCATAGGTATACCTACTAATCTGATTGTATTGACTCATTCGGTTTAATATGTTTGAGTTTTGTCAAAAAAAAAAACAAACAAAATTACACTCTCCTTTAAGACCTGTTTTTGTTTTCCAATCTATTATCCTCCATCCATGCATATATAAATTGACTGACCCAAAAAAAAAGACAGAACGTAGAATGAGAAAAGGATTCAATGGAAAATATTTATCCAGAATCACGTATTTTGTAAAAGTACTTTTCCATGTAGTTTCATTCCTCTATGAGTTTTGCTCTTATTATGCATGATGAGAGAGCAAAAACAAAACATGGGTTACAGCCATACTACCCTTGGTAGGTATAAAAGGCCATGAGTTTGCAAAAATAAGATAACTCCTCGGAAAATAGAACAAACCGAATCAAAGGGCAGAAGGAGTAGACCAACCAAAAGCAGCACAAAAAAAAAGGATACACATCAGTAAATATTCATTGAGCAGAAAAATAATAGGATATTCCATTGGGCCCAGTTTTCAGAGCACACACTCACTCTTTGTGTACTCTGTGTACTTCCACCGCATAGCTATTTGTATCCTTTTGGGAAATATCTAATGGATCCTGATGAGAAGGGAAAATTCTAGACAGAAAAAAAAATGAAGGAAAAACTATGAACACAAGTCCAACGAAAAAGAAAAAAGAAAACGCCACATAGCTACTCATGGAAAAGAGGAAAACTTTAGCGCAAATACCCACTTTCGTCCTGAAAAAGAGAAAAAAATATATGAAAAGTTTCTCGTCCATGTTGATGGGCCAACACTATCGTCGTCGTATTCCCAAATGAATATGTGGATATGCCGAGGCACTCGCGTGCGGTATAAACGCAACGAGTGTGGCGAATTATCGTCGTAATTCAACATCAACTATACCCCGCCGCCGCGCCATTGCGAAGTGAGCCAAAGTGCGGGCGAAAATTAGTTTTTAGGCAGTTTTCTTTCTTTTTTTTTCTGTCGGTTCATGGCGAGATTAGGCGACTCATCGCTAATCAAAGTCTACGCGAACTTTTAATTAAATCAAGTCTTGAGATGCAGCCATAGGGAGAGCCAAGATGTTGTAGACACAGTCGCTGCCTATACGTAAAACTTTTTTGCTTATAAAAGAAAACGAGCCAACAAATGTTGACGTTGTTAAACATAATTCAATTAGTTTGTTCGTTTGGGAAGGGCGCTGCCACAAGTTTCATTGTCAGTTGGACTGGTGTACATTTTATGAAGGGGAGGCTAATATTTTTAAGTTTGGCCGTAATCATGCATGAGTTTTTTAGCAAAGTAACAAGTTTAACAAAAAATTACAAACACCTTTACTGGAATTGATTGATGACTGAAAATATGATGGACAAATGCATTTTCGACAGCCTTCGATCTGATATGGATCATGAGAATTTATAAGCCCAAACGTCGAAACTTAAGTATGCGAAGCTTGAATAAATTCCACTCCCACGCCACACAAGTTAAAAAATGGAGGTCTCTTAAATATAACTGGCTGTTAAGTGCAAAAATCAGCTTGAAGGTGAAGACTTACTTACTTACATTTGAAGGGATGAATCTTGGCCTAAACCCAGGAGTCAATTATAAGTTGAACGCAGCAGTATTTCCGTTTGAGTTTGGATAAAATTCGATTCCTGGCTAAACTGCAGCCATCTTTTCTTACTTAAAGTCTTCAGTTTGAATCTTAAGCCTGTGCAGAGGTATGGAATGCGTGACTGCCCCAATAAGACTAACTCCGATCACTTCTGAGTGACTTTTGGTACTACCATCTCATCTATGTGGGTCTTTCAATCATTCTTAGAACTTGCAGCTAATGCCTAATCTGCTGCGTTCAATAGTGCGGCTTTCTCTTTTCGATTACCTTGCCGGGTGTATCAAAAAAATTATCTGCCATATTCTCCTATTTTATACCAGGGAGCTGCCAAGCAGTGAGCGACAGAACGATTGAGCGACGTTGCTCTGCCTATAATAGAAACGCTAATCACTCAGGGCTTATGTGACCATAGGCATACCATTTCATATGTTTTAAATTCTTGGAGCGACGCTGCTCTGCCGCTTGTCGCTCAATGCGTGGCTGCTCCCTTTACAGGGTTGAAGCGGCTGGCAACCTTACATACAGAAATACTTTATTGCCCAAGGGATCCTATCCATTTTTTCTGCCATTTTTTTTTTTAAATTTTAAGATACATATTGTTTTTGTACAAAATTTCAAACTCGAGATATTAATCAATTCTGACATTACGATGATAGAGAAACTCAGAAAAGTGGGTCTCGAAATTCTGTCCATTTGTCTGTCTGTTCGTATGCTACTGAGGCCTACAGCCTAAACGGCTGCCCGGATTTGATTTAAACTGATTTAAACTTCGGATTTGGAGTTTGGGACTGATATTTTTTTTTTGCACGGTAACCTTAATATTAACGGTACTTCCCATATCTACAAAATTTTCATACCAGTTTGATTTGTTCGAAAACGGCTCTAACGATTTCAACCAAAATTGATATTTAAGCTTAAGCTTGTGAGGTTAACAAGACTGCTTACTCAGTTTTTAGCTGCAAAAATGGAATAGGTGCTTTCAAAATTTGGACATACATATGTATCTCCAGAACAGTCCATACGATTCTAATAAAAATTATTTTTTTAGGTAAAGTGTTCACTTCTAACTTAAGCAAACTGAGTAGCCACTTTCAACTACTAAATTTAATTTAAAAATTGTTTTTTGGTGAGGCCCAATGACTTTTCCAGTCTTTTTACGGAGATTTGCTAAATGCTTTAGTTAAGCAAGGAAAGATTACAATGCTCAAATGCCCAAACAACAGTCTGATAAGATAACGAGGACTATACCCTAAACGCAAGTACCTACTAATCTCTTGGCACGCAAAGGTAGTTAAGTTGTTTCCACATATTTGACAAATTTATACCTATTCAAAAATTGTCCTTAGCAAACCTCTAGGACGAGCCCGATTTCTATTGAAAAGCTGTACATCTCCCTCTGATAATAAAGGGCTATTGCCTTTCTACGTTCTCATCCGCCTCTCCAAAACATAGAGCTACTAACCACTACCAACCACAATACCACTTCGTATTATGACAGCCATTCCAAGTTTAGTTCCCCTTTCCTGCAGCTAAAGTCTTTCTGAGTCATTCCCATACTCATTCACATGCCGATTGGGATTTCAGGTCAAAAAAGCCCTCAAACCACTTTGAAGTGAATCTCCTGCGCCGATCAATTGAACTCGCTTCCTATCAATATTCCCGCTACTTCACCTTCGAACCCACTTAGCCAGCAACCCACACGACTCTCCCAATTAGTATGCAAATGATTGGCCCATAAATCTCCCGTCCAACTAGACGAGCTCAACAAAAGTGCATCCATTTGCATTCAACTTGTTGTTTATCAATTGAAGAAGAACAGCTATAAGTGTTTCACGCGAAGGGAAATATAAATCAATAAATGCACCTCCTTACATTGTTGGCCATGCAGAGTGGTGCTGCACAACACGCAACATTTGTTTCTGCATTGGCCAGCCCCTTTTCTTATTCAGAGACGGCGACTATTAAAACGGCAGGAGCTGCAATTGCTTGCAGTTTGCATTAATTTAATATTTTATACGATATTTTCGAATGTCACGCAACACAGTTGCTCCGGGATTGGCGCTGCAAAACAAATATGGCAATATCCACTCCAACAGATAAGCGCGCCCGAGTGTACTTCTATTTCGAAAACAATTTCACACGCAGATGCTAAGCTAAATAAAACTTTCATTTTGAATTGCAAAAGTTGCAACAAGTTGTTTTTATTTTGTCTCCCTCCGCGATGGAACCAACCGATACCGGTATACTGTAACCGAAGGTATACAGATACAGCTACAGCTACAGCTACAGATCCACGACAGTATGTGGGGTGATTAGCTGCCATAAGTCGACGTGTTATGAGACGCTAATATGGGATCGTAAAATTTAATAAATTATTATCAGGTTGGCGTTTGCGGCCGACCTCTCTGAGACGATATTTTCCGGCCTTTGGACTTTTGCCTTATCTGCGACTGTCGGTTCTTGTTTCCATCCAACCAAAGACACCCTTGCGCCGATTCATCACTTTCACTTTCAAGTGTCGGTGTGTTTCTCATTTTCTAGGATTCATGCGAACGGTGTAATAAAAAACCAAGACCGACACGACGAGAACCCATGCATCCCGCTGTGGAACTGGGTTACCCTAAAGAGTTCAACTCGTTTCGCTGGCTACCTAAATCGTTGCTTAATCCCCTGTAGTCGCCTTTGAAATTGAAAGTGTTGCAACCATAGACAGAAGAGATGCGGGAAACAAAACAACGCATTGTCTATCGGACGAAAACGATTTGAAGGATTTATGACTGCGAAAAATTGGAATAAAAACCTGACCCGCTTTTTAACCAGAAGCATACAAAAAAGCATTCGAAATGCAACAGACGGAAGGGTTAAATTGAGATTGGCTCGGTTGTAAACCACACGCTAAGTGTTGGAAAATATTTATATAGCTACCCTTCGATGCAGGTTGTCAGAGGAAGAGATATATGGTTCCGCTAGGAATTTGACGCACAAAAGGATTATAAAAAAATGGAATCTGGACCGTCTTTGGTATGTGATAGGAATACGCTGGTGATCTGGCGGAGCGTCTTAAATAGTTTGGAAAGTGAAAACAAGGCTATTGTTAGGCAGAAGACTACTTTTGATGTCCTGCAGAGTGAGTTTCGAATTGAAGGCGCATGTTGAATGAGAGAAGAGTGTGTCATGTTATGCGGAATTCACTCTTAGTCGTGGGTGATTGAATGCTCATCGAAATAGGACTGCGCTGATATAGGTAGATACCATATACTATTTGAAATAATCTGCAGCAAAATCATGTGACTTTCTTACCGGCAAACACATGTATAAGGTACATACCTAGGATCACCAAAACGGTCTGGTCCAGGCAGCGCTGTCTTCGGGTAACTGCCCATAGTTGTGAACTCCATGTATGTTTTATTTGTTTGGTGGTAAGTGTTTAAGTTTTGTTTTTCGAAAGACATCAGGAGCCCATATTTTTTGCATGCATGCACTTTTATTTTAATGCACCGTATAGCTTTTTGATTTATAATCTGTGATCAGCATCTCACGTGCTTAAAATACTTAATAAAGTCCCTATGGCGTGTACTATTTGCATCCAATTTAATCGCTTCGTCCATGGAATTGCAGCTTGTGTGTTAGGTTAAGATGGAGCTCAAAGAACAACCAACATTAACATATGGGAGGAGTTCCAGCGTGCACTAGCAGCAGAACCTACCTACCTAAATGGTAATCCCCGTCCAATCTCCTCGTGAAATGATGAAAATATATATAATGAGTAGCCTTAAACCTTTCTAACTCACCTAGTTCGTGCCAAGTAAGGGTGCTAAAGAAACGTACATCCGCAGGTGCATTAGAAGATTACAGCCCGTAAAGGCTAAAAGTTATGCAGGAGGAGGCTCCCCCAGTAAAAATTCAGCTAAAAAACAAAATTTTGCAGCTAAAACTTGACAGAATATAATTTAAGGGCTTTTGTAGTAGAACCTAAAGAAGTCTCAAAGACTGGCAGTAGAACTTGGAACCAATTATTATCCCGGCCTACCTTCGACTTGGCCGATCTGCTGAACAACACAATTTCCTAAACAAACACTTCAAGAAGTGACATCAGAGAAGCCTTCAATGTTAGACCGTTTTAGGTGACAGACAATAAGCTTTCTTATGATTCGAAGTTTTATTTCTCAGACGTATCTTCGTCTAAGTAAGTTCACAGCTTAAAACTCATGCTGAGGAATGTTAATGTGAAGCTATATGCTTTGCAATGCACTGGATTATGGTATCAAGGTGGTCATGCTTTCGAAAAAAACCTTTTACAACAATGTTCGGAATGGTTTTAGTGTTGCTTGAAGGCGAGTTTGCAAGCTGTCTATATTTATTTACTGATCTAAGGGCTATAGCAAAAGCAAGAGAGAAGTGAGTAAAGGTCTCTCCTCTTGGGAACGTCAAACAAATATCGGACTTTTAGCAAATTTACAACGACCTCGAGAAGTCTCAGCGTAATAGGGTACCTATACGGGGTCTCATATTCTCAACACCATAAAGATCCCATTCGGATTCGGTGCCACAAGGACGCTTAGTTTCAGGCACGGCATCAAGTTTTATAGGTTCCTTCACTTCAAAACATATCTCAAACAAAACAAATGGTTATCTGAAAAGCTCGTCTTAGGGTCCTATAATGTGAATCTTTTGCCAACGATTAAAAAATAATAATAGTTTATTTTCTTCCAAACTTCCTTAAGTTTGTTGCCCAAAAAAAAACATTCCGTAGTCTCTCACCCCAAGATGTGTATCTTTCGCCACCGAATCATTATTCCAGACATCTTTTCCCAAGAATAACGGTCAACTAGGTAGTCCAGTAAATTGGAAGCGAAAAAAAACTGCTTGCTTACTTTTTATGCAGTTCAACAACCCATTTTGTAAAGAAATGTAAACTCAACATCCGCTTCGTTACCTTAAAGACTAAGAAGTGTGAATTTGTTTCCTACATCTGTTACATCATGGACTATCTTAAGTGCTGAGACCACTTAAGGGACGGCTCTAACCGATGCCGAAGGAATTCACGTGTAGTCGTAGTCCAGACATACTTTTAAGGTAAATTAATTCAATTAGCAAAGGACCAAGAAGGTGGTGGACATAGGGGATCCCACCAGTGCTAGTGCCGATATTTCTCGTGTTTTTATTATGCCCCCTGCAAGTGTATTTTCGACAAAGACGGAGCAGCTTTCAATAGACGGAATTTGGCAAAGAGAAAAACAGAAAATTCCACAAACCTGACAGCGGGGCACAAGAACAAATTGTGTGCATAGCTTATCCCCACCACAAAGTCTTCTGCTTGCAACCAACGGACGACGACATGACACTTCAAAGGTGCACATCCATATAAAATGCATAAATTATGATTATGTGTGTGTATCTAAGCTGTTTGAAAGCAGCACTCCTGGGACTGGAGACTTCCATATCCGTTCGCACGTATCAATATTCCAGACTTTAGTTGCAGATATTTTATCCATCCCACCGGTAATGCTATCCGATGAATAAAATATTTCCACACACACACACACACCCATGGAGAGGTAATCCCATTTAGGTTTTGTGCAGAACTCCATGTGCAACTTAATGCAATCCCACCATCAGACAGGATCAATTCAATATGCACTGGAATACTCTCTGCTGACATTCCCTGGCTGGCAGGATATGCGCATGTAGGTATGTATCTATGAAGTGTATCCGCCATGTTACCTCAATGGGTATCTGTTTTTCTTCTCGCTGTGTCATTTCCCCCTGACTGGGCTCAGGTCAAATTATCATTTTGGATGAGCAAAGGCGGCCATTATTATGTCGACGGAGAGGGAAGAAGCCAGCCAACCTTGTACGTTGGAGCGAAAAGGACATAAGACGCTGCTACTGTACCTAGGTGCAACAAGAAGAACAGAAAGAAAATACTACAGATAATGGCCGATAGGGTGACAATGGTTTATATGCGAGACACGAACGAGAGTGCATTCCGTCGAAGGGACTTGTTTGCGCGCGGATTAACGAACTGAAATTCTGATAATGTCATTCCCTCTGGGATTGTACTAATAAAACAAATATAAATAGCTTCCTTTTTTATGTGGTTTTTGTGCGCGCTAAAAAAACAAATTCAATTGTGCAGTGGACCTAATCCCTACATGACATAATCGCTCTCAAATATTAATAAATGCCCACGGGAACATTAACGACAGAAGCTCAAATTGAGTGCAGTCATTTGATAATCGCATTCGACGCGGGCTAGATTTGAATGCAAATTTTTTATTAGTAAATTATGCAAAGTCCACATCAAGTGCGCTGTCCGATAAAATTGATATTTTATGAAAACGCTGTAAAAACTTATATTAGAAGTCAATTAGTTTTGATAATCCATATTGAAAGTGATTTTGTGTGCTTTGTTGCGGAATTAAATTGAATTCATTTTTATTACATTTATATTGTAGGTGGAGATTCGGAACGGTGGGAGGAGGGCATCAGCACTCGGCAGCCTTGGAATTTGCTGTAAAAATGACCAATCTGGGAAATAATAAAATGTGCAATATCGTTTGATCGTTGGCAGCTCAATTTACATAAGTATAAAACTTTAACGGATCATGAACGACTGGACTTTTACTGAAAACGTTTTTGTTGACAACTTATGGCGGGGGAGTGACTTCTGTTCTACCGGCGGCTTTGATTTAAGTTAAAAATATTTTCCCGCCGGCAATGTTTAAGCATTTATTCAACTGTTTTATTTACACTCTTTCGTATTTCTACGTTCAGTCAGTGTCAGTTTAGTCAGACGGCAGATAAACAGGGACCACATTAGACCTTTATATCCAAGGATCGCACCCACCTAGACCTATGACGAAAAAAGATGTTAAGGGACCTGACAGAGAAAGATACCAGTGATTTTCATAATGAAACTTTAGGGGATGATGACAGAAGCTCATCCGTATCTCAACGAAAATTACCATCAACTTGTAAATTTGTAAAGTATTCTGGATTCACAGGTATGTAGCTATAAAAGGGTCAACACTACAAGGGTTGGACTAATTCTCCATTTGCATCGGTTGGATTTCGAAATAAGCCTTTCTCTTAAATTCATTCATCGTATTTGGTTTCGCAAAACTCCAACGAAGGATACGTCCCGGCTCCATAGCTACCTTTCGTAGCCTGAATCTACTCTTGTTACACTGCACAGCCTGACTCTCATTGGTATATCAAATTAAAAGCAAGAACGATATTTTCCGGCTCTCCGCATTCATTCGCAGTCAAACATCTCATTCAATCAACGTAAGATCTTCACATTTTGTCGGTTAGAAAATTTGGTCAAAATTTGTCGCAGTGGCTCAATCTATGATCAGTTAAAGATTCTCAATTTAGACATTTGGATTCTGAAGAGAATTCTACTACGGATCGCCCCTTTGAGAGGAGTAGGTTCTATATTCACATCTTGCGACCACACTTTCAAAAAATTTTAATCGAAGTATGACTGACAACTCAAGATTTCTCTAAATTTTTTCGAAAGGCTATAAAAATAGCCTTTGTTCAAAAAGAATTTCTCTCTTTCCCTGAACCTTTAAGGGGCTTATAGCAAGGCTATGTGGACTACTTTTTTCCTTCGTTGGCAGTTGAAACTGGGCTTCATCCACCAAGGTCCTAAGAGTACCACATTACTTAGTCGACTGCTTAGATTGGCAAGCATTAAGAACTCCTTGCGCAAAACTAAGGAGGGGCCCATTAAAGACTTCACTTTTATGCGTAGGTAATTACTAAGTATTGAGTGGGTCATCAAAAAATATGCACATAGGTAATTGTTTTCAACATCGAAAAAGACGAGCTCCAGGAAGCAACTGACGCAACAAAATATGAAACAGCTATGCCTAGAAGATCGTCTAGAAGGTAAGCGAACATTTTTACGAAAAAGCCAATATAAGTTAAGTCAAGCACAAGCGCTGCCCTAGACAAAAAATCCAACTACGACTATCCTTATATACCAAAATTTCCACAATTGTATAATAAACTACTTGTGTTGTTGTTTGGGCGCCATTTTCTTTTAATTGGAATTTTTTGAACTCTCGTTTGCTAGGTCTCCAAGAGCGGTAGACAACAATTGACTATTTAGAGGCTCATCACCTCAATACCGCATTGACGTAAGTAAATAATTGGCGCAGTGCTTAGTGTGTGGGGTTATACTGAGCTAGGGGTTCTTGGTTCGGTCTCTGGAAAGACACAAATCACATCTGAAGGTTATTTTTCACCGCAACATCTCTCACGAACGTCGGACGAACATCAGAGAGTACCTACAATTGTTTTGAAGAAGCTTCTCAACTATAAGCAGTTCGAACTCGGTATAAAAACTATTTAAAGTGTTGCTTTGGGATGCAGAAGTTAAGGCCCTTTTCGAAACGTAAGTCAGCCGGCGGTCACCGAAAACAGGCTATCGCCATTCCAAAGGTAATAAAGCCCTCGTATGGAGTTACTTTAAACATATGCACTGCCGGACTTGCAAATTTTGTTTGAAATAATACTGCGTCTTCGTGACAAAAGCCAATTTGAAAGAACTGTCTATCTAACAGCTCTTAAAAGAATGCGACGGTTCAAGTTTAAGCAAAAGCAATGCCCATCTTTTTATCTACCAAAAAAGTCTTACTCACACTATGCCATCGACCAAATTTGTTAAACAATTGTTGCTAAACTACAAAAGTACATGAAAAAATTTAAACTTTAACGATGCTGTATACACCCAATCTGAGATGAGTCAAGTTGCCAAACGACCAACTATACATGCTCGTACTGTCCAGACAGTACCTGCTATAACCCAAGTGATTTGTGACAAATTGTTGTGAACTCATTGTTGGACGTTTTAAGGACTCACTCAAATATTAGCATTTGACGGACTCTTCTTCTCAGAGATGAACATGTAATTCAACTTTCAGACGTGATGCGACTTCAGTCCGCGGAGTTATTGAACAGGGGTTTAGTGAACCCTGATTTGCATGCGAACGAGCGCTAAAAGACTGATTTTGTTGCGGTTTACGTTAGGGTGCCTTGTCCGAAATTAAATCATGCTATGCGAGCATGTAACCCTCACTCACAAGAATATAAAAGGCATCACCTGCTTTTCATTTCAGGGGTCAAGTGGACCCACGGATTCTAAATTATCCATCAGGGACAATCCATATGTCCAACTTGACCCATCCGACTCACCCTAGGGACGACCGCCAGATAGCGCATGGATTCAAGAGCACGTCCTGTAGTCCGGGTCGGATAAAAATCAAAATAGAAATAAATGTCTCAATATTTTTTCAATGATTTATTTTCCTTCCGTTTGCATTCGAACCCTTTGTCCTCCCAAATTCCAATATCCTCTATTCGACCATTAAAAAGGACATCCCCACTGTCCAGCTATAAATCAACTACCACCTGTTTTCACACATGAGAATTATTTTTCATTGTCACCTCTATTTGTAATCTCTCCCCTCACATATACCACCCAAATGTTGGATAATGACAACTCCTCCATCATGCCTTCAACTGGCACATAAAAATGTCTCCTTTTCCTCCAGCTCCAGCCATTTGCTCGGGCTCGTCATTACCAAGTCGACCGGCTCCTGACACCATACCATTGTTGCCAAGGAAATACCGTTCGCCCCTCCAGTGCCATCATTCATAAAGACCTTAAAATCCATATCAAACCAACATTTATCATTTACCAAAGTGATTTACTGCGCCATGAACTTTTCGTTGGTTTCCCAATTTTCGTCTTGCATACCAAATTAGACCCGAAAAAAAAAATTATTTAAAAGATACCTCCGGATATAGACACGTTCTGTGTGCATTTGCATTGGATTTCGTCTTCCAAATCCGAAATCTCCAGACGTTTCACATAAATAACGACTAGTGCCGGCAAGAAAATGGCTTTCAAATAAAATAGATACTCGCCTTGCCCAATCGCCCTCGAGTTGAGAGATTGATTAGTGATTGTGTGCACGCATTTGAGACACAGTGTACCCAGAGTGGTGTGGATTTAGCAACCTTTGCTTTTTCGATTCCGCAAAGTGAAATGGTAAAATATATTTTATATCCCCGACAGTCATTTGGCTAAAAGCATCCTTTTCGAATCCTCTTCCGCGCACTTAGTGCGGTGGTTTTATTGGAAATTGCCCACCGGCGCACTGCATCAGCGCGGTCGACATGGGCTAATCGGTGTCGTCGTTCGATTGCTTGGCAGTGATTTTTGCTAAATATACAAAAACAAAAACACAAATAGATGCATTAACATAATTCCATATGTAGATAGAGAGAGAGATACGTGGATACGCCTGGTATCTGGACGAACGAATACCGCAGATACAACGTGTAATTTTGAATATTTTGGGACATGCCGCTGTGTACGTAAGCATTCCTATTTTTGTATACATGTAGCTGCGCTATAATAAACAATAGATACACATCGTCAGAGAGAAGATCTTTCTAGTTGACGTCACTCTTTGAAATTATATCTAATAATGTCTGTTATTCCTGTTTTTGACGAAGTCGTCGAAATCGACTCATTTGTTTTATTTTCTCTCGTTTGCTGGGAACAAGCAACGCTGCAGTCCTATATACGCTACCCATTCGTATATTTAGCGGACCACTTTGGCCTCGCGCATATATATGATTCGATTGGGGAGATTCGTTGGCTCCAAGCTATCTCGACTTGTTCATTCAGTGTGCTCAAATTTAAATACGAAAAGTTCTGAAAGATATTCTCAAATAATTTATTTTTGTTTTACAGATAGAGGTGGAGGAATTTGTGTGGCGAATGCTCTTTTGTGCATCTTGTGGTAAACAATTTTGTCGCACGTGTGTATGTGCGGAGGAGCGTATATCTATCATTGTCTTTGCCTTCAAAACTTTTCAAATGGGCAATGCATTTGGGAGAATTCCGTTGGCAAAGTTTCATTGAGTCACTTTGCGAAATGATTTTTTGTTGGCAAACACCGACAGACGCAGTATGATAGTTGCAGACGTAATGGCTTTTGGCGCAACTACACTCACTGAGTGGTGATATTAGTCAGTAAAAATAGACATTGCTTGTTATTATTCTAGCAGCGTGGATGGCTAATAATCGGCGTTGGCGAATGCCTTTCCAGATATGGTTGAAAGTTTATGAATAAATATGTTTTACAGTGATGCCGCCCGACTAAAGGGGAAGTCTTTTGAACTTTGCCGATCAATTTGTGATCACCAAGTGGAGTGGAACTGGTGCTGTGCAATTTTTATCATGTTACGTCCAATTACTGAACAGTTCTTAAAACGGCTTACCGGGGCACATATATAAAGCATCTATCGATAGAATTGATGGAGATCAAGGTCTCTGACATGAGAAGAACTGTTGAAAAGGTTTTATTGCAATCGCGCCAGTCAAACACTATCTATACGTATTAGCGCATGATTCCGATCAAAGCATGGCCATGTATACGTTGTGCCTGTATATATTTTTAGCCCTATATCAGTTGAAGATTTCGACAAAAATGATGGGTTGTCGGAAACCGGTGGCACATACCTGCTGGTAACTTTGTTGCCAGGGCACGATCAATAACCAAGAGCGCTACTGAGGCACTTATAACTCTACATCTGGAGTTCGAAAAATAGCCGAGAGCAACCGCATTTAGTGACAGAAGTGCTGACTTGAGTATAGGCATAAAATAGATCTTTTAGGTCACAGTGTCAGCCAATATGGCAAGGGATTTAGAAAATAAAAATAAGAAAAATTCACCAGACACATCATTAGAAGCTTGGTAGAAACAATAAGTGGGAAGGTGTACATAGTCACCGCATCAGGCGATAATGTGTGAAGTGTATAAGGAAACAAGAAATCCAACAAAAAGAGGCGGAAAGCTAAATACTTCCAACTTGAATGCAATTAGAGGCATCTTTAACAAAGACGCAGTGGTGACAGGGCCTGGGGACATCCCAGGGCTTCGTACATATCCATAATTTTATTTAGAGTCGTAGCTAGCTTCGCTTATTTAAAATTGATCAAACAAAAATTCTGTCAATAGTGCAATTAAAAAAATGTTGAAACAGTTCCAAACCTTGTGGGCCCATCGATTAAAGAATTAACCAAAATTTCATCCTTCATTTGACGGTCCTTGGAATCGACAAGGCTAATTTTCAGTGGCTGGGAAAAACACCAAATCATTTCGTCGTTGGTCCCGGCTGCTACTTCGTATATCTTGAAAAATAGCAGGCGGTCCTAGAAGATGATTTTAGTTGCCATCAGGTCTACCAGCCAAAAAATTCAATGAGGTTTTAACCTAGATATTAGTGAGAAATTAGATCAGCTTCTGCAGTAGGGGGGCTTAGGACTGAGCTTTCCCAGCTGAAAGCGACTGTGAATCATATCAGCAAGTATTCGCTGTAGTTGTCTGTTTATCATGACCGCTTGCTTGGCCAGAGTGCATGTCATACATTTTTATTTGAGGGACAAAGTCGCAGATTGCAACGAAGTTTGGTTATTGTCGTATGTCGTGTGATCGTATGGGTCTTATAGCATATATGGTAAGTAGTAACGTATGATTTTGTGACAGTAAATTTGCCGGAGAGATCTGATATTGTCGGCACCCTACAACTAAATTCTTATGCTATTTTCAAAGTTGCCAAAAAATAAAGGAATCAAATGGATGGGGCCTTCAGAAGTAAACCAAATGCTTTTTTATGCCTAGGACGAACTTTTTCATAGCTGCACGACCGCTTTTCCTACTATATTTAGTCCGCGACGGATATAAAAAACCTCTAAAATTCAAAACTTCTTCTATCCATGGTGGATCCAAAAACGAATCCAGCACTCAGTTGATCATTTGTCCGTGCTAAATTGGTCTTCAAACTTTTTTATTTGAAACTATACTAATAAAAATGGCGACTTAAGCATCTATTTATCAAAAATGCCAACCCCTTGACCTCAATGTAAGATTGTCAATTACATTTACAACATCAATCCGCAATCAACATTGCTCTAGGTTTATAAATCGACGTTGTTTGGCCGCCACTATAGTTGTGTTTGCTTCTGCCATTTTGTTGCTGGTGGTCTTAAAAGCCAAACCTGGATTGAAACCATAAATGTATCAAACGGAAATCATTATTGGAAGAGGCAGCTATTATGACTATCACCGAACAGTTATGGTTCGCGTTCACTTCGATGGGATCTGTCTAAGACTAGGTGGAGTTCACCACTCCCTATATGTCACAGGTACACAGCTGCTGTGCATTTAAGTTCATCTATATTGCGCAACTGTTTGCATCGTAAATACGCAGAGTCCTCGCATTTCTGCATTATACATTGTAACTGGCGCAGACAGACATTTCTGGTTGCTGGTTTAATTTCTCCTCACAAGCTGTGCACTGCCAACAACCCATTCACTTTATCTGCATCTTGCCGTGTAAATTACAATCGTCCATGTTAATTTTGCTTTTGAATATTCTACCAGCGCCGCGGCGCGCGCAAATTGTTTTCACCGAGAGCACAGTAAATTCCCTGATTGGTGGACACTTGTACCAATTAAATATTTAATTTATGGCGAATTCAAATCGCCAACTTACACACCATCCAGGTTGAAGAAAGACATAAATTACGCACGTAATGCAATTTCTTTCTTTTTTCTACCTCCAGCGTAAGATTCTCCGCCATTTAATTTATTTACTTGCAGCTTCATATAATTAAATCAACCCGTTCGCGGCTTGTGCAGTGTGCACCCCTCTACAACTACTAGAGTCGACCGGTGCTGGATCATTGAATCGCCATTGCTTCTTAATTAGGCTGGCTTCATTCCGGTTTAATAAAAATAAAAAGAAGAGGAAAAAATGTAAAACAAGGGTAAACGAAAAATTCAAAACCAGTAGTTGGAAACAAAAAATATATTATCCCAGATAAAGTAATTGAATTAAATGTCGGCTAGCTATAAAACGTAAGTAGCTAATTTGCTGTGAATTAATTAAACGAACATAATATAAGACATTAAAATATATAATTTGACGAAAGAGGCGAAGCAAGGTGTTCGTGGCTTTGGCAGGGTGTGCAAGTAAGTTGCACGACCATGCTAGCACACTCTTGGCTCATTATTATTGTTCGCATTGTTTTTTTACTGTACTATATTTCTACTATATTGTAGTTCCATGTCAGAGAGAGGGAAATAATTTCGAACAAAAATCGATAAAATTCTAGGTCATGAAATTTATTCTCTGTTGAGTTCGTCATAAGTGACGCGTGCTAAGAAAATGATCAAAATCATCAGTTTTATCATGCAAATTAATGAGAATAGGGGAGTGGATCCGTATTTCATAATTTAATGGCAGTCCTCGTGTTATCGTTTCAGATAAGAGAGATATAGGTCTCAATTGGGTCGGTAGTAGATTATAATGCGGGCCAAAGATGGACGATTGATCCGATAAGGATGATGAATTACCACCGAAAGATTTGATTGCGGTTAATATTGTATATAGTACATTATATCAACCTTTTCGTTTGACGAGGAGACCAATTAAAAAAAGGAGACTGTAGAGATACAGGGCCTAACTAATAATCACTTTTAACTTCACACTAAATATTTTGTAGGGCACAATATAAAATTTCATATGAAAAATTTCTCAATTGTTCGGAAAATTTAGCCTGGACACTAAAAATGATTAAAAGTATCGCGGACAGTTTCTACCTTCTTTATTGTGAAAATCAAAAGAGAAGTGGTTTAAACTAAGCACCATCTCGGCTAAGCAGGTGGGTAGTTTCGCTCTACTTAAATGTGTGACGGTACTCGTAACACTGTTCTCAGACGCTGTCCTCCCTCTACATATTTTTCATTTGATAAAGTTGATGTAGTTGAAACCATATTTAACGCATGCAGGCAGATAGGTGAACAAATATGGTGTTGAGAAGTCATTCAGTTTAATGATACAGCCCATACGAACCTGTGAAATGAGTTGAATTACAAAACAAGGCGATAAAATTGTTTTTTTTTTTTTAAGGGAATTAATGCTTGGACTACCATAAGACCTGGTCCCCCCTACCCAAAGTTACTGGAAATATTGCATTAATTGAGCATACATTGGCAACAATAAATAACTTAAGTTAACACAAATAAAAAATCGAATTTAAATAGAGAAAAGTTATTTTTATTTTAAAGACTTCCGTAAAAGATCTGCATTTCCTACTTTATATAGTGCCCATTCACTTTTCTTTTGGAACCAGTAGTGCGATATCCCACATATTATGAAGTCTAGGTAGGACAGAATGAAACCGCATTCAACAGATACCAATAGATGGCATCCTAGGTGGCTATGCCAATGTCCAGCTTATTGACTGCAGCAGCACCCAATTCCGGTTTCATACCGAAATCTGTGAATAGAAGAGATAGAACTGTAGCCCAGGTGCCTTGTTCTAAGGGAACTTAAATGGACTAGTCGGTTAGGCAACTGATTCCAGCTGTAGTGAATTGTCGGCTAAGCCCTTGCACCTTTGGGCAGCACAGAGCAACTTGGTATCTTTCTGAAAAGAAAAAAATTATTTGTTGCTCTTTTCACTTGTAAAAGACGAAAAATTGAGCTATGGCACACTCAGAAAATGAAAAATCTTACATTAGGGCGAAAATTGGCAAGGGTACACAGAACGAAAAGCAAAGGTATTTGTTGTTTTCTCTATCTACTATTCCTAATTGTAGCACTGGATACGCTTTAGTAGCTCAACATTTCAATATTGCCAAAGTTACAGCGCTCGACAATCCCAAAGTTACAATCTTAGCAAAGATACTGCGTGATAATTCTCTCGATCAAATTTAACATTACACTCAATATACCTAAGCAATTTAGGTGCAATAACAAGTTCGACTAAGGTTGCAATTTATATACAGGTGGATGAAAAACAGACCAAAATTGCCGGATATCGACAACCAGTGTCACCACTTAAAAGTTGGAGACATTTCTCAGAGCTACTGAGCTAATGTTTTATAGAAAGAAATTGCCAGAGCAATGTTCAACTTTACTGTAAACGTACTAGGATCTAGTAACACTAATTTTAAAGTCAGCAATGTTGTTTTACCGAGAAGATGCTATTTAACGAAATTTTACCTTTTCTCGGTGCCGGCCATTCGAACTAACGCTATTCGCTGCTACATTTTCAAGTTAGTATTAATAAAAATCATTGTTTATATTTCCCAGTTTTAAAAGTCTGAGTTTCCCTAGATTGATTATAAATAGGAACTTTTGTCCCAAACAAAAGTATACATTGATGGAGACATTCATCTGGGGCTTTCAACTATCTAGTTTAGTAAGTCTGACAGCTGACTGACTAGATGTACCTCGGGTTTGATTGGCTAAAATCGGTCATGCAGCTGTTTCAGTTGACGTTTATGAAGTGGTAGCCGACGAATCTAGTCAAGAAATTCGTGACTGCCTAGGTAAGTACTAATTTGACAGTTCGCGTATGTGGCTTACGTAGAAAAAGTGACGTTCAGGTTACATCTTATCGGGGCCAATCTATTTCACTAACTAGATTTTGTGCCCATTGCAGTTTAAATCCAATAAGGTTTTGTAAAAATGCTGTTGTTCTCACAAAGCAACTCCTTAAAATAAAATTCAAATTAGAAATATTTTTCTTATGAGAACAGTCAAAAGTAGCATTTGGTAGAAGTTGACTTTCTCTTTACCTAACAATTTTATCAGTTTTACGAGCCAGCAACAGTTATAAAAGTTAAATGCTATCAAGATTTGTTTACTACCTAAAAGAGTCCTGGCAATTGCGTCAAACATGTATTTAAAGTCAAATTTCAGACCATGTCGCGTGACTGAAAATAGGGGTAGGTGGGATATACAGACGAATCCCCTTAAGTCGAATTTTCACGGGAGATAAAAATTAGTTCGAGTTAGAGGGATTTCTGGAAAAATTCGAGTTAGAGCATGATTTTTATATGCAAAGGGGGAATGAAGGGAATGCAAAAATTGGGTCGAAAAATTCGAGTTAGAGGGAAATTCGAGTTAAAGGAGGTCCGACTTAGAGGGATTCGACTGTACTACGATAGACCATCGATATAGTGAACTAATAAGAACCCTATAGGTATATCAAAATTATTATAATTTTGAGCGGAAGTTTTTAAATGTTTATTTGGTAGACGTATGAAATAAATAAAATAATTTTTTTTCTTTAGTTTTTCTATTAATTTAAAAGATTAAAGTAAAAAAAAAGAAACAAATGAATTTTTATTTCAAAAAAATAAAATAAAAAAGAAAGAAAAAAAATTCCACCAACCTTTTGAAAACACAGACACAAAGATATTTTTTTTGAGGAACCCAGAGATAAATACATTTCAATGTTTTTCAATAATGAAAGAATTATATTTGTGAAAAACAATTTTTTACCTTCATTTGTGTCTTCTTTCAAGGGTTAAGTAAGGACACATCATAAACTTGTCTTTTAATAGAGCAGCTGTGCAGAAATGAACGGTAAATAGTTCTGAAAAATAGTTGATGTGCAGACGCTTTGCAGAACTGGAATATTGTTCATTGAATTTTGCGCAAAAAATCTGAGTTCATTATATAGAGGTTCTCATAGGTCTGTGTAAAATTTTGGTGGTTCACTATACCGAGTGTCTACTGTAATTTTTTAATACCAATTGGGTTTGTTAGCTTTGCTGCCTAACTATGTGGGACATTCAGCTGAGATTTAGATATTGAATTGGTTAAGGGACAGTTCGTTTATGTCAATTTAAGGACAGGTTATGTCAAGTTCATTGAAGTTGCCGTCGACAAAAGTCATACCAGTTAAACTATGTAAAGTCCCCTGTGTAACCATATCAATCTTGGAAATTGTTTACCCTATAGGCGTTGATATGATGTGTAAAATAATTCGAGTGTCTGTGTTTGTTGAATCGTTTAGATCATATAATGACCAGTTTTACTGAGATAGCCGGCCATCGAGTAAGGGGAAAGTGAAGAAAACTATACCTGCGCCAATCTCTGCTGAATAGTTGCTTGTACTTGTACCGCCTCTCCATCAAAGGTTTGTTCTATCAAAATCATCCAGCGGTGGGCTGGATAATATTCAGTAGTTCAAGATCAATTCAATTACTTTATTTTAATTTTAATTTTTGATTAACTTTCTAAACCTTTTTAGTTCAAAGCTACAGATATTCAATGGCAAGTACTTAATACCTGCTGCCAAGCCTATTTACAAACGACTAGTACAGTCCCTGTCACCACAACCACACCATTTAGTTCTGAAATCTTGATCCCTCCAAGGTAAATGCAAGACCGATATCACTGTTTACAGACACATGATTCATAAACCCATAAACGCCCCATTAAACCATCAAAAAGCCATCAACCGGAGAACTCGTTTCACACTTAAAATCCCAATCTAGGTCAGCCAACCTGAAGGTATTATTACATTCATCTAAAAACTATGCAACAAATTTTCATCTCAAAGAACAACGTCTCCTCTAGCAAGGGCTAGGTACATTACTTTTCCTCTCATCGTCTCCCAACTCCACCACACATCCCAACTCTAATGAGACATCCAGTATCCAGAATCTTACCCCATATTGTCGACAAAAAAAAAAACAGAAACAGAAACAACCACCATCAGACGATAATGAATTTTATTCGAATTTAATTGGTTTCATTGCATTTTCCACTGCCACTGCCTTCCGGGTGCATAAAATGTTTCATCACCCACCATCTACAATGTGTGCGACAGCCGTTTATCCAAATGGATCTGGATCACACAACAACCTATCTAACACACAAATATCTAATAAGAGTCTCATTGTGTTGCACGGCATAGTAATGAATTTCTCTACTAGCAAACGCTTTTCGCATTTTTCTGCTCTGGTAGAATCTCATTCACCCACCAGCCAGAACCCAGAAGTTTGAATGTGAATTACGCCGATGACGACTCAGAGCATGCAATTTTGACATGTGCCAAAACGCCGAATGGGACAAGAAGAAAAAATCCAAAACGAAACAAAACAAACCGAGCAAAACAGAGAGTCTGACTTGGGCAAGAGAAACAATTAAAGAACAGGTGTATTGGAGTCTCTCTTTCCCAGTCACGCACACTTGTGCAGAGTTCGAAATGAAGAGAGTTCGAATTGAAGAGAGCCATTCACGCACACATTCTTATTGGGAATTTAAGGGATTATCTTCGAATTATTCAATTTCCAAAATAATACAACAAAAAAAATATTACCACATGACGTGACAGTTCCAAATGTCAACAACCAGTAATCTGTCATTACATACTCGTACCTATACGCAATAGAAAAAATAATAATAAATAAATTGTAAAAGCTGCTACGAACCTCCTCGCGCCTTTGGGATGGTTCATGGTTGTCTATGGTGGTTCTTGTCCTAGATATTAATCCAACAAAAACCGCTCGGTAGATGTCCTTCCTCGCGGAATTTCTCTCTTTCTTTTATTTTAATTTTCTCGTCCTCATGTTGTTAGCATTGCCAAAAAAGTTATGGCGGAGTTTATCCTCCTCCATTTCGTCTCACTTGCACTGGGCACACAATCACTATTCGCCTTTCACTCACTCAACTGAATAGAACTCGTCAAAAAGGCAGCCGCATGCCTGTGGACACAACCATCACGAACTATGCGCAGTTCGCCATAGTTCACCGCAATTGTGTGTTTTTGCCTGCACACTGCGGCAGAAAAAAGAATCGGAGAAATTTATTAAAGAGTGTAGAAAGTCAGAAAACAAGAACTTGCCACTTTGGTATTGGTGCGTGTTTTTTGCTTGTGTTTCTCCGTCAACCTGTTTCATTTTGTTTCAAGTTCCGTCCACAGAGTATGTGCGGTAATGGCTTCTGGTGTGTTATATTCAAATATGGCCACGGATAATGTGATGTAGAAAGCAGCGCAGCCGAATGGGAAGCCGACGGCAAAGAAGAAAACAAATTGTGTATTGATTGGGAACGAGTTGTGCTGGGCAATGGCAGATGGGCATGCGAAGAGAACTCAATGAAAAGAAGGTTGTGTAGAGAAAGAATAAATTATTCGAAATCGATTTTTCAAGCGAAATAATATTTGTAAAATATTCTTACCAATGGGTAGGTATTTTTCAAAAGTGACATTTGAAACATGCGAGCATATTTTGTTGTTTGCCTCAAACCATCTCTACCTACGTGAAGGTAAAACTGGAAAATGTACACAAACATTGCAGTGAAATTACAAATGTGATATGATGATGATGAAAGTTACGAAGTTGTAAATTTTATTAGAAAATTTTTGAAATGGTAAATTTACCTACAAAGAGGACAAACATTTTATTTAGGAGGCAAGAGCAATAATTAATTTATGCGCTTTATAGAATAGATCTATATCCACACGAGTGACTTTAGCTACTATGTGTTAGAAAAGAGTAGCAACCTTCTCAATTAATACACAAACTGCAACTATGCTTTTATGAACATTTGTATTAATTAATGTTTTACTGTTTTCTATTGACATTTTCAAAATATTTACGCTGTGCTAGACAGTAAGTCGCGTTAGACAACAAACGAGGCAGTTCGATTTAAGATAGATATCTTTCCACTGAAGTATTATTTTATAGGATAGGTTAAGATAGCTTAGGCGGTTGTCTTCAGAGACACTCTTCGACGAAAATGATATGTCGTTTGTGATATGAGTGAAGGGAACCGAAGATGGCCGAGAAGAATTTCTAGACCGGTCTACTAATGTGAGCCTTGTTGCTGATTGAATGTTTGGTATCGATTTCTCTTTTGATTGACGAAGAGTGAGCGAAGCAGTCTACCGCCAGCTTATAGTCTTTAACATGCCATCTAACAGATGAGAATGGTGCCCAGTCTGCATTATAGTATTTTGCACTTGTGCTTGTGTTTTTTCAGAAGCATGCACTAGACCGCTCTTTGTGTGAGATTTGTTGTGTTGTAAGGGACTTCATGACCAAATACGTGCAATTGTTGATAACGTTAAATAGGGACTAGCTATTCAATCTCTCTCCTCTGTGCAGAATGACAAACGCGACCAATTACTTTTCCCCAACGGATCAGGCATCAACACAAAATTTAAAACAAGCCCCAGTTTTCTACTCAATTTTTAATAGAAAAGAATGCCCACAAACAATGTTGAAAATGAAGCATCCTATTCTTACAAAAGACCGTATTTGGTTGGAATTTGTTTCAGTTGAAAAATAAAACCAAAGTCTTGAAAAATCCTAATCGTAATTTTTTACGAAAGTTACGTCTTTGAAAAACACTTAGGTATACAAATTATCATCTAAAAGAAACAATTACAGCGTTTTGTAGGGGGGACTTTTAGTCAAGACTTTACCCTATTACTAATTACCTAGGCCAAGTCCACTCTTCACTTATAAACATGTAATATGTGAATGCAACAATAAATGGATTTCACTGACCTCACAGAACTCCACTAGAGTGGGATACTGTGCAAAGACAAATGAAAATGGCAAACGGCACTCGAACCCATCCCCTGAGGGAGTTGGAAAAACCCAACGAAACGGAGGGAGGGGATTGAAGGAGTTTCATTATTTTAATTCGGAAACAACTGAGTTAGCTCATTACAAACGATTTAAAATAAAAATACCTGATTAGCACTCCCAAGGAATAATAAGGATTTCACTTCAAAAGTGTCGACACATTCCGCAAGCTTATTTTAGAACTGTACCCGTGAAATGTCATCGACATTTCTTTAAGGTAAAAAAAACACGTTTAAGTAGATATCAGACTGATGAGCATAACTAAAAGAATTTCGATTGCAAAGGACACTGTTCATAAAAATTTGTTTCTCCGTCAGATAAGTCAAAAACTATCACTAACCAAACCTATCTGAATATCAACATAGAAAAACATACGAAGGTACCTAGTGAATACTCCTTTCACATGATATAAGTGTCAGTCTATCGTTGGATAAATAATCATTATTTGTCCTCGGTAGTTATACCTGACAAGCCCACATTTTCAGTCCTCTGATATTTTGACTATATTTTTGATAGCTACGCTACAGAATTAGGTATTATTAAGCCACATCAACTGCGAAAAGAGGTGAGTAACTTGAAAGGTTGTGATGCGGTCCCAAAACACAAATCCGATTTCAGTGGTCAACATGGGGCTGATCTCTTTTGTGCGAAAACAAAAGTTGATATCCTTCTTTTGGAAATTGCTAGAGAGGGGACGATAAATTTAATTTCAACCATATCAAAGATCTACCAATGGCCACCGCACAAGTCTTATCGATTATTTTTCGCCACACAATCCTTTTTAATGGATTCCATTTAAGTTGAGCAAAAAGTTTGTAAACTTGAAAGTTTATCTACCCAATAGTAGCGAGATAGAACAGAGAAAGAAGTCTCTGTGAATATTCTCGTGAAGGGGTGTCATTTTATCTTTGCCCATCCAACTAGTCGTCGCAAGTTTTCTCCCGTTTCAAAGGGATGAACGAATCAGTGTGAATATTTTCCTCAAAATTATTCGCACTCAATTCAAGAAAGAAAAGTCTTTAAGTCAACTGAAATCAACGCGTCATTGAGATGGGTGGTCTCTCGGGCTGGTCCAACGAAAAGAAATACAACTTCTTCATTTTGGAAGCCGTCGCCATTAACGAAAATGATATCTAATGATCACAAGTCTATTATAAGATTCGGTAAGCCCACATTCTGTTCGAAGATATTTTTAAGAGCTTTATGTGCCCACTTAAAATGGAAAGAATTTCAGCAGGATGGCATTCGGGAAAAACAACATTGGATGTGTGTTAGTTCTTTCCTCTGCCATAATTGATGAACTCAGGAGACGAAACAATAAGGAACATAATAAATTCAATAAATTATTGAGACTATTTAAATTAACAGATGCTTGTCGTATATTGTATTAAGTATGGTTGACAGCAACTGGTTATTGTTAGGAAGAAGGAAAGGAGACAAAATTTAATTATTTTTGAATTCAAATTGATACAAGTCTGTGTGCCGATGTAGATATGGTGGATCAGGAATAATTTAGTTAATTTGCTAGTAATTGCAGCTTGATTGTCTTTGGACAGTGATTGTCTAGGCTTGGAATGAAAATTTAATTGTAAAGATGTTTGAATGTCCTTTCATTGGAGCGGCTTAAATGGAGTTTTTATTTTACATCATCTCGTACTAAGAATTTTCCTCATTTTTAACCAATCAAATCAAAAGTGCAATAGATAAATAATCTGGGTGTCTGTACATATTCTAAACCTGTTGTTTTCACTGTATGTATAAATGCCACCAACTATGTATGCTTGGGAAAATGCATAAAATGGCTTAATCTACCATGAAAGGTAAAGTGTCTTTATGACTCATTTCTTCATCAGAGGCTGTGGCAAGAAGTTGGTATACGTATAACATACCATGCCATGTAAGGAATATTTTGTTTCTGAAGGACTTTGCACCCAATTTTCAGCAGTTGGCAGTTTAAAGTTAGGTGATAGAAGAAAACTTTCCAAGAATATCATTTGTTTTTGTCCATGGTGATGATAATCCTAAGAAGGATACCCCATAGATTTATACGAACTGATATACACCCCTTATTCGTATACCTCCTTCCCTGTGGTAATGCATACTCAAATATAACTACCAATGGGGGTTGACTTATCTGGTGTCAGGAATATAATCGCTTCGCACTTTAGAATTTTTTTGTTACTGTACGGTTATCTGTAGGTATTTCACTGAATTGCGCTGCAATTTTCTCTGCTGGTACTTCGGTAGTCCTGGTAGATCAGATAGTTGCGACGTTGTTGTTGGTTAATTTATAAAAAAACTGAATGCATTTATGGTCCAACATACTTGTGCTATTTAATTGTACAAAGCATATCTCTAAGCCTTAAAAATAAACAATTAAATAGTTGGCGCAACAGCCCCGTAGGGACCCTAGGCCTAGCTTCTCACAACCATTCGTTTTGTGGGGTTTTTAATTTTTAGGACGAATGGAAGGGATCTACGATTTTATGCCGAGTCCAAACGTCCAATTGAGATGCTCTTTCATGGCAGTTGCTCTCGGATGTTTGTCAGACGAGCAAAAAAAAACAAAGATGCAATTTATCCTTTTCTTACGATCGAACTTGGGGCCCCTCCCTTAGTAGTCAAACACACAAACCGCACTAAGCCGCTGCGCCCACCAGCTAAACATAGGTGTATGAAATATATCTGCGAAGTTACTACCCTAAGCTAAATGGACTTCAGTATAGGTGACTTTGACATCCTGTCGAATTATAAACTCTGACTGTGTACTCACCTGCGCCTGGCTAACTATTACGTTCTAGATAGCTAGCGCAATATCGCATTTTTAAATCATGCAAATGGGTATACCTTACAAGTCGATACACTGATGCCTCTATCATTTATGTGCCTACACCATTTAACAGAAATCGTAAGGTTTGCGGTTGCTTGAACTTGACAACTTCGCAGAGAACCAGAGAAATTAATTTCAGTTGCAAAGGCCGTCCCAAAAAACTAATTACAAAATTCCACACCCCCACAAAAGGAGTAATCACCGACAGCCCCATATCGCGTTTAATCAAACAAACTTCGCATCTCAATCCTTCAATCCCTCGAAACCCCGAAAACTTCCAATTACATTCCTAAAGTCGTATCAAACTTTCACAAAAATAGTTCATCTAATTCCCATTCGGCACACACCCGTACATAACACAAACATATCGTATCAGAGTGCTTCCGCAGCCATATATCCCCAGATTAATACCACACAACGCACACATGATGCCATTCCAACCGAAATAGCCTTTTCCCACCAAGGCTTAAAATAGGACTTAACATTCGGAGATTATCAGCAACCTCACTCGTCGTGTATAGGTAAACCTACGTATACGTACATGAAGACGGAGAGTGTTCCTTTGGAAAACATCTTTTGGGGTTTCGTCTTGGATTTGGATCGTTTTTTTTTTTGTTTTCCTGTGATATCCCCAAGATTATGGGGAATGTGTGTCGTGGTTTAGTTTATAGAAATCCTCTATAGCATACACAGTCCCACCATACCTACATACACCATATGTTTGTGCGGGACCAGTCTCGGAACGAAGGCAAAGATAAATGGTACCAATAAAATTGATACGCACCCGAGAGCCCCATATATATAGCAGGAGCATCAGCAACACCATCAGGCAGCTGTAATAGCATTCTATTCCAAGTGACATTTAAGTTTTGATGGGGCTCGCACCACCGCTGCTGCCACCCTCCCCCCCAAAAACGAAGGGCAAAACTTCCGCCTTACCGAATCTGTGAATCTTTGGGGACCCGATTATGTGTCGGCTTCGTCTCCCCACATGTTTAGTGCGCGTCCTTAATTACTTCGCCCTCGCCTCCCCCCAGGCAAGGCGGCGAGGCATATACCTTTCGATTAAAACGTGTTTAGCTGTGCAGTGCGTATAAGAAAATGCCACCGAACTATGTATAGAAAGTGTGTGTTTTTTGCCGTGCTCCTTTGTTAATTTAGTTTGGTAATTTATTAAGTTTTCCCTTTCGACTTTCGGGGCCCCGCACTTGAGCGCACAAACGTGCCCCAGCCCGCGTCCGTGTTGTATTCCAAAACAAACAGCGAAATCGTTTGGGGAAATCATTACTCTCCTTCGTAATGTGATTGTTTCCATTTTCCTCATGCCAAGCAGCCATATTTCACTGCGGCGTGATGGCGGAAAAAAAAACAGAAAGCTACCCTTGCCATCCTTGAAATGTCATCAACAAAGGAATATACATTTTTGTTTATCGATTGTGTATCAGGGGCGACCTTCGATTGCGATCACATGAATTATGAGAATATGACAGGAAGTATGCGGGAACACATTCCGATGGCGCAAATCGAAGGTTGCACTTTTTTATTAGAACAGCGTCTGTGCAACCCTTTCTCTTGAGAATCTCCGTTGGTCTTCGGCAAATTGCACTCATTAAAAACTAAATAGGTCAACGCACAAATTTTCATATTTCCCATCGTGCCGAGGGATTGTGTCACGACCTTCGCTCTCGGAAAGTGAAAGGATGCGCCATAAAATGATGAAAATATAATGACCATAACTAAGGCTGTCGTGCTGTGTAACTGGTGCGGTACACTCCATTCATTCTATTCTCGGAAAGGATGAGCAACATTGAAAATCAAATCCGAGGCGATATGGTGTCTGCGCCTATGAGGTTCATTGAACTAGCTATGTACCTATATGTATTATGGTCTTAAAAAAAAGTAGTGCGTTCGCCTGGGCGTAGAAAATTGGAAGTGAATTCTTATCTGAATACAACGGCATCTCAAGAGAACTGAGAGGGTTAGTTTTTTCAGTCGCACCGACTTGAGTAAGTTTTGTTTAAATTTTCATGGATTTTAATTGAGGAAATTGATACCGAAAAGTGGCGGGGAGAGGAGGGTGCTCTAAGTGAAATGCCCCGAGTGCGCGACAGAAATAATATTTCCATCGTTTTATGCTCGGGGGTTAAATGCATCGCAGTAAATTAGGACGCAAGTGTTGAATTTTGTTTCGAATTCATGGGCATGACTTGTTTGGTTCCAAATTGTTTTACGTTGTGACGAAGGGTTTATTTGAGCACCGAGTGGTTTGGGGAATTAGTTAAGAGTTGGTGATACTAGTGGTTGAGCTCATTTTCGTTGGAATGGAATGCGAATATGAATGCTCTGAACCATTTGTGCACACCCTATAGAGTTAAATGTACATTTGCTGAAAACCGAATAACGCGTTTGGACTGGGTGCCACATCTGGTACTGGCCGAACAGGGGATTTCGTGATGCGATTTTCAGGGCCCTTTAGTCCCGCACTATCCAGTAAGTACGTTTAGTCACTACCTAGACAAAATATTGGCTCACAAACTACCTTGGTGGCAGCAGAGGTACATTTCTGAAAGTACTTTATCTCACTGAGGCATCAACACACGGACTTGAACTACTACTAGTACCTATGAACCCAAGAAAACAGCTGCAATATTTAAGTAAAATTGATTTGAGAAAACAAATACTTTATACCGTTGGGCGCCTGATGTTGAGCCAACACATTCAAATATCAATCACCATTTGTTACCTAGTCTTAAGTCAAATTTTACCTACTTTACTTTACTTTTTGTGGCGCTAACAGTCCGCGATGGACCACGGCCACAACCAACAAGCCCGTACAGCCAGCTCTGTTCCTAGACAACAAAAAGTTCAATAAAAGCAAATAAAGGGTGATTTTTTAGCTGGTTTGGTTTTGGCAACACTGGTTTTGACAGCTGACGTGTGTTTAGTACCTTGTGTCACTGTCAAACAGCTTCAGTTTGGTTTGCAATTTAACCATGGATCGTCTTACAAATGAACAACGCTTGCAAATTATTGAATTTTACTATCAAAATTCGTGCTCGGTTCGAAATGTTCATCGCGCGCTTTTTTATCGAAAAATTGTGTTCAGCGATGAGGCTCATTTTTGGTTGAATGGGTACGTAAATAAGCAAAATTGCCGCATTTGGAGTGAAGATCAGCCAGAAGCATTGCAACAGCTACCAATGCATCCCGAAAAAGCCACTGTTTGGTGCGGTTTATGGGCCGGCGGCATTATTGGGCCATATTTCTTCAAAGATGATGCGAATCGCAGCGTTACTGTCAATGGTGAACGCTACCGAGCGATGATAACAAACTTTTTTTTGCCCGAAATGGAAGTTCTTGACTTGCATGATATGTGGTTTCAACAAGACGGTGCCACATGCCACACAGCACGCGAAACAATGGCGCAATTGCGAGGCGAGTTTGGTGAACAGTTAATTTCACGTTTCGGGCCGGTCAATTGGCCGCCTAGATCTTGCGATTTGACACCATTAGATTATTTTTTGTGGGGGTATGCCAAGGCTAATGTGTATAGGGACAAGCCCGCTTCGATTGACGCACTGGAAGCCAACATCCATGCATTCATTCGTGAGATACCGGCCGATATGTGTGAAAGAGTATGCCAAAATTGGACTCAGCGGATGGGCTACCTGAGACGCAGCCGCGGTCAACATTTGCATGAAATTATCTTTAAACATTAAATTGCAAGGTTCAAACTATCGATTCAAATAAATATTTCATTCATTTTTTTGTGTTTTTTTTTTAAAAAAGTTCTAAACCTCTTTAAAAATCACCCTTTACAATGCAATCTCACTGAGGCAGTTTTCCTTGTGCCGGACGTGTATATTTCGTGGTATTCCCTTAAGAGCTGTTCCGCTATATTCGGACCACAGGTCTACATGGATCTCAAATACTTGGCTATTGGAAAAAAGTTCTTTGCGAATGAACCCGATATGGACACCAACGGCAAAACGTTTATCCAAAAGTGGTCAACTAAAGGGTGTCGCATAATTCATGCAAAATGTAATTTTGATAGAAAATCCTGATTTTTAATTAGAAAACTCAACTGTCTTGTTGAAACCACATGTTGGTCACATCTATACCTATCTTGTAATTTAGGCACTAAAAACTGAGTTGCGATAACGAAAATCATTAATTGTTACTGCCTGTCCAGTCGCATTTTCGAAGAAGGATGGTTCGGTAATTGTTAATTTTTTTTCGTTGCCATCACTATAGGTACTATTAAATGTCGCAAAATTAAAATTTTGCGTCAATTATGGGACACCCTTTAGCTCCGTACGGAAGCTCGACCCTTCGTCTTTAGGAATATAAAATTAAAATTTTCCCAAAGGTTAGAGATTGTCTAACTTTTCTACTACTAAATCTTCTTTTTCAAAACCAATATAATACTCGGAAAATGACAGAAAACAACCTTCGCATGGAATGTTCGCACAATCAACGTTGTGAGCTGAGCAATAAGCGTAGATTGCAACAAAACAGACTTAACTACCACTTGGCAAGTATAATACGATGGGCGGGAGAAAAATATGAAAAAATTGTCACATCTTTTAGGGTAGCTGGCTGTAAAGCACAGAGACAGACCTTATTTGGATATAGGGACTTGAGAAGCAGTCTTGAGCGACTTATGACAGTCCGCATTAAGGCTGCTTGCATTGTTTTTGAATGACTGCGGCCATATTGATATACGAGAGGTGGTACATTCTTCCTTCGATAAAAGCGACATGCTTACCTAATTCTTCCTTACTCGCTTTATGAATTTTCAATTCTTGCTATTAAGGTTTACTTCCGTACTTCCATTTGGTGTGAAATTTTAGACGTTTACTAATTTAAATTTCCACTCAAAGCAGTTAGTTGCACTGCTTGCGCTCTTGAAGTTGGTTGAGATTTCCTTTGTCAAATACAGTTTGTGCTAACTTAAGTGAAGATCAAAGAGCTTTCTGGTTACTTCGGTCGCTCTATAAGCTTCAGCCATCTGGATCGACAGATCCGCGATTTTCTTACAGAGACTAAGTGGCTGTGCGGCTATGCAGTTCACTGTCGAATCAGTTTAAGGCTCTGCATCGCAAAGGGGAACGTATTTTGCATTCAAAAGGACAAATGGTGTCTTGAACCGCAATTGCTTACGTCCAAACAGGTCTGAGGAGGACTTGGGTCATGACACATGGCATTTAAAACGAAATGTTATCCCCTTTCAACATCTGATCCTTATTTTCCAAATTTTGCATATGACCATCCATATCGATCGAGTTAAACACTCGCTTCCTGTCTAAATACCGCACTTGACCTGATGCTATCTGTGATGGGGGATTAAACAGAAAGCTGCTTCAGTCCGCACAAATTTTAATTAAAATCTGGGAATGCGCTCTCTCATTGCCCTCCATTCATTAGCACGTCTATTTGTTATTGGACACTTTGTCGCTAGCTAGTTCTCCTAATTTAATCGCAGGCTATACCGAAATGGCTCCGAGTCCCGTAGGTAATCGTTCTGTCGCCCCCACCCATTCATTCATTGTAGCGGAATTTTACAAGACAACAATCCAATTACTATAATCCATGTTAATTTCGTCGTTCCGCTTGCCGTTTTACCATCCAAATCACGATCATTGTGTCAAATAATTATGCCAAGCTCTTTGTCCTTCGTATGCACATCCTCGCGTATTTGTATGTATATTCCTTATGCTAAGGCATAAAATCGTAATTTTTATTCAGAATTTATCTGCCATCTCGCATCCGATGGTATCGCCTCGTCTTACGAGTGCTGTGCGTGGCAATGGCAAGGCACTCCAGCTTACAAAGGTCGAGAGCTACATGATGACAACGACGACGACTACGAAAAACCAATCAACTTCAATTGATAGGTGGGTGAGAGAGAGAGAGAGAGAGATCTGGAGTTGGAGCTGGCTTAGCATCCTGCCGCCTGCCGACTGTCGACGAAAGGAAGTAGGCAATTTTCAGATATAAGTGGGTAAACGCCAATTTACCTCCTTCAATACACTTTGGCTGTCCTGCTGCGGAATGGCGCTCCCCCGCATCCTTTGTATGGCAATGACGATGACGACGACGACGACGACGACGACGACACAAACCAGCCACTCAAGTCAAATGGAAACCTAATGGAATTTCGTTAGAAATTCATGTGAAGCACATAGATATCCGCACGAGATACGCACGCCTATCCTAAGCAATGTATTAGTAGGTAATTGCATGACCCGACATTCCGCCCGCCCAAAGTGTATATCCACTTTGTGTGCTCTCTGTATACTATACGAGTATAGAGTCAAGGCGAAGGCGGAATGATATGTCCATTAGGATGAAATTGCTCGACGATGTATATGCGTACGTATGTACGCTTTGTTTGTATCTCCTCGTGTAGCTACACACATTTCGACATCTTGATGAGTTCCACTTTGCAACTTCTGAGACGTTGTATGGAGTATGGCGGAGCAAAGTTTATAGGTCGACAGAGTCGTAGTAGGAACACTGGAGTGTGTATATGTATATCCGGTGGGTACAATGTATCTAAGCTCGAAAATATCGCCCCAAAGGACGACACGATGTAAGAAAAACACATTTTGTATTATTTTCGTTTTTTTTTTTTCCTTTTTCGTTTGCTCATTCCCTCTGGAGCACGGTATAGGTTAAAGCAATCTTCCTCGGGGTCTGTCATCGCTGTAGGTAGGTATATCTGCTGCTACTATACACCACTATTACGGTGTTGTTGCTTAAATTCATTCAATTCCTTTCGAAAATAAGATATTCCGGTTGTAGATACGCGAGGTGCCATGCCATTCCGCCGCACAGTCTGTGTGTAGGGTAGGGTCCTGGGTAGGGCAAGGGCGTACATGTATTTTCCTTTCAACATTTTAAAAAAGTTTTTATCTAGTTTCGCCCGGCACAAGAAAACGAGAAAAACAGTTTTCCGTTTGCTGTTGTTTTTCCCCGAGACTTGGGGGGTATCTTATATTACACTGGGTGGGTGCTTGAGTGTTTGTTTGTCTTTTGCTTTTCATAAATTACATTTTTCTACTTTTCAGCATTTTTATGACATGGCCAGGAGTGGGAAAGAACTCCAGAGAGCAGGAAGGAACCTTTTGCTGTGTCGTTTTGCTATTTTCCAAAGGAATCGCTGGAATTTTCGAAGAAAAGTTTTCTGTGTGGTGAATTGCTTTTAGGGTGGGCGGGCGCCAACAACCCCCCCCCCCTAACCTAACCTGGTATAGAAGATCCATTTCGTTTTGTGTTTTAGAATAAAGTGCACTTTGGGATTGCGATGGGTAGGTAGGTAGGTACGGTGCTACCTACCTATTTGATATGTACAACGACATTGATCCCATTTAGATTTTTTCTCGATTTTTTTTTTCTTTAATCCACATCCATCGAAGGAGGTATAGGTTGGGTTATGGTAGTCGTCATCGACGATGACGAGAAGAAGTTCTATTTTGTTGGGAATGTTATTTTATGTGCGATGGCATTTAACGTTTTGGCCCGTTTGCGTTGCGAAAACGAAATATATTTCGATATGTGAAAGAGATTTCTTCGTGTGATTGGAATACGGAATGAGGCTCATTATTTGAAAATATCCTTCGTTTCTGCTGGTTTGGTCGGGTATATAAATGGTTTCCTCGTTATGCTCCCTTTTTTTTGGTGCGATGTTGGTTTGTTGTTTTGTGACGTCTTTGGGTCGGGATGGGCGGAGGTATAGATGTATTATACGCGAGGAATCATTTGGCGGAAAATGTGGGTGTGCACATAAGTTTGAGAAAATAAATTGAATTTGGTTTCGCTTTATGGAAATGCATTAAGGGTGTAGCCCGATTGGGAGTGTACAATTCAATTTCGGGAATCTCTTTTCCTTAAATGGATTCAGGGCAAGGCGACAAGATTGAAGTATACTGATGAGATTTCAGTGGAGGTTTAGCTTTGGAATTTGAATTTGAAGCTTGAAGTCAGTTGACTAGAGGTTCAGCTTTGATCTGTAATGTCAACCAATATTGTATTAAATATTAGAAATGTGTTGTTTGGGAACACTGTTAAAAAAAATATCAAAGTATTTGAAATAATAAATAAATAATAAACAGAAACGTGGTCTTTCTTTGTATATATTCGAGAATATTACATAGGCCGTAGTCTTTCAAGCACAAAGTTCACTTTATCAAACTTTTTTTTGTAAATAAAATATAATGCTTCAGATTTTTTGATTTAATATTAATATTGATAAATTTCCGCTGGGAACACCCCTTAAGACACAAATCAAAATATTTTAAAGTAAGTGTTGTATCATCTGCCACGGATTAAACAAAACGATTGGCCCTTCTAAAGAAGGTGGCTGCATTTTTAGGTCACATTATGGGTGATGCATCGGAGTACAACCCTCTGATTTGATGGCCCTAAAATAATGATGTCCGTCGCTTAATTCTGAAATAAATTTTGCGACTTATCTTCTACAAGCGTTATAACGACTTTAGTGTGTGTACTTTGTAGAATGTTGAGCAAGGCCTGTTGTTTTAAGGAAGTAATCTGCACACGACAATGCCTGAGAAAAACCGACATTGTGACAAAGAAAGCAAAAGTATAAAATCTGTTAACTTAAACCTTGAAGCGATTTCAATTGCAGTCATTACTTTGCAATTCAAACATTATAATTGACAAAACAATATACTTGCACTAAAATTTTCAATAATTGAAACAAAAAAATAAAAAAACAGTTTTTTGTTTTTGTGTTCATATTCAAATATCGATAGAAAACCTCCCGTTTCTATTTCAGAACCGACTAGATATTTACTCCATCTAAAGTCCTCCAATAACGACACTTAGCACTGTCAACTTTCTAAATATATACAAACCGATTATATATTAAAAAAAATGTCTATGACATTATTGTGTAAATTGGCGGCCAACGCGTCAGCCACGTTTTTTATGAAATAGGTAATAAGAGTTTTATGAGTAATTAACCACACACATCAAATGAAAGAGTTCATAAATCACTTGCCAAGAAGTGTTTGTTTTACTAGCGGGAATAAATAATATAAACTTCGACCCAATACCTGCAGATACACAGAGTGACTAAAATTATTTTGTATACTTACCTATACTTGCTTTTCGTGTGATGTTTGTAAAAAATTATGGAGGTAGCTGCAATGTTTTTCTTCCAAAAAATGTTTAACTGGTAGAACAGGATTCATAAAAATAAAATTACCTCACTTAAGCGTGGTTTTATGTTAATAACTTGTGGAAGATATTAATTGATCATTGATGATGACGTTTAGATACACTGTACAGGCAAAAATATCTAATCGAATGGATGACCGATGTGAGCGGTTATTTTATTACTTATTAATTTGTTTTTATCTACTAATAAAGCGAGTATGTCATAATAAGTCAGATTTTGTTGTCAGTTATAGTTCTGCTTAGACGAGAGTTAAGCAAAATGTAAGCTAACTTACATTTAGTAAAAGACCCTAAAAATGAAAGAATAATCCAACGGTGTAAACTGAACAACTTGGGGGGCTTCGGGGGTTTGAATTGAACTCTACGATTTCACTGGAAGTTGGGCTGTCTCCATAACCAGGCAAAGCGGCAAATATGGTAATACCAACAGTGCGCCTGTAGAGTAATAATTTGTTTTCGTCCAGCCATATGGTTGTAGGACAATATAGATAAGACCACGATCATTTGTTGGTACCCCCTAACGTAACTACCAAAAAGTACGACTCTTACAACAAGTTCAGGGCAGCTACGAATAATGAAAATATCAGCATTTTGAGGGGGGACCTGATTGTGGCGACATCAAGCTTCTCAGATATAATATAAGGAATTATGGTCTTGGTTGGCTATACTTATAGATAATAGACATCTATCTGGCCTTGTCATAGAGAGCGCCATGTTTGAGGAGAAGTCCTGTTACAAGCTGGGTGTCAACACGTTGGGTCCTACCAATAATCATTTTTAACCTTCACCTTATATATTTTGTAGGTCACAATATGCAATTTTGTATAGAAAATTTAGCCAATGTGAGTTCGAAAAAATATCCCGGACACAAAAAATGATTATTAGTATCCCGGGCGGTTGTCATTTAGAGGAGGAACTGATACAGCGACATGTCCCTAAGCCGCTGTCTGATGATAGCTATACTACCCATTTTAAGTTTGAAAACTATTCGCAATAGTAAAACATCGCCCACGTGTTGCAACGACCGACTTAACTCATCCTTAGTGCACCAACCACTAAGCGAACACCTTTCGCAAGAAGTGGACGTGACCATTATGACATAGGACTCGTCCTCGCCAACATTCCAATCTAACCTACATAATGTTTGCCAACTTCGGATGATATACTACTTTTGACAACCCTTGATGGGCCAAACAAGTTTCAATCAGTTTTATATGACAGTCGGCACCAATTCGAAACAAATTTAATTAACAAACCATCTTGCAGTCAAAGAAAACCTTTCAATGTGCACAGCCACATCAAACTCCAGGTAATACGAAGCGACTTGTCAGCCTGTGTGGTCCGAGAGTTTTATGAAACGGCTTTTACCATGCATCAACCGATATTTTGTTGCATTTTACTGCACCCAACACCCAATTAAATCTCTGAGTCCCAACCGGTTTGCTTATAAAAATTCATATCTCCTCAAATCAGTTGTCATAAGCAGTAGCTGCGTGAGGCTTTCTACCTGTTTACCATTCTAATTGGCCATTTCCCCTTTTTAATCTGAAAGCGAGTCCCCCCTTCCGATATGCCTTGTAAATACATAGTTGCAAAATCAGCAATAACTAAGATATCCTCACCCAGCAAACAAATAAACAGACCATGGCGCGCTCTTCTTTGTCCACGGACCATTTGCGATATGAATATTATAAATAAACAAGACATAAAATCGTATATACGAGGAAAAAAAGAATCCTAATAATAATTTCATTTTTCGTTCGTCACAAATGTATATAGATAAAGTGAATACGCTCGTACAAAGTACGAAAATTTATTCCAATTAAAGAGGTTAGATGACATACCGTCGATGGGATGTTTACTTGTTCATCTATCGACTGTCGTCTACCCGGGGCTTGTTTTATTAGTTCAGTCGTTCTTCCGCTTCTATTGTTTTCGTTACTGTAGCGTTATTATTGTTATTGATGTTTTTCCCTGCACACTGTATAGTCGCCCTCGGTTTTGTTGTTTTGTAAACATCCTAATTTATTGTCCTATACGTGGAAGTACATGTATAGGTATTTGAAGAGGATTTTTCGAGATTGAATATTGGGATGGGATGGTGTATATAAATATAGCTGTGGAGCTCAGTGTGCGATTGAGTCGCTTTATATTCAATTATTTGCTGTCTCGCGATTTACATCCGTAGTAGTTTCGTGCTGAAATTTAAGGCTACTTTGCAAAGTTTTACAGTCAAATTAAATCGATGAATGAAGGGCAGTGGAAAAACTAGGAGAAGGGGCTTAGATCTTAGATGTAGCTTTGGCTTTATAACTGTCCCAGAATTAAACATCCCTTCGTACGGTTGTGGGGATATTAACGAGATACAGTACTCTGCGATAAAAAGTATGGTTAGCGAAACAGGTGCACTATATCCTTATATATAACACAAAGAACTAAGCTTTGGCATTCTCTTATTTCATAAAACTTCACTGAGGCACTAAAGTTCTATAAAAGCGTAAAATAAGTACTTTCGTTATTTTTGGACCACCATGTAGCAAGGGGGTTATATGACTATGATTAGTATAGCACCGCACTCAGTCGTCGATTATCGATCTTTGATGTTAATTGAATGCCCACTTAACATTTGGAAAATCATATCGGTGGTTATAAACCAACCTTAGTCCAACTAACAAAAACAGCAAAAGCATTCAAATCTGAACTCGAATATATACGTTCAAGAGTCTCATTCATTTTCATTGCAAGGGTCAATGTGCAATTCCCGTTTTATATCCCATGGAAAAATGTCCTAATAAATTCCAACTGCTTGGTAATATCCCTTCACAACTATTTTGTAAATTTGAATAAATCCCATCGATCTTATCACTGTCCTCTGTCAACAACATTGAGATTTTATTACCGCACTAGCACACAATGGACAATGTTTCATACTTCTCCAGATCACCAGCGACTACAACCATAGCCGCTGCTATCTCCGATGGTGTAGATACATCATCCTCAAGTTGCTTTCTTTTATGACACATGCTTTGGCAGCCATCAAAATAAATCCATCCGAAATGTTTTAAGATTCAAAAACATGAATACGTTATCCGTGGCCCCATGAATGGAAAGACCAACGTACACCTATGTCCCAATTGCTCAATAGCTGATGTTGTTTTCTCCGACTAATTTTCTAGTTTCATGCTCCGAAAACAACCAACAAATACCCGAGCAATATAATTTATTTTCCACACTGCTGCTGACACAAAAAACTTCCACTCCGCATATTTTATATGTCATGAATCAGTTTCATTTCTTCTACGTCGACACGAAACGTAGATCCCCAGTCTGCGAGTCCTCAGGGGGATGACACACAAATCAAGATGAGCAAACACAAAAAAAAAAAAACCAACGAAAAATTTTAATAATTCCGAGAACTTTTTCTCCTCATCGCGCAGATTATTATTTGCGAAGGTATTCATCTTGTGCCACTCGCTCCTTCGTACCGTCCGACCAATGGAGGACACTAATCCAGTGAAAAACTTTCACAGGACTTTTACGACTTAATTTTGTTTGGCTAGGGCATAACACTAATACCCTCGTGCGAATCCTAGTTCTATCGCTGCACATACCGCCCGATACTGCTTCGTCCTAGAAAGATGCATAATAACCGCCCCACTCCGTCCATCGGACATCTATACTCTCCACCATCTCCATCCCTATAAGAGGACATGTAGCTTAGAAATAATCCATAGAGCCGAATGTTATGATTTCTGCTCTGCTCAATCCCCGCATCGCAATTTTTTTTTTTACTCACATACTCATAAAATATAAAAAAAAAATACATAACAGCGAAGATGTTTGTTCCATTTAATATGAGAAAAACTTATGCAGAAGAAGCAACTTGATTCACAGGGATAAGCCCGGTAGTAGTTGTAGTTATATGTGTATACCCGTAGATACCGTGGGTAGGTAATCATCTGAGAAGTTTTCGGTGGCACAGCCATCTTCTTCTACGACTTATTGCCAAAAGTAGGGAATATCAGAAATTCTCGAGTTTATTGTACACGATGACAGAGGGAGGAAATAAAGCTACACTTGCACACGAACCGCTGGTAAAGGTGGATGAATTGCTATAGCCTATGTGTGGGTATAGTGCCACCTCTAAGATGGCGGGAGTGAACCATTTTCGGTAAAATGCTGCTCTGGCTATATCCCAGATACGTGTCCTTAGTCTAAGTATAAATAATATATGCGCGTGTACCTTCTTTCGCAGGTAAAACGTTTGCAAATAAATTTTCGGAACGTTGATGGTTATTTTTCTTTTGCTGCTCTCGGGTCAGATGATTTCTGACTGTTGGGGTGGATTCTTGGCAGTAATAGTTTTTTTTCCTCTTCTTCTTCTCTATAGCTGTGTGTACATCTGTGCAGAAGGGAATGAGAGAATTTAAATAATAAATTCAGGTTGGAATTTTTGTACTTTTCCGGAAATCATTCTTCTGGGGAAAATATACGAAATATGCGAAAGTTTGATGGATAATGAAATTATATATACGGATGCCCAGAGTGATTGGGCAAGAGAAAACCAACCATCTCAGTCAATGACGGACAAGGAGCAACTTCCACCCCTCACCAAGGAAGCGCATGATATACTCGTCGACGGGTATAACTCTTGTCGGAAATCAAAAACCAAATGTGGACATATGGTAGGATGTGCGTGTTACTATCAGTTTGATAAGCCAAGTCTACTACAAAGGGGATTAGAAATCAAGTCTTGTGAATAAAATACCGAGTTATATTCTATCCTATAGCTCCCTTTGTCCCAATCTGAGAAAAGAGTTCATAAAAAAAAAGACATGTAAGTAATATTTTTACCGCCATGTAGGAAGGGGAAGCCGCTCGTCTGCATTGTAGCTCTTATCAAAATCGTCTTAAACAATAGAATATTCGTCTAAGACTAAGATGTAAAACACTCCTCGGTCATCTGCTTACAGAGCCCAGCTTGTGCTCCTGTCAACAGGTTATTTGCAGTTGTGCACATTCGATAAATGTGAAGAAACCATATTCAGCCATCCCAGCCATTGTTTTGTTGTTTTTTGGCTAAATAAAGTTCGTCGTAGAATCTTCTCCTCTGTTCTCCATCGATACGAACTGGACCGAATATTACCCGAAGAATCTTTCACTCAAAGCATCGCAGGAGGTTTGCAACCACTTTTGAGAGAGTCCTGGGTTTAGCATCATTATGCAGGACCAGGACGATTATGGTTTTTTGTAATATATCCTTTGGTTCTATGAGAGGGGGCTTTACTTCTTTGCCCGAAGAAACAGCCATTGCCAAAAGTGATTCTTCAGTTGATCTTTGCGCCGATGTCATTGAAACAAATCAAAAAAATTCTAGTAGGCATTTTTATTTTCGTAAGCGTAGTTGTTTGGGGTACCACCAATCTGTGCATGTCACACAACCTACAAACTGTCAAGTCATCGAGCGTATACCTATGCATATCGAGCAGAGTGATTGAGTTTCACAATTTTTAACGTGTAGTCACTTGAATAGTGGGTATACCTTCCGAAAACCAAGCATTTTTCGAAAATAAAAATATATAAAAAAATGGAAATGCAACTTTGATATAGGTACAAAGTATAACTCTGAGTTCCATGGAAAGTCTAACAGGGTAGTTCAAAGAAAAATTGTAAGACCCCGATGACATCCGTGGGTGATAGTGGATGGAAGCTGGGTTTGAATTACACTATTTGTGATCGAGTATTACGTGACTGAATTTGTTATTATTTTGTATTTTAAATCGACAAAACTCAGTAACGTATGCGGTAATTCGACCCCTGTTTTTGCCCTATCACATACAGCTGGCTAAATAGTTCCAAGGATAAAAAACTAAAATAAAAAAATAGAAGGCAACAGTAATCAAAATGTGATTGAACCAAAGTACTAAATTAAAACCAGTAAACAGAGCTGAAACTAGGGAACAACATCCACTCAAACACTAAATCCATATCCCTATTCAATGTATCTGCTAACTTAACAGTTATGTAGAACTACACCTCCCATAGACTTACAAATGAAAGGGTTCGCCAAGAATGCGAATAAAATAAAATTTCAACAATATAACAAATTGCGTACTTAAAAGGAACGTTAAAGCTTTGAAAAAGGTAGTTTTAAGTACCCACCCCTTTGAAAATCTAAAAAATAAATCACTAGTTATATTTGGCGAGCTGAAAAAAACCTAAACATACCTCACACAGCGTAAGTTGCTCCAGTTCCTCCATCGATCCACTAATTCGTCCCAAATTCATCCAAAAATTATGACGAGGTCTCCCAAAAACTTGAGCCGAAACACGAGCGCGAAAACTGTTAGATAACGATCAGATGACAGATGTACCCAATCAATTCCTGAAAGAAATATACAATCTTTTAATTCAAATATTAAATACAATTTAATACATAAACCATTTAACCCCTAAGATCTATCACAACTTTTCACCGCCCATTACAGTTCTTAAGGAACCCTTTTAAAGAACAGCCATTAATATACCATTTTCTCATTCTGCTTTCAGATATATCCAACCATCAACCTCAAACACATTTGTGCTCATTCACAAAGAAGACATTAAACTAATGTAAGCATATACTCTGCGTGGTCCTATAGAAGGGGAACCGGAGAAACCTTTCCTTTCCACCAGCCGATTATCATTTTATTGCAGTAAATATAAAATTCGCATATTAAAATTGATTTGCATTTGATAGCAATCAGCACTTGAATGGGTTTCGCTTTAAAGCAAGCAAATCCACACAAGCTGCAAAATCGTGCACCAATCCCCACATCCTGCTTCGACCATTTTGCAAATGAGTTTATGTAACATAAAAAAAAATGAAAACTTATTGAAGGATATTAAAATTATTGCATCCATGCACTGCAGAGGCAGAAGCGGAACAACTGGCAAATGACTTCAAATCAGGACATGTGTGTATACCTTATTTAGAATTTGAGGGCGCATTTATCCAAAGTTATGTTGTCGTTGAGGCGTTTTTATACCCTCCACAGGAAGGTATATTCACTTTGCCCATACATTTGTAACGCCAAGAAGGAGTCACCGGAGACCTCATAAAGTAAATATATTATGAATCAGGATCACATTCTGAATCGATTTAGCCATGTCCGTCTGTCTGTCTGTCTGTCTGTCTGTCTGTCTGTCTGTCTGTCTGTCTGTCTGTCTGTCTGTCTGTCTGTCTGTCTGTCTGTCTGTTGAAAGCACGATAGCGCCCAAAGTAATTGACGTAGGTGAATGAAATTTTGTGAAAGGACTTCTTTTTATCGGCGTCAGGTTGGTATTGAAAATGGGCTATGTCGGTCAAGTAGTTCTGGTACTTCCCATACAAAACCAATATTGGACCCATATGTCTCTCCGTCTGTTGAAAGCACGATGGCGCCCAAAGTAATTGACGTAGGTGAATGAAATTTGGTGAAAGGACTTCTTTTTATCGGCGTCAGGTTGGTATTGAAAATGGGCTATGTCGGTCAAGTAGTTCTGGTACCTCCCATACAAAACCAATATTGGACCCATGTCTCTCTGTCTGTTGAAAGAACGATGGCGCCCAAAGTAATCGACGTAGGTGAATGAAATTTGGTGAAATCACTTCTTTTTATCGGCGTCAGGTTCTTATTGAAAATGGGCTATGTCGGTCAAGTAGTTCTGGTACCTCCCATACAAAACCAATATTGGACCCATGCCTCTCTGTCTGTTGAAAGCACGATAGCGCCCAAAGTAATTGACGTAAGTGAATGAAATTTGGTGAAAGGACTTCTTTTTATCGGCGTCAGGTTGGTATAGAAAACCTGCTATGTCGGTCAAGTAGTTCTGGTACCTCCATCACAAAACCAATTTTGCATGACTTGTATGCAGTGGAGGGTATCAAAGCATCGGCCAGGCCGATGATAACGCTTTTACTTGTTTTTTTTTTAAATCGGAGCTGGAGAGCCAAGGATGGTGTAAACTCACAAGAAATCAGAGACGTCGCCATATCTCCTTTAATTTTCATCTCCATTAACTACGAGATGAATTCCAACTCGAGCATATCCATACGGAAGGAGGAATATAATCTTCTTTGCCAGTCGGGTGACAGAGGCAATATACAAAAAGGATGGAAAAAAAGATGAACGCAACTCAGCATCAGCATCAGTAGCAGAAAGGTGCTATGGAGCATGAAAATTATTTAACCGTGATGTTACGATCTCGCTACGCAAAATAAAACAGAGAATGAACACGATGACGAGAACATATACAGGAATTGGTGGACGGATGGGCATGGCGAGTGGAGTAGCACCCTATTGATGTGGGTATGGTTAGGTTTAAGTTGGAAAATGTAAAGAAATCTATACAGAATATTGGAAAAAATAAGATTACTAGTTGCCAATAATGTTAGCCACCTTATTCCAATTGAATCCTGATGGTAGGACTTTTTCGACACAATAAATGAACAAAAATATTTCAGTTCTGCTACTTGTGTACCCACTTTGCTATGAGGACTAAGTGGGACCATTTCTGCATTTCTGTTCTCTTTCACCCAACACCGAGTCTGTAATTATGGCGGTTTGTCTTCTCCCTTAATAAATTTGTATCTACTATAGGTATTGGAACAGCTTATTATTTCAGTGTACGAGCTGCCATCTTGCTTTTCAATTTCTCCCACGATACAAAGAGCACCGTAAGCAATTTTATTCCGATGCAAAGGTATGCTTGCAAATAAACCACAAAACAAGTTATATGTCATGACATATATCGTGAAACAAGCTAATTGTTGGATTTTTTTTTTCATAAAATTGTTTTTGGGAGGTGATGCTTAAAGCTTAAATTATTTATTAATACAGACAACATTTCTTGTGTCAAGGCATAGATACATCTACCATGAAAAAAATTAAATGATATTTTAAAGGTGATGCTAAAAGAAGAGACTATATAATTACACCTACAACAAACCGACGAAAATTTGTTATATCATGACATATACTAAGGAACAAATAAATCATCTCATAAAATATATCATGAATTAAATATATGGTCGTCTGAAGACAGACTGCGCGAAAGGCTTTTGTTGCCATGGCATACACCTAGCACGAAACATGCAAATTGTCCCATAATATGTTTCATGAACTATATCATTCTTGGGAAAATTTGTCTACACTCATAAAATATTTCATGAAATAAATAAATCGATGCTTAAAGTACAGATTAGCGAAGGGCTTTTGTTGCCAAGCAGCTGACAAACAGCATGAAACATATAAATTGTCTCATAACAAACGTTTCATGAACTTTATCATTCTTGAGAGACGTTCCCCAAAATACAGCTTCTGCTTTGCGGCTCAACTATCTGCCACAGCATAGCTCACCCTATACAAACTTGATTATAAAACAAAACGCAGGAGAAAAAAGACACAAATGTCATTCGCCGGGGTTCGGTACTCTTAAGAAAATTATCTTTCCGGAAAAAAGGGATAAGTAAATATCCTGCAGAAAAAAATATATAAATAAAAACTCGTATACTATCATGTCTCTCAAGCATATTTTCAAGATGGGGACCAGCCAAAGACATTTCATTTTCCTTCATCCTTTCCTCCTCGGTCGTATTCCAATTTTCCTAAGACTCTCGTTTAGTTTTTATTTCGCAGGACCTTTTCTGTGTGGTTCAAAAATCAACGGTGAAACGAAACGCCCACGCAAGGAACAAATTTAAAAGTAAGTGATTTAAGGGAAATTGAGCGTGCTACTGAAATTACATTACATTTGGGTTGGTTGGCGCGTTTCACAAAAATAACAAATTTATCCCCATGCTCGCACAGATAGATTTGGATGAAATGGAACCGATTTGGTTACGCATGATGGCGAAGGATAAAGGTGAGGCGAGCAGAGTTTTATATTTCATATTTCACAAAATCGAAGAAATTCTGTTCGTTTCGTTTAGTTCCGGAGTTTATCCGCTCGGGCACGTATCGGTGAATTTTATGGAAAAAATTTAAAATTTGAAAATTGATTCCTCTATCCTTTTTGTGTAACGAGGACCGAGAACGTAAGTACTTATAGCGTGCGGTACGCATATGTTTAGGCAGGGTTGTGTGCCTGCACGTGTGTATGTGCTCTTACATATATAATATATATAGATATGTGATATCGATATGGCTTCGGCTTGTTTTAGCAATTTGCCTACAAATTTACTGCTTTCCATTTATTTTTATTTTTCGAAATTGGTGGGATGGTAATAACAAGCGAGGATCCCACGATAAGAGTGTATTGGTTTTGTTTCGTTCCAATTTTTTTTTTGTAATATTCCCTGGAAATTTTCCCGAAATTGATATTGTTTATTATTTACGATTATTGGCGAATGTAAAATATGATATATTGAATATGGGAGCGAAGTTTCCAAATATTTTATACAGCTGGAATTCGGCAGTGCATACAAATGCGCGGATCCAATGCACGGGTTATATGTAGGTAGCATTAGGGGCGATGGGAACGTGCAGATATTCTTTTGATGAGATGTATGCCAACCGTATTCAGCAGCAAAGATAAACGAAAAATATAACGTAGAGACAAACTACGTTATGTTACGTAATGCAAGGAAAAAATTCATTGGCTGAATTTTAATGAACTATTCGTTGTGGCGTCGAATTTTTTCATAGCACGTATCCGCGTGTGTGTTTTGTGTTCAGTGCGAAATGTTAACCTAAGTTAAGTGGCAAGTAATGTTGTTTACAGGAGCAGCAGTTCCACAAAATAATAAAAACATCTGACCCCGCAAATGGCAACTTCAATTTAAAAATAGAAGATACACTAATGCCCCCAGAGACTGGCAGAAACGAAATTTTAATAAATTATTTTTCAAGTTCAGGCAACAATTTCTAGCTAAGCGTGCACCTTGACACATAAATACCTTACAAGTTCCAACTTTCAAGCCCGCTTAAAGGTCGAGGAAGACTGAATTATAAGTCCTAACTTTTAATGATTTAAAAGCTCTTAAAGTTTTAATATCTCTCTCATATAACCGAAGTATTGGCAACTTCTCAGCTAGCTATATCCGAAAATGGACCACCACGAGCCCCAACAAATTCTATTGAAAGCCTCCGTTGCAGCCAGTTGAACCACGTCTCACGATAGCGCATTTTTGGCACATCAGTAAAAACCAGGCGGGGAATGTAATAAGGGCGCAGTGGCTGAGTGGTTGGTGTATTGGAGAGGAGTCACACACTCGATCCCCGGAAAACACTAATTTTAGCTGAGGGGTTTTTAAACTACGCCACCTCCCGCAAAAGTCTGACAAATATCAGAGACTATAACTCTCGCGAGAGATCTCGTCTCAATTAGGCGTCTGAACTCGTCATAAAATTGTAGGTGAGTGGATTCTTGTCATTATCAATTACAAATCCACCACAAACTGTGAATGTAGTCTATTGCGCATTTATGTCGATTACTGGCTGAAAGACAATTTGGCTGCCAATGACTGGTTCCACCATTCCCACTTTGATGGCTTTTGGGACTGCGCTACTGAAGGGTTCCTACAAAGGTCTATTAGTTGAGGCCCACTGGTTTATCTCGTAGTGCAGAGTCGATTTCTGACGCCTTTCTGCTTCTTCTGGTCCGAGTCATATAGTTCAGGGCTTTAATAGATCGGTAACTAAAGGATTTCTATCCCGTTGTGAGACGACATAGGTAGGCACAGCTCTTCTACATTCTTCTTGTGTGGACCCATCCGAACCTAAAGCTTTTTAAATAATTTCAGTGACGTCGTTACCACAGTGATATAACGTGGTGGACTTTTCCGTCAAAAGTACGCCTTTCTAGTTAAAGGGGTCTTTGGTTGCAATTTCGAACTCAGTGTTGTTTGAGTTCTTTCGGGAGTTTTACGTTTCAACTTAAGGAACGTCTTCTTTTACTGCTCAAATGATTCAACCTCTTCTAGAAAGAGTCAGCATTTCCTCACCTAGGTATAGGTACATGCGTTTTGTTGAGAAGGTATTTAAGTTTGCAGTGGCCTATGGCATAGCTTCGCAAAATATTTTCCATGTCTTATATAAAAAATTTACCTATAGCTTATAGTGTGATGGATAAAGGTTCGACCAACGGAGAAACATATAATTCCACTGCGCCACTATAGAAGGTTCATTCTAGAGTATCCTACTCTCGCACCAAGACACTCATAATGGATAAACGTTGAAAATTATGGCGATCATTGAGGTCGTAGTCATTGACTAGAAAAGGTACTTTGTTAAAAGTACCAAATAGAAACGGTGGAGTTCTCTTAGCATTCATTTTGGCTCGCCTTAATTTTTATATCTCAGAGGCTTCGCTCGGGTGGTTCCTGTAATGGACTCAAGGGAACCAACTGGTCTACGTGAAACTGTGGCAACTGTCAGAAGAGGACCCATTTACCTTACCGAGTCTTTTTTCACTGCATTAAGTATGACTCTCCATCAGATCGAATCAATTTGTCGTGAAAGTGGGACTCATTAGCCGCCAACAAGTGAAGCACTACCTCAGTACGTCATCCGCTTTCAATCGCCCATTTCCTTCAAAGTTCAATATCGACTTGATGTCCGCTGAAGGATATTCTTCGCACCATATTTCTTAAAGATGACTCTGTTGGCCAACTCGTGCTGAGACAATCATTCCTGTGCACTCTACCTCTTCACCCATCAGCGTCTGCCATGAAAACAGATTCGTTTACAAAATATCCCGATAGATATACGAAATCAATTCACCGTGCTATGCTTTCTCCACAAAAAGCACGTTTTACGAACCCTTTTACCGTAAGCGTAAGTACCAGCACCTCATCTCAGTTTGCCACCTCCTCGCTGATCAAATCAAAATCTAATCGCAGAGATATTGTTTTTCATCAGCACACCCAAAAATTGGATACACGCGTGTATAAGGATAGGTATAGAGGTATGTATACCTTTGGCAAAATACGATTAAGGGATTCTGCCTGAATGAGCATAGACAGCTATAGATACAAGGCTTAAGTTGGCTCCAACGAAAACGAACCCTTCACCTGCAACAAGAGGTGTATAACCTGATGAACATTTTTATGCCAACTCTTTTGGCACCCTATTAAAGTTGCTCTTAATTATGTAATCCCGCTGTGCGAGCGTGTTGGTTTGTATACGCCATATATATACTGCTCCTAAATAGGTAAATAACACCCTCTCCCAGGGCAAAGAGGCAACAAAAAAAAACAAAAGCGTGTGGTTAACTCATTTACCTCGAAGGCGAAGGTGATTAACGTCGGAAATACACAATTTTTTGACGTTCTTCCATATCCCCGTTGATTTTTTGGCCTTTGTGGCGGTTTCGGGAATGTTTTGTGAATGAGTAACCCCTTTGATGCGTTGCGTTGATTAAAAATCACGCGCTATTAATGCTGTTGGGTTGGCTTTGGTTGTTGTTGTTTTCTTTATTTTTTATGCACATGGGAGAAGTTGCCGTTTAATTAAGAACGGCTGACACTTTTGTATCACGTAATGCGTGCGATTAAGCGATATGCGAGAGTGGGGACTAGGACGTCTATGCAAAATACGTATCCAACCAAACATTTAATTAAAAACGTCCTTACGTGTGAAATCCTATACTTCTTCCATGGCAAAAACAAACCTGCCGAGCTTAGGGGCATGTGAGGTATGTGATATTTCTGTACAGGTTAATAAAATGGAAATCCCTTCGTTATTTAAAAATGCTAATCAGGCTCTTAAAGGCATAGGCTGCCCACCAAGCAGAGGCGAGAAGCGAGATAGTGAGAGCCAACGTTGTGTAATATTCTGCTAGGGGAGTGGGTTGGATTATGGAGATTCTCTGCCCGAGTATGTGTTGTCTTTGCTTAATTATAGACGCTTGCTTGGGGTCGCATGTCTATGCAGTGATTAAGGCATTTGAAACTGCTGTTCTGTGGCATTTCCATATTTAATGAAAAAATATTGAACTTTGTGCTTGGTGTTGCACGTAGCCCTTTGAGTTTTCCGCTGCCGACTAATCCGACTGCTTTACTTTTTCACACCGCATTTAGGAGAGCATTCATCGGTTTCGGCTCTAAATTGAATTCCAGGTTTAAATGCTGTCATGCTTTGAAGGTGAATAAGAAGGGTGACAAAAAGCTTTCGGAACTAAGGTCGCTGTTAAACTACAAAACGTAGGAGAGGTCTGATTGGAGAGAACATGTATTTGATGGGGGAAATATATGCGGAAAGCGGAAGCACTATTGTCGGCCAAGAGTGTACCTCTTGGTCTGAGGTATTTCGTAGATATATCTAAAAAAAAAAGTATTTTTCTTTATTTATCATTAGCAATGAATCTCATTTTTCCAATCGTGCTACGAAATTATGATAGGACGCCATTGTGTATAGAAAAGTGGCCCACAAGCGGTTATGTCGACAGCAAAAATTTTCGGAAAGTCTGAACTTAAAACAGGATAAAATCTATTGTAGCATAAAACCCAACGGAAGATACAACTTTTAGCCCAGGCTGATAAAATTACGAGGTACTTGAGGGCTGACATCCTTACTGACACTAGAGCCTCTCCTATAGGTACGCGTTCTTGAGAGCGGTTTCTGCCAAAGTGGCTTAGATATATCTGCCAAAGTCTTTCTTGTCACAACTGATCGTCTTAAGCTATCCTGCGTCATGCGTTTCTAGGTCGAGACGCTGTTGTCAGGTGTCAAGAGGTTCTATTTTGCATAGCATGAGTATATAGCTAGAATTTTGTGCCCGATTCAATGATCATTCAACTATTGCTACTATTGCTTTGTATCCCTTGATTTTACTACGCCATAGAGACATTCATCTCCAATTCTCTCTTAATCAGTTTAAGTACAGCTGACATTTATAGTGGAAGTTATGAAACGATTTCATAAAAAAAAGTAAGAGCCTGCGTCAAGTTAAAAATGCCTACACGAACTGCTTCTGTACAGCTTCCAATCGCAAGCTGTTGACTGCATGACAGTTCATTGCTTCTATAATGCCTTCGGTCAGAAGCTCTAAAGAAGCTTCTGGAAAGCGCTTCGAACCACAAGCATTATCGAAGCAATTCACTTTCCACAAATCTCCAGACACAAGTCGAATCGATACTCAATTCCAAATCCCTCTAAAAAAGCCTGTGCATATGCTTCGTTAAGGTCTTACTGCAGTTATTTTCGAAATGGATCAACTTCGGTTGGCAAAGATTATAGAAGCTCTATCGAAGCTACTGCCTGCAGAAATTACAAATTTGAACCTTACCGAAGTCAACTTGTTACTTGGAGTTCGAATATAAACCCAGCTCGGACGGTGTCAATCGATTAGAAAATTCACAATTCCAGGCTCCAATCAACACACATTTGACTACTTGCCTTTTTTAGTATTCCACAAGCCAAAGGTTTTCAAATACCTGTCACTAGAAACAATCATCACTGTCAATCTTGTATCTAACATCTTTTTCGTCTCCATTATACTACATGCATTTAGTGGAACAAGATTTTCAATTTTAACAGAACAATATGTCACGATCTATGATAAAACCCATTTCGTGCTAAGCACATTTAAATCAGAAGTTATCCTAACAAGCAACTGCAGCTCAATATTCAAATTCTTCCCTAAACGGGGAGGGCTACAGTCATAAAAATGTGCTTCATGTTCCGAAATAAGCTTCCAACTTCAACTCTGCATCATTCATCACTCCATTTCCACTGTCGAGGCGAAGCAATTTAATTAAGAAAAATAAACCCCTCTCATTAAGGAAACCAAAATCGCTTGCTGTATAAACCTATTGCAAAGCCATCATTTGCGCGCACCCTTTTTGAACCATATCGAGTTCTTTCCCAACCCGCCTACTGATTTTTGACAACAATCTGCTGTCCTCATCAAAAACACACTACTACCCTCCCACCATACATTAACTTCCTTTCCAACTTGTTTTGCCCAATTCTTCCGGAGAAACATTGCCGTCGGGATATCCTCGTTTCGCATAGCACTAATCAGGTCAAAAAGTTTTCTCGCCTTAATTATTCATAAAAGGAAAACAAAAAAAAAATGAAAAACTTCTACCCCGGTATAGCCCCCAAATTACATAATTCAACAAAAAAGCCCCAAATACGGGTAGGTATCTGTATCTCTGCCCAGGAGAGTAGGCAGGCAAAACAATTTAATTAACAAATCCTATTAAGAAAAACAAAAGAATAAGAAGACAAAGCGAAACATACGCGGCCAAAGAAACATTCAGGGCACGAAGAGCTGAAGATTTCTTTTATCAAACTAAACGAAAATAAAAAAATACGAAAAATACCTCCGCAACCAGTGTAGATACATTTGACACCAGCGGAAAAAGAACCACGCCCAAAAAATGTATCTTCCATAGAATTTTGATGTCGCAGCCATCATTCGGACCGAGTGTAGATACTTTTCGATGGCTGAAAAGATACACACACTCACCATGCATCAATGGTGGGGCAAGGAAGGGGGTTGCTTTTTGGAACTATGGTCGTGTCGTATCTACACCGAGAGGTTTTCTGCCCATAGATACGATGTTAGGTAGGTAGATAGATACTGATACTGAACTTGTGCTGGATATTCAGGTTTGTCGTTCTCGGTGTTTTTTTTCCCTCTCTCATATTGTTTTCAGCCAGCAACTTCATTTCGAATTTATTTCGCTGGGCAGCTGGCGGAATAAGGTGGACTTTGCCAAGTACATGAGCCGTTTTGTGTGATTTTCTTTTTTTTTCTTTGTACCTCTGCATTTGAAAGTTGATTTCTCGAGTTTTATTCATGTTTTTCGTTTCGGTTTTGATTATTCAGCGAGATGTATTAAAATCGAAGATCTGTAGGTATGCAGTATGAAGTTGCCCTGTATCCGCACCTATAAAGGGCAAATGAAATCTCAGGACTGTGTGAATAATTAAATTCGGATGGGAATTTTGAGAGTTTATTGGCGGGACCAGGGCCAGCCGCAGCATTCGTGTTATTATTTTTGAACAGTGAATAAAATTGCGTAGTTCATAAATTCAGTTTTATTTTCGTTTAATTTTTGTTCGGTCTGGATGTCGGGGTGGAAGGACTTAATTAAATCTGTTGAATTTGGGTTTATGTGCATTAAAATTGGTCCATCTCAGATGTAATTTGCAAATTAATTGCATGCCTGGTGTGTGTGTGCTCTCGTTGAAGTGCAATTAAAATGTTAAGTTGGTTGTTGAATAGTCTATCTATAGATGAATATGTGTTTTACATATTTTTACTTTATTTTGCAACAAACGTGTAGTGTAAATACATCTAAGTCTTGATGGAAAAACATTTTTACTTGCAGCGAGCGGCACCATCAGGCAAGGAATTGTGTTGAGCGAAGCACCTATATGAGCTGAGCAATCGCATTCGAATTGTGTTGTCCCTTCGGATTGGAATCGAAAACAGATGGTGTCTACACGTCCCAGCGTACGACTCATGCGTACTTTTCTGACCAAGTCGATGTCGTTGAGTTCGGTGTTAAATCTCCTCCTGCCAAGAGCGGCAACTCAAATGGGAAAGAATTACTCAAAAAAAGGAGATCTACATCCGAATTTGATAACGTCCGTGAATCTGTGGCATAGAGCAGGACTGGGATGATGAATATCTTATATCTTATATCCTCCTTGGTAGTTCTCGCCAACGCCATATTAATAAATTGCCTTCGGGTGTGTTTTCTTTGCTGGATTTCTGATATGATGTAATTTTCAGAGATAATTGCGGAACCGAGGTGTAGACAAATTCCCGGCTGTTGCCCTCCGTAAGGCCTATGACTTGCTTCTAACAACCATTCGTTTTTCTGAGTTTTTAATTTTTGGGACGAATGGAAGGGATCTACAATTTTATGGCGAGTCCAAATGGGCAATTGAAAAGCTCTTTCATGACAGTTATTCTCTCGGATGTTTGTCAGACGTTCCCGAGAGGTGGCGCAGTGAAAAAAAACCTTAAGATGTAATTAATTTTCTGGGGGTCGAACCTGGGACCCCTGGCTTGATAGTTCAACACACTAACCACAGAGCCACTGCGCCTTAATAGTTGCACCGACCTTTAAGAAATTGTGCGCGTAGTGTTGGTTTGCGAGTTTCGCACATTTGTCTCACGTATGATGGTGAAAAATGTCAAATAACAGAGGAACCACTTTCTAAATCCTTTTGTGACATCAAAGGTCGCAGTTTTAAAAAGGCAATTTGCGTACTTTAATGATTTCCAAAAGGTGGTAGACTTCTTTCTAGTACCTTCTTTTAGCGGCCCATTAAAATGTATCGTCCCTTTAAACAACAGATTTTGGTTTCAGTTGTTTGACGAACTGATGAAACTGGATTCTGCAGATCAGAACTCCTAAGATCCATGCATACTATAAGTGTAAAGTCGGAGCTGAGCTATAAGCGGAATCATTTTGTCTTTAAGTGATTTCCCATAGAGTTTCTGTAATGAATACAGTGAACCCAACTGGTCTAAGATTTAATCCTTAAGTCCTTGTATACCAAGCTGTATTTCCATAGTTAGAGAAGCTTATTAAATGGTATTTCCATAATCCCATGAAATTTGAACGAGCTCCAATTGCCAAATTATTTAGCAATTATTTAGCACCTTGCTGTATGTATAAATAAAAAGGTTAATCACACGCCTAATCTGCTATGAAATGTTGGCTCGTCTTCGCTTTAATATTAAAATAGCGCCTGAAGATCTGTAGTGATAATTTATTGTATCTCTACGATCATAACCACACGAAATGGAACCGCATCAATCTAGTCAAACGCGAATGTGAATATTTTTTCCTATATAAGAAAAAGCTCCCATTTTGAAACAAGTTCAGTCCTTCACTCCACTCAAATCTTAAACAGGAATATCCAACTGTTCGCTGCAAAAACTCGTTATACTTACTAATTAAATACCAATAATCCCCACCGAAGAAATATGAATATTTGAGAAATGTATATTTTTTAAACAAATACCTACACAGCCGTATCCAACTGTGAGAAGTTCAACGAACCAAATACAAAGTGTTAAGCTAGTAATTTACAGCAAACCAAACCGACCCTGCATTGCATACATTATTTAAATAAAAAAATTCATTAATATGTCAAGCGCTGGCCGAAAGAATTTGTAATTGATTTACAATTACAAATTTATTGGCGGAACTGTCTGGCTAATAATACTCGTGTGTTATTGTTTTGATTTATTGGCTTTTATGTAAATAAGTTTACCTATGAGTTATGAATAATACATTTTTAGTTGCGCATCGAGCACCGTGTCTTTGGGTTGTTGTTTTTTGCAATGATCGACGTCTGAAAATAAAATTGGACATGTGCGCGGACGTTGACTGAAGAATACCTTTGAACGGTCCCATGATGGGGAAGCAAGCTTTCATTTTGAATGGAAATTTCAGCTTTATAGCTTCTAATGGTTAGAATGTGCTTGATGTTACTTCTCTTCAAAAATGGAGACCTATCGTGTTGAAAAACAAGTAACATGTGACCAACGACAAATTGTAGAGAGGAACCATTTTCAGTGTTAAGGCCAATTCAAAACCTATGTACAACTGACAGCAATCATCTTCCAACGTTAGATACCGTGTATCACTTAGGTTGACAGGAAAAATAATATTTTTACATTCTGGTGGCGGCAGTTTTAAATTTGTTAATTTAATGGGCAATCTCTATCCCCGAAACTGCACAAGTTATTTTACCTTGAGTGTTTATACACTGGACCAACTCTCGCTTACCTCAGACAAGCATAGAGAGGAAGACTTTGCACCGGATTGCACCATTCCTGAACGAGGAATGCGCGACGGAAATGCTTTTAGTTTCGTTTGTTAAATCGACAAAAAATTCTGAATTCATCCATTTCTCCGTGCCGCACTGTATACGCATTGAACGAGTCGTTGTCGGATGATTTTGTAAGGTCCACTATAGAGCAGCCTACACCCGCAACCCTTAAATGGGAAAATGGAACATTGGAGATAACGATGCATGGTATTGTCCTTCTTTGATTGTTAAGATTTTAAAAATTAGGGTTCAGGCCGTGAGTCATATCCATGAAACAAATTTTGGACTATGTATATAGATACCATCTATACTATACTGCATTTAATTTGCATATTTGGCAAGTCCAAAATCTTTTACCCATCGCAATTCTTCTCAAGGCAGATGTTGCCATCCTCAGATCTAAATTGTGTCGATTTTTGATTGATTATGAGAGGCGGCCGTTCTCCCTAGTGTCACTCAAGTGTTAACCTGACAGCAAATTTGCATTAATTTCTCTGCTAACTCAAATACACTATCATTCCACATCACCGAACACAAAGAACACCAAGAAAGTTTGCTAAAAGCATAATAAATCACAGCGGGCGACCTGATCCGTACATAACCTCCATAGGTGTGTATCGAGGATATCGATGAAGACCATTCAAAACCTGAGTTATATGATGGGATTAGTCATGCTAAAGAATGCCACAAAACTGTCGAACCCAAAGCCATTATCACAGAAATTACATGTGAGGGCAAGGTGGATAACCCGCATTGGACAGAAGATCGAACTGAATTGGAGAAGATTGTGTACAGGTGAGAATCGCTTGACCTACATTTGGGAACATGACGAAAATGAAAGTCGATAACTTTGACACAAAGTTTATTTATGCCAGAACAGCATTATAGATAGTGAATTTGAGGTGGAAAAACAATTTAGACTGATGGAACATGACAATCGGACTAACAATGTGTGTAAATGATGTGCAGTCGTAGAATGTAAAACACTGTTCCCATTTATCTTTAAGCAAAGATCTATGTCAACCTGACACGAGTGTAATCACCACAAAATGGTATACAACAGGTTTTTGGGTGAAAAGTCTTACAGGCAGGGAAGCTCAAGAGCCAAGACTGTACTGGAAGAAAGAACAATAGTGGTTGGTGTGCTGAACTACTCAGTGAGGTGCTGTTGCTTAACCTAGGGATGCACAAAAACACCTCAAGAACTTTTGGCACTGTGCCATCTTTTGCAGTCGTCTATGACACCTTTTATGTTCGTCTATGGTTGTCAACTGACAAACTTCCGATAGTATAAGATTTGTCCACAGAAAGCTTTTCAATTCAAGCGGGTGCTGTGAGAAGCTAGGAACTTATGCGGACCTATTTTCAGCTAAAACAAAACCAAACCTAGACGTCTGTAGTAAGTTGGAACGCATCACCAACCTTTTTATGAACATATACCCACCGGCAAAAAGCCAGAAGGAATTAAAGTCAGATGTAATTGAAATTGGAAATCTGTCAGTCCGCAGTGTGGCGAACTTTACAGAAAGATGTTGGCCAACACACTTACTAGACCAAATTGACTCAAGAACTAAAGTCTTTGATCATTTGATCTCCGATTGGTATCAGCAAAACTTTTAACAAATTCCGGAAGAAAAATTACCAACGTTCTGGTCGATCTGTGTGAAAGAGTGGTATAAAATTGGCCCCAAAAAACCGATCGCTGCAAACTTCCTGATTATATGAACGAGATCCGATTCCCTGGAACTCTACACGTGTACTACACTTGAAATAGCTTTCAGCGCGATATATCAATTGTATTTTATTTACATGCGAAATTGTTATGTCCTTATTGAACAACCGTAGTAAACGATCGTTAAATAGTTGTATAGACGTTTTGTAGCTAAATTACCTTGACACTGTACAAAAATTGTCTTAAAACCATAAAAATTAAATGTATATAGATCAGTGACAACTGCTTACCCAATTCTGTAAATGTGGCCTTTGAACAGCCTGCAGTACACTCCTGACATGCACTGAAACACAACACGCCTGCGCACAACGAACCGAACGAATGGACTTTACACCTTGACAAACTATAACTACAAGTACACACTTTTGTAAGCATCACAACCGTGTGCCGTCGGCGAAACAGATTCGACTTTAAGACCCACGCTCTCTTTAGCACCAAGCATGATGCCGTCACTCGGCGCGCCAGTTATACTCTGCTGAGAAATGGTAACCCCTTCTCGAAGACAGGAATACTTCTCTATTTGCATTGCATAAATATAACGCTGATCCCCCCATTGGAACAAGTAAACATAAAAATTTCCCATGAATATTAATAAAAGCAGTTCAATTCGAGTAAAAATCGAAAAACACCCTATAATAATAATTTAAATGTTTTTCATATTTTTCATATTATTTTTTAATTTTTTCATATTTTTTTTTTAAGTGAAAACACACAGTCGACTGCTTTGCCTTTGGTTAGGTAGTCGTTGGAAGTTGGAACGCGTCGGCGGCCAGAGCCGTCGTCGTCATCATCTATGCTCTTCGTTGTCGTGACGATCACATAAAATTATTTAGAGGGCCATTAAAAATCATCATCGTCATTATATTTTTCTATACCGACGACCTTGAGACATTATGTTTACAGTTTACAGTTTTTATTATTCACTGGTTTAATTTTGCCTTTCCATACTCTTCTTTTTGTATATTGTTTCATAATAATTACGAGTACAATACATGGCAATGTTATGTTGAAAAAAAGATACGAGTGCAATAAAACAAAGACAGACAATCACAAACGGAAGGGGTAACATCAAGAACTGGTATAGGTATGGGTTTTTAAAGGACATTGGCATAGCCGTGACCGATAGTGAGATGACTGAGGTCATAAACACCATAATCGGTATGGAATAGCGTGCACAAAATCTTGGAATTTATGGCAGCAGTAGGTTAGGGTAATCAAGTGCCTGTTGGGTAGACCTGTTTATATACTTGGAAGGGGTGAGCGATTTTTTTTTGCCTTATTGAGGTAAAAATTGTAAATGTAATGAGTGCAACTGAGCATAGAGACCTGAATTCTCGAACCGACGGAAGCTCAGTTGGGTTAACTCTTGAAAGCATCTATAGCCTTGGGCCTAGAAGCCTCTGTAAAGACGCAGGAAATTGACTTAATATTCAGTTTGAATGATTCATATCTGCTCAAAAATATAATCGCACAAATAAATATATAATATATTATCATATGTAGAACTTTTATACCCAATGAGTTTATTTTTCTCTGATCCATCTTTGTTCTCCAGGTATAGCTGAGACTTTTCTAATAAACTTCTGTTGCAAACTTTTGAATACTCTCAATTGAGACTTATTGTCAGTTGTTCTGCGTAGCTCAGATACACGACGCCACAACCACACGAACGGGCCAAGAACGGGCTTGTGATACTCGTAGCTAAAATGAGATGTATAGAGAGCAAAGATGGGTCTTCTAGAACAGCTATTATAAAAAATATAAAAATATAAAATATAAAAAATCAACCCGCATTGTTTGCTATAAATTAATATCTACTTACATCGAAAGCGGGTTCAATGATTTTTCCACGCCCCATTGAGTTCATGGCTGCCAAGGCCAATGACCTTCAACCTGCAACTCCCAATTTAATAGCAAGCCAAATCGCACTTTGGGTCAAGAGCTTTTCGAAAAATCACAGTAAAACATGAATTTCCACGTTCGTAATCATCATTTTCGTTGTCGCCTTTTAGATGTCTGATGCGCGATAAAAATGAGACAAAAATAAAAAGAAAAATAGATACAATCGGCTACTGTGTGTTAATTTTTTTTTTTTCGTTTAAATTATTCCCCACTTGTATGTGTATAGCAACTCCACCTACAGATCCATTAGGTGTCGCCTTTGGCAGCGGTTTTATTGCCGACAAACAGATTGACTATTAACATGTGCAGCGCGTAGCAGTCTATACAGTATATATATTTAATCCGAGTATAATGCCATGACAGTTACAGTGACAGTAGATGGGACTTACTGTCACACGAAATATGCTAGTGGCCAATGCCTTGTCGCACCTTTTGTTCTTGAAAATCAAAGAAATTAAACTTTTGGGGATTTTTCTAATTGAAATGTTTTAGTGCACTTTGTAGGAAATATTATAGCACGTCTGGATTTAAAAAAAAATAATGGGCGACCATTTTGTGGGAAGGGGAACATTTATTTTGAGTGAGTTTGATTTATGTCGAACCGTAAAAAGATAGCTTCCGGTAGGTAAGGTTGGTGTGTAACTTCGAAATGATTTATAAATAATATTAATTACGTTTAGTGACACCTGTTAAACATAAAACAACCATTAATGTTGCATTTAATTAAGGTTTGGTTTTTTTCTCTATATCTTTGAATTTTGTTTTCATTTTCATTTGACAGTTGATTGCCGGTAGAGGATGTACAAATTGTCAGCAGTAGAGATATACGAAATGCGACCTATGCTGTCACACCACTAAAGTTGTGTTTTAAAAACGTTTTCAATAGGCACTTACCTTTGCCGATATGCACTTAAACTGACTTACCCAGGATGACGAATATTTTTGCGTCAAAAGGCGGGTAGCTCTCGTAATTTAAAAAATAAAGATCTTAATATAGCTTCTGAGTCTTTTTTTATAATTCAGTTATTCGAGTTTGGAGAAGGAGATCTAAAAAGAACAAGTAGAAGCATTCTAGGGAAAAGATATATATTTGATTTGTATTCATTGGGCTTAGATATAGTTATTTTTACCTTAAGACCGCAAAACATAACTGCAATTGTGCAACTTTTGATTCTAAACATCAAATAACTAACAGGGTAAACTTGATATACCCACAACTTAGCAAGCGTAACCATGTCTTGGATGTCATTTCCAAGTCGAAACTATTAAAGGATTTTTCAATTAAGACGGGTTAGTGTTTGCATCATAATGGCGGCAAAGTTGTTTTGGTGGAGTCTGTCTAATTAGATATTTTTTATTCAGTCGCTGATGCCAAACTACCATTGTAAGCAACAAGATTCAGCAGCAGCATTTTTTTCAAAATAAGTTCGCACTGACGAAGAAACGTTGCGCCCATTTTACGGTAGACGGAGTGGGCCTTCAAAGTCGACTCTCCAACCAAATTCGACCCAACTGGTTCGGTAAACATTAGCCAACACTAAAACTATATGACCAAAAAATCTGAATAAATATTGATGCAAATTAGGATCTCCCTCTCCAACTGGGTCAAAAAATTACGTATTTGAATTTTGACCTGTTAAAAGTATACCTAGTAATTGCTCCTGCTAATATAGGTAAAGATAAAACAAGTAATAATGCTGTAATTACAATGGAGAATTGTCATGCGGTCCATGAAAGTGTTCAGGATAACACTATGCAGCCAATTCCTCGTTGTTCCGCGAATTCAACTTGGAGACTTGTGCCTACACACGTCCAAGATCCAACTGACCCAGGAGCTCAAAGTTAACAACCAACCGGCGTGTTCGTTTGTTCGCTGACTGGGCTTCGGAGCGTTTGAAAAAGGACCCCAATTTTGGCCGAAAAATTATCTTTCGCGACGAGGCGCAGGTTGCAATTTGGTACGGATTTGACATTGATGAGGCCGTCACCATCAACGGCGAGCTCTTCAGACCGATGCCCACTGACTTCTTTTTGCTCAATTTGAACGATGTGAAGATAGGCAACATGTGGTTCTAGCAGGACCTATCTACGTGACATACAGCAGACGCCACCATGGATGTTTTGCATAATTTCTCTGGGATTGTAGCAATGTTAACAATGTTTATTTTGGATAACTCAATTTTTTAACACTTGATAAAAATATCGTCTGATTTAGACGAGTCTCTTCCTTTGACCACTTGCGTAGTCCTGTGAGTTCCATTTCGAGTGTCTTAAAAAACGCTTACTCATCCGAAACAGTTTTTTTTTATGGAATCTAACAATAAATCAAATTAGCCGTCACTAATGGACTACATTTTCGGGTTCGCCTTTCCAATAAAACGGTAATCGACAAAGTTCATGCCGACCATTTATAAGGAAACAGATTCATTCCGACAAAAGTCACATGCCACATAATATTTTGTATCTAACTCGGCAAATATCTTAATCAACTTGACAAAAATTAAGTGCACGCGCATATAAAACCCATTTCTATTGCCAAATAAATTCCGATAAATTGATTCCGAATGTCTGTGACATGTCTCCACTCGCATCGCATACAATATTTCGTCCCGAACAGTAGCACAACAGAGTTGTCGTCACACCATGCCCTCACAGTGTAACGTTTTAACAAAATTGTAATCACAGATACATAGTTTTGGTACACAATTCCATCTAAGTTGGCGCCAAATATCATATTTTATTGCAACTCATAAGTCTGGGTATAGTGGATCCACTTGGAAAAGGGGGGTTGATTGGCTCACATTTAGACTGCTAGACACATCCCACATAGCCGAGGTATAGTGCTTGTTCTTCTTGGGCGCGTAAATCTCGGAAGAATGTACTTACGAAAATGGACTTGTTCCATTATTGAAATAAATGTACTTCGGTACGCATTCATGGGAGTGTTTGCTTCCCCTTCGCCTAGATACGGATATCTACGCTTCGGACTAAGATATAGACAGGGAAGTATAGCATCTACATCGTCAGCGCGCGGCAGACGCTTGTGTCTGCTTTTCGAATTAAAAATTCATTTCACCCTCGCTCTCGGGGTCTTGCGAATTGATTTAATTAATTACAATGCACAGCACGCCTACAATGTATGCTGAGCAAAATTATGAAGTAAGCGCGCATGCAGTTGTATAAGATACTTGCATGCCAGTTTTCGCCTGACTTTTATGATTGCTTGCATAGTAAACACTCCCAGAGCCAGAGTAACAGACCGGCTACAATGTTGCAGATGCATGTGCTGTGCACTTTCTCATGTTCGTCGGAAAATTGATGAAAATTTCACCGAGTGCCGATCCCACGCAAGCGGAATTATGTTAGCTGTACATTTGCAGCCAATTGGAGGGGTGTGCGGATGCAGTGCTCACATACCTTCCTACATATAACCGACAATGGTGAAATTTAGTTTTTCTAATTCCTCAAGGAATTGCGTGTGTGGACGGCAGAAAGCCGTATTTAAGGTGGGGCGACAAAGGCAAGTAGCCGCTGCAATTAGGTGTGCACGAGGATTACTGTGTTGCTCCTTTTTCACCGCAAAAAAACATTATTTAATAGGATTCCTAATACCTATTGATCCCCTCAAATTTTACTGGAAATTTTGGACTTCGTCGGCAGTTTTAAGTGCACCTTGCTTCCTGCAAGAATGACACGAAAAATATCAAAACTCAGACTTAAGTGCGTTATTATGTTAATTCGATTGAATATGCACTTGTTGGGTGGTGTAACCTGTTGCAAAATAACTTTGACTTTGGCGAAACTATCCGCTGAAATGGGCGATTAAACTCTGGTCGAGTTTATGTCCCTCCTTTAGCTGGTGCAGTAAGTTCAATCGAAGAGGTACGGTGAATCCATTTGCAGTCATCCACAAAATGGCGTGGATTGTACCTACACCTAATGAGTGCAATTCTATCGCACATCCAATAATCATTAAAAATCTGCACTGCTAAAGGACAAGCCTTCGAAAGTCGTGTGTGAAATAATATGGATTGCGATCCGGTCCGTTGATAATCTCGCAGGCGGAGTACAAAATATCTATTAAATAGTAAAAGCCAATGCCGACCTGAGTGCAATTATAAATGCTTCGATTTATTTTTAAATTTGTTTATATTTACTTGAAGACCGCTGCAGGGTTGGCGACTGAAGCCTTTATATAAAGTTTTTCAGTTTATACTGGCCTTGATCTGTCACATTAAGAGTTTCTTTTTCCCAGCTGACGTTTGTGGATGGGAAGCTAAAAAAAATCTAGTGAAGAATTTTATGACTTAAAATGAGTACTAGTTGATATTTCTTGTGTGTGGCCTACGTTAGGAAAGTGACGTTGCCGGACCAAATTATTTTGTTTGCGTTAGGGGTACGTCCATGAAGCCTATATCCGCACAGTTAATTCATTTGAAGCAGTTTTGGATTTGTTTTTCGTTTCATGGGTCTCTCTAAATCATGTGCGCATTTTATTAGGTAGATATATTTGAAAAATTCCCGCCATATCAATATGGTCTTAAAAATTCGTCTGAAAAGCATTAACTTTTCTATCTAGCGTTCCCCATTCTTAGGACAAAATTAAAAGCGATTGAATCTAAGAAAAATAAGCACTCCAAAAGGGTGTACTTTGAATTTCATTTTTAATATTAAAAATGCACTTCTTTCCAAAGAGTTACTCGATTGAAAACAGATATGTCACTTTAGATGACAGATGCATCGCTATAAGCAGAGAGGCGTACAGCACCTCGGTAGATGAAGTCGACTAGAGCAATCAAATCTGCTAGGCAATATGAAATCCGGGTAGCGATTCGAAAACTGTGCCATATATGAACAGGCTTTCTTGTGTCTCGTGACTCTGCTTTTAAACAAGTTGCTCATATATTCAATAAATACTTTGCCAACTTTATATGCCTAAATTAATTTAGGTACAGTCAGAACTCGAGTTCGTTGGATGCTTGGAGCTCATTACTGGCTTAGAGTTGCATGAAACTTTAATAGGTAAAAAATAAATTTGTGGAATGGGATGAATGATTTTATACCAATTTTCATCGAAAGTTATAAGACTTATCATGCAAAAGCATGCAGTTCGATTTCAAGAGATTGGAAATTCCAAGGCAACCGGTGCTGTTGGGTCTTTATTTCCAACAACAAAATGTCATAGCTACCAAAATTTACCATTTTCAATGGGGGATTTCATTTCTCCATCATCCGTGTAAGAGGGAGAGGTATTTCTTGAGGTAATGTGCATGGAGAAAGATAGAGGGAGATGTTGTCTAAAAATAGAAGAAAGCGAGACGGTTTCATAAAAAGAAAGAGAAGTATATCAAAATGAGAAAGAAGGAGAGGTAATTTCAGCGTGCGGAACATACAATATACAAATATGGCCGACTTTTAGTTCTGCAACGCAGCCATTTAGGCTCTAATGTTCAAATCCCATCAGCTTTAATAATATTTTTTTTAATCTCTTTCTTTTATTGAAGCCTTAGCCAATTGGCCTTGGCAATAATTATTTTTAAAATATTATTTTTATTTTGTAGAACAATTTTGGAGCTCATGTGACATTGGCGTAAATTTTTGTCCCTATATATAAAATATCAAAAAATTCCTTCCAATATAATCAAATTCAGTCTAAAAAAAAACACTTCTAAAGGTGCCCAAAGTTCTATCGTCATTGATGAACCCCTCCAAAGCGAGTTTGAGGCGAATTTTAATGACTCTCGACTAGCGACCACCTGCTTATATAAATTACTTCCATTCAAATACGATCCAAGCGATGGGTATTTTTATTTTTGCTTAAGTAATTGGTATAAATCATTACGGTAGTAATTCTTAAGAGCTTGTTGTTTGTTTTTTAAACGTTTACCAAAAGTAAAAAAACATTGGCTTTGAATATTACTCTAGGGATGTTTTTTTTAATTTGTTGTGCTGTTTAAAAACGCATTTAAGATTGTAATAAAATAAATTGATTAGCTCGTGAAAAGAAAAAGAAAACAAGGAATTTTAGGTATATCTATCCACATATGTAGCTATATGTAGCTAAAAGAAAATACAAAACCAACTAAGAGACAATTAATTTATAAAGAAAGCATGCAAACTGGAATTCATTGCTTTGAAGGAGATTTACGAGCAGCACATGTTTAAAAAAATAAGCAACTCGCTGGATGGCTTAAGGTATCGCAAGGAAATATGAAATGTCGTTATATATACCCACAGGGTGTCCCATATTCAGTACAAGGATATAATTAAGAAAGAAACTTCCATTTTTGTTAAGTACACACTTAAATGAATAACTTTTTAAAACTAATGTCGTCCAAATGAAATCCTTCTCGCGCACGGCACTCATCCAAACGAACAGCAAAATTTATTAGAACGTTTCGGCATCTCAAATCCTGAGAGCTGCCATTTCGTATATAGGTAATGTTTTTTTGCAACTGCACCAGCTCGGTTTTTTTTATGTAAAAATGCTTTGAATCTAAGCTAAGTCAGGGCTGCGTGAAGGATAATTTATATGAGCTTTCTTTGAGATCAATTTTTAGGGGAAAATTTCTTTAACTCATGACGAAAAAGGTCTCTGATCTTACACCGCCAAAAAAACTGACCAGTATCACCTCATAACACTCTAAATTGACTGTATTGCGTACAAAATAACTTCATAGGTACTTTTCGTCAGTTTTCAGTTCCTAAATCTTGGCCTTCTAACTTTTGAATCCATTGCCCTATAGAGCTAAATAGTAGGTGCTTCGCATTTAAGTTACGTAAACTACCTAAACTGCATAAATAAATTTCAACACACATGGTCTGCTGACGAAAATGCCCCAAAGTATAGGCATTTCTATAACCCGGGCTATTGCTTGACATTTTCCCAGGAAACATTACATTTCTTATGGGTCACCCTGTAACATCGGTAGTCAAATGCCAATTAAATCCTCACATCCTTCTAGCATACAATACGGTGAAAGATGATTACATATCTAGCCAGAAGGTTCCACAAGGTCATCCATGAGTAATTTCAAAGCTGACGAAGCCCGTTCATAAAAATTAGTGTATCCAAAATAGCAGCGCAAGCTAAATACCTTATTCACGCTGATATACTCGAAGGAAGAACTTTACATGGAACGGGCTTGACTATTGCACCACTGGTAAGTTATAATATTTCTGTATCAACAAGGAAAAATCCGATAAGTCATTTTTAGCCGCTTTTTGGGAGCGCAGGATAAAGGTTTTGACTTCAGATGTGGGAAAACGCGTTTCTTCCTGATCCATTAACACAGCAAACGTAAGAGATATTTGAATGAACAAAATAATATGACACGTGCCTAGAACAGGGTACGGTGCATCAGATTGACAGTAACTCAATTTTGATATAACGCGTAAGTCGACTTATATGCTCTTCTTCCTTTTTGTGACAGACCACCAAACTAAAGCTGTAACAAAAACGGTCCATTGGACTTTTAAGCCACTAAAGAGTCACGCTTGGTATAAGCAACATATGTACAAATGGCTGCAAATCTTCGATAATGATTTCTGCAGGAGTTTTACGAGTGAGTTAAGGAAGGGGACAATAATCGGTGTTCGGAGGACTTCAAGATGTTTAATGGAGCCTCCATGGCAGACATTTACCGATTACTAGATAAGAAATTGTTTTTAGGAGTGGATAGTACAAGCACCTCTGTCCTTACCAGTGGTAGTAGAATGGGCTCACTTTTTTTAAGAGCGCCTTATACAAAACAATGAAGCAGGGAAGATAAAAGGCCTCTATCACCGTGTCTCTACTAGATAGTACCCATAGAATCATGGTATACCTGATGAAACCGCAATCGACAGCTTCGATTGTTACTCGTATCCTTTTCGGAAGAGTTTGTATCGAAGGATGGAAGAGAAGGTACCGTGAGGCCTGTAAAGTACGATAGATCCTAGATAATTGTATTAAAATTATTTAGCTAGGATGACTGAGACATTCAAATCACCCCTTAAAGTTGTCTATGACGACCTTCCTGCAGACCAAAAAACCGGCCGATTCAATACTCCACACACTTAAACCAGTTGCAGAGGGCTCCTCATCACATGTAGAAGGCACAGCTCTAACTCGATTGCAAACGGTAATATTCTGTAAAGGTTTACCCACTTCGAGGAAGTGACCCCGAGTATTTTGAATTTGCAAAACGCCCGGAGCCCAAACTTACCCTCATAGGTCTCGGATGGGATATTGCCAAAGGATTGCTTTCTTGCACGGTTCAGACTACCAGGTTTACTGCATAAATCTGAAGACTTTAAGGGTTACCCCCCAACTTCGTAGAAGTCCGTCCAAAAAGCTTGGCAATTGTCACAGAATCCTTCCTTCCTTCACATTCTCAAGACTCAACCCTCACAGAGTCTCTGTAGCATTCTGCTCATCACTATTATGAATAACCATAGTCATTATAAATTTGAAAGGACCGTTTTGCGCTGTAGGAGTTCACCTCTTTCGTAATCGCCACCGACACACCTCCATGCCGTGGTTACTTCATAGTCGTAAAATTGAAGTAAATAATGATTTCCAGGGTCATGCAACTTTTCTTGCCTCGCATTGCCTCACCATTCACTATGTCGTAACGGCGAACGACAGGAACTGCAGCAGGTAAATCCCATTATCCTTTACCGGCTCTCTGTCTTCTTTTTCCATAAGTATTTATCTAACTGGGCTGGTGTACGATCGGTATTGCTGGCCATAAAAAAGGGTTGAGGTTAAATCCATACACATAACGGACCGTGTAGTAAACAACTGACAACTATTTTATGCACAGCGACCTTTCAAATGTGGACCACCTTCAAGGAGGCACAAATGATACGAGCATACTCAAGCACAATGTTACGTTTGTGAAAAGTCATAGCATAGTACTTTGAGAGACATTTATCCTTGAACTAAATTTTATGCATGTTCTCCCGGGTGGTGCCATAAATCATTTTCCAACTGAAAAAAAATATGACAGCGGACAGCCATCAGCTATGACTGATACAGATACCATTGTCTCGGCTTTGCGTAATGAATGTCTCGGAGAGGAGTGGCCTTGATTGAGGCAGAAACACGACCTAAATGCGAGAAGGTAATTTCTCTGCCTTGTTTCTTTGGCAGCATTATTCCTCGATAAAGTATGAGTACATGTCCGCACCACTCCTTTCCGAAACAAATGTGAATACCCCCGACTCGAACGAATCGAAATGGATTACTCAGGCAAATTTATTTGACACCTTTAATGGCGTACTGCTCAAATAAGCAGTAAATTTCGAAACAACTAAAAAGAAAATAATTAAGCAGCGAGCTCGTTTTATACTTTTTGGGCCACCAGACATACCCCATACGAGTATATGAGACAAAATGCGTGAGCTTCAACAAAATGTATATCACCATTCTTATGGTTTGTTTTTTTTGGGACAGTTATTCCGGCGGTAAGGTGTAAGGTATCCTTGCGGGAAGGAGTGCTTCATTGGCTTCCATTTTTGTTTATTTTCCGAAAGCAGTTTATCACGAGTGGGAGCATTTCTGTTGAATGTTTATAAACATTTTATTTGTATTTTCTAGCGGACGTTGCTCGTTGTCGATGAGGGTGGATCTATCCCAATGAGATTTGGTTTATTTTGAGGCGCGTGTTGCGTTGTATTTATCAAACATAAGCAAACGTGAACGCAAATAGAATCGGAATGGCATATGTTTGATCTGTTGATTTTCATTCACTGATTGAATTGTATTTTCGGATTTCATCGGTTTTGTATACGAGTACGTCTGTTTGTGATACACGTTGTATGGCTTGTGGTTTTGTTTATGAATATAGAAGGCTGCCAAAGAAAAATTTAATAGAAACTGACCGACGCGATGAGGGTGCCAATGTAAATTGATCAGGCCTTCTCTGAAAATGTTTTATACTGGCGAAAATTTTAAATATTCCCTAGTTGGATAAGGAACATAGTTGTAGGATGTAGGTCCATTTTGGCACCACCTGCTATATGGCCGTCCAACCCAAAGTAGTTGAAGTTACTTTTTCAACTGGCAGATGGATAAAATACACGCCAATTTTTGGAATGTTATAAGCATAAGAAATGCATAATGTCGGATTTTGGGTGGGCCAAAAAAAAGTTTCTTTTAAAAAATTCAATAAAACTAACAAAATTCTAATTTTCCCATGTATTATTGGGGTTGGTAGCAAGAGCAAACATTAATTAATTAATAATTATTATTTATTATTATAATTATTATTAATTCTAATAATTGTGGAACACAATGTCGTTCAAGTGGCTGCCTCGACTGGCTTCGCAGTAGCGCATTTGTCACTCCAATTTTTCAACACCTTCTTGATGGTTTCGGGCTGTAGCTCATGGATTGCTTGGATGATATTGGCCGTAAGTGCTTGAATCATTACCGGATTGTTGGCATGATATCGGTACTTCACGGTTCTCCACAAAAAAAAAATTGTCCAAAGGCGTCAAATCGGAGCTCCGAGGCGACCAATTGACATCGCCAAGACAGCTGATAACAGGATTTGGAAATTTAGTGCACAAAAGATCGGTTGGGGCATGGGATGTCTGACATGGTGTGCCATTCTGCATGAATCAGATGTCGTCCAAATCCATGTCTTCAATTTCAATAAAAACAAGTCGGTTAACATGGCTCTGTAACGCTCTCCGTTGACCGAAACGTTGTTCCCAGCCTCATTGGTCCAATGAGAACTGAGGCTAACACTCTCGGTTACAGCAGCCACATTCTCGTCTGTGGTCACCGTACGAAGACAGTGACCATGAGGTGGCTGCTTAATTTCGGCCAAAACTTCTTTTCCTTAAACGCGATCTTTGGGCTACACAGCACTCACTTTGAAAAACAAGTTTTCAATATTTTCCAACGTTGTTCAAGCGTAAAGCGACTCATTTCATTCTTCGGAGGTATGATACGTATGATTTCTAAAGAAACCACTAGATGGCCAACCCTTTATGTGTGTTTGAGTCCGTTGACATTTTAAATAATAGGCTCTGTTTTCCGTATTAATTATTGAGAACTTCTTCCAAAGCCGACGAGTGGTCAAATGTCCATGGTGAGACAGCTTCTTTGGAATTCAACGAGATGGCACATAAGTTATTCAGAGATCCCAGACAAAAAACAATAGAATGAAAGAAGAGTACTAAGCGACCGAAAATTGCTCTTCACAACGATCGACATGGATCTAGTCCGGTAGAGGAGGCAGGTATCTACTGAGAAACAATGCAAATCAAAAAGTGCTGGAGTATACCCAATTCCTAAATTGCTTTAATATATCCACTTAGTGCTGTGCACCGCATACCATCATAGGGACATTACTCCCTGGAGCGTGAGTAAAATATGCAAAAAAAACATACGCGTGACTTTTTTCTGACTGCTTTTGATGCTCCAACCGAAAGGTGCATTGCCTGCTACGAATGAGGGCTCTAAAGCGGTTTCATAATTGCGCTGAATTCGAAACGACTTCCTTATATCCACCACACATTTTGCAAAATCATTTATCTAAAGCCAATTCCAGATTGCAGGCATCTTTGTAGGTACAACTCAATTTCGATTCGTATTAGTCGGACATCAGCACACACTGTAACCGGAGTAGGTAGGGACTTCGACCTGGTGGTTCGCGCCAACTTCGTTAAGTGCATTCGAGCAATATTTGCAAGAAGGCAATTACACCGCTCACCACTAAGCGGACAGTGCGCGTCCATAAACATTCCCTCATCGCTCGTCTAATTTGAAAGTCCAGAAATAAAAACAGTAAAAATGCGCGGCCCCTTAATATGCGCCATATGTTTGATATAATTTCATCCGGCACTTTGATACTACATATAGGGAATCGGTGCAGCAGTAAAACGCACTGCCGCCCGATTTTGCATTGGAACGATTCGCCGGAGCTGCAATTCCACCGAAACGCATTGCACTTGAATATCAATTAGATTGGCCACCGCCATTCGGAATGGTTTTCCCAGCCGCACCGTCTGAGTATCGTGCTTACATGGCCCCGGCAAGTCGTGATGAGAAATCCAAATGCGATCGGCCGGGGGACTTTATGTTCTCATTCCTTGAGCATGGTTGCCCATGCCCATCTTGCATGTTTCACCAGTTATGTGCCAGGAGCTTTGGAGGAACGTGTTTTGTTTTTTCTCCTGCCACTCTCATGATGGTCGACGAAAATATAAGCAGTAAACTGAACTGCACATAGGATGGCTACGCGGGTCGTGCATTTTATATATTCAAAATCGGAGGACGAGATTTTAATGGGTGACGGCGATGCGGCTGTGAGGTAGCCTCATTCTGTGAGCTGTGACAACATCAAACGAGCGATCGAGTATTTTTAACTTTGCTTAGAGAAAACCAAGCGAACGACATTTAATTGGAAGAAAAAAAAGCGATTGAATCGAGAGGGAGCGACCTCCTACGTTGGGGTGCTATTTTTAGATGCATAACAGTGATATCGTTTCCAAATAACGAGTGCGCTCGGGTTAATTGGTTTGCTAGAGAAAAAGATATTCAATTTCCATATCGCCACTTGGATGTGAAACTGATTACAACCGGGTCTCGGTTGTAATGGTAGCCGTAGGAATTTCCTTTCTTTCAGATGAGTGAGTGGTTTCAATTGGAGCTGTCGCTTCGGGAGAATTCAAAATGAAACCACAAGTCTAGGTTTCGGTTCGGTTTCAAAAGGGCCGACCAATTAATTAAACCATTCCGATATTCCACTTGTGGTTGGATAAGAGTTTCTGTGGTGAAGTGGTGCGTCATGTGCGGAAAAAGGGTTTCGTATGGGAATGCAATAAAAAAAAATAAATTCTTTTCGGGGAAATATTTAAATTGAATGGCGGAGGTCTTGAGTGCCACTAGGAGTTTATTCACTGGCATATATACTTATGGGAAGTGGATATGAGTTTATTTGGCCTGGTATAGGTTGAGTTCGGATGGAGTTATCAGCCGGATGGCTGCGAGCCATAGCGTGGTCCCTAAAATTTATAAATGAAACTTGCGCCATAGTGCCGAGGAAAGCAATTCGGAAAGAGATTATTTAAGGGGGACTGAATTGACAGTACACTCCACTTTGGTTAAGAAAATAAGGCACAAGACTTTGCGAAGGTCCATTCATGTTTAAAGGGGTAGGTATCCTTAATGCTAAAGCAAGAATTATTAGGGTTTGCTGCAGCTGAAGAAATTTTGCTAAAGTTTCAGTATAGCCGGCTTCTGGTTTAAAATTTACAGGGATAACATCAAAGTAGGCTCATAAAAGTCCAAACGCGACTGATAGAGGGTCCATCGTCCGTATTTTTATCTGTATTCAATTCAAGTAACTCAGCTTTGAGATCAAAAGGAAGGGAGAAGAACAGAAAATAAGAATTATGGCACATGGCTTGTGGGAATTTTCGTCCTGGTGAAAGATCTGTTTTGATTAATATTTTTAATGTCAAAGCAACGTAAAGTAAAATCTTCGGCACACAATATTACAATAGCTACACTCTTTTTGGCACCAAGGACGGAAGGAGCTTAATTCAGAGTTCTAGGGGTAATGATTAGATCATGTTTCTGTTAGGACACGCTCTGTACGTTGCTAGTACGGAGCTGCCAGCGACATTCACTTTAACGAACAGATACCAGGAGAACCTTAAATTAAACTAGACACACGCCAAAAGAATCAGTTTACAACACTTTGTCACACATGCTTGCATACGTGAAGGCTGACTCGTAGCAGGTCACTCCAACTATTGGTTTACTGAGCTTAATCTACTTACATTGCGCGATACCAATAAGAAATTTTAGTCTCGACTTTAAATTAACAGAAGCCCACAATTGCGAAATTTGTACGGAAAATTTAGAGTCAAAACTGAAAATATTTATTGGTAAGACCCATTGCTGAGATAGACGTTCCATAAAACAGAGATACTTGATGCTTGAACGTTGATGGTCGTAAAAGCACCCAGTGATGCTTTGTGATCTTACCTTCTCATTCTTGCTTCGAACGGATAAGATTCTAAGTCGCAATACGGTTTGTCATTAGCGATTTTGGGAGGGTCCAGTTCTTTGTTGGATTTGTAAAACAATCAGTGGTCTTTTGCAATTTTTTTTACTCTTAAGCCCAAACAAAATCAAAAAGCTTTAGACATATATTATATATTTTATTTCGCCGATCTTTTGTCGCTGCAAAAATCAGATTTTACCGCAAAAGTTTCGCAGCCTTTCTTCATCGATCACTAAATTTTCCACGATTTCAAAATTTGCTACCGAACTGGCTAGAATAACTCCAGCAACAACTTGCGGCTCTATACGATTGCTCCTAAAGTTGTAACTCCAAATGAAATAGTTCCTAACAATAAATACAATAATTCTGAGTTCTTAAAATGAAAAAAGTCCTAGCTTAGGATGAAACATCTTCTAACCCAAATATGAAATAAGTCTAAACAAAAAACTGCCCGCCAGATATAAGAGTGCGAGGCACCTACTTTCGAATTGGGAAAAGTCTGCAGTTTGTTTCTCCTGTCAGTTAGTAAATGTTCACGATGTTGTTTTGTGAGAATAACAACTTGCCAACAACAGGTCATGTATTTTACTGCCTTAGTTGCTAAATCAATGTCGGTACTTACCTAAAACAACAACCATCCGTGACAACTGACCAATTCCACATCAGTTCCCAGTCAGTCTTATTAGCAAAATATTTGCGAGATCAAACATCAGCAACAGCTTGCAATTTTCTCCGATTCTCCAATTAGACATATTGGCGCCCAACTCAAGCCAGCCGCGCACTTTGAACTAATTGGAACGCAAAGCCGCAATTGGACATACACCCAGTAAGTAATACAATACAAAAGAGTAGAAACAGCACAAACACACTCGCTACTCCATTAGTCAAGCGAAATTACAGACAGTAAACAAAACAAACAGACAGACAGCATAAACGCTGCCATTTAACGATCATTGTAATTTCACGCCTTACCCGGCGAAGATTTATGAAACGTCAAGCTCTTCTCCTGGCCCGCACTGTAGCACGCTAAACAGCCGCGCTGCAACACAGTACACACGCTTTATGATTTAAAACCGCCATAATCATAAAGATGTTAGCTGTTATTGTTGTTTTTGTTTTTTTTATTCGTTTATTTCCCTCGTTGTTTTTTTGTTTCGCCTGGATATGGCGTCTCGGAGTTATTTGACGCTACGCAAATATAAGAACCAACAAAGTGGATACTTAATCAAACACCTGATGTCTATCTCTGCAGTAAAGTGAGCGCGCGACTGGGAGTGCGATACCATTCCCATCGACGATTGAGATCATAAAAAACACAAAAAGACCTCAAAATTAGCTCCAAATAAAGCAATTAGTGCACCAATAAACGGGTAAACATTTATTTGACAGAGTGGCGAGCTGCCTGGTTATTAACAACGAGAAGTGGGAACATTGCATGGTGCAGGGTTCCAATTCGCACCCTCTGCAGTCTGAACAACCATCTAGCTAGACAAAGTTCCATCGGGCAGGTGCATGGAGTCTACATAGTTGGCGATTCACTAACTGCACGGCCACTTTTGGGATACCAGTCGAACTGGAATCAAACAAACACTGGTTAAAGTTTTTGCCTCACGCACACATAGCTGTGACGGGCCTTACGTGTGTGCGAGCGAGAGCCAACTCACATTGTTTTAAGAGAACACAGTCCTTCTCTCCAGTGTTGCCAGATGAAAAATCTAAAAATCTTGTTTTCCGAAATAAAAAATCTTTTTTTCAAGATTTTTTTCAAAATAGAAAAAGAGCGAAATATAAAATACAGTTTTGAAGTACATACTTAAAATAAACTGTTATACATACATATTTTTTTCGACAAAATTTCAGTAGGTACCTAGCTATATACGTAGGTATATCGTATATATGTAGGTATACCCAATAATGTAATATTTTTTTTTAATTTTGGAAAATATTTGAATTAAAATGACTCAGAACTTCATTGCTTATATTAGAATCATAGCAACTTACTCCATTAAAGAGAAACAAATCCTTTGTAAAGATTAAACTTTCAACTGTTTCAGTACTCAAACGATTACGAAATTTTGTTTTATTTAAATTTACAGCAGAAAAAATATTCTTTAAACAGTTGCAGAGCGAAGGAATGTGGAAGCGACTATATATTGAAAATAAAATCTTTAAAAATTTGATATGCGAAGTTTCCATTGGCTGTTTTTACGAGTACTAACAATTTTTTCGGAAAACATATTACATCTATTATTTTATCAAATTCGTTGAAGTTTATGTTTCTTTAGAGTTGATGGAAACGTTAGTAAAACAAAAATTGTACATGGGCTCTGTTCGACTCACATTACTCATAATTATGGAGTTTATAGAAAACGGTTTTCTCCAATAGAAAAGGTTGCTTTAATGTAAAAAAAATCGAAAATTCTTGTTATCAAATATCTTGAAATTTGATGAATTTGAGGTAAAAAGTCTTGCACTTATTTTGGAGCTCAAAAATCTTGAAAAAAAAGATATATCTTGCAATCTGGCATCACTGCTTCTCTCTGCTTGGGATTTGGGAATCTATTTCATACCCAAATCCAATTGGAAAAATACCTTTTCGCGATTGAAGATTGAGGTATGACTTTGAATTTGAAAGTAGACTTAAATTTGGGCAGGTTTTCTCTGCGACTGCAGGGTTGGTGTGAGTGTTACTCACTAACACTGAGGAGTAGTGGAATTTGAATGCAAAGAGAATTTAATCAGAAAATGAGTTGAGGAAACCGAGCAAGAGATGGCGCGGGGATGGGAAGGTTAGTTTAAAACACGGGTAACGTGGTGGATGCCTTGGATGCGGAGAATTCTTGAACCAAGTTTGAAAATTACTACAAGTAGGTTCGTTATAAAACATGCTTGCTATTCGAGCATCATAAACCCGCTGTCCTTTCAATGGATAGCAGAGGCATTGAAAATGTTGACGACGACCTTATTTCGTGGTAATTAGCTCGGCGCGTTTTTCGATAAGTGAGGGTTGAAGGGCCACCATATTATGCAGCATGGGAGTGAAAATGAAGGTATCTTAAGTTTTAATTTTCGGGACCGATGAAAGAGACCAAAAAATGTTTAACTGGTCAGTGCGACACTGTCGGCTATAGGGTATATCAAAGTTTTGCAAGAGGTAGAAAAACCTTATGATGTACAGTACAGCCTCGCTAGTCCGGACACTCGCTAGCCCGGACACTTCAGTAGTCCGGACACCTCTATGTTTCGGACATACATATATTACACCTCTATGTTTCGGACATACATATATTATTTGTCTCTGTTTCTTGGAAAAAACGTTTGTTCGTACGATTACGGGGAATCCCCTTCTAGTTTTGTCGCTTGTAGTTGGCTCTGGAATCTAGACATTTTAATCGTTGCAAATTTACTCATTGGAAGTTTATATTTGTGGTCTTTGATTTGTCCATTGTATGTATTTAATTTTTTCTCTATAGTCCGGGCATTTCGCTATTCCGGACACGGTAGAAACTTTATGTGTCCGGACTAGCGAGGCTGTACTGTACTTTGTTTTCTTCTGGGAATTGAACGCCCTCGTTTGGTAGTACAGCATATTAACCACTGATAAAAACAACTGTCTCTCAAACCTTTTATCAACACTTTTTCTATATTTGATGAAGTTCCTTTAAGAACTGCCATCACTAAGACTCATGATAAAGCTAGGTAGTACTGAAAGAAAATAATGTTGGTTCGACTAATGGTACTGCATGTCTACCAATAAAGTGGGTTTGGATTAAACTGGATCTGAAATGATCTTCATCATAGATCACCATCTGACCAAACGTGAGAGAAGAAAGCCATTATCTTTGCACAAGACCATCTGGAAATATTATTTTAAAAATAAGGTTTGACTACTAAAAAAAACATTTATTAAATGGAGGGGCTTTTTTGAGGCTCTAGTTAACCCTGAAGCTAAATTTCGACGTCGAAGAAACATAAGAAGGATTTCCATCAAATAAAAAGCACAAAAAAAAATTATTTTTACACAATTGATGGTCTTATATATTTTTGAAACAACGACAAGGTCTTCCTTCTGTTCAATGCCATTTGACTCTACTTACAGAGAAGTCCCATTGAATATGTTGCCGGATTTAGGTGATTCGGTCTTTAATTCTGTATTTTGTTTCAACTCTTACACCTATGCTCCTTAGATTTGGGTAGCTACTAGTCAAAAGAGCCGCATTGGTTTACTGACTCGAATAAACAGCACTATAACAAAGGAAGTCAAGCAGAATACGTCTCCGATAGAGCGGTTGAACAACACAAAAGATGAAATATAAAACAATTCAAGAGGTGCCATCATCCTTTAGCCCGTTATCCTTAGTAATGGACTTTCCGCCTACATCAAAAACAATTATCGAGGGATCATAAAAAAAAGTGGGTACAGGTATAATCCAATAAGCCTTCTTATGGTTCTGATTTTTTTATCAAACTCACAACATCTTCCAAGACTGTTACAAAAATTAAACTCACGCTTACGAACGTTCACGTGAAGCAATTATATGCCCTAAATTCACACTTAGGTTAATTATGGATAAAAGTTGTTAAAGCTTACGACAGTAGTTCGATATTTGTGAATGGTCCCTTTGCAGTGGATGGAGGGACAATTGGAAATGACGATGATTAAAAAACCAGCCTTTTTTGAATAAACCCTTCAAGCCATTTTATTGAAGCAAAGTTAACAAGCCTGCCAAAAACTATTCTGCACCTGACTATAATAAAAAGATGTAGAAAGACCAAGCTTCTGTATGTATAGGTTCCATGTCGTTGTGCTCTAAATGATAATCCCATAAATATTGTAGTCATCTCTCGGGTTACTTTTGACACCGCGATTAGGAGAACAAAACACTCCGAGTAGGTATTTCAGAAATTCTTGATTACCAACCACCTGCAGCCATGTACGCCCTGCTTTGCATAAACATTTCAGATAAATCCAATAAGCTACACATTGTTTAAAAATCCCACATTCTCACACCACTCTACCCACCTCTCAGATAAGACACATTTCCCTACTCAGTGCCTCTTAATGAACTGTACATCACACCTTTTGACAAACAAGATGAGCCATCTCATATAGTTCCTTAGTCACAATCACTTGTCATAATAATTTGTTGCCGCAGAGAAAACCCGTTCCCAGCCGAGGGAATTATGTTAATTCGATAGGTACATTGAATGCCAACCATCGACCCGATGCCACTCGTATCGACTGCCATTTTCCCGTCAACATCCATTAGCATCATCATCAAAAGAAGTGAAAATAAATTTTCCATTTTTATGTCGAAATGTAAATTAGGTGGAGACCCCAGGAAAAGAACCCAATTCCTGATCCGATTAAAAAGGGGGAATAATTTTGAATAAAATAAAAACATCAAGTGATGACCAGCAACTGGAAAACCGATCCCTTCAGATTGGAGAGCAATCCAAAGCCAGACCATTTTCAGGTTTTACTCCGTTTCACATCTCTGCTTCTTTGTTTCTCTGCGCCGTCAAAGTTGACTCGCTAGGTAAATAGCTACATACAGCGACAGCACTTGTTCGCCACGCCCCTTTTATAATGGCTGTCGATTGTACTCACACTCAGTAAGCGAGAGCTAACAAGGGGTCGCTGGCATCTGTTTCGAATTTATGTTCTGTGCAAACCGCACACTGTCATACAGCGAAAACCAGAACTCAACAGCACAGACTGCGTGTGTGACAGAGACGGCGAATGGTGTACCGAGCATCATGGCCACTTCGTCTGTCAACGTGAATAAATATTTACACAAGGATGCCTGTTTCCCCTTCGGTGGCAATAAAAAAAAACCCCAACACCAGCGCCCAAGCGAGTGACAGACACTAAGGACGACAACAAGCCGCATCTACTGGAGTTTAATAATATAATCGATGGATGTGGCGCGTGAAAATGAAAACTCAGCCTAGTGTTGTTGGCTCGCATATGGTGTTAATTAGTTTATGCGCGCCGCACACACCAATCGTGGTGTGAGATGCTTTTTAACGCGAATTTCACTTGACACTTTGCACATCTGAGTTCTGAGGTAGAGGCAGAGAGCCACACATGGTAGCTTTTTATTTTTATTTATTTTTGTTGCTTCTGTTCACATGGCACTTAGTTTATTTTTATAATGATTGCGGTAACTGCTGTCGCTGCTGCTTCTGGGTTATTGTTACAACAAGTCATTAGTATGCATTAGTGACGGGCGAGCACGTTATGATGCCTGATGTCAGGCAGCCGGGAAACCAATTAAGAAAATCTATATACGTACAATGTTGCGGTTTTTATGATTTTTATAATCTCTGCCGAGGGGAGATGTCTATTTAAAAGCGCTTAGGTATGCATACTGTTATGGTGTGTGAGCGGTTTATGATGAGGTCTGCTTTTGCTGTTAACAAATGTAGGTATCTATTATCTATACCTATTTGGTGGCGAAAATGACTTCCAGTCTGTATTGCGTTCATAAAATGGAAATTACCAATAGAGGTAACATCAGGCTGATCTTTTCACCTTATTAGGGGACAAACATACCCTACCCATGTTTGGACATAACGAGTTTAGAAGGTCGAATTATGGTACCCTCTATTGACAAGTCTTAAGTAGCCTTCAACAAGTGCGGTGACCAATGGCATCGATATGACTAGGTGACACTTCAACTAATATCCTGCTTCTCACCGTCCTAACCTCACGAAAACCTTGGACTGGTAAAGCGGACCAATAAGTGCATACAGGAAGACATATCACTTAAAAGGCGATGTTAAATTTAAGGAGAAGAGGAGCTCCTGAACATCGGCATCACTGGTGCAAAAAAAAAACAAGTCTAGCAAAACTCCAAAACTCTTTATCGAGGAAATATAGAAGCAGCCCAAAGAACAATGTGCAGAAGTCTTACATAAATGTCTAAAGAACATGTCAAGGCAGCATCACCCGTTAGACACCTTAAGGGGTGAGCAAGTTAATTTTCTATTGGGGTTACAGTCGGTGTTGAACATTATTATAAAACCACTTGACTTTTGAACGGGAAAAATTTTCCAAATAACGCTGACGGCAGAATGAACCTTCCAATCTTTATTTGTCTTTGTCTACGAGCTGGAAAGGTATATCCGGCGAGAAAACTGCAAAATTTTAAAAGGATATTGGAAGATTCGTAATAAATAATTTTCCATACATTTTTTGCGGGGAATTTTTTCAAAAGTTCTCCCTAAATTTTAATATTTAGGAGATTTTTCTAACAAAAAAATAAACAAAAACATTGCAAAAGGTTTCAATTTGCAACTTTTTTTTTGGTACATAGTTTGCGAAACATTCGCGTTGAAGCGAATGAATAAACTTGACATCTTATGCCCTCAACCTCTTTACATTCAATGGAAATAAACAGTATTGAACTGAATCAAATTCGAAAATTGTTTCATTCAACCAACGATTAAAATAGAGTGGCGTCATCTGTAGTCGATCGCGAATGTTTGATAAAAACAATTAATTTCGACTAGAATCGCGAATGGTAAAAATAATTCCAATCAAAAATCAATTGAGGGCGGAATGAAGTTTGGCGGGTGCGTTGGTCTTGTATATAAATAGGCGAAGGGAAATAGTTAAGAACCACTTTCACTGCCCTAAACACAACATATTCGCTTGATTTTTCTGGTTTGTTTTGAATAATGTGCAGAGATGCATTGCTGTTTGTAATTTGTTTTCCAATATTTTGTGTATAAGCCTGATTACTAAAAAAGTAGAAAATCTACCATTGAGCGTACTCTAGTATTGACAACACAGTGAAAGCAACAGCACCGGCAGTTGGATTTTATTTTCAAGCTGTTTTTTACACTTTTAATTAGAATCAATGGAGGAGTTTTGTCGTCCTTATGTTACATCCGTACTAACATGGGCTATTATTTATATACAGAAGAAGTAGGCGGATATGAGGCTTTCCATTTACACAACAAACCAAAAAATATATGGACCTATTTTAACCATTTGATTCTTTCAATTGCAAACTTTTGAAAATTTTGGAAAGAAGATAAATTTCATCACTTATTTTTTTTTTTCGCTTTGCCAACGATCCCAAATTGAAAACAAAAAAGTCATTTCTTAAACCGAAGGAGAGGTTTCTAAAAAGGGGGAAGAAATTGTGATAATCATTCTTTGTTCAAAATGACTGAGTGAATAGCTTCTGGATACCTAGTCCTTTTGATTCGGAATTCTAAATTTTAAAAGCTTGTATAAGTTATCGAAGAAGATAAATATCAGAAAAATGTTAACAACAAATACAATACAAATACAAATACAGATACCAGGTCTTCAACTAGTTCAATAGCAAAATTTCAAAATTTGTCACAAAAGTAGCCCAATCACAACAATTTGTTTTTATAATATAAATAAGAAATTATTTTTATTTTAAAGTACATTCTTAGGAAAAATAAAACAATAAAAAATATACTAGTTGCAGTTGATTTTAAATGTCAAAATCAACGAGTGAAATCAGCGAATAAAAAGTAGCGACAAGTTGTAGAATTCCTTGAGAATATGTTTGGGGGGCGAAAAGCGATATAGAAAATTAGTCGCCCAGATAAAAAATTTTAAAATTTTTAACCCAGTTAGGAATGAGTTATCATACTAAATTTTTTTTCGGAAATTTAAGAAACAGGTAGCCCAGGTCTATTTCAGCAACAAATGAACAAGAAAAAAATCCTGCTGATGTACAACATCGTGGCTGTATACATGAATGTTCATTGGAATCAAGACGGAGCAGTAAATAACCCCGTCCAGTTTTCAAACAACATTACAGCCTATTGCTGTTCAATTTGATTCTTTGCAATTGAATCATTCTACCCTCTGTAGACAGTGGGCCTGGGCCTTACCAATAAACATTTTAAGTTTCGACTCTAAATTTAAGTAGTATTCACAGTGCCTATATTTTTCATACTAATTTAGCAATTGTGAGCTTCCGTTAATTTGAAGTCGAGATCGAAATTTGTCGTAAATACGGCGCAGTGGTGTTATGCAAAAAGCATTATTAAGGCAGTAAAGGAGATGAATAACACTCATTCCAGCTATTAAAAGCAGCTTTCCCAGCGTTATATTTCTACAATACCTTTCAAAAAACAATAAAACAAGTAAAAGTGTTATCATCGGACAGACAGACAGACAGACGGTCATGGGTAAAACGATTCATAATATTATATACTTTATGAGGTCTCCGGTGACTCCTTCTTGGCTTTACAAATTTAATGACAAATTGAATATACGTGGAGGGTATAAAAATGGTTTTCCCAATGCAAATCAGGCCTATATTTTTGGAATATTTTTTCATAAAAAATTTATGTTGAATTATTATCTAAAACTATTTAAACTTGTTATAAGAAGTGATTGATACGTATTAAATTTTTTATATAGGAAGAAATATAACCAAATTGTGCTTGAGAAAATCGCATTCGAAACGGTTTTGCTGATAAAAAAAAGGGTACAAATATTTCGAAAATCTGTATACAATGCCCTTCGAGAGAAGCGGAGTCACGTGCTTCCCAATTCGACTAAAATGCATCCTGCAGTGATTTATGATCAAATATTTCCATATGCCAACAGGGAGAACATTCCACGTTCGTCTTTTCTATGGATCGTCAGTTTGCATATCGCACCCACCCGCAGTGCTCAAACCCAAATACTCGTAGATATCCCGTCTAAGGAGCCATATTCCGTATCGTAAATTGCATCAGTTCCAACAGCATGCTCGACCAAAGAACTCTTTCGTTTTTCGCACCTCATTCAAAAAATAATGTTATTCAAATGACGAAACTCCTTTATGATTTGAAAAATTTTCCTTATTCCTAGAAAAATCGGTTTCTCTTTTTCCTTCCCCTACAGCTACACACAAAGCCGAGCGCTCTCGCATCACATCCAAATGTTGCACAAAATCTAGGTCAGATTGCCTAACGGATATGGAATGACGTCGATGGTCATAAATCCTGCGATGGCAGTCAATTCTTTTTTTGTTGTTGAATGCGGTCGAACGGTTTAACCCTTTTTGCATCGCTCTGCACAAGAACAATGACCCATTCGTCCGTTTGGTGTAGCTCGGTATACTATGGGACCAAAATATTTAGAGCACCGCTCGCAGAGTGCCACAATGAGGATCATAAATCGTTTGGTTGCGCGTCTTTCAGAAGCGGCTTCTTCTTTTGTCACAGTGGCCCGAAATGGCTCGGGCAAATTCGTGAGGCTTCCAAATGGATATGTGGATATGTAACAAGACTCGTTAATTTATGAAAAGGTATATTGAACTTTTCGAGTATTTATGGAGGTCGTGGTTGAAATAATTTTTTTGTATACCTATTCTGATCATGATACACGAACGCACGTCTTCTTCACCGGTTTATCTTTGAGTGCATTCTTGAAATATTTATCGGAACGAATGCGTTGCGTTGCCCGCCACTTTGACCGTATTAAGGTGTGGAACGGTGGACGAACCTGCTGCTGGTAGATGGGATTGGGATTGGCTCAAGAAAATATGTCCCCGGAGGCATAATTACTTTTTTTATTTTTCTGAATTTACAATCGCTACGCGCGCGCATTCTCGAGCCACACAGACACCTATGATACCAAATGAGGTTTCCAGTAAAACTGGTTCTACTTGCTTCAAATGAGAGTCAGAGATCGTTTGGTTTCATTTTAAAAGGCACAGAGATACGAGTATGACTGCGTTCTGTGGTGCAGTTCGTGGTGGATAAAGGAATGCAGTACAGGTTCGGGCACATGGATAAAGGCAACTACTTTAAAGCGATTTTTGCTTATTGGACAATTTCATGGGCGTAGGTAAATACAAAATGGAGATGCGAGGCGACTTCTGGCATGCCCGTCGTAATAAGCGAATCGAATTCGCCTGGAGAACTCACTGAAATGATGGTAAGGTCGGAGCATGTAATTCTAGTACATTTGGTATTGGTACTGAGTTGTTTAAAATTGAACCTGGAGGCGAAAATGAGGCAACGGCAAGTAGCTTGACTTTCTAGAAGTATGAAACATCTATTTGAGAGGTGGACCTCTTTTAGAGCTTCTGTGCAGAGTGATGTGAGCGTTTTATGGAAGTCGAGCGCAAACTCAGCACAAGAGGTTGAGAAAAATCGTTAAAAACCAATTGTGAACTTGTCCGGCGATGCAAATGGTATTAGTGTATGGTCTCAATAAGTGAAGCCCAACTCAACTAGCCTTTCATGGAGCCCCTTTTTATTTTGGATGCAGACAACGGACAACATGGCTATGCAAACCAAATCGATTCAAATGATCACTTGTTCCATCAGAGGCAATAACAAAATCTGACCAGAAGCCTAGCTCCAGACACCAGCTAATCGGACTGAAATACCTCGCGGCCCGGGTGTCTGAATCGGGACTTAGCACAAATATGGGCGACCTAACCAACGCAAGGCTTTAACAAAAATTGCCTTTTAAAACCGGTGGATGGCAACTGTAAACTGGCAGAGGAGACACTTTACAAGCTGTAAAGGGTGCGCCGTGGGTATTATAAATACTTGTGATCTATAGTCAGCACCTTCATATTAACTATGTCTATACAGCTTCATGAAATTCCACAGTTTTCTAGTTGGAGCTATAGAGGTTGTGTCTCCTCTACAAGGGATTGGTTTACGGCAGCTACAAGTATAATAAAGTAGTGGGCCTAGGATATCGCCTTGTTGCATACCGCATCGTGGAGTAAAATTAAGTTACATCAGACCATTATATCCTGAAAAGTATAAGAACACGTTGAAGCGGAGCAGCCCGAAAATCGTCTGACCGTATACCTAGTAGCCCGCAACTGTAAGCATTAGTCGATAAACCTCTGACCACATGCCAGTAAAAGTTGCATCTAAATAGACGGGTTAAGAGAAAACCACCTCATGACAAAGGGGAGTTAAAGTTGCAGTTAGCAAATGATGACAGATTTAGACCAATTATTAGAATTAGAATTTAGACGTATTTAACCCAAGTCGTCGTTGAACTAATTTGGGTTTCTAGTAAATTTAAATTGTGTGTTCATTAAATAACTTTAACCGGTTGGCAGGGTCCAATGGTAAAACCAATTGTATATAGTTACAGTCGGGAGAAATTAAACTCTTGCAGCGTTTCAGATCCAGCTTTGGTGAAATCTCTGTTTTGTCGCGAGACATAATTGTACAATACTTGTCCATCTAAATTTTGTTCCTTCGAAAAACAATCAGCTTATCATAGATTTGAATGCAGCAATCGGAAACTTAATATCTTTACCCGGGGAGAATAAGAATACTGACAATATAAGCCTACTAAGACTCTATATAGAGACTAACTTCAGTGACTGCTTTGCCGCTTGGCTATCTACGAAGAAGTTGACATCTTTAGCGGATACTACATTTTCTCTCAGTCAATATAAGAGTGGGGATTGTAGCCGGACTATTGTAGAATGGACATTTAACACTCTTTGTAGATTCAATTCGACGAAGGAGCTGTACAGCTTAAGTTGAGCTTAAATTGAGCCTCAAGCATCCAAAATGAGTTGGACATCTATACAGCGGATGAACGCAAATTCTTCGGCATATAGAGTTATCGAATCCAACACACGAAGTCGAGGACGAAATCGTCTTTAATTCCGCGACCAGAATCGACTTGGATAGCACAACTGAAGGCAGTAAGCTAAGAAGCGGCTTGTTAATGGAGGCCCACGTTCACAACGAACTGTTGAAGAAGAAGAAAAACGAGCGTCGTACTGCAATTCGCTTCTCTTTGGGGAGTACAAAGAAGAGCAAAAGGAAATTCCCGACCGCAAATGACGCAACTACCCAAATGTATTTAGATAACTGAACTGAACTGAACAAGCTGCTCAACATTTTAAATTTTTTAATGGGTTCAAAAGGTTTCATGTAGCATTAAAAACTCCCAGAAAAAGGATGGAAAGCGTTTGAGTTTATCAACTTATTGGCAGCAAAAGAGCCGATTGCTACTATTTTGTTGGTGGTGTCTCACTTTGGATGTAAATTGTAATTTCTCCAATAAAATATTGTATAAGTTTGAAACAAATCCGTTCCGCCGTTTAGCCTCAGTAGCATACGGACAAACGAAAGTAGTTGCGAGGACTTTTTTCCTCTATCATCGTAATGCTCGAAATCTTATACGAATGCATAATATCTTTCTCACACTACACAAAGGAGAAACGAAAGAATTACGAAAGCAAATGGTTTCTCTTTGCGGTAACTAGGTATATGCGTGTAAGCCGATATGAGAGCTTCAGTAGACAGTTATCTTCACAAGAAAACCAGCTTCAAAAAGTGATCCCTATCAAACTTGCAACAGAAAACACTTTAAATAAGTTTTAATATAAGTTCGTCCTGAAAGTGCGACATGCATTCCTCCGGAAGCAGCTCCTGAATTTTATAACAACAAAGTCGCATCTACCAGGGGCATATACCAACTAGAGCACAGAGAATATTAATCATTGGAAGTTTTGTAGGTATTTACGAATTCATCTAACGCGATGCAACAACTAAAAACTCAAATTTAAGACTAAAAACTCACCTCCGCAACGGAAATAGCTCAACCTGAGCCAATGCCACCGATTAGAGCTCCACTTCACACTGATCTATAGTTCAAGAGAATTGTCTTATCGCGGCCAGCAAAAGGAATGTGCCAAAATTAACAAGTCACGCGATACGTGAGTTGTACGCCCAAATTCATCTGTCGCTCCAGCTAAAAATCGCACAAATCTTCTTCATAACCCGTTTCCTACAAAACCGCGCACCGAGCCCAAACATGTCGAAGAGTATTTGCATAATTTTCGCCAGCAAATGGACGACCGAAATAAGTCACGGAATCACAGTTGTAGTTACACATTTTAGCCGGCATACACAAACACTCGACATTTTTTTTTTCCAGTGACGCCACAAAACAAATTCAAAATTTACTGTTGTTGCGAAAAGTCATTTGTAATTTTGCACTGGTCGCCATACACATCGAGGTTGCTCACTCTTTTGCACAAAATGAAGGTCTTTCGGAAGGCACACGCAAAAAAATTAAACACCGAGAAACAAAAAACGAAAAAAGAAAAAACCTTGCACTAATTTTTGTTTTTGCGAACAGCCATTGTCTCTGCACACAACAAAAGAAGGAACACAGTTTTGTCCAACTTTTCGGAAGACTCAGATAATCACTTTTTGTTTATTCTGAAAAGATACCATCAGAATGAAGGACTTCTGATAGAAAACTGTCCAAAAAATTGTTTGTTGTGTTATTCTCGGCGATCTGTTTCCACTACACAGTCCGTGTATCTTTCGGGCATATACCTCTGCATCCACATCCATATACACACACATGAGGCGAGGCAGAAAAAAAACACCGAAATACAAAATCGTATATCCAAACGAATGAACGAAGAACCGACGAAAAAAAAAACAATTTATACTGAAACTTCCCGAAAACCTAATAAAAATGTTTTTCTCTCTCTCTTCACTTTCTCACACTGGTGTGGCAGTCAGCCGTCGTGCACATATATTTGATCTCGTTCGACACACTCGCAGTGATGCCAGATTACAAGATATATCTTTTTTTTCAAGATTTTTGAGCTCCAAAATAGGTGCAAGACTTTTTACCTTAAATTCATCAAATTTCAAGATATTTGATAGCAAGAATTTTCGAATTCTTTTACAATTAAACAACCTTTTCTATTGACGAAAACCGTTTTCTATTAACTCCATTATTACGAGTAATGTGAGTCGAACAGAGCCCATGTACAATTTCTGTTTTACTAACGTTTCCATTAACTCTAAATAAACATAAATTTCAACGAATTTGATAAAATAACCGATGTAATATGTTTTGGGAAAAAATTGTTTGTAAAAACAGCCGATGGAAACTTCACATATCCAATTTTTAAAGATTTCTAATATAAAACAACAAAATCGTAATCATTTGAGTGCTGAAATAGTTGAAAATTTAATCTTTTCGAAGGATTTGTTGCTCTTTAATGGAGTAAGTTGCTATGATTCTAATATAAGCAATGAAGTTCTGAGTCATTATACCCTCCAGAGGAAGGTATATTCACTTTGCCAATACATTTGTAACGCCAAGAAGGAGTCACCGGAGACCTCATAAAGTATATATATTCTGAATCAGGATCACATTCTGAATCGATTTAGCCATGTCCGTCTGTCTGTTGAAAGCACGATAGCGCCCAAAGTAATTGACGTAGGTGAACGAAATTTTGTGAAAGGACTTCTTTTTGTCGGCGTCAGGTTGGTATTCAAAATTGACTATGTCGGTCAAGTAGTTCTGGTACCTCCCATACAAAACCAATATAAGACCCATGTGTCCCTCTTTCCGTTGAAAACACGATAGCGTCCAAAGGAATCAACCTAGGTGAATGAAGTTTTGTGAAAGGACTTCTTTTATCGTCGTTAGGTTGGTATTAAAAATGGGCTATGTCGGTCAAGTAGTTCTGGTATTTTGAATGACTTGTACGCAGTGGAGGGTATCAAAGCATCGGCCAGGCCGATGATAACACTTTTACTTGTTTTAATTCAAATATTTTCCAAAATTAAAAAAAAAAAAATACATACATTATTGGGTATACCTACACCTACATATATGTATACGATATACCTATATAGCTAGGTACCTACTGCAATTTTGCCGAAAAAATTATTTTAAGTACTTCAAAATTGTATTTTATATTTTGTTCTTTTTCTATTTTGAAAAAATCTTGAAAAAAAGATTTTTTATTTCGGAAAACAAGATTTTTAGATTTTTCATCTGGCAACACTGCACACTCGTCATTTACACGCAGCCGAATTATATATAAGACCATGTACAGGGGTATGGATACGCTGTTAGGACGCGCAGGGAGGACGAAGTCGGAACCCCACGATGTTGGGTCTACCTTCGAAAGATACCTCACGGCCTACATGCAATCCACTGGCGCGTTTACACTTGGATCTGGGCGAGAAGGCAAACGATTTTAGCAAACGAAAATTCGAGGTGGTGGCAGGGAACTTGAACAACACGACACAGTCACGACAGAAGTATTTCAGCGATGTTTAGACTTTCGAGTGGGTATCTAAATGCGAGAATACACGACTACTTTTGAAACTCACGCTGGCTGCCAAAGTGAAGTGAAAAGCCGTGAGGACCATGAACGCGCAAAAATACCAAGGAAAGGCCGCAGTATCACCACAGTTCACAGACTTGAGCAGTGCAAGTCTGGCCGAGCCAGTGTGTAGGTATATAAAGTAAAAAAGAACACGCTTAATGGGAATTTCAAGATACATGCAGTGTATATAGATACAGAGTATCTGCGCCCAAACTGGGGAAGACATTCGTATTGGGAAATTGCAGTTGTTGCCAGGAATTGTTTTGTTTTTTTTTTTTGTGCCGTGGGTATCTGTATCTACATGCGCTGCGGTGTGAGTGGTGTGAATTTTCTGTGTGCGTGTTGGATTCAATAAAAATACCATTGGAAGGATAAAAGCAGCAAAAAAAAAAGAAAGGATTTTTCACTTGCGTACTAAGCGGCGACAGGAAATCGATGCATTTCTGTTATATGTATCTACGAGCCGTCGTCGTCGACAAATATAGATACATTTTCTCTTCGCCTGGATAGATAATTGTTCATGGAATTGGATGGTTTTTGGACTAGACTGTTATTTTCGGTGGCTGGATGTCAGAAAGTGATGTATGCGACGCCAGTTGCGGGATGGTGTCTCATTCTTTTCTCACTAGATATATACTAAGTGTAGATATATAAGAAAGGCATTTCTTAACTGTATTGGGGATTGAGGAAAAATGTTATTTTGCTTGCACGATATTACTTGCGAGGGCAAAGTGCATGCGCTCCGCTCGGATTGAGGGTGATTTCGGCAGAATCAAAAAAATAGGTACGCCAGGGGAGAAATTTCCTGCAAGCTAAAGGAACTTTCCTTCGAATGGCTGCTCGATGATTGACGATGTTCGGTTTTTTAATTGAGTGGTGTGGGGAAGTGGCAGCTAAAGTGGAGTTGTCAAATAAAATTTGAGTTTTCCCAAACGGAGATAACTATTTGTTACAAAATTATTGATTTCGCAAGCTACAATAGCAGCTCCAGAACTGTAGACATTTATAACAGCAACAGCAGACAGAGTTAGGCAAAGATGGCGCCATCAATGGGATGGGTGTTCATTGCAAAGCTATGGTGGTGTTATGACTAGACACGGGGTCGTAAGTAAGTACCTACCTTAGCAGACTATCCCCTTTTAGGTGGAAAAACTAAAAGTCACGTTCGGAAATTACATTATTTTTCCCACAGAGCTTAAATGCCTTCATTTGGTTGACAAGGCTGTTGCTGGAGATTACTTCCATTGAAAGGTGTTCCTGGTACGCGCTACCTGTAATATCTACCCTGAATCCACAGACAAGCAGACATTGCAGATGTCAGATATCATCTGCATGCATTTAATTTTGGAAGCCCTATTCTTTATATTTGGATTCTACATAAGAAGGCAGTTGTCAGAACTCGCCTTATGTGGCGCGCTCAAGTGGAAGACGACCTCAGCCGACTTGGAGTGCGCAACTGGAGGCAGCTAGCTAAGGACTAAGCTGCGGCCTCGGTACAACCCGAACTGTAGAGCCGATTAATTTGAAATTGAGTTGTCAGACTAGGATCAAAGCAGTGGCTTAAGATTTTTACATTTTTCTGTACTTTTTATAGCAGGTTCCTATTGGAAGCGTGCAATTTGGGCCTCTAGAGTCTAGACCTTCAAATCTATTTGCAGTTTTATCCATAAGTCTTGATCGAGTAAACTCTGCGGCTGGACAAATTTTGGTTCGTCTACTTATGAAACTAGAATAATGCATACTTCCGACGCCACAAGACCACCAACACCAACCACATCGGAGCGAAATGCATTGAAAGTCTACCTCTGCCTATCTGTGAACTAAGAAGTTCTTGCCCGGATTATGGGTTCTTAATGAGTATTTTTCAACGCAGGAGCCATAGATTTTCAATATAAATTTATAACTAACTTGCGAGCATCTTGAAGTTGGCGCTAATAGGAAGCTCAGTGTAATTCTTCTAGAAAAGTGTACATGGCTTGGCTAGATGCATAAAAAGGTCCTTAAGGTCCTTTTCGGTTAGTATGCACCATTTAAGGTGAGGTCTTGTTCTATACTGCTGTTCTATTTGAGATAGAATCGAGGTCTCTTAGCCATTTCAGATGACTGATTATCTAACCAGGTAAGCTTTGTACCCCGAAGCCCGTAAACGTAAACGGGCTTTCGGTTGGACCAAGGATGTCTTCCTTCGCAAACGTCAATTTTTCCACTCCATTAAGCAGGCTCGATGTAATTGAAGCCTTATAGAGTTTGCTTAATATTTTTCGTCAGGGCTCTACAACTTCGAAGACCAAGGTAGTAGCGATGGACCGTTCTCTTAATTTCCGAAATAATCTCCTCCTCAATGTGAATTAACTTTATAGCCGCCTACTGTGACATTCTATATGAGCATAAATTTCATTCCTGTCTTTAACAGCATGTGCTGTAACCCTCAATCGGAACTTGGTTCATTTTTGCCGCTACTGGTACCAATATTTGCAAACGCATCACTGACAGAGTTCTCTGTCTTCTTCCATCTAAGTCGTCCAAGTATGAAAGTGGCTGTCTTGGAAAAGTATTCCTATAGCGTTGACCTTTCAATTATTTAAAAGACTTTGTTGAAGGTGTCCATAAGTCTCTTTAAGACTTTATCATGTCATCAATGGTGCTGGCGTGGTTGTTTGATACCCCTACCACAGCTATCGTTCTCTACTATCATTACAATGAGTTTGTGAGAGAACCACGGCCTAGGCGTCAAAGATGATCTCATAATGACGGCTTTAAAATCGATGAAATAGATAAAACCGAAGATAGAGTAAAAAAAAGACTTTGTCGAGAAATCTACTCCTGAAGCTGTTCCACAGATACAAGTTTTCCCATATTTCGCGTTCTACTAAAATATGTCCTTTGTCATCTACTGATTTGTGTACAAAGTTTACAGCTAACTACAATCTCTATGCATTTCAGACATTTCCATGATCGCGCGCTTTTCATTCTGATCCCATGTCCTTCTGAGAAGACCAACATTTCTTCCATTATCGGTGAGTTCTCGAGCTAGATTAGGTTAGAATGGATGTGCGAAGTACTATGCTTAGACGGGTACTTTTCTGCCATTGTTTTCCTATCATTGTTTCCTGGTTGTAAAAGGTTTTCCCTTCCCCTTGTGTATCACTATCAAGCGCAAATTATGGTAGAGAACCTATGCCCAAATTGAAAAAAGCGCTCGATAAGACAACACTTAGAAAAAAAAATTGTTAGGCGAAGAATTTTGAGATTTTTAAAGAATTGTAAATTAAAAGTTCTTAGTTCAAATATTATTTTTGTTAAGAGATCTCATTTCTAAGTTTTTAAGAATCATGAAAAATATACACTCCATATTTTTTTCTTACATCACTGCCAACAATTTCATTCTTAAATCGAAGATTTTGATTATTTGGGTTTATTTTAACCAACGAAAATTGTTGGCATTACAATTATTTTCTTCTGAGTAAATAAGTTTAGCTTAGAAAGAGGAGCAGGTGGTCCTCATGGTAAGCGATATGTTTTTGTCATATGCCAATGGCAAAAGATACGTTTTTTTTTTCATTGATACCAATCTGCGAACATGGACGTAAGTAGAATTTGCAAAGCTACCTTAACTTCTAGGACTTAAAAACTGAGAGACCCTTGTGAGCTTACATCTATAAGACTGTAAGGGTTGCGCGCCGAAATTGAATGTTCAGTACAACGACATTTGTCCTTATTCACTAAATTTTAAACTCGTATATCGTCTGAATAAGTTGACCGATTGAGATGAAGTGTAAGTGCTGCTCATTATTAGTCTAATTGCTTTTCTGACAAACTGCACAACTCCATTTAAGAACAAAAACTCTTTACACTACAATTAGTAGATTTCCAAAAATTTTCCTTTCCTCGGTGCTAAGGGCGTGGTGAATCAGCCCAGTATTTGAATTTCAATAACAACACTCATCATCATTACCCCCTACCGTCGCAGGTGTAGGAAGTTCCAAAACTCTCGATCTTACGCCAACGAGCCTATATATCATCAACAGCAATTCCTATACGGGTAGGGCACTGATGTCGGACTTGATCCAATCGTCTCACTGAAGAAAGTCCAAATTAAACATTCAATTCCCATGCTTGTAAGGCATCTGTGTTTACATATACACAGAAACAGAACCATAAAATGCAAAGCGTTATCACATAGCAACGAAGTTTGGATATCATAATCACTTTAGCCTCCAGGCGACTTACCCTAACGTTAGACCGAAAAGAAAAGAGTTTTTTTTTTGATACGCGCTCTGGCTTACGAACATTTATATTCCTATACAAGCCAACGTTGAGTTCACAGCACGAGCGTTGAAAATTGCTTCTATTATAAATCCTAAAAAATCCCTTTAAACATTTCGTTTATTTGAATAATTTTTTTGGTTGTTTTTTATTTTATATCAGAGATGGAAATCCTTGCGCAAATATCTCCCCTCGTATATGTACGCATAAATTTTCCTCCATACAATCTCCCTGATGGAGGAAACGAAAACATTTTCGCAATTTTCGTCTGTGTAACCGTGTGTACGAGTATTGTGCTACATTGTATCGTTGGGGAGTATTTTTCACCCTCGTCGATGGTTTCCCTCTGTCGACAGAAACACCAATCAGAAAGTCAAATAAAAGAACCTTTGACTTGGGTTTTCTTTACCCCGCCGCGCGACGTTGTGCGTCTTATTAGATGACATGTCATGGCTGGGGTGGAAGTGAAAGTATCCTTTATATTTTTGCGCCGAAGGATATCGAATGGAATATGCCAAGGAACATATTTAGATACCAGCAAGCGGAGTGCGAGTTGAATATTTGTTCAGACTACACGCCTCAGATACAGATAGTGATGGGGTCGGTGTATGTGTGTGTGTATAGAGTGGTATTTTGTGTATCCTTTGGATGATAAATGTAGATGGGTATATAAGGGACTGCCACAGCGGGGGTAGATTTTCCAAAGAAAATTGTTTATTCAAACGAAGGGTGGCTGAGTTGGGGGTAGTTGATTCCGACGAGATAAAATGGAAATATTTGACTTTGCTTTTGCCAGGAGCTATGTACAGTTTGAGGCCCATATCCAGGCGCAAAATTACGATGATAATTGCGTAGGAGGAAAAGATTGCTTTTGGGAGGGGTTGAAAGTCAATATACCAAGGATACATTTCGAAATACTTCATTACAATAGCATTGCCACTTGGAACGGGGGTAGGACCTAATTGTATGCCCACGCACACACACCCCGTGGATACAGACGAAGTGAATGCCAAAGTTGCGGCATAATTAAGCAAAATATTCGGATTCGCTGGGCGATTGAAAGGAAAGTGTGCACGTGAGCACGATGTGCAGATAGTGGCGGAAGGACCAAATGATTAGTCGTAAGTCCGAGTTAATGGCTCAGAGGATGAGGAAAGGGCACAGCAATGTGTAGACCGTTTGATATTCCCGACGGTAAGTGGCACAGACCTCATTTTCGGTTGGAGAGTGGTCGAAAATGAATGGAAATGAGGAATGTGTGTGCTGTGTGAGATAAGCGTTTTCCCATGGGGGGAATAGTATAGCTCGGCTGGACTCTGTGACACTCTTTGTGATTAGAAATGACAGAAATGAATAATTAGGGTAATTTCGGGGGCTTTCGAATGACAAACGGTCATGGCGAAGCTATAAAGGTCATTTGTGTGCTTTGCACGGAAGAGACACCCAAACCTGAAGGCGCTTAGTGGTTGTAAATGTCGTGCGAAATGAATGAGTGCGGGAGCTGTCGCGTTCATAATTCCAAAAGAGAGTTATGTGCGACTGGTTGGCGGATGATGAAATAAGACTTGGATCTGGTCCGAAAAGTATTGCCGTGCTATGTGAATGGGAAAAAGTTCCAACGAATGTATATTTATGGGACTGCCCATACCACTGCCCAACTATCATCTGGCTGGTCAAAAAAATGTGCCGATTTATAGCCAGATTGTAAATGATTTTCGTGGTTATACATGGTGCACTGGGCTAAAAGACAGTTTCCTGTCGCAATAATTCTAGTAAGTGTTCGTTCAAGGAACCATTTATCTGCAGCAGAAATATGCTCACAGCGTGCTAAATCTGACGCTGAAGGGTGCCACCACTTACACCCCCTCAACGTGTAAACGAATGTCGAATAGGTACGCGAGTACCTCAGCTTTATTGTCGTGAATTTATGTCGCTATCATTGCGTAAATCAGGAGCGTAATTGACGTAATCAGGAATTACTCAATTTCATCACGAACGTGCATTATTTGCCTCGACACGCGATATTTACACAATTTCAACTGAATTCCCCTTCACCGGCCCAGGATATGAACAGACGACAAACAAAGCAACATACTGCGGCATTTTGCATATACCAGTAAGTGCCTACCTGCCTCTAGACCTGTTTAGTCTTGAATAAAGTGAGGGTATGGTTTATGGGCAAATCTATAAAGACTGACTTGCTAAGATTTATGACAAAAATGCAAGACAATCGGTAGGTGGCTACACCCAGGCTCAGGTCGGTATAAAAGGTTGCTTTTGAATATTGAATATGACTAAACCCACGAAACTGGAAGGTTTGTAAGGGTCGTAGCAAATTGCAAGTGCTGAAATCCATTTTAAAGTAATAAAGGGGTGAAGCCATACTTTTAGACTGTACTTGTACTGGCTTACATCTGTCCCTTTCTTCTTCCTTTTACTTCTTGTTCTTCTTATTTTAATTCTAAATATTCTTTTTTTTTTTTCTACGGTCCGATATCATAGAGAGTTTCCAGCGCATACCACAAAAACATATGGAGGGCTCACAGCTGAACCGAACCAATTCATAAAATACAAAAAATATTAAAACAGTTCTCCAACGGGCTCAGTCAAAAAGTATTTCGTTCCTAAGGTAACAATAACCCAAGTCAATGGCTCTCATTTTAATGGCAGTTCATTTACCCAACCTCAAACATCTTCGAATTGTCTCTTTCTGACTTGGTTCGCTTCAGCTGTGAGCCCTCCATATATATAGCTCAGCTAAATTTGTCGAAATTGGACGAAATAAGTTTGTTTCCTCAACGAAATTCATACAAATCAGTATTTTACGTTCTGTCTGTTTAAGCAGTTTTAGAGAATGTTATCAGTGGCCCCACAAATGGGAAAAAAATAAAATAATTAAATTTATCTTCTTTCAACCATTAATAATATCTAATTTTTTGAGCGAGAATTGAGAAGTTTTCGTAGGACAGTACTAACCAACCTTCTTAAAGGATCGTAAATATAGTAATTCAAACGATGTATTAGGTACATCAAATAAGTTGCTCAGAATTTTGTCTCTCATCATCCCACCTTTTCCGATTTTGCCTCTTTCTTTTTAAAGATACTCGTATCTACGATTTTAAAAGGATTGAAATACATGAACAAAACGTCCTGCGATTCGTTTTAACATACTTTTCCCGAAAAAATCTTCGTACGAACGAAATCTCTTAGTTATGATGTGAGTTCAGATTAAGTAGTCGCTATACCTTTTAAAGATGGGATCAGTATAGCTTCTGGTTTGTCTAATCAAGCTGCAGGTTTAAATTTCTCAAAATAAATATAGAAAGTGTGTATTTTTTTGTCAGTAATCTATAATTTTTAGCAAGCGTGCACAAGAACCTAGAGGCGTTTGGAGCTAATTCGACTTCATGCCCTCCGACTCTAAACATCACAATATAGTAAACTCGCCTGGAAATCACAATAAAAAATAATTCAAGTTTCTTGCTAAAGTCGAGTTCTACTTTCTGTTCTTTTTTAACAAATCCGATAACTCTCAGCGGAGGAGTAAGCACTATATAAAGTTTTAAGTGGGTTTAGAATCAAGCAGGTGACGAACCGCCACTTGCTATGTATATTTGCATCTAAATTCTGGTGTTAGGGGCATTGAAGAAGACTCTGTTCACAGAGTAGCTCGTGTAATCATTCAAAGAGTTCAGTATTTGAATCGGGTAAAGACAGCTTACGTTCTTAATTTAACAATTTACAGGCGCTTTTCAAGTTGACGTTCCCCATAGCCAATCCTGGAGCGTTAATACCGCGTACCGTCTTATCGAACAGTTTATCATTGGCGCACTTTCTAGGAAACTTTGAATAACTAACTAACATTCATTCCTTAGCAAGTCAATATAGTATTTTTTGGGAACTCTAAATTCAAGCTGATTGAGATTTGAAGGCTTAATTGCTTAATTGTTCCCAAGGATATACCTACCTTAAGAAAAAAGCTTCTTGAAAATATAAATTGTGTAGGCGCTTAGACGCGTTCTAAATCGCAGTGGCTGTTGGTACCTACCACAATACCGCTAGTGCAGTTTAGGAGTATGCACTTCAAAATGTTCCCATCTAACCTTAAAAAGCTTTACTTTTTAAGATATGTTAATGCCATTATAAATAATACGAATTTGGCAAATCCGAGAACACGATTTATCGGAGACGAAAGATCGTCTTAGCAAACTGTCTACCTGAAGAGTTGGTCCGCAATGGGATATTTTACTCAGTTCCATACTCACATTAAACGAATGTGACTATGGAAAAACTAAGCCTGACCCTAGGCTAGGACCTGTTGCGCTATTTATTTATTTTTTTTTTATGTTTTTCCGTGGGTTCTTAGCAGAAGTATAGCAGCTTTAACTTAAAGCATTTCAATCATTTCCACCGGTTTTCGTTTTAAATTTTAGGAACTGTAAGCAGCAATTTTAGGCAGCAAGCACAAGGGATTAAATTGCAAAGACGCGAGTGAAATTTTACAAAAACTAGTAAATGTGGACCGAAGGTCGTTGTATATTGTTGTCAACATTCGAATGCAAATATCTTAGTAGCAATAAATTGAATTAGGTTGATTCAACACTTGTTTTATTTTATAATTGAATTTATCTACAATGGTTCTGCTGCCGGTGCGGAACTCTTATCGCCTAGGCTTCGTAAAAGAACTTGTATTCAAAATGTTGATTTTTTTAAATGGTACTGAAGCTACAACATAAACAGGAAGACCTTAGGGAGAAAACGTTTTTGCTTTCTCAGTCATTCTGATGTTTCCCAGCCGCACGATTCCATAATTACGATTAAAATTCCCGACTCCCGCTTTGTGCTTTCGCGATGACCATCAAAGGATCAAACGCGTTCCTCTTAGTAGTCCAAACTAAATTCATATCTTGAGTATACTTTGCAGACAAAGAGTGCAGCTATACTCAGAAGAAAAACATTCAAAAGTTAAAACAAAAGTTTGAAACTTAATTTTACAATATGTGCTTAAGAGAAAACTGTTTAAAAAATCGATATCAAAATATTTTCTATGGCTACCTACCAATGTCAAATGGGAATGCTATTCATTTTCCTCCAGCTTTCTCCATTAATCGCGCATACACACACCACACAGAGCATTGCAAAAAAAGCAGTCGGCGAAGGGATTTTAGCAAGGCATCACCAGACTGCGCAAGACCTCGCCCTCCCACCGATTTTCCAGCGGTAGACATTTTACGAAAACTAAATGCCATCAATAACCCGGGGTGAGGACGAGGACTTCAAATGAAATATGTGTATGGTGCATGGTATATGGGTGCAATGTCCTTTCAGCAAGAATTGGCTTCATCCAGGGGCTTATGGTGATACGAAAACAGCATGTAATTACTTCATCCCCTAAAAACACCTGTGCGTACAATTTTTCTGCATACTTTGGGGTCATCGAACTAAGTTAATGGCACTGCAAAAGAGAAGACATTATTTTCGCTTTCAGAAGGATAAAGATTTATCCTCGATTATGTTTCATTTCCTCCCAAAAGTGCTCTTAAAGCGGAAAGTACAGCTATGCGTGCTTCAATGCAATAAAAAACTTATAAATGGCGGCATGATGGATGCGATTGGGACAATTAACGAGCATCGTTGTCATCGCTGACAGTCCCTGCAATAGTACTGCGAACTGCGCTTTGTGTGCAATTAGCTCATCCTAATACACACTCGCGCTTGTTTATGTCCCTGGTCAATTTTCGTCGTGTCTGGCTTGTGCTTGGTTTTATTGTATGTCTGATTTTTTTCCTTATATTTCGCAGACACAATCAATCCAGTCGATGGTGATTTTAGGAATTTAATGGCATCCCATAAGTGTCACTTGGGCTGCCTTGTATATCGGACGATGACAGTACCTACAACACAGAGTTGGGGAGACTAACCAAAAAAGAAAAAAAAACATCGTAGCGCACATAAATGGTACTAAGCAAGATTTTTATTGCATTTTTATTGCTTTATTCTGTTGTCGACCAAAATGCGGTTGGGTTCCGCCATTGTCGAAGAGATGGCGTTAGTTGCTCCACAACCGGGGTTCGGTGGGGAGTACTTGTATATTTCCTATCATCATTGGGAAATAGTCATTGCAGACACATCCTGATGAGGTTCGCAAGTTTGCGCGAGTTGAAATCTATCCGGTGCCTACTGTAGGTATGGAGGTACTGCGCTTATTTTTTTAACGCGGCAGTCAAGTTAATTTGGGTAAGGAAAGTTAGGTATATGGCAGTTGACAACTTCTAAAAAATCATTCTTACTTCTCGCCAAGCCGGAAAGGGAATATAAAAATCCTTATTGTTCATTGTCATAGACTCGAAGACTCGCTGAAAGGTTATACGATTCACCGTCACTTTCTGAATGGAAATTCATAAGCCTCGGGCGGTTTTTGGAAAAAAATTTGGTGGCCGTCTACTGATGAGCCTAGCACATAGCATATCAGAGAAAAACGCATTTAGGAGTGAAGGAAGCTAATTGTAGAAAAATTTTATGAAAATCCCTTCCAAAAAAAACTCCACAAAAATCAGTTGATCCATTTTGTCAATTACTGTGCAGCTGTAAAACAAAGCATACAACTCTTAAAACAAAGCAAACCAATACCACATGAACTCTGTGGCTTGAAAAATAAATGAGCAAAAAACACGTAATTACGCGTGGTTTTCCTAGAAAATGATTTAATATCTATCCAAGGTTACTCCGATGTGGAGCTTTAGCGGAAATCTAATTATATTAAACAAACAAATACGTATACACATATGCACAGTGTGGACCTGCCTATAACAATAACTACATAAACACACAGCATTCTTAAACAATAAGATGACGGCAAGTGCTTTGCTATAAATAAAAATTACTTCGCTATAGGTCGGCTCTATTTCAGAACTGGACCTTGACATTTAGTTTTGTATATTTGCAGATGTATCGTAGTTTCCGATTTTATAAGACTTTGCATGATATCATCATTCAAGTAAAATAAAAATATTATGCTCGTGTTACTGGCGTTCTTGTTCTTGATTACATTCAAAGTGTCGCCGTGGATCGTTTTGAATCAGTAGGAATAGCTTTGATGTGCTGGCTCAACTTACAACTTAAAGGCTTTCAGAACGATCAATGTTTATAGGGTACTTTTTTTCTGACGAAAAATAATTTTTTGTTTTTATTTACAATTTTTGCGTCTGTTTTCGTCCTTCTGATTAAAATGTATAATCTGATATTTCATACGTAAGATAGAAAAATTTTTGTAGTAGCAGCTTATAGCTCTAGGGAGAGTGTTGGCAAAAGTTAGGCGGCACTACTCTGTGGTCCGCGCAGGTGGTCTATAATTTAGCCTTATGTTGACTGATATAGTAGCCCAGCTACGGTCCTGTACAAAAGATTTTAGACAGGGTCATATTATAAATAGGTATACAGGTTCTGCATCGATTGTGGGTGGAGATTGAACGACTAGCTTTAAAGGGCTCTACAGATTGGACAAAATTGTTGAAGATAGTCATAATAATAAGTCACCTAAGAATAGACAAGCTCCCAATCATTCAGCTGTTTTTGAGACGCTATTCAAGATTAAAATTGATCTGTCTTGGGGGACATTCCGTTTTTCCTGCCTTGTAAAGGGTGATTTTTTAGCTGGTTTGGTTTTGGCAACACTGGTTTTGACAGCTGACGTGTGTTTAGTACCTTGTGTCACTGTCAAACAGCTTCAGTTTGGTTTGCAATTTAACCATGGATCGTCTTACAAATGAACAACGCTTGCAAATTATTGAATTTTACTATCAAAATTCGTGCTCGGTTCGAAATATTCATCGCGCGCTGCTTCCATTTTATGATCGGCATTCTCGACCTTCTGAGCAGTCTATTCGGAAGATTGTGACCAAATTTCGCACCAAATTTACTTTGTTGGACATTAAACCACCAACACGTTTACGTACTGTGCGTAGTGAAGAAAATATTGCGGCCGTATCAGCTAGTGTGACAGAAGACCGCGAAATGTCGATTCGGCGCCGTTCCCAGCAGTTAGGCCTTTGTTACAGCACTACGTGGAAAATTTTGCGGAAGGATTTGGGCGTAAAGCCTTGCATGATATGTGGTTTCAACAAGATGGTGCCACATGCCACACAGCACGCGAAACAATGGCGCAATTGCGAGGCGAGTTTGGTGAACAGTTAATTTCACGTTTCGGGCCGGTCAATTGGCCGCCTAGATCGTGCGATTTGACACCATTAGATTATTTTTTGTGGGGGTATGCCAAGGCTAATGTGTATAGGGACAAGCCCGCTTCGATTGACGCACTGGAAGCCAACATCCATGCATTCATTCGTGAGATACCGGCCGATATGTGTGAAAGAGTATGCCAAAAATTGGACTCAGCGGATGGGCTACCTGAGACGCAGCCGCGGTCAACATTTGCATGAAATTATCTTTAAACATTAAATTGCAAGGTTCAAACTATCGATTCAAATAAATATTTCATTCATTTTTTCGATTTTTTTGTGTTTTTTTTTTTAAAAAAGTTCTAAACCTCTTAAAAAATCACCCTTTACTTCATAGTTGGGTAAAGCTTATTTCGCCGTTGATTTTCGTAGGAAGGTTTTCAATAATTGTGGGAGGTGTCTGTAGAAGTATGCGAACAAGACCGACGTATTCGCATTTCCAGTGTTTAGCTAACTTAGCATAACCTTCATTACTATCGAAGTCTAGTTGAAAAAGGTTAAGCATAGTCTAGAGCGACAGTTGGTGACAATCTTACTTCAAATTAGAGATAAATTTGAGTCTTCTCTAAAGCCCTGACAGTGAAGCTTCCTTCTAGAACTGGGCGTCAAGTTACAGGCATAACTACATTGGTGTTTTGGGATAAAAGACCCATTGAGTCAACAGGTAGCTGTTTTCCAAATGTTTAAAGCTTAGAGTTTACTTTTTTATTAAAGCTTTCTATGCAATCTCAGGACCACAAATATTTGGCGCTGTTAAGGACAACGAGTGGGTCTCTATCAAATGACTACTTGATTTTACTACAGTGGTTAACACTACCTCCGTTGTTGCTTGGACAACAACTCTCAGCCTGGGAGGCAAATTTATGCATATAAAGATTTGTAAAGTATGTGGGAATAATTTCCCCAATTCACGAAAGGCGACGCGAAGTCACGTAGGCTGTGACTGAGCACTCAAAGTCGTATGATGAAAAGTTCACTGCGAAATGAATTTTAGGACAAATTTTCAAAACAGTGAAGTCAGAACTCCTCCTTGGGTGGTGCACGAGCTATAGTTAACACTTGACAGAGCTGCTACTAAATGTAGGGCTCATATTTCTATAGGTAAGGCTTATTATTTAAGAAAAAAGTGGCGACCTTGATTGAAAGCATCCTTCTATCTCATGTTCAAAAGAACGAATAGATTAGTTGGACTAGCCCTTTTTGTTGTCGTGTCAGGAGTCTTAAATGAACACGTGACAGACTAATTGGTCTAAAGTCCTTGGGAAGTATAAACTTTGGGCCAAAAACAACTTTAAACAAGATGACGGAGTGATATTGCTTAAGACTGAATAGATGCACACCCAGGGATCCAGGAGATTTAAGGAAGATTTAATAATTCCCTGTATTTAGTGGGAGCTTTTGATGGGACTTTGCACGATCTGGTGGAGTCAAAGACGCTATTACGGTTCCAATACAACTTGGGCCATCATGAGCAACATTGTTCTTGCCTCACCTCCTTTTTGTTCAGTCTCAGGCTGATTTTATAGAACTCCCTGTCGAATTCGATCTTTTTGTTTTTCGCTTTGTTAAAGGCCTTTCGAGCTACCAATCGTAATTAGTTCTTAATTCCTACCCTTATTTACTTTATAGAGACGGCAGCGGAGCCCAGTAAGTGCACTGATTAGATCCACTCAAAGCACGCTCTAAAGCGATTCAAGTGGTAACTGTCCTTGTTTACATACATTGAAAGGTACAGAACTACACACGGCCTATAAAATGTTCAGTCTGAACCACCCACCACCTTTTAAGTGGTGTTCAATTTTCTTCAATAATTTTTGGCAACTTGTCAGCGCAAATAGGTATCACTAAACAACATGTCAGTTAATGTTTCATATTTAATGCATTAAACCAGGATGTATGCGAAGTGAATTTTTAATAAAACATCGTCTGCCAACCAGAGTTGTAATTAAACCGTGCAACCTTGTCAAGTGCTTGTGGTTATACCTACTTCAAGGCCGATGTGGTCAAAATTGCATGTATAGTAGGCTAACTTCAATTTAAATACATTTTACGACTCGAATGAAGCTTTAAGGGGTCCTATATACAATAGGTTTACTATCGGATTCTCATTATATAGCTTCGGTTCAATCTTGTGATTGATTACACCTTCCTTCCGTTCGGGACTGTTTCCGCTCATTAGTTATGGTTCTTCCGGCCAAGTGTAATTAAAAGCCGCCGACCAATTTTAGTGTTTTCTTGTTTTCTGCGTCTATGTATAGAGCTTTGTTATGTACCTACCAGCAACCATAAATTATGCTTGCTGTGGCATGTTACACTGGCTGATGGTGGACATGGTGAGTCATATCGAAGTGCTAATAGAAAACACGTGCTTGTAGTTTTGCATTTTTCTCTAATTATTAGATGCACTTAACTTCATAGTTGAGATAGTTAAAAGTGCCGTCAGTTAAAATTTACGACAGTTGCATTACACCTTGCAGTGGTGTACTAAGGTTGTTATGTTGCGCTGTGGTGTGTTTGAGCGAAGCTTCAATTATGCCATCATGCCGAGAATACTTTGATAGGTTTTATCGCCGACACGAGTCCATTTTCATATAAAACTGTAGATGAGCTGTGCTTAGAATAAGACTGGGTTATGTAAAGTGGTGTAAAGTGGTCTATGTGCATGTCCAACTGATGAGTTTGTCACTTCGAGGAACTTGCTTTTTTCCAATTCTCCCCTTTTGTTTGAGACAACAACAACTAAATGTGACGATATAAATATTACAGATGGTCTGATGTTATATTTCCCTAAAGGTCCTTCTTAGACCTTGGAGGTTTTAAGAGACTATTGCCAGTTTTTCTCTCTTATTTTCTAGATATTTTGCATTCTGTTTTCAGGCTTTATAAGGTTCCAGTGCCTCGTTATCAATAATACCAACATAAGCAAGCATTCAACAGAGGTTGGTTAGTTGCTATTTTAACCAAGGCCATGCTGGCATTCCCCCACAAGCGACGTCTGATAAAAAAATTCAGCTTCTTGTACCAAAGATGTGTCCCAAATGTAAATATGAAGGCGCCCAGTCGATGAGTTCCGATGTAAAATTTTAAGATTTTCAGATGTATAGATAATTCCAAGACTTTTTTTAGGCTTAAGTTCTTTCTCTCACCGAGAGCCACTTTAACATAGGCTTAAATTTATTTATTTGTTTAGTTTGTGTTTGTGTACTTTTATAACTATCAGACAAATAAATATTTTCATCATCAAAATATATAAGAGTTACCTACAAATGGGCGGTAGAAACTTCGGCCTGATTTTTGCCGCCCTGGGATATCTTGAAATGTGGACAACGCAGACCTTATTGATTTTTGTCCTTCACATAGTTGGTATCGCCATGTACATGTTTTGAGCACGTATGATTCTGTTTTTTTTGCCTTCAAAGGTTGTCATCGGGTTTTCAGTGTTCTGAAATGTGACTACTAAATAGTTGACTATATTCTAACTTATCTACTCACTACTTATCTAAGTTTTTAGAGTGTCAGGGCAGTAGCGACCATAACTTGGGTTTGACTCCACAATTCGGTTCGTTAAGAAAGTTTATGAGCAGTGATTTCGTTCTTAAGAGGTCAGCTTTATTGGCAAACAAGGACAGCTATGTGAGTAACTACATACATTTTTGAAAAAGTATGAAAAAGTTTAGTTTTTCATAAACTTTCGCAAATTCTTTTAAAAATTGTTTTTGTTTCTTACTACCTTTTCTAGATTCTCTATCATTACCAAATAGAGTAATATTTCTGATCGTAAAAGTCTCAACCAGTATGATTAAAGTTCAAACTGTTCAATTCTAACTCTAATAAGAAAGCTTTCCAATACAATCATTCCGATGCGCAAAAGAAATCGTTCCATTCGCCTCCGGCTGTGAAAACTATATCTATGATTATATATGGACCTGTTGCAACAGTTAGTAATTTATTTAGAATTATTTATTTATTTCAATTTAAGGTGCGAGATAATAAAAACCATTTAAAGAAATGAAAAATGGATTACTACATTGAATCGACAACACTGGTTCGGCATTTGCTCACATATTTCTGTAGTGCTACACTCTGTATCCTTTCCTATTGCATTGGGAATAGGTACCTATGAAGTTTTATCTGCAGCTGATGCTATTTTTAAAGAGATTTACTGTAATATACTTACTTTCAAGTTTATATAGACATCTCTTGTAGCATTTAAACAAAACCACAATGTAAATTGCTTTATTTTCTTTGTTTTGTTTCTTATATTCATAGTTAAACTTAAGTTAGTAATAATTTATAATAAATATATATATTTATATAATTTCGCTCATAATATTAAAATTTCACATATTATTTTTGTTATTATGATTTTATTAATTACATTATTCTATAGGCTTCCTGGAAATTTAACGCTTTAATTTAAATAAATGCAAGGTTCATTGAAAGATGTAAAATAATCTTGTTGTTAAAATTATTTATGCTTTTATATTATTCTATTAATTGTTCAATAATAAAAGAAATGAAAAGGAATAGAATTCAATTGAAAATTACATTTCGTTGCAATAGAAATATTTCGTTATTTAAATTCGGTATTGAGAGGTCACACTCTATATCTGAAATTATATTTTTTTTATCGAAAAAGTAGGTAAACGATAAAATAAATACTATGGATTAGACTAACAAAAGGAAAACACGCAAAAGAAATAATGAAATAACAAATTTGAAGGAAAAGAAGGAAATGTTTTTTTCTTTATTTGGTATAGAGAAACCTTGTAATTTTTATTCTGAGTATTTAGCCCCTAAGAGATTCAAAATTTAGTTAAATACAGAGGCGAACCCACCATTAGGCAAAGTGGGGAACTGTGAGGTTGCAAATACTTCCGTATAATCCGACAAATTTCAACAATCAATACGAGTCAAAATATAAGTACGTACTACATTTTTGAGTGAAAATGTTTGTTAGTATGATTTTTTTGTAATTTATTCTTATTTTCAACACTTCAGATAAACTAATCGGCTAAATAACCTCAGGGACTTTAAAAAGGCAAAAAAACTCATGCACGCATATAAGTAGCGCCATCTCTATATTAGGCGGCGAACTAATGAATTACTAAACGAACATAGATGTTTTATTTTTCAACTCTTTGTTATTTACTTAGCTTCATTATTTTATTCAGACTTCAGGGTTGTTTGTTTCAAATGCTATCTTTCAAATCCAGTTTTAGCATTCGACACATTATTTAAGTCGATTATTAACAGCGGATATCGCTATTCAACTCCAGATCCATTTATTGATATTCAACTGACGTTTAATAAATTGTAATATATTTTCTGACAGCTTCAATGATAAATGAAAAAGACTACTGCATTAGCTGTCTGTTTCGGTTAATTTGACTGTGATGCCCACATGCTAAGAAAGTTAAAAGCAAGGTTTAAATAAAAAAAAAATTTTAACTTTTTTTTATTTAAACCTTGCTTCTAACTTTCTAATCATTTGACAGATTACCAAAATGTACGTACCTAAATTTTGTTAGATTGTTTATGGATGGCAAATCGTTCGCTTATGTTTAGTTACATAATTATTTGAAACGTCGTAAAAAATTATTTAAAATATAGGTACATTTAAAACAAGAATTCATTATATGATACTCTGGCCATCCCTGGTTCTTAAAATAACGAGCCGTACAACTGCCTGTTTTTTTTCACAACTAGTGTTACAATTAGGATTGATTTTTTTGCACAGTGTTACATACGTAAGTAACACCTAACACCTGTGGAAAATAACATGCAACAAAAGCGCTTGTTGCAGATATGTCTGCGGGCTTTGAAGGTTCGCGTTCGCTCGCTGATTTAGTTATTATTTTCAGACCTGGTGCAGTACAATTTATTGCGCCTGTTTCTCAGGCCGACTTGAACTACAACGGCGGTCCAAAGAAGACGGCTTTATTTGTTTGTATATATGTTACTTAAAGGTAGACGGAAAAATTATTTTTCCGATTTGGCTGAAGAGTTTGTTCTCATAAGTGGCGGCAGTTTTAAGAGAGTGGTTTGAATAAAATCCAATTGGTAACGCTGTTGTTTTTACTATATTTGCCTTTTACTGTTCCATTTGTATGAATGAGCTTATCTCGAGAGCCATTAAATGACATAAAGATGGTTGAAATCGAAATCTCCGTCATTTAAATGTTATTATACAGCTCTAACTTAACATTTTTTGTTAGTGAAATCGCAACCAGTAGGTACCTTTTGTTGTCACACATTAGTGACTAAAATTGAAACTGTAGTTGTCGTGTGGGGTGTGTTTTGCACTGGCAGTAACTTGATCGGATTTTAAAGTTCGATGGTGAAATTCCCTAAGGTGAAATTTGATAGCTCCTCTTGTGTAAATCAAATTTGACAGCCAATTTGGTATTTTTATGTGAAAGAAATCCATAGAAAAATCGCAAAAAACAATCGCAAAAAAGTGACCATCACATTGATTATTGGAACCTATGAACTATCGCAAATCGACCTATAGATTTAAACCATTTCCACCCCAGTCGTACAGTCGTATTGAAAAATCCGCTTCAAATTTGATAAAAACTGAAATGAAAAACAAAACACAAATACGCACTTACCTTTACTGTGTGTGGGCCAACATAAGGAAAACTGAAAACACACTGACTCAATGAATCAATTTAAACAAAATGTTAAACCAAAGAAAAAACAGAAATCTTTTTTAAATTTTTTGTTGTTTTTAATTTCCTTAAGACATATGAAATATATTTCTATTTCGATGAAATAATATCTTCAACAGAAAAAAAAAGAAAATATCGATTTTTTTTAATATTTTATGTATTTTTTTATGTCGTTTCTTCTTCTCACATTATTTAATAATATTTATTTTAAAAAGAATTTACCTACATAAAGAAACAGATTTACTTTTTTTTATTATATTTAACATATTCAGGAAGCTTATTATCAAATAATAATAAAGAAACTAAATTAAATCATTTAAAAAATTAAATAATAATAATAAAACATTAACAAAAATAATTACAAAATAATATCATTACTAAGCATTTAGATTTATTTTTTTCTAGATTTTTCCACCATTTACTTTTTTCTTAATTAAAACGTTCTGTTAAGTAAAGAAGTTTTGTTTTTCCGTTAATTTTTTTTTCAAAGCCTTCATTTGAGTAAACACGCACACAATCTTACAGTAGTAATATTATTTTTGTTCTTTAATGTATTCTTTAAGTAATATATGTATTTATAGACACCTACGTATTTATATAGTATTTTTATATTTATTATTATTTTGTTCGTTTGTCTAAGAACCTAACTGTTTTACAAGATCTGCACTTTGGGCAGATGCTTATAGAGAGCTACCACTACTTTTGTTTTTGTTTCAATTAAAGACAAGCAAAGTTTTACATAATTTAGTTTTTTTTTTACTTTTTACTTAATCTACTATAGAGTAATGATTTTAGTTGCTTTTTTAATTTTAATTCTGCCAATGTCTCCGCTAAAAAATACACCATTTATTTAACTTATTATATACAGGAACTTAAAATTATAATTACACGTTATTTAGTTGATTTTAAATATGTTTACGAAACATAAATATTTTTCGTTAAAATTTATAAGTCTATTGTTATACAATTTGAAACAGAGATTTTATTCATTTTATTTTATACCACTTACGTTTATTTAAAATTAACTAAAATCTTTCGTTTGAAGAGAGACCGGGGAGAATCATTTATGAAAGTGTTAAATTATTTATTTTCTTGGGGGGTATTACCTTTTTGTTTTTTTCTTCAAATTTAGATCAGCAGTGCGTTTGGCATGGGACTTGCTATGTGCACATATGGTTTTGGTTTCCTTTCGTTTGTTTATACATTTTTTTTTGTATAGCTTTTATACATTCACCTGGAATGGACGAACTTTGACTTTGATTTTTAGGCTTTTCGTTTTAATTTTTAAATTAAATTTAATTATATTATAATTATTTGCACTGAGTTTGTGTGTGATTTATGCTTTGAGTCAAACTCTGGTTTGTGTTGTCACTGTATATAGGCGTGCGCGTTCAGTGTGTCTTCGTTGTGTGTTAGTATGTTGCAAATCCCATGGCACTGCTGTTGTCTAAAGGTCACTGGTGCATTTTGGTCGTATGATGGCTCATGCCTAGACCCAAATTCAAGTGGTGTGGATTGTGGTGTTGCTGTGGTGCCTGACCATGATTGTGGTTACTGTTTGAACTGTTATTGTTATTTTGTTGGTTAGCTTGTCGCTGAGAATTTTTCTTGTTTTTCATTCGGCGATTCTGAAACCAGATTTTAACCTGCGAACGAGAGAAGCAGAAACAAGTTGCGAAATGAACAAAAGTTGCTGGTACGCGTTAGCCTTGCGCAGTCAACCCCTGTGTGCCAAAACTAGACTAAAGCAAAAAGACCAACTCGTTACTGTGCGACCAGCATACGAGTAAGTATAGTTTTTGGCTTTGCGATCATATTGTGAAAGTCATATGTTTGGCAATTTCCCATGAGGATAACACAGCAGAAGTGAGTCACGGCTATGAAGTCACTCATAGACAGAAATAGAAATACGCTTACCTGTCGTTCTGTTAAATTTAAATTGCGTGCCAACTCCCATCGTTTCTGCTTCGATACGTAGGCATTGAAGAGGAACTCTTTCTCCAGTTCTAAAGTTTGAAATTTCGAATATGGCTTACGCTTTTTCCGCACAGTCACCTGGCCAGTCCATTCGAGGGGATTCGTCGGCGTGCATGGGCCGACTGTCCCAACAGATAAGCCCGATCCTGCAAAATCGCAAAAGTTGGAAATAATGGAATAAAGTACCAGTTTTGGGGTCGTTTTTGGTTAGAGGAAAGTGTAGCAAATGACCAGTCGATAGTGTTTGCAATAATGAGGCTCTTTTTTTGGCAAGCTTGCGATGCTTCCATGCTTTGAGTATAGACTTGAACATTTATGGGGCCTAACCAATAAACAATTTTAGTAGCTCCCAGTGGCAATATTTTCAATATTAATTTCGCAATTGTGAGCTTCCCTATTTTTAAAGTCGAGACTGAAATTTGTTTTTTTTGTACGGTGCATGGACATTATTTCATGGCTTGTCTTGGAAGGGGCCTAATAACTTAAAAGCTGCGAGTGATAAAAGAGGGATATCTGTGCTTTGCAAATGGAGCGAGGAGCTTTCTTGACTGCAATCTTGATGGAGAAGTTTTATTATTATTTACTACATTTTTAATGCTCTCATAAATCGTTTAATTGATTGTTACTAATTTTGTCTGTGCTTTCTAACTTATTATTTGTTTAAAGTTCAATGTGACTAAAAGCTATTCTTCCAAACTCTAATAATTTAATTAATTCAAAGAGAATTTCATAACAGAAAACTAAGAAATTCCCCTCTCCGCTCGTCAGTCAGTTTCCAGTCAAAAACGAAGCAAAAAAACTGCTCCATTTAAAAAATAGAACTATAAAAAAATTAAAGGTCACCATTTGTGTCACCCCACCTAACGAAATATATAAATAACAAAATACCAATCACACTTGTCTCGTATGTTCATCTTCACTCTAATTAACAATTTAAAATTCATTCCGAAATTTAGCGACAGGAAATTATGCCGATGAACAATAAACTAAAATTAAAAAAGACATTTACTTTGAATATGGTGACTTATTTTAAACTTGAACTGGTTCAAATTATACATTTTTATTAACACACGCAAAAAAAATATATTTTCTCCTTTTCGCAAAATTTAATTTTAAAACGATTTGTATTTAAATTTTGCTCATCGAAGGCAAATCAAGAGCAACTCATCAACCGGGCTACAGACCGACGCCGACGGGACGGCGAAGATCGATGAATTTATTCATAATTAATATCGAATCGATGAGTTGTACCTGTCGGCTTAAAATTTTTTCGGTTAACACAATTTTTATCTCAATCTAACACAGATGCCTGTGTGACGTGTGATAAAATGCGGAACAGGCAAAGTGATAAAATAAAACAAAAAGCAAACACACACAACATTTTTAATGACACCCAAAAGTGTGTAAATCAATTCAATTAATATAAGGCTGCAAATAAATCATTTGTATTTGCAGCTAACCTGGCGCTGTCGGCATTCAGCCATGTAAATGCTGATGTTTAACGATTTACTTTTGTTTCCTTTTGCTATATGAGCTATATGAGTGAGCGAGTGTAGTACGTGTACGCACTTTTTCATGGGCAATTAAGCGGGGGGTTAACGATTGTTTGCTCCATTAGTTAGTGGATACTATTAAATAACTTGAGTGACTACTGCGTGAGGGGGAAACGCATTAAGGGCTGTTAATATGGATCATTTGGTGATTATTTCTGTTTTTGGTATGCTACCGTAATGGGCGCTTGAGGAGTCAGACTTACCGGTACTGGCGTACGCATCTGTTGGATAGGCTCTTAGTCCACCTGGCGACGAATATGTTGGTGTTTCATAGCTCGACTGAGAGCCACCTTCGACTGATTGACGGGCGGCCGCTCCAGCGGTCACCGACGCATGTCGTTCGTCATTCAGATATGAGGATTGATCACGGTAATTCCAGTAGGGGGGCTGAAAATCACAAGAAAATTATAAAGGGTGATTTTTTAAGAGGTTTAGAACTTTTTTTAAAAAAAAAACACAAAAAATTCGAAAAAATTAATGAAATATTTATTTGAATCGATAGTTTGAACCTTGCAATTTAATGTTTAAAGATAATTTCATGCAAATGTTGACCGCTGCTGCGTCTCAGGTAGCCCATCCGCTGAGTCCAATTTTGGCATACTCTTTCACACATATCGGCCGGTATCTCACGAATGAATGCATGGATGTTGGCTTCCAGTGCGTCAATCGAAGCGGGCTTGTCCCTATATCTACACATTAGCCTTGGCATACCCCCACAAAAAATAATCTAATGGTGTCAAATCGCACGATCTAGGCGGCCAATTGACCGGCCCGAATATTCTTCCGAATAGACTGCTCAGAAGGTCGAGAATGCCGATCATAAAATGGAAGCAGCGCGCGATGAACATTTCGAACCGAGCACGAATTTTGATAGTAAAATTCAATAATTTGCAAGCGTTGTTCATTTGTAAGACGATCCATGGTTAAATTGCAAACCAAACTGAAGCTGTTTGACAGTGACACAAGGTACTAAACACACGTCAGCTGTCAAAACCAGTGTTGCCAAAACCCAACCAGCTAAAAAATCACCCTTTATATTAAAACAAATTTGTGTAGTTGGATAAGTCTGGATTAGGGCGGTTTAAGAAATAAATCGGAGTGGATAACTCAGTGAGCAGATCATTTGAAGCAAAGACAAAACTGAGTCTGACTGACTGACTGAGGGAAAATAACTAAGAACTGATTAGTTTTACAATATTTTTGATTGGGATCAGACGATGTGAATGTCAACTGCATTCTAAGATATCTGTATAGGAAAGCTTAATATTCTAGTCTTAGGCGAGGCACAACTAGATTCGCTAATGCAACGTACGATAATTGGCCCGAATGCCATCTGAGGTGACCGTTTTCAATACAAACGTTGTCGTTACCTATTTTTGCCATGTCAGATCTGGAGTAACGATCTCCACATTGTGTGGTTAAAAGGCATCCTTCAAGCTTGCCTGGAGCTGCCTATGTCGCTTCTTAAACGATAACCATCCGGTCAATTTTTTTTATTTTTGTCCTACCTATAGAGTTGACCGGGTGCAGTCGTCGAGGTTATTAATTTCGGCGACTAGAATTCAATTTGATATCCTTATAGAACAGACAAGATATGGGTACAACTTTCATACTTCTCAATCTTACAGAGCTTCTTAAAAAGGCTACATACGCGGATTCAAGACAACCCAACAAATTTCGGGGAACACTCTCGATTTGCTCTTTACAATAGTCCTATTCCTTTCAGATCATGCTCAGATATACATTCAGTTTCGAGACCAAAAGGAGACAACCAAGATCGCTGTCATAAAATTCGGAATTATAGCATTGCGATGCCTTGGGTAATATTTTACTTCGATCTTTGCCGTTGATTGCCATGTGCTTTAGAAGGTCCGACGTAAATTTATGTGTGGAAGCTATAGACGAAAAAAATTTACAATGAATGTCCTTATTGCACCAAAACAATAGTTTCCAGCAAACTATGATTAAACCACGAATGCAAACCACTACAGCACCAGACTTCCAGCGGATGTTGGCCACAGCCATCGGTTGTATTTTTGTAGGTCTCCAGAAAGAGATGCATACAGTTTAAAAACTTAGGCAACCTACAATGAGAGAAACACCAAACTCACTGTACTCACGCTTCTGGTAGGCAGTATTCAATGCGCCTTACCAATAAACATTTTTTCGACTTTTAATTGTAGGAGTTCACTGTGGCTATATTTTCCTTTCAAATTTCGCCATTGTGAGCTTCCGTAAATTGAAAGTCGAGACTAAAATTTTTTAATAGTACGGCGCTATATCTTCAGTTGGTCGTCCTTTCCAATGTCAGCGAAAGAAAATGGAGAACAGCACAAAAATAAAAGGTTTATCTTTCGTTTTAGAGTTTTAAGAAAATTTGGCTGCAGACTCTGTTCAAGTGGAGTCATCAATAATTAATTAAGGACAGTTGCAATTTAACAATTCAACGCGGGATTTTAGAAGACAAAACAATCCGACAGAATGCCAGCGTACTACTCATATATAAGCTACATAAGCTGTTCATCATGTTATACTTCCAAGAGACTTCCTTTGCTTGCTAGAAGATAGCTCGCATTCAATCGATTCAGAAAAAAAGAAAGGAAATGCTTGCCGCAAAACTACCGTCTAATAGCCTTACTTCCCATGCTATCCAATGTGTAGATAACGGAAAAGAAATGAATGTTGAAATAGGCAATTAGCTGCAAGAAGTATGGATTCCGCAGCCGCTTTATTGGGCAATGTAATCGAACACTAATGGACTGGGTGATATCGGACAACACTCGGGACATCTCAAAAGCTTTTGATCATGTCCGGCACAGACCCCTACTAAGCAAAGGGATTCCTAAAACAATTCCGCGGATGGATACGAAGGTTTACTATGGCCAAACAGTTTAAGTTATGGTAGATGATGCGTGTCATCTGATTCACTTGCTATAAACACAGTAGCAGCCCATGGATCTAAACTTTTCACTAGAATTTCTTTTCTCCTTGTCATATTTTCTTGAGATCGACCTTATTTATAAAAGTTTGCAAAAGCCAGTACTATTCTATATTCTTTCGTGGACAGTTCGACATTAAATACAAATGCATCACACTGACATGGTAGATGGCCTGAGGAATTTTGCGAAGTTATTCCTCAAAACGATGCGACATACTTAATATGAGCTCAAAGTCAAGAGAGATTACCCATAAAGATCACGTTTATAACTCGGTTGACAATCGTCAGCCAGTACTGTTCTAAAACCCTACAGGCTACAGTGCAAACCATCGGCTTGGTGCACTTAAGTTTTCGCTCAACGACACAGATGGTAGGCTAGACTTAGTACTTGTTATTACTCTTGTGAAGTCAATGACCAACCCCTGGTTTGGGTGACGACTCGCACTATGCTACCCGAGGACCTAAAATAAAAATAAAAATTTTTAATAAATTCAAAGGCTTATTTTTGGGGTCTTGTGACCTATAATTAAATGCTCGTTTCTAGGGTCTGGGAGACAAAATGCTCAGAACCAAAAGCATCTGTCAAAAAAAACATGGGAAAACCGTAAGCCAACAAACATAGAAATGTTTTCTAAATTTTTATTTTTACAGATTTCAAAAAAACAAGCTAATTCGAAAGGAGGTAAAAAGTTATTTCAAGGGTTTTAGGAGGATTTTGTTGAGCCAACTATTTACTTTTTTCCTCCCTTGAAGTGAACATGGAAAATTAAATTAAACATACTTGCCCTGGCTTTGGAAACTTTTTTTTGAACCAAAGCAACGTAAAAATCATCTTCCAGAGAATAGTTCTGACTCTATGCGAAAAATAAATAAACCAATTTGATGGTACCTACAAGAACGAATATTCCAAACGAGCAGAAACCCAATCTTAGACTTGCAGAACTCGACTTGCACAGGTTGTCTTGATTTAAGACGCTTTTTCTTCAAGTTTAGTTTGTTGATACTTAGCCAAAAAATAATTCCAATCATAGTTTGTATTTTAACCTCCAATGTTGATCGTTCATTTGAAAATACAGGCTGTAAAAACTAAGCTTGAACAGCTATCACTGAGGTCTACAAAAGAATAAGAGTCACATCGTCTTTTTTTTATTTGACTAACCTGTTAGCTAATGGTTAAGTGGGTATCTAACTGATCTACTTTGAAACTGGTGCAAGAAATCAGGTTTTCATTCTTACATGGTTGATCTTTAAAGCTACAATTAAACAAATTTTCATCTGTTAAAGGTGGAAAAAAAGTGTGGTAGCTTGTGTTGTGTTATTTAAAATATAAACAAATAGTTGGCGCAACAGGTCTGGCCTAGCTAGGCCTAGCTTCTCACAGCCATTCGTTTTGTGTGAATTTTTAATTTTCGGGACGAATGGAAGGAGTCTACAATTTTATGCCAAGTGCAAACGTCCTATTGAGAGGCTCTTTCAAGCAGTTATACTTTTGGATGTTTGTTAGACGTTTGCGATAGGTGGCGCAATGAGAAAAAAACCTTTTGTTGGAATTTTGATTTTTTGGGAATTCGAGGAGTCTCACCTCGCTGAGGAGCCCAACACAATAACTACTAAGCCACAGCGCCGGCACTGTTATTCAGTTTTCTGATTTTTTTTTTCGACAGAGTACTGGGTTTGCAAAAAAGAATCTAATTTTGCTTGAAATGGATTTAATACACGAAGTTCATCACGATGCGAGGTGTACGAGCTTATGAAGGTACTAGCTGTTAAGGCAAAGTACCTATAGGAAGTTCATCAGCTCTCTGGACTCGCACGACAGTGTGTTTGGCTTTCTGGACTCTTCCAAGATCACCCTCAAGAGGACGCCACTAGAAAAATCTGAACTGAGCTTGAAACGAAGCTAAGAGTCGAAGGTTTAATGTGTGCTATGTGAAATCGATGTTCGTACGTTTTAAATTGAACTGAGGATCAAGGTTCGTACACTGCAAAGTACGAACTCTTATTTGATCATAATCATAAGCTATAGTGACCAAGGTGACGAACGTAGAAAACAGATCTTCTGATATTATTCCCTGCACTTAGAGGCCTCTACTTTAAAACCTACAAAATTAAATATATACAAACGAACGAAAATCGTTGAAAACAGAGGTATCCTCTCAAGAAATTTTGAAAATGAGCTACAACAAACAAACCTTGAAAGAGCTTGAAAATAAACTTAAATTATAAAATTGAGCCTTATTTGCTATAATTGTGGATAAAGAGTTTGATAGTAGCCAAAGAACCAACACTATTAAATTTTATTCAGTCGTTTGGGATACTAAAAGATCAGAGGTCTCTATCTAAAAAAAAAGATCGTAGCGTGTACGAAATGAATCAATGTAGCTGTTTGATCTAAAATTGAAAGTCAAAGTTAGTCAGGCTGCAAAGTGCCCGCCTACGATTTCCAAATAAGTCTCTTAGTTAGATAGGTCATGCAGGGACTTAGCAGCAAAACATAGAAAACCCATCACTTTTTTGATGCTGTTCACCAATGCTAGGTCTTGACTTAAAAAATGTAAACGGGAAACGGAACGGTTTCACATATTGGAAAGTGTTTTTCTGAAAAACCATTTAGCTAGGCATGAAATTGAGTTCAAATTCACTTCAGTTTTAGATCAAAGTTAGAGCACAGGACTGGATAATTAACTGAGACTCAAAGCCCTCCTTGATGCGAAAAACCTTCTCTAAATTTGTGCATTCTAAGGGTCGACAAATAGTTTGCTCAGAAGGCCTAAATTCCATATGAACTTCAGAACGGTTAGCAGGGCTTCAGTTTCGGTGCTTAAAACCGAACTGCAAAATGTTTCAAGTCTTTTCTTCAAATGAACACCACTTTCAACCTGAGTGGTTCGTGTCCATGATTATTTGGTGGAACTTTCGAAAAAAAAAACAACAATAATTTAGGTAAATTCGAAAGGGAAACTCACCTGAAACTGCTCTGGATACGGATAAAACACAGGCTTACGATCTCTATCTATATAATATTGCGATGGATGATGGTATTGTGCACCAAAACTCTCACTGTCATACGTCCATGGATGCGGGTGTCTCTTCACGGACGCATCTGCCTCGAAGCCGGGCCGTATCGCGGTGGGTATGTGAAGTGGGCCTGCAAGTATGGACATGTCTACGCACGTTAAAAGCGTTATAGTGATTCGATTCGGGGATATATCGTTGGTGACATGTGGAAAAAAATTCATGGTGACATAACTCACCTGGTGGTTGGGAACTAACGCTTGCGGGTGAAACACTCGCCGTTGTCGGCGCAACGATTTGTGTTTGGCCGGACGCCACTGTGTTCTGCTGCTGTTGTACACTGTTTGCCGTTTGCTGTTGCTGTTGTTGCTGCTGCTGTTGCTGAGGATTGGCTCCGGGTATGGTTGCACCTGGAACGGGCGCTGTCGCTGTCGTATGCTGGGGATGATGATGTGGCGACGTGAGATGGGATGAACTGTTTTGCGGGGGCTGTGGACTGTGCTGCCCACCGGGTGTAACCTGTTGTTGGCTAAGCTGCTGCTGCTGGTGTTGCTGGTGTTGCTGCTGCTGCTGTTGCTGTTGCTGATGGACGATAATCGGAGGATCTTCATACATAACCGGGGTGGAATGTGTCGGTGTTGTTTGTTGCGTCGTAAGTTGCGCGTGTGGGTGGTTATGGTTGTGGGTCGGATGGTGATGATGATGATGATGTGGCCCCCACCAAGCCCCGGCAGCGGCGTGCGACCCTGCCGAGACATCGTGGGGGTCGTAAAGAGCGCACGCCAGCGGGATGGTTGTTTGGGGGAGGGGTGGAATAGTTACGGTTATTTTGAACGGTTTTTATAACAAATCGCGCGCGAAAAAGTTCAAATTTCGTTTTGTTATTATTTCAAAAAGTCGTTTAAAAGTTGTTGTTTTTTTTGTTCAACAAACGAAATTTATGTGTCGAAATTTTAGTCCGTCAAATATCAGGTGCATTTGATTAGTTTCGATTGAATTTCGAATAACACCGGCAAAAATTCAAGAGAACAGACGAACACATGCGTGCAAATCGATTACACAGTTACGCGAGATTCACGTACACACAACACACGTCGCACACGGATACGCGAGAATAAACGCACGTAAGAGCGACGATGGAGGAGCAGAGATTTCACGTTCGAAGAGCAGTCGAGCAAGTGATTTATTATTTTTTTTTTATTTTTATTTTTAATATGTATATATGTATTTTTTTATCAAAAGCAAAATTCGTCAAAAGCGCACAGGCAATCAAAGTTCGCACAAGTCATCGGATGGAATATTTATTTTTTTTTATGTTATAGATGGACAAAAATAAATTTACAACCAAATCATTCGATGTTTGAATGAATTGTCCAAAATCCAGCAAAATATTGGTAATCCACATGCAGCATTGATGATGGGTAGTCCGAAATAGTATTGGTAGGCAGTTGGTGGGATGTTGGGAAGAAACGCAAAAAATTGGCAGAGAAACACTTAGTAAATCTGAAGTTGAATATCTGTTTGCAGTATCTAAGTCTATATTGAAGGTTGTACACAATTTGATTTCGTAATCTACTTTGCAGATTTTTCTTTTCCAATTTTTTTTTTTTTTTTTGTTTAATATTTTTGATTAAAATCACACAATGCAGACAATGACACTTGGAGTTGGAGCTTGAATGTGAAGTGCAATCCAAATGAAGTAACAAGGAACGAAGATAACAAAAACGTTGGCCTAACCACACATAAATAAATATTTCTATATACACAACTAAGTTGCTCGACAATAATGCACTATAACAAAATGAACAAATAAAAAATAAAAATAGTATTGCACAATTTATTTATTTAATTTTTTTTTAACAAAAATGTATCTTGTAGATTTGTTTATTGCCGACACGAAGTAATTGAGGTACGATACGGTTAAACGTTCTTTGCTCGCTGTGATGTGGTTCTTATAAGAACACAAAAATAACGAACGCAATACAAAACAAAAAAAATACCGAAGAACGACTTTTCTTTCTTTGCTTGACGGGTTTTTCCTTCTGTTTTCCTATTTCTCTCTCAGCCAGCGAGAATACTCTGTTTGGAGTGTGTATAGGGTGTCTTTTGTGACTTGACAAAACCCAACCGTACACCGCGAAGTTCAAATTTACACTGAAAACAGAGATTTCACGTAAAACGCTTCACTATAACCCCCAACAATACAGCCACCCGTCAGCGCTGTGTTGGATAGTGCTCGCACTGAATAATAGAACGTGTACGGTGTACCGTGTACGAACGGGAACGATTCGTGTGCGCTGTGTCGCTATGATATCGCTCTGCAGCAGGCGAGATGTGCTGCATTGGTGTGCGTGTGTCCATGTGAAAATTACATTGTGTTTGGTTTTGGTTTTGGTTGCTGGCGACGAGCGCGCGCTTCGAGAATTTTTTATCTGGAAGTTTTTTTTCTGTTCAAAAGATGGACAAGAGAATACCCATCGGATTGTGGGGGTGAAAGAGAACCATTCACACAGATAGGTCTCTCTTCGACAGCGGCTGACTGCAATAGTTAAAAAACAAAATTCGCACCGTGCACATTAATTACTGCGCATCCCTAAAAGTCGATAAGGACCTAAGTCTGACTTCCATGAAGTGGCGCTTTCTAGAATCTGAAATCTAAAACCCAAACCCAACAGTAACAGTGGATTCGAAGTTCGAAGAGTCGATTTTGAAATCGCCATCCACCCTACAGCTACACACAAGCAAACACTCTCTCTTCGGAAATTGTATCTGTACACAATGTGGAGTATCTGTGAACTGTGGACTGACGGACGCATGCTTTTTTTAGTATAGTTTCTCTTACTAGCCAGCCATCCCCCCATCTAGTGTTGAGATTTGAAAGCATTCCCCGTACCATGTCCACAAATAGTTAGACACCGAACGCCAAGTTGAATTTGTTTGTGTTTCCTCGGGGACACAATGGTGCGCCCCTTCAAGGATTGTGCGAATGTAACTTCATCCCAATTTTGACAAATTTCTTTTTATTATATGTTTGTTTTTCGTTGACAATTATTATTAGTGACGTCGAGTCATAAAAGGAAATGTATATACGTAGCCAGGGATAACATGACAATTTTACGCTTAAGTGATAATTATTTAATTTTTATGTTCCTCGCCTTGTCTGAGGCTGGAAAAAGGGTGCTGTTACCTGGCGGAGCGCCCTTGTGCATTGATTTGCCTATACAGGAAGGCACATATTTACTTGGTTCCTTTCTTGTGCGACTTACGGTTTAGACTTTAGAGGGAAGCAACAAAACGAATTTTGAAAACAGTAGTAAAACACGTCGTAAATAATGCCGGTAGCTACTTGAGCGATGGCCGTCCTCTCGCAGGGGATACTATATGCAAATTCTGATAGAGTTGTTATTATAGGAACAGCTAATTGCATAATTTCGTTGTCTCTGTGCCTATACATTATATACTTGTACCAACTGCTCGATCTGTGATGAGAACCGATGAAAAAAACTGAGTAGAGGATGGGAAAAAACACGTTTAACTTGTAAAAAGAAAAGAAGAGGAAGAAGAAAGAACCATGTTCTGGATTTTTTTTCTTTTGGTGGGAAAGTAGATGAACTATCCTCGACTTGGTGTAGGTATGCCTCTGGTATGCTAACGAATTAAGTTGAAGAAGAACCAGAATTGTTTTTAAAAGAATCTTTTCTGGTTTGAGATGATTTTTTTTACTTTTTTTATATATATGTGGCCATCCTCCTCTGTGAGATATATATAGTTGGTGAGTTAGGTAGATGTTGTTGCTGCACCTTGGGAGGGTATCATAATGTATATGGTAAGGCTATGCTCTAGAGGGATTTAAGGTCTAGTGACCTTTTAATTATAGGAAACATGCGCTCTATTTCATGGGTATATTTATGCAGATGTGGGGCCATCTAAGTATGTCTATCTTTGGAATGCTGCGTCAATATTGTGGTATGCTTTGGTATATTTTTCCCCGCATTACCCTACATAGCGAACATCTCACAAACATTTGAGAGTGTCATGGGTGAGTTGCTAAAAGAAAACTTCCATGAAACAATGGCTGGAAAGGCAAGTTCTATGGTTTGGGGACTTGTCGACTGTTTAAGCATTATTAAGGCGACTGTTGTAAGGGTAAGAAGTAAAAGTAACTCCACAAATTCAATCCTTTTTACAGTATTTATTTCACACAAGACTTCTCAACTTTCCTTAATTCCTATTTAAATCGAACTGACTTACATGTCACGCGACCTACTGTCTAACCTTTCGTATGTAAAAGTCTCGAAAATGTGTATAAAAAACAAGAGTACGAGTATACCTATATATACAAAATTAAAAGTTCAATTTCCCAATAATAGTCTTACTTGGGCTTGAGACCCTATACAGATTGGAAGGACGGTGACAAATTTAGGGTCTACTAGCAACAAATATACAAACACTGCCTGACATAAAGGCCGCCTCTCAAATTTCCAACAAAAGATTCGGAGAGAATAGGACATCAAGAGGTCAGCTTGATATATTGCAGCTTGAAATTCGCAAGAAAGATGAGTGATGAGATGATGGGTGAGACGTATGGCTTGAGATGGACCTTTAAGGATCGGATTTCACAGCAAAATGACACCGTCTGAATAGGTTCTCATTTATAAGCTTTTGCCATCTTTTCTATGTCCAGGGTTTGTGAATGATAAGAATCAAAAATTTATGGATAATTATGAAATACCCGCAACCCGTGACCAACGGATGTTGAAGACGTAGATACCTACTTTTACTTAAAAAAAAAAACCTATCACCCAGCGTCATTTTCACCTAAAATCCCATTTGCCATTAAAACGCTTAGTCCACGAAAATTTCACAACTATGTTCGACTACATTCCTGTCAAGTAATACAAACCAATTTGCACGCAAAACACAGATTGTTGAGGAAAAAAAAATCAATTTACATAAAAATCACCCAGGGCTAAAGTTCTGTGCTTAGAATTAAAATAAAGACTAATTTCATCGATGTAGGACAATGATCCAGACGACTGACTGCAATGTAGCTTCAAGCTATCATGAAAATGTCTACTTATAAGAGATAGATCAGACGCACTTAGTTCAGCATAAGGTCCGCTGAGAGACTACGAGTTTCAATGATTGCGTTTGTAGGATATGAAATTGGCAAGCACACTTTTTACCGCTGCCATTTTGAAATTCCTACACCACAAAAGCATACAAAAAAAAAATTAAGCAGAAAAACGCAAACGAATCAAAAGCGAAATATGTAGGTATACCCAAGTTCAAACAAGTTTAACTCGAATTCAAGGTTTCAAATAGATTGATGTTCCAAAGGTGATGACATTTTCGTGATTTATGCCGTGATTCACTGAATTCTTAATTTATTTATTTTTTTAAATCAGATAACAAGGTTATCTTGTTTGAGGTTTTCTTCTTTCTTACTGGGTAAAAGTATAAAAACAAATTCCAGGTATGGCCACTATACAGAAATTGGGTGTGACGTTTGTTGGAATTTTCTAAATATTATATATGCATATCAAGATGAAAGTAATAAATTATTTTTTAAGGCTGTGACAGCTTTTAAATTCTAACTTCTAAATTCTTTGAACTTAAACTTAACTTAAAACAGAACAAATTGCCTAGATATACCTCTGTATCATTGAATATCTGGCCAAAAGGAGTGAAGGCAGCTAAAATGATCTATGAGCTTATGCTCACACTCTATTTGATTCATGACTTGAAAATATTTTTTTGCTATTGTGAGATGACCTTTTGGGGAATAATTTGAAGTGGTCAAATTGTTGGGCAGCGTTGTCATTTTTATACAGAAAAGTCGCCGACTTTTTGCCTTGAAAACTAAATAAATTGTTTTACAAAATAAATTCCTTGTAGCGGAAGCAATTTTTCTTCTGACCCACCAACAGGTTGTGGAACATGGTGCGTTCACTTAAAAAAAAAAAAATGTTAAGCGAAGCATTTTGAGATGTTAAAAATATTGGAAGTTAAAAGTTATTTTTTAACTATTATTATTTATAACAGGAATTTATTTTTAGGTTTTATGAATCAAGTATCCAACATAAGAAAAATATTCCCTCCATAATTTTTTTATTACATCATTTGCAACAATTTTATTCTTAAATCTAAAATTATAATATTTGGCTTCATTTTAACTAAAGAAAATTGTTGGCATTACTTTGTTTTTTTTTTCTGAGTGTTAAACGGTTTTCCAAGACAGCCTTATTTGAGTTCAGTGAATTTTACCAAAGTATAGTCACCGTGTAAAGATGAGGGTTGAATTACCAATCTACTGTATGCGAGATAGATTCGTTTACGACCTAGGCAATTCCGTTCAAACCTCCCCGCTCTTTGTCAAAAAGTCGTGAATCTGAAAGAGCAATAGGGGTTCTGCATATGCGCGCTTATTGTGATCAGTAAAAGGTTGCTTGCTTCCTGGCCGGGCAAGACTTGGCTGTAAAGTTCTTAAGACGTAGACAGAGGGAAACTGAGCAAAACCCAACGTTTGATGATAATAACTTTAGAGCTGCCCCACCATTAATGATACTTTTTTAGATGTGAATACGCATCATACAGTATACGGTGCAGACATCAGAGTCACTTTCAACACAACGATTCAGTTGGTTTCAAAGAGTGGTTTTTCCGCTTTATATGATGACTACCAGTGTCTCAAAGCGATATACTTCAGCTACTTTTTTGTTCCAGTTGATTTCAAATGGAAGGACTGGCTAAAGTTCCTCGAATGAGAGACCCACTTTTTTGGTGTCACGTTGGAGATACTCCTATACTTTTCATGGTCGGAGTGTTCTCATACCCCACATTAGCGCAAACATTCGCAGCTCTTTTCCTAGCAATCACACCAACTTCTTTCGGTCCCTGGTGCTTCTTTGTGGGATTGGTAAAAAATTCTGCTTTCATCACTAAAAGTCAATTGGCATCACCTTAAATATGCGAATTTTCCGTGGTGCAGCTGAGCCCTTCCGTATCAACTATAAATCACCTACCTTTCGACAGAAAATCTATGCGTCAACTTGGCCAACGGTTCAGCCCATTAAACTACAGCTAACGACATCGTTAATCAGTAATAGACACTTTCTCATAATAGAGCGAAGAGAAGAAAACTCTCACACACAAGATTGTAAAACCGTCTGAAGCGTGCGGCGCGCCAATTTGAATACCGTCATCCGTCATCCATATATCGTACTTAAATTTAATTTTTATATCCTCGGTCTGGTTCAAGTTGCATTGAGAGCAAGTCCGTCAAAGGCAGTCAAGAGAGCTATTCGCTCGGTCCACATTTAACAGCTTGTCGCAAAGTCTATATATACGTATAGTGTCTCGCTCTATTAAAGCATCCCAATTAAATCAATGAACAAAGTAGACCTCCATATAATATTTATTGCCACTAAACGAGAATAATTAAAATTGTGTGAGTTTTTTTTTTGCTTTTACTGTCAGTCAGCCAGTGTCAGTGTTTCGCTTTTCAACTTGAGGTAGGTTCATATAATCACCGAATATATTACTCTTCGTGTAAACAAAATAAAGTGTAGTACCGTGTCGAAGGAAGGAAAGGAAGTATCGGCTATAAGAGGCCCCCGCTACAGCGACTATGAGACTTGGCTGGGAGAGTGCGCGCGCGCTGTTTCTGTTTGTGATTGATGATGATAAAAACGCGCGTCGGAGCTCAGAGATTCATAAAAAATCATTTAATTCTCAGTTCGTTTTTTTTTTTTATTGACATTATTTACATTCCGACAATAATGCGCTGTCATAATAATTGTTATTGCCACAAACTACTATTAAGAGAGTGTGTGTGTATTTGGTGGTGCTTTCACTTTCGTCGGCGCACTAGAAGTCGTCCCAGTCCAGACGACAGTACGCCCAGTTTTATATGGCCAATTAATAGTGGATTGCGCCATGAAACGCAGGGGCAATTATTTGGGTTAACCACTGAAACTAAGCAGAGTATGTGTTCGAAACAAGACAAGATTGTAAAAAGACAATAAGACCGAAGTTAAGGTTAAACAAGAGTGTGCTTGTACTTGGAAGTGTGGACTTAAGGGTCTGTGATAAAGATGTCGCGCGATGTAGACAAAAATTTTAACTATTTGTTTATACATTTCGTTCGTGTATTGGTTTTATTATTATTGCCACTGTTATTGGCGTGTAATCATGGCGATGAGTGATTGTGGTATAGTGCCGCGGCGAAATGGTGATTAGTTGAGATTTTTGTTTACAAATCGGTGAATTTTACAATTTTTATTATTAATATTACCGTCGGACGGTGTTTTAGTGGGCAATTAGGAGATGGTCCATATTTTTATGGCCGCGTGCATTTGAATAAAGGGTTAAAGCCAGTTTAGTTGGCTGTAATGGAGATTCATATGCGGACCAGTGGGTGCTTTTAGATCAGTAGACTAGCTTATATAGAAATATAGAAGTGTGTCTTTATGCTAATGAGGAGCTATGAAACATAAAATATTGCAAAGCATGCCTCGCTTACCTAATGGAAGGGTATGGTAGTTCAATAGGTGTCTGTATATATTGCGTCTTTGGAAAGTCTGATGAAAGACTAAATTCTAAATTTGTCAAAAATTTACATTTTTTTGGACTCCAAGAGTTTTGATTAGAGTTATGAAAAGTTCTAAAGGAACCCCAAAAAATAATTTGAATGAAATTTAATGATTTTTTTTTGCAAAATGCGAAAAATATGCAAACATTGTTGGTCCAAAATGCTTTTCCAGTAAGGTCTCATAAGCTTGGGACTACTCTTTCCGAAAGTGCTGCAAGAACCTTAAAAATATTCCATATATGAAGTTTTTGCATTTATGACACTTCACATTTAAAAAAAATTGAAACAAATTACTAAATAAACAGGTCTTTCCAATATTTGTATCAAGAACATTGAACATTAAGGCAATTGCCCAAAACTTCAAACAAAGAATCCATTTTTTATGCATATTTTAGATGACCAATCTGTGCAGCTGTCGAATTTAAAAAAATGTTTTTTCTGGTATCTAGATTCTAGAGTAGCACACAGAAAAACCAAAATGTATTTATTGCTGGCATTCGGATAATGTTCTTTTATTAGTAGCCATCACCATTCGGCATATGTCCTTGTCAACGCTTCTTAATTGCCAGTGAATGACTTTTTACAAAAATGCTTTGCACCCATTGTGCAGATAGCTTTTCTTGCTTCTACTTCTTTAAGTGAAGCTTGATAATGTCCATACTCCTCAATCTGATGCTCAGCTTGTCTACTTGGTGTTGTTTATATTAAAAGGCACTAATAAACTGTTTTTTTTAGCTTATTTTCTTAATACATTTTGATGGGATAATTAATTATCCTCCTCTTGGAATAGCAAAATGTACAATTTTCTGTTCATAAATCCATCAAAAGAGGTTTGTTCTCGTTTCAACAATTCGCTCGCTCGCTCTTATGTGAATAGTCCTTAACTCTACTACATCCATGTTCATCAGAACCATGCCACCAATTCCCAATTGCGTACCAGAGTTCGGTTTCTGCTGAGATATCTGCGAGCACATGATCTAACTCATATCGAGGGTTCAAAGTGTTTGTCGATAAGCAGAGTTATCTCACGCGTTCTACCAAGAGCCCAACAAGAAAAATTATATTTGTGAAAAATGGACCAAGCTCTCAAACTTGTAATGGACAGTTTTTTAGTCCCTAAAATGACACCAACTTGAAAGCCTTGTGTGTTCTCAAATGTCCACGCTTCGAGAGTCTTTCATAAGATTTTGTTATTTTGGTTATGTACCTTTTCTATATGAAGGAGAATACTTGCTTTAAATTATTTAGCCTATTCACATTTTATTGCGGCTATGTTGGTCGGTGTGACTGTTTCGATTAGAGAGAGGTTTTAAATAAGTTTTGGAAAAAGTTGAAGTAGAAACCCGCAATTATTTTCAGTTCGTATTCTTCGCAGATAATGACTCTCAAATAAATTTTTCAGATAAAGTCGCAATAACTTTCAACTTCTACTCGAACTTTGCTCATCGGATATAGTCGGATAGAGGCAGACGTATATTTGAATGATACACAATGTAGCCTACGACGCACCGTTACCTAATTTATTTTCCTTTTACGAAAAACGGGAATAGAGATCAACGACATCGTTGAGCGGTAACAGAGTCAGGTAAACCCTTTTTCCAATTTCCCTAGATACCTATTGTGATATTTGTTTTGTATATAGTTTCCGTTTGAAGATAACTCTTGTGGAAAGAGATTGAAGGTATAATTCCATCTGAAGAAAGTAGGAAATGGAATAATTGATGGGTGTTGTTACAGTACCTATAGGTAAAACTCAAACTATAGCCGCATGTTTAAAGGAGATTATAACCGCGGACCGGGTTTTTCTTCTTGTCAGTCGTAAATGTCAAGAATGCAAGTTGATTGTAGTTGAAGCCAACTAGATGTAGCAGAACGTGGAGTTTATATTTTCCACTCGAAGGTAATACGTATACTATACGGAGTACGTATACTTGCTGGCTAATAACCAGTCTTTGGCTTAAATTCCTACCAGACATCAAAAGTAATTAGGCCTAGAGTCGGTGTTCGGTGATGGCTTTACTAGGCTGCCGCTGGAATGGCAAACGGAGGTTTTTGGGTGTTAGAAACTCTTCAACCTCTTATTACCGGAAAGAATTTGTTACGGCAACAAATTGTGAATGTATGGACTTTCTGGATCCTATAGACCGCATGCCCGAGTGACTATATTGTTGGCCTTGGCTTGGTACAAGGTTCCAGATCATATAACCGCCAACCAAATTGATCACGTTGCTATGAATGTCAGACATTTTGAAAACAAAATTCTGCGGCTCATGTTCAGTTAAGCTTGTAACGATGGAAAAGGAGAAGGTTCAACTATTAACTTTAAAGCTATATTGCGATGTTGAACATCTTAAAGCTGACAAAATTCTAGAGCGACTTCAATTGGTTTGGTGTGTGTAACTGGAGGCAATTAACCAGCTACCTAATTCTTTGTCTGGACTTTCATTTCTTCTAATTTATTGTAGCGACAAGTACAACTTTGGAGCCTACAAGCAAGCTCCAGAAATGTATTTTCGATAAAAAGCTCCGATATATCGGTGTTCAAATTCAAAGCTGATTGGGTTTAAAAATATTGTGGAAGAAAAGATTCATCCGCATTTAGCCCCAAAGCACGGAAGTTACACTGAGTGTATTACTATTATTCGTCATGAAATCCTATATATTTACTGAACCATTTAACCCCTAGAGGCTAGCGAAATTTCACGTAGTGAATGAATGAAACCCTTTTACAACTCAATACGTCAACTTGATAATAATTAAAGCTTTATTGACAGAATAACAAATTAGACTGTTATTACTACTAGCTACCAGGGCTTTCAGCTAAAGAAAACTTTATAAACTTGAGAGTTTAATTAGCGGTGATATTATTTCAGAACGCAATGTTGTCGCAAGCTGATGACCAATAGAACTATGTACTTGAGTCTGAAGCTAGTCAAAATCTCGTCGATTCCTTTGATCTATTTTGTACACAACGAAGTTATCTATGGTATTGTCGAATTGAGTTATGATTTCGCAACCTCTGCACAGGACATTCACACATAAATATTTCAGTTATCAGTACCGACTAAGATATTTTTTTGTCTTATCTATCTGTCAGCAATTTTAGTTGCAACTAAGACATTTTCAACAAAAAATATATTTCCCTTCAGGCGCACAGCCAGTGTGTATGCCTTTTCCGTCAGCATTCTAAATCCGATAACAACTTCACTCCCCAAACACACCACAGGCAGGGAACGAACTTTTAAGCACTGGCCCAAGTGGAAGTCAGAAATTAAAGAAACAACTCCCCTGGGGGACCGAAAGTAATTTTAAACAAAATTTTGTGTATGCCTCCCTCCTACGCCTAGTAACCATAGTACAATTTGGCAACACAAACTGAGGGGTGTCTGAAGAAGAAAAGCAAAAAAAGAATCAACCTTAAGAGACGATTGACATACAAAGTGCTCCCATCCACCATTTTGCCACAACACACACATATCATATCCATCCGCACGGCTGTTGTCTTTAAAACAAAAGTTTTCCCTATTTTCACATTCATTTATTTATTTTTTCCCTCGCTTGTTCTCGTGATAATAGCTTTTCTTTTCTTTATCGAACATACATATATATATTTTGTTCTTCTTTATATTTTCCCTAAGTTTGTTATTTTTTTATATAGAAACAGCGTGGGGTGTTTTAAATATAGGTACACTCTACCATGTAGAAAAAAAATATTTTGTACATAAGTGTGTTCTTTTTTCAGGCGAGATATATTCGAGGAGAAAATGGGAGCGAAACAACAGACGAAAAACTGTCAAGGCGTGATGTGAATATTTTATGAAGAAGAAAATTTATGAAAGTGAACATAAAATAACTTTGATGAAGGATTCGCCCAATGATGAGACACTTAGCATAATAACTATCAAAAGTATTTGTAAAAGTTGTTTTCGAATAAACAAACAAATTACATGCATAAAAAATAAATATAGAAAATTAAGGATGTGTTTCGAATATGTGAATAATTGGAATGACATAAGAACAAGTTGAATAAATATTTTTTTTATTTTCCCTACGTGGTGGATAATTTGAATTTTTATTTTGTTTACTGCAAGGGGACTTTAAGCAAATATTTATATTCACGAAGCCTGCTTAGGGATAAATTATGGCAAAGAAAAATTGTTCAGATTTTGGCAAAGTTATCAGAGAGAGTTTAAAACGTGGCTTAACTTCCAAATGACTAAGTTCACTTACGACTTAGTACTTATATAGCAACAGTGCTTAGAAAACTCTTTGTATGCCCTCATATGTACTCGTAATTTCAGGGCTTTGAGGCCCGAAATGAAGGGTAGTATTCCTCGTACCTAACATTATTGCGTTAAAAAATTCAACAGAGCTACGGGAATCACCAATTGAAACAAGAGAAAATATGAGATCTAACTACAACCTATTTACATACGTGGAGTACATTAACCTTTTAGAGAGCTAGTTTGAAGAAGTTGGAAAGGTCTATTTAAATAATTTTTGAAGTATCAATATGGAGAGCTATTAGAACCTCTTCAAAATTGTAGACAGCCCACATTGAAACTGGAAAAATCATTGAGAAAGTCTCAAAATTCATTCAAAGCAAAATCAGATGTGACTTTTAGGCTTAGAGACGACAAGATGTAGAGTGAATACGCTTTCATAGCTGCTATTCAGTGACTCTGCCGATACGGGTTGTTGTAGTAATAACAAAAAGACAAGATTTTATCTTAACTTTTACAAATTTATGCACCCAGAAAAAAAAGTTGTTAAGCGAAGAATTTTGGGATTCTTTAAGAATTGGAAGCTAAAAGTAGTTCATTTTAACAAACAAAAATTGTTGGCATTTCAGTATTTTTTTCTGAGTGATGTCAGTTTCTGTATTAAAATTATGTCAGCTGACAATGAGTCGCATCTAAACAAACGTGAAAGGTGTCATAACTTCGGACGAAGTTTGTTTTGAATTATTAAGGTTACTCTCTCTTTTCCGCCATGTGCTCGTTCTAAGCAGACTACACAAGCTGTTGGTAAGCTTACTTAAAATACAAATGTTGCAAACGACATAAGGCACTCGTATTTTGAAGGCTTCCTTCACGACAATGGTACCTGTACAGTAGATGACGCAGATGACACTATAAATACGCAACGATAACGAGTTTGCGATCTGCAATATTTCTGAAGACGCAATTTAGGCGGCTGGGTGTAACTGCTATTAATTCTGCATAATAAAAAAATGTACACTACTGGGTAGCAAGTAACTTGTTATAGAATTATTATGTGGGACCTATACAGATTGCCACGGGCCCGTTATGGTGCATAGTTTTTGTGACGATCTCACAACCATGAACCACCTAGTCTTACCTTAAGTTTTATATGGGAGGTATGTACTTATATTGATCTTTGGAAAATTAAATTCCGATTTCCCGATAGTGAAAGTACCCGTATAGTCTAAAGGCAGTCCTGCAATGCTTTAAATCCCCACACAGCTCATTCCAAAGACTCAAACCCAAAAAACCTGATAAGCAATAGGACAGGAGAGTGTTTAAAGTGCTTACAGTAGCAGGTTAAGGCTCTGCGGAGGCTGTTTTCCTGGTTAAGCACATCATGCTCGCAGTAAAAGCAACAGTTAAAAGTTTGAAATTTAAAGTATGTTTCTTCACGAGCTTAGACAAGCTTACAGTGGTGCAAAGCCTGTCTACAATAAAACGAAGAATATGTGAACTTGAAATGCGATTTTAACAGAATGCCATTTGGTATTCTTGTGGGTCTTTGCTCTGACATCTCATGTGCAAGTGACATTCAAGACTCTGAATGTCGTCTTTACATGGAAGGTGACGAAACAGCAAAACATTAACCCACTTTATAAACACATACTTGGCGCTGCTCAAAGGCTCTTCTATTTTAGGAATTGTTGAACATCCCAAGACAAAACAACCAGGGAAACCCTCCTCAATAGAAGTCAACTACTTTCTTCTTTTGCTTTATCCACATAGGAACTCCGCGAAAGTTAGAGAAGTTTTGGGTTCGGAGAAACTACACAATAGCTCCACAAGGAATATGCCCGAATTTATTAAAAGTTCACATCTTCTGGTCTCCTATAAGCTGACTCTTTGATACTAACGAATCTTCAGGCTGCAGTGATCTTCGAAGTTGATGGGTCAGATGAGGTAAAGCAAACATTTTACAAAGGGAATAGTAGTTCGCAAAGTGACTGCCTTAATACTAAAAATTTACAAATCTGTAAAAGAGCTTCCGAATCTTCATTTTCTTAAATCAAATGCGTCCCAAAAAATTAAAAAAAAAAAACACGCAAAACGAAAGGTCTTGAGTAGTTTAAGGTGCACGAACCCAACAATTATTTTTTCCAACCTAGTTATGTTCATCGAACAACAGATAGATATTTAATATCTGTCAGTTGTCCTAGTGTTCAAGGAGATTTTCTTTGCTGCTCTTATTTTCAACAATTCCCAGAGAAGATACATAATACTCTCAAGCAGCTGCCTAATGGTACAATATCAATCTCCGGTCCTACTAAATCGTGTCAGGTGTAGCGAAACGTCTTAGCATTAATCATCAGCCACCACCTGACCAAACGCCATTTTTACACACTCAAGCGCACAGGTACACCAAGGAGGAGGAGGAGAAATATGAATTTTACCTTTCAACGCGCGGACATTTTTGTCTCTGAAATTATTTCCACAGTTTTTTTCTTTTTTCTCAACCGAAACGAACAAAAAAAAACAATCTTCCTCTCAGTTTTATGTGCTTCTTACCTTCAACTTATCAGCAAGATTTCATCAGGTTGATAGGGGATGTGAAACTTACCCGACACGAATCGTAGAACGTACCCACTGTCGTCGGACCCGAATATCATAAATTTTCTCTTCTGGACACCGGTACCTCAATTCTTTTGATGACTTTATCAGTTTTCCTTGAATAAACGGAGGGGGGAACAAGGCACCGGCGAGAAATACAAGAGGACGCGACTGGACAAGTGGACTCATACCCACAGTCATAAGCCCGTTTCGTAAAAATTTCCGTAAACGTCAACGAATTCGTTCGTTTCCATTGTTGTGTGTGCCTTTTTTGGCTTTGCCTTCTTTTTCGTATATACGAAAAGGTTTCGTCGACTCTCCGGCATAACTATGCACGTGTTTTATCGCCGGACTATGTATGTAGGTATCTATGTGTTGTAGATATAAAGATACATTAGTGAAACAAAAACCAAATACCTGTTTTGTCTCAATTATCATCGCGAGAGAGGGCTTTGCCTCTACTATTGGTCGGTGGACACAGACAAGAGGAAAGATACAACGGACGATTCCCAGATCCTAGGTACCGCCATCTCCCAAACCACGATGTCGGTTCTCGTCGTTTCGTGGGGAATATATAAAAGAAATGCCGAAACGCTGTATAAAATGCCATAAAATGTGGAATTTATTTCAATTAATAAATGCAGCGTGCACGATGCATGCACCTATACCTATACCACTCGCTGGCAGTCTGCTGCGGTTAGTCCATTATCCGCGATGCTGGTGTTGAATTCTAAAAGAGTCATCATTATCATCATCGTTTTGGGGCGAATGAACCAGCAGCGCGACACATTCGTTAATGCATTTTGATGGTTTTTTCCTCTTATTTTTATCTTTTCTTGTGTATCCGAACTGAATTAGCTATTTTAGGGCGTTCTCGCCATATGGAGATGAGTTTGAGTTCTTTTTGTGCGAGTGTGTTTTTTAGAAGGGTCTAACGTACATTTGGGTGTTGGTCTGGTCTTTTGGATGTAGCCAAGTTGTAGTCTTAAGTGCCAACTGCCATCGGGCCGGTTTAATCTTGAAAAGTTGGTCCGGTCTCATCCACAATTTGAATTGGAATTCATTTGTACGGAAAGGGACTTTATCTAAAGCATTGGTTCCACTGGTTTGTCAGCGGTGATAATGTATTTGCGACAAGTGTTTGCCATCGAGTCCATAAAAGATGCTCGTAGTTTTATTACGCTCCCGAGAGATGGGTCGTTCGTTTTAATTTGAGAGACTTGTAAATATATGAAAAGAAATAATTTAACCATTTTCAAATGGGTATATCGATTGGCTATACAACACAGCAAACAAGAGCTTATAGCTGGACATTTTACAACGAGATATAGTCAAACTTTTCGCCCCCGTCAATCTTCTAAAATAAAGAGCGACCTATAAGTCCCCACTTCACTTACTATTGACAAGGATCCCTACGGCAGTTTTACAACTTCGTAGTACGGGCGTTTGATTTGCTCCTAATAAAGGTGTGTGCTCCTACATGCAAGACTAAAAAAAAATTAGTAGAAGCATTCATGAATGGATGGGACTAGGAGTACATATATTATCTCAAGTTGAGTTGCATGCAGGCTGCTTGATAAAATTACCCAGACTGACTAATAGGTCTATACCTGGTTCTCAAACTTAAATTAAACTTTTGTGGCTCTATTGAATGGTTGACTTCCACCCAGTGGCGGACTAAGAGGCAGTGACACCCGGGGCGGTAAAGCAAGCTTACACCCCTTGAAAAATTTAAGAAAAAAACACGAACAAATATTTTATTTAAAGGTGCTTACGAGCTTTTATTGTACTGAATGTTTCGATTATATCATTAAAATCTATATTTTTTGTGTGCTCCGTTTCGATTGAAAGTATAGCCAAATTAGTCAACCTATTTTGGCTCATCGTTGATCTTAGATAAGTCTTTATTAATTTTAATTTGGAAAAGCTTCGTTCACACGATGCCACTGAGACGCAAATTGTTAAATAAATTCTCATCGCCAATGACAGACTCGGTAAAGAGTCTGAAAAATTCCACTTAACAATGAAGCTTAAAAATTCAAAGGCTGTCCAAATTTCTGCATCTTTTAAATTTATCTTTGAAGCTACCATGTGACGCCGAATTCGCTGGATTTCCAATATGATACTGTTGTCTGTAAGTTCTGTAAATGTCGAGATAAGCATTGGAACCACAGCCCGCAGTTCTTCTTCCGTTCCATACAGCAATATTTTCGGTCGAAGAGCTGAGAAAACTGACGCAATATCTTCCATGGCCTTAGATCGATGCACAAGTTCAGTATAAAATGTATCCTGACATTCTAACATAGCTCTTCGTGTTTCCTCTTCCAACGTCAAACCAGCATCTTGAGCCTTTTCGCCTGGCATAATTTTCTTCTTTTTTCTTCTTCCCCGCCTTTCAATTGAAATTTCTAGCTCGGTGCATTGTTCTCTTGCGTATATTACGGCCTTTTTCACGAATTCATCACGGTGTTCACGAAGAAAACTCGCTAGTGCCTTAAGTTTTATTACACTTTTTTCTAGAGTGAGCCCGGATTTTTGCAAGTATTTCTGTGCTGAATCAACTTCTTCCAAAATATCGAACCAGAATGAAAGATAACATAAAAACGTAAAGTCGCATACAGCAGATAAGAGTATGGTTGCAGCACCTCTTGTATCTAAATTTTCCTTTTCAGGATCACAAAGGAGTTCAAGAGTTGAAACTATCTTCACAAAATTTTCCTTCAATGGCTTAACAGCCTCTTGATGAGCGCTCCATCTAGTGTCTACAAGTCGCTTGACTGACACACCTACATTTTTTATGAGAATATCCCAACGATGCGTAGATGCTGAGATATTACTTATATTTATTAAGAGAATAGGCCAGTAACGAAATTCATGCGCACATATATATAGGTAGGTATTTGGGAAACAAATTTATTGTTTTATTTGTGTTTTTATTTTTTGTAGTGTGCAAAGTTATTTTTCTGTTACTGATGGCACCCCCTATTAGTCTGCCACCCGGGGCGGACCGCCCCCCCCCCCCCCCCCCCCCCCCTTAGTCCGCCACTGCTTCCACCTCTTGGTCCATAAGTCGTTGATTTGGTTGAAAGCTTAGATTATTCTGACTGCAACTTGTGTAATGGGGATCTTGAATTTTTTCGGCGCTCAAACTCCAACGACACCGATTGTTGTTATTGTTCTGGAAAATATTTTCAAAAACCTTTTCTACAATCTTCTTCTGACTTACAAAAGTGAGCAGTAAAATATAAATTTTGTTTGGGAGTGTCATCATATAGCGATCTATTTGTCGGGCTTTTGCCAAACTTAAGGTGACTAACAAATGGATGTTCTTGTCAATTCGAGGCCTGATGCCTTAATGTATGGTCGTTCGAAACCCATAATAATATCCACCTCTGTTTTATAGGCTAATTAACTTCCAACTACAACCAGGAGTAAGCCGCGATGCCATCAGTAATATGACTACGGGACCCAACAAACAGTATTTTGCATACGTCAAAGTTAGCTACAATACGAGACCACAGACACAGAGCTGTGAGAGCCTCTCCAGAGGGCTTATGAGCACGCATCGCCATAGATAATTGATAGTAAAGAGTACAGAGAAATCTTAGAGCCTAATCAGGGATATTGAAGAACGAAATCAAAAGCTGGCATAGTATCTTGAAAATGTTTTTATACCCATATAGGAGCAGCCTACGTTGGTAGATATCATTTTTAACCTTACAAGACCTTTATACATAGCTTTAACAATCACCTTAGAGATAGATGAGGCTATTAAGTTCTGGTTAACAAGATATCTCTTTAGAGTTTGTAACAGCTTAAGCCACCTATAATTAAGGTCACAATAATACTGTCAGAAAATAAAAGTCAAAAAGTTGCTTCGGTATTTCTGCTTTACTTTTTTTAAAATGCACATAAAAAGTTCTGAAGAGTAAAAAAAAGCGAATTAAAAACAGATTTTCAGAAGATCCAAGGACGATCAAGCAAAGCGTAAAAATAAGGAAGAGGTCATTTGTTTAACTTTGTTTTTCAACAATTCCAGGCAATTTTAAGGCAGCCATAAGCACAGCTAAACAGTCCTTGTGACCATTTCAAATATTTGACAAGTCGACAGCCTGTGAAGAAATTTTACCCCGGCAGAAGAGGTTCCAAAGAAAATTAATTGCGTCTTCTTTTGCTTGCAGGTTGTAGAGTTTGCTTTCAATAGGTATTGCGATCACCAGGAGGAGGAGCATATTAGGTAATATATAAAAGCTGTACCTTCATTCTAAAAAACAGATGCTATGAATATATACGTATCTGTGGCAACAAGGAATAACGACATAAGTCAGGTTTTGCAACTTTTTAGGAGAGCGATTCAAATGTTTGGCTTCCGATTACAAATCAAGTACAAAATTGACTTGTATCATTTATCTTTTGTGTGTAGTTCATAAACCGTAAGAGATAAAAATACGAAATATGACAGATAGAATCGCTTATTGCCATTCGATTGTGTAAAAATCTCAATTTCGACATAAGTCGACTTGTGATGTTATTCCTTGTTGCCACAGTATATATTATATTGTTGCTCGTGTGGTCCATGAACGGATGTACTTAGTTCGCCCCACAAAAGTTGGGTAGTGATATTCGGGATTTTTTCTAAATAGACGAACAAAATAATTTATTTACCCAAAAAACTAGCTCGAATTAAAATCAAGGAGGAAGTTCCTTTAGTACTTTCCTTCTTCATATCGGGTTTAAAGAAGTTTCGTGTGACACGTTCGTGTTTGACCAAAGGCCTTAAAACGATGAAGACATTTCTTACAGTGAGACCCAACACTTAACGACTATAAGTACTTGTCCTTACCAATTCAAACCAATTTACAACTGACCGACTGTATACGCGCACAGGCTTTGTGCGGCTTCAGCTCACCAGTGGGACAAGCACTATCTCTCTCACACACACGCACACTCTTTTATTATGTGATTTTCGGCGATTGATTTAATGTGTCATTCATAGATTTTTATTGCGGCATTTTATTACCTATTTTAACTTCCGATTTACCGCATACCACTCGAAAGTAACAGCAGCACCGCATATACAGATACACTTACCACCGAACGGAATCGAAATCCCTTCTGGCCAGTCCTGCTCTTGCCTGAGCTGGCGGAACACAGTACTTAAGCGAGCAGAGTCATCTACGTCGTTGTCGTCGTCGTCTTCATCGGCATCTCATTCATCGTGCATCGGTTGTAAGGATACTTAATGTTTCTTTTCTTTTTTCTCACACATAGTACTTATTTTATTTATTGATGTTTTTATACTCCCAACATACGGTGATGATGGCGGCGATGGAGTGATGCTTTTATAAGTGACGAGACATGACCAGGGGACTACACCTTTATGTAAGCCAAACGAACACGCTACTTCATTTTTGGAGTGACATTTGTGTTTTTTGTTAGAGGACAGTTTTTATTAATAATTGGTAAGTGGTGGGTGCAGTCTATCCGATTGTGCAGCGGACTATAGAGCGAGAGGCATTAGGTGCAACCCATAGCAAACCGAAGACGTAGAAGTTTTTAAAGCCATGTGTGGTCAAATTTCTGTTTTAGCCTCTTATATTTACACAAAAAGTGAAGTGCATTGCTCTCGTAATTGCGTCCAATCATTTTCAGACAAGAACTTTGTCTTAATTACGAAGTCCAGTAGTGCACCAAAAATGCCGTCTCCACAACTCTCTCGATAAAATTGCCCTTTACCAATATTCCTTATCTGCACGGAAAATCTCAACATTCTGTAGGTATTTATTTCGGTTTAATTATATTAATGCCAAAAGTCACATAAATTACACCAGAAAAAAATAAACAGAAAAGAAAACAAAAATAAAATTAAAAAAAAAGACTCCTAATTAAAAGGCTGCCCGTCTCAAACAGCAACCCTCCATCAGTTAACACAAAAACAACAAGACAGCGAATTAAAAATTATTTTACGATCAAGAGCAACTTAATTTGGTGCGCCTTTTGTTTCGACTTGTTTTTCCATACAAGCAGAACCGCAAAACAATTTGACTCGAAATTCCGCCAGACAACATCCCCCAAAAATCTCAAGTGCCCGATTGTCAATCGGAATTTATTAGTCAAGGTGAATAAATTTGCCGCCATTTTTGAGCATAAGTTGCGATCTCTTAATTCGTTCTCAGAAGGGAATTATCATCAACACTGGCGAAAGGGCGGAACTGCGTCTAGTCAGGATCTGGATGTGAAGCAGCGTTGCCACTTGTACTACATATGTAGTACTATGCTACATATTTGGGGGATTTTTTAACGCTGTACTACATACTACATCGTTACCCCAAAGTACTACATTTCTTAAAATCCGTCTAACCATATTACTTTACGAACAACATTTCAAATTTCCCCCATGTGCTTTTATAACTAAATAAATCGATTTAAAAACTTGGCATCACTCCAAAGTATGTGCAAATCTTCAGCTGAATGCTGTCATTTACGTAGGAATTACAGCCAATTTAAATTTGTTTGTTTATTGTGCTGCACCCACAACAACTGCAAATAACAAATATGGATCGGTTTTTAAAATTAGTTTCAGATTCGGACTGTTATTTTTTTGTGAATTAAAATAATTTTTTTGTTATGTCATTACTATTTATTTGTTTGTTACTTAATTTAAATGTCAATTAAAAAAAAATAACAGGTACTACATTTTGTTTGAAAATGCTACATTTTATTAGCTAACGTACTACATTTGCTAAAGACTTTAGTGGCAACGCTGATGTGAAGTCTTGCTTCTGACATATGACCACTTGAGTTGAGGTTTGTCTTCTTTTTTTCGTGAACTCTACCTACTGTTCTTTTTGGGATATACTTTGTTCTCAGGGGGGAAAAAACAATCTCTACCTCACAGAAGAGCGTTCAGTCCCGCAGCTTTCATGGTGGTCCACCATACAAGTTCCAAGACAAAGTCATATGTCTATCGTTTATGCTCGACAAGATTACTGTGTGCGGCTGCACTAAATTGTTGTCATATGTGTCATCGGATCGTAAAATTGTTGTAAATTAAAAATTTGCAGGATTGTGTACAACCTTTTCTTTAGAAACTTTTGTATAACCATAAAGCGATTAAAAGAAAACAAAAATTTACATACCGTATGAAGAGCTTGTGAAGTTTGAATAGTTTCCGTGATTGCGGTTGAAAATCTGAAAGACAAAAAATAATTCGTTAGCACGGAACGAAAGATGCGGATATTTTTAGAGGTAGATTTGTTTTCGGTAGCGTAATGAACGTATAACTCCGGTCTAGACACATGTCTTTGAAGACTGACAGCCAACCTAGACTTTAGTAGTGAACTGCATGAGTTGTAAATTGTAATTAATTGAGATATGTATTAACTATGCGTGCGGATTATGATACGCTTTGACATTGATCAAGTGTCTGTTAATTTTAAAATGAAGTAGCACAGATTTGAGTAAGGTAACACATATGAGGACACAAAGAAATCGACTGCAATCAACAGGTGAACTCCATTGCAAGGCAGGGATCAACTTTAAAGTCGCTTACTACCGAACGAGAGAAATCATAGTCATCTAGCCCAAATATTTAATGGTTGACCATTTGCAACCAATAAATATTTGGCTTAGATGACTATGATGTCTCTCGATCGGCTATTTCGGCTCTTGTTTTTAACTTGATAGTCAATTACCAATAAACTGTTCTGTTGGCGGCAACACCGGCTGCACCATCGTTTAAATATATTGTACTTTTCTATTTGTGGCGGCTTACAGAGCTTAATAATTGAAACCACAATTCCTTTGCCCAGGAACTGTTCCGGCATACTCTATACCAACAACGAAGGCCAACATCTCGCTCTCATGCAGAGTGAAAGTCGAAGCTTCAACCCTTTTCAACCTTTTAAGCGAAGTGAGGGTAGCAATATTGAACCTAAGAATAAATTAAGTAAAGGGAATAGTTTATTTGAGCAGAACAAAAGGTTATAGACACTCAAAATTGCTTGATCTATTTAGGCCTCATATCAAATTGCAGACAAATTCATGAACTATGCTGTGTCACTAGGAATAACAAGGCGGGTTTTCACAACCAACCAAACTAAACCTCTAGTCAATTCACTTCTGGATTTGAAGTCTGTATTAAATAAATAAATAGTTAGCAAAACAAGGACTAAAGGCTCAGCTCTCAAAATTTTGGCGATCAAACCTGAGACACCTCGCCCAGTGGTCCAGTTATCCACAGTAAGCACAGAGCCACCGAGAAATAGGTTTACCTAGTTCCAGCCAAAGTGCTAGTCAACAAAACTGGTTGTTTCATTGAACAATTTACCAACAAATAATTTTGTTAGTCCCTGTTCTGTCGTTCTACCTGCATTCGTTAAGAGGTGTAAGTAAACCTCATTTGTCACCTTAAGTGAGTTCGAAAATTCAAAAATATGTGTCAAATTCCTACCTCACAGCTGTGTGTGTTAAAGAACAAAACTCTTCGCAGACCCTCACTTTTCAAAACTGTCAATTCGTTTTCAGCGTACCATTCAACCAAGAAAACTGAACAACTAGGAATTACAGTTGCATGTCCGCTTTCACATAAAAAATACATAAAACATTGTCTAGTGTTAACAACACCCCCACACAAATGCACTATGATTATACTCATCATAAAACACTAGCTCCGCACCTCAGCCCAGACAAGGTTCCATTAACCTAGTAGTAAGAAATAAAATTCATAATGTGGGATTAAAATTAAAACAACACTTGCTGATGCGTGTCTAAATCTAAACTATGCATCCGTGTGCATAAAACATGATTAAAGGAATTTTAACGATTTGTCTCTGCCGCCATTTGGACCGGCCTAGGCTAAGTGTTGTGATCTTAAAATACCAAAAATGCTCTAGATACCAACTCGAGCTATGTGCGCATGAAAAATACTGACGTCTCGTGCCGAAATTCTTCCGAAGAAGAAAATATTTTTTTTTGTTTTCCAAATGATGGAGTAAATGAGATCGGAAAACATTAAACTGAGTTTATTGTTCCCGTGATGAGCCATTAAGGCGATTTGTAGTGGCATTAATTGGTGCTTAAAATCGTATTTTTATCCACACAGCTTTGGATCAATAGATCGTCCATTGGGACCACTTAACAAGTCGTAATTCGCACCACGGGTTGATATGTAAACACTTATAGTTTGTAGTGGTGGCGCGAAAGTGCAAAATTTAAATAGCAACAAGCTTGTTTTATTTAGGAAATAATACGGACAGAGTCCTAAAATAGAGAATATGGAATTTTATTGCTCGAAGATGTATATTTCGCCTCATTTGCGGAGCAGCGGAGAAACACAAGGGACCCTAAACTTCTCCCAGCAATTGGCTTGGGAGTAGATTTTAGTTTTGAAGTTTATTGGCGACAAATGGAAGGGGCCCGGAATTTTAAGTCACCTTGTGAGAGTGTCAGACGTGGGTATGAAAGATAAAACAAAAACTTTTAGGAGCCATTTCTTTTTCTATTGTGCCTGAAGCCACTGATCGCTGCACCACTCCGCTCATATGTCGCACTAGAACAACGGTTAATAAATTTTTGTCTATAAAACTCCAATGCAGCGTCTGAAAAACTTACTGAAAGCTTAACTTCTTCGACTTATTTACGACTTTAAGGTATTTTTCTACCTTATAAAATATGGTTTTGACCGCCATTTGTGCGTCTTCTTTGGATGCTCGTAGATCGGCTCAAAATGGTTCAACAAAGGTTCAACTTTATGAACCAAAATTTACGTAAAATTCACTGTCAAAAGGCGCTTAAACCGCTCAGCCGATCGAGATGGAACTTTTGAGAATTGCCATCTAAGCGACGGAAAAATGATGGTATGGTAGAATTTCTACCACTGGCCGAACTCTAGTAGCCTTAATATGGTTCCAAGGACATCCTTGCGGATTATATAGGGTGCTAGGGATTTACATCAATGGACTCGATTAAACAACTAGAAATGGTGAAAGCGAAAAGACAAAGAAAAGTCGAAATCTTTAGCTTATACCGAGAAATGATACCTGGCCAGCGCACTCGTTCCGTAACTTTTCAGACGATTATCGTCGAAACGATATAGGCCTCCGAAACTAGCAACTGATATCGTGTTTAGACGATCGTTGTCCACTCGGATAAAAACTAGAACAGCCGACCCTATTTAAAAAAACTAAGTTCTTAAAAAACAGCCTTATTAAGTGCAATGAAAGCTCCATTTGATTAATGAATTTGAAGAGTAGTGGCCTAAATCATTTTTAACCTTCACCTCAAACATTTTGTGTGTCACAATATGCAGTTTTCGTTCGAAAAATTTAGTCTGCCACTAGATATCGCGAAAGAAAAACAATTCTGGCAAAAAAAAATAAACGCTTTGGTTGGGTTTATAAGAATTACATTTTTAAATCTACCTCCATTTTCTAACTCGCGAAAAATACGAATTTGATAAAAAAAATACACATTTTCATCCTCACTCACAATAAATCCACTCTCAGGCATTTAAAATCCGTCCTGCGTATTCAACATGCAGCCATCGTTCTCGTATATACCTCACGTTTCAGTATTGCAATAAAATCACTCAAACTTAATCACTGGGTTACACTAATCATGTAGTTTTATTAATCGCTTCTCATCGTATCGTAAAGCGACTTAGCACCGGCTTATTCGAATCTGAAGTATATCGTTCGCTGAAGTGCCACACGCACTCTCGAATTAATATTCCATAACGATGTGATGATGCTCCAATAAAATTTTATTTCAAACTCGTAAGATTCAATTTATTGTTAAACGCATTTAGCTCATAGCTTTTCGTTTCTTTATAATCAGTTTTGTTTTCACAAACTCTGCATCACAGAAATCGTATCCAAAAAAAAAAGAATCACTGATCAATTTCAATTTCACATGCGCGCCATGTGTGTACTCCTTTAGCGCACTCGCCCGAAACTCACGTAAATAACAAAACGAAGAAAAAATCAAAAAAATTGTTCAGATTCAGGAACACCTTTTCCACAAAATTACAAAAAAAAACAACACGACGAACGCAAAACCGTCTGACTATAACGACCGACGATCGACGAGAAAAAAGCCCACACTCTCGGCACAACATAGATACGAGCGTAGATGGTGTGGCGGAACTTTAAATGATATTATATAAATGAAATTCACGACCCGAAATACTAAAAAATAATAAAACACACCAAATAGCAAGGCATAAATAAATAAATAAATAAACAAGCATTCGGTGGTGTGTGTGCGTCTTTATACGGCTGACAGCCTCGACTGGCGGCTAGAGTTGACCATAAAACTCACCTTTGGTATGATTAATGTACTGCCAACCTTGTAAGCACCGCCAAAGTAATTCTCATTACTGACTTCTGAAACGAACAGAAAAAAAAAACAATTTTTTGTACTTTAATATCAATTTATAGTCTGGCCCCTCTCCCCCTCGCGGTAAACTTAAAATTTTAATGAGGTTCTGAATCAACAAATGCAATTTAAAAATAACAATTATACACACAAACACAGAGGTGGCAGCGGGAATAGATACTTGAAGCACGGCCACAGCAACAATTGCAGTCGTCTACATTCGGACCGCAAATTTGGATTATTTTTAACACAAGAACAACTTTGTCAAAAAGGTGAGCATGTTGGAAAAATGAACGAGATTGACATGGCGCATGCGATAACTAAGTCGGACTAGTGCAAAAATTCGAAAAAATAAAATAAAATCACACAACCGAACAACAACGGAGCAGAAATGTTGAATTGTTGCTACTATGCTATGTAGGTAGTATCTGTTTATAGCCAGCATGAGGAAAATATATTAAAACCCAAACGGGAAACTCGTTTTTGTTGGGGCGGATTACAGTTTACCCTATGACAATGGGCACCTGAAGAGAGCACCACAGCAAAAATTCAGAGGAGTGTTCCACCAATCAGTGTTTGTTTGGCCTAAAACGGAAATTTGCTGTATAATTTTAAGGGGTTACACTTGAAACAGTAAGGGCAGTCATCGTGCCACTTAGCCACTTGGTCTACGGCACATTCACATCAGCAAATGCGGACGAAGATCACTTGGCTATTTCGAACGCGAAATTCTTTGCGCGATTTGAGTGACTTTCGGGTTTGGGCTTTGCTCGACGGCCGATAAGATAACTCTACAACCTGTACGAGACTTGGTCAGAAAAGTACGCATCAGACTTCTAGGATAGCTAGGACGTGTAGAGCGGATGAACATCAACCCTACGCACTTACGTAGTGGAAGAACTACCCTGAGGTGCACAAATGAAAGGCGTCCTCGGCCAAACTGGAGTGCATACTTGAAAGCAGTTAGCCAGAGATCGGGGTCAATGAAGAAGCGTATTGGTGGATACCCAGTTCCACCCGGATTGTAGGGCTACCAAAGTAAGTAAGTAACGGAAAGGCGAAGTCGTATTTTTCATAGTAAATAAATATAAGTGATTGTTTTGAAAATATCTGAACGCAAATAAAAAGGCGCGCGCTTTGTACACCCTATCACGGCTAACGATGATTACAACCAGAGCTAACAAGACATATGAAGCTAGCCTGGTGTTGCAAAAGTCTGTCAGATTAGGGCGATTTTGAAGTAAGACCTGGAGGAATCCAGTAACTTACCTAACCTACCTAGCTACCTACCTAGCCGCAACCTACCGCTACCAGGCTTACCAATAATGGTTTTCAAAGCCTGATGATTAATACACTATCCACCAGTTGATGGAGTTTCTTGACGACGGCCTTAGATCAACTTACGACGAGCAGGTGAAATGTCAAAAACAGCAAATTTAAGACAATAGGTAGTTTAATATGGGTCTAAGCTTCTACCTACAATCTATTCGTTGGGTGAGCTTTGTTTTTGAGTCGAATCCAAGGGACCTACATCGTACGCCTTTGCACCGGTTTAAGAACCTTCCTTAAGACAGTTGTAGATTGTACGCTCGGATGTTTGTCAGATGTTCGCAAAAAGTGGCGCAGTAGAAAAGAAGTCTTAAGGCGTTCACCTAACTTCACGCACTAAGGACAAAGCCACTGCGTCGACATTCGGACAATCTGTCGATGTTAAATATCTACAAGATATAATCGGTGTCACCTGAAGAAAGTAAATCGTTCGACCTATGGGTGTGGAAACTATTCACGCCGAAAATAACTCCTTCATGGTCACAAGTCCCATACAGGCTGACAGCTTAAGTGCTAAGAAACCTTGCCAAATGATCATTCTGATTTGCCTTTTGACTCCCGAGTGCCATCCTAACATCACTGAATGACACTGAAGACTTAACTTACCCTATAGCGGATAATAACAATTTCGCTTCGGCATGAGGGAATAGGCACAATCACTGAGTGTGTGGCCAAAAGCCACGACTTTTCCTTTTTTTCTTATATACCCATCGTTCTTGCTCCGTCATACGACAGATCACACATCCATCTTGTTTTTCTTTTCTTACAGCAACAAGATCAAGCTAAAACTTAGCCAAAGCCACAACAACATAAACTACAACTTAAACCAAATTAACACGGAGTTACGGCCAAGTACGAGCACTCGTTCGTTCGAGTATACGTTCCTACAAAGTCTGCTGTTGTGCTGGATACCAATTAAAAATGGAGTTTGTCTTTTTTCCGCAGGGTCTCTTTGAATGTCTGTCAATCTGGTTCTTCGCTACACGAAAGTCGAATTTATTTCCCTTCCATTGTCTGCCTCTAACTAATTATACTCGTTTTATAAAAAAACAAAAAAACGAAACAACTTGCCCATCTACTGGCTAAGTGAATTACTGTGACAAATTTTGTGCTATTATTAATGTTTTCTCGTTTTGTTGGCATCGTTTTGGATTTTTGCACACACGTTCAAGTTTATAATAGTTGTGGCATACTTTTTAGTGATTTTGCAAGTTTTTTTGGCTCTTTTCCTTTTTTTCTGCTGCACGTTCTCACCAATTAAGCCTGAGCTATTATAGTTCAGTGACATGCATAGTTTGATATAATTGCTTCAAAAGAGAAACGATCGCATTTTCAATGGACAGCAATCAACTGGAACGTGAACTTATGAATTACAGATTGTACGGTTGCGACTGCTCAGTGGGAGGATCCGGTCAAAATTAAGACAATTCCTTTTCGACGAAACAACTTTTAGATAGGAGAATCATATTTTTGAATATAATTTTCTAGATGAATGTTTTGTAACCTTTAAATGAGTAGGCCGATTGCCATGAAACAGAAACTGAATGCTGCTCCATTGTACCTCCAATTGCTCCGAAAGGCGAGTTGTTTGAATTTAATTCGCGGTTAAATCCGCATTCAAAAGGAACAAGTACTTTTGCTGTGGATGGGTAGGTCCGAGTTGAAGTATAGGTAAGCCAACTCTAGGGAAGTTGATTGCTGTTTGTAGCATAAAATGGATCAACTGTTTTTCGTCATATAGATTATAGCAAAAGCGGGGCTGTATTTAGAGCTGCAACATAGGTGATCTTATCCTTAAAATGAATTAAAACGTGGAACATCTAGGCGCCGAGTGAATGTAGATGAATAATGAAATTAAAGGAGATCTAGATTTTCGACTAAAGTCCATCACTGGTAAACGTGGACGGACTTAAAACACTTTTTAGGAACAGATGAAGAAATATCTAAAGTTTTAATGTAATATCCGTCTTCTAGCACTTTAGTTCACGATATTCGTAAGGCTACCTCCGAGGTTTGTTTGAATGAAAAACATCAACTAAACCACTTTGACTGCCCAAATGCCCAATCACCAAACCTTCTATCTGGGTAGAACAAAATGTACAATGAAAAAAAACAAAACAGAAACAGACCTTCGAAGGCAACCTTGTGGAACGTTAAAGTGTCCTGTTTCAGAGTCAGACTCAACAAAGTCAAATATACAACTTGCTGAGTAAAAATTTTTTTTTTACTGACGCATAATTGAGGACCAAACTGTTACCCCATCTAAGGCGAAGGCGACATAATTCTCTAGAATTCTGCGGATCGCAATGATCACTTTTTAGTTTTTAAAAAAATATCGTAAAAAAATTGTTGAAGCTAAGAAGTTCTTCCTCCAAAAGTGTGCTGAACGTGTGCAGCGCAGCATATTCTGGAAATTCTAAAGCAGAGTAAATATTTTTGTAACAGGTATTCCAATTTTCAATTGGTATAGATGCTTAGTTAGTTTTATTCTCAAAGGGATGCTTGTAGCTCCAAGCATTTTATCCTAGTATCAAGATTTGAATAACCGGAAAAAGTCCGACAGTTAGATGTGCATCAATCGTTATTTTTTTCAATTACTCAAAACTGACAAAATTTCTAAGCTGTTGTTTGGCCTTGGTTTTCGAATTGAAAATCGTCGTCATTATGTTGTGCCAAAATGTAGAAAACTGACAGCTATTGCCAGACAATGATTTAGTACACGCTCGAAAATTGGCACTTCTACAAAGCTTTTTACGACGGAGAACATTTGGGAGACGTTGATAAATCGGTTATTTTTAACCGGGTCTCCTTAAATAAGTTGATTTGATTTTTTTAATCCACTAATTCTGTAGCAATATTAACAGTACCTATTACTTAGCATTTTAAGTTGAAAGTCGGTTGATTTTAAATAAGTGATATTTCTGTCTGTATTTTCTGGAGATGTAGCTTCAATAAAGCTTCACTTGCTGTGCAGCTATCCAGTGATAGCATATGAACAGTCCATGAACCTTCGTTTTTCTCCCTTTGATCATTTTGACTGTGAGGTTTTCAACATCGATATCGAAGGTAGGAGGGTCATAAAGCCACCTTCTCCATTTTGTAGAAACTTTCTCTCTATACATTCAGGCATCACGCTTGAACCCAGTGCTGTTCAAATGCCTATTTAGGTATAGTTAGCCATCAGAAAGTTCCTCTGCGCCATACAAGATGTAATTTCCAAGTGTTCTTTTCCAAAAGAAATAGAAACACGGACACAGAGGTATGCACTCGTGGATCTCTCTACATAAATTGCCATCAATGGGTTTTATTCGCGCCGTACCTGTGTTTCTTAAGAAGTTATGACCCGCCCGAACCCCTTAAAAAGAAGACAGGCTTTTTTTTCAGAGCATCTCTGGCAAAAAAAAATGTTGACTGCTCTAGATTTTGTCGAACTCTGCCCAAAGTTCCCGTCCCATTTTAAAGGCTATTATGTTCTAGTTATAAGCTTTTATACAATTCTTGTTCTTCATATAGAGCACTTTCAAGATGGATTAAAGTGCCCTATCATGAACCATGCGGACATTACTTGCATAAGAGCAGGTGAATCAACGTCTAAACGGGGAGAGGTGAAAATATTCCCCACATAATGATCTAGAAATCTGTTCATATGCCCAAGGCTACCTGCGCTTCAGCTGATTGTTCGGCTGATCCTTAAGGCAGTTTTCACAGAAGATTCTTGCATTTATTGGTCTTGAGGCAGCAAGCTAAGAACAGTCTCCATTCCAGCTGTTATTTTGCACCTGTTCATGCTTCTCGCCTTCAAAATGTGCACCAGATGGCTACCCCATCCTTTCATTTGTACCTTGAATGGAGAATAGGGCCCACCTCCAAAGTTGATGTGCACCAGGACAAGCTTTGAAGAAAATGGAGGTGAGTCTATCAAAACGTTTAATGCTCTTATTAGTCGACTTAACGAAATCGCATCGGGGACACTCATTCGTCGAAATGATAGACCTCCAAAACAAGCAACTAAGTGCAAAAATTACGAGTTTGCGAGATTAATCCAGTTCATTCATTCCTCAAATGTAGATAATAAAAGCGATAGTTAAAAATCGGGTAGAGAGGTCGAATAAAAATTATTACGGTCATCACAATTTTTAAAACGATATAGTCCAGATGGGTTCACAAGATCATCAGGACCTATCGCCAGAACTATTGAAAATCGGCGCGCATTTCTTACGACAACCTCACCATATGTTGTCTGCGAAGAAAAGTCCCTCAATTACCACGAACAACGCAATCTCCCCCCAAAACATTTTAATGGCATAATTGTTGCATTCAACCACCCATTGTTCTGATCGTCCCCTGCTCTCGCAGGCAATCCCAAATCCAAACAATCTCCGACACTCTTGCAATTAATGCGATTTATGAAGTAAAATTAAAGAAACCTTCCACGTTCAACCACACGAACAGCAAATATTACAAGCATCCGATACATGTGTATCTCTTGCAAAATCCTTCGTTTGCTTTTCAATCAACAACAGCAACACCAAGCAACGCGTCCTATACATATTTCTATGTAGTCCAACTTCTTCAACACACTGCAATGGATTCCCTTTTTTTTATTTGTTCGTGGCGAGGAAATATGAAATACAATCTCTTGCTGTGATGTTTACACATCAACCATCCTGTTTAACATCGAGTGGATAGGAACGCGTGTATGGAAAAGCGGAGAAAATCATAAATATACTTAAGCGCCATGGATGAAAGAAGAACATGCACAGTCCATTAACTTTTCCCGTTCAAAGGAGCATATAGATGATACGACATATACGAGCGCTGGATGGAGGAAACGAACTTGGCACAGACTTGCCACTTGAGAGGATGGGGTATTGTGCACGTAGTCATTGAATTTCCCTATTGTCGTAGGAAGAACGGTTTGGTGGAAATGGTGGCAGTAGGCAGGAACTGGGATTCTATTACAGATGTTTCAAGTGAGGCCAGATTTCCAAGGGACAAGTTTTGTTTTTCATTTGGAGAGACTCGGCTTTATGGGCGGAAACGAACGAAAGGTATTCACAGTCTTTCAAGAAATTCTTCATCATGGCAGACTTCCATTCAGGAAGTCAGGCAAATGGCTCTTTGGAACTCAACTGAAACCGCACCGCATGTCATGAAACCAATGACAAGGGTAGCTCTGCCTGATCTTTAAATGTTGGTAGAGTCATTTTCAGAGTCAAAGTCGCCCTGTCTGAGAGAATAATAATTTCAAAAGATGAATTCAAGCAGTCAATTCTCTCTATATCTCTAAAGGACATTTCAATTAGGAAGTGAACCAATAGGCCATACTTATTATGAGGCCTGTGACAATGTCCCGCTCTCCAAGAACGACGACTCCGATCGCTGTGGTCCCGGTGCTTCGAAAATCTGTCGGAACTGGCCGGAGCAGAGACACCGGATCTTCTTAAATTTGCGAAGACCACCAACTGGCTAATCAATCAGAAAGATGAATTTTCCACACGATTGTTATGGGGTTTGTTTAGTTTAGTTGTTTTTTATGTAGGGAATCACAATCAATCTATCCGAGTGGAAATGGTGTTGGCGCACCATACCTACATACCCTTCCCTAACCTAACCTAACTTAACACTGGCTTCGGCCGCGCAGTGAGCGATTGAGCGAAGTCCTTAGCATAAGCTAAATGGGAGAATCTCTTTCCTTATGGACTTTTTAATTTATTTGCAGGTTTTGCTAAGGAAGTAATTTGTAACGTGCCCGTCGTGTGCGTTGCGTCAACGGATAACGGATAACACTGTGCTGTGTCTCAAGACCTCAACGCATAGAATCCGTCGTATCCGTTGAGGCTTAGTATGAACTGACAGGTGGATATATTCTATCCATCAGCAAATCAAAGGTACCTATATGCCGGGTGCATCGAATGATGTAGGTTTACTTTATACTTTTGCGTCCGTTGACAGTTTACACAAAGCACATCCGTTGGTGGTAATATCGAGAGAATGAGAGAAACTGTCAAGGTCGTTGAGTTAAATGAGATGAAGCACATTGTTTGGTTAGAATCTTTAAAACGACGACGACAGTTGATTCAGATAACATAGGTACTGCCTGTGGAATTATTCCGGAGAGAAATGTTTTCTGCAACGGATATGCGAAGGATTTTATGGGACAGTTCATTCCGTTGCATACATTAACGTTGACGTATCCGGCCGAGGTAACGTATACAATGGATTCAATGCGTTGGGCCTTTAGTTTGTAAAAACCAAAGGACTCAAAGACAGAAACTAAACTCACTTTATCCGCTGCAGCCATCGCTTTAGTATATACGTTGCTTCCAAAAACTGACGTATACACATCTGTCAGTTGCCGCAAAGGCCATGACGAATTTTATGTGTGGCGCCCTTTACTTTTAACTGCGAGCACAGAGACTATGTGCCGTCGATGAATTGTTGTTGATTTTTAGAAGCTCTTCTCTACCGGAACCCTCGGAATAGGTTCCCCATTTAAAGTGCAGCCTTTTATCCGCATGCTATAACCAACTGATTTGTGCTGTTTTTTAAAGGACTTTTTGTTTTTGTTGTAAGCGCGAATAGACAATGCATCCGAATGGAACTTGAACGAGATACGGAAAGCTACAGAATCTCAGATAGGCTTGTTGTCAGTATAGACAACTGGGACGTATAGAAGACTCTTAGTAGTATCTTTAGTTGCTGCATTGGTTTATCTCTTGTTTTTTTGTAGTAGATTCGCACCTCATGGTTCGAAGGAAATAAAATGTAGTCCCATTGGATTTACAGTTAAAATCGGTATACTAATCATCCGCATCAAAAGGCAAAACCTCCAAAGCTTTGAATTTATTTTAAAAATCAAACACACCCATCGGAAGGAAATAAAAGTAAAAGTACTGAAGCCTCACGTGTGTCCGATGGCACTTCCTCCGCACACTGCCGTTCACGTCCATTACGATTGTCAAAAAAAAAAATTCTTATTGCTTCATTAGAGCGATTGGCGCCGACTTATTAACTTGTCATTACAATGACTGTCGCTGTACTACCATACATAAATTCAACTTCAGGAGAATGTTAATTATTACAATTAAAAATATTATTTGTGTAGGTACCTCATAAAAATGAAATAAAATGTGCATTAACCACTCGAATCGATTGGACAATACAACTGTCGGCCGGCAGTAAGTGGCTCTTCAAGATAAGACAACTGCCTGAAGTTCTTATCGCCATATTTAAGTGTTCTCTCAGTTGTGCGGTATATTTCAAAGATACCGCATTTTGCTTCCTTCATACTTAAGGTCTGATGCTGCTTGTTCGAACGCAAAGTCAGTAAATGTTTTCATTTGTCCGAGGACATACATCTACACCTATTCATAATTAATACTAATAAAACAATTTTATTTCGAAAAGAGTTTTTAAGCAACTGCAATGAGCGTCTGATACTATCGTGGGCGGTGATGGGTTTTAGTTTAAACTTTATATCATGCTCGTATGCATCTGAGTGAGGTTCGGTGGAGGTTTTAGCTTTAAGTGAACTTTTGTGGTTCGAATTTGCATCTTAAGGTGTTCTGTATAGGAGTGTTGCTAATTTTTTTTTTTATTCTGTTGAGTGCGTTTTCTTCAAATAGAAATGATTCCTTTTTTCGATCAGTTCAGTGTACGTTTGATATTTTAGTTTTAGAGGCTTTTGGGTGTGTCGGCCGAATAGCTACAAATTGCAGGAATGATGATTTAAAATACTTATGCATAATTAATCGTTGTTAATTCAGGCTTAAGGACTGAATATCGATTGAAGAAAGTATGACCACCGTTTGGTATTCAGAAAGTGGCATTGCTCCCCAATAATCCTTGAAAATTATTCACGAACTTTGCATGACTTGTTGTCGATCTCCAAGTCACTTCACAGTCCATTGACCTACAGTGTTTGGGAGAAGTTTTGTCTGCAGATATCGCCGCATAGTTCAAATGACTTAACCATTCAAGCGGTCTTCATTGGATGCTTTGCTTCTTAGGTATATGAGCCTATGGTGGTAGTTCGTATTATATTTTAATGCCAGCTACAGTGGTCAGCATTGCATGCGCCAAATTCGTAAGATTCAAGAGACTACGCAGCAATTTAGAGTAACTCTGACGCTGATTTAAAGAACTTTGAGTGGGCATTATTTCCATTTTTTGGGGCGAGAACAACCCACAAGTTGAGACCATCAACATTTGATGGGTGGTGCCCTACAGTTAACGCTACGATTGATTTTCTTGTTAGGATAACTCTGACGATTAGACCATCCAAAGGTGGGATTAGTGAATTCTCGACGTCGGCAACTCTCAGACAATGGATTCATTTTTGGAGCCAATATTTTTTGTCAAGCTGAAAATTTTAGAGAGGTCAACCGAGTGCTTCAGTCAAAACAAAGTCCTAGTAGACATTTAAACACAAGCGTATTTAAAGCCGTACATAAATAAAGAAAAAAACTTAGTTGATACGTTGATGGTTAAATTAAAAATCATAATCCCATAGTCCTCAATGGAAGACAACTATTTTTGGGGCGGATTCCTTTCCCGTGAAGACATCTCCATACACATCAACTTTTTGCCCGAGAATTTAGTATTTGTCTCGTGATCTGATTTCATTTGAAGTCGCTTGTCTATGCGGACTAGCTTTAGCTAAAATCGCAAAGTCGATCTCACTTTTAGTGACAGTCGGCCTCCTAGAAATTTTACGACAATTTCTGAAAATGTACCTAAAATCATTTTCCATCATCACTGTCTTATGAGAAACTCTTCAGCATTTCGCTTACATTTTAAAACCCACAGCTCTCAAAGAGTCCTGAGCAACCCTTCTCCAGACTTCCCACTAGTAACCAACCCCCCACATCACTGCAATTCGTCTCACATAAAATTCCCACTGCACCACGCACCGCCGGAGAAAATCAACTCGAGTTGAATAAACCTTGGTCGCTGCATTACATGTCACAGTTCCCCCAAACAGCTTCGTTATGCTCTCATACTAATTTTTAATTTTCAAAAAAACACGCCATCATTCGGTTGATGGGTTCTTAATCTTTCACTCTTTTTAATGTCGCCCGATAAGGAAAGGCTAGCGCTCTCAAACTTGATTCACAACCATAACTAATTGTCAGCTTGAACTCCATATACATGCACCTATCGGATGACCACCAATCAATTCGTATAAAAATATATAACAGCTCGACATTATCGCTTCCAATATAATATCGCTTAACTTTACGATAGGCGGCTACGCTCCTGCGACACACTATCCCCAAGCCCTCCTGCATCCCAGAATGAGAGCAATAAATCGCAAGGCATTAAATCAAATAGTAAAGCCCATAAAAATATTCATTAGAATCAATAAAAACGCAAAAATACAAACACAACTGTGACAGCCGTGGAAAAAACACACAAACTCTCACACACAATGCGGACAGTGTCAAATTGAATTGTCAACCGCACAGTGGAAAAGGTGCACGATTTACTTTAATAACCAATAAATTCCCGATAAATCAAAAGGAGAGCGCCATTACGCACGCCACTCAGAGGGGGTAATTATACGCAATAAATAAATAAATAAATAAAATGGGAAGCGGGAGTTAAAAGCTCGGACAGAGCGGTGACGAAAGTAGACATTCGCTTGTAGTAAAACATTATATTACCCGTCATAGTATTGCAGGAAGACGACGACGACGCCGTCGCCGCCACCACCATCGAGATGGCGAGGGGAAGGGAGAAAAAAAACACCAAACTTTTACAATCGTTTAAAAACTCGTCAAAAACCCCTAAAATTTTAATTTTACGATGCCACAAAAAGCATATTAGCACCAATGTCTGTTATAAAGTAAAGTACTATACATCCAGTGTTTTGGATTCCTGTGGCACCTCTGTCACTCGGTTTCGTTAGCATGCACTTTGGCAATAACTATGACAGTTGACCACAGCAACACTGTCAATCGATCAGATTCGCTTTCGAATTCGGGTGCAGTTGCGGATCACTGCTCGAAGTGATTTTTTGTGTGGTGTGGTAATGCGAGGACACCCCTACTTTGGCGCAAAAACTCATGGTCAGCCATTAGTTTGTCTTCTCTGTCGCGCCAACTGTCGCCTTGCTCACACACACACAGCAGAGTGCTGAGTGCCGCATGGCTGGCTTTTCGGTTTAGTTTGCTGAGAGTGGAATGGACGAGTGACGGTGACGGCGAAACAACACAACACACAAGAAACAACTTGGGAGGAGGGTTTTAAAGAGAAGGCAGGCTGTTTCACTTGGAATGGTGTCATTCGTGTGTGTGTGTGGAATGATTTCTCTTCTTCTCTGCAAAGAGGTTTGGTTTAAATTATTTTTGAATATTTCTGGATTTCATTTTGCCGTCGCTGGATGTTCGGAGAGAGCATTTTCAATACTGGCGAAAAAGTAAGCCGTTGTTTGATGTGACGAAGTTATACGAAGACGTCATGAGGCGAATTTCCAAAAGGAGTCGTTCTTAGTAGTTATTCTAAAATAAAATGTTTTTTTTTTCAGTAAATGTGAGTACCTGTCTACGTCACTCGTACGTAAAGGTAAACCCACTTTACATTTGAAATTTATTTAAACAAAATACCTAGGTATTTCCACAGCAAGATGACACCACAGCGGCTTTGAGGACGTCGCGGTGTAGTCATCTAACTGGCATTCGACTAACGTTTAAGGCAGAAAATAAAGTTAATAACAAAGTCGTATGTACACATCTTCACAAAATATATTGATTTAGGAGATAAGTTGAGTCCTAATAGTATAGAATGATGTCCGAAATCGAGAACCTACTGTAGCTTAAAACCTTTTGCAGTCTTTCATCGAAATTTCGCATTCATGTGGCTGAATTTTGTTGACACGGCGGTGAATTTGCTTTAACGATTCGAGCAAGTTCATTAACACAGAGAAGGGAAAACATTTATGGCCCGAGGAAGGAACCTTGTGGCTCCCCTGCTGCAGATACTACTTCCTAAGGCCACAGCGGACCCATATAAAATAGCAGTGTACAGTTTGACTCCAGGTGAAGACAGTCCAAATATGCTAAGCTGCTTTTCGCAGAGGAATCCAATTCAATCGAATTAAGAAACATTTCAAAATGACGGTTAGAAGACAATTGCTTTCCGAATACCATCGGCAATATGTAAAAGGCAGTTTCTGCAAATTCCTAGCAAGTGAAAACGGTACTGGGGTGAAAGATCATGAATGGTAACCTACTTGCATCTGCTTGAAAGCTGCTGGTCAGAAGTGGCCCTAGGCCTTACTTTTCGCAACTATTCGTTTTAAGTGATTTCTTAAGCTTTCTACAACAGTGACCTGAACGATCTATCAAACGCAGCCATTCGAAATCTCCTGCGCTTAATCAAAAGCCCCAACTGGTTCAAGGAGTATAGAGTGAATAACTTTGCAGATTCATGTCGTATCACAAAGGACCTTATAATGTGTCGGCTTAGCAAACAGCCAGTTCAACCTTACATTACCTGACTTTCTTCTATGGCAGCTCAACGTCTTGTGTGTAGGTAGTTGAAATTTGGCCTCGCTTTTGATTAGCTCTGCGATGCCTTTTTCTGAAAAACTTTTTTAAAAGAAATCTGTGTATGGTCTTTCTGTGGTCAAATTTAATTGTGGGTTCTGGTAAACTCACAGATGTCAACTGAAATTTACTGAGTTGCCCGCTTGTAGAGCTGAAGAGGATCCGCAAAGGGTTAGTTTAGAGAGCCACTGCATATGAAAAGTGCTAAGAAGTATAAAAGAATTGATTTCGTTCAAAAGCGGAGCTGGTCACAAGTGGCGACTAGACGATAGGTACATAATTATTGTTTTTTTTTTTTAAAGTAACACATGCTGTTTGAGGTTCAATGCGTGAAAGAACACCCGAAAGGTGGATATATTTTTACCGTTTATAAGGCATTAATTGATTTAGGAGAACACACGGAAGATTTCTTGTCAACTTCTGGTCACGGTAAGATATGATCGCAGCCATCACCGACCTTACAACTTACCCCATATCCCTTTTACCTATTTTCGACCCATTTTTGCCATTTGCCACAAATTACATAAAGCCTGTTCCTCTTGATTTTCAGCGCACGCAATTACAACAACTACGCTCTACTTGACTCTTCGAGGACTCACAGTGGTTGTTGTAATTGCGTGCTGAAAATACTACTTTACTTTGCTTTGCTGAGATCGATTTTTGAAAAAACACGGCTATAGCTAGAGATCACAGAAACTTCTACCTCCAGTATGAAGCTGCAGTCAGAGGGATGCACAATATGCCGCTCTCATCATAATTGTTATGGTAGAAATTCTGATTTTGGAAGACACCTTCTCCTTCATAGATGTGATGCCAGGTGGTGATGAGTGACTGCAAATAATATTTAGAAGCAACATCACATACCTAAATGTTGGATAGTAATTTATATTTTGAATCCACGTTAATTCCAAGCTCGATTTTTTTGGGTGAACCACCGATGAAAGAATTTAATTTTTCCATATGCAGCCTAGTCCAGCAAATGTTGAGATAATTAACTTTAATCATGCACTAGGTATGAGCTAACCTGAGCGCTTTGGCCTTGCACTCACGTTGAAAAACCTTTGGCATGTATTTTTATGACGCAGTTTGTCTAACCTTGAATGCGGAGAATGTAAAATTTAATTAGCTTGGTTATTTTTTTATTTGTTTGCGTACCAATTATTTTGACCCAAAGCTTGAAGTCATATGTGTTATTATTTTTTTTTTTGTCCTTATACTCTGATTGCATTGCCTTCATACGAAAGCCTGGCATTGAGAGTGTAGGCATATAAATTAGAAACCATAAATACACAAATTCCAAGGATTGGCTTAAACTTTTGTCTACAAAATGGATTGTAGCTGGGATGATGCAGATGAAGGTGTTATATTTCTGCTACAACAAATAAGTAAGTAATTAAGAAATCGATTTTGCCCTCTGCAACTCCCAAGAGAAGTACAAGGTTCAAGTCAAGTCGCTTCCGATGTATGTTAGCAAATGGTCTTCCGTATTTTATTTGCGGTCTGGCTGCCAATAAATGCGGTGTTACAGAAGTACCTAAATGGTTATAACTAGTATATGTAGTCCCATTTTGTGTCCGATTAAATAATAATAATAGAAAGGTAAAATTTTAAAGATAGATAGAATGAAAAAGGCGCATGCAACGTATAATATAATTTCAAATCGACCAAACTCCATATTTCTGAAAATTCACTCAATACACAAACCAAACTATTGGTATTCAATATCCATTAATCCCTTAGAAATGCGACTTAAGCTGAGTACGTATATCCCTAGCGTATCCAGTGAAGAAGGATCTAAAGCGGAAGATGACTGTGTTTATAACGAAAGAGCTGGACAACGCAGCTTCGCCCTGAGAAGCCAGTCACTACGTAAGTCAAAAAAAAATATCCTCTAATGCGTAAATAGTAATAGTTAAAACCACTAAAACTACATCATATTAGGACAGAGTAAGACCCTCTATATGCACAATTAGGGCGAATTCTCCAATTATGAATTCAAAAATGTATACACAACTTAAAAGGCTTAACCGTCGTATGTCTTTAAATCCATCACCGGGTAGAATTCCGAAAAAAACTATCCCACTACTACCTACTACTCCTTGCACATATCAACTTCCAGAAGACCCGTCTACGAAATCACTTTTCCAGCTATCTTTAGATCAACAGGTTCATTCGTAAACTTATTTGCAGAACCAAATGGTTTGTTCGAAATGGTTTGTTCGAAATCTGTAAACTAAGTGACGAACTGAGCTATGGACGGACAAGGATTCTGTTTGTTTATACGAAAATCTGTGACTGCTGTCCAGGAGCAGAAACTTCATCTGATATTTTAAAATGGGATTTATCATCGGATGCAAACTTATACGAAAAGTATTGAGCTTTAAAAATGTAGAAAGGAATGCAATACCAAACAGTTCTCTAACAATCTTCTGCATTCATTCATCTGAATGCGTTTATTCTTAGGAATTTATAAGGGATGAAAAATCAATAAATCTGTGCTAGCGCATCAGCCAAAAACCCATTAGAAGTATGACTCAAACATCTCCAAGAAAATGTCAACCGGTTGTGACTGGAATAGACTGCCAGGATATTTGGTAATTGCGTTCGCCTGCCAACATTTTAAAAAGTCCGATGCCTTTGGGAAGAAGTTTCTATAGCCCCGCTCTCAGGAGGTCGTCCGCAATGCCGCCTTCGAAGTTCCTCTTGTGGTTGTATCACCAAAGCGACATTGCTCCATCAGAATTGCAGCCATCTCTATAGTAGCGGTCTGTGTGAGGACTACTTTTGTAGACTGCTAAACGGCGATGAAGCTCCAGCTCTCATAATACACCATTTGAGCTGAAGCAAATTCGCTAATGGCTGCCATATAAAAACAATTTTGTGTTTTTGTGTTTCAAAGTTTTGCTTCCCCGCCAAGCTCGAAAGTTTTGGACTCGATTATAACAGCAACGACCTCTGACAAGCAACAAAGCAGAAGTTGTACAATATCAGTTATGTGGCGTGTACGACCACTGCAAATTCTACGTGCGATCTTCAAGCCAGTTGATACCGCTCGATTTGTTAAGGACTGGCTGTCAGTGCGTCATATCTCCGAACTTCACTGCTAGGTACTACCTACTTTCCCTCAATTTCGACAGTCACTTTCCACTTCAAATGGGTCTGCGCAGCATCTGCTCATCGTTGCCACCCTCCCCAGAAACGAAACACTTCTCATGCACCAAACATGTGTCAAACAAACATTCTAATAATGGCCGACATTTATATACCTCCATATTGAAGCGCATACAGGTACACTCGTATCTGTCAACATCTTCCTACCTGATGTTCGCCCAACGCAGTTCCTCATCGCCCCGGTAAAACATTTATTAACTTTGTGACCAACCTGATTAAGCCGTGCCGCGCCGCCATCAATGATTAAAACATAAAAATGTGAAGAACAAAAAAGACCTATTTAGGGAACCGTATACCTGATGGAAATGCCTAATAATTCGATTTGCTCCTTTTCGTAGAAGATACCCATCTCACATGTGGCATAAATTTATGGAACAAAATTTACACACACACACAATGCAGACGAATTATTATCAATATCTCGTAGCGGAGAATGAGTCTGCTGCACGCTTGATTTCTCTGTCCGGTAATCTCCGTTCTCCGAGCGTGGAAAGAGAAAAAATCGAGAAATAAAAAAACTGTATAATATCGTTCTTAATGATTCGATCGATTTTCTTTTTTTACGATCCCTGGAGCGAGACTTGGAATCGATTTCGATTCCATGGAAGAGCACAACACCTCGTGATGCGGTAGGCAGGGTTGGGTTACACCTTATATAGGCTTATACTTATACTCATGTGGTATGTAGATGTACGTATGCATAATGAAGTTATTACAAATTTATATGTTAAAATTTATGCAGCTATTAAATTCCGTGCGAGCACACACACTGACTGACTGACGAACGCGCCGCAGGAATATTTAATGAAATAAACAGAATTACTGGCGCGCTGCTGCTGGCTGCCGCCGCTGGTGCGCTGGTGTGGTGCTGCTCGTTGAAAGGGTGTGTACGAGCGCGCCTTAACTCAATTAAATAAAATTTGAATAAAAGAAAATGAATACATTCGGAGTAATGAATTTTGTCGCGACATTGTTGTGGTACAATCGGCAGTTGGTGCTATGTGGCAGACACTCGCATGAAATGTATCTTTGCTTTTATTCGTATCTATTGGGTGTTTTATTGCGCGTTTCTCGAGCGGGTGTGGGCAATGGGCATGCACAACACCACTTCGGGGGAGGCTGGTTTTTGTCGGCTCTTTTAACTGCAGCGAACTTCATGAAGTCATCGCGAATCCAATCGAATATGGCATAGTTTACAGTGTAGAGCGCTGAAACCTCCAAAGGAAAGGTCGGTTTAAATGTTCAAATAAGCTGAAGATGCTCTCTTCGAAGTGCGTTAGGATAAAATGTGGGAGTCATATACGCTGAGAGAACTCGAGGTCCGAAATGCTGGCGATCCCTTCTTCTGGACCGGCTAGTGGATGCTAAGATTCCATTCATCACCAATGTCTGGCTGCCAAGCTGTCTTCACTTCGAGGACACCAGTCGATTGAAATTAGAGATCCAGAATCAGTCAACGTTTTCTCAAAAACGCGTCGATGTTTGCTCCTTGCCACTGGAGGTCATTAAGCTTTAGAAAAACTCACGTTCGAAGACGGCACCTCCAGCAGCTTTGGTGGACATTAGATATGTCAACCCTTCCATCAGATACTTGTCTATCTTCCTCAATTACATAGCGAGTGGGACCTTTGTCATCCATCAGGGCTTACTTTGGAAAATGTAGCCCTTGACACCTCTCTTTCACATGCCTCAAAACTTTTTGCCCAAGCCCGCTTTCAATGAAAAATTGCACCCTTCCATCCAAATTAAGGCGAATTCTGCGTTCGTTGGGTTTCCCTACCATGGAGGAGAAGTCGTTTTTAAGAATCACAATATATTCCATTGTGATAACCCAGTTAGGGTTAATAACTCCGACTACTTGAAGGGAAAAATGTAAGCTATATTTGCGATTGAACCATCAGTGTGAGGAAGACCTATTGCGGTCATTATGGGCTTAGTGACTTCAATCTATCACTGGTGTAGATTTCTAAACACTTGAACTAACTTTAAAAAGGTTGGCAGGCTATAGAGTCTCTCCTTCAAGCCAGGGTCTTTTATGACAGCAAGTAAGCTTGCTAGATTGGAAATCTTAAGAAATTTGGCTCGATTGTAAAAAGGCGACCGAGGATTTTGTCCTAAATTGACGAGCGTTTATTTCTTCCAACAGATCTGAATCCACTATTTGAATTAAAGTTTCGCCTGTCACATTGAGCTAACTCCGCTACAAACTGGCAAGCAAGCTTCAATTGATAGACTGAGTTTGCCAGCATCAGGCAATGGTTACAAATTCCATCTACACGACGCAACCAGGCCCACAAATTATGTCTCAATGTCGACAAGAATTCTCAGCCTTCTATCCGTCACCGTCAGTGGAAAGAACAGTGGATGACAGACTTACGTCCTCTTACGGGCCTCTCTTCATCATCGTCGGAAAATTGACTCTTTTTACTACATCTGCATGACAGATCCTCCACCTGGAAGAATAAAAATTGTGTGCACTGTACCTTTTGCAGAACTTTCCGATTGCAGATTTTTTTCACCTTTGAGTGCGTTGCTGATGTCACTCTTTAGTGTCTAATGATGGATTTCATAAAGGCTCCTCCAGCACTGCAGTATCTTCACACTTCAGTTTCAAAAGAGGAAGTGAAAGGGTTTTTCCAGCAAGTAGAATGGATCCAATAGTTGTTTGTCCAAGTTCGCCCGTTGAATTTTATGTATTTTATGCAAAAACCTCCAACAAAAATTGCGTAATTGGGACATCTAACCTACGTTTCTCCATCTCCCGAAATGTTATTCAATTTTTTTTACTGGGCACTAGCAAATTTATCAAGCAAAGGATGGTACCACTCACTTTCTATTATAGAAGTACCTACACCTTCGTCGTTTGGTTATCCAAAAATACAAATTACCCGCCTACTCGCGTCCCAAATCGATTCATTTGTTTCTCTTGGCTGGATTTCCATCATCATTTTCCATTTTCCATTTTCGGAAAATCCGAAATTCTATTTAAAGATTGTGATCGCGGAAACCTTCAAACTGATTATTTACGTTCATTCCATTTCGGCTTATCTATCTATGTGCGGCTGCTCCCCCGGATTTTCCATATCCAATCTGAATAAAGCGAAGGCACGTAATAACGAACAGCATCAGTTTTCATCCAGATAAGCAGAATCTCATTACGTATACACATATAATGTGTATCTGGTATTTGGGGGCTGCTGCGACTATGCCCAGACACGATAGCAACTTTGCTGTTGTTGTTGTTGTTGTTGCCATCTTTTGGTAGAATTATCCATGTTCTCCTCGACGTTCCTTCTCATCGGTTGTATATGCCTCTCGGTGTTATCTTCCATTTTTAGAATTGAGCCAGAGGAAAGGAAAAAAACGGAAAATTTATTACATACCTACTTTCTGAAGTTAGTTCGTTCGTCTTCGTCGTCTCCTGGCATTCATGCCCTTAGGGGGGTGAAATAATAACAACACAACAAAACAAAAAAAACTCAACTTCAGAGTGGATATTTGTAGGCCACGGCAGCAGTTTCCACAAAGGCGAGAGTTATATCCCATGACTGGAGGAAATCCTATCTATATCTGAATTTCGGGTTGAATTCGCTTGAAGTTCACGTTTTTGAACAGAGAAAGAAAATCGTTTCTGAAGTCAAGACGATGCAGGGCAATTGTATCGGCTCTATAAATACATACGTCAGACGGTGAGTGAGGAGGAGGACGGTTTCCTTGGATACAAGAAAGTCCCTACGCTTCTTATGTTGATGCTCACGATAGAGAGACAAGAAAACCTATTTTCACAGAAACGACCGACAAGTATCTAACTCTTGGAGCAAGGCATTTGTTTATGGAGCTGGCGACAAACTCTTGAGAATTTCAAAGTTTTAAATATTTTAATTATCTTGCAAAATTCATTTTCTCCAAATTAGATGCGGGACGCGAATGGAGACGGTCCCGGAGAACGCTTTCGCAAATTCCTGATGTGCTATTAAAATGTTTTGGTATTTTTTTTTTTCTTTTTTGAAAAATGTATTTTGCCTTTCCTTGCAATTTTGGGGTAGATCTACGCGAGAATTTTAATTACAACTATAAAGTTTATCCCCATCTCTTATCCGTTACAATATGGCGCCGAGCGATGCTCGTGCATATTTGTTTAGAGTTATGCGCCTAATTGTAAAGAAACTTCTCTTATATATAGGTACATGTACTATTTGAGTGCTGGTTTTATTTTGTGTAATTAAAGTAATTTCACGATTTATTTAACGTCTGCTGTCCCGCACTGTCCCTCAAGGAATGTACTGGGTGCGATTGGTTGGGCGCCTTCTCTCACCCCATTTACAGAGTCGGGGTACAGTGTAAATGGCTATAAATTACAATTTAATTTTGAAATTGACTCTGGGCGAGGGTATGTAACTGTGTAACACCCCGGCGATGGGTTTTGTTATTTTTGAAACTTGTGCACCCTTCTAAATATAAATAATGGGTATTACTATTACGAGAGTGAGACTTACCACTGGTTTGAAGCGCCAGAGTGATTATGTACACAAAGGGGGTGCGTATTCTACCCCTGTGCCGAGTTTTGTTTGCTCAAGCTTGTGTTTTCTTCTTGGTGTCCATTAAGAAATTAAAAGAATAACTGCCTTCGGTCTTACATTAGATTCTGAGATCGAAAGCAGTCTATTCTATGGTCTAGCATACAATTATATCTACTGTTTTCCATTTTCGAAACAGGTTCTCTGTTCCATTTGAAATGGAATGGCATTCTTCACTCGGTAAAATAATTTTAAAGTGGGAGACTGGTTGCACCAAAAAAATTCAGCGGCACATTGACTTGTTTCCACACCGCTGAACTTGAACAAAATTCTAATGAAGCTAACACCCTCGCAGTGTACCACTATTCCCCGCCAGAGCTTGAACCTACATAGCTCGGGTCACAAACAGAGACTCTAAACAAATTGACCACTCATGAGAGCATTTAGTGCACATAACGATATCAGAGATTCTTTTCGATGACAGTTATTGTAAATGAAAAATCTGCTCCATCACTAAAAGTCCAAACAGTGATGCCAGATCGTGGGTAATTACCCATTTCGTGGGTATTTTGCATATCAAAATAAGCTAAAAGGCGAAGAAAGGACATTTTTATAACCCGAAAAAAAAAATACTTTCAAATACTGAACTTGAAGAAAACCATTCGAAGAGAGTGCTAGACAAAAGAGCGTTTTTATTTGAAGTTTTATTATTTATGAATGTATATTTCCGTGGAGAATATTGTGGACTTTTTTCTATCATCGTCAAGGGTAAAAATGACAGACTTGAGTTATTTGGACCCAGTGGTGCCAGACTTTTCGGACTAACTTTTTAAGAACGATTATCAAGATAGCTTCCTTCTCTAGACAACTGCGCATAATATTCCTATATGCATTTGCATAGCAAGGTTTTTGACGAATCTCAGGCAGTTATTCCAGAGGCAGTCCTAGAAAATTTTGTATGGAACCTAAATGCATCTCCTGGGTATTCTCGGATGAACTCGCCCGCGAACAAAATCTTCTTCCAAGGATCTTAAAGCAAGCTAATGCACATCGACTGGTTTGCTGGAAGGTCGCTCTCGTGGCTATAGGGGGCAAAGTTGCTGATTGACAACTTCCTTAATAGGTCCTCAAATAACTAGGTAAAGGTTTTGCTGAATATATGTAGGATTCTAGTCTTAGTTTGCAAAGAACATATATCAGTAAAACTTAAAAAAAAATCAGGCTCTTCGGCATCTTACACTTTTCGGAACCGAAATTGATTCGTATATTAAGGATCTATGTAGTTGGGAGACCCACTGCCCGTCGAACTCAATTCGAAGTATTACATTGAAGAGTAAATCGGCAGATAAAGTCTTAAAGTATTCATCCAGATAAAGACAACGTTGTGACTTTAACAGGGTTCAACGTTCTGTATGTACAAAATGGCAGTTAGACAAGAGTTAGGGTGCAACCGGTAGTTTTTTTAGGTCAGCGGCACGATCGATGTTAACTAGGACCATCTAAGATTTGGTTGAAATTGACATCGAACTCGTTTAAGTAAGAAAGGAATCGTCTGGAATTGGTCATTGATACATTGAAAAATGGCAGACCAGAAGCTGTACTTAGTCCACCTGAGTCCAGGTAAGTATGGCTCGAACCGCATGCTGGGAATGAGACAGAATTGTAGAATACTCTCCAAACGCTGTACAATCATTCAGTGGTTGGGAATATTGGGCTGGGTTTGAAATAAGGACTAATTTGAGGCTCAAGGACAAGCAGTCATCGATGAACATGAAAGTGTAGGCTAAGGGCTAATAGCTTGAGGACTACGGCTGAGCACTGGAGATATATGGTAGGAAGATGTAAAAAAAATAATAGCCAATCCACTTTGGGTTGATGCAAGTATGCCCTTAAGCAGGAATTCATAATCCAGAGCAAGTACAATTCAAATGAGTCCCAGCGATTCTTTTTCTAATCGATGTCCATCCAAACACATGCCCTTATCCAAAAAAAAAATCTTTACAACCTATTGCACACTTACATATAGGTCCACCAGCAGTCCCAACACTTTACATGTTCTTCAAAAATTTGCCTAAAAATCGGTCGACATTAAGAAATTAAAAGAATAACTGCCTTCGGTCTTACATTAGATTCTGAGATCGAAAGCAGTCCCAGCGATTCTTTTTCTAATCGATGTCCATCCAAACACATGCCCTTATCCAAAAAAAAATCTTTACAACCTATTGCACACTTACATATAGGTCCACCAGCACTCTCAACACTTTACATGTTCTTCAAAAATTTGCCTAAAAATCGGTCGACAATTAGAAAGTCTTGCTCCATTGTCCAATGTCCATGTCACAATCTGTTTTGACTACGTCGCTTTTTGTTTATGACCCAAATTTCCATTGTCTATCGCACAGGAGTCACTGGTATAATGTAAACCAAAAAGGGTTTACATAAGCGCACAACTCATAAATAACAAAATAAGATCCAAGCAAACACCATGGGTTGACGCGTATATCTGTGTTGGCAGTTTCCGAAACGACGCACACAATCGGACGTGTGTTCAGGTCATGCTCTAATTTTCTTTTTATCAATATTTCCATAACCCAAAAATTTATTTTGAAGAAGATACCCATCAACAGACGCAATTCCCGCCAATGCCCGACTCATTGTGCCGAAAAGGGTTATTTAGCGCACATTTGATATGCATGCCAGGACACTGGTGCTCAGTGCTCTAGATTCTCCTTAGCTCCTGTTGTGTCTGTTTGAAAAGCGCAATAAAAGAACAACAAAAAGGAATCCGAAAGTCGACAATGGGAACCTGCCCTCCACTTTATGCATATAGAGGTATCTTCTCTGTCGGTTTATCTACACAAGATTTTTATTGTGAATTTTCGAAAATGTGTCGCACACCGTCTGCGTATGTTTTTCGAGAGAATTTTTAATAGTTTGGAACAAAGGGGCGAATATCCGCCCTGGAAATTGTGATGTAACTTTATCTGTGTGAGTCCTATAAGCAGGCATTGCGCCATCCAGATAGCTCTGTCCGGACATTTGATGTCGTAAATCTTGATCGCATTCGACTGTTACACACAAAAAAAATCAAGCGACGGGCACTCTTGGAAGAGATATTGGTTGCATTTCCGAGCTAATGGAAGTTCTCCTTTTTTTTTTGTTGATGCAAACAATACGGTTCAAGTGGAGCGTGGGGGTTTAATGTTATGTTGGGGTGGATTATACCTATTACAGCCGCCTTAGTCATGAGGGTGGAGACTTAACCTAGAAAATTTCGGAGTTTAGTATACGACCTGAACTTTCTGTGTAAACTGTATATAATCGCTTCCTCTCGATAAGGGCATTCCTTGCTCGGAAATGTTGCCATAAATAGTCGGCCAATTGGCATTTTACACGCATTGGCCGAGTGTGCGCCAGTCGCATGCGATCAAGTGATTATTTTAAATTAAGAGAAAAAAAAGAAGTAATATTCAGACCGCATGTCTAATGGCAATCACGCCAACTTTACATTAGCTTCGCCTTAATGTGCTTACTATGTATTGTGCTACTTGGATTGTGGCGAAAGGCTACATGGACGCCACGGAGGTGGGTGTACTTCGTATACACAGCCAAGCGTGAAAAGGGATTTTGGTTTTAGTTGAATTTAGCAATAGGATTGGGGTCGAATTGAGCCAAAAAAAATGTGAGTTCCTAAGTGAAGGGGTGGGAAAGTCACTGCCGACTTTATTTACGACGAAATAGGTGCACTTGTGTCGAAGTTGGATTCACCTTCCGATGGTATATCGCAGTCTCATCACCCACCTCGCTATTTAACAAATAAGCAAGCTTCAGTCAGTAAAGCTATGGTAGAACTTTCACAGCCAACTGCGGCCATATTTAAAAATATTTTGCTGTCATTCTGCAGTCAGTTTGCCATGTCACAATCACAATTTTACCATGCAGCCTGACGTCATTCATTTCATAAAACTTGGAGTTCCTTGCGCGTAACATTCCTCGTGTAAAGAGTATCCTATGAGTAAGGACCGAGATCGCTATTCGGCAAAATGCGAAGATATTCGAGGTGAGTAACAGATCGAGCAGTTTCAGTACGTCAACAAAGTGGTCGAGTGAAGTATTGCTGCGGTGGTGCATAGTGTGAGCGAAACTGAGTTTGTAAGGCGGACATTTTTACTTCACATAAGCATGGTAAGATGTGAAACTGGCAAAATAAAATACTGGAGGTATACTCGTAGCGTATAGCATATTGAAGGGAAAGTTTGCGGGTCGCTGAATTTCATGAAGGGCCGACGTCAATAGGCCACCGAGACCTTACGATTTGACGCCCTGAGCCTTATTTTTCTTTGAAGTTACATTGGCTCTACGGTCTTATATATTATATTTAAATCAAACCGACATTGAACGATCTTCAACTTGAAACAAAAAGCTTCGCTTCACCTCAGATACAACTCTTTCCCAAGACCAAGTACACTTTCATTGAAAAAAAAACTTAAATGAATAAGAATGACCCCTCTGAAAGACCTCATTCATATGCACGCCGCACAAGTTCATCTTCATATTCCCTGCGCCATATTGTTCCGTTATTCTCCCTCAACCCTTAATCCATCCTCCATTCAATTGGCTCAATTTATTACTGCAATGTGTGATATTTAACAAAAACTGCGAAAAGCGAACGGGCGAGAAGTGTACATTCGCTCTCACGCGCCGAGGGATATCGAAAACCGCATACTGACGAGCTTCGACTCCCAAAGCCAGTAGCGTCTAAAGTTATTCGCCCAAGTGGGTATACATGTACCCGGCATTAGGAACAACTGCATCCGCCTCGAGGTACCGATGCATTTCGTATTCAGCTTTCGTCCTTATTCGTGCAAAGTGTTGATGGAAAATCTCATATACAACCAAAAAAAGGAAAAATGAAACTTCCTTGAGGAATGAACAAAGGAAAGCAAGAGCTGAATATATATGCAGACGTGCAAGGAATATCTAAACGGATTCACCAACCACATCTAGTGGAGGAAAGATATATATGAAGATTGGTTCATTCAATATATGTCTGATGAGTTGTCATTAAAGACGTCTTCGGTGGACAAAGAACTTTTGTTTGGCGATTGTGTATGAATGGTTTTCGAAGGATATATTATTATTGATTGACATTAATGGCCGCATATTTGAGTCGCACATGTCACAGAGATAGTAATGGCGTGAGGTGCATTTGAAAAATGTCAGTTTGTCAGATGTCAGGTCGATTGGAGACTGAGAGGAGGGAGGTTCTACACCTACGCTTTGATATATTTTTGTTTTAATTTTTTGGTAATGAACTTGTCATGATTGAAATATTTCAGAAGACTCTTAAACAAGAGAAGGAATAAACAAATATTATCTTCATGAGCTTCAGTTCTAAGTGGATGTCCCTCTTTAAGGAAAATGAAGAGCTAGTGGAAGTACCTATATGGCATGCGTGGGGAATCCTCGAGGAATATTGATATTGCAACCAAGAGATACTGCAACAAACTAGCGCAGCAAATTGGAAAATCTTTGTCCAATAGCTGCGTCTTTTAAAATGCCTAACGAGTTCTAAATGACACAAATTACTCTTCGCTTTCGCATCCCAAATGACTTTCTCTTTCGCAGACATCAAGCTTTTATGTTTCTGATTTCATACCGTTTACGTTCCCTTAGACGGCAACTCCCTTTGGAACAAAGTCATTACTGAAGGACATTTTTTGACAGTTTGACACTTTAGCTTCTCATTGAATTTTGATAAAGTTACCCTTAGGCTGACAGACATTGTTAACATCACGGTCCGTTTTCACCATAACCAGGAACTAGAAGGAGGCTGAGCTGGCTGAGATTGTACCTCTGGGCTCTGTGTATCAATTCTTCTAGAGCAAGTATCTGTAATAAGCTTTTAACAGTTCAGCCTTAGGCTTCTGCAAATTTCTGAGGTTTTAAAACCCTCATTATAAACGGATAGTTCGTCACCGATATCATATCGACAAAGCTCGCTAGATTGTGTGACATTGGGCCTTACTAATAATCATCTTAAACCTGCACACTAAATATTTTGTGGGTCACAATATGCAATTTTACATGGAATTCCCCCATTGTGAGTTCGACAAATTTAGCCTGGATACTTAAAAAGATAATTAGTATCCCGGACTATGTATCGCCATCTTGTTGAGATTTACTTTTCCACATTTTGTTCTAGTTGCTAGCATGTCCAAGATTTTAACAGCTCTGTAAATGTCTATGTAAATGAGGACAGGCTTAATGTCTACCGAACACAAATCAAGTCTGCAAGCTGCTTCCCTTATATACATGGCCTCCATTTGAAATAGGCTACAGAGGATAGAGTGTTGCGCAATAGGGTGCCGTTTAATAATGCCGAACGAAATAAAGCCGAGGTTTGGAACTCTGCGGTATTCCACTTTATTCTGTTTATGGTCATTAGCAGCATATTATCGTTCCCCAATGAGTTTCAGACCTCGCGTAAGACACAGACACCCAAAGTACTACATCATATTATCATGGCTACCAACAAACTTAGGTTAGGGAATAATTTTGCAAAATTTTGAAGCTTATCCCACCCATCAGGCGGTCAATTTCGTACCATGGAAATGTACGTCTATTAAAATAACAAAGAGAAACCAACCATAGCTACGGCCTCACACGTTATGGATAGATGATCATTTGCTACAAAGAAATGCTTAAAACAGATTGTATCTGGAGACCAGCTTTTCAATTTCTCTCCAGACAATCTCATCTACAACAGCACATGTCAGAAAGCACTATACTTCCTCAATCTCCATTTTTTTTTTTGCTTTCATTCCTTCCGCAAGAAAATCAATACTTCCAGCGAATAATAGGATTTAAATCAAACCACCACCATCATCATCATCCGACACTATTTCCCTTCGCATATCTCAACTTTCCGGTTCAATAAAACGAAAGGGGTTACGTTTGCCCTGCCATCACCATCGTTGAGAAACGACTGGCAATGCTTTATCCCGACTGAATACACATCCAAACATACATACATACCTACCCTTTTGAAAGGAAACACCATTGCGTGTTGTCTTTGGAGTCGTTTTTGGAGGCAGAAAAAAAAACTAAATCCTTTGGCAGAAAAGAAAAAGGGAAAGTCCTTTTCCGGTACTATAGACTTGGGGTCGGTATATGTTTTTGGAACGTTTCGGACGACGACAACGCCGAACACGAGGTCGCCATGCCGCCTTTATTGTGTCACTTAACTTGGATCACCCTCCTTCGCTGCGTGTACATCCTTCTTCGACTCATTACTTTTATTTCTCGTCCTCTCAAACAAAGACGAAAATACCGAGAGGCAGCAGCAAGAAAACACAAAACAAAAACCACCCACCAAACGAAACTTATCTCGAAAAAGTTGAATTTTCTTGTGAAAATTCCTCAAAATGAATTAAATGAAACGGAATGGAAACATAAAAACCACCCAACAACAATGAGGCAGACCGTTTTCGTCTTTCTTTTTTTTTCCTTTTAAAGCAGGATAAGTAGGAAGGCACGCAAAGACGCTGTCGATGTCGGTCGTCTCTATATATATTCAAAGAACTCGTCCACCCACACCCCCTATACAGATGCCGAGTTTGGAGTTTTGTTGGGAAAACAAGATACCACCAACTGTAACTGTATGTGGGGAAAATAGAAAAGAAAACAAAAACATTTGCCGACATAAGCAAATGCTGTGCAGCTCCAACAAGACCAACTATGCCACAGCAGCAAGGTCTTTAGCTTTTGGGAAAAGTTGTTCGGTTCGTTTTCTTTGTCTTTTTGTTCTTCCTTCCATATCTCCTGGATCCATAAATCTGAATCATGAACGTTCTACAATCTCACTCCAGTTTTGTTTTTTTTTTTTTTGGGGATTTTCATTTTTGTTTCACAATAGATACGGATACATAGCGATGGGTGTTTATTAAAAACCCCTGGGAAGACACGCTTCCAAATTACAAAATATATGTATCTCGTTCGTGTTTCAGTGGTGGAGTGGGATTGTTTTGTGTTTTAACAGGCGTCCGGGATCATCGCCGATGGAGATATTGGTATTTAAAGAGAGACCTTCGCTTTAAATAGACTTTTAGACACAATTTGATGGCGGTTTCGAGTTCCTATAGGAATTTTAGTTGTATTTTCTTGGACGAAGTGGGTTTGTGGCGAACTCTCAATGGGACTCCGGACAATCTTATTGGTTGGTATGCCGGTTACCTTCTAATAAGAATTTCGTTTCTAAAAAGAAAGCGAGCGTTGGTTGGAAAGTAAGCTATTCACAGTTTTGCAGGGTGACCCCAAAATACTAAAGTCTGGTGTGTCAAAATTTTTCGCCAGTTTATATAGTATGCCCAAAAAGTGCCGCCATAAGTTGGAGAAACTTTGTTGACTTTGTTGGACGTGGCACACTGGGACACTTTGGTCCCATTTTGATAAGTGCATACCCAGTGAAGTTCAAAAACTTGGAAGGGATATTCATAGGAATTTGGTAAGCACTCAGATTGGTAGAAACTTTGGAACAATCGGCTCCTAGGTTAATAGAGATTCCAGCACTTAAAATATATAATTGCAATAATTTTGTTGACGGATGAATGCCTGAGTGAGTAATAGGCTGCACTTATATCCCCGATGCTAGTTACTGATGCTTTCTAGTTTTATCATAAAAATGATTTCAGAACTTCTAAATGGTCAAAAACTCTGAATTATTCTAAGACACATCTACAGCTTAGTTACCACAAACAGAACATGTTTCAGAAGTGCACATGGGTTCGCATTTGTTGTTAAGCGAGACCAGGAGTCATATTTTGTTCGACCCACAGATTTTAGTCGAATCTTACCTTCGACTTAAATTTGTCAGTCTTAGAACTGCATATTTATTAAAAGACTCCTTATCATACCTAAACGCTGTTAAGTTGGGGCAACAGCTTATTTCCTAAGCTAAGTTCGCGCGGGCTGGTCATGCGAAACTTCCAAACGTATTTCTTTTCTGAGAAAACTTCTGAACTGTAGATAGGCCAAACAAAATGTCTATCGCACCTGGCTGTGTCTAGGTTATGTATAAAGATATTGGATTTTAAATAAAAAAAAAATGGTCTCTTACCACTCAGTAGGTAGTTGAAGGTACTTCAACTACTTACAGTCTATTTGACACTTTTGAGTAACACAATAGGTATTTATCTCAAGTGATAGTGCCTACACAGCGATTGGTTACCTCAAAACCTTCTGAAGATGTATGTATTTATTAAAATGCATGGAAACAGCTTTCAGCGCCGCCACACTCAGCAAGTAGAATTTATTAGAACGATGAATACCTAAAGCTTTAAGTCGTAAGACGCAAAAGAATTTATACCGGTTTATACCACTTTTTACACAAATGTGACACAAAGTGTGACTCTGGCAGTTTTATTGCTCATTCGTCTACATTGCTTTGCTGAAAGAGATGTTTAATAAAACGCGCTTAATGTTACGTTTTATACGTATGACATAAAGTTGCACTGTAGGTACTCAGTCAATTTCTGAGTGAAATAACTGTCGAATTATTGAATCTGGGCTGATTTTTCACCTTTCCAAAAATTGTCAAATGTATTCACTTCCCGGCTCAATTATGTATCAGAAGCTTAGCAAATATTTATCTGCCCTGCGGAAGAAAGAACAGTCGCTTAAATAAACGCAGTCCAATGAACATTTACCATTTGGCGATTTCGTGTCGATTTCCCTATTTTAACTTAATGCGAGGTTGACATTCTTCACAAGTTCCCTTCAAATATTTTCCTTAAGTTCAAACTTTAAGAAAATAAAAAAGTTCAATTTAAAAATGCTGTAAGTATATCTGACCCTAAACGGGTTTTCCTAGCGCTTTACTGTCAAAGGAAGCTCCAGGAAAATGTATCTTGCAATATGAGTCCTCTTTTGTTAAACACCTACATTCATCGAAAAAGTTAATCAGACAATTCCTCAATAAAACAGTTCACAGTAACATCGTGATAAATTGGTAAAAACTGTTATAAATTGTTTATTGTCTTGACTTTAACAAATGTTAATAAAAACAGAGCTTGCTAGCATTTTTTTAGCCATTCTACAGTGGAGAAAACAATTTTTTAATAAGTAAGTCCAGAGCCGTTTTGTTAGGTTTTAAAGTAAAATTGTTTACAATAGCCGCTGTCTACAATTTAACGAACATAATACAGCGGCTCCACAGCATAATTTAGTTTCTACTACATTTTTTGTAAAAAACTGATTTCCTTCTTTTAACCATGAATCCGCATAACAAATTTTTCATTCTTTTGTGTGTTCTTAATCGTAATTTTAGCGCCATGAACCAGGCTTTACCCTACAAAAATCAAGTTACTTTTCTCCCCTCATTATTATAACACTTTCTGTTCGTGTTTATATATTTATACCATTTTTTTTACTGCCATCTTACGGTCGTTAACGAAACCACTAACAATCTTAAAAGCAAATGCCACTGTCTCACAGGTTCTGTCCTTTGCTTTGTCAGTTGTCACTGTCGGATATAGAGAGAGAGAAACACACACACACCCCCAAAAAAAGGGATTTTTCCCTTGTGCACCTATCAAAAATATTGGTAATTTAAGAAGGTCGTAAAACGGTAACCGTGTTTTTTACGATCTAACTAAGTATCTTATACATGAACCCAATGTTGTTGGTGATTCATTTACTACCTGGAATGCTTCTAGTACAATCAAATGTTTTTTACAATTTTAAAGCGAAAGAGATGGCGAATAATAATAAAAAGCCGAAACGTGTTAAGAAACGGAAAGATGGTTTATTTAAGAATCGCGTGTAGGTAGAGTGCATTCATCGTAAATTATCAGAGGCGGGAGTTTATGACAGGTAGCAGTTTGATTATCCATTCCCGTATCATTATCATACAAGCAAAGGCATTGCCTGAGTATCCCATTATAACGAGAGAGAGAGACTAATATAATATTCTGCACCTCCAAACCCGCATTAGTAAAATATGGCCGATGTAGATGCTTTCAATGATTGGTCCATGCACCATCTGTTAATCGTGGCTGCTAATGGCGATGGGTGCTTTGTGCGCAGGCACCATCATCATTCTGAGCTCTCTCTCTCTTCAGTTGGGTTGTTTGCGATGAAAATGGCCGTCGGCATGATGGCGGAGGAATATTATAAAAGATACACACAAAGTGCTGGTATTTGAAGGGAACCTTCTTTGTAAATGGGAAACAAGCAAAGATTTATGACCGCTCAGGACGCGCACGGGAGATGCAGGCATCCCGCTAATTGCGGTTTCACATCAACGAATTGCACGCTCATCTATATACACAACCAGATTACAGGGAAAGTTAAGGCAGATTAGCGGGATGGTAGCAGCAGTGATTTTTAATTAAAAACTGTGGCGCATACAGTTACAGGCGAGATCGAGACGATGGAAGTTTGCAGTTATGTTGTTCGAGCACAGTTACATATAGATACAAATTTTGTGTAAGAATTGAGTGGGATTGTTGGAAAGACCGATATGTGACTGTAATAATTGATTAATTCCATATGCAGGGCAATTGTGAACCATGGAATTTGAAAACTTTGGTTTTCAATAAGATTCTTATGTTTATGATGCTTAAGAGAAAACTGAAGTGGTTGACAAGACCTGGGAGCGCTTAGACCCGAACTACGGCCCATTGTACTACCACCCATGACAACTCGATGTGCACTGGTCAAATATATCCCAAACAGCCGGTAAGCCTGTTAATGATGTCAATTGCCATTTATATGTATTTTATATGTATTCTTCAATTCTTCAATCGCTCTCTGAAACTGCTCAGATATAGGGTCTTGTTGTACGAAAACGAATATGAGCCGAGGCAGTAAAGTCACAATTACCCGCCGAGAGTAAACAGAATGTATGTTAAAATATTACTCGCTTTGGTGCCAAATATATCTAGGAATTGCATTAAAGCACCAGTATCTGAGGCACGATTGCAACGAAAAATCATGTGGGAATGACCTCCTTAAGACTGCAGGTGCAGTTAGGAGAAGACAGAAGCAGCAGGAGCGCTATGAAGAGAATATCGATGACTGTCTGTGACCCTATAACATAGTTTGCCATCTGACAGGGTTGAAATGCCTCGGCATAATGAGTCACGTGAGGCTATGTATCAGGTAACACCTTAAGATTGCAGCCAATCAGTGATCGATAAACGGCAGAGCGATTGAGCGACGTCGCTTTAAAAATGTTAAACATATGAAATCGTATGTCGGTGACCACATAAACCCTCTGCTCAATCTCTCAATCGCTTGTCGCTCACTGCGTGGCAGCTCCCTAAATCTGCGGCTTAGCTTTCCCTTCAAGAAATTGGTAAAGATTTAAATTTTTGGTTTTACTACTCCTTGCTCAGTAGTTTTTCGATTCATACTCAGCGATTGGCTGAACAGATATTTGACAGTTAAGTTTCCGCCTGTAATGCATTAGGACTTGACTTTGTCTGAATTAATCTCACTGTAGGGGGGCTGTTAGAGGTTGAAGTTTAAACTTCTAAGAATATTTCAATGGCACTTGTGTTACATATTTTTTAAGCCTAATAAAATGTTATAAGCTATGTTGTTCCTTGCGCCTTCTTTTTGGTGGCGTTTCTGACAAAAAAAAAATAGTTAGCGCAATAGGACTAGCTTTTAACAACCATCAGTTGTGTGTGATTTTTTCATTTTTGGGGCGAATGCAAGGGATCTATAACTGTATGCCGAGTCCAAACGGCTAATTGAGAAGTTCTTTCATGGCAGTTATTCTCTCGAATGTTTGTCAGACGTTCGCCAGAGATTTGTGTGTTTTCCCGAGATCTATACCCATAAAATTTTTTTTAAATATTTTAAGTCAGCTTTCTGCTTCATCCGGGAGCTGAGCTACTTTATTTCATCACCACTAACGATTATTGTTGATCGTGGCTCTGCTCCAGGTATTTCCAAATATTCATACGTTTAAGTAAAAGGCGATGATGCCCAATTCCCAATTTAGGCAAGAAACCGCATCTTATGTAGTTCCTCCTCGATTTCTGCACTCAAAGTTATTTGTTCGTTGAAAATTGTCTGTCAGGAGGGACACGAAACCCAGCATTTGTCGAAAAACAAAACTCCAAATGTAGGTAGCAGTCCGAATTTCGGTTGATCAAATTGAAGAATGGCCTTTTCCACTAGGTACCTAAGTCCACAACTGGCAATTGGGCCTGCCCTTAAAATGTATCTAGAGTCGCCCAACTTCATCATCAGCAAAGTATGCGTCCACTACCAATACCTACATATATTCATAAAATTTCCCCCATAACTCTGATTGCCACCACAAATCATAATCAACACCAATATTATATCATCATGATGATGATGATGGCAATATAACAGGCACGCAATCATTCTCTATCAATTAGCGCAAGCGGTCGCTCGGCGAGTTTATAAAATTCCCATTAATGCGGTCCGGGCTGGGTTTTTATGAACCCCTTAGCACTGGAATCGTGCCCGCACTAAGCACATTATACTATCTAACCGCATCGCCATCATTCATCATCAATCAGAGTGCCAGAGTGGCAGAGTTTCGGGCCGTAAAAAAGGACTCCAAAGCATTCTCAGTCTCAGTACACCGTACCGCATTTATGTGCACATAATTATTATTACTATATGGACAGGGCCGGCAAACACTCCGGCGATAGAGCAAACGAGATAGAACGCTTCGGCGACTGCATGCCAATGGTTTATTAATTTATACGATGTGAAGCCGCCAATCCACTGGTGTCATAAATTTACAATACTTAAAAAAACACACAGGCACACACTCGAGCGGGGAAGCCAAACAAATCCTCTTTATAGTCAAAAAGTTAGAACCCGGGGACTGTCAGTAAAACGGGAAGTATCTTGTAGGAAACGCCTGAAACGTAAGTCAGCCTTGGAAGAGAAGAATTGGGTTATATCGTCCGTTTAGCACCTTCATACAGAATTTATGACCACCGCCGCCGCCGCCTCAGCAAGGACATGGCCCAGTGCATCCATGTCCGATTTTTCGATTTTTCATCTTCACGTCCTAATGACTTAATTTCTTCTCAATTTGTTGGCAGCACTGTACAGTAATAAGGGCAATAATAATAATATTGCAGTCGTAAAACGAAACGAAACTATTTGTGTTTGTGTTCGCGTACCATCGGGCTGTCAATACAAGTGAGAGCTGGACTTTATGTGCCTATGCACTGCGTGCGTGTATCTATTATTTGCCTTTTTAGGCTGTGAAAGTGTACTGATGACTGAATGGCTGTACTAAAATGTTCATTTGTTTGCGCGCGTCTTTTTATTGTTATTACGGCCAATAAAGTCATTGGTTTTCCAGTTTTATTGGCCGGCAGTCAGATGGCGCAGTAGATGCTGCAGATAGGTAATTTGTACACACTTTCGAGGCAAGTTGTGTCGAGAATTAGGATTTGAGTCAACGAGTGTTTTGTAATAAAGAGAAAAAATCATTTCCAGCATGGTGTTCTGCTACTGATGCATAGATAACAAGGCGACAAGTGTGAGTCGGTTTTTACTGCGACTATTTGGTTAAGCAAAACCAAATAACAAGGGAATATTTAGTGCGGTCGTACAAAGTGTGTCAGAAAAGCAAATCCTTGATAAATAGGAACTTTATTTGATTACGAGGTGGTCCAGTTGTACCCAGTGTTGCCACATAATGCCAGATTGGGTGCTTTGTTGTATTTTTGGCTACCTTTTTTTTTAAACACGATAGAAATGAAAAAATTAGCGTCCAACACAATTCTGGGCCATATATCGTTTCACGAATTTTGTGCAAGTTTTGTTTGTTTTATTCCTTTGCAAGACTACAAAAAAGAAATATCTTCGAACAAACCCGCGCTTTTGAAACTTGGCAGCACTCTTGCAGTCAAGTGACATCGAACAGTCGTTCAAATTGCCGGCACACCAATTTATTTTACAGGTCATTTAAGTTCACACAAGTACACAAGCCACAAAGGCCAATTGCATAAAATAGCAAACTAAATTCTGGCAACCCTGGTTGTACCTGGACCTTCTGTTTTAAGTATGTTGGTAGAGGATGAATTCCAACTTGTTTCAGAGGGCCAATCTCAGTAAATATTATTTCAAAAATAGTCATACTATTCATCCAAAGAGGTTTTCACGATTGAATGCCATACTCTGCATATTAGACATGGGACAGTGGAGACAACTTCGTTGACTACACTGCGCAAAAGACTTTGTAGCTGGAGAAATAATAATAATAAACCAGCCAGAGAGAAATTGAAGCTAAAACAAGTAAAAGTGTTATCATCGGCCTGGCCGATGCTTTGATACCCTCCACTGCATACAAGTCATGCAAAATTGGTTTTGTGAGGGAGGTACCAGAACTACTTGACCGACATAGCAGGTTTTCAATACCAACCTAACGACGATAAAAAGAAGTTCTCTCACCAAATTTCATTCACCTACGTCAATTACTTTGGGCGCTATCGTGCTTTCAACAGACAGAGAGGCATGGGTCCAATATTGGTTTTGTATGGGAGGTACCAGAACTACTTGACCAACATAACCCATTTTCAATACCAACCTAACGACGATAAAAAGAAGTTCTCTCACCAAATTTCATTCACCTACGTCAATTACTTTGGGCGCTATCGTGCTTTCAACAGACAGAGAGGCATGGGTCCAATATTGGTTTTGTATGGGAGGTACCAGAACTACTTGACCAACATAACCCATTTTCAATACCAACCTAACGACGATAAAAAGAAGTTCTCTCACCAAATTTCATTCACCTACGTCAATTACTTTGGGCGCTATCGTGCTTTCAACAGACAGAGAGGCATGGGTCCAATATTGGTTTTGTATGGGAGGTACCAGAACTACTTGACCAACATAACCCATTTTCAATACCAACCTAACGACGATAAAAAGAAGTTCTCTCACCAAATTTCATTCACCTACGTCAATTACTTTGGGCGCCATCGTGCTTTCAACAGACAGAGAGACATATGTTTAAAATGTTGGTTTTGTATGGGAGGTACCAGAACTACTTGACCGACATAGCGCATTTTCAATACCAACCTGACGCCGATAAAAATAAGTCCTTTCACCAAATTTCATTCACCTACGTCAATTACTTTGGGCGCTATCGTGCATTCAACAGACAGAGAGGCATGGGTCCAATATTGGTTTTGTATGGGAGGTACCAGAACTACTTGACCGACATAGCCCATTTTCAATACCAACCTGACGCCGATAAAAAGAAGTCCTTTCACGAAATTTCATTCACCTACGTCAATTACTTTGGGCGCTATCGTGCTTTCAACAGACAGAGAGGCATGGGTCCAATATTGGTTTTGTATGGGAGGTACCAGAACTACTTGACCGACATAGCCCATTTTCAATACCAACCTGACGCCGATAAAAAGAAGTGATTTCACCAAATTTCATTCACCTACGTCGATTACTTTGGGCGCTATCGTGCTTTCAACAGACGGAGAGACATATGGGTCCAATATTGGTTTTGTATGGGAGGTACCAGAACTACTTGACCGACATAGCCCATTTTCAATACCAACCTGACGCCGATAAAAAGAAGTGATTTCACCAAATTTCATTCACCTACGTCGATTACTTTGGGCGCTATCGTGCTTTCAACAGACGGAGAGACATATGGGTCCAATATTGGTTTTGTATGGGAGGTACCAGAACTACTTGACCGACATAGCCCATTTTCAATACCAACCTGACGCCGATAAAAAGAAGTCTTTTCACCAAATTTCATTCACCTACGTCAATTACTTTGGGCGCTATCGTGCTTTCAACAGACAGACAGACAGACAGACAGACAGACAGACAGACAGACAGACAGACAGACAGACAGACAGACAGACAGACAGACAGACAGACAGACAGACGGACATGGCTAAATCGATTCAGAATGTGATCCTGATTCATAATATATATACTTTATGAGGTCTCCGGTGACTCCTTCTTGGCGTTACAAATGTATGGGCAAAGTGAATATACCTTCCTGTGGAGGGTATAAAAAAACAGTCGCTGCGACCAGAAACACCCCACGAAATTTTATGGAAGAAAGAAGAACCCATCTCTTGATTCTGTAGAATATTAGAATAAAAATATTAATATGAAAGGGACTTTATGTTGCAGCGAAAGGCTATTGAAGGTCCCTTTTGACAAAGATTGAGGATGTTTCTGTGGCGCTATTTTGTTGGAAGCGCACTTTTCATCTCCGTGTGAACCGGCAATAGAAGAATCCAAGATCAGGATCAATACTAGTGGTGTTTACATATCCAACACAAGGTTTCCCTTTTCTTATCTACAAGGTTCATCCATGTACCCGATTGACTATAGTTTCTTATCTAAGTATGCTATCTTAAGCCGAGTTTAGCCTTTTCAACTTGCCAGCCTCCAGTTCTGATTAATTTCTTTTTCACCAGGCGGCTTTTGAAGCCATAAGGCAACTATTTCAGCGTGCTACGAGAGCAGTGCCCAGCTTCTGTTCTAATTTACCGTCGGCCTCGAAAAAGACAATTCTATCGTCGATAAATCAAAACGAAATTCATAAACTTAGAAAATAGTTCATGAAGTCACTTTAAGCTTTTAAAGGTACATGAAGACTGCACTTGCTTCACAAATATAGCTCTTCACGGTTGAGGAAATAATTATTGATGTCATTTACCTAATTATTTTTAATGATCTTTAAGACTGCCAAAAAAACTATAAGAAGCACCTTATTACTTTATCCCCACAATTTTCTATTAGGGTGCTCACGTGGATCTTCCATAGGTCTCGATGTAAATCATCATGGCAATCCACATGCGGATAGGGTAAATGCAAAATTTTGAAGTTGACCCAACCATCTAAGCCTATCTAAAATAAAGAAACCACCAAACACATAAAACACGTCTTGAAAACCGTATACATATTGCGAATTATTCTTTTTATCTTTGGCAAAGAAAAGTTCATCACAAGAGATTGTCGGTTCGAAATAGAACCTCAAATAGATTTTTTACGAGATGTGGTCAATTTGTTATTGGGACCAGCAGTAATTTCTCTTGAACTAGTTAAAATCATTTTCAGCACTAGCTATCATATTAAAAAGATAGTAAGGAGTCATTCGTATTCGTTTTTATTTTGTCCTGGAAGAAAATTAGAAATATATGTTTTTTTTTTCATATTTTTGCCATAAGTCAGAAAATTATGTTCACTTGGCGGAACAATATTTGGTGAATATTTCGTTTATAACAGTTGACTAGATAATTGAACGAAAACCTTTGAATTTCATGAAGAATAGTTTTGCATTGCAGTTCAAATAAATAAATAAATAAATAGTTTGGGCTATAACTCCTTAGGGACCCTAGGAAAAGCTTCTCACGTTTTGGGTGAGTTTTTAATTTTTGGAACGAATGTAAGGGATCTACAATTGTATGCCCTTTCCAAACGGCTAAATGAGAAGCTCTTTCATGGCAGTTATACGCTCGGGTGTTTGTCAGACGTTCGCGAGAGGTGGCGCAGCGGAAAAAGCCTTAAGATGAAATTCTTTTTGACGGGAATCAAACCTGGCACGTTCGCTTTGTAGACCAACACACTAACCATTACGCCGCTGGTTTGAAATGCTATATTCGAAGAAATGCACATTTAGCAGAAGGGAATTAATGCTGCGGCTTCATACTTTTAGCGGTGACGTCAAACAAGTCATAATTTTATAGCTTATCTGAGATAATTCGCAGAATAAATGTAATCGCATATTCATTAAACGTCGAAGGACATTAACCATAACTGGCCTCATGGAAATGACTGATATTTTTCATTTGAACAAAATTGTTACTGCCGGTGCAACCTTTCGGAAGCATTTTTACGTCTGAGTTATATTTGTGAACCAAAAAATGGAAAATAGAGACAGTCTAATGACAGTTTCACTCTCAAATATTCGTCAGACTGTGACGTCATTTTGCATTTGAATTTTTCCAGGAGTTTAACCTTAAACCTTTCACTATAACCACTGACACAATTGGTGTGAAAAAATAATCGACCTCCATTGTGAATAATATTGTTCAGCGCTTTTTAAAATTATGAAAAATGTATAGCTGGAATTTGTTTAATTTTTGTACAACATTTCCCCGTCACACTTGCGACCAAAGATTAATTTACCAAAACCATACGGTTGGCCACGAATGCTCATGCATACAGAACGCCGCGAGAATAAATTACCGATGCAAATTTGAAAGCACAAAAAACGCAAAAGTGGAAAACGCATGAGTTCACATAAAATCACTTCGACAATGAGAATCAAATAGACAAAAAGATACTACACCATCACCAAGTATAGGGAAACCTACCTCTGCATAATTTTATTAGTCCAACGTAAAGAATGTCAGCGTCGCGTCGTCGTCATCACTAAATACTTTCGTTTTTCCAGTTCCTTTCAGTCACTTTATTTTCGATCTTAAAATTTACTATTTATTGGCAATAACCAGTGAAATGCAGCGCCGCAGTTAAAGCACCGTCTCAGCGAGTCGCTCTCATTATTTTGTGTGTGCCTCGGTGGGGTATAGATGGAGGACAAAGATGCATTCGCCAGTTGTTGTCACATAAAAAAAATATAGTTCACACCGTTACTATAGGTAGAGCACTTGTTTTTTTTTTATTTCTTATTGCATTAACACAGGGAAATTCCGCTTTTCACTTTTCCAATTGCCATGCCATTTAAGTGCCGCGAAAGGACATAGCCCGGCTACACGAAATTTCAACGATGAACTGTATAATTACTGGTAATAGTTGTTGGTGAAATTGTTCATGTCTGTTTGGGGAACAATGTGCGAAAAACGGACAACAAAAATCGAAGAAAATTATTATATTAACGAGTATAGTGGCTAAAAAAGACTCTCAATCGCCGTCAGAAAAGAAGCTGCCGCCGTTGGCCCGCGCACACTACAATCAAGTTTATGACCGAATGCCATAAAACGTTATTGTGAAAAACTCTTGAGCCGTTGGATTTTTCCTTTTTGCTGGCTGGTTTCCTTCAGAATGGGAAAATGTTGTTTCTTCCTCGTTGCTGTCGTTGCTCGACAAGCACACCCATGCTTGAAGAGCGAGATCGAACCAAACACGGGGACAGAGAGAGAGAGAGAGCGAGCGAGTGAGGCATGTGTTTCGTTTCTGTTTGTTATGTATCTGCGACTGGGTAAAAGAACAAATTATAAACAAGCAAACATGTTTCTCGTTTTTCTGCTTCCCCCATCCGTATATACGTGTCGTTGCTGCGTGCGTGTGTGTGGCTGGGTAAGTAAATAAACAACACTGCGGGAATGAAAATTCTGCAAGTTCGGTTCGGTCGTCGGCAGCTCCACATTCGGGAATAGGTAGGCCCCACACCCCCCGCTAATAGAACTGACTGAGTGTCCTAATATTGTATACAGTGGGTGGGATGGGTGTATACTAAGCAAAGGATAAATTATTTACGTTGCGACCGAGAGCGAGAAAGTCCATTTTGCATTTCGCCCATTATGCATTAGGTGGTGGTTCCTCCGACATTGTGTGTATAGGTGAAGCTTGGATCTGTTTGCAGAGCAACCCCAAATGTTTTATGGGCTTCTTGGGTTTTAATGGCGCTAACCCTGTGCGCCTGATGGTGGTGGCTTTTATGAGTGTACCGAGCGCGTCCATAATGCTACCCATCTACCCCTAACTCAAGGAAATTGCGAATGGAGAACTCTCGGATTGCAATCTCGCACAATATACCTACACAGCCACGAGTATATTTGGCTTGGATGGGCAACGTGTGTTTTCCAAGGGTAAGTGCTGCGCGGCGGCACCCCCCGGATGTTGTTGCCAAAAGGGTCGGAATTTGATGCGTTAGGCAGCAAATGGGTTCGGTATCCTTGTTTTTTTTTCTTGGGGTGGATGTGAATGTAGACGTCAAATGCAGGCTGCGGGAAGGAAAATTTACGAGTTTTCTTTTGCGTGGATAAAGCAGAAGCAGAAGAAGAAAACTAATCAAATCGAAATAAAGACCCAGGACGAGGGAACAAAATGCGCATTTTATGATTCTAGTTGCTGTGCGAACGGAGTTATATCTCTCTTTCGCTCTCACTTGGCTCAGTGTGTGCTGTTATTTAGTTTTATAGCCAACTGACTTTGTTTGATTAATTTAAAAGCAATTTTTGGTAGCAAGTCATGTGGTAAATGAATTCAATTCAATTACAATGAAACTGTTTGTATGATCAGAGCGTACATTATGGTATGCGAAGTGAATGTGCTGTAGAGCTGGGAGGGTATTTATTTCGGTAACTGCCCTTCAATAGGTGGTGCATTTGCTGATCCAGTGAGATTGTCCCATGTTTTTCTTACTCCTTTTGGAAACGAGTTAGTGGGATTTCACTTACTTTATTCAAGATCGCTTTCACAGAAATTGAAACTGTGGAAGCGACCAAGCTTTGAAATTAAGAAATTACTTGCAAAGAAAATGGCGCCCAATAATGGGCTTCTGAGTTCAAAAAAAGCAATAGCTTTAACAAAAATTGGTGTGATAAGTACCTAATAGTAAGAAATGGCTTAATAGCTTATGACCCGTCTGCACAGGATGAGGTGTATCTGTTGGTTGTCGGACCTCAACGCTTATCCTTTATTAAAAGATGTGCCCTTCTTAGGTTGTAGAATTTACTAACAAATTTTAAATCTGATCTCGATGAAGTGTCGAATATTCTGTAGGTCTTTTTAGAGAGGGTCGTTGCACCTCCAATAAGACTGTATAAACTAAAATCTATATATATCTTAAAAAACTGGACATGAATATGCGAAGCACGCATTTAAAGAATTTGGCTATCTTGGACGTTATACCCCCTCATAGGGAAAAATATTTAAAATCCTTGGGCTAAATTGGGTAAAGAGGAATGACACCTCTTATACCTATACCATAAAAACATTTAAAACGCTGTAAAGTTCCTGAAATTTTATTAAAGAAATTTAATTTTTTTTCTAACCGAGGTGCATACAATTGGGAATATCCCAGACTCAGAGGGGCTTTCGTATGGCTGCAATCACAAGAAACCGCCCAGGGCTTGTCCGGATCGGGTTATCGAGAAGCTCTACGCGGCTGGCATTAAATAGCGAGAACCATCAGCAAAGTCCAACTAAGGCAGTAGATTTCACACCAATCTACGAGACTCTTGTTTTGATCAAGAAAAAATAAACTGGGTTACAAAGTGGGGAAAGACAAGAGCAGCAGAGGTACTACTTCAGTCCAAAATCAATATTCTAAAGTCAAGGCAATTAGACTTAGAGAGAGATCTAGTCAGACTTTCGCAAAGTAACTTTGTACCTTATAATAGAGTCACAGTGGGTGTCTGCAAGCACACGGAAGGGAAAAATCAATCTGGACAATGAAAGCCAAGATTTCAGTCCATCTCACCAGATTGAAGAGATGGTAGCAATTTCTAAACTCAAGCTCAACCGGGGTACTGGTGACCTGCCACCTGAACTGTTAAATGCAGCCGAAGAGCGTTCACCAGATCAACTCCCAGACTAAGTTGGAGCAAAGTTTGAATTGTGAATGGAACCATCGAGACTAATCACATAAACACAAATTTCCTGCGTAGGAAACCATAGAAGTTCAACTTTGGGTTACCTTATCTTCTTGATAGTTAGTACTGAGAAATAAAAGCTGCAAATCAAAGAACGATATAACCACCTCAATCGGTACAGCCGAAATTATGACTACGAGCTATGCTATGACAGAAAAAGGTGACTACAAGCTCCTCCATCAGGCAGCTGTGTGCATGTCTCATTGCGCAAAATGACGACGAATAAACAAAAAAAAAATCAAAGAAACCACAATGCTTATGAGTGCCTACCTACTAAAAAAATTCATTAACACGACTTCAGATACAAATTTCGTTGGCGATTACAATTTTGTAACATTTTCCGTCAAATTGATTTCCCCCACACACATTCTGATTTATTTCGAGACACTTCAGAGGAAGTAAAAAAATATGTTGGTCTCATCAGTGAAAAGTCACACGAACTTCAACATTCATCAAGCAGATTTGTACATTTGTAAAAAATAAATCAAAGGGGACCCGATTCCTTTGACACGAATTAACAAGTCTTTGATATACTTCCAAATGAAATTCGGTATTAAAATAATAATCGCCGTCATCCATCATTTCCTCGTCATAAGTGAGCGACGACAAACGTCAGGCAAAACCTAATTAAAAGATAAACAGCAGGATGGGGTAGGTACATTGAGTCGCATGCACTTCGTGCCTCATTTGTGTGATAAGAATGCTTCACATGACGTGCAGTCTCATTAACCTGCGCGCATTCGACTAAGCTGCCGGTTTTTAAGCTATTAACTCAAACACTTCTGTGTTCAAAAGCGAATCCACTTGCCACGCAAAGGCAAAGCCAGAACACCCACGGAGTCAAGTGCGCACCATCGGAGTACATAAAGTAAATTGTCCAGATAGGCACACATGCACATGTATATCTCCAATGAAATAAAGGAATACTCATATACCCAAAGCCATCGGGTGACTCGTCTTTAAAAGGCCACATGCTTCAGCTTCATGGTTGGCATGGTGGGTTTCGGTGAGGCTCGGCTGTGGCAACTGGCTCTCTGCGGCACCAATTGGAGTCGGTTGGATGTACGGATGGAATGACGTATGGAATGGCTATAAAACCAGCGGGAGTTGCACATGCACATACGCTTTGAAATCGACTCCATTTATACATGGCGAATGTATACCTACCTACATATCGATTGGGTTTCTTTATTCTTTTTTTTTTATCGAAATGAGTTCATCGCCATCCCTTTGGGCGTTGTTTTTTCTGTTGTTCCTTTTGAGTATAAGAACACGGAAAAAATCTGTTCCACTTACTGGATCCTTTTCCTTACGTATACCCACGTCCGACACAATGGACGCATCGTAAGATATTTTGAGTTTATTTTTTATTTTCTTTGTGAGGAGGAAATGGTCGGTATTTGGTCAAGTCTACCACTTCTCTCACCGACCCACGGATCATGACTAAAATTACAATCGAATGACTCTTGCAATAATCGAGATGATTCGGCTCTGGTTTTATTTGATAAAATATGCGAGCACATCCTGTTTGCTCGACAACACCAGCGAAATGTTTAATAAAAATCAACATTAAGCCACAATAAATATTTACGACGGCGCTAATTCGCTTTCAGTATTATAAACGGGAATATATTATTGCTGTCATTGTTTATGTGGAATTGTGTCGATTGAATTCAATTCATAGGTAGACCAGTGAAATGCCATGTGCTCATAATTCATTCCGCCGTTGCCTGCAAGTGCTGCCGATTTTATTACTCCAATTAGGTGGATTGTATACTTGGGTTAGAGCTATATAGCTATAGCATCCATGCAGGGATACGAAAGTCATGAGGCAACTTCTTGGCTTAAGGAATTCCAGAGATAAAAAAAATAATTTCCTATCTCGATGCAATCGGTCATCAAGAGGGGAGGACAATTCACAAGAGGTTCTCAGCGTCTGTAGTTTTGGAAAGTTAAACGGATGCCAAGAGGTGCTTTGAGTTACATTCCAAAGCAGGCAACCTGTAACCCAACAGCTACGATCCTTGTAATGGAAAGAGGGGATACTGATAATTATACGAATTCACAAAATGATGGCTATAGCATCAAACAAAAAGACAGAACATGGAAACTAAATTGAGCAATCCATTGACAGGAAATATTCAACCCATAGATGCGTTCTCCAATATTTCAAAGAATGGAAGCAGCACATATCCCTACCGGAGTCTATAAACGGATATCTTCGCTGTCCCGATACGAAGTGCACAAGTGGTGTCCGTATGAAATACCCGACGAGAACCAAGATTGCTTGAGCTACAAACCGCTCAGTTAGCTCAAAACCGGGCTAACTGGATTTGCTTGGATGATTGCAAGAAGAAGAAGGAGAGGAAGGAGTTTTACTTTTCTACTAAAACGTAAGGTTTTAATTGAACAAAAAAAGCGATCTTAAAACATTATTACGACTTTCGGTTTATAAGCTATGGATAATCCAAAAATCTCCTCTCTTAGTCTGCACAGTTTGCTGCACTCTCAAAGTTCCATGAGTAGTTTTGGCTAGGCGTAAGTCAGTTAGTCAAAGTCAAACTCGTTTTTGTAACGATCGATTAAATTTGAGCTCTCTGTCTCTATATTAGCCACTCTAAAATTTAGACAAATTGAAGCACAGCAAGTTAAAGTAAACAAATGGTCGATAAAACCATTCAGAGTGACATTTGTGGTAAAGTGTTATAAACTGTTGCAATTGTTGTGTTCCTAGCGTCTTCATTTGATTCAATGTTCTTCTAGTTACTGCATTTTACTAGCAGTGTCATGATCCCATCTTCAAGTAAGGTGGTAGCATGTATTATATCTACTACCAAAAGTCACTTCTACACATGGAATCAATACCCAGCATGAATCGTAGAAGCGTCAAGAACCTTGTAGTTGTTAATGAAAATTATAAAACATTCATTCAATAAAAACAAAAAAAAACAAACTAAAGAGAAAATGTTGTTTTTATAACTAAAGTTAACTTAAATTGGATTGGCGTTTGCCTCTCGCCTAAGATTTTCAGATAAACGCCGTAATGTACACAAACAATTAGCAAAAAATATAACCAACAATTAAATGGCCAATCATTTTACTGCTTTCGTGTTATATACCTTTGTGCAAATTAGATATTTTTCTGCTACTGTGATCTACATATAGATAGTTAAAAAAGATAGATAGATTGATTTGATAGCGTAAGTAATTTGGTACTTCCTCTGTAGTTGAGTACAATGGCAGCTCACTGCCAGAGGCAAACTCTGTTTATTAAGAATTTATTTAGAAGATCTTGCCTTGCAGCAACCATTAGCGAAATTCACTAATCTGTAGCTTAATCTGAGGCAGTGAAAGTATTAAGTCTTAAGTTTCGATTAAATAGGTTATCGGCATGAGTAATTGCTTTCAAATAAGTATTAAACTATTGCTTGTAACTATTTTCTATGCCAAGAAAATCGTTTCGAGGAAATAATTTACTACCATAATAGATTTCTTTAAAAATTGTAATAACTAAATATGAAATAATTCGAGCCTCGCGCGATATTCAATTCACAGTCCCGTCAGTCTACTTTACCAACTGCTTTTGTTCGCCGGTTTACATCGGTTGATGTGATCGCATTTGTTGAAACCATCTCACCCGTTAATGTGAATGTGAATAATATATAAACGGTCTAAGATCTTCATACTCAGATAAAATAGGTTTTAAAAATCACAGAATATAAACATTTTTCCAAAGCAACTGGTCAATAATTCCATTTTTAAGAAAGTCAAAGCTGCCAAGTTGACCACCCGCCACCCAGCAGCTAAAACCACATTTTTGCCAATTCTCTTAATAGCGTCAGTTGAATTGTAGATCAAATGCGTCTTTACTATTGTAGACCAAAAAGATCGCGCTTAAAATACATTAATCATGTGAAAACCGTCTAAGATCTATTTCAGTCGAAACGTAAAGTTGTCATTTGCGTCCCAAACTTCAACCTGAAAACTCCGATATCATGGCTGTTGACGTGGTAAACTCGTGTGTCACACGCGAGGGCCTTGCTTCACAACTCTTACCCCTTTCTGATGGCGCCTAGAGCAGCCACCAAGAATTATAAAAAAATAAAATAAACGCTCACCTTCAATCGCATAAGTGCTTCAACTTCAGCTCCATCAAGCATCAGTTGAAATTGAAGACCGCGCACCAAAGACACAAATGCCCGATTCGATTCAAAATCTGCATGCAACCATCCAACAGTCTCACGGTCCAAAGTCTGACTCTGGGTATGTTGCTCTTTTATTTTCAAACAAACTTTATTGTTTGATAACGCCGTCGAGAAAGGTCATGTGTCATAAAGCGACACCGAAAATAAACCGCAAACCCGTCGTATCTGTGCTTACTTTTGAGGGAAAATCATAAATCAATCAATGCGAAGGAATTGCGACACGAGAACCAACCGCCCCGAAGAACTCTCATTTATAAATCATTCTTTATGATTGTTATTGGCATTTATACAGTGAATAAACAACAACCATATACGGTCGACAAACAAACAAAACTTGCGCACACACCGAAATAAAACCGAATGATGATGCGGTGATGAATTTTATTGCGCACATTCATCTGCAGAGTACGTAGCCGAATTCCACATTAAAACGCTGCCGAGGTTATGTTATCGAAAGAAAAACCGTTTACACTAGTTACACTTGACTTGAGGCCGAAAATTGCTTATGATTCTATTTGTGGCATCGATGACCCCTCTCTCGGAGTAAATTGTATCTTCTTCAAAATGAGCCCTCGCAGTTGCACCCAATGGCAGTAGTACACTTTCTCCAGCAACTTATACGACGGTACTAAAACGCCCGCGCTGTAAATGCAGTGATTTTCGTGAGGGAATACAATAATTTCCAGAGAAAAGAATATATCTCGATGCTTTGACTCTGCCTGATGGTGTGTTATGTGTTCTGGTTGACTATTGCCATGGGAAGAGGGGTCCACAGGAGGACCGGTTACTGTGTGCGTGCGGAAGAGCTCCATATACCTATACGTATCCCCATATGACCGCGGACTCCATCAAAACCATTTTGTGTAGGGCATTGTTGAGCTTTGCTATAGAGGTATTTGGTGTTCGTGGCTCCGATGATGGAGAACGACGGAGAAGTCATCATCGCTTGTGTATGGCGGGTATAAATCGGTTTTCTCAGTTTTATTGCCGTCGAGTTGAGTGGCAATTTCCAAGCGATATATGTGCACGGAGATACCACCAGGCATTGGGGATGTGAGCGACAGTGCACTTGTGTATGAATGCAATTGCTTACCTCATTGGCAGGGGAGCACGCAGAGATAACCTCTGAAGCTCGTATCGTTTCGCGTTTGAACATGGCTTTATTGATTTACAGTGCTTAATTACTGGGTTCAATAAATGTAGTGCTGCTCGTGAATTATTATCTACCGTAAAGTCATAAAGTGGCGATCGGTCATGGTCTGGCTATAACTCAGAGACGAGGTTAAAGAACGAACTAAATATTGATATGTGTCAGTAAGTATGAGTTGGATGGCAGGCTTCAAAACACCGAACAGGTGGGCCCAAGAGGGTGCAGCAATTGTGGTTGAAGTGTTCGCAAGGTCGAGGGGATGAAAGCGCATGCCACGCTTGTGAGAGGGCACCGATATTTAGTACACTCTGCACAGCTGTGAGTGAGTTGCCGAAATAGCTATGCTAGTTATTAGCGTGATCATCTATAAGTTCATAGTGTCCAAACTTTCAAAAAGTACCAGTACCGCAGATATATACCCCAAAACCAAATCCAGGTAGGACTCTGCTAAGTCTTCTCTTGAATTACACGGTAGGCCTAAAGAATAAATTGTTGGCACAGAATGCCCGTGGATGCCGCTGGCCAAACCCTTCACAACAATTCGTGGGTGCGTGCTATTATTTTCTTAGGAAAAATGTGCCCAAGTCTATTCACGAAACCTCATACTCAGATAAAGTAGGTTTTAAAAATCACAAGATTTTTTCAAACCAACTGGGCTTGGTCAGTAAATTCTAAGAAGAACTGGATACCGAATCGACCTACAATCTCTTATAAATGCGTTAAAGTCAACAGCCGACCTCACCATTCGAAGAAAGTCAAAGTTGCCAGGTTGGCCATCCGCCACCCAGTAGCTAAATCCAAAACGTCAGTGGAATTGTAGATCAAATGCGTCTTTACTATTGTTGACCAAAGCGATCGCGATTACAAAGCGCGCTTAAATGGATGCAATGAGCGTTGTATCCGAAACGATTCCCCCGCAGATTTAATTCATAGTTCGAAGTAGACCCCATATACCTACATCAATAAAAGTGCCTCTTGGCGACCATGCAGAGAGCTAATGGCTCTGTTCATCAAACTTTCAAAACTATACTAATATTTTCGTACTTTCGCGTACTTTTGCGGAAATCTTGTCATTCAACATCAAATTTTCAAAGTGAAATTTCAACAGAAATCTAAGGGCAAGTCGCAAAATTTCAACAATGGCCTGAATAGGTCTAGGTATACGATTAAGTTTAAAATTGACAGGTTGATAATATTACCTTAGCGAAACTTTTAAGAATTTGCCTCCCAAGACTCCATACTACCGACTGTGGAGGACGACTCGGCTGGACTTGGAGATGTTTTCTTCGAGGAATGGCTCCATTTAACATAGAAATTAGAAAACTTCCCGTGAAATTACCAACTTTATGAAGAAGGTAGGTGATTCTTGTAGGCTTAATATTTTCCAACATAAATATGCCTGATTGACTTTTAAGTTGATGAGTTTTATGCAAAAAATCTAAGTGCAAGAAAGTCAAACCGAAATGCTCCCACTGCAACATTCAAACTCAAATACAGGGTGCCCATTTATTTGCATACCAATTTGCTCAAATGGACTATTTTCGACAGTATTGACGATAAAAATTTGGCAATCTCTACATCTCTACATCTCTACATATATCTCTACATCTCTACATATAAATAAAATTGGTGTAGTTCTGTTCGACTAAAATTGAAATTGACTGCATGTCTTTAAATGCAAAAATCTTAGAAGTTGCTGAATATATTCTGGTGAATTTTTCACAGGCTTATAGAGGATACTTAGGCCTACAATCTCCACTTTTTCTTAACTCTATATCTCTATAAATTCCGGAAAAAATTGGACAAGAGTAATTTTTTTTTTCGTTTCGCTTCGATTTTTTCTTTGCAACGCTTTGCGTTCGAAAATACCGGGAGCATTTAAATATACTAAGTACCAGCTTATAAAGGACATCTGCAAGTACAATTTAGGATATCCATTATCTCGATAACTTAAAAGGTTTTTAAATAAATAGGCAAAATTTGAAATATTTCTACGATTTTCACCTGGGTTAGTGGATACGCACTTCATACTCAAATCAAACATACTAAACGCGCAAAATATTGACATCTCTTTTAACCTTTATTACCCCTGTGACGGAGAGGAAGACAGACAGAGGCAGTTGCTGTTTGTTTTGCTAAGAAAAAAAGAAAGCCAACAAAAGAAATGTCAAATATGTAGGGGAGCAGTGTTCATATATCGTGGGATTTATCCCTTTTCGTGGGAATTTCGATGTCCGAAAAGACTTCCGTGGATAAAGGGATAATGCACCAAATCGTGGGAATTTCGGAAATCTAACAAAAAAACATTCAAACTATAAATTTTTGGTGAAATTCTACCACAACACCTGTATTTCAACATGATTATCAGTACACTGACTGTCCATAAAAAACAGCTCATGTAAATCGTCTTCTATAAAAATTTTCTGGTACAAAAAAAAAATCATAGCAGTGTTACAAACTGCGGTTTTTATTCTAAAGGTTAATTTAACTTGATTTTCTTTCCGTGTAATACAAATTTTACTTTCAAAAACTGGATTTTAACGCAAAAAATATCGTGGGATTTGAAAAGGGAATTTGAGTACAGTGAAAAGGGAAACATTACCACGCTTCGTGGGATAAATGAAGAGAGATTACTAATAACACTGTAAGGGGAGGTTTGTTTAACTCTGTTTTGTTTACAAAAAAAAAGTATCTATTATCTACTCCTGTGACGGAGAGAGAGACAGACAGATGCAGTTTGGTTTGCTAAGAAAAAAATGAAATCCCGCAAAAGAAATGTCAAATCGTAACGGTAATAAGAAGGGAAACGATTTATTCTGTGGAGTGTGCATGTGCAGTGGTAAGAATAAGAACTATTTTCTACTCTCTGCTCTGCAAAAACGGAGGTGTGTATGTGTATAGCCTATTAAGTAGGAAGGAGAGAGATGGCATCTCATTAAATGTTTATCCAAGCCTAAAGCGACCTATACACCTCTCATGCTTGCATGTCAATTATAAGCATACACACACGCAAATTGCGAAGAAGAAAAGATAACTAAAACAAAAAAAATGATGAAACGAATTTGGTGCCATTAAGCAGTGGACTTTAATGCGAGAATTCGGTATTTTCTATGTGTATTTGACAATTTTTTTTATTTAATCAAAACGTCCACAAATATTAAACAAGTTCAATACGAAACACAAAACCAGAGACAATACTCACTCTCAAATCAAACATACTAACCGCGCGATATATTTACATCTCTTTTAACCTTATTTTACTCCTGTACGGAAGAGGGAGACAGACAGAGGCAGTGTGCTGTTTGTTTGTTAAAAAAGGAAAAGAAAAAACAATAAAAGAAATGTCAAATGTATCAGTGATACTAGATGGTGGGTAATTACCCAATTCGCGGGTATTTTGCCTTTCAAAAAAAGCTAAAAGAGCGATCAAGGGCAGTAAATTAGCCGCTCGAGTTTTTAAATAGCATTACAGCCCATGGCCTTGCTGCTCATAAAGTTGAAGTTCCCGTTATGTTGCTTCGCAATTTGAATCCCCCCAAGCTTTGTAATGGAACCAGATTGAGAGTGATAACAGGCACTTCGAGACTTTACAGTAGAGTTGTTGTTATCGCGTGCTGAAAATTGTACTTTACTATGCTTTGCTGAGATCGAACCTCAAAAAAACACGTCTATCGTTAGAGAAAAACTTTATTGATGCGTTCATTTTAACTGGGTGTGGTAAAGGAGAAACGGTCTTTATAACAAGAATACCTGCACATAATTCCCAGCAGTTATTCATTTCAGTTTAAACGGATTCAATTTCCTATTAATGTTTGTTCTTCCATGACAACTAATAAGTCACAGGCTCAAACTTTAAGAAAATCGGGAGTTGATAAGAAAGAATTGCTTCACGCACGGGCAGTTATATGTAGCGTGCTCCAGGGTAATTAATGCAGGAAATATCACTATCTTCGCCGATAGAAACAAAACCGCTAACATAGTATACAAAGAAGTGTTACATTAATAAAAAAAAAGTGAGTTAAACATTATAAAATTATTTTCTTTCATTTTCATTGTCCACTCAGACTCAGTCTTCGCGAGGTTTTTTTTGGATCGGGTTCAAGTCCCTCACTATTGAAGAAGGCTTCCTCACTTTATACCTCTACAATGTATTTCGAGGATTTTTTGATTTTTCCTTCCAGCGATTTTCAAAAGAAATACATTTTTATGTCCCCTAGAAGACAGTAAATTTCTTTACTTTTTTTCCCATCAACTGTTCTGAAACCACATTTTACACGGGCGAAGCCGGGCGGGTACAGCTAGTCTATATATATAAAAGAAAGTGACGTTAGTTACTACGCTTATAACTCAAGAACGCCTGGACCGATTTCGATGATTCGCATCAATTCGGACTGGTCTCCGGCCAAACAAGAAGAATATCCAAGAAAATTCCAGAAAAATTCCCGAAAAAAAAAATTATGATGAAAATTAATTTTCCCATACATTTTGTATGGAGCGATTTTACGACGCCATTTTCATGATAGATGACGTTTATGTTTACTTTACGTTGTGACAATTTCTTTTTTTTACAATTTTTTGCGACAATTATTTTTGTACCAAATTTGTGTGACAATTGTTTTTGTACCAATTTTGTTTTGTCACACATTAAAAACAAACATGATTTCAAATGCCGGTTCCGGTATTGCCAGTATATGGCGTTTTGTGCATCAAATTTTGACAGCTGATTGATTTGCACAGTCTTTCTCTACTATTGTGTGTGCTCTGCAGACGTGCGTTGCGATTTGTCAAAAAATGTTTAAGTGTTATTAAATTTTTATCAGCTTTCAACAGTTATTGTAATTCAATTTGATTTAATACATTGTTTTGAAACGATTTTTTATGACTCTTCACGCGTGTTCACAGATAGGAAATCTAAAAGCGAATTTAATTTTCAAAATTTGCGGCAAAATTGGGCAGGAGCGCTGGAGCTTAGTTTATGAACAACATTTGTGTAAGGTAAGGTGATAGTCATTTTGTAATAGTCAAATACTTAAGGTGATCACAAAACAACTGTACAAATTTGGCATCGCTTTGTTATTTCAAAGCATAGTTTTGTTGTCAGTTGTCATTTGCACCAAAAATTCAAGGTAGGCTTGAATAATCTTAATATTAAAAATGCGAAAGTCAGATTGTTTCCTTTTCACGGGCGCAAACCAATTTTCTACAAATTTTGATACCTAAAGGGATAGATGGAACCTCTGAGAATGACAGGCTACTTTTTGTCGCGAAGACAAAACGTGAAGAGGATGAAGTTTCTAAAGTTAGGGATAATAAAATTCATCATGGGTATCTATACTTTTGGTAAGAAATAAATATATTATTGCTGCGTATTTTACCAATGAATTTAAATCTGTAGCGCTGATTGGTTGGATTGAAAGATAGGATAGTTTTGGACCCGATAAGTGGGGGTGGTGTTGTTGATATGAATATTTTAATTGAGTTACTCGAAGTACTATAATTCTACGCAGACGAAGTTGCGGGTACCAGCTAGTTGATCAATAAAAACCTTCGCTTATATCCATGAAGGGTTTCGGCTAAATATTTAAAAACTTCGCCGGGATTTTTCACTCCAAGTTTATAGGAATTTTAAGGCTAGGTATAAGAAATTTCAAATGAGCTGCCTTTTCATTTTTTCGTATTCAAATTTACGGGGCCACCCTTTGTATACTACAAACAAGATGATGCATTGAAAAATATGACATTAAGGTCTTAATATAGCCAAATTAAACCTTGAGGTAGTTAGGGATGGCGATGGGCCCGCTTAGGTTTCTGGTCTTTACCACATTAGGACATCCATTAAGTAAGCAACATTTCTTTGAGTAAATTTCAGTCCCGTTTGCGTTGGAAGAGTAAATCTAACCTATGATTTCTGTACATCGGAATTGCTAAGATCATAAAGTGCGAATGAGCCGCTTTAGAAATCGATTATTGTCACCAATAATGATCTGACTTCTGACCTTAAGAGTCGTCCATTCAACCAAACCAGTAGAGGAAAAGGCCCCACCAATATAGTTAGGCTAAGTCTCTGTCACAGGAGTTCACAATCAGAATTCATCTAAATCTCTCATTTCACATCCACCACCAGCGTGAGACCTACCTATATAAAAAAAATTAAATTGCTCATATTTTAAGTAAATTTAAATACTGTGAATGACTTCTGGCTTTTGAATTTCTTTGCTGAACGTGTTAATCCGAATGCGACAATAAATCATTCGAGTGTCACTTCGAATCATGTTTAGCTCACATGAGTGCGGTGGTAATCAATTTGTTTTATTCTTATTAGGTGACTTTTATTATTCATTTTATTTGCAGTTGTAGTTATTGATATATAAATTTATTTATCAACATCATTAAAAGTCAGCTAATAATAATCCTTTAGTTATAAACGAAGATACAATTCGTTTTCTTTTTTGTTTAGTTACAAAAGTTGCTTTTACGTAGTGAGCTGCTTAGAGATCTCGACTAATTGCTGTGCCAATATCAGTAATTGCATTTAAAGGTCTTGAATGCTTTGCATTCGAAATCGTGTACTCTGATGAAGATATGAAATAATAAATAACGATTGTTAGATATGCAATTATCGTAATTGGCAATGGCTACCGTGCTGGCGCAGTGAATATAAAATTATAATTAATTCAAAATAAATGCCGTTTTATGACGCTCTCGTATCTATAACTTCATAATGGACTTAAAATATTCCAAAGTAGTTATTAAATACCATAAAATGTGTAATCATCGTAAAATAACAAGGACCGCCTACACTAGGGATATTGTTTTTAAACATATCAAGTGGTCATTAGAAGTATTTTTGCTAAGCTAATTAGCATCCGGATTTTTATTTATGTATCTAAAATAGTTTGAGCGACTCATAAGCAGTTTCGGAGAGCACGGTACGTATTTCGAGATTATCATTATTATTTATTGTAATCGAAGGCTATTCGGACCGGCGCGCGTTGATATAATATGTACTCGTATACTCGCTCTGAATGTGCTAGCAACCTTGAACGGATTATTCACACTATGACCCTAAAAAAGCTCGTGTAGAAATCGTTGGTTACTCCCCTAGCCACGTATTTATCAGCCTTCGCTATATCGTCCATATGGCGGGATTGCAATGATGGGGGTGCTTTCACTTACATTTTCGATTGAATAAAATGCGGGCGCCTCGATTCGATGGATGGTGCGCAGAACTTCTGAGCAAGAGGTTTCAGTTTCTATCTTCGGAAAAACACACAAATTGCATGTTCAAAAACGGCGCTCAAACGCTAATTGTTTTTCCCATCCCACCGGGACAACAGCCACTTAAGCAGGCAAATCTTGAGACCTTGCGAATGTCTGACAAACATCCGAGAATATATTAATGGCTCAAATGAGCTTCTCAAATCAGCCGTTTGGATTCGGAACAAAATTGATTCTGTGAAGCCAATTTTCTTTTACGAAGACGAGCCAATTTTCTTTTACGAAGACGAGTATCAAAGATCGTACTTTTTTTTAATTTATTTGTATATTGAGGGAGTCACTATCTGTTGTGTTCTAGTTGGAGATAAGGGATTGTCGGCCAGCATCACCGCATTAAAAATGTCTTCGATATATAATGCAAAAAGAAGCGGCCTTTACATTCAATCATGTGGTACTCCTCCTGTTGCGTTAAACCAGTCCAGAAGCATCACATCCATTCCACGGAGTTGCAAAAGTTCTTTTTTAGTAAGCTTTGTAGAAATATCAAGTAATGACAGTTTGAAGATAAATGCTTTCAGGTTTTCACAGCTTTACAGTCCACAAAAACCTTAAAAGGCCCCAGAGGCCGGCTGTTTATGTTCATGTAGGTATAACAGATATTGTTTCCTTTCTTTGGGTAGCTGACATTCTGGCAGTCCTTAATTCACCACAGTAAAACGACTCATAGCTTCGGGTGCGTTGAAATTTCGGTTAAATGCTGTTAGTTATTAACACAATTGTACAAAAAATTCTATGCCAAATTGTACATTCAAAGATCTCGCAAATTAGAAACAGCTATAAATTTGAAAGCTTGGACTTTCATAAAATAAAATCCAAAAATGACCTCAAATATTTTATGGAAACATGAGTGATATACCCTACGCAATAGCTCAACTAGTGCGACCATGGTACGTTCATCATTACTATTATTATTTGTTGGTTTTATTTTAAATTGTTCTGAATCAAATAGTTCTGTAGGAGTTTAGGCCCTTTGGGGAGGAAGGCAATTGTTGTTCAAAGGAAGTTATAGCTTAAAGATGGAAGTTTTCAGGCAAGTTCCTGAATCAATTAGTCGAACTTTACTTTGTAAAATACAGAATTGGATACCTTCATGAACTGGGTACCGTCATGTACTACACTACGGCAGACCTAGGAAAAATCTAGGAAATCCTTCGACACACTTTACTTTTTCTGCGATTTAAAGGTTGCTTTTATAACGTGAAAGAGATGCGCAGTACAGAGTCATGTCTAGTTCTGGCATGGCTGCCAAACTTGTCTGTTTGCGCAGGATGATAAAGGTTGGCAATAAGTAACAACGCACGATGAAATTATCGCTGAGATCAAGCTATCAAGCAACAAATTGTTCTTTCCAATCGCTGTTTTTATGGGCCTAGGAGGCAATTGAGCCTTCGCGCGAGCAACTAAGCAGTTCCCCATAGCAATCTCATGAACACATCAACAAAATGACCTGCTTTGACAGCAGCATCTAAACTCTACTCTTGATAAACACTCAGAAATAATCTCAGAAGTCCCAATTGAGTGTACCTACAGTTGCTATAATTCCGCGCTGAAGGCATCACTTTCCTTCGCTTTGGTGCTGAGAAAATTGTTCAATAAAACACGCGTCCCCCTCGCATCGATCAATATATCGATCGGTTTTACTAATGAGCACATTATGCGCATCCGATGAATGTCAATTAACAACAACACCTCTGCATTCGTAAGGGTTGATGATACCAATAAATTTGATTGCTGTTTATATATCAACTATATAGGTACCTGTGTTTAATGATGTTTTTTTTTTATTGCTTACGCAATGCTGTACAGTAAAACTTGCCTTTTGGTATGACTGGGGCTTCCGTCAAGTGATGCACACACACAAACTCATATAAACCATTTATGCACATCAAAATCCAACGACCAACTAATTGACATCAATAAAGCATACTGATTTTATTTGCTCAGCCGTAGTGTATATGCGACTGTATGCGCATATAAAAATCCATGTTATCAAAACTATCAATAAAATCAGTTTTTACTGCCAAATTAAACGATGTACACAAATTATAACGTATATACGTCGCATATTCATGCATGCATGTCAAATAACACTATGTGACTGTCAGAAGGCGTACACACGTCACTCTTCACTCACTCTGTCCGTATAATAGCAATAAAACAAAGTAAGCACGAGCGAGCGCGTTGCACAATAAAATCCGCTCGACAGCGCATAATTAGACATCTCGAACTCGAACCCATTCATGCGACACATTAAATTCACCCAAATATGCCGAATGGCGGAAAATTGTAAAATCTAGGATGGTATCAGCTCACCAGAACTGCGAGATCGTGTGCGAATGTCGGTGCCGGATGGAGATTTTGCAACAAAATGGTTGTTCGTTTGGGGGAAATTTGCATATAAATTCAATGCAAGTCGACAAAGGACAAGGACTAGAATGGAACATTCCATGTTTGATGACGGTGTATGTCTCTGCACAGCCATTGGACGAAGAGGGCGAACAAAAAGGAAAATGTACGTTAAAAATATCCCGCAGCGATGGCTTTGCCCGGGGGAGAGTGAAACTCGTAAAACTCGCAGCAAGGATAATACATATTTGCATGTAAATTATCCCGACTTTTTATGGCGCTTTATTTACTTGGGGTCGTCATCGTCAGCACTGTTGTCGTATCTCGATGGACGGGAGAGCTGTGAACCCTATTATGGGATACATTTGAATAGCGCGCAAGTTCATATAAGCGGAGTTTCGATAGGGCGAACGCAGTACATAGTATGCGTATGGTGTTGCCAGCTAGACGAAAGTAGCGCCCATAAACTTTTTTAAAGAAAACTGGAGTAAAATCGGAAAAGTGTCAAAAGACTGACGGACTCTTGGAGATTGCCTTGACCAGTAAGCGTTACGATTTTTCAATCCCACAAACGAGGGACTTTGAACACACTCGTGCAAATCTGTGTAATAGCTAATGGCGGTTGAACAGTACACGACTAATCTAACCAACTCTGTTCAATTTGGCATAATGAAATTATTTGTCCCCTAAAGTCGACTGGATTCGCTTGGACTAAATATCACTTGAACGTTAAAGGTGGATTGGTCGGTCGCTTCACTTATTTCTAGTTAGCCATGCAATCAAAATGTAAAAAAAATATTATTATTAAGCGAAGAATTTTGAAAATTTTCAAAAATTGTAAGCTAAAAGTTCTTGCTTTTAACTTTTACTTTTTTATAACAACAACTCATTCTCTGGTTTTCAAGAATCAAGTTTTCAACTTTTTCTTATTTCCTTACATCATTGGCAACAATTTCATTCCTAAATCAAAAATACTGATATTTGGGTGAATTTTAACGAAAATCGTTGGCATTACGTTTTGTTTTCAGAGTGTACTCAAGATTGTTCCATTGTTGATCTTAAATTTTGCAATTCAAGATATCCCCAGCCACATGCCAACGGACAGTCAAGCAGCACTTACAGCTCTAACCTTTCTCCCAATCAGTCCCCCACTGCTTGAAATCACAGAGAAATATAGTTAAGCTCTGGTAGCTACCGGAACATTAGGACGTCGAAAAAAAAACTAGTAGCCGGTAAGAAACAGCTCTGCCCAATTTCCCACTGGTTGAAAAATGCTCCATACTATTGAGAAGTTTCACAGTAAATCAAGAAAACATAAGAACTTGAAAATGGGTTCTAAAAGAGGGACTTACAGGTCACTGCCAGCTTCGATGTGACTTACACAAAATAGCTGTCAATTCAGAGAGCGATTGTCATCTCTGCATGGTAGACATGGGAATGCTGGTCTTGTTCTTCATGACGAGCTGCAAGACATCCAACCGAAATTTGTAAGAATAATTCTACATTTTTAAATTTTACATCCAAACTGTCTAATTGAAGATCTTTCTGTTCACAGTGACTTCTGTTAACTGCCGGCTTTGAAACGAATTGATTCTTTTTTAGTTTTACTTAGAAACGAGCTTGTTACCGAATGTGAGGCTAGTTTTAAAGTGAAACTGTTGGGGAGAATTTGCAACACTCCAGTCCCAAGTCCACTCTTCTGATTTGTTTAACCCCCTGATGCTCGCCCTTATCCAAAGCATCGAACACATGGCATTTTACTTATTTTTATAACTGATTTTCGTTCTAGCATCCGCTTGACAATTTGTGCCAAATTTATAGCAAACAGAGTCAGATTATGGAGGGAGGTGATGTTGGACCCATCTACTTCATCGAGGCGATCACGCTTTCGATCTGGCAACACCAACCATTAAGCTTATGGTAATTCTGCCTCCGCAGATTAAAGTGTCACAATGCACTTTATGATTTAGGTAGATGGGATGTGGGATAGGATACATACACACAACGGCTCAATCTCCAATTCAAATGAAGTTTTTGTGCTCTGGCTTTTGGCTTGTGATGTGCGTTTTCTGGGTTCATCTCGGTGGAATTTAATGCAAAAAGCGCTAGGGGGAGGCCAGTAAAATGCGCACACAAAAACACTGTTCTTTTACGACCAAGGGACATAATTAGATTTTTTCTTTTTTTTGTTGTCGCCATTGGATTCTTTCTTGTATTCCCCAGCATCTCTCGGATTTCACTTTAAATACCTTTACCTCCATTAATTCAATGTGAATTAAGAAAATGGACTCAATCGAGATGGGTATCTCTGGTGGTGCGGCCAGAGAACCAAACCTGATTTTCAACGTCCACCCGGGAATTAATTAAATCCCCAAAAGCCGTAGGTGTAGGTAGGTATTTTTTTTTAAACTTTGGAGGTGGTGTGGAGTTTTTTTCGTCGACGACGATATTAGCCAATGCCCGATTCATTGTTCAAAGCCTTTGTTATGGGCTGTTGAAGCAGAACAACCACCTTTTGGTAGAGGAAACCAATTTTGAGTTGGGTTGCGTCTCGCCTTGGAGTCAAAACCAGATATTTATGTACCTTCAGCAGTTTTAATGGCTTTCTTTAAATCGTTATCCGGAATACAATGTGTCGCGCGGGGAAGGTAATTTGAGCGGTGAGATGCTGTCGAGATATTTTCTTCTCTTGCTCCTTGTGAATGCGTGTGTCTGTGTATGTGGTGAATGGAAAGAAGGGTATAATTTATGTAAATGCGTTTCTGGTCAACTTGTGGTAAAAAAAGAAACGACTGCGACGACGATGACGGAGACAAGGCTAATGGTAATGGTGGTTATTGGGAAAAATGGACGTGACATGGGTCCGCTTCAATTACAAAGGAATAAATTTTACTTCCATCTGACAGATGACATTAAAACTATAAAAGTAATGGTTGCCAGCGGATTGTGAGTGGAAACCAGTCGCATTCGGTTACAAGTTTCTCGCAATGGAATCAGGGCCAGCTATGAGGTATGTGCGCCATTTTGAGGAAGGACATGTTTGCTGATGGTTAAAAAAAAAAATGGTCTTACCCCATCTAAATAGTTGGTCAGTTTAATTATTTTTGCTAAATTTAGCAAGCAGCTCGTCACATGAGTTGAGTAGTTGCAAATTGAACCAATTACTCACTACTTTGGCGTTTACTGTCCCATAAAGGTGAAGGCCATCAAAGTTAGTGCGCCTTTTACAGGTTTAGCGAACTCCCAAGCCACTTAGTTTTACTTATGTTTTAGCCAGTCGTCGTGGATTAGATATAACAGTCAACTGGAGTCATGAGCACACGTGTAGTTAATTGTTGTGAAATGGAGCATCAGATTCGCAGTGTCAGACAGACAGAGAATACGTACGCGTGTTCTGTTGGTATTTGCAAACTGTGTACAGCGGGATTTTGTTATTTTTGTTCAGCTCACTGTGATTTAAATAATTTTTGAGTCGCCGGCACTAAAATTGATATTTGGTTAATTAAGGATTCCCATTTCTTAGTCCGCTTAATGGAAATTCTCAGTTCTTTTGAGTTGGTCCCTATTGCTATTCAGATCATCATTCAAACCAACGATCGTACGAAGAATTTTTCTTTCAAGACCGAAGATATTTTCAGCCCCATTTGGCGCATTTTTCAGATCCATAAAGTAGGTCTTGGCTCATAAGGGTTTTATATTCAGTCTCTTATTTCCCAATGAAAGGTCAGTTCTAAACCTAACCTACAAAATCGGTTGCGGGTGTAGGATGCTCTAGTGAACCCTCCCTCTCAGTCGATCCCTCACTAGCCTATTTTGAGTTCGAAAAAGCTGCAGATCACTTAGGAGCCGAAACTCATCGTTGGAAGCCTAAGTCTAGAGTCTTAAAAAGCGCAAAAACTACCAAACACCCCAACAACCAATGGTCTTCGTCGTCCGTCCCAGTATCGTCTGACATGATCAATCAACAATGGTTGTGACGAATGTTTTGCAGAGACCAAATGACAGAAGATGAACATGCTTCGATGCCACAGCAAGAGCTCAGTATCGAGCCAGAAGAAGGCTTCTTCTGGATCCTGTGTACAAAAAAAAAAGGCCTAAGCGCTGGTCACAGATTTATCAACACCCGGACTTGAACACCCTGAGGTAAACCCAAACAACGATGCATACTACGAGTATGAATCCGAGAAGACAACCACCATTTATTCAAGAAGTCCGAAGATAAAAACTTAAAGCAGGACTGCTTCATCCAATATAAAATAGATGGGCTAAGCTAAGAGCTTAAGAAGGACAGGCCCGCTAACTCCTCAAATACGAGGCTTATATTTAGGCCGAATGCACGACATCACCAATCAAGCTTCCTATGTCCGACCTACAAAAATTACAATTGTATATTTGCCGGAGCTATTCACTCACATTCCTGCTTAACGTCGAATATAAGGTCCCGTTAGGCGTATCTACTGCTTAAATGTCTCAAACCGTTCTGCAACACACCAATCGGAACGTAACCAATGTGCTTTGCGAGATCATCAATAGACGACCAAATTTTCAGAATTATCCACAAGCACTGAAAAACAACTCCATTATCTTTTTATCGACTTCAAAGGCGCATGTAATGGTGTTAATCGGCAGTAGCTGTCGAAGACTATTCAAGTCGATAGACTTTAAGGACTTCGGTTGCTTTTCTCAATTAAAACAAAAAACCAAAAATTGTTAAGCGAATGTTGAGTTTACCAAAGCTTAAAGTTCTTGAACTATAATTTTTTACTGGGGATGGCGATGGGCCTGGTCTTTTGTAATGATCTCACAACCTCACTGAACCTAACTTAACCTATTATTTTCCATACCTACCAAGAACTCGTTTTTAAGTTTTCAAGAATCAAGTCATTCAGCGTAAGAGTAATATGCTTTCCATAACTATCTTCTCAGTCATTGTCAACACTTGCATTCTTGAATCAAAAATGTTTGTATTTGGGGTCACAACCAACGAAAATTATTGACGTAGCATGTGTAGGAAAGGCGAGCGGGTCAAATGAAACAACTTGAGACGTGCTACTTACGACAGTTTATTGAGAAAACGCGAAAATTGACATGACGGGTTCCATTTATACATTCATATGAAGCGGTACGCTTATGTAAAAGAAATGAGATAGCGTGAGCATCATACGATAGGACAATAGTTTCTTACTTTCGGTTAATATTTACTTCTGACAATATTAAGTATGTGTTATAAATACGAGAACACTTACAGTAGTGTACAAAAAAAATGCCTACACATGTAAATTCTTGGATTTTCAAAGTTTTTTCTACTATTTGGATCAAACTTCTCGCGTGACGCGTTTGTATGTGTATTTCAGCCATGTCGGACAAGTAGCCGCATTTAAAAATATGTACTCTATTCAAACTTCAAGCTTTATCTGAAAACTTCAATTATAACCGCGACTTGCAGCTTGCTTCAATCCTCTCTTTTCGTCTGATATTTTGAAGGTCACCTGTCATGTGGTTACACCGGGCCCAGGCCATGGTTCTAACTTCTAAGTCATACCACCTTTTTAACGCGATAGAAATAAAATACGACATCATTGTATTGACTACGGCAAGCATGACCATATGTTTTTATTTTTGCGTAAGATCACAACAAACGAAGCACAAGCGAACGTGTTGCATGTTCAATTTTCGATTAGTTCCACCAAATCACAGACGGCGGAAGACTTTTTCATTACAAATTTCCAAAGAAAAGCCGTGCCCCAGACTGTCGGACTTGGAAGCCTAATGCACGCGCACCTACTACAGGAACTGTTCCAAGAATTACACGCCAGGCCCGCACTCAATGCTGTCTAAATATCATCTTGCGGGATAATTACAATTCCACACTCATGATTCAAAGTCATTGGACTCCAAGTCGATACCCGAGTACCCAACCCCAACCCCAACCTCACATGTGGATGCTGCAATGCTGCCTTTGCGACAATTATACCGCAAAGTCTGGTGCAAATGCAATTAAAAGCGAAGACGCTAAGTGGGAAAAAAAGCAGAATATTGTGTCACCCCAGATGATTGCTCCCAACAGCTCTTGCATACATATTTTGATATTTCTGCCATAAATAAAACGCCTTTTATTGCCGGGCGAAAATATTATCTGCGAATTTATTTGTTGAAAAATTGGAATCGCTTTTCCCACTGCGCCTTTTTGGGCAGAAACGCATCCATTTCATGGTATGGGCTGGTGAAATGTAATTTCCGCTAGATTGAGTTTTTCCCTTCGATTTGATTCGAGACCTACTTGGGTGTGTGCGTTTATGTAATTTTCATGAAATAAATTATCCCACTTATTTCGAGCCAGGAGCCACTCACATTCGTACAACGAAGAAAATGGGAGAAGGAATGCGAGAAATAAAAAAAAAAACAAGGAACGTGAATGACGGAGCCATAGTCAATCGCATTTAGGGCAGTGCCATAAAAACCCTGTGACAGGATGAAATTTATGTCTTCTGAGGAGAAACCTTACTCTTTGGGGGACTGTTTTTTTTTCTAAATGGCGCAGATAGCGTGAATCGATCAAGGATACCTACATATAATTCTCCACGAAGAAGGGTGTGCTATGGCTTGTTGTTGGGTATCTCTGATACATATCCCGTGAACACAAATAATTCTGTGCGAATGGACACAATGCGAACTATACGGACAGCGGGTAACTAAGAATTCATAATGTTTGCCTTGTGGAAGAAGGTGTACCATATTATATATTGAAGACGGGTGAATATTAAGGTCTAGATGTCTTAGCGGCTTTTAGAGGGTAAACCTTCTCCCCCCTATAAAAACTTATTCGAATTTCTGATAACAGCTTCTCGTAGATGGCTTTATCTACTTTTGATGCTACGTTTATGGAAGTTCAATGAGATTCGCTTTTCTACTGTGTATGACTTTGTTCAATGCTCCGGTAGCGCATTTCAAATTGAATTTAACAATCCTGGTTGTGAACATCAGTTTCTAAATTTCAAGTATGAGAAAAAAATTAAAAATCTGAAAAAAAAATTGTATTTAACATCGAAAAAGCGTTACAGTTTTCAAAATGTATGTTGAGTTGAAAAATTGATGGCATATCGCCCATCAGTTTGCGCAGGTGGTAGTCGCTTTCGCTTAGGCGATTAACAATGAATCGATTTGCATGTTCACTCCCTGACAGAGCGAAAACTATAATATCTTTTCTACGATGAAATATACAGAAAATTGACTGTCAGAACTTGAACTTTTCAAAGGAGTCTGATAAAGAACTGTGGTCCAGTTTGAAAGTTTTTGTTTACAAAACTTCCTATAACAGAAATTATCAGCGGCCAGTCCCCAATTTTAGCGAGAAACGTAGGTATTCCTTGGAAAATGTTGGCTCTTTTTGAAAGACAAAGAGGAGAACAAGGGACAAACTTAAAAAAGGGGTAAAATTCAAACATCTCTGTGAAACGTGAATTGTTTAAGAATAAAATTCAAACTTATTTTTTATTACGAAAAAAATTTTAAAGAATAAATTGTTATTAAATGTGAAAGAAAACAGACCACTGAACGTCGACGTACGAACTTTTTGTGTATTTGAATGCATTCACTCTTTATGATAATTATTATGTCTTAGAAAAGAAAATTATTGTATATTTTGAAGTTGTATGATTTTTTGTTGTTTTGTTAGTAAAAACGGTCACATTTTTTTTTTAGAAAACATGTGCAAATTTCACTTAGGAGAAAAAAGGGATTTTTTCAAATAAATGTGAAAACTCATAAAAAAAACAGGAAAAACCAGTCTTCAAAGTGTGGGATCTGGAACAATGGTTCGGAGTAAGATGGGTCCGCTAGAGAAGCGTTTTTATTCAAATTAGGAAAGGATAATGAGAAAAAATAGTTACGATACGATGTGGTGTTTTGTGATCAAACAAACAGCAGTCCTTTATAAACCTACAAGATGATTTTCGACTTATAAAAAGTTAATATTCCCCAAAACACCCTTAAAAAGTTCTGACTACCTTATCGACCCAGGCTTCCAATGAATGACTATAAATTCATCATGAATCCGTGTGTGCAGACTTATGCATTTTACGGCTGAAAGTCCCTCACCCTACTGATGCGGAAGCTTATGAAAAACAGTATTCCTAAGCACAAAACTATTTTTTTTATCCGAAAACCATCAAGAATCGGTACAGCATATGCCTGTCATCCAAACTAACTTCGTTTTTTTTGTCTTCTTTTTAATAATATTCATGCAAGTGGTTTACAATCTTCCAAGGCTAATGCATTCCACTTAAGAAAAGTCAGGAAAACTTCGTTAGCGAAACATAAAGATTCCGAATGAACCTTGGAAATATACATGTTTTATGTGAGTGTTGATATCTCAATATCTCGTGATCCCTCCAAGTACGCCTGTGAACAAACGAACAAAATAAAAAACCAAATCAGCGTTAATTTTGTTCGGCTTTTTAGAGGTTTAAATGTCTCCTCTGTTTTTAATTACGAATCGTAAATCTATGTGGAAAAGGGGACATGAGCAGATATACGTTCCTTTGATTGAGAGGGAATGCTGATTTCGTTACTGGTTGACATCGATTTTTGGGCCATCTTTCAGAGAAACAATGACTAAGAGAAATTTTAATGGCTGCCACTTTGTGTATGTGGATTCGGTCGACCAATGGAGGCCCCATAAGGTTTGAAGCCCCCGAATCTCTGACAATACATTGTATATAGATTTGAGAATATTTAACTGGGGATTATGAAATTTTAATTTGGATTTCAAAAGTCGCTCCAAACAGAGCTCTCGCATTTGGAAGTGTGCGTACAATAATTCCAGAGAATTTATTAACTCATAAATAAACACGTATTACAATTTTTTATTGCACCTGCAATAAAATATCATAATGGGAATTTAAGTGTGGACGCGAAAGAGAGACAAGCAAAAGCGGTATAATAGTTGTCGTATAGATATGTGCCCGTACCGCAACCGCAAGGAGGATGCCATCAGGAGGAGATATACGAACTGAACTGTCCAAGAAGGTAGAATAAATAAACTAAAGGAAGATAAAGTGGACAGTTTTAAGTGTGTCTGTTTTTTTTTCGAAAATGCGCTGTCCAACTTGTGTGTAGTTGGCGACCAGGACAAGCAGTGGAGGTATATACCTATTAGTATCTTATTGGTAATAAAGGAGGTGCCGTGTTGTTTGATTTTTTTGGGGAAAATTTATTCCCGCTTAGTGTCAATGGTATGTAGTTGTCAGTTGGCCAACCAAAAGTCGATTAGTCTACAATATTTGAGGGGAACATTTTGCGTCGTTAGTGGTTTTAAATTATACGCTGAGGAAACAAGTCAAAGAAAGCCAGCTAAGCATGGTTATACATGTGATTACAAAAGTAACTATTTTTTTCTCTGAGTGCATATAGTTAAAGTACATATGAACAAATATTTATGTAATTAAGGAAGGAGTTAAATGTTGAGCTGTCTGATATCAGATCGTACAATTTCCATACGCAATTTTATGCCCCGGTGGCATTTGTCAGTTGGAATTTGACAGTCTTTGATATGTTATAAAGCTTTCTTGTAGCCGACTCGGATCAATTAAGTGTACAGCACAAGTTTTTCCAACAAAACGGTGTCGCACTATATAGCTCATGTCATCTTATACCCGCATAGTACTCTTTTATGAGACAATTGAGCTTCAAGCTAACTTATCTAACGGACACTTGATCCACCATTGTTTATGTAACAGCTCGCTTGGGTCGTGGGTAAGACTTAAGCCAAGAGAATATCATTTTTGGGAATCGCCCTCTTTGATTAAGGACCAATTTTTTTCTAAAAAAAAAACCTTAAGGCTATGAAAATCGGTTAAAGGCGAATGACATTTACATATGACTTGGCTGTGGATTTGTTGCACCAATCCCGCTTACACTTCGTTGGTAGAAATGTAAGAGCAGACATTAATTACATCGAGTAATGCGTTTGTCAAGGAACAAGTTGGACTACACGCAACTACATACTCGCTTTATTTTGCCGATTATTTCCATAACTTCCGCAAAGATTAAAAGATAACTTGGCCATAGTAAATTTGTTCAAATCACCATTTTCGAAATCATCATCTTCCGAGGCGTTGTAGGACCTTTGGCTAATAATTCGGCAATCCGGAGGTGACTTCATTTTTGACAAGAGTATTTTAACAGTCTTTCTACGTTTTTGGCTCTTTACCGCTACTAGCTCTTGTGTAACTGCGTGTCGTTGTATAATTTTTGGCACCCACGCAATTTTTCAGTTAAAGGAAATAAATAAACAGTTGGTGCAAAAGGTTCGTATAGGGACCCTAGTTTTATGTGAGTCTTTTTCATTTTTGAGACGAATTGAAGGGATCTGCAATTTTATGCCGACTCCAAACGTACAATTGAGGGGCTCTTTTACTCCAGTTATACTCTCGGATGTTTGTCAGACTGTCGCAAGAGGCGAAGCAGTGGAATAAAGTCTCAAGATAGAATTTTTCAGTTTAAGTATTGTAAATTAGTGTCAATGCCTGTACCTTGTATGTATATAGTATAACATCTGCAAATTGGATAAATGGCAAAGAATAAGGAGATGCCTATGTCACATTTCATCTACTTTGAGCCTATAGAGGCGGCTACGTATAATGGCATGAGTTTGTAATTGGGGACACTGAAGCATGGACTGCTTCCTTCGAAGAACAAGCTGCTAATATTCAGTTCGAGCGTTGATGTTCAATATTTATGAAATGCAATCCTATTTGCGCAGTGTACTTCTTTAGAAGAGCACTGAAGTTAGTTACTGAACTGCGTAGTTCATTTAGTAAGTTTATATTTAGGTCACAATACGTCCTGAGCTAGTACATGTTCCATATAACAATCGAAGTGGCTATCACTTTTGTTCCGCTTGTGGTTTGCATAATTTGTTTTACTTCTTCTACGCTCTACCTTTAACCCAGCATAACCCACTCTGTGCCGCACCTACTGCTGTCCTCCATTCCGTCTACTTTTTATTGAAGCTAACTTTCATTTGTATTTATTTTCCATTCAAAAAGTTATTCAAATATTTAGTTTGTGTATCTCTCAACACTTCATATGTGCATTTTTAAATAATAAATTTAAGTCACATCATTTGCTTCAAAGTCTCAAAGGTTCTCGGATAGCTCCATGCTTATAATTCACTTCGCCAGTGTCATCTAACATAATCTGACCTCACAAAGTCTAAAAATCAGCATTTAAGTATTCGTGCACCATTCTGCATCTGTATATTTCTATTATTCTATATCTTAATAATCCGCTCCAGCCATACCTTTAAACTAAGGCCCAAATACAAGTCATAATGAAATTCAAGTGCACCCTCCCACTTTCCAGTCATAATAAGCCATCCTTATCACGCCCTTATCAAATTTCCGAAATATAAAATATTTTATAGCTTTTCGGTGAATCATAAAAATGCCGAAAGCCAGAAATGTTATCAGCCTGTGCATTAGCAATATTAAAAAAAAAAAAAAAACAGAAAAAAAATTCTTTGAAATTCTACCTAACCTACTCCAGATAATTATATTTCCTTTCGTTTTTATAGACGAATTTATATACCGCATCTATCGAACATAAAAAAGCTAATATATGTTAAATTTTGGAAGTTCTTTTTTTTTCTTATATAGGTAATTTATGGCATATAACGCTAGAGGGAGTTTCATTAGAGCATTATAGCTTTATACAGGTATAGAGGAGAAGATGGAGCTCCTGCCATTTTCCAAGGTACACTGTTTTATGATTGCAACGTGCTTATGCTGGGAAATATTTCAAATGTACAAGGAGATCATCATAATGGCGACGTAAAGGTGTAGGAAAGGCAGTGATGGTATATAGCTGTTTGTGTAAGATGAGGTTTGGCGGCTGTGCAGGGGCTTTTCAGGTATTCAATTCTTTGCCATAAAGAAGATGTTTGCTGAGATGATACAGGACAAGTTTGTCAGCAAATTCAATATGATAATATAAGGTGGTATGTATGTTGAAGATATATATTTAACATGAGTCAATGGAACTTATAAGTCTGATATTGGGATGCAAAGGAAATTTTTAATTTTGGTGGTAGAAACTTTCTTGTTTTCTCAAGAACGTCTCACCTTTCTGTTTCAAACAAAAGAGTGAACACTAAGATCGTTAAATAACCAGCTTGAAGGTCTCTAACTCTCTAACTCTCAGTGCTCAGCTACTGCCAATCAAAATACAGTCGGATCTAGTTAATTCAAACCTGCGATAATTCGAACCTGTCTATAAATCAAAGTTATCACGAGTTCCCTACAAAATTTATATTTCGAACTAAATCAATACATTCGTATTCACTTGGTAATTCGAACGAAAAAATAATTGCAACGTTACAAAACGACGCGTTAATTCGAACTCATCGGCGTCAAACACTCGACAATTCAAAGTTGCAGAGAGAAGAGACAGAAAGATTGTAAGTACATTTTGAGACAAGCTCAAACTTATATCATCGTACACGAGCCTTTGTTTTTGTTATGATTAGTTTGATATTTCAAACACTCGATATTTCGTAATATTTTAAGAGTCTCTCGAGTTTTGAATTAGGGAGCTTTTGTGTTTACATCAGAAGCTACAGACTTTTTTTTCTGTCATCTATCTAAACCAACATAACCATCAGTTATGATGATAAACGGCTCAATTTTTTATGTACACCTTTCGAGTGAGCAAAACACTTTGTAAAGTTCCGTTTCGCCATTCGAGAAACTTGTGCACCAAACTCCAGCAGCGCAAACGGAAAACTAATCAAAACTCCAACAATAAAAACAACTCGCATTAAATTCACCTAAAAACACAGCTTCCTTGGAGGACATACCCCGACAAAACCTTTCACTGTGTGCTATCAGATATATAAAAGTACGTATACCCATTTCCACTCGGTTCGGGTTGGTTGGGCGCGGTGTATACACACCCACTCTATGCCAGCAAAAAGTTAATCTATCAAAATTTAACCCATAAAATGAAATTGTCATTTCTCGCCACATGCAGAGCATTTATTTTTCGGGATTTGGAGCCCCGAACTTCCTCGTTTTGTGTATGCTGTATATAGTATATCGCTGAGATAAAGAAGGCCGCAGAAACGTGAGGGAAATGGGAGCTTAGTTTTAATAGTATATCCGACGTAATTTAAAGCTCTACCCGACCAGGCGAAAAGTTTTCCCTCTCAAAAACCGTTGAGCGTTTTAATGCCGTCACGTACCCGAATGTCCGTCATCGTAGAGAAACGAGCGAAGCGATTTATTTTTACTGCACGAGCGGCTTTATTGCCGTCTTAGGGTGGACCGACTACCGAGGATACGCGAACAACGACTATAGAAAGCCCGATTCCAATTTAGGTGCGGTACGACCACGATTGCGGATTTGAGGTCGAAATTGGATTTGCCGAATTAAGGACGACCGATAGGGAATACCAAATGAGGGATTTTCGTTTTACACTTGACATAAACTTTGCACTTTTATTCTCACCAGCACTTAGAGCAGCTCACACTGTACCGTATGGCAGCACCGGATGGCAACCTTGTCGCCGCAAAAACTATGGCAAAACTGATTTCAATCGATATCGTTAGATGGGAACGTCTGCACCTGACAATGGCGTATGCATCTGTCCCAAGGCCAAGAGTTTCTCCTCGAGGGTTGCATAATGTACTCCAATTATCGTAAAATACGAAGATCTCTAGGGTCGACTGTGTGAAAGGATTGTGCGTCTCGTGTAATTACAGCGGTGACCTTGTGCGTTTTATCGGACGGGGGCGATTTCTAAAATCACAATTTGAATATCGAACGGAATTGGTTTTTGTGACCCCATTAATGTTAATGGATGTGTGAAATCCTTTGCGATCTCGTTATACAACACCAATTTGCATGGGCGAGCATTTTTTGGTTCGCTTTGTGCAAGTGACCTTGGAAGAGTGATTTCGGGTTATTCATCTTTTTCGGTGTTTTCTGTGTTTTTTTTTTGAACAAATAGCATTAACATGCGAGCACATCTTTCGTCGTGGGAGTTGGATGTATTCCATTTGCATGTGTGATGCAGGGCGAGAGAAGGTGAATGCGCCAAGCGAGTGAGTTCAATGTCAGGGATTGTTATTGGGATAAGCAACCGCTGGTAAATAGACGCCAGGCTGGTTGTTGTTTTCTTAATCCACCGCGCTGAAATCACTCACCTAAATTTCTTGGATTTATTTGACATGACCAATTGTTAATGGAGCAACATGCTTAACACCAGAGATCGGTGCGCCTGGGAGTGCGACGCTACTACGATGTCAACTATGTACGATTGAAACAGATTGAAAAACCTAGAACAAAGCCCCTGGATATGAAACCCAAAAACTCCATTAACTGAGAGAGCTGTGACACTTCAAGCAAACTTTTGGAACTGCTTTAGAAAGCCGCGACTTTTTACAGCCACACGGAGTGCACAACTCGGACCTAAATGGAAGCACTCTGCAATAAGGACAGTAAAAGCGGTCGGTGAGGGGATCATAAGCAGTATATAAACTAAAAAACAAAATATGATGTCGATGCGGCGGCTGATAGAACTAAATCAAACGTTGCGACATTATTAGCACCGGAACCTCATTTAGTGTCGCAAAGTAAGGGACTTGGAGCTGATTTGTCACATCACAGTTCAAAAGAAGTATCGGCAGCTCAGGACTTGGCATCCAATAAATTATGCAACAAAATGCGACTTAAAACACGGCGGAATATAATCTATACCGTGTTCAAAAAGCGAGATTTAGTTTCGAAATGGTGCATCCGAAATGCGCGGGCTTCACAAAGCAGTTGATCGTTTTTGAAAGACTCTATTGAAACATTTAATTCCAATGCGTGGTTTTTTCTGACATCAGCAGTGGCGTGGCGTGGCGGAAAATGAAGACACTCTTGTAGACAAACTAGGAACAAATGCATACTGCGATGTGAAGGAAACTGCAGTATTAGAAGCAAATTACCGAGGAAATCATTGCTACCAATGATATAGAATAAACCTGGGAGGTTTTATAATACCTTCCTTCATTAGATTCTCCTGAAGAGTAACCATAGCCATATGTAGGATGGTTTGAAGCGAGTGACATATTTTCAATTTATTAATTAATAATAACACCGACGGTGAGTGACTCAGTGGGTGCTTAGAGGTCTTAGATTCAACTTTCTGAATAATGGAAATGCCTCTTTAAATATTTCCCACTGTGTCATCTATCGATCGTGTTGGAGCCACAAGACCGTCTAAATAAATTTAACTCCTTTGATGCGATGCAAAATTAGATCGCGAATGGAACGCTTCGAATATGAATCTAGCAGAAATGTAGCTAACTTCACTCTCGACGTAGCCCGATTGCTAACGCTTCGTACGGCAGACGCGTTGCATGCATTATTTAGACTGAAGGTTCTTTTTAAAATTCGCAATGTTTCGGCTGTCCTTAAAAAATAAATTTGCAAAATGTCAAAGTGTTTACCAAGCACTGTTCCATCAATTTAGTTATGTTGAGCGCGAAAAGCAGTCAGTCTCAAAATAGCACGTTATACTCAAGAAAGCTATTTCTGAATTTTTTCGACCACCAGGTGATTGGCTTTTCCAAAAATCTTCTACCGACGGAAAGCATATTCTCCTTAAATTTTGATTACCCACGATGCTATAATGTCCATTTTTGTATTTTACTATACCTAGACCATTTTCAGACGTGCAGTTAAGCCTTTCTAAAAGTACTCTATGAGACTACTCTTCTATAGGTACCACTGCATTATAAACCTGCCACGCTTAGGTATCCACCGTCGCTCCAATTGTCCCCATACCCATTTGCTTTGCCTATATTTCGTATTGTGGCCTTCATTTGAAGCTAATATTAAAAATGGATATTCGGTATTATATTGCCCCACTATAAATTAACATCTACGCACATTAAGTCTTTTTTTTTTGCATAATAAATGCAAAACAAGCAAAACTCCAAACAAATGGGTAAATGCAAACAAACAAAAAATCGTCAACTAAGCACCTTAAAATTTCATATCCATTAAAACTGTACCAACATTTACCATAATAATTAAGCTAATGGAATGCATACATACTGTATTTTTGTGTTCTTTAAATTTACACAGCAAATCTTTAATATATTCAAAGAGTCGATAGCAATTGGAATTCCTGCGCAGAATTGTGGAAAAGAGGCATTCGTGGCGTAGTGTTGGTGAAATGTTTGGCGGCCATTATTATTTTGAGGCCACGCCCTTTCGGCGGCGCACAGTTGCACTGACAGCGCCATCTGAACAGTGAGTGGGCTATTCAAATTGTACTAGACTGCATTCGTCCATTCTTCTACATTTTGTGATATCGTAAACATTTGGTGGCAGAATAAGCTGAAATATTTGAGACACAAACCGTTGGTGGAATATCCCTGGTAGTAGGGAAATTAATCTGGTTCGCGAATTGGAATAGAATAAAGGGTTATTTGAGCAGGAACTTTTGACAAAGTTTATTCTTTACACCAACCCATTGCGAAAGAAAGATAGAATCAGAAGCTTTATTTCGGCTGCAGAGATGCTATATAGGCATTATATTGGGAAATGGATTTCCACAACGGCGAGGTTCACAGCGAGTTGAAGTTCTATCAGTTTTGCTTAAATTCTTATAAATTAGGTAAACTCATTTTAAATGTAAATAACATAACCAGATAAATAGAAAAATAAATATTTTATTATTCTTCATGAATTCATGTACAAATTGTATCATTTAAATTTAAGACATGGTTAAAAGCCGTCTGCTCAAGTTTGACGAAATGTATACAATAATTAAGGAAAAATATTCTTCTATAATTGATCTTCTATACTTCAATGGTAATTTACAGTAACTATGCATTTTCTTCCAATCTTTTGCCATTTAAGATATTTCTCACTTCCACTTCTTCAACAAATCTTTTCCCATAATTCTGAAGTACATAACCAGATTGTGAGATATAACAAATTTTAAGTTTCTACTTTAAGTTGACGGAAGCGCTCAATTGCGAAATTTGTATGTATGAAATTTGGCTGTATGAAAATATAGCCACTGTGAACTACTAAAATTTCAAGTCCAAACTAATCGTTATGATTAGCCAGTGAATTTTCAGGGCTGCAGTCGAATTTTTTTAAATCAATTCTTTTGAGAATAAATTATACGAGCGCCTTTAAAATGTGCTAAGACTTTTATGACACAAATTTGAAAATAAGATAATATGATATAATATAAAATAATATAACGAAGATACAAATTTCGGATAAAGAAGAATGTATTTTTCTTTTAAGGAATAAAAATTACACTCGACTGTTTAAACAACGACAATAACAACAACATTTTAAAGCCTCACAAACTCAATGTTGAACTTTCAGTAATGTTTCAACGTTTCCATCAAACGATGCGGTTGTTCTCAAATTTTTAGTACGAAAATGACAAGGAAACATGTGCGATGCATTCTGCGGGTCCCAAGTATTTGATAGTTCTCTCAAAATTCGTACATGCCTACTATTGAAAGAAGACTACAACTAATAACTAAAGCAAAACTACTTAGTTAAAGAAATTTAAGATAAATTCGGAGTAGTATCAAAATAACGATTGGATACATTTTCTACAAATGAGAAAATCGTTTTCCAACTAGTTTTATGTACTTGGAACAGCGTTTAAAAGAGCATGAAATGCTAACAAAAAGAACAAGAAATGTTAACGGTACAGCCATGTACCAGGACGAGGTTTAAGAAATGTTAACAGTACTGCCATGTACCAGGACGAGGTTTAAAATTAAAAATCGTCACTGATATGAGAGAATGTGTGGAATTATTAAGAGTTTCCAAAAGTTCGCTGTAGCCGATTTCAAAGGTTCGAATAAAATCTACTACATTCTTATGAAGCAATTTTACCCTTTCCTGACAAGAGCCAAGTATAAATTAAACTGGAGCGCCATATTATTTTTAAAGCAAATAAGAAATCCATTGAAAAGTACTTGCAGAGTCACACTGTCAACATTCATATTCCGCTGGCACTTCAACGCCACCACTCCTAAGCTAAAACCACAGTTTTCCTTGACATTTGGAATCAACTCTTCTACTAAAAAACGTATCCTAGTGATCCGTAATTTTCATCACCAACTGTACCTACCTAACGAGAGAATAAGGTCTACGAATCAGTCCATCTCCTTCCTGCATGCAGGCCTATCAAATTACGCCCCGCCCCTAAATCAACATGGTATCATCGGCCATTTGTAAGTAGGAAGGCAGGTATGAGGCAGTCACTGACTGGTAACGATTTCAATGGCTCTTTTAATGGCTGCCTGCCATGTCAAACTGCCGTTGGCCTTTATACCGAAAATGACTGGCAAACATGAGGGTTGATGCGACGGCAAAGGACATTGGACTTCGTGTAAAAATGTTACAATGTTTGTGCGTAATTGAAGTTAAGTGACATTTAACGTTTTTTCTTTCGTTTCCCATGTTTTAAGACGCCATTTCGCTTGTGACATATAAAAGAGAATTTTTGTTACGTGCGAATTCGTAAGTACAAGATGCGCAATTTTGTTTATTTGTTTATGCCAGCACGTTCGGGTGTTAAATTTAAATGCAAAATGGAAGTCGCTGAATTGCTATCCTTTTTTTTTGTGTGTGTGTTTGACTTGCAAGAACTTAATACAAACTTCCAAAATTGAAAGCAATCCTTTCCTATTTATGATTTAGTTTGGGTTGAGTTTAGGAGGACTATTGCTAAGAGTGGACGCACTCATCAGTAGATGACTGCCACATTTGCTTTAGTTGAGCTGTTTGCTTGATGGTTGCCGAAGACTTATGATGTCTCAATAAAAAGTGAGCGAGTTTCGTATGCGAAATTTTTATTTTGTCTGTTGTCTGGCACTAAATGAGTATAATAGCAAGTTAATGAAAGTGTAGTCGTGACTTAAAACGACCCAAACAAAAGTAGGCGTGACAATAAACGACGTAGCTGAAATCCCCCTCCTGCTAGTCTTTTAAAACATTTATAAAAGAAGCTCAGTCCAGTAGATTTTACATCATCGCGGATGAGCATAAGATCCGTTCATGGAAGGACATGCAACTAACAAAAGTATTCGATCCTAGATCGCTCAAGCTATCAAAGAACTGTGAGAAATGGTCTTCTTGGAGTGCAGTAGCTCTAGAGACATTACACATAACCCCCTTTTCGTCACAGCAGCTTCAGCAGAAGCCATTTGTAAACATGGCTGGCCCTCCTTTTAGGTTTGATTCTAACGCATTGTGTCCTGTTAAAACCGCTTATTAGGGATGCTGGGATCTTTGAACTTTTAGTGCCAATTGAGGCAAATAAACTGGGGTTATCCCCCAATCATTCGCGCTCTCCCTTGGTTTCTTGGCCAAGTTTATAATGAGACATAACACTGTCAATGGAGCTGCTAATAGCTTATTTCAAAGTAAGCGATTCAGAGCCGCATTCACACAGCTTTCCTGCTGTCTTATTGTTGCTTTTCACATCAAAATGTCCGCGAACCCAACAAAGCAGTCTTCACATTTTGGTTCTATCAGATCTGCTTTCATCAAAGCGAAACACCCTTTCGGAGTAAAGTCCGTCTAAATGTTTAACGACTTATTCAAATTTGGTGGTATAAAACTTTACGTTTCCACCCTTCCAGTAAATAACCGAACTACAGGTCAGAATGGGTCCTCCAATCTTCGTGCAGACCTAATAAGTATTTAGTGCTTTCTGCATTCCATTTTCTGTTACCCACTCTTAGTGTAGTTCGGATTTGAAAATACACCCATTAGAACTTGGTTTCGGATGGGCGATTTAGGCGAATGCCTATCAGTGGTCCCCTGTACCTATTTTGATATCTTGGATCTCCTAGTGGGCAAGATGACTTCGATCTTATTGGGGAAAACTGATAGACCATTTATAGTTAAAAAAACGCAGATTTTATTACTTTGCGAATGGTGGGAAGATATTTCGAGAAAGCTTTATGAGTCATGTGTGAAGCGCCCATACCCTGATTTCAGAATTACGTTTGAATGAAATATTCCTAGGAGAGCAGATAGAACTCTCATTATTGTGGTGCACCTCGGTTGAGCTGTCCCCCAGATTGCTGTAAATGGGCCTACAAATAAATATTGTTTGCACCCAGTTCGATAGAAAAAAATAGACTTTCCTCTGTGTTCTGGTCACTAATAGCATCCTCTATATCTTCGAGGATATAGCCAACGTCAACGTAAATATTAAGAACACAAACAAACTATAAGTAAGTAAGCTAAGTATTTTCAGCTTGTTTTCAAGTGGGACACTCAACATATTTCCCAGTCACTTTAGGTGTGTTATCCCCATAAAAATGGCTCATCCAAAAGCAAGAAAAGTTTTGCCGCATTAATAAGGTAGCAAAATTTAGCCAACTGGGACAATTTTTTAAACAATTTTTGGTCTAAAAAAAACAACTTACCCTGTTTAATGCCAGCCAATTTTTGCATAAATTCTCCGTGGAATGATGACATATGGAACAGCCGTTGCTAGAAGTCTTTCATAAAAGGCCAGAGCTTCCTCCCTCTAGTTCGCCATTGCCGTCGGCGGCGTCGTCGGTTCACTGATTTTTAATTATAGAAATGTCCCACACAAGAAAAAGGTAAACACACAACCTTTCAATAAACTCGAGTAGAATTCAATGTCACTTGGCCTTAAAACCGCACACACACTGTTTCTGTAAAAATCCGCGCCTATAACATCTCGCAAACAATTAAAAGACCAGTCTAACCAGCTACCGCATAAACAAATCATAAACGCGCCCTCATTTAATATTCATATTTTATGCCTTGGCAAATAGCAGGTACCTACGCCTCGCTGTTGACGCCTTCGCCACACAATAGTACTCGTACTAAGTGGCAGCGACTTTAAGACCGAGCTCAAGTCTCACAGCGTAGACGTTCACACGCACTCAGAAATCCGAGTCGACAAAAAGTCCCGACTTTCACTTTTAACTGGCCCTCCTATCCAGATGACGACTATAATTATTAACTTTTTATTGAACTGCTGGATGTGTGTGACGGTTTTATTAGTTTATAGCACTTTGCGCGACCGAAATAGTAATACTCCAACCGGGAGCGAAATACAAAAACAAAAACCAACTCTTAGCCAGTTTAGCACGTAGTCGTATACGTCGTTGTTCCGAATACGTACGGATTGTGAATGAAGCGTCGTTGGATTCCTCCTGGGTGTGAATTGTTAGATTCCTGGAACTGACTCATAGATAGATAGAAACCTCCTCACAATCTGTTTGTGTACACAAAGTTGTGCGCCGACGACGACGACCCTATATGCGATTGCAATAACAAAGCCGCTGTGTAGATACTTTACTTTGGAGTCGAAGCGAATTGGCGGCACGGTTCTTGTACTTGTGTGGTTATATAGAGCACATATGGGTAAATGGATCGGATGCGCACGCAATGGGTTCACTGTTGCCTGGATGTATATATATATATATCTGTACATGGGAGAGTTCGATACTGTTGTATATACTGCTGATGTCCGTGTCACCCTCGTTGCTTGTCGACGGGTATATTTATGAGCCCCGTCTGCAAATGCCAACGTTTTCCTTTTTGCTATTTGCGTCGCTTTTATCGATGCGATTTGTTTATGTACTTCGATTTCGTATCAAATTTATGCGTGAAAGTGGCACTGTAAGGGGGGCTAGAACTAGAACTTCCTAAAACCGCAGAGGTTACATATACCTACTGCCTATTTTTGCTGGTGAAAGCCTTCAAGTAATTTGCCAAAATTACACAGATCCACCAAGGCTTCTGATTGAATGTGGATTTGTGTGATCAGGGCAGCTACCCGTGGAGGTCCTACACAAAAAACTTGATGCAAAGAGCAACCTTGTCGAAATCTATGAGTTTGAGCTCTAGACAGTCTGTGACTTTAATATGTACACGACTTCGCATTAAAATAGTTTCCTGCTAAGGTGTAGTCTGCACTTAAAAGTAAAGGTTGTTATCGCTGGGTTTGGAGTAGATACACGGGGGTAAAAGCAGCCTTGAGCTAAGGAATAATGCCTTATGTACAGCAGTGGATGGATTCTTTTTGATTGTCACAATAGCGGAATAATAAGCTATACGTACTTTTTTATTGCTAAGGCTCTCGGAGAGTGGTATCTTGAATCTTTATTGTAAATGCGCTAGTCGTATTTGGGTTGAACGAGCATAGTCCTGAGAAAATTCAAATAACACACTTCCTGCAAAAGTCTAAGAAATGACCAAAAGTATAGACGTTTTCAGAAAGCCTCTCAAGTTCCCGCTCGCTTGTGGCAGGAAAGGTAAAGAAACCGTCCGTTCATGATAAAAAGAAAAGGTTTACTTAGGTGACCTCTCTAGCTAGCTCGGACTTTGCCAAACTCTTTGCCTGCTTGAATAGTTGCGCACTTTAATTTGAATTAGCGCCAGCGATGCCGAGGTGTTCCACTACTGCGTTGTTCATGTGAGTTCGAGTCAAAGGTGTTAGAGTCCATTTTCTCTGACAACTGATTTTCACACTTTCCTGACAGGTCTTGTCGCAATACAGCTCTTAGAGTTCCGGCAACGGATATGCAAACGAAAATTATGAAAAGAACTTAAGGTTCAAATCTATAAAAGATAAATCTTCGTCAGCCTTCGCTTATGTCCGGTCTCTGAGCAAAACTGTGATGATGAGGTCCTCGGTTTAGTCTCCTTAGTGTTTCTTTTTACCAAGGCCTTACTACTCCATTGCGTTTTTAAGACCAGTGAAAGACCGATGTCAAGATTCCACTTATCGAGACTCTTCACCAAGGTGTGGCAGCACAACTCCCTTTTTTCAAAACGCACGCAAACCGATTTATTGCGTTTGTCATGACCCTTTACCAGCATATAGCAAAGGGTATGCTGAGGTCTTCTGGTCTTGTACGATAGACATAAACGCCATATTTTCAAATCAATCAGACCAAAAATAGTAAGTGACCTCCTCGGCGCAGGTATTCGTTGTCATTCGAGACTTGCTCAGGCACTCTGTCACATAAAAACTAGTACTTTATTTACCTCATCCGATTTTAGCATTCGCTCCAAAGATCGACCATATGAGGCTGCTCCGCATTTGTAATCAGTCTCAGTTAAGCGTAAGTTCGTCGTTTGTTCACTTTAAGTGTACGATAGTCCATGATATCTACTTTCTTTTTACTGAAATCACGAGTTCTTCTTACTAGCCATAGCTGTAATGGATTGACATGTGTTTCCTATTTTTAAACGGTGCAGGATAAAATATAAATTAAATCGACTTTTGATACATTTCGTGCAACACCTACACCCTCATATATACCAAAGTAAGGCTCGCAATTCCGCTACTGTTTTGAGCACATAAAGCACATACGAGTATGTATACAGGGCAGTATACTGCTGCGGATGTAGTATACCAATTTTCTTATGTAACTCCATATATTCGAATGACTTGCGCGTAAAAGTATCCAATCGTGGTATACATCCCTTCAAATGGACCATTATTGATTTGATGACGCGAACCAATGATGAAGAAAAAGCTATTAAACCCAGAAGCCAAAATAAATAAAAAAAAAGCACACCAACAAATACACATAACCGCGCTCGTCATAGGTGTGAAATGAAAAGAGTGCTCAAATTTATGACGGTTAAGAATATTTTTTCCCGTTTTTCTACCGTGTGGTGGCGGCGCCAAGGGTTATCTTCCTTGTTGAGGAAAACCAATTTAAATTAAGTTCCCTTAGGCCGAACACATTATGACGTGGCAAGCGCAATAAAACTATAAAACTATCTGCTGGCATGAAAACTTTAATTGGTTCCACTTGGGAGAGCAATAATTGTAAGTATATGTTTTATCGAATGTGTTAATGCCTCCAACCAATTGGTTGAAGTGCGTAAAGGTGTTGGATACGAGTGTTGTACACATTTACGATCTATCCGTTTTTTAGATATCCCTATTCCTGTTTCGCAGTAATTAACACCCAATCGTGGGATCATAGGCACAATAAACTGGCTAGTTATTCAGATTGGGCTTGAAGGAGGATGCAAGAGTGTGGAGTCTGTATCTGATGAGCTGATGTTGCTGAATTCGGTAGTGAGACATGTTGTCATCGATGACCAACGCCACGGCAGACAACTTCGTTTTATCTTAATGAGTCCGCCGATTGCAATCAGATAAAAATTAAGTGTTGCTCCGTACTAGGGTCCACATTTTTCTGAGAATTTCTAAGGATGACCAATTTTAATGCGTGATGCGGGTTATCCAGCTAGTGTTTAGAATTGGAAGACCAATATGCAAAAAGCTTTAGCTTTTCTTGATGTCGTCCTCTGGTCCTACCAAACTTGGGCAATACTGATTTTACTTGTTGGCATGGGTCAGGCTTTAAGACAACTAGCTGAATCGGTTGTCTGGAGGACCGAACTTGCTGTCAAGGCTAAGTAATCGGTAATACAATGTTCAACCAAACAACTTTGAGTTAGCTCATTCACCATTGACTTTGACTTCAAATTATAGTCTTTCCCATTATTTTCTCGCAGCATCAGGAATAAAAATAAATATTGCGGTTGGTCTCCTATTTCGAAAAAGCCGAGAACTAGCAAAAATAGGTACAGAAAAAACCTGTCCGCACCTAAATGAGACATAAATTCAGACAGAAAAACCTAAAAAAGATGAAATATATCTCATAAGAGGCCAACATCCTAGATCTTAACTAGATTCTCAGCAATTTAACCACAAATCTTCTTCAAGTAGTAGAGATCTTAGCCAGCTTCTCAGCCACTCAATCATAATCCTTCTTCAAGAATTTAACACAACTAAGTAGTAAAGTAGGTATTAAAACCTTTTTTAGACAAGGTTATCTCGGTACCTTTTCATCAGAGTTCCGACTGAGTCAGAAAACAATAGGTTGCCGGAGAAATTAAGAAATTCTTAGATGGGGACACTTTATAAGTAAAGTGAAACTCTCACTAATCCTTAAGTTTAAAAGCTTCCTGGCTTTGCCAGTGTATAAGGGCACCTCCTCAGAATTGGGGTTAATATTAACATTAATAATATTTACAATACGATTAGCGACCCCAATGGACTGTTAAGCAGTTACGGGTGTATTGTTTGTGTCTCAAATCATTAAGGCTTCATGATATCACCTGTGTATTCCAAGCGAGTCCACTTGCCATCGCAAGTCCCGAGACCTGCCGTCAAATGAGAGTATAAACACAACTCCGAAGCGAAAGATTGACATCCCCGTATTCATTGGCAGCCAAGTTGCCTCCTTAATCGATGTTACTACAAAATTAGTGTTGCAAGATTGGCCGCTTTGTCGTATTTTGGGCTATCTTTTTTCTTAAAAAAGGATAAACATTTCATCCATGAGTGCCCAACACATTTATCGTTTTACAAATATTGTGCAAATTTTGTTTGTTTTATTTCTTCACAAAACTATAAGAAAGAAATATTTTCCAACAAACACGCTTCTTTAAAACTTGGCAGCACTTTTGCAGTCAAGTGACATCGAGCTGGCCTCGTTGAATTTCTTAAAAGTTGCTATGTAAGGCTCTGTTCAGATGGATGAGACTGACAAACTGCTTCATATGTTAAAAGATATTAAGGCCAAACTGAAATAAAAAAAAAAAAAATCACCTTTGAAAATAAATACAAAGAGATATCGCTAGCCGGCGAATAACGCAGTTCCAATGACGCATTAACGCCATCGAAAACGATGCATGCTTCGTCTTAAACTATTACCAAAACAATGTTTAAGACTTATTTTGTGATTGAAGTTGTAGTGGAATTCCTAACATTTTGCACGAACAACCATAATTGTAAGCAGATCACTAACAACTTCGGGCCAGATACAAAAAACAGTCTGTTCATCGCTTCACTGTAAATGGAAATGCTCTAATGCACTTTTGGTACACAAACAAGCAAGACGTTGAGTTTTTGTAACAATTAAATTGTTGCCGGTCACCATCCAATAGAATTGACGTGTCCTCTCTGAAATGCTATCATCAGCATAGATAGAGTTCTGCAGAGGGCCTAAATGCAAAAGAAACAAGACACATAGCTCAACAACACTGAAAAAAAAAGTCGTCGTCATATTGACGAATGGCGGTTTTCAACATGATATTCATTGATATGACGTACTTTTCATCAATATGATGAACAAATTCATGAAAACATTTTTGACAATTGACGAACCGTTTTTCAATATGAAGAAAGTGCATTCATCAATTTTTTTGGCAGGATTCTTATAAGATTTTGGCAAATTTTCTCATGTAATAGGTTCACAATTTCATCAAAACATTTCATCAATATGATGAAAATACTTATTTTGATGAACTTAGTTATTTTTTCATCCAGTTGATGATTTATTCTTCTCATTGATGAATGAAATCATAATATTGAAGTACAATTGCCAAGGTTAGAATTTTCTTCATTTTGATGATCGCGTTCATCATATTATTGACGGTGTTCTTCAGAAACAGACTTTAATTTTTATTAAGGAGAATGTGAGTTGATGTAAACGTTCATCTTATAGAAAAGAATTGTCCTTTCTATCAATTCTCAACACAACAGAAGTGTCCGAAATATTTTTAAAAAATTGCCCTAAGCTCACCAACACACACTTGAAAAATTTCTGATTGAAATTTGTCTTGTAGATATACTTAGTTAGAAATAAATACTGCGGTATGTGTTCTGAAAATATGCAATTATGCATGCAAATTTAAACTTTAATAGAAATTTTTGTATTTTTTCTATAAAACATTCATATTTACTGTTAACCACATCAAAAAAATTAGCAAATCTCACATATGGATATGATGTACATATTATGATTCTGAATTTCGGGGAAATTCTCTCAGATCTTCAATGAAAAATGTAATTACTATTACAACATATCTTCTGCGAATGAACGGAGTGTATTCTACAAACACACCTCAACAGTGCGTGGAAAACCTTCCATTTTCCTTTTGTCTTTGGTCCGCTACATGCGCAAATCATTTACGAATTTTTCTTTTTCAATTTTCCTAGTCTTTTTCTATTTTGATTTTTATGTTGGGTTTTACCACATCTACAATCGCTCGTCGCCAATAATAATAATTCTCAGAAATTTATGATCCTTTAAAGACCGTCGCTGTAATATTATTTTTTATGATTTTATGATCCTTTAAAAACGGTCATCGCCTGCTTAGTGATGCTGCAAATGGTATATTTTTACTTTTTTTATGTTTTAAAATGTTAATACAATGCAAGTTTACGCATTCAACAATGCACTTCCACGAGAAAGCGTGTAAGTAAAAAGTTTACCTAAAAAATAGGAACCCTTCCCTTTACTGCTGTTTTTCTTTCAAACATACATTTTTATGTTTTATTTGCGTAAAAAAATAAAACAATTAACCTTAACCATTAAAATTTGGCAATATGAAATGCTATTATATATGATAATGTTGGCACATTTTTGTCATAAGTGGGCATAAACCTTAACATAAGGGTCATGTAGCATTTAGAGATGCGCAATAAGACCTTTTTAGCGAGAAATCTGGCGAAATAATCGGCGCCAATATCTTTCATTATATTGACGAATACATTCATATTTTCATCATATTGATGAACGATATCTTCATATTTATGAATTAATTTCATCGTTTTCTTCAATCTGATGAACAGGTTGTTAATATGATGTATGCATGCAAACACTTATAAACACAGACTAACAAACAAGGCGTCCATTCCATATTCTTCATATTCGATTCAGTTCGCATTTCAAAGTTCGATAAGTGAGACGTAAAAGTATAGTGATCGCGAAAATTATAAATTTCAAAAGAAAAAAAAAATATAACTAAAAGTGATTTCTTTATAAGTGCTAATAAATACTAAAACAATTGGAGAAGATAAGTTTATTATTACTAAACAAATTATATTGTTAAATTATATCAATTAAATCCCGTTCATCTTGCCTGCATTGTCACAAAATAATTTTCTAAGGAACATAAAACATCTCAGGTAGGTAATGTTATAATAACTTTTAAGTTAAGACGATGTACTTTTTCTTATACATATTTGTTAAAAGAAGGTTACCTAACGTGTGTTGCGATTTCTCCATATTTCCATTTTTTTGGTAATTATTTAGGGAAACAAATTTGGCTATTTTTTTTCACTAATTAACTCAAGATTTCATCATATTGATGATTGCATTCATCACATTGACGAATGCGATTATTTTTTCATCCTTTTGATGAACGATATCTTCATACTTATGCACTTCTTTGTTGTACATACACAGCATGATTAATCAAAATGTTCATCCTATTGACGAATGCGTTAATATTTTCATCATATCGATGATGGCTTTCGAAATACATATTTATGATTTAATTTTTATAGTTTTTTTTATATAAATATGATATATGCCTTTTAAATATGATTAATGTGATTTATTATTAAGTACTTAGTTATTGGATTGCGGAACTTTTAAAACGAATGAGTTTAACTAATTCCATTAAAATTTAGCTAAACATTCCACGCAGCAGTACCTATGTGAAATTTGAAGACTGCGATGCCCATAAAGGTAATAAATATCATTTATACTACATACAACAATTTACAAAGTTATTGTATTAATATTACAATTCCTCTTTTCATTTATAGAAAATGCGGTTCTTTGTCTTTTGAAAAGTCTGCACAATTACCTGCTTCCAACAAGGCTACTAGTAACGAAGCCAACCACATCAAAGCAAAAGTCATTCCAAAGGTTTACCATCAAAGACTCCCAACAGGCATTTATCTTTGAAGCCGAAAGCGTTCAGCATATAGAAGAACATTTGGATTTTTTAAATACAAAAAACAACAACATACAACCGTTTATATTAGCGCTTCTAAAAAGTGACTCGGAAGAAGAATACCTCGTATACCTAAATGGATATAAAATTAAATTTAAAAAATTATTGCGTGCCGTAGACATTTGTTTAAAATTTTTTTTTGTTTTTGATTTGAAATACCCACTTGCCTGCGAGCAGTTTTGGGTTTTTATACAGTCGAATTTTTATTCAATAGCACCATTAAAAAAAAATATTTCTACTAGGCTAAGCACAATTATTGAATCACTTAAGGACCAATAAAATGTAATACATACTTTAAATCCATTTGGTTTTGATCTTGTAGTTTAGAATATTTTCAGAAAAAGACTAATTTTCAGTTGATGATCTTAGGTCTTTGGCAAAAGGTACAAAATCATCTATCTAAAATGGACGATTTCTGTATTTATATAGTGTGATGGAGTAAGTATTTTATTAATGACTTTTTAATGGCAACTTTTCTATTTCTAGGTGAATATTTACATCAATCCACTACATTATAAAGCATTTCTATTCATCGTGCTGATGATCGAATTTACGAAAATTATTAATAAATAATATACGTATTGATATAGAGAGTCATAGTTTCTCGGATATTACATACCTTTTATATGGACCATGATGCACTGGTATACCAGGTCACTTCAAGGGAATATTCGGAAAAAATACTACTTACAATTTACTTATATTAACTTGAGGTGTCTTTATATACCAGCGATTTGAAACAAAATTCATATGTAATCATAATGATTTATATGACATCCGAGAAATTATGAAGTATCTAGATAAATAAGATGATTATTTATTCTTAATTTTGATGAATTGAACCATTAGTATGAGGAATAGAAATGCTTCATAATAAATTTTACTATAATTGGATTAATGAATACAATTAATCATATTGATGTTAATATTCACTAGATAGATGAAAATAAAACATCGTATATATAAATATATTCCTAAAAGTGATGAAAAGGATTCTTCATATGAATGAATACGACCATCAATAGGAAGAAAGTGTACATCATATTGATAAATAAATTCGTGAAGCTGATGAAAAGGATTCTTCATATAGATGTATGCAATCAACCATATGATGAAAATGTGTATCATATTAACGAATAAATTCACCAATTTAATGAAAATCATTCATGAATATGAAGAAAGTGTGCATCATATTGATGAACAAATTTGTCAATGTGATGAATACATTCATCTAATTGATGAAATTGGAGGGGAATTTCGGTTCATCATATCGACGAATTTTTCATAACATTGATGAACAAAATTGATGAATGATGAACGGAATTTTATAATTTTCAAAGTTCACCATATTGAGGAAATCGGTTTCATCATACCAATGAAAAAATTCACTGGACTAAAATTGATGATTTTTTCATCATATTGATGAACTTTTTCATTACTATGGTGTACCTTTTTGGTTCAGTGAAGTTGGTTGAAAGATATTTGTGAAGCGTGAAGAATGGACAGGAGAAGTAGACCAGCATTTTTAAGGAAATATGGACTCATCTGTTCAAAGAGAATAGACCGCATTTCAATGTAGAATTTGGCATTTGTTTCATCTCCATCAAAACATGGATACTCAAGTGCATGCGACCAATAACCATAAGGACTACCTTACCTTTGCCTATATCTTCCCATATCAGACCCAGGTCCATGAACTTGAACCTATTTCCCATATGCAAAAGTCCGGCCAACACCTAGTATTCCAATGAGGCGTTTGCTCTGCGGTAAATCATGTAAACGAAAATTCCAATATCTTCCTAATTGGAAACCAAACCAACACAAGTCGGCGTACATAAAGAACGGAAATTGAAAGTTTGTTTACAAGGGGTCATAAAACTCTCTGCAGATTTACAACCAGATGACCCAAACATGCCAGATTGTTGCCACACAGTTTCATGCTCAATTTGGCCGCTCATTTGCTATGCAAACGGAGATCAAGTGTACAAAAAAGTGTGATATTTCGATTCTCGTTGGGTTTAGATTTCCACGAATGTTTGGTTGATATGTGTGCGTCCGTCTTTCGATCACAGTAGCAGGTCTGAGCCCAACTGGATTTTAGATGCGTGCGTTCCTTTTTTCTGGAATTCACTTTCCGGAGAAGTCGGTGAGAGCTATAAAGGATTGCGAAGGTATACCGCCATATTTAATGAAAGGAGATCGAGAATCATGCGAGCTACTGTGTTGAACAATGCGATACTGTAAACAAGAAATAGTTTTAATTTTTATAGAAGACCAATTGATGGGGTTATAATAAGGACTGCAGTTGGAGATCGTCGGATAGCTCCAGACTGCGTCGAAAAGTTAATTAGGTATACCTGTATCTAGACAGCTTGTACCTACTTCCTATGTACGTCTCTGACTAAGACATGTGTGTACCTATATAAGATGGTCATATTTGCGACGAGTTCTGGAGCGAAACAAATGCGAGAATAGTTTCTTCAAACAATATCAAAACATACACCAAAATTCCAAGTAATGGTTCAAAAAGACTCAGGAAATATCTCTCATGCTAACAAAATGCGTCAAAAACGAATCCAAGAGTATGTCGAAAAACACGTCAAAAAGAAGTTCAAAGAATCGCCCAGGTACGCAAAAAAAAACAAAATGCTTAAAAAAGCGGTAAAAACAACTCTTCAAAAACGAATGCAAGAAAAACCAGCCTTAAATTGCCTAAATGCATCCAATACTCGTTTAAAACCAGGCCAAAAATTGCATCTGAAAACGGGTCTAAAGGGGATTGAAAAAACGCATTAAAAACCCCCTCCAAAAAAAAAAATAAGAAATACGTCAAAAACAAGACTAAAACGCTCGAAACCCTTTAATAAACGCGTCGACGAAATGTTGAAAAACGCATCAAATAATATGTCAAAAAACACACTCAAAAGGATGTCGAAAAACTAATCAAATAATGTGTCCAAAAACGCACCCAAAATGATGTTGGAAACTGCGTTCAAAACACTTCTAAAAAGATCTCAAAAACGCCTAAAATGCGTTTAAAAGAAACGAGTTTGAAACGCTCGAAAAAGCTCCAAAAAATAATGTTCAAAAACGCATCTCAGAACGGTACAAAAATTATGAAAACTCGTCGGAAACGCATCCAAAACGCGTCTAAAAACTAAAAACCTAAGGTCAAGTTGCTGTTGCATGCAAGACTAAGGTGGCTCCGTAAGAGTTTAGCCAAGACCACTACCAACGTTGAATGGTTGTGGGAAATGCGCATCAGAATTCATAGCTAGAGCTACAATAGCCCTTATTCCCAGAATTATTCGGAGCTACAGATCCGTCCAGGCAGTAGGACTATCCGCATTATATCGGAGAAGATTTGTGTAATGCCTCATATAAGGAAATTCACAGACGCCTTTATAGTGCTGAAAGTGCATCCGAAAACGGGTGTGATCCCTTTAAAGGCTTCTGGCAGATATTTCCCCGACTGCCCGGTTTGCCGCCTTAATTAAACACAAACGCATGAGTGCGCTGCAGAGGGTTGTCCTCTCGTAAAATGGTAAATTGCTTTAGCGCACAACACCCGAGCAGATTACGTATAAAAGTTTTTGGAAAACTCATTTGCCAAAACTCTATATAATACGAAACGAACGTCGGGAGATGGATTTTGCTCGATTTTACGAGCTTTCCGGAAACGAAAATAAAACCCCCCCACATGAAGAGCACTCCAATTTCGATATGGCCATCTTAATGTTATCTTTTATGTACAAACATAACATATATACCTACTCGCAGTCTAATACATTCAACATATAGCACAGTTATGTATGCACAAATTTTCATAGAACACGAATTTTCCATCGCAGGGAGATGCGCAGGGCCGCCGGCCGTCGCACTCAAATATCGAACATAATGGCAGAAGGCGATAAAACCATTTATTGCACTTGGTACCGAATTTTGTGCGCCCCTAACGCGCCATGTCAGGGATATTATTTCTGTTTGGTCGGCTGTTTCTATATAAGCATCCCTTGATACCACCATCCCTGGCGATGTTTTTATTGTGATGTTTATTGTGAAAATCTCCAGCCATTTTATATGCCATCGGATACAATTACAATTTTCTTTCATTACTGAGTGGAACGAAGGTCCAGAGGGGTTCGGCGGACAAAATCTTTGTACGTGTGTTTGTGTAGAGGTTAATGGCATGAGGTGGATGGCTTTCGATTACATTTTCCAACCCTCTGGTAACGCGCGGTCCTTAGGAGTTAAAATTCGGGCACGAAATCGGAAAAGGTTTATAAAAATGTTTGTTTCTTAAGACAGTGAATAAAATATTTATCAAAGACTTAAATTTTAAAGGCTGAGGGAGGGCCCTCACACCGGAATAGAAGATGGCTTCACTAAGAAACTTGCAAGAGTGAGGTATAGTATTTTTAATTTTAAGTAGACAATTGTACTCGACTGCAGAGGGCAGAAGATAAACCAAGTGCAATTGCAAGATGAAGAAGATCCAATTCCAGTACGGAAGAGGCTTGCATAGCTATAAAAAAACACGTTATTTACGAAGGGTTCAGTTTAAGACATCCAACACAACATGTTGTACATGATGTTGAGAAGAACATCTCCTCCCTAGCTGGCGCAGTTGAGTGTACTCCATTTTTGTTCACTTATTATGCATACAGTCGTCTGACTGTAGAATTGTGTTGTCTTCAGCTACTCAGCCAAATCGTCATTCTCAGTTGGCAGCAGCCTTATTGGTCCTTAGCGTATCTAAACTTCGCCATGATCAGGTGGACGGAGATTTGCCTTCCACCATCTTTTTGCATGTTATTCTTGCGCTAGGAAGTTGGGGAGTCTTGCCAAGATACCATGGCCCTTCGAATGTACGATTTGCATGTTCCGGAAATGAAGATTCAACCGATATCTGCGCGTTAACAGGCTAGCCGGTCATTCCTATAGGCCCACCCCAAAAAAGGATTCTCACTCTGAAAGATCTCATTCAAATTTTCGCACCAAGTTCAAAAGGACCTGAAGCAAATTGAAGTGCTCTGTTGGAGGCAGTTGGCTAAGAGCAAGGCTAAATGGAGGCACCTGTTCGTTAAGGCCTTGGTTCACCTAGAACCGCCTAAGTAAATTAGCTAAGTAAGTTTCTTATAAGCACATCTGGCAAGCTTCTTGGACTTACACGTATCCTTTATGGGAGATTCGATATCCTTATTTCGAGCTTCCAATAGTCCAGCAAAGGGGCCGTGGAGTTGTTGAGCTTCCATTGGCTTCAAACCCATTGCCACCTGGAACTTAAGTGACTTTGCCGGCTATTCGATATAGTGTTCATTTCCAGATAAGTATGGGATTAAATTTGTATGAATCAAGAGCTTTAAGCTCTGCTTAAATGAAAATGTGGTGATATTTCGTTTCGTTTTGCAAAGAGTTCCACTGCAAATCTGTTTAGAAAATAGCTTTGTATGTCCAAGTTGGACTGAGATATTGCCACTGATCCCTGTTGACATTGATTAACCGCACCACACTGAGTGCAATTCATCTGGGACCACCCGTCTCCGGCCCGGGATGGATATTTTCTACATTCTTTGGTGGAAGTTGACTTTTGATGTCAGTTTCTTGAATCGAGTAATTTTATATAATATTTAGGATTTTCATGTCACCCTTAAGATCGCTTGGTTTGGATGTTCTTGCGATGTAATGGTCTTCGGTGCAATCTTCATAAGTCTAATATGTACGAGTATTCTGAAGGAAGGTTGAGAAGTTCATCTAAAGCCATATTTGCGCGGAAGAGCTTTGCCCCTGCTATGCCAACGCTCCCCAGTCTTTATTCTCTTTGAAGGGCTTTTTGAGTTGAGGTTTGATTAGGCTTTTCCCATCGCACTAACGAATAATAAGTCGTAAAAGGAATGACAATAGTAAAGTAGGTAGATTATTTTGGAGACCAGACTTTACATGGGACTGTAAGTCCCAGCAAAGTTTCTTTTTCGTATTTCAAAGGTCTCTTCAAAAAACTATTCTTTTCGCAGATGGTCTTTAAAAGCGCCACCATTCAAGGACTATGCATATAAATTTAACTTAGTAAGTCAGTCAGTATAATACACTGTGAAAGATGTTTACCCAGAAAAAGCCCCCACAATACACCGTCCACCGATGACTCTCTACGTTACAAAATAGATCTCTTCGGGCATGAGAATCTGCTTTAAGAGTCACACTCAATCCATTTACAAACAGAAACTTGAGTACTGTTCCGAAAGGATGTCTCTCCTGATAAAATATGCGGATGCATGGCATCAGACGCATTGAATTTCTTATACTTCCGCTGACAGATCACCCGCTTATTCGAATGGAAGTCATATAAATTGAATTCTTTTCTTATCTGTAGTACCCCACCATGCAGCCATTTTACAGCTTCGTCCACACACAATGGGGATACTCATAAATCTCGGTGACTTTTATTTTTACGACTCTTGTAAGGGAAACGAATGGCGAAGCAGTCTTATGCGTCCGCAGACATTTCATATGTCTATTGTTCGCTCCAGAAGGAGACACTTTTGTGTATGTAAGCATGGCTTTGCGAGGGTGACGAATAATGACACAAAATGGCATCTCCCTTGTAGGATATGGATATATTCACAGAAGAAAACTAAAATGCTACACCAAGGATTTGGTAAATGAATTAATGAATTCGCACAGTTGAGATATAAGTTCAGCTATTTCACCAGTCAACTCAAGATCGGTGTTGTCAGCTAAATGTATGAGCCGTTTGACTTCTTATAACGATAAATGTCTCTCAATCCAGTTTACTTTGATTGCCTCGTTTTGGTTTTAATATCTTCTAGACTGATAGTCATCGCCGTCACTTTATCTTTGGATTTACGAAGTGACGGAAGTATTTACTTGTCATCTTGGTTAGACTAAGTTTTGATATCTGTCGCACTGGCTATTAGTTACACTTCGCTTTAAAAGGAAAGCAACAATACCCGCTAAACAGAAAACCTTGCAGCACAGTCACAGTCGTTGTTGAGGAAAAACCACCTCTGCAGACTGTTTAACGAGGAGACAACCGAAATTCTGATGACAGGATGAAACAACCATTCAATCTGGACGATGAAAGAAAATATTTCAGCAATTCAGTTCCGGTTGAACTACTTAAAGGTGTAGGAGAAAACTTCTTCACTGGGAGCTGAAGTAAACTTCTGGCTTTGCTACGAAGTGGCACTATAAGAAGTCCAAGTCAATACCCGCCTTCTGTTTAGAGATTTTAAGGCCGCAGGAGTGTTTACACAGTCAAGCTATGCAAAACCCGGTCTAGTTGTGCAAACTGACGCTTGCTGTTGAAAAATGGATTTGTTGTGACAAAAAGGATTTTGTATCGGCAATGCATCGGCAGCTATTGCGCTAAGGACGTAAGAAGCGATTACTTATGGGCATTTTTAGCAAATGTGACATTAAGCTCTCAGCTGTTTTATTTGTCCATCAGAAAAGTCAATTGCCAATAGTTACATAAGAACTACCACTACCTTAAACACTATACTCTTGAACTTTTTTTTTTTTGAAGATTGTACAGAGATGAATTGGTTGAATTTCTACCACTGGGCGAGATGGTGAGACGGTAAGAAGGTGAGTCAGCTGTGACCTTTGCCCTGGACTGTACCCGCCTGACATTGATGACGACGACGGTGAATAAAATTTAGTTCATCGTGCTGAATAGCAACTAGTTGTCCTGAAATTTTTCCTAAATAGATCTATGAATACGACCGAACCATGAGTTCATGCTGTGGACCGTTATTTGAGGACCTATATACCTAAAATGCTCATTCCATGAATGCGCTAGCAGCTTCATCTTTAAGGCTGTATTTGATCCGATTTTACTTGACCTTGGATATAACAAGATCTTTTTATGCTTCTAATGTGAAATAATCGCGTGCCTCTAACTCTCCCAATTAGCACGTTCTTCAACCATAATCAGGAAGAACACAAGTCCACCGACTTGCAAAGTGACATTACAAACATTCCGCGTTGGGCAACAACACTTGTACCATGGTTTCGAAAACAAACACAGGATACGAGTACTCTTGGGGTAAACAGCGATGGGCTTGTTGCTGTATATTCATTCATGTTTCTCCGCTCTCGATGGGTGTTGACATTTTGCTTAGCGCACGGTCCCATCGTTATATAATTTATTCAACTCGTTCGTGTGAGGTTTGATCCCGTTATTTGTTGTGAGATAAAATCGCTCAAAGGTGTTAAAATGTTAACACCTCTTCTACGATGAGGGAAATTGTCGTCGAACCTTATGCAATATGTTGACGAGGAGTTTCGTTTGTTTTTGTTTTCTGAATAAAATGCTACTTTCATTGGCCGCGAGTGTTCCATCTGAACTTTTTGTTATTATTTTAAACTAGTACAATCGTGCTGTAGTTGGATATGTTTACTTAAGAGGTCGATTATATGTACTTTTGATATGACGCCTAAACAGTACGAGCTACATATTATACTCGAGAACCGTATGGCGAAGAATATAGTTGCCTGTAGGCTTTAATACGGGTCTTTTTCCTTTTAGCAGAATTTACACCTAAATACACTTTCTTTGACGTGGGTGAAGCTGGATCCGCCACATTGACTTTTGAAGGATTTTTTTTGCGCATTCCAATCACCGATTTAATTGCTCTGGGGAAATGTACTTTTTTTCGTTCGGACAAGCCGTTCGCCAACAATTTCAAATTTGCTTTTTTGGTAGCGGTCAGTTCCCTATAAAATTCTATTGTTGTTTAAGAAAAAGCAAAAAAAATATTAAAAAATTAGTCAATTCGAGTTTTACTACGCTATATATCTTAAAAGAAGCGTATATTTGTAGGCTACTACCCCCTTCAATCAAATATTTTTTCGCTCTTCTCTAAATGGGCCAAGAACGGTAAAATAAAACCACCAAAAGCAAACACTTTGAAAAATAAAAAAAAAGATTCCGTTACAAATCTACTAATTCATATAGATCAAAAGAAGCGTTTGTTCTGTACCTATCAACACATATAAAAAAAATGATACCTAGTCGCAAAAATTTATTTTACGACCAAAAAAGTTAGGTAAGAAAAACAAAAAAATTTTCAAAAAACTAAAAGTCATATATCGCGTTCGAATCCTGCTATGCCACATAGCTCATTAGAAGCGTGTATTCATTAGCTATTAACCTAATTCAATCAAATAATTAGTTGATCTTCTCTAAATGTGTCAAAAGCTAACAAGTTCAATTTGGCAAAAAAGGTTTGTCGAGAAAAACTTAAAGCCCTGAATAACTTGGTAACCCACAAAGTATGCAATAGATTTTGAACGTTGTAAATCGTTGCCAGCAGTTCGTATAAATCCTGAAAGTATGCAATACCCATACGGTCAAATTAAGCTAGCCCTGAACGTATGCATTGCTTTTTTCATCCTCAGCCAAGTTTGGTGCCTCTATATCTATATCTCAAATCTACACCTGGACACTTACTTTCCCTCACCACTCACCTTTATCGTTCAGGTTGTTGTCTATTCTATAGTATTTATGTGGTATTCGATTGGGAGCTCTTAGAACACTTTTGCTCTCAAATCACTTTTTATATTCGTTTTGTCTAAAAATGCAATCTGTTTTAGATTTCAGAGCACTTTTACGAGTCCGGATTTTATCTCAGAGTTGCTTCAGATTTACCAATACATCTACATCTAATTTGACATTTCGCCTACAAAGAAAATAGTCACAAACAAAAAAATGTAAACACAATTTGACAGCTAATAGCAACAAAACACAGTCAGATTACTTCTTGTGTTCGAATTGCCACACGAAATCAGAAATCTGAGAGCGAATCTGAAGAACCCGAATACCACATTAATGTGGGAAATAAGTGTTACCGTATTAAAAGACAATGTTTGTTAGAACTTGTGGAGGCTAATTGTTTTTGGAAACCATTTTGTCAAATGAAAGAGGTGCTACAAAGCCAGGCTATATTTACTTATGAATACGGACACATATGGATGGATGAATATTTTTGAGGATTTATGTCTTTTTTTTTCAAATTGTCTAAAGTAAAAAATTAACGCAAATTTTTTACTTCTATTTTCTCAAATCAATCAAGTCAGTTTATTTACTCAAAAAACTTTGTGTTTTGGCTTCAGGCTTAAATTAATTAAATATTTAGTTTTGAGATCTTATAACTCCATTCAAAAACAAACATAAAGCATTTCTTTCCTAATATTTTCTACCAAGCGTTACATAAAAGTGGTACCTACCTCCTCCCTTCCCCTATAAATTATTCCAAATTCAACATTGTATAAGGTTTTTAGCTGTCACTTGACTTTTTCTTCTTATTATTTGACATTGACGTTGTCGCGAACTACCCTATTGCAGGTTGATATAATATTTATAGATATAAATGGAAATTTCGGAATTTATTTTATGATATTATTTAAAATGATTTTACTTACTAAACACAGCTGATGTCGGTTTCAGAGTACAAAGTAATAGATTTCAGTGTTTTCTGTAATAATTTATCGAAATTATTACATTACTAGACACAAATCTCGATTAGTAAAGTAACCGCGGAAAAATGTTTATAAATAAAAATTTCAGGTAAGCCACATAGAGGGTGCGTTAATCTTTACGCGATGTTTACATAAACAACATCAGGGTTTTTTTTTTAGCTTCGATCTCATCATAGCAGAGTAAGGTAAAATTTTCAGCACGCGATTACAACAACTACTGTGAGTCTCGAGTGGCAAGGAGAGCGTAGTTGTTGTAATTGCAGGCCTATCGTAGAGGCGTTGAAAGGGAATCTAATAAATGGCTTTAGACTTGAGAAACTTAAAACTCAAAAGAATACTAGTTTCATGGTAACACTATCCACTACAGCTGAGTGATGCGATTATTGGCTGTCAGTAGCGGGGTGAAGATGTAGATGGCGCCAGGTGGAGTTTGGCTGTACACGATCCATTTTTAATGCAGACGTTCAGGGCTAGCTAAATTTGACCGTATGTATATTGCACACTTTCAGGATTTATACGAATTGCTGGCAACGACTTACAGCAGTCCAAATCTAATGCATACTTTGTGGGTTACCATGTTATTCAGGGCTCTAAGTTTTTCTCAACTAACCTTTTTTGAAAATTTTGACGAATGGAAGAAATTATGTATTTCCCTGAATCATAGTTTGTACACAACCACGTAATTGAAATTTTATGTAGTAACACTTAACGATTGTTTTGCTTGAGTTTCGTTTTCCGATATGGCATTAACACATTTTCCTGTGACAACCAACTTGACAAGCTGAATTGTGCTGCTTTCCATTTCTCTATGAGTGAGTAGGATAACGATATACAGGTAATGCACTTAGCTGTTCCTTTTCGAAAAATTAATAGAAAATTAGATGTCCAGATAGATAGCGCAGAACAGAATCAATGTCATGAGATTTATTTCAATTTAAATTCTATACCTTCACAACAAAAAGACCCATAATAAATTAAATAGAATAGCTACCTAGGTAGCTAAAGACAATCTGCTGCGACGGGGTGCTTAAGAATTCTAAACATTTGTATCAGGCGAATAAATTTTCTAACAAACTAACTAACCGGTTGTTGTATCAGCTAGCAAAATGAGCGCACAGACTACAATAATGACAATACCTATTCACCTCTGGTGGTGTATAGACATACTTATAATGTTTCCGGTTTGGATATCAGATAGAATTAGTAGAAAACCTTAATTCTGAAATTAGTGTAGAGTTTGCCATCGTAAACTTGAAGCGCATGTTTTAGCGAGTGTTGTTTTAAAAGGTTTACAATTCTAAAATGAAATAAAACATATAACTAGTTGTAAGGACCGTTATATCTAGGCTTTGTTAGAGAGATTATTATATACTATTATTGTTTACAATGGTTTTTGAGCATACAGACGCAGCTGGCTCGAACAAAGCGAAATCTGGAAGTCCGGTTTATAAACGCTTTAAATTTTAGAATTGCTATAGGTATACTTTCCCTTAGTATCCTGCTCGCTCTAAATTTTGGCTTCCATATGAAAACCGCAGAAGAGATTCAATTAAGTGAAGCAGTTTTACAATCATCAAACTATTGATAGAATTGCACTTTTAGTATTTAAAGCAAAAAGTATATATGTACATGAGGGCATCCATCCATCTGGCTGTTTGCTGTTCATGCTTTTTTTTTCATAGCTCGCGCTGCGTGGGATGTTGCGCCATTTTGTTGCAACCACCAGCTCTCTCTTATAATAGCCGTATTTTATTATCAGCGTGATCTGATCCGGATCAGATCACGATAATAAAACAATACGGATCATTGAAAAGTTTAATTTTTGAATTGAAAAAAAATATGTGGTAGGATTATAATTAGATTATGGAATCACGCGGCACGCAATTTAATTCAAATAATTGTTCATTCATCACTTTCTCATTACGTAGGTATCCCAAGCTTTTCTTGACATTTGTATTTTATTTACAAAAAAAATAATCGAAAAACAGCACTTACTTTCTGCAGGGAAACTTGTAAAACAAAAATTATTTCCCATCACGATTGGGAAACTGTGAAACATTTTGGTGTCCAGATTCAAAGCAGCAAAACATTTCATAAACATTTCATAAAAATGGTTTTGTTTAATAAATGTTTAAGAAATATTTATGGAATATGTAGGTATTTAATTGTTTATCAAGTGTTTCGCTTGTCTGCATATACCTTTAAAGAACGAAAAAAAATAACTCGGAACTCGAATGCGAAAAAATCAAATGATTTTTTTTTGTTCCACTTTTTAGTCTGGCAACGTGATTGTGTGGCTATCGTTTGCAGGCACATCAACACTTAAAAATGAAACAAGCCATCTAGTGGGAAATAGTGGAAATAATTTTCAGATCATGTTTCATGATCTCGATGAGAAGCAGGATCATGTGCTGTTGTTGTAATTGCATGTAAATCGATGATCTATATGGATCATAGCTGATAATAAAAAACAGCTAATGTGATTCAATCCGGGACGGGATCGGAAATGTCAATAATCGTGGATCTATGGCGCTCTTCATTGTCGGTAACTTTATTTTTGAAGACATTTTGACCAATGTTCCCATTCCATAACAGCCCTTAGACCACAACAGTAACTTTATAACGGCGTTTTAAAAATTTAATTTGAATTTGACCATTCAATTAAAAAAAAAAACTCATGGCCAAACGAAATTCGGTGGGGAATATAAGGAAGCTAACTTCTGAAATTAATCTGCACAATTTGCAGTGTTGTTCTTACAAAATATTTATAGTTTAAGTAATTTGCAGTAGCAAGTCAAACTGATCACAAATCAAGTGTCAAATTTGTGATTGCCGCAATTTAGCGAAAAGTTAAAATTCACAAAACTTGTCAAACTTTAACCGATTTTAACCTTGCGACGTTTCTATTCTAGGTATTATTTGCGCAAAGTTTAGAACCTTACCTACTTCGAGTTGTGAGAAACCTCCTCCCATTCTCTGTTAAGTATTATAAACTGCATTTCTTTCATGTCTTTTACTTGAGGTTTATTAGTTTTGTAGGAATGTAGTTCCCACATCAACTGCACCCTATAAATTTCCTTGGGTGCAAGTTAATTTTAATCCTTGCGTTCACTTGTACTTTTTTCCTTTTTGCAGACTTTTTATCAATAGTTTCTCTGGTCAATAATCTCATCAAGCTGTTGCAATATTATGCTTGATATTTAACCGAAACCTAGGGAGCATTTTTCTTAAAGGGGATACAGTTTAAAAATTATAAGATCACAATGCATGTTCGTACTTTATACTTGAACATATTAAACGTATAAAAAAAAATTTCTCCACATTATACAAATGGCTAACAAAAAAAAGACACCTACTACAAGAAGACTATCTTCGAACGCATTTAATTTTTCTCCATTAGGTACACATCACTTGGCCGTTAAAAAAAACTAATCAAACCGCTTCTACTACAACCTTTCAGTACAATGATGGCAGACGTTTCAATAAAACTAGTTCGCGGGCCAACAAAATTAAATTCAATCCACCATAATGAACCAATCGGCCATTAGATTGAAAGGGATTAACGAAGAAAATGGAATAATGTCATCATCCAGCCGGGGGTGGAAATCCTTTAATTGAAAACCAGAAAAAAAAATCCCATTAATAGCTGTTGTTCATTAGAGATAGTCCCACCAGAGGATGTTCACCATTTTATTTGTCAACACAGACAGCCATTGCAATTCACAAATTAAAAGGTCGAGACAATGGACCCCAAATTCGATTTGAAGCGATAGTAGATTTTGAATACGCAATATCCAACAGATATTGTTGAATACAGTGTTTACATAGGTTTATACAACAGCAACTGAGTTTAAAGTAAAATATTGCATATAACAAATTAAAGAGCCTCAGTACTATATACAATTTTGACGACCGTGACTAAGGGAATTAGGACCCCTTTTTACTGACCACATGTGGTGGTACCATAAACAGCTACCGAAATAAGGCAGTAAAAAATTATATGATCACTCTAATTGCATTAGAACGCTCTTGTAGAATCGGGGAAGTGCGTATTTTGAATGTCGGAACTTCAGACGGATAGTTCTTAGGTTTTTTATTGTGGTTTTTTTTTCACAGCCAGCAAGATTTTTGAAAGCCGAATATTCTATTTACCAACTTTTGTAATAAAATGTTTTTGTTTTCAGACTCATCACACTTTTTTCAACCGATCACATATACAGTTGCCAATTCTGCGCCGAAAGCGACCGCAAATGTTTATAAAATATTGCGTCAATTAAGGTAAAGTCTATCTTAGAGCAACAGATGTACCTGTTGAGCCGCTATAGACAAATTCAACATCATTGTCGAGCTCTTAATGGAGAGAACATCCTTATAGGCCCACTTGTGATCACGACAATCTGGAATTTATATCATCTCCATACCACTAAAGCGGAATGTTTTATTTTGTAATAGATGTCCGTCCAAAATAATCCTATAGACCGTTTTTCAGGCCGTAGCAATAACGTATCGTATTATGTAATGTTACGAATATGTAACTGTCACGGCAATTGGAATTTAATTTACAAATCAAAACTCAGTTACGCTCATATGTACCTACGCTCTTATCTCATTTTAGGTCTCATGTCCTACTCCCGCAAACACAGAAATCTGACATTTTTTCGATGGTATATGCATGAACTAGGAAATTTATCATTTAGTCCCTTCACTTTGCCTCAAAAATTAAATTACTTACACCAACGAATGGTTATGCGAAACTAGGTATTGGGTTCTGAATAATATGGGCCTGTTGTGAAAATTCCATTTTTATGAATGCAGTTCCCCAAGGCCAATGACTCCAACATCAACAATGTACATTCAGCCACCATGCAAAAATGGCTGCTATATCACAGCAGATGGTCTGATGCATCGTTAAAATATTTACAGTCCTGCAGCTCCGCCTAGCAGACAAAATATGCGCATGCACGCATCCACAATCCAGCATCCTCCATCAGTCTACCTATGAGGGTGTGTCTTGTTGGAAGAATTGGATTTACACAAATGCGAGGGTGGTTGTGCCCCCTTATCGTTACGTTTACATATTTTTTTAATTGATTTTCACAATTACTACCACTTCTCGGGTGGGATGTTGTATGCTACACATACATATTATATAGCCATTAACGTTACCGTGACCCGTTTCATACTAATCAAAAGTTTAAAGAAAATTCTCCAAAGCACAGTTGTTATATCTATATAGATAGCTATACTCACTCATTTATTATTTAATGGCTGTACAACAGATATTCTTAAAAAACAATTTATCTTCTTTTACACACATGTACTTCTTAACTTCTAATGGACACAATTCACAATTCCGTTACGTATAAATTGTCATATCTACAAATCTCAAAGGCAGTATACAAACACCAAATTGTCAATCAAACTTCGATGTTTCGTATATATTTATAAGGCACCAGATTTTTACTTTAAAATTTCTTAAAAATATTTTTATACATAATAGGTATATCGATCGTATTTTAGAACGCAAATAGGTTTCTTGTTTCTATACATGTATTGTATTATTGGTTAAATACCTTAACATCACAGATTAATCACTATCAAGTTTGGGGGTACGTTTTCCAGCCTCAATTGGAAGTCAAAATCGTCCTCTGGCTTATAACTATATAATTTAAATCTTTTCGCGATTTATTTCTAATATTTGTTGATATACTACAACAATTTGTTGATTTTTCTCTCAAAGACATGGTAAATGCTTTGAAATTATTCCAGTATTCTAAGCCGAATTCATGAGATACCATGGAAGGAAAACACTAACTGCAACTGCTGCCACACATGTGACACAAATTGCTATTGTTGAGGATACATTCGATACAGAAAATCCGTCATTGCTTTCGTCGACAATATCTTCGGCGGGATCTTTTTCGAATTCTAAGACTTCCACGTCAAATCGAAAGCGAACCTTAGAGCTGGGCGAATCCTTTCGCCAGACCAAGTAGCCAGCCGATGCTCGTCTCTCCAGACTCCATTTGGGATCTTCGAGTACTACAAAGAGAAGAATGGAAAAGGAAATTCATAATATGAGTATTTAATTAAAAAATACTGTTTTTAACTGCGAAAAGAAAGAATTAGCTTAGATATAGGCAATATAGGTTGTTTTTTCTCAAATTTTGCATTTGTAATGTTCCGTAAATTTGGAGTCAAAACTAGGACAGCATTTGTTTGATTTAAACAAACAAACTCTGCTACGGGTGGACATTGTTTTTATATCGTGGGAATTTTTATATTTAGACCAGTTCTTATTTTTGTTTCTTTGGAAAAAATATAAACAAATATATAGAACTTCTATTCAGTGACGTGGAGTGGTGCTTTTAGTAGGGTGTTCACTATATTTTTTACCGTAGTAAGATAGTGCATTTTTTTTTCTATTCCCGAACCCTACGAGGACGATGAATACTTTGCTTATAGAATGGCAACCACATAACCAAAGCTTGAATTGATATTTTCTTTCATTAAAGTTCCTAATAAAATGTTTATTAAAATTTGGAGAAGGTAGTGTTGGCCTAACATAATAAATAACCTATTTCCAATTTATCAGCTGAACACAGCTGTGAAAATGGTTTCGCAAGTAGCTTTTTAGTTAAAGCAGTTGCGATTTAAAATATTCGAGCAATTTAAAATCGACGTCGCTATTTTTTTTCACTACTACAACTACAAGTTAATTTGAAATAGCCATTTGCAAGTGTGACTAGAGTGGTCTGAACTGTATGTACTCTGAACGGAAAACTAGATTGGTGGGTAACAACACTTTTCCTATACGTCAGCACGTAAACGAACTGTCGTCTTATGTGGTTTTCCATTGGGCAAAAAAAATTATCCTTTTTTTGTTGATTCGGATCACTTTTTGCAGATATCGATAATTTTTCAGATTTACATACATATGTATACTGCCACAAATACCCAAAGCTGTTTTACGTCATTTTAAGAAGTTAGCTTTCAAAACAAATGCGCAAAGATATAATTATCTTCATTGCCTTCCTCATCATCTGGAAACTACAAATCACCGAAACTTGTACATTTATATCTACAACAGGGGAAACATTTTTCAAGTCGATATCCATAGCTGATTTTTCCAAAAACAAATGCAATTTGAACAGCTGATATTGCTGTCAAATAACACATTAATCCATTTACAAAAGCAGATCAATTTCATTGCATGTTCCATGAGCCGCGGTAAATCTGAGATCTAAAAAAGATTTTTGGTGGTCCCAATGGAAAACGACATAAGTTTTTCACTCACTTTCATGCGGTTTTTTTAGTTCATAACAGATTCATTCTTCCAACAGTCAGTGTAATTCTTCTGTCGCAAAAAAAACAATATCAAATGTCTTCTGCAATAATTTAGCGAGCATTAAAACCTACACCCGATGCATGCGAACGCCGAGGTTTCATTATCACTTCTTTCTCAATGGATTCTTCATCGTTTACGTTATCTAATTGATTTATTGGCTTTGCTTTTAGTGTACCAAGAGCCGATGTCCGCAGTTTTGATTTATTTGAGTAATGATGGCCCGAATAGTGATGTGCATGAGCAATAATTGGATTTCAATTTATATAATATAGTCACCTGAGTCTTGTCAAGACTTATGAAGTGACTTTCGAGTCGTTATCCAGATGGAAATGAAGAGCTTGTATAATAGTTTGATTTTTTTTTTACAAGTCATATGGATATATTTAACACAAAAAGACGGTACTTCAAATTTTAGCAGCACGCAAGTGCATATAGTAAATTATAAATTACTTTCTATCATTAGCATTTAAAAGCGTGAGGTTGTGTTTGCTTTGGGATATATATATCGGAGCACGTTCGTGGGTTAAATAAACTTTAATTACATATTTACATTTTTTTTACCCCTAATATCTAATAACAGTTCCTATTTTCGTATTGCTAATAATTATGAGTTTCTTTTGAGCACACCCCGAATCGCGCAATGAAAGGAATAATCGCAAGTTCCAAAATTGAGATAAATAAAGTTACCAATTCGAATACTTGATTGAGATTCGAAAGGTAAGCTAAATAATCAAAAAAAAAGTGTTTACCTTTTTGCTATTCAGTAAGTTGCGCCAAAAAAAGAAACAAATCGTTGATATAGAAAATCAAAGTTCGTTAGATAATTTTGTATGACGAATAATTGAGGTACGAAGTCTAAAATAGCTCCCAACCCAAAAAGAAAGCACTTAATCCCGTGGTAACGATAAGCAAAAAATCGAAAGATTTCTATTTCGCTTTTTGAACGAGCACGTTTATATACGTTATGCAAAATGATAATTTCATCAGACGTTATCAGTGATAAGACTACGCAATTTGGGAAATTTGCGAAGACTGTGCTGTGAAATACCGAACACTCCACTCCACATGAAGTGAGATAGAGATTGTCTTGACTCATTCCGTGGCGTTGTAATCGTTTACATCTTTGCGACAAAGTTATCGTTTACTTTGCAAATACATATAGTTTATCGAATCAACCCTAAAATGATTATAATAATAAAAAAATTATTTGTTTGGTCATCAATCAACGACTGCAATATTTATACATTAAAAAAATACAGAATAAGTCACCAATAAAAAGTGATTGGTCTTTAAATATGTAAATTTGAGTGGCCTGTGTGAACGCAGGAGCTCAGCGATTTGTATGGTGAACTACCTACTGACCAAAAGGTTCTAGATTCAATTCGTAGTTCGAAATTTTTGACACGTCTGTCGAAAAAGACGACTTATACTACTACTGGAAGCAAGGGCTTTAGCTTTCTGAAAGCATGGGCAGATGAACGACTCCTATTTCTTTTAGTTAATGTTAATATAAAGCTACCTACTATAGCCCTATCCCAAAAATAGAAACTACATCAAGCTTTTAGCTAAGCTTAGAAATGAGTATATTTGACTTCAAACAACATTTTTACATTTTCTCTAATAGTACAGTACCCAAACCCGTGATCGGCAGTAATTAGATCAGCGTCACATTTCAGAATCATCTGATAATAGCTACAGAAATTCAGACCGAAGTCTTATAAAGACAGATGGCCGGATGTTACTGTTATCTAATAAACTCGAGTGCATGTGCTTTGAGCGTGGGTCACAATAATATCAAACAGTGTGTTCTGGTACCGTGTTACAACCCATTTGACTCGATTTTAAATGTAGTTACTTGACGTTTGCATGACGGATAATATATAGCCTGATGATTAATCAGCTTTTTTTTTTTAAATCAGAGGTATATGACCTTCGCACCTCAATATATGGCAGTGATGCTGATAAGCAATTGATAACCCATCGAAAGTAGTCGCAAAAGTTCAGAGATCTTTACTGATGTTGACACTATGACGTCTTTCTAAGCCATTTTCTGTATATGATCTGCATCATAGGTAGTTTGATAAGCCCAAATGTCAAATAAAGCAGTCAGCTGATCTTTTGTATTAAATAGTGCTTTAGCGGTCGATCGTCGAAACCACTTAAATGCGGTTACTTTCTGAGGGCGCCTTATGCACACATTTTATGGCATTTTACCTGTCACATAAACTTGGAATTAAATAGACTGTCAGCACAGCACAGCCATCTTAAGAGAAATTGCCTACAAGCTGTTTGCGTGTAACTATATGTATATGTGGGAAAGGATATGGGTGCCATGTTGCGGGGGAAAGGGGTAGGTGCTCGGGATCTAACGGTCTATTTATGTAATAAAATATTATATTTATATTATAATATTTATGATGAGTCTTGCAGATGTATTTTTGCAACGAACATCCAATAAAATTTGTGACAAAATATACCATTCCGACAGGCTTAAGCCAAGCCCGTCTTCTAACCATAAATTCATATTTAAACTTATTAATATTTGCAAATTTCATTAGTTCTAGTTGGTTTTTCTATATACAACAATTTAATTCGTGCTTTTATTTAAAAGACGCACAGCAGAGACCCTTTATTCGATTTTCACGTTACAAAATCTATACATTGAGTATATGTTAAAACTAATCAAAACTAGATAACAAGAAACAAAATTAAAATCTCTTGAGGGAAGTGTCAAAAATGTCATTGCAATTGTTACCTTTGACCCTCTTCTTCCATACCTATTTATAGTATTGACTAAAATTAAAAGCCTTTTCAAAAATTTCACAACCTTGCTAAATATTCGGTTGTTTTTGACAACGCATCGCTCCACAAAAAAATAATTTTGTATAGCAAAATTTTGTTTTCTTAAATTTAAATTTCTTCACCTATTTTCCGTTTAGGTGTTTTTGTTTCAAGAAAAGCTAAGTAAATAATACCTACACCTACTTGAAAACGAATTTAAAAAAATTGTTTTGCAGCTGTGACGTGGCCACTAAGCTTTACGTGTTTGTCTAATTTTATTCCAAACAGTGCAAGCTTAAAAAGCTAAATGAAATAGCCCTTAGTATTAAGTATAAACAATTTAAATGGAAATTCAAAAATATCAATATGGCTAACGCTTTGCTAATGAACTTGATTTTTAATATTCAATGAATTCTGAATATGCGAGTCTACATACAACTCTTTTTATTAAAGTTTCAACGCAGCACAGTTCCGCACAAAAGATGTAAACAAAACCTGGAGTCTAAAGTGACTCATTTACGAACATTATTTACCCGCAGGTTGCTTAAAATGTGTTAATTCCCAAAAAACCAGTTGTTTGGATTTAAAGCGAAATAGTAACAAAATTTATGATTTATGATTCGCAGAACCCATTAGTAAAATCGACAAATTGTTGTCTTATCATTCACCAAACTCATTCAAAAAAGACTATTATGGTAGTGAAATTATTATTTCAATGATATTCGCATGTTCTATGATTTGCTCGTGCGCCGACAATGTCAACACATGATTCACCCTTCAAAAATAAAGCGAATCAATACTGTCCGTTTGTGTACTTGGGTTCGCGGGATATATCTTTAATAAATATTTGTACGGATTTTCACAGACTATGCCTAATTGCACTGAGAATAGTCAACGCTAATTAAATGCCAAATGATCGATCTATAGTTAAGAACATACCTGTTCCAGTCATTCTCGTGCTGCGATGTGGCGAATTCAATGGGGTTTCTGTAAATAAATAAACAGACGAATAAATTTTAGCAAGTTCAAGTTTATTTATAGATACATGTTTAGTACTCGGCAAAGTAACAAATTTTATCAAGCTAAACTCATCAGAATAAATATATTCGTAGAAGTTAAGAAGGAATAAGGAAACAAAGCGTTATCATTATCATGTTAGTAATGAATTTATTGTGTTGTTGCTGGTTAGGCAAAAAAGCCCAAGAAGCGATAACATATTTCTATAAGCTTAAGAGTTATAAAATTGCAAACTTCTATATTTTTATTGTGAATCACTATCCAAAGTCAATGTCGTCTAAAGTTTCATTTGTGCCAATAATAGCAAGCAATAACAGAATTTTACTTGCACCTAATGACGAATGTCAATGATGTTCAATAATTACCTTTCAACAGAGAAAATACTAAAAATAAACCCACCATCCCAAAGCAGATCTTCAATCTAAAGGGGTAATTATTCATTTTGTTCCCATTTATTTAAGGGTGCATTACTAACTCCGCCATTGTGAACCATTTTAACTTTTGACAGTTGCGACAGTTCCAAGGAGTGAAATTTTACTAAATTACCAATGGACAAGCCTTCGCTGTCAACAAATCGCAAAGTTGGTTGGACCATATTTTACCATAAAAAGTTCGGAATATTCGATTATGAACTAGTTCTATCTAAATATATCTGTCAAAGCGGAAAAAAGTTAAATTTGTTTAATTTTTTGACTTTATACTTTAATAAGGTAAATGAAACGTCAGAAGCACTGCGTTGGGTCTCCTTAAAGGCTTAATCACATTTCACTCTTATTTCGCCAAACATATTGCCAAATATTCGTATAGTTAGCACCACTTTTGAAATATTATGCGTATATGGTAGACATTGAGCTTTTCGTGAACGTGACCTGACTTAACTCTGGATTACTGTATAGCTATACATCAGATGTGCCAGCTCAAACGCGGAACTCACGTCTCACTTATGTGGTAATGCACTCCAATGCGTCGATCAGTGTTACCGAACAATTAACGGTTGGATCACGAGACAGCCTTGTGCATAAATATTCATTATTTTGATACTGTTCAGATTTAGTTAATGTCAGGCGCCCATTTCAATTTAATAAATAGCATTCTCGTTTAAAGTTTGAATTGAACGTCGCAAGTTACAAAGTATTTTTTTTTTTTTAAATACCAACAAGATGCAGCTGCAGAACAAGCATCCGCAAATTAATTTTTCACGAGACCAGTTCTGATTGCAATCCGCTGTCAAAAACAATTCGGAGAAAACATAGGTAGACCTTAATAAAAATAGTTACAGGAATTTTTAGACTCTTAGTGCCGTTTGCTCATACGACTCTTAACGATTTAAGTTCTACTTAAATACTTATGGGATACTTTTTTTATGGCATAAACTGTCACATAAGAGTTTATGTGGCACCTAAATTCGCTATGAGTCGTATCAGCAAACGGTCCTTAGTTTTATAACTATTAGTACGTAATGGGGGCAAAATATCTCAGGAGTAGACCTGCTAAAGTATTAAAGTAATTGTTTTTATTTTAGAATAAGACTTTGGCTATGCATTTGCTAAAGCAGACCGTTGTTTCACTAGACCACTATATTTGCGTTTCACGTAACAGTAGCAATTTTTGAAAAACATTTAAAGCACTCTCAAATGCTTCTTTTATAAAAACTAAACTGTGCTATGCGGGATCTAAGAGAGGTAGGAAGTTTTGAAGTCGGGTCATAAGTTCTATGCGTCAACTAATGTCGTATAACGCGGCAAGCGCAACGCTGATGTGTGACGTTATCTTTTTTTCGTTCCCAGTTTACTCTATAATGACCTTAAAACAAATCGACTCAGAATTCTGAGTTAGAATCTAAGCAGCATATTTTCACAGCTAACCATATGATAGCTGATCAGGAGTACAGCTGGTAATGAAAAATAAAGTAGAGAAAAATACAAAAGGTAGGTACTGTTCACATGATGTATTTTTGTAGTCATACGACAGACAGCTCAAATGATCGTTCAGAGCAAGCTTAACGTACTTCACCGACGCACGATCTCTGTTAAGTATATTCTACTGTGACCGAGAAAAGTATAAAACTCATTCAAGTTTATTTCTCCTCGGTAGTTTATGTGAAAGCAGCTGATTGAATCGAGCTTGTCTAATGCGTCAATTTTTTTTTTTGCGCTGTGAGTAATTCAGCTGTCACTTGCCAATTTATGAAAATGCTCTTTTCCGTCTTCCTCAAGACAAACAAACTGTAATTGAAATTCATTTTCAAGTTTTTTCAAATCATTTACAGCACATCAAATCGCTGATACCCATATATAATCTACTAGATGGCGCAGTGTTATCTTTTGTATACATATCTTTCAGCATTTATTCGTGGTGTATTTTTCGGTTGCATTAAGACAGCAATTTAAGCCATGAGTCGAATAATAAGATGATTGTACGTACGCTTACCCACATTAATATTTCTCGCCATCATTTGCCGGCCTTGCATGATTTAGCTTTGGCGCAAAGGTTACTATGGCTGCTATTTAATGTGACAGTGACATTTGTTAGTTCTCATACAAACGAGTTGACATTGTGGGAATACGGATGATAGGTGTACCTAATCGTGCACTTTGCACAATGATTGTTGAAATGTTACGTTATGTTTTTTTAATGACTATTACGATCGGTTAAAAGTTCTGTTATATTATTATTATATTTTACGAACTCACAACGGCGAAATTTTCTTTATAATATTAGCAATTGTGACCTAAAAAATATTTAATGTGAACGTTAAAAATGATCATTAGTAAGGCGCATTGAGTCTAGAAAACTCTCAATAAAATATTAATTTGACAGTAGGTAACTAACTACATATTTAAAAATCCTGTCAAAATGATGTCATATTGTGAGTGGTATTTTTAATAATCATCATCTGACACTACAGTGGTAAGAAAACTGTCAAAAAGTTATCCTGCCCTGGGAGCTGAATAAAAAATTAAGCTCTTGGCCAATTATTTTTGATGTTTTCTTGTCCTTAGCTGAAAAGTTTATTATTTATAGTCAATTAAGTAAATTGGTACATTTACATTTACGATGCTTCTGATTCCTTAACAATTTATAGAAACAAGTAAACAAAGTGGCATTAATGATCAGTACAGCTATAGTAAGAGCATTTTGCCTTTCAAGTTACTGTCCCTGCCTCGACATAGGTAATTGTAAGCACTTTAAGAAAGTCGTTAAGTGCGTAGAAAAGTTTTGTTAGAACAACTACAAACAGCACTTGTATATGTTCACTTAAATGACATCCTAAAAAATGATAACAACATATTTATAAACAACGAAATCAGTAATTTAGTGCAATCTTTAACACTTGAAACTTCAGCTCAATCACGAAGCAAAGCACACGCATCGAGTCTCCTATAATAACAACCGCACTGTAAACAAACAAATCCATTCCAATTGTCAACAAAAAATGTCAACAAAGATTCAATCCCCATGCGAGTACACCGTATAGCCTTCTACTTGGCAATGCAAACACAAACTATGTAACTCACCTCACACTTAAGTGTAAACTAGAAGTCTAAGAATGTACTAAAATAGAATATTATGCAAATCACCTGAGCGACTAAAAATATAACAATAGGGCTATAAATAACCGTGAATAATAATTGTAAACGGCAAGGCACATGCGAAAACATGAAAGAGCCCATACAAATTTAATTTATGGTAAAGGCAAATGCACATGCAATTTGTTGGTGGATGAGGTAGGGCAAAGTAAGAGTTTGTCCCACTAATTACGAAAATAAATTTGAAAAGTCTGCTTAGTCAAAGGACCATTTAACCACCAAATTGCAGTGTTTTCAATAAGACAGTGGTTGACCTCCACTCCATCACGATATGAACAACGGACACTAGCGTATGCTTTGTGCCACCTTCGACCAACTACAAAGCGCTGTCATGGTGAACACAATGTCAGTCGCATAATTTGCTTTGTATTCTCAGCACGAAAACGTCAATCTGATATCCAATAAGGTCTGATTTGATACTGTACACGCGGCCTTCCTTTCCATTTTGTACACCGTCCCTATCCCTAGGTTGCCTGCAGCCCACTCTGGTTATACCTACTAATTATATTGTTACAAAGGAGAAAATGAGCTTTCGTTAGGCCAAATGTGTTGGCTGCACGTAATTAAGGCATGACAGCCTGTATGATGACGGTAATACCGCAATTATAGCGCAGTAAAGCTGTTTAGAATGACAACATTTGATAGCGAGTTATAATATAGTCTGGTGTATCTAAATTTTGAGATAGATTAAATGGAATCCATTATCAACATACAGGGCGTGTATTATCTGCAGTTGTTACTAACTAATGGAGCTTTGTATTTATAGTACCTAACAACTTGTGTTATCTACTATTGCAGTAATGAGCCAGCGTTCTTTCAGTAGATACCAAACTATAAAAAAATGTCAAATATGGAAAATTCACATTCAACACATTTCGACAAGAGTACAACTATCGAAAGAAGGCTTCTTGTCCTGTATTAAAAGGGGAAACTCAGACAAAAGAATGCAGACAAAATGAGAGTTTCCGAGAGATGATTTTTAAAATATCTATAGGAAATCGGGTTTATTTTCAGTATTGTTAATCGCTGTTCCCTTGGGCCGAGCAACGAACTTTATAGTAAGGCTCACCTTTCAGTCTCAAAACAACTACGGAATACTCTTTATTAAATCGCAATAATTCCAGCCCTGTCCTTCAGATATTACTTCATAAAATGTCAAATGTGTACCCACAGTGACATCAAAATAGTCATAAAATGGGCAATGATAAAATGAATAGAGTCAGAAGACACCTCCGACATTTCTTTAGAATTTATAGCGTTGGAAAATTTACAACAGGCCGTCAAAAACTGCGGCATTAATTCAACAATCTTCTAATTTCATGTGCATTGAAATTCACCTACTGTACATTTCTTTGTCAAGCTTCTGAATCACCAAAATAATATTTCGGCTCTACTTAAAAAAGAAATATTATACCTAACTTTTTTGTCTAGGCAGGTACTTCTTCCTAATATTTACATCGTATTATATTTCGCATTTTATTATCTGTATGGCCCGCTGTCATGCTTCAAAGAAAAAAATTACACTTAAGGAGTTGCAGGATATCAACCTGGTTTACAACAACCAAGAGCGCCTCCCACATTAAACTTTTACTTAATTTTTGAAAATTAAATTTGAAATACTCTTATAACAAGCAAAATGTAGTTGCAACACTACAATTACATCGAGAAAGCAACACTGCCAAGGACTGACAATGACAACAAGTAGCATGTACTTGCCATAATAACAAAATAGTTGCCTGCTAAAACGACTTGAAAACACCATAATGTGCTCACTATTCCGTATGTCTCCTCGTTAAACAGGTTCAAATTATTTTTCGTCTCGGAATCGGTACTCTGTATTGAATTATTGATCTTTCCACTTGTCTTGTTTTCTTGTTCCTCCTAATTTCGAATCACCGATACCAAACTATATGGCAATATTGGCTTGCCGTTGTCAATTACGAATTTTTATGGTCACCTGCTCAATATCATGGAAATTTATTTTTTGCAATGACACACTCTTGTCATATGTTAGCCAACTAAACAGATGCCAAGGTTACATAATTTTTTACAACTGTTGGGGTTTTTTGTCAATGATTACTTATTTACCTGATACTGCGTAGATATACCACTAGTGGTGTGCTATGCTATGACAGATGTCCAGGAAAAGGCACTTAGTCCACTTGACACTATTCGAAAAACACGCACAGTTCGTTTGGACTAATTACTAATTAGTTGATTAAATAGACTTGAATATAAAAACAAGCGTCGTTCACTACGTCAAATTCATCAGTACACGTACTACGTTTTACAATTTAATTCAATCTCTTATCAATTTGTCGAAAGCACTCAAATCGACTGAATTGAATTTAATATTTATTTATTTATGTAGAAAAACACAATTCTTTTGTTTTGACAATTCTCTTCCTTGAGACGATTTTTATTACGTGATGCGCGAGGCGGTGGAGCAATTCGACCCACTCGACATATCAATTTGAACCCTGTTTCACTACTGCTGTACTCGAATCGGATGGTATTCATCGGATATGCTTTTGCTTCGTTGTCGGTTGAGTTGCGAGTTGAGACGGTAGCAGTAGCTGCTATTGCTATTACTAAGCTAAAGCTAGTCGACCGTCAGTTAGCTGGAAAAAAAAACATTTCATTTGCTGGAAGAAATCATTTTATGGTGTTGTTGTTGTTCCTGCTTTCTTTATAATTTTGTCTTGGTTTTGCTCTTTTTTATTACCATTAATAATGGTACCTATAGTCGTGTTATTATTATTGTTGTGAACTGTGATGTGTGAACGAGGCAGTAAAAAGTAAAATATAGCGTCTTATAAATACAGTGACTATCTAAGTTGTTTGTTTTTGTTAGAACTGAAACCAGAAGAGATTAGATAGATAGCGATGCAGAATGGGGAGTCGTACAGATACAGTGTAGAGTACAAAATAAGAAGATCCTCGAGATTGCTGAAAATAACAGCATAGAGAGGATTTCCGAATGTAGTTTATCTTTAGGAGGCTTCTAATATGTTGATCTTGGGATGGTCGATATAGAACTACGAGCAATATTCACTTTTTTTGGAATGCCCATTGATTTGTTGTTGTTCTTTCTCACAATATTTTTTAGCTTTACCTAGTTTTGTCTTCTTCTCATATGATACTGCCGTTTTTAAAGCCTATGAACTATATTATTAATGGTTGCTCAATTTTTTAACAAGGTTATTTTGACTCACAGTATCATCAAAAGAAGTTCACTACTTAGGTCATAATTATTATCATCATACAATTAAACGTATAAATCAAAGACGAAAAAAAATACAACAGACATCGCAAATTAAATCGTCGGTACAATGCTTTGAAAGCTTTTGTCTACCATATTATGAGCCATACTAATGGCATGAATGTGAGCTTTGGAAACAATTTAACGGCATTAAAGTAGAATTGAATTAGTTTTTGTCTCAATAATTCTCAGTCACGTAAGATTTTATATTTCATCCTCTTATTAAAGCATAGCTCGCCGTCATCACAAGTGTCTTTGCGTCGTGGTACTTCCGCCTTCTTGGGAAAAGTCAAAAGCAATAATTTTTTATGAAATTTCTGAAAACTTTAGCATCCAAGATCTAACACACAGTGTCCAAAATAAAAATAAAAATGTGTCCAGGCTAAATTTTACGAACTCACAATGGCGAAATTTTCCATAGGAAATTATCCATTTTGACCTACGAAATATTTGGTGTGAAGGCTAAAACTGATTACACCCCCAAAAAACGTACATATCTGTAAACAAAATTTACCTACCCAGTTTGCTTAACTGCGAAAAGGTCTATTGTTAGCAGAACGTTTAACCATTCACTTTTGCCTACTTTACTTTTGCAGAGTTTAGTGTTCAATAAAACAAGACTATTTATTGCCTACTCCCGTTCCGATTCGATCAAATCACCGCTGCAATAAAACATTTTGGTCAATTAGGTCTCACAAAATTGGATTGGTCACACTGTTTATTGCACATACCTAGCCACTTATACTTATACCTATATGCTACAGAATAGTGCCCACCAATACACACATGTACAGTAGTTGCTCTGGCTCTGGCTCTCTCATCTCTCATGCGCAGTTTCAAATAATAATATTTCACAGTGTTACCTACTCAATTTTAAACCAATTTGTTTTTATATATTTTTTTTCCGTTATTCAGTCGTAATTCAACGCTAACAAAATAGAGAAGAAATTACTTCTTCTTTCAATATGGATGAAGTGTAGGTATGCATAGAACAATATCTACTTTTCAGAAATATTTCAATACAAACGCATTGCCTTTGACATTTTAAAGCTAATTTCAATCGCGCTAATATGTAAGAATGTACTCGAGTACAAAGGACATGTACGTACCTACGTGTTATCAAATATTCTGTTATGCAAAACTATTGAAGATATTTCACAGCTGCAATTATTTAAGATATAACATAGAAGAAACATCGAAACATCAATTATGTTAATATATGTGAAATTAATCTCTGAGCGAAACGAAATCGGTATCTGTCAGTTGAGTACTGTTCTGTATGTTTAACTGGGAATATCTTCCCCTTCGTTCTGCCCACATAATAGATAGGTATGACAAACCGGGCCTATTAATATGTTTTTTTAATGGTTCACCATTAACAAAAAATATCCAGTCTGTGCCTATACTGAAGCATTGCTACTAGGTTCGTTCGCGTACTCGGTTTGAATTGAACGCAATCGATCGATTTATATCGATTGCGTTCAATTCAAACCGAATACGCGAATAGACCTACTGTCAACGAGATTTAGTAAGTTGCTCTCTCTCTCTCTTTCCGAGAAGAACTTAATTTCGAGTGGATGGTGGATCAGTAAATTCAATAAAAGTTTCAAATTATTCATAAAGCTATATTAACAATAATTGTTTAAATTCAGAAAGAAATATGTTACACATGTGGTTGGCAACACCAAAATTTAAAAATACTAAGTGTAGCCGTAGCATGCATGCTGCAGGCGCTCCGAAGATAGCAAACAGTAATGAATAATGAATGAGTAATCTCAAATAGGTAGGTACATACTGACTGATTGAAACTGAACGCACTTTATTTTATTTGTGTGCATGCGGCTGGGGTGTCCCCGTCCCGTCATTCTGTGCATTGTGATTTGTGATACAAAATTATTCCAAGGCACCAACCACCAAGTCAAATATACTGTAACTGTGTGCATATGGAAAAACTATACGTACGTACGACATGAAATGAATGTACAGTCACAATAGCTCAGTCAAATCGGAAGCATGTCGTCGTCGTCGTTTACTAATGACATTCACGAATTCTGGAGAGAATTTATTGAACTATATAAAAGCTTTCCAGCTCTGTGGAAAGCAAAGAGTGTTGAATATAAAAACAGACAACTCAAAAATGATTGCTATCAAATATTGGCAAAGAAATTAGATCAAATCGAACCGGGCGCCGACCGATATGTGGTGAGAAGGAAAGTGAATATCTTGCGAAGCAATTATCGTCGAGAACAAAAGAAGGTGCTAGCTCTAAAAACGTACAAGCCAACATTGTGGTATTTCAATTATATGCAGTTTTTGAGCAATCAGATGGATGACTCCGAACATGTAGACACAGACACCGAGTGCGGCGAAAACGTAGATGTAAGTAGACATAGTTTCTTTTTTCCGTTGAATGTATCATTCGTTGTTCGTCGTCACGTCAATCTTCTTGACTGGTGCTAGCTGGTGTAAAATAGGGGAGATTGGGAAGGAATTGCCTCAGGTTGTTTTGGTAAAACCGAACACACTACGGATAGCTTTTCATTAACATTAAAACTTCGTGACTTATAAGAAATAAGTATTTTCAATAGCATTGGAGCTTGTGGTGTTGGCTTTAATTAGTAATGCTATGCTGAAAACTTTGTTCTTTTTAAAATGAGTGTTAATGACATTAGTTGCGTTTTATTGAAAATCTATCTTAGCAAAGTCAAAGTAAAGTAATTTTCAGCAACTTATGGCGTTTTCCATTGGTTTCACTCGGGGATCCACTCATTCTGAAATCCAATGGAACAGCAAAACTGCTTCTGACAGAATCCACCAAAGTATTGGTGAAATGCCAAAAAATAATCTATGGCTGCTGTCAACTGACTTGTAATAAATACATAAAATTGCACTTGTGTGAGTGCTTCTTGAGTGGATTCTGACTTGAAATCGAGAAGCGAAATTCTCTTCTCAGAATCACCAGAAGAGTATTTTTGTGCCAATGGAACAGCATTTTTTCGATTCCGGACTCTCCCGGACGCTTCTTTTTGTCCAATGGAAAACGACATTAAATACCACAGCCGTGTACACTACTAAACAGTTAACAGTTGACACTTGACACTTCCGGGATTTACACTAAAGTTTAGTATGCAGCTGTTTCCGAGCGGAAAATCCTATGTAAAAGTGAACGAACAATTTCACTCTCCTTATCGTTTTGCAGTACGCTGCTGCGAAATGATGGGGAAAAATGGGTAATTGTAGTAGATTGCCAAGTACAATTTTTCATATTCGTTTTGCACACATTTATTGTCCGGGACATTAATTGCTTGGGAAAATATGATACTTGTACTCAGTGCTGCCAGCTTTTATAAGCGGTGTGGAGCCAAATTTGAAAAATCTACATTTCTTTGTAATTCTTTAGGCACACTTCTTCTAATAAAATTGTTTTTAAAGACGACAATATTCTTCAATCATACCCACACTGTATTATGGATTTTATTGTTATAAATTTTAAAAGGGGTTGCAAACTGAAATTGCGATATTTTAAGACTGACAGAAGATTAAATGGGGAATGTTATCGACTATACAATACTTTCTAGTACTTTATTTACAGTGTTTGCGCAATATTAGTAGTTCTGTGGCGATTATGGGCAAAATAATTTGCAAGGTGGGTAATTCAACAAATCTAATTCACCTAATAATATGATATATTTTTTTTTAATTCGCGTTTACATAATATAAGTTCGAAATTATCATTTAACTAGGTATGTAAAGCTATGTTCAGACGATTGCTAGATCTGACAATATTGTCAGGGCTACTGACAATAGCGAACTAGGTACCTTACAACCCCTAGGTAATTGCCAGTTCACAGTTCAATCTATTAATAAAAAAAGGATTTGGTTGAATGAGAAAAGTTACGAAATATACAAATTCCAACAACTTTTCTTTTTACTTTATAGGCAGAGCTAGAACTGAACGAACAGCAGAATGACCTGACGAACCGTACCAACATGCAAGCTGTTTTTTCTGGTCTGGATAATGTAAAAGAGGATCCTGTGGTATGTTTTGAGTCAACCTAGACTATGTTTGTGTATTATAACGGTTTATATCCGTTCTGTTATTCTTTCAAAATCTGAACGAAATAAAATTTACTAAAATTACAGAATGCAGGACAAAAGCTGTGCAACTTGTTAATGAATGTTATCATTGGTTTAAAAGTCTTTTTAATACTATTTACATTTCATATTCATAGGCCACTTCTGTTGATACTTTTGAGAATATCGAGAGTGCGATCAAGTCGGAAAATCTCAGTGACAATGCCGATCTGCAAAACTTCTCAATGCCTATGACACATGAGAAATATTCTGAAAAAATCGGCGATGATATCGATATTCAAGGCAAAGTTTGGATATCGGAATTTAGAAAACTGAATGCTGAACAACAGATGTTTGCCAAAAAGGCAATGGATGATATTCTTTTTGAAGGTCGTATGAAAGGATTAAATCGATTCTCCGTACATATTAATGGAAGGTGCAACAATAATTAAAACGTATTTGTTTTAATAAAATGTAAATATTATCTGATTGTTTTATTATTATCTGTAAGAAACTATATTGTCTTCGTCCGAAGATCAATACTGTGAGGTTTATTATAGCCCAAAATCACTTTTGATTGAATGAACTCATTAGGATATCAAAAAAGCAAATATCTATGCAAATCTGATAAAATATAACGTAGTATAAATTGAAAAGTACCGCGCATTGTTTTAATCGTCTCTATTTGAATGGGTTTTAAATTGTTTTGCTAAGGTCATTGGCCTATTGCAAAGCGTTTTTGTGTAAATACATAATCCATATATCTCAAACCCCTTTGAGTTAAATGGGTAATAAAAATACATTTTCCAAAGACTTCTGATCATTTCTGATCACTTTTTTAAGGTGGGCTTATACAAAATAGTAACAAATTACTTTACAAGAAGTAGTATTTTCAAACACAACAATCCATGATCATGCACTTCTTATCTGGTTCGAAAGTATGCTTGGAAAGAAACCATCACATCACATCGTCACCTTATACTTGCGGGCTTATCACACCCGGCACCACACCATCTTCTCCTTGCGGGAAAAACACTCTCTCGTGGGTAAACAACGAATATAAATACTGTGTATCACTCGCTTATCATGGACTAGAATTATTGTTCTCATTGCCCATGATAATGCTGATGATCATCATGATCTTCATCATCATCTTTGTTGTCCTCTCTATGACTTAAACAATAATTGCTTTCAAATGAGAGTGTTATTCGCCGTTTTGTTTTTGGGCTGCTAAACTCTGAGTTAAACAATAAAATTTCAGTTTGTGAACCGTGTTGATTGCAGCCAGTACTAAAACCGCTACATTGTGACAAAGTTATTGTTATCGCAGACATTTAATCTACTGCTTAAGAAATCTCTGCCCTAATCAAGAGCAACAATATCCAAACTTAATGTATGTTCAGCTTTATATGGATCTAGAATACCTGAATTTGTAGAACACAGCTTGAAAAAATGTCTGACAAGATCAGCTTTACCAACGGTGACAGTAGGTGAGTAACCTTGAGCAAACGACAAGACAGAAGACAGTCCGGTCGTAGTGACAATTTACTTGTAACATTCCCTTGATGATCAATACGAGGTTAATCGCGATTTTTATTTTTAATTCACCTCTAGTGATAATCTTTATTCGATACTCAAAGAGTGTGTGCATCGCAGATCGATTGACAGTCTGACAGATGATTTCGATTGCGGTGCCACCATACAGGAGTACTCTTCTTTTGACTACTTCAGAATGGTATCGATCACAGACTCGTTTGGCGATGATATACTCGAAGAAAACGGCCGAATATCGTTGGCATATGAAAACCTACGGTCGATACCGAAACGGATTGCAGAAAAATTTGCCTCGAAAACCAAATGCCTGGATTTGAGCTACAACAATTTCGAAAGTCTCTCGTTTTTGACATTTTTCGATAGACTACACACGCTCATATTGGACCGCAATGCAAATTTGAATGTCAATTCGCTGCCGTTTCTTCCTAATTTAAGGATTCTATGGTAATATTAGCGGTTTTTAATCTTTAACTCTGCAATAATTCGAATATCTTATATACAGGATCAACAACTGTGAGATCAGCAAACTGGATGACTGGTTGTATCGGGTGCAAGATCAATGTCCGAATATTCAGCAGTTATCGATGATGGGAAACCCAGGTGCACAGGCATTACTTAATGGAAATCCGAATACTGAATATAGAGAGTACGTATTTAGTATGTTTCCGAGTCTAAAATATTTGGATGGACTTGCTTGTGAGTCACTTAGTAATGGCTTGCTGAGGATCCCATCTAAATCATCGACATCTGAATCGACAAGAATGACTCTTAACAGCAATGGCAGCAGTAAAAAGTCCGTCGCGTCAATTAAATTCACCGAGCTTTTCCGGTTCAGGTGGAGAAAAAGATCCTATCCAAACTCAACGACAACGTAGCGTGGTAATTTTATTATATATAATAGTGTGCATGGTTATTTAAGAAATATACATATTTTTGATACAACTAGTTGTGCTACTACTTGCAGTTTCGTTTGCAAGCTTTGACTTTTCTTTTGTAAATCTTTACAAAACGTTTTATTTTGGACTTTCGAAACTACGGCTTTTCTAAAGAAATTAGCTTCGTCTTCTGAAACTTTTTAGACCTACAACATTGACTAGATATATTTATGTGGTATTCGATTGGATACTTCTTCAGATTCGATCTTTGATTTCAGATTTCGTGTGTCTAATCGAACATTAAAACGTCACTAGCTCTTCTTATTTTTTTGTTTGTTTTTTTACACATTTCATAAACTGTCCAAACTCAGCACAAATAAACGCCAGTTTAAACAATAACTTCTGTAAAAGGGATCATTACTGAATTTATTACATACAAAATCCAAGACACAATAATGCATATTTGTAAATAAAACTAATAAATTAGTTTTTGTAATAAAATAATAAAGAAAAAGAAATTAAACTGAGGTCCGACAAACTGCAAGGACCTCCCTTTGTCAAGAACTTGCCCTCATTGTGGTATTAGCAATACCCTTGTTCTTAAGAAAAGTGGCATTCAACTTGTCTACTGACATATAATTTGAATGTAGCCTTGCTGAAAACTGAATTAAACTTTTGATTTTCTTTCGGAAAATCTCTTCTATTAGAACAAGGGAAACTTTACTTCGTGCTGCCAGTCTCCTATGCTCATCAGTTATCCGGATTCCGTCGAAGTAAACTAAACTGGGCAGCAATTTAAGTACTTGTTTGCGATATTCCTTCTCGTCATTATCAGTGACTCCATTTAAGACAGTCAGGCCCACTGGATTGCACATCATGGAAAGTTGCCGGAGTGCGGGACACTGCGCCTGCAGGGTGTGTAACCAATCAGTAATATTTATAAGGTTGCAATTGTTGAGCCTGCAAAGGAAATGCAAATATTAACAACTGCCGATGGCGAAACGGTTCTAAAATTTAACTTACCAGAGTACTTCGAGATTTGCCATTGCGGGTAAGGTTTCGCATTCTAAATTGGAATTCTTATCCAAAATAAGGGTTTGCAGACTGGGAAAGTGCTGAAGGAATGAGAGGTTTCGAAATTTATTGTGACTTAGATCGAGAATTTGAATTTTATCAGCAATGTATTTAAGTATCAGATAGGGACAGTCATCCAAGGCACCATAGGCGAGTGATAGACGTTTTTGGTGTTGCAGTAGCAAGGAGATCTCTTCATCGTAATTTGAAACATTGGTGGACCTGGAATGGAAGAACAAGCTTTTTTCTGTGGCTTTAATTTGTCAAGCAATTACTTGAAGTAAACATAGAACACAAAAGTGCAGTGCAATATGCTCTAAGGGATGTAACCGACCTTAAAAATCGGCTATGCAGTGTGAACTCGATGACATTTGCTAGGTTAAACAGAAACTTTGAAGATCGATAAACATAAGGCATTTTTACAGGTGAGGTCCTAGTGAATGAGATGTTTTTATTATGAACGTTACGTGGGTTTAGTTACTCTAATGATTTTATGTAAAAGACGAAGTTGTGCAAGAAACGAAGAAATGTTCACTCAATTAAAAACAGTGAAACTGGACCGTTTTAACTACCTCTGTTGCGCCTTGTGTTGCTGATATGATAAATTAATTCTCTTTATTAAGTTTTGACTCGATCGAAATAAAAACAGAACAGGATTTAAACAGTACTCATGACAAAGTAAACACATACAGAATAATGTGACTTTCATAAACGCTTTTGGTTTTCGGTTTAGCACCTTTAAGACTTTCAACTTTCTGACTGACTTTCAACTTGAAAAACTTTGATAGAGAATACGACGAAGATAATTATAAAAGTCACAACTTCAATGTGTGATCTTTCAAAGAAGCTTAACCGTTTAAGTTTTATTTCAGCTTCCTGAAAATAAAATAATTTACTATAACGCGAATGAAAAAGTAACAAATTTGTAATCAATGCTTTCAATGGCAATTTGTACAAATTCGGAAGCAACGGAACAGATTACACAGTTGCCCTGAGATATTCAACCCCAATTGGGTTAAAATTTCCTCGAATATTTTAAATGAAAATAAATAAATGTTTTTTTTTTTTCCATCGCAGATAGGTAGGTCTTTTCTCTAATCGGCACTTTAGAAACTACTTATAATTGCTCGAGCTGGCAAAAGCGACATTTTTTCTATAAAATGTATATAGCTTACAATTGAATTTAAAAATCTTAAATTGTATCGCTAAAGAATACTGATTTACATTCCGTCTATTCAGCGAAATGCTATTTTTGAAAGCTTTATTAAATTATGAACTGATTTTGGATCCTATGATAACACACAGAGAGCAGACAACTAATTCTTCTTAATTGTGTCACTCCATATGTACAAACAAATGTAGATGTAGGTACCATTAACAACGTGAAATCGCTGGGTTTGTGGGGTCCGACCAAACTGGCTTTTGGGAGCTCCACAAAAAGAAGTAAGTAAGTCTATTCTAACACTTTGGATAAGAAATTCGAAAAACCCGTTTTTTTATAAGGCTACGCACTCATTCTGCTGAAGACCTCGCAAGGACTGATCAAACTGCTTACTTACTTCTTCTGAATGACAGCCTCTTGCATTTTTGTTATTAAACCTTACGACGAATGCACTTATACAAATCAATTGCAAAATAAAAGAAACTCCGTTCGCCGCACGTGCTATACCACCGCCTTCAAATTTAGAAACTTACTAAACTCTAAAACGGTTTCTATTCGGATTTTATACAGTCCAAGTCCACTCCCCTAGGTACCTACCTACGACCTTTCTACCTCCATAGAAACGAAACGAAAATAAAAAAATCATGTTTCGTTTACGCATGTATTCGCAAAGGCACATGTTTTTTGTTTTTGTTTCATCTCTTATATTATATACTTGTAATGCATATAAGAAAGATGCAATTAATTCTTAAGAAAATTAGGTAGCTAGCTAGGATGCGATGCGTAAGTACGAAGGTATATACCCACTGTACTGCAGTGTAGCTAGTGACAATCACCAGCGTCCATGTCAGTTTTATTATCGTACAATATATACCACGAACCACAAAAAATGTAAACAGAGTACATAAGCACAAAAAAAAATTAAACAACTGGAATCGATTTGTTATCACAACAAAGTCTATTCGCACTGTTAATCGTGTAATGATGTAGAAAAGAGGACTATCAACAGAAACTTTGAATATTTGAACGACGGGTATCGATTGGAGTCATCATCCACGCCGATGGTCAATTGTCTAGTCTCTCGCTTATAAAAATATATAAAAGGTGACTCTATCGTATCGGTATTTACTTTTTTATATTTTTCCGGTCAAAATCGATTCCCTGTTAATTAATATAATTAATTGTAATTATCTTTAATATTCTGTATGCATAACTGATGACACGCAACATTTAAACATACGACCGCACATTGAATTCGAAACAGAATCTGAATATAGGATTTGTTGTCAGTAACACACTGATTTGATTTGATTAATAGTTAGTGTATTTACTTCCATAACATCTATTCGAAAATTAAGGAAATTGAAATCATGTACCTACGTATCAATTCGTATTCGTAGTTTATTACCACATCAATGGACGTTAATAAATGGAAATTGGCAGACGCGATAATCTATATCTGATTTTCGAAACAAAACGTTTTCTACCTCCACTGTTTATAATTGTTCTGTCTCGCCTGTATTCAAACGAAACCCCTTTTCCGGATAAATATTGTTAAACGTGAGAAATAGGTATACAGAGCTGAGGTGTACCTACAAAGTAAATGAAGGACTTTCAGGTTTTCTTACCTGTTCGACGATAGGGCATGTAGGTATTTGTTCAAAAAAAAATAATAAACACTCAATGTTTCAATGTTTTACACTTTTTACCATGGAAAATTTATTTTATTTATTTAATTTAATATATTCTTTGTTTTCTGTTACCTAAATCATTAAAATGCAAAGTTCACAAATCTGTTTATATGCTATACAGCGTTTAATTTAATTTAACTAAATGGAACAAACAAACAAACAGAAATAAAATGATTTATGTGGTATTCAATTGGAATTCTCAGATTTGCTCTCAGATTTTTTGCGGCCAATGGAACGTTCTCTTTATTGTTGGCATTGTTTGCGTACTTTATATTTATTGTAAAATTGTTAAATTGTATTCCAACTAATTGTGCACCAAAATTAATTTATAAACATTTGTAATAATTTACATAAATTGATATACTCGATGCAGTGTTTCAATGCTGTTCAACGAATTAACTCAAGTGTTGTCAAACTCAAAAGAACTTGAACTATTGGTAAATCTCTTAAAATAAATCGAGTATAGAAAAAGTGTTTTTTGTTTGTTGTTGGATAATCGAACAAGAACTGATCTAGAGAGTGTTCTTTTCTTTCCAATCGGATACCACATTAAATAATTTTGTAAAGATATATAAATACAGTCACGTATTATTATGGACTATAATAATAAAATGTATTATAATTAACGATATATGTAGGATACATGCTCGTTGTCAAGAAAACGACAATGGTAACCTTACGTTTGCATGGATTTGTAAAGAAACAAGGAGATAGAAGGAACGCCTTTGGTTGAATGTTGTGTTGGTTTTATAAGGAAATTGTGTTTGTTTATTGTTTTTTTTATTTTTTTATAGATGGAGCTGTTGCCAAGTTGCCATTGCGATTTTCTTCGAGTGTAGGTGATGTTCTGTACTACTCTTGGTAGTGGAAGAATAGACACATGAAATAGATGCACTTTGGAATTGTAGAAAGAGAAACTATGTGACGCAAGTTGTTTGGCAAATACGAGCAATTACATGTCAATTTGACTTCAGATCCACGCTGCCGAATGCACTTTCTAATGCTGCGATATACTTGTCATTATTGGTGATTTTCGATGATTTCGTCGTTTTGGATGTCGCCTGTTCGAGAGCCCATTGAGCCATTTTTTGTGCGTCTTTTCGCTTAGAGACAATGGCTCGGGAATTTGCAATAAAATTATAGCACTGTAAAAAGAGTCGTAAATTAGATGTTTTTGATATAGAATAATCGCTGGTAAAACCTACTAGATAGAGACCATACAACGCCCTCAAATTGTTTGCGTTTAGTTTTACGGCCTGTGCATAATAAGTCTTTGCTATGTCAATATTATCCATGCCGCCCTAGAAGGAAGAGAGGAAAATTAGTACTCGTACAATCGTTGGCGACAATTCCGACTTACCATTGTATATCGTATTTCTGCTATTCTCTGATGAATCAGATGGCTATGTGGGTTGTGTAAGAGTACTTCCTCCATACAGAAGACTGCCTTTGCGTAATCACCCTCTGCTAAATACAAGTTGCACAATTCATGCCAAGCTTCTTGATCCGACATGAACCTAAAAATGGAAAGGCAAAAAGTTTGACGTTTTTAAGCTGTGTGGACGAAATTTCCCTTCCAATTAGTAAAGGGTTTACACTTGGCTTTCATCTGTTTTTCACATTTTTGCTCTTCATTCATATTGGCAGACTTGGGAAAAACATACTCGCAGGGGGCTTTACATCTACTGAGCTATTGCGCATTTGCCGCGATTAGGAGGCCACATTATTGTTTTATAGATTTCCAATAGGTGGAACATAGTCTGAATTAATGAAGGAATCGTTAAGTGCGCATGGGCCAGTAGTCATTATGCAATTCCCATTTTTAATCTGTTAACTTTATAGCGGGGTAAGTGCATTTGCTGCTTCAAACTAAAGGACGTAGGCAATCCGACAATCTAGATGGTTATGAATATTAAAGTAAAATATGTGCGCTTAACTTCACACAAGAATAAGGAATGTTTTGGCTCAGGGACCAGTTTGCCTAACATTTTACAAAAATAAAATTCAACTTACTTTTTTAAATAATCACACAATTCCCGAATAGCCTCAGTTCTTTTTCCCTTAGCTTTGAGAATTGCAATCTTTCTCTTTCTGGGTGCTGCGTTTGTCTCATCTTTCTTTATTATAGCATCGAGAACATCAATAGCTTCGTCGTAACGCTCCAGTGCCTCCAGGCGCATTGCCTTGAATTTCTGAACCCTTAAACTACCGGGGAACTCTGCCGAAAGCTGTTTGGTACATTCGACGGCAATATCGAAGCGTGCCACATCCAGGGCGGCAATTATGACCTGTTCTAAAATTAAATGCCTCTCATTGCCGACTTTACGGATCTTATCTTCTAGAACTGCAACCCATAGTTGGATGACATCGTCACTTCTACGTTCGTTATCCTCGCGCCATTTACGAAAGAGATCACGTACATCTGCAACGTGTTTATTTTATTAAATATGACAAAGTTCTTTTACCACAAAAATAGAGGAAATGTGAAGTTTTTTCTATCGTGCAAAACATGGAGGTACGGAATTTTCGTATTGTTTATTTATTATTCGTTTGAGTCCAACTTACCGGCCCAACTCATTTCTTCATAATTGTACGACATTTTTAAAATATGTTTTCAACAATTTTCTAATGGAAAATGTACATTTAATTAATAAATTTATTTATTATTGAGGTGGATTCAATTGATGACTTTTTTTCCTTCTTTCAATAAATGCAAATGTCACTGTAAAGTCTTCACGTAGTAGAATAGAAGGCAAGGAAAAAAATTGACTAGTCAGTTGTCAGAATTTGAAATACAGGGTTGTTTACATGGTATATTTCGTAAGATTGTACAAAAGTCATCTCTTTTACAGATGGGCTGTTTTCTTGTTCAAAGACGCAGTCGCTGCTGTTACGCTGTTCTTCGAAAAGACGAGAACACGCTAATACGGCGGAAAAATATTTGTAAATGTTCCATCAACAACTACAAAAAGAAAGTGAGGTAAAAAGTTTAAAATATGCATTAAATGTTTCATGGGATACTAACCCAACAGTTCCATATTGTAAGCAGTCCGTACGGTTTCCTAACCAATGGTTAATATGATTACCCCATGATTTTTATAAAGCTTTGATTTTCAAAGAGTTAATACTAAAAACAGTTGGAACAGTTTTTTTTTAAGATTTATTGTGAGGTCTAAATGGAAATGAAATACGATACGTCAAATGAAATGTATTGTCTGTTTTCGTTTTTCCTATTGTAAAAACTTTTTTTATTTGTGTGCACCAGAATTGTTCCAATAAGCATAGCTTTGATTCAATCACATTTCCTGAAATATTACTTTACTTTTAATTAAGGGGCCTAATAAAAATCAGAAAATAAAGAAAACTATTTTTGCGAAAAAGCTATAGCTCAATCAAATCTTTTTGATGACGCCATTTGAATAAAGTTAACAAGCAACAAAAAATATGATCATTTGGAGTATAACCGTATTTCTTTTTAATTGACCGTATTCGATATTTATTTCCCTCTTTACACATCTTTGATTAGTTTACAGCAACGTTGCTGTTAAGTTGTGCCATATGTCAACTTGAGGTGTAATCGACAGTCGGTGACATTTTGACGTTTTCCAAACAGAACAAACTTCCCTCATGTTACGTTCCCGCCAAAACAAATCAAATTTTGCATTTTGTGTAATTAGTATTTGGGTTTTAAATCCTGTTTTGAGTTGATGTGATTTTGTGTTGTTTCCTTTTGCTAATAAGTACCAATTTTTAAAGTCTATCCAGATTAATTGTAAATTAAATTACATAGTTCGAGCGATATGGGTGATGCAGATCAATATATACGAGATATCCAACGAGAATACTTGGATTTCCTGGACGATGAGGTTAGTATACTCAAATTCCGGTAACAATGTCGCAAGTTATGCAAAACTTACCTTGTCTCTATAGGAAGACCAAGGTATCTATGCTGGCCACGTGAAGGACATGATTGCAGAAAAGAGCAAGCGTTTAATTGTGAATGTCAATGATCTTAAGAGGAAAAACTCACAAAGAGCACTTGGACTACTAAGTAACGCATCCGATGAACAGCTAGCGTTTGGTCGTGCTTTAAAAGAATATGTTGCATCGGTTGATCCAACCTACTCGAAAACTTATGAAGACTTTTTCGTAGGCTTTGAAGGTTGTTTTGGCAACCGCCATGTGACGCCAAGATCTCTTACATCAATGTAAGTCCCATCTAGTAATTAGTCGAATGCGAAAGTTAACATTGACTTCATTTTTATTTTAGATACTTAGGTAATCTGGTCTGTGTTGAAGGCATTGTTACAAAAGTGTCGCTTATTCGCCCAAAGGTAGTACGAAGTGTTCACTACTGTCCAGTCACTAAGAAAGTAATGGAACGGAAGTACACCGATTTGACTTCATTTGAAGCAGTTCCCTCCAGTGCTGTGTACCCAACTAAAGACGATGATGGCAATCTTCTAGAGACCGAGTTCGGCTTGTCCATATATAAGGATCATCAAAGTCTAACGATTCAGGAAATGCCAGAGAAAGCGCCTGCTGGCCAGTTACCGCGCTCTGTGGATATAATCTGCGATGATGACCTAGTGGACAAGTGTAAGCCCGGCGATCGAGTGCAAATCGTTGGAAACTATAGATGTCTCCCAGGCAAACAAGGTGGCTACACATCAGGAACATTCAAAACTGTTCTCTTAGCTAACAACATCTCGCAGTTAAGCAAGGATAGCAATCTCGATATAACTCGCGAAGACGTTTTATTGTGCAAAAAGCTGGCTAAACATAATGACATCTTTGAACTTCTTTCAAAGAGTTTGGCACCTTCAATTCATGGCCATGAGTATGTGAAAAAAGCCATTCTTTGCCTTTTGCTTGGTGGCGTTGAAAAGAATCTTGCAAATGGGACACGACTCAGGGGCGATATCAACGTACTTCTGATTGGCGACCCGTCTGTGGCAAAATCACAGCTATTGCGGTATGTATTGAATACAGCTCCGCGAGCTATTCCTACAACTGGCCGAGGCTCTACAGGAGTGGGTTTGACGGCAGCAGTTACTTCAGATCAGGAAACTGGCGAGCGTCGCTTGGAAGCCGGTGCCATGGTGTTGGCCGATCGCGGTGTTGTTTGCATTGATGAGTTTGACAAAATGAGCGACATGGATCGTACTGCTATTCACGAAGTTATGGAACAGGGAAGAGTGACAATTTCCAAGGCCGGAATACATGCATCACTGAATGCCAGGTGTTCTGTTCTGGCTGCTGCCAATCCGGTTTATGGAAGGGTAAGCCAAATTGTTTGGAAAATATAGACAGTATTACGAATATTTCTATTTGCAGTATGATCAGTATAAGACGCCAATGGAAAATATTGGGCTGCAGGACTCGTTACTTTCTCGTTTTGATTTGCTCTTTGTAATGCTTGATGTTATCAACAATGACACCGATAATATGATCGCCGACCATGTTGTACGCATGCATCGTTATAGGTGAGTGTATCTCTTCTTCTGTTGAGAAAAAAGTCTAGCAGAAGACATATCACACACGATGAAAAGAGTCCACAAGCATTGGAATTTTTTGGAGGAAATCCAAGATTTTCATCAAAGGTCACTGGTATGAGTGTAGAATGTGTTGGGTTTCATACTTAATTTATTTCATCTGATTATGGCTCATCCTGCTTCATACAGAGACTTTTGACCTCCACTTGCTCAACTTTTACCTAAAGCGTATCTTTTTTTTGAATTTCAGAAACCCTAAAGAGAGTGACGGTGAAGTTCTTTCCATGGGAAGCAGCTACGCTGACTCACTTTCGTTTGGAGGTAACCAAGAAGAGGTAAGAGAAAACTCAGTGCAACCTCTCAATTGTATTACTTACCACTTTTTCGTAGAAAAAAGCTACAGAACTTTACGAGAAATACGATGTTCTTTTGCATGGAAAATCACGAAAACGTCATGACAAAATCCTTTCTGTTGACTTTATGCGGAAATACATTCACATCGCAAAATGCTTGAAACCAAAACTTTCGGAACCAGCATGCGAGGCCATCGCTAATGAGTATTCCCGTCTTCGTTCACAAGACAACGTTGAATCAGACGTAGCCAGAACACAACCAGTTACAGCACGTTCCCTGGAAACTCTGATTCGTCTCTCAACGGCACATGCCCGTGCGCGCATGTCCAACACGGTAACCGTTGACGATGCACAAGCTGCCATAGAGCTTGTACAGTTTGCCTACTTTAAGAAAGTTCTCGAAAAAGAGAAAAAAAAACGTCGCCGCGATGGTGACGAATCTATGGATGAGGACGAAAACGAAATGGATAGTGAGCTATCGCCTTCACGACGCAGCAAACGTACCAGAACAGAAACACAACCGAGTGCAATGGAAGAAGATGAAGATGACATTGTTCAACCAGCACCAGATGCTGGCGATTTGACTCGCCGGGAAACAAGGCAGTCATTGCCATCTACATCTAGAACTCCATCGACGACATTGACAAATTCAGAATCAACAGTAGCGTCCACGCCTGCTTACATTAGTGAAGAACGGCTGGGGATCTTCAAGAATAGTCTGCAAAAGTTGTTCCGCGAGGCCAGAGAACAGAGTTTATCCCTGACCCGAATAACAACTGCGGTCAATCAAAATAACGCCAACGAATTCACCGCAGCAGAGATTGAAGCTGCAGTCAGTAAAATGACAGAGGACAATCAGATTATGGTGGCAGATGATATTGTGTTTCTTATCTAAAAACAAGCACATGGTTATCCCATTATGTTTTTTTTTTAAGTTTTCTTTCATGTTTTGATTCGTAAATAAAAAATAAAAATTCAATAAAATAAGTTGGTTTCTGTGTTACCTTGTTAATGAGCTTAAACACCGACCGCTACCTTGTGTTGAATTGTAGCACTCAGTTGACACAAGTGATTTTGAATCGCTTCACCGTAAATTTGATTTCTCATTTTAGGTAGGTATATTATCAATGAAAGCAGCCCCCTCAAACAAGAATCATGGCAGCACACAGCATTAAAGTACTACACACTGCATACAATTGACTTAAATTTGATATGCATTCCTATTTGTTTACTACTTCATTAAAATGCATACACAACGATTTAAACAAGGAATTCGTTTGCTTTAAAAATTAATAAATGAACCCATTTTGAAAAATAACTGAAAAACATGGGCTGGAAAGATGGAGTAGTTTGTAGCTACACCAATCAACATTTTTCTATAATTGTACCGATATTCTCAGGCACAGCCAGGGAGCCAGCCTGTCAAATTTATTTTAGTTGCCGTTTCACTCTCAAGCCTGTACTATGCTGTAAACTTTGTTGGTTTGTGTTATTTGTTACCGTTTATGTTTATAATTCTGTGATAAATAAAGTGATTGGTGAATAAATTCTGTGACAATGCATCGTTTGCCATTAAAATTGAACACAGCTTCATACACCTGGGATCGTAGTTTACCTGACTATGTGCTGTTTGAAAGGGCCATCAACGCGGAAAATGTTAAGTAAGTTAGCTTACTGTTTCCACTCGCAGTCGCAATGCATTACTGTACAGCTATTCTTCCAGCAAAACTGTGCTTGAATTAGCCGACAACAGGGGTTTTATGATAGGAGTTTTTTTTTTATTTTATTTTTATTTTACCCACATGATCTACATATATATGTAAATCATTGATTTCCATGGTTTACAGCAACAGTTGGATCTTCTACAATTGTTGTAAAACAAAAAAGCTTTAAACCAGCCCATGTTTTGTAGAAGCAATTTGTTCCCAGTCAAATACAAACGACTTCGGCTTTATTTCAGGGATATGATTGGCTGCCTGCAGCAAATCGATCAGGAAGTCGAAATTTTTAATGCTTTTCGTAGGATCTCTGCCATAAATGATTACAATGATGCGCGGAACATGCTTCTTATACAGGATGAAAATTCGGTATGTAATCAAACTTCTTAACAAGACTTTGCCCATATCTACTTCGAGTTTGTCTTTTCAGGCTTTGGCTATATTTGACAGAATTATTTTACATGCGCCCAGAGAGGGATTGGCGCTGCCCCTTTCTCTAAAGATGAGGGCAAACATTTACTACAAACGGAATCGATTCGATGTACGATCAAAAAACAAAATCCCAAAAATGTTAAGTACTTTAATTCCAATGAGTATTACAGAGTTCTGCAAATGATTTCGAATTTTTACTGATCTTAACGGAAAATACGGTGGAAAATATTTGGGAAGTATATGGAAAACTTGTTGTTTGCTTTTATATGCTAGGAAAATACGATCAAGCAAAAGAATCATATAAAATGTTCAACAAACACTTACCAAGGCCAAACAGAAGAAAACCGAAGGGTAAGTTTAATATTACCCCAAAAACTGAATCCAAATCAAACCTTCTGTTGACTCATATATATAGGGGGTCGGGTACTGGCAGAGAGTGCGGACATAGGTAAGTTTCATGACGGTTTATTGCCTTCAAGTAATTAATTCGAAACGCGTTCCAGAACTGTTAACTTCTACGGTACAAACACTTTTCACCGAAATCGAACATCAACATTCCACACCGAACCCAATCAAAAATGTGGTGCAGCAAGGTAGTCTCTTTTCGAGCCTACTATGTACAGAGTTAGTAGTTAAATTATGCATCCAGCTACTTTTTGTGTTCAACTTTTACTTACAGCAAAGAAGGTCAACCACAGCATCGACTATACTCCAAAACGAGTCTCCCATCTAACGCGGTTGTTCTGTCGGAAAAACCAATTGTTAGAACAATTTGTATGCCTTGGGTTCAGTGTGAGCAGTGTCTAGAGTTTTCGGAAAACGTGTACACTTGTTTAGAGTGCAGATTGAAGACATATTGCTGTATAAAATGCCTTAGAAGTGATACCCTTCACGTAGAGGAATGCAAGGGGATCAAATTGCTGATAGTTTTAATGTTAAATTCCCAACAATTGTACAGAGCGTTTATTGAAACTATCGACCTTCTTAAACGCCACATATTACCTCATAAGAATTTTTCGTAAGTCTTGAGATTGCTTATATTCGGGCAGCGCGAAATATTGGTTTATTTGTTTTACAGGCGATTAAAAACTGCGGCGGATATCTTAAGTGCTATACGCACACATAGTAAAGACCTAACTATCCCTCTGATCAAGCTATTGGGAGAAGAATGTAATTACAGAGAAATGTCTGATATGCAATTTTCCACCGTGATAGCGGTATGAAGTCAGCAGTATTTTTGTGTGTGGTATGTTCTCTAGATTCAATTCTCCTTAGACAACAGTTCGACTGGCGGTTTTCATTACGGAAAAAACTAATCTTATAGAGGATCTTAAAAATGTCATCCATACAACGGACAAACAGGAGTTGGTAAGTAAGCTTTAACGTTATATGTTTGATCCTCTAGAAATAGAGGCATTTCGCAGTGCTGCAGGAAATGCGCACCTTAGGTATAACAGTTACTCGCTGTGCGACCTTATTACGCTTTCTCTAAATTTAACCATCACACTCCCTGCAGATCATATGCGGCTCAATACTGATGCAACTTCAATACCATCTGCAAAAAGGATCATATTTATTAAGTTTCAACATTCCGGCGAAAAATCCAAAAATTTTTGAAAATGCACTTAGAATAGAAGAACAAATGCGTGATCTTGGAATACGGATACTTCCGAAGAAAAACGCTCAACACGCTGATGAATTTTTCCACCTTAACCAGGAAATTCTTTCGCACAAAGTCAGCAGCTATATGGCTGTTGATATTGAAGCAACAACAAAAACGGCACTTCCCAAAGAAATAGAAGAACCAACCACACCACTTGCGGAAGATCTTACAACACCAGTACAAGAATACTCTGATTATATTGCCAAATTGGTGCTGCAAGATGAGTTTATCGACGATGCCGATGGAAATGGGAGTACACTCAGTCAACACATAGCTCGAATGGACTTTAAGAAACGAGAAGATTTTCTTAAAACTTATATCAGAGACTACAACCGCAATTTGTTTGTTTTTTTCCTCAAAAAAAGACTCAACCAAGAAAAGATGCCAACGAAACAAATCATAATCCTTCTAGGTCGTGAACTGCAAAAGTTTCGTCATTCCTGCGATCCTAATGTAGAAGTTATGTATGTTTATTATTTTTTTTGTTAAAGCTGAAATACTATCGATCAATTTATGATTTTTTTTAGTTTTCTGACAAGTGGACTACTCATCGGCAAAACATTGAAACCGCTTCGCCAGGGAGACGAATGCTTTATTTCATTTAGAAGTCGTTATTTTAATCAGAATCATGAGACAAGAAACGACATTTTAAAGCGTTACAATGTTCAATGTGAGTGTCAGTATTGTCGAATGCCTGCGAGGAATGAACCGTTTGTAAGTATCAGTGTGGCGTAATACTACTTCTGATCTTTAAATGGGCATGAATGATTTATCTAGGCTATTCATTCGAATATTTATTGTGTTTCTTCGTGTAATAACGAATTCGGTTTCATTGATGATGTATGTCCGAAATGTGGCCGTGATTACAAAACTTTGCTCCAGGAATATGGCAAAAAGATTTCAGCTTTAGAATCGGCATGCACGGCGAATGATGGTAAGTTACATTATGAAGTTTTTTTTTTAGATTTGCAAAAATTGAATACGATCAACTAATACTGGCTCAATTAAAAGCCACAAATAATGCTAACTAATGGATACACAGCTTACCTTCTAAATCTTCAGCTGAAAGTAGTTGCATCTTGAAAATTGGTCCGGATTCTACTGCTGTAGTGAGTTTGTGCTGATGACAAATCCGATCCGGATTAAATCACTGGAATAATAAAACACGAAATACAGCTGACGTGGCGATGCATTTTTAGACCCCTTAAACAAAAATATGTATACTATTTCTTTATATTCACAGACGAGCGAGAGATACACATACGTTGGGTTATTTTGGACAGGGTGTCAGACCGACTATTTCCGCCGTATCACGAGTATCGCATAATGCAGAGACTGAAATACGCCAAGTTTATTGCTATGAATAGTAAGTTGACCTCTTCTTTTGCAAACTGTTGCTGTTAGATACCAATGCGTTTTTAGATTTCGTTTTACAAGCCCATGACATGACGAAGAAAATATTTCTAGACCTCAAAAAGTACTATCCCGAAGAGAGTATACTCTTCACGCATTACCCGACTATTCTGGATATCTATACTTTGCTGCAATATTATAACATCGATCAAGGGTTACAGCAACAGCAACTTCTTGAAAAGTCAATAACAATACTGTCCGATTTTTTTTTTAGGTTAAATAGCGCACCGTTGCCTAAGCTGAAAGAGATGAATAAACTAGGTTTAGCACTAATTCACGCACAGTTGACGCATGTGAAGATCTATGAAAAATTTGATCAGAACTGTAATACGATATTATCTGACTATCGTTTGTTCTGCAGATGGAAGGAGAGAATGCATGTGATGAATATCGATATAGCGCCAATTATAAAACTTATACGAAATGAGACACGGACTCCGGGTCTAGCGCGTTTGGTATAAATGAGTTGTGGTCTTTTGGCTACAATGGGTCAAGAGCTGTTTTATTTTGGCTTATTTACAACCGAAAGCTCCTTTTGTGCTTTTACTATTAAAATTTTAGAAACAAATGTTAAATTATGAAGGTTTTTATAGTCTCTAGATAAGTGCTAAAAAAAGTCCGTGTTTTTATTAGCACTGAATAAGATGAACTATTAAACATCAGAATATTTGTTTAATTTTTGGTTATTCGTGCGTTGTGTGGAAGGTCATTCAAATGGAATAGGTATAGTTGTAGTCAAAGTTTCATGACTACAATAAGTGGTTTCGGCTGTGTGTTGATGAGTCAGTCAGTTCAACAAACTCTTTTAGACGTATAAATAAATAGATGATCGCTTGTCCGCCCTTTTCACCCGAATACACTCCTTCGCTGATGATAGCACTCCCAGTTTTCATATTGCTTAAGGTGAAATAATTTATTTAACCAAAAAATTAATAGTAAACTATTTTTTCTAAAGATAGTTTATTTATATTGGAGTTGTTCTAAATATCACATAGAAAAAAATAATTCCATAATAAGTGTAATTAAATAAATTGTATATAAAGATAAATGGTAGATACTACATACGACTACGTATACATCGACTTATTCAAATTGAAAATGGATTTTTACTTCAACTGTACCCAATTTGTTTAGAGACAATTCTGTTATCTAATGTGTAGTGATGCAAATGCCACATATGTACTATGATTCTAATTTCCGAACCTCGCATATATGTATAGCTCACCGAAAATGTAAAAACAAACAAAATATATGTACAATTAAATGATTAGTTTCTGACACCTGCAGTCAACTTATTATTAAACAATACAACAATACAGCAATATAATTAAATAAGTTTAAACGATATATCTTTCTAAGATTATTGGTTTAGTAATGAAAATGCTCATGGTGATAGCAAAAACTTCTTTTAAAATACAAGGACAATAACGCCGACATTATATTCACTTTGCGGCTTCAACTGGTGGTGTTGACCTTCCATCTCGTTGATTGTTTACATTTAATGCATCCTCGTTAACGAGACGTTGTCTTTCCAAATACATTGATACTTTAATATTTCGAACCTGGTGGTTGTTTATTAATTGTAGAAGAGCAATTACAGCAACTCCAACTGAAATGGCGAAGCTTCCCCATGCACCAAACTAAGAAAAGAGACAATCATTTTTTTTACGAATATACTTTTTTGATTAAGCTAGTTACTTTGAAAATTGTTTATATAGTAACTATACAATTATAATTCATAGCATGAGTAATATTGTCTGAGTGGTGCTCAAGTTTATGGGACAACTGTTTAAGCTTTGAATTAGGGAGTAGGTATTTGGCCTTACAATATGATTACAATACCCTCATTAAACGTGCAAGATATAAGCGTTGTGCTCGTAGATGCCGTATAAAAGAATTGCAGCTTAATCAGATGGAGTAATGCATTTTTTACAGCAATTGAGACGGCTTTTTGGGCATCTGTACTTGCAAACTTTTAATGCCGCTCAGGTTCCATAGAAAGTATAGTCAAATACCTATTAGACATAAAATCAACAAATTTACCTGAGCGGTTCCCATTTCAATGTAAAATCCTGATGTATCAATTTGTTCTCCGCCTGGAGTAATATTCTGACCGGCGGCAGTCTCACACGATGGAAAACGTTCAGTCATTTCCGAGCACCAAACAATAAAGCCCAAAGTTATGATGATAGCTGATAATATGGACATTGCGAGCATTTGAATGCCGATGACTACATCGATAAATAATGCAAGGAATGAGCTTTCTTCGCGTTGACGAGCAAATCTAAAATATATTCTATTAAACACTCAGTTTTAAAATACATTATGCATTTACTTGCCGATATATTTGCAAGCTGGACACAATAAATAGGAAAATACCAGTAATAAGGGGAAACCTGCAAAACCCTGATGACGCCCATTCAACGTTGAATAGTCCATCTTCTTCTCGCCACTTTCCGGACGCGAACAATAAACAATGTCCGCTAAAAATTAGATATTTATGAATCAGCAAAGCTACATGATAGATACGACATGTAGAGAAACAGGAATATTATCGTTTAGTTGAAACTACGTACTTAAATTCATTGAGATTCATGCTAATTGGCACAATCATGCAGAGTGATAAAATAAAAAGAATAACATGGCCAGCAATTTGACTAAGTATGAGGACATTTGCCAAAGCCATAACGACCCCTTTTCGTTTTTCTAATATTTAAGTAAATATTTTCGTTTTCTAGACAATTGAATACAAATTTGTAGTCGAAACAAAAACAAGCAATTTCCGATGAAGAAAACTTTCGAACGATAAAATAGACGACTGTCACTTCTGTCAGCTGATGCCAAAATTGATTTAGTACTTTTCAATTTCGGTTTGGTACATTTATGTTAAAAAAAGATTATGCCACACCAGTTTTATATAGAAGATCCGATTCACCAGGAATTTTCATGGTTTCTTAAATCTTATTTTATCTCGGAGTTGTGTTTTTTTCTTTTTTTGTTGGTTCTTTGGTCCATGTAAAAATTAAGTTTCCAAATCCCAAACCGACAGAAATAACAACATTTGTAAAATTGGTTCTTTTTTGTTTGTGTTTTGTTATACGACTTAAAACAAATATCCTATCTCAGCCAAAGTAAAACAAACAATCTTTATTCCTACTAGTCAGCCTGAAACTATGCAAGCGTTTGATTAAGTTATGTGGTATTCGATTGGGCGCTCTCAGAGCACTTTTTTTGCTCTCAGAGCAATTTTTATGTTCGTTTGGTACAAAAAAAAGCAATCTTTTTCAGATTTCAGAGCACTTTTGCGAATCTGGATATTTTCTCATGTCGTTTTCCATTGGGACAAAAAATCAATCTTTTTTTTGATCTAAATCACTTTTCGCGTTCCATTGGGAAAAAAAATCAATCTTTTTTTCGATTCGGAGCACTTTTTGCAGATCTCGATAATTTTTCAGATTTACACATACTGCCACAAATACCCACAGCTGTTACGTGTCATTTTTAGAAATTTGCTTTCAAAGCAAATGCGCAAAGTTTCGTGAAAAGCAAAATAAAGAAATACATAAAAAGCAATTGATATAATGTTGGAGGAATTATTATCTTTATTGTCTTCCTCATCATCTGGAAACTACGAATCACCGAAACTACTTCATTTGTGTCTACAACAGGGAAAACATTTTTCAAGTCGATATCCATAGCAGATTTTTGCAAAAGCGAATGCAATTTGAACAGCTGATTTTGCTGTCAAATACGCACTAATCCATTCACAAAAGCAGATCAATTTCGTTGCACGTTCCATGAACCGCGATAAATCTGAGATCTGAAAAAGATTTTTAGTGGTCCCAATGGAAAACGACATCAGATTCGCTTCAGATTTACCAATACACGTGCGTTTGAGTTTGACAACTAGTGGAGTTTGTTTACATTTTAGTGATATTTTTCAACTGCAAGGAAACGCATTGCATCGGGTGGATCTACTTTTGTTAATTATTTATGTACAAATGTTTAGAAATCAATCTGGGCGAGCGTTTTAAATGTTTTCGTATAATATTTAACCAGTGAATAGAAAACGCTTAGAAAAGTGTCGAAGGCTACACATATTGGAGTCGCACAAATATCAACAAAAAAAAGAGCAAGTGACGTTTTTGTGTTCGATTAGCCACACGAAATCTGAAATCTGAGAGCAAATCTGAAGAAGCCCAATCGAATACCACATTAGTGTGATCTTGGTTTTGCTTTTTGATCTCAATTTAGGATGATATCTCGTGAATCGTGTCCTTAAGGCCCGATTCTAGATAAATTATCAAGGTTTCCTGGTGAATTCCTTTTTTATGTCGTTTTCGATTTGGCAAAAAGATAATTTTTTTTTTTTCAAAAAAAATAATTTTTTTTTTGATTGAGATTTTTTCATGTTCGATTTGCCAAAAAAATCAATATTTTTTTTTGATCTGACTCTCTTTGGAGAAATCTCGATTTTTTCTCAGATTTCACACATACTTTCACTAATACCAATGTGGATGACACACAGCTGGCAGTTACGAGTTGTTTACCTTTGGAAGGATTGCTTTTTTGACTGAATTATTATTTTTCGAGTATGGAAACGATTTTTAATGTTGAATTATTTCGATTTCCAGTGCAAGTGCAAGTGAAAAAAAATATTTTTTGCGGTCAACTCAATACACACAAGAACCAATAAAATTCGGATTTTATGTTCGATTTGGCAGCCGAAATCTGGAATCTCAGAACAAAATCTGAAAAGCCAAATCGAAAACGACATTAGACTTTGAATTTTTTTGTTGAATCGTCGAGTTTCGATGTTTGAGTTTTTAGACCCGTTTTTGTCTACTTCGGTTCTAGCATTTAGCAAGCATTAAACGTAACTAAATCTGAAAAGTATGGCCATTTTATATATTATAATACGCTTGGTATTACTTTTCGTCGTTAATACAAACAACCGTACCCATATCTGACTGTCTCCTAATGAATTGTCATACTGCACCCACACAGAAAAAATCAGACTTTTAAAATCTTTATAAATTTCCCGACTAAGCTGACAAATAGCGAGCTAAATAAATTATTATGTTTGGTACATACTGGGGCGTATGTGAGTTATGTGAATTAATTTGTATACAAACAGTCATTGGCGAAGAAAAACATCGCACCGAGCTAGAGATTATTGATATTTCATTCTTATGGAACAGCTCTTACGATCGGCAGTAAATATCAGACATCAGTTAATGTCACAATAATAGGTCGGCAACCACTAAGGGGGTATAAGTTCGAAGAATTATTTTACTACTTAGAACTTAGTAATATCCGTTTTGGCTTACAATACTTACGATGAAACACTTATCTGAGGATTTCCCATTTATACTACGGCTTTGACATAATCTGTCAAACTTTATATCAACTCACTTGGGATTTGAAAATCTGTACATTTTACTCCAGTCAAAGTCACTGTCAAATTCAAATTAACTGATTCATTGTACCGTGATTGTCAGTCGGATTGATTCCCTTCAATAAAACACACCTACTTTTTTTAAGACATTTATTTTGTTTTAGTTTAACTTTTTATTTAATCATGCTTTATGCTGTAATTTTATTTCTTTATAGAAAATATTTGTTTTCTATTAAAATTTTCTTTTCGGTAACTTTTCTTCAGTTCTCTTTCTTTTTAAATGCACCGTCTGCATAAATTTTCATTTTAATCAAAACCAAAAAGAGGAAAAGAAACTTGTTGCATTTATATTTTTATGAGAGTAACGACATTTATACATCAATTTAGTGCATATCCGCATTCAATATAGTTCACATTAACTTTTTATGTATTAGCTTACATTGGATATACTCCCTAATGCATTTGAAATACGGTAATTTGATTCTATTTTTCCAGGACAAATGATAAAAGCATTCTCTTTTGTTTTAATGTAACTATTTAATACTTTTTACAAAAGAAATAATGTAATGCAAGTACGATGAGTTACATATTTTTTTGTGGGCTGAAGTAAGTCTAAAATATCTTTATATAAAATATATTTTCTTATACTTACAGTCATACTAGTTTTGAGAATTTCTTGCCTTCCTTAAATCTTTTTCCTTTTGATTAAAATGAATATTTATATTTAGCAAGTCGACTCATTAATTTTTGGTTCATTTTTTAGCTATTACTGTTTTTTCTTTAAAATATTGAAGTGTGGAATTTAAATTCGATAGAATTTTTGCTTTGTTTTGTTGCTCTTTCTTTTTGTATTCTTTTGTTTTGTTGTAAGAATTCAAATGGAATGTGTTCCATTTTTGTTGTCTGTTTTTAAATGTTTAACTTTTTAAACTTAACAAGTTTATTAGTTAGTTTTTCTTCAGATAATTTGTTTTTGCATAAATTAAAGTTTTAATATATTTATTTTGTCCTTAGAACTAAAACTACATAAATTACTATGCTTAATGTTTGTTTATATATTTGTATTATATATATATATATATATATATATAATAGGGTATAATAGTGGTAATTAGAATGACTATTTTTTGTTTCTTTTTTGGATTTCTTTAAATATTTGAATTTTTTGTTTTGCTTTTTTTATAATAAATAAAATAATTATTTTTTTCTTCTTGTAGCCATCCAGCTATTGATTGTTAGTGAGGTTAATTAAAAGCGCGTTAAGATCATAAACTTAACAGAAATTTCCGGAACTGGTTTTAATTGACCTCACTGAGCCCCTAATCTATAGCCGGATGAGTAGAATTTTCTTTTTTTATTCTTTTTTTTTTTAAAGCGTAACACGCACTGCAATTCTTATTCCGGTTGAAGGGTTGGAGTGACGCTTAAACTTTTCTAGATGTTTCGTTCTCCTAAATACACCGCGTTCAAGGGTGTATCTGAAGGTTATTGTCAAAGTCGGTCTACTTTTATCGTGCAAATTACCAAATTTGCGTAGATAAACTTTTCTTGGCTATCGTAAAAACGAATTCCAAATGATGAATATTGATGAAAAGGAAAAACGTTTCTTAATTTATTCTGTTTATAGTTATACATATAGTTTCTATTTCTATATATATCATTTTCTTAATTTAATAATTTTGATTCAATTGTTTCATTACTTGGAAGAGTTTTTATTACCTGTCATGCCAGCTTGTTCAATATTTGCACGATATAAGCAGATATCTTCAACATTTTTTGTTTATTTTCTATTGAGAACAGCAACAGAGAATATTTATACCAATTGCACAATCCAATTTCTTGTTTCAATAACTTATTTATTTTATCATTCCTATACAAAAAAGTGTTCGTCCCGCAGAGTGTATAACCTGAAACTATGCAATGTTTTAATTTGTTTGATAGTTTTTTTTTATTTATTTCCGGGTATAAATATTCAAGTGAGTGTCGTTCATTATAATTTCCGAATCTGGGTTTCTTTTTGTATGCAATTTACCAGCATACTTTTTTGTGCCATTACCGTAACTAGGAAACTCGTTTTAAATGTTTTAAGGTGTTTACACTGTTACATTTCCTCATTTTACATGCCTGTGTCTTTTATACGCGCGTAGTGGTATTTAAACGTTCTTTTAAAACAATCTACAGATGTAAGAAACTCAACACTTGGCGTGTGACCGATTCCATGCAGTTAATTTAAAATCGGTTTTATCTCCAACAGCTTTTTAAATAAACTGTTTGTCTCTACTTTATGTCCTACTTTATTCACTAACTGGTTTAATCACGAGATGAACTGGCATTTTTAAAGCCAAAAAATGTCTTTTCCAAAACCTTGTTAAATAAAACCGAATTGAGTTCATCTGGATTTGAAATCTGGCGTTAGTTACCTAGTTTAAGTACAGGACCTGCGATTTGAGAATCTCATTACGCATTTTAGTTGATAATATAAGGGTTTTCTTAGTTTCAATGTTAATTTTCTTTGTGGTTTCAAAAGATGAACAAATAAGGAACACAAAATCTAAAATTACGTTTACATTCATTACGAAAATATTGACATCTCTGTCTATATACTCACAAATAAGAAATAAATCAGACGAACTTAATTATTTCACACTTTTGTTTCTTTTTTGTAGTAGTAGACATCTACCACAATAACATTTTAACCTTAAAATAAATATCGTTTGATATTTACTAAGCGTATAAAGTGTTTTATATATCTATTTAGTTTCTGTTCCTATATTACATACTAATGTTTGTTTTTGTTTTATATAAGGAGATTTAAATTCAAATAAAAGCAACTGACAGATTATAATATAAAACAAAAATTATATAAAAAATATTATTTTGAGTAAATAATCGATTTTTGTTTCTTCTTTCTTTTTGTATTTTACAAAAGTGTTTTGTCATAATAGTGACTAACATAAACTCTATTAACAAGTTATTTTTTTCTTTTGACACATGAATTGATAAATAAAGACTTAAAGTGAAGCGCAACTTTGACATCAAAGATAAAAATATTTCTCTATATATTTTTTATTAAGTTTTTTGTTTACAGGTTTGGTGTGCTGTTCCAAACCATACTGTTAGCTATTTTGATCACGATGGAAACTATCTCTATACGATTTTTAGTTTTAATTTTCTCTTGTAATTTGATAGAGTTTTTAAAACTTCTTTTTGAATTTGCTTTCTTTTTTTTATTTAACAAAAAATGTGTTTGTGAGTTTTTTTTAATTATTTCTAAGACACTATTTCTTTTGCTATATAAATTGGTATCTATGTATTTTGTTTATATTTACTTCGGTGGAGTTAATTATACATTTATTTTACAAATATTTAGATTTTCCTTATAATTTTTAGAAACGAAATTTTTGAAAATAAAAAGTTGTATGCCTGGATTTGGCTATTTCACATACATATATGCATATGTGTTTTTTTTTTAAGTGAATAAATAGAGAGCAACTATTTTAACGGTCTAAAATAAGGGAACATAGAACCAAAAGTTATGGATACAACATTCAAAAAATAAATTACACATATTATATCTAATTATTTGATACATGTTGTTAGATTTTAATTCGATTTTCAAACTGAAGCGGGAATTTTATCATTCATTTAATTAATTTTTTATTTTTATTTTTTTTTTCTTATGAATATGTGTAAAAAAAATGTTTTCTTGTTTTTTTAATTAATTTTATTATAGTGGGTCGTTAAATTAGTCGCTCGCTATACCATATTCAGAAATCCGTATTATTCGCCTGATCTGAATTATTATCGTCAGCGGGTTGGATAGCTAAGGACATTTGGGGCGTCGCGGTTCCAGCTACGATCATTGTTGGCTCAGTGTTACGACGCTTCATTTTACCTTTGTTCTTTTTTAACATTGTCGCCTAAACTCCGTCCGGTTTAGTTTAGTTTTTTTTTGTGTGTTTTCATCATAATTGGTTTTATTTAGTTTTTGTTTTAAAGACATCAATTGATAAATTCAATAAATATTTGTTTCGTTTTTTAATATTTCGGGTAAATCAATAATGAATTGAATATGTGTATAAATATTATATTTTGAAGTGTATTGTGTGTGTTTGATTTTTTTTTTATTATATTCAAAATATGTCAGCGTGGAAATGAAAAAAGAAAAAAAATGTGTAAAGATTTTTGTTTCTTCATGTAATATACTTTATCTTTATTTAAAGGCTTTTTCTAAAAAATAAATCTTTATATTTGGACAAAAAATACTTTGTGCGATTTGAAAAAATTAAAAACAAAAGCTAGTAAAATTTTAAATGACATCAATAATGGAAAAAAGATTAAGAGAAACAAGCACAAAAACTTCAAACTAATATAAACGATATCGCCTTTGGTATATTACGAAATATACAATTTATTGGTTATGTTAAAAAAATGTAACTATCTATTCGAAAAAGCGCGAATGCGATTTATACAGAATATATCTGGGCAAGTTGGTTAATTAACGGAAACTACTATCTAGAATATACTTGTTAACAAACTCAAATAATTATATATATTTAAAAAAAGGTGAACCAAAACATTAATAAACAAAATAAAAGCGTTTGCAGAGGGTTTTCTTTTATTTAGATTTTCTTTTTGGAGGGAATTAGTGACATAGTGTTATTGGTGTGGAGTGTTAGAATATTTCTATTTATTTTACAATTTCTGTTTCGGATTTGGAAATCGAGGTACGTATTTTATTTTGTATTGTGTACATTACATAAAATAAGAATCTTTTTTAAAGCTTCCATGTTCTTACTGTTTATTAGGCATGTTATATTTTGCTTGTGTTAGTCAGAATTTAATATAATTTGAATATTTTCTATGTATTATAAATATGTATAATATAATAAGAAAACAAATGTAAATATAACACGAATAGTATATGTATAATAGACACCGTTATATATTTAGGACCCGCTCTATTGTATTTACATTTACTTATATTTAATATTTTTATTTATTTTATAATATTAGCTGCCTTTTTTGTAAATTCAAATTTATTTCGAATACGGAATCAATTTGAAAATTTGAAAACCCGCTTTAATTCTGAGAACAACAAGTGAAATTAGACAATCTTGCATCACAAATAAATTTTACTTTGGTCGATTCATATTCGGGTGACCGAGTTGAGTGTATACAATCTGTTATAATTGGCTTGCAAATTCTCTCTTGACTCGAGTACACAAATATGCCTCTAATCTGAGCCAGGTCTTATAAATAAAAATAAGAAATCATCTAACGTCTTAGATGGATCCAAACGTATTGTTTATAATAATAATAACAATAAAAAAAAATTTTAGGATGAACTTTAATTTTTATGTGTGAGTAAGTTTTCTGTTTGTGTAATATTTCTGTTAAGTTTGCCTTTGTTTTATAGAAAACAGGAAAAAAGAAAACTTGGACCGGACGGACGGGATCTCTATGTGCCATAGGCCTCCTTATCGCGATCCCCATTTTCTGGTGGCTGTTGCGATGTTCCTGCTTGTGACGACGCCACAGCGAGTAGCATAGGTGATATATGCGGTTCAGTGAGACGGCGTTTACTTTTTGTTTTCTTCAGCATTGTTGCCTGGGGTTAAGTAGGAATAAGTATTTGTTTTTTGTTTTGTATTGTATTTATATTTTTTGGTCTAACATTACGATTATATTGTACTTATTTATTTGAAATACTTAATTTTTAATTTAAACATTAACTTTGTTTTTTTTTCTGGATGAAAGCACAACCATTCATATTGATCCATTTATTTAATTTACAATTTTTTTTATGAGGGGAACAAATGAAAACAACTATTTAATAGGCGCATTACTATTTGTTAGTTTGGGACTTCTAAGTTTGATTATTCATTCCTCGCCACATAAGCAATACTTAAACCCACTCCGCGTCCGTTCCTACAACTTTAAATCGTTGACCAACATTCGTTTTTTTCCTAATTAAAGCCAGAAGTTTACTAAGCAATGTCTTGCAAATGGCAAATATAATAAAAACGGAAGGGATGTCAACTAAAATAATACCGATTATAGTTTCGGCAAAAGTTCAGAAACAGTCTTCATCGATACATCATAGAAGTTGTCTATTTATTCCGGTGATGGACTTAAAGGTAATTGATATTAGGAAACACAAATTCTGAGCTCTGATGTATCTGAGCTAAAAAAAAACACGAACGTTTTGTATAACAGTTCAGGTTGTGCTCTGAACTAAAAAAGAAAAACGCCTATTGAGTGTTCTCTAACCAGAAATTACAAGATAGTACCGGTGCTGCCAATAAATTGTTTATTTCGTCTTCCAATTCACCAGCTTTGAAACAATTTTGCATATATAATAATGTATTACCGACAGAAGTAGAAACGGCTATACAGACGTTCTTTCTATAGACAGATTACGCAAGGCGTACATAGAGGATGTGCTATTCACAAGAAGAAACAGGGCAATAACTCATAAGTAAAGTAAGAAGAGTACTCGATAAAAATTTAAACAATCAATAACCCGGTCAAAAATTAATTTGAAATCGCGGCGAGAAACATTTGGTTAAATTTTGATAGAAGTACGAGCTGAACATTTTATGTTTCACTGATCAGCTCTATGATTAGTTAAAGAACAAATATGGTAGACACTGATTGGCGTTAATCAGGCTTCAGTAATTAAGCATTACAGATAGATGATTAAGTTATTTTCTAAGTAGAACGAAAACAGTGGACCTTACTAATAATCATTTTTAACCTTGACACTAAATATTTTGTAGGCCACAATATGCAATTTTGTATGGAAAATTTAACCATTGTTAGTTTAGGGTTTATTATTACAAAGGCCCATTGACATCTTTGGCAGAATGCAACGACCTGTTGCATTTAGACAAAGGAGGTAAGAATGGGTTTATTTTCGAATGAAGACAAAGACAAAGACCAAAAGTACCTATCGTAAAGAGTGTAATAGTAGACGGCAATAACACGTATATTACGGTTGGAAGAGTGTAGTAAGATTTTGTCAAGAAAAATTAAGGAGACTCTATACAAGACCCTCATCAACGTCCAGGTCCAGCTGCAGAAGCATGGAAGCTAGAAAAGCCAGACAAAGATAAATTGTAAGGTTTGAATGCAAAATTACCCTTGTGATTTTCGGTTCTGCAAACGACCTGTAGAGCGACATTTAACTGCGGCTGGTTACGGCGTTATTTCAAAAGCGACTTTTAAGGATATGGACCAAATGACAGGTGAACTTTCGTAAGTGAAATAAAAACTATGAAAGCATCATTTGTCTTCACTTCCAAAAGCGTTTAAAAACTATAACGATGACAAATTTTAAGTTTACGATTTTCCTCTACAAACAAACAAAAATTCAATTGACCAATTCGCTAATTGTATCATTTGATTTTATTGCAATTTAGTATTTTTTTTTGTTATTCAATACATTGTCAAAAAGTAATGCACCTACAACATTCATAAGAATTTATTTATTACGAGGGCACATTCAATACATACAAATACATAGGGTTTGGGCTATATTTATTAATAGTATTATTACTTTGTGGGAAATTTTCTTGGTCTTTTAAGGTAAATAATAATTTAGATATTTTTCACCGATTTGTTTTATAAGAAAACCACAGAAAATTACCCTTACTTTGAAAGAAAAAATTGTCGTCTTTTATTTTTGGTGCACTATTAGGTTTGGATAGGGTTGTTGGGTTCTTAAGTGGTCAAAAATCAAATAAAATACAATTAAAAAAAAAACTTAGGGCAATTTACTTAAAATATACCAAAGAAAAATAAAAACAAAAACTTTGTAGCTTTGGTAAGTTTTGCATGCAAAAATATTAGAAAAGGTTTGTAGCAAAGTATATACATGCAGCATGTCACTTCGTTTAAAGTAGGAAAGAAATCATTGCAAATAAGGTAAACGAAGGAATAAGCAAATTTCAATATTTTTGTATATGTGTTACGCATTTTTAATATTTTTAAAATTTATTTATATAAATATTTGGAATGAGAAAAATGTCATAGAGAATAGTGTTAAATAACTCACCTTGAGGGCAGATTTTAGTACTACAACATCGCCAGGACTCTGTACCCATGGTTCACCGTCGACTTGAACGGGCATATCAGAATATAAGTGAATTTTAATGTGACCACCCTGTGCATAAGGAAAAAAAAGAACTTAAACTAAAAATTCAAAGAAAAATATCACTTTCACATGCCTGCGCTATTCTCATAGCAGTTCGAATCCCCGATTGTATTTGACCTAAATGAACCACGCCAGTGACGCCGACAATCTCAAGGACACCATCATAGTGATTGGGTGTTGTAAACTGATCATCCTTGTCCGGTCCCCATGGATTGGCTCCACTTCCCCAGCTTTAAGTATGAAGTTAAATTTGTTTTTAAGAAAATGAAAGATTTATTTATATAAAAAAAAATCCCACCTCAAAATGTTCAGAATGATTATTCCCTCGACTGGTGGTAGTTCAACAACTTTTCCATCGACTTCCAAACGTAATTCTTTGTGTAGTTCTTTAACAGTTTTACGTCCTACTATCTTGCGAAGTCCCATCTTGACATAGTAGCTTTTGTTGTGTAGACGTGAATTAAATTTATTCGGATTCTCTTCGCGTGCATTGTGGAAATCTAAACATAGATCTGCATCCACTCCGATGCCAAAGTAGTTGTTCATAACAAAGATTTGAGAGTTATCCTCGTTCTGGGCACCACCACCTAAAAATTGTATAGAGTTAGAATGAGCTGGATGTTTGCAAGTTGGAGTACTATAACTTGAAGTCAAGAAAGTTGCTAGGGGCAATTAAAAAAAAACAGACTTGTTAATAATGATTCCATATCTAAAAGCGGGAACTAAAGCACAAACGCAAAATAAGCATGAGCAGCAGAAGCAATAACTTAAAAAAGGGACATGGAACCCATAATGCAGATTTATCTCTACCAGTGTTCTCAAGCCAATAAGAAATGATAACTCAGGTTTGTATCGAAAAAAAAGGAAACGCGGTTAGAGATCGCAATACGATCGTTCACAGGTTCACCTATAGGTCCTAGGCATTGCTACGACACACACACCATCCAAGATGAAATAAGACAAATGACCATCGGATATTGCATTGGGGTCAAATTGAGACACCCTTTGGAGACTTTCCTGCAGGGTGGCAGTTTGTATCTGGTGGTCAGATTGCCACGCATCTTTGGTTAGATTTTAGCTCTCCGCAGTTTGTCTATTATAATAGCTTTCGTTAATGTGTTCCAAAAAAGAAACGCTGTGGTGATTGGAATTAAGGGTAAAGCAATTTGGTTTTTGTTGAGTGTCTCATGCGGCAATAGGTGTTTTTTTTTTAACTTCTATCTTAGCAAGGCAAAGTCAAGCAAGAAAATGCGCAAAAAAAACCTTCCAGTCACATTTTAAAAATATTTTAAGTATATAATTTCTGTTGGGTTAATACCAACTCAAAACTCTACACATATGCTGGTATTGCAAGCTCCAAAACGTATGGGTTTTGGAGCTTGCAAAATGAAAAAGCTAAGAGCAATATAAGTCGCAAATAATTTACTTTGACAACATGAAACAGAATGGTGCAAAGTAGTAGGAAGAAAAAGCATTATTTTATCACTTTCGGCAATTTTTTGTAATTGTGATTTTAACAGCATAAACCTTCTCCTTTTCGAGTCAACATTTTGATTTTGTGCGAATGTATGGCTATTTAAATGCATTGATATAAGCTGCAAATAATAGTACAACATTATGTAGTTACAAAACTAACAAGTCAGCATGCAAAATAAAATTGTTATGAATATGATTAACGAATATGTGTGTAGAATAAAAAATTTAAATTAAAATAAAATATCAATCATGCAAGCTCATGAAAAACTTTACTATGGAATCAAGTATTATTAATGTTCAATGCTCTGCATTTAATTATAAATATATACACCAACGTACACATCTTACCTTTACAGATGATTATTATTACAATAAAATAATAAAACATCAATATTACAACAATGACATCGACTTCGAATTGATCATGCAAATTATTTAGCAAATCATCTTTTCACATCGAACTTGCAGCATAATCATATACCAAACTGTAATTTTTGTTTTTCTTTTTGTTGATTATTGAAATTAATTACTTTACAAAAAAAAAAAATATACGTATTTAATTGGGTCACGTTTGTTTGTTAGTTGTTTAATTATTTTTTTTATTTTTAGTCTTTTTTTTAAACAAATGTAAGTGCTACATATGTAGAACTTTTGAGATTTAAGTGACAAATCGCAATAAATGTCAGTTTTTTTTAATAAACACCAATTTTGAACTGCATGACAAAACTTCTACACACATAACATTTAGACTGTGTTTAAATTATGTATATAATATATATATATATTAAAAAAAAAAGTTTATTTAATATTTTGTAGATTTATTTCGAATGCAGTTATATGCTAGCAATTTTTTTTTTTGTTTTTATTTGCAGTTTGCTTGAGTTTTAAGAATAATTTTGAACATCAAATGACCTGATATATCACTGGCTGGTAATAGATGATGCTGATTTTGTTGCGATAGATGTGCTTGATGAGCCTTCTTCTTCTTACCAGTGGTATTTGAAGGCGCTTTAAGCGCTGTCTCATCGGGCTTATCTTCTGGATGGAACACGACTGTCCATCGGTCGAGGCGAATCTCTTCGGCCTCAATAACGTCACGCAGTAAATTAAGTGGATCCTCACCGCCCGTATAGCCTGAGCCCCAACAGAGGACACGAGCCAAATCGTTTCCTAAGAAAATAGAAATCAAAAAATATAAACAACGAAGATGTTTAGATTCCCTATTGCATATCATTATTCCCTTCCTATAAATAATGGTTTTAAAAATTCAACAGGTTATAATAATGACCAGAATACTTTTTGTTTCACAAAATTATTTATTCATAGCTATGGTTGTGATACTTTCATGAATCGCTATTCGCTGCTCAACAAAATCGAAGTCACTAGGCACAGTTTGGTCGATCTTGGACAAAAGACGTAGCATTTCAACCGAGATTGTTTTCGTGAGCTCTTCCGAACCCGGCATGAATTAAGATGAATTAAGAATCATTCTCAGGACAGAAACTCTCGGATGCTGTACTGTAACATATGTTTTTTTTTGCTTGGAACTGAGACCGTGCTCAGTATATTAGACAGAAAGAAATATCAAAACGATTATGTTAACCTCATAATGCAAATAGATTGAGCTGAAATCTTCAATTTGGTAGGACCAACAAGACACATGTGTACAACAACGAGCAGTCTTGGTTTTTATTAATTTGTTGCCCGCATTAACATTCGCAGGATGCGATCATATCATACCTGTTCCCAATGGTACAATTGCACATGGTGGACTAGAGCACTCCGAATCTTGGCCCACATTGTCCAAACATTGAAGAACCCATCCAATAGTTCCATCGCCACCGCATACCAAAATCTTATAGTGTTTAATTTGACGAAATACATACAACCTGTATCGAAATTTCAAAAGGATTACAACAGCCGCACAAATGGACTTTATATTATACATACCCAGGTAAAGGACCACCATTATCAAGATCGAATACTTGATAAGGATTCAGTAGTTTCCTAAAGCTCGATATTAATTCTAAGCCTTGACATCCGCCCGATTTCACATTGACAAACACAAGTAAAGGCCTCACATCGGATGGCACCATACTCGGTTCGATATTCGGTAGTAACAATACAAGTAGTTTCTTATCTTCAATAATAGTCTCTCGAAGATTATAGAATGCACGTACCTAAAACAGAATGAAATAAATCATATTTATATGTATCACCATGGAGATATGTTAGCTTACAGCTTTCTGAGAATCCTCGAATGTCAATACAACCGATCCATACTCGTAATAAATCGGACCAATACTAATAAATTTATTCTCCTCAGTTACGTATCTACTTAAAATCTGTTCATAGTTTCTCTGCGACAAGCCCGGTGGTAGATTGCCAACAAACAATGCTATATTTGGTCCATGGGGATCCTGTTTGTGTTGCATATAAAAGCGCATTAATTCCATTTGTCGAATTGAGTCCTTTCCTAATTGTTTCATGATATCCCATGGACGTTCGTTCCATGAGAGTATTCGCTCGGTAACGCCTCGATCCAATAACACCTCCGAACATCTAAGCCAAAGAAAAAATGGATTCCAATGTTGAATTATTTGCGTTTTTGGAATCATTCTTCCTAAGGACTCACCTATAATCTTGAATTTGATTATCTTGCAAGCCAAACTTGTCCAGTGCATCGCGAATTAAATCCTTTATTGTAGTTGCATTATCTACAGGAACACTTACGTACGGATCTTCGAGTGACGATTGCAACTTGCCAGGATAGACACGTACAAAACCATTATCCTTATCATGAAACCTAAGATATATAGCGGGACGTTTGCCTTCAAGGTGTGTCAAAGCTAGTATTGGCGATGGATCTACTAGTGCCAAGTCCTCATTGCCAGCGGTGGCATACAGATCGGTTAGGTAAAATGCCTAAAAAAATTTAAAATACATATTATATGAGTGCACCAGTTGATGGAAATGTCGTATGTCCTTACGCTTGGATCTCTAGTTATATGAAATGCTCTCAACGAAGTCGTTAATAGTTGTTCTAAAGTACATGTCCTAGCAATTGTAATGACACGGTATAGCTGCCGTCTCAAGGAACTATTTCCATCGAACACTTTTATCATTTCTTTATAAAAAAAAAAATATACAATAGTCATTACGTTAAGGATTCAAACCAAAAGATAAAAGATTGCTTATATTTACCCTGATCCCGTTCTTCTCTCTCCTTTTCTTTCTTTTCCTTATCCTTGTCAGATTTATGTGTTTGCGAGTCGGCCCGATAGTGTGATGGTCCAGTGCCACTGCTGCCGGTTGCTCCACTGCAGCTGGGCACTGATTCAGTTTTGCTGAATGATTCATCTTCCTTCGTTCTTGGTGTGTCACCACTGCTAAACTCTTCAGATATACTCCGAGCTAAAATGGGGAAATTTGTTTTCATAAGCAAGGGAATGAAAGCACAAGTTTTGTTAGTTAGTATATCGAAAACAGGGTTTTTGAAAAATCTCAATTCTGGTTATATTTTCTTTTGTTCCTTTTTACATAAAGTCAATAATTGTTGCAGGTTAAATCTTTTTTAATATCCTAGTTGTTGAGCTTAGTTTTGTTTTCTCAGGTGCCGTCAATGTTCTGTTTGAGTTAAACACAAGTATACCTTGTGCTACACAAAATTGTATATTGGGGACTAGGCGTGTTTTTTTTTAAACTCCGATTTCAGCGAACCAAAGTAAAGTGGGATTTTAAGCACGCAATTACAACAACTACGCTCTAGTAGACACTTCGGGGACTCACAGTATGTTGCCGTAATTGCGTTCTCAAAATCCCACACCCAGTTAGGTTTCAAAAACCTCAGACTTAAAACAGCCAACTGTCAGCTAAGGAGAGCGTTCTACGAGCTTTTTGCGCAACCACATCAAAAATGGTCGACTTATTAATTTGTTTTCCCGAAATCATAAAACACTGAAACGGAACTGATGTTTCACAAAAATTAAAAGAGCTGCTGCTCCACTATATTGATAGAGTTCACAACGTGTTCAATACGAACAATCTAACATGAAGGTAAGTTGGCTGTCAATTTTTAAAATAAATTTGGAAATTACTTTGCCTTTTGATGAGCTTCATGTCCAGTTAGAAAGTAAGATTATGATCATAATAAAAAGAGAAGAGTAGCTTGCACAAAAACGAAACGAAATAGTTCACTTGGTGTTCGGTGTTTAAAAAATTAACATTTCGAACTTCAAAGTCCCGAATTTGTTTTGTGGCTCTTGTTGTGGTTACCTTAAGCTTAAATATTCCGCCCCATTCCAATATTTTATCTTCCGAAAATTGAAATGTTCGTTTCCATTTTATCCACATTCACTAGTTGCTAAAGTAGCGAATTGTTCACGTCGTTTTAATAAAAATTTTCGACATCAAAACATTTGATATGAGAAGGGATGCGATTTGAAAAACTAAAACAGTTGTGCAACATCTTCGACTACTGAAGACTACATAAATACGCAATTTCCCCACTTCCTTGTGCTGTTCTAATAACACGAACATACCAAGCTTCCATATTGACAGAGAAAGCGTGGCAACCATGCTGCAAGTACAACAACACATGCCATTTTATTGCAAATGCTTGCAGACTTTCAGGCTCTTTTCCGATAGTTTGGGAAAAGTTATAAAATTAAAAAAGATTTGCCTGCAGCAGTACACTTTTTTTCAGTAATAAAATTTTGTGAACAATTAACAACAATCTTTATTTAACTATGTTAATAATACTTTTTGAAAAAAACACAAAGCAAAACACTTACATTAAATATTAGTATATCTGCATGCAAAATTCATTGGTGTCAGCATTAATGTGCATTTTTATTTTTTTGTATAAAACATTCATTTTTTTTTCAAACAATAGAAAGTAAAAAGAAAATGAATCAAAACGAGAAAGTCATGAAAATATAACAAATATAATAGAATTGTTTAAGTATAAGAACAAAGTATCATGGTACACAAATTTAATGCAATGCAATGGTCTGAATGGGATTAGTTTGGTTGATTCGGCGAAAAAATGTTTTTTCAAGGTAAATTTAATTATGAAAGAAGTGTTTTATTTACGATTAAATTAAAATTAAAAAAAAACAACAGATTTAATTTTAAGAACACAAAATAAAGTTATAAAGACAAAATCATAAAGTTGTGAACTGCTTCAATCCCTCAGTTAACTAGCTTTCCGCGTTATCTACCTGTGTCTTTATTTAAAATTTTAATTTACTCACATTTCTCAATCGTAATTGCATTAAATGATAACTACCTTCTATTCTTCTGAATTAGCAAACAACATATAAAAAACTATAATTTTCCACCATGGGACTGTTTTCATTCTAACTGAATTGTTAAAGCTTTATGGGGTTCTTAATTCATAGGCGCTAATTGGAATATTGATTTATTGTTTCTTCAGAGTTCACAACATTGGTATAGCTCCGGTGACCATATTTTAGAATTGCAAATAATGAACCAGAGACAATACTGAGACCACCAACTTCGGCCGATTTCCCGTTACTTAGCCTACAAGCTATATTTTTCGGAGTGGTCACGATTTACTGCGCTAGTATTGATACATAGAAATTCGTATTGACAAATGTCACGTAACTTCAAAAGTTCTGAGTCACCAATACACTCCCAAAAAATATGAGCCACTTCCGCTTTGGGCAAAGTGGCTTGCAGCGTTCATAGAATTTTATCAGTTAAATTTGAAATTGTTCGTTACGTGTGAATAATATTTTTTTTTGGGAAAAAGTGTACATTTGCTTAAAATATTTACGAAAAATTAAGAATGTATGTTGGTTGAGGGAAAATAAAAACATTTTGACCAAATTTTCTTTATTATTTAAGAAAAAATTACACACGAAACCGAAGTTAATTATATCCAAAAGCGGGAAATACACAACCATATTTGTCCCAATATATTTCTAGTATATAAAACATCTCCTTTAGATAGTTTTATTAACCACACAAATCAAATTATTTACCTTCAAAAAATTTATAATTACTAACCAATGGCATTCAGTTATGCTAAATTGTGGTATTCCCGAACTCTTTCACATTTCCCCACGGCTGCCGAGGTTGGCAGCATTTATTTTTGTATTTTTTGTATGTTTTTGCATGTCATTCGGATTCATTCGGATTCCGAATTGATATAACACCGATAGGAATACAAAATGGCGAATTTGAAAAAAAACTGAGGAGGCCAGCGGCAAGAGGATTGTGAGTTGGGGGTCTCAGTATGGTTTGTCTATGTAATGAACAGTAGAAAAAGACAAAAATTTCTACACAGTTTTAAATTACTCAATTCAAATTTCATTTGATAAATAGGTTTACTTTATGAAAAAAAGACAAAAAATGTAATAATAAAACCCATTTTCTAGTACCAGATTACTTCCTAGTATTATCATTTTGTTTCTTTGAATTTTGGTTTTCTTAATCTTTACGTTGTTAAAAATCATTACGAAATACAGAACAAATAATGATCAACTTCTAAAATATACAGTGTTTTTTGTGTACAAAATAATTCATAATGAACGTCGTTTTCAAATACAGAACTATTCATTATAATAATGAACCGATGGTCACTGTCACAGGTATAGCTTACTTGAGACGAATATAAGCAAACTAAAATGATTTGTAATTGGGGCAAAGCGAAATCAAATTGAAAACAACTTCATCGATTAATGGTGAATTTATGTACTAGATTTTTCGACAAATATGTTTCCCTTAAAAAACCATTGATATCTGTCACTTGATTATAAATTCTGGTTTGTGCCACTTTTAACACTTTTAAGTTAAATGTATTCTCTAGATTCTCGTTATTAATCGAAAATATAACAAGGGTACTTCACAAGCTTTACGAAAATCATTTTTGACAATTAACTACATTTTTAGAAATTCTGCGGGATAAAAGTTGTGCACTTTGTGTAACATTTGCAGATCGTATTACGAAGTAGGAGAGCAGTGTCATGAGCTTGCTCATGAATTTGCTCCCAAATCACTTCTACGAGTATTGTGACCAAATGCCAAATAAGAGTCTAAGAAGTGTCAAGTAGAGTTAAGTTCATAATAAATAATGACTTGTGGGTCTTCTTTACTCCAAATGCGTCAATTTTGCTTGCCAGGCCTTTTTTTGTATTAAGTCGATTTATGGTAAAATGACAGAACAAACCAGCAATCAGCTGTCAAAATGATTGTGATTGGAAAAAGTGTTGCAAATTGAAGAAAAAAAACTCTCATTATCAAGAAAGTTCATCCATAACTATGACTATGGACAAATATAATTTGCAAGGAGTTCGTAGCGATCTCTTTCTCTCTCACGTCTTATTAGAAAGACTCACCTCGCTCCCCCTTTAATATCGGGCTGGGACTGGTATAGCATCTATCTTCATGTAAAATATTTTATATTTAGAAGTTTTCCTGTTAAAACCTTTTTTAACCTAGTTTGTATTTAATTCTTATAAATATAGTACCTATTTCACAACCTCTACGATTCCTTTTTATTATGTACCCTTTTATGTAACTATTCTACGTGTTAATTGATACAAATAAAATAAAAACTCAAAAACCAAAATCTATAAGTATGTAGGTATCGTCAATATATTTTTGCTACACAATTGAAAACAAAACGAAAACAAAATCTCAAAAAACAAAAAGAGTTATTCAAATGTACAAAACTTAATAAGAAAACAAATCAATAAAGAAAAGAAAATCGCAAATCATTTAAATAGTTAAGTCGTCATCACCTCTCCGTTCTCTGTGACGTGGTTTCCGCAATCCGAACGATATTCGCCGCATTCTTTTCATTAGCCGACCAAACAAGTGATCATTTTCGATTCGTCGGCGATTACGATTATCCAAGTGATTATCATTTATCGCATAGAAATTATCATCGTACGGCTGATAGTTGCCGTCCTCATCCTGTATGGTTATCTCAATATTTTGCGATACTGTATCTAAACTAAAATCACTCTTACAATTGTTGTTACTACTATTCGGACGTTTTCGTTTTGTAAAAAATCTCGAGTATCTTTTGCTGGCGGGCACCTTAACACCGCCGGGCTCCTGAAACGACTTACTTCGAGCCACCGACGACGATTCACTTGAATTCGCCGAGTAACTGGACGTTGTCGGTATCCTAAGTGCAGGCGATGCACTAGACGTTGTCGTCGATAAATAATTACCCACTCCACTGTCGTTTAATTTTACATTACGAGCATCATTCCAGTTGTCAGTGCTGTTGCGATTGTCAATCGATACATTACTACTACTATTATAGCTTACATTACTACTAACTAAGTTCGTACTAGATTCTATATCGGTCGCTGTTAAATCACCACCAGTATCTGAAGTTTCATAGAAACTCTCATTAAATACTGGATCAAGATCATCTGCGGAAGCGGCTGCTGCGAGAACGGCCGATGCCAGCGCTTTAGCCGCATCACTACTCTCGCCATTGTGGTATTCCTCGTCGATGTCATCGATATCCTCTTCAGTCGTATTCGAGCTGCGATTTAATTTCGACCAACTTTTTCGATTTATCACATTGATTTTGCGAAATATGTTCGTGTAGCTTCGAGAAGCTCCACTTGGAAGATTTGGACGATCGGAGCCGCCGGCATCGGCATCGGCTTCGGATTTCTTTCGCCGTGATTTTTTGCGATTAAGTGATTTTTTCTTTGCATCCGACTGTAACATGGACGACGACAGGAGATGGAAATTCGTGTGGGTACGACGTTTTCTTCTCTGGAGCTCTTGTCTTATCGATAAATCACTATCGGTGGTGGCCTCACACAAACCTATTGTTCTTAACTCCGCTAAATAAAAGAATTTTGTTTTTGGTTGTTGTAAATTAAATTTAAAGTAAAATGAAAAGAAACGTAAATAGATGAAACTTAAAATTAAAATAAATTGAAAATGAAACGGTGGGAGAGTGTGGTGTTGTATTAGGTGTAGTAGCGATTTTTTGTTTTTCTTTTCTTTTAAATTTATGAAGATTGATGTTTAAAAGCATTGTTAGCAATAGTTTGCTCGTTTGATGTTTCCGTGGTGCTAAGCATTTTCAAATGGAAACAGGGTACACCAGATGTAAGCAAAATATGGACACTATATTCATACAGATACGACAGATCATCATACTCTACTGCAAAATATTACTCTATTTTATACACATATAATTATATAAACGCATGGGTTTTAAGCCGCAGCACTGCCAACATTAATTCAGATGGAACAGGCTTTTGACCGCGTTTGGAAAGCGCAAATATCGCGTTTTATTCGAACACAGCCAAAATAATCTTTTGACCATTTCATTGATATTTCAGTAAATAAATGTAAATAAATATGCTATCATTCGTTCGTCCAAAGAGCAGCTAGTGTGTATCAAGAATATCTTCAGAGAAAATTGTTAAGCCTTAGGTACGGCATATTTTGTCTCTCCTTCTTCTCTAAGTTCGCATAACCTTCACCCGTAAAACTGCATATCGTATTTAAGGAAGTTAGAGGTGAACGAAATGTTCTCCCGGGAAACTCGAAGCAAAGAAAATGCGAAGTTAAACAAATTTACAAGGATAAAAGATAGATGGCAAATACTATTCTTTATAAAATATAATACCTACATTACTGTGCAGCGAATTTAAAAAAAAAAAACTTTTTTGTTTGGTAAATATTTGAATTTCAGGATTTTCTTGTATCTACAGGAATCCGTTCGATAGAAATTGAACAAAGCCCACCTTATTTCTATCAGAAAAACCGATTATAGATTCCGCACTCGATGCACTTTTAGATTTGAGTCTCCCAAATTTGCATGAATACATTTCCAAAAAGAGTCACATTTAAATGTTAAGGACAGACATGCCAAATAGTCATTTTTTGAATGATCTGCATGAAATGCGATAAAAAGGGGATGTAGGGAACCTGAAACCTCCTCTTTGTAATCCAACACACTCTAAAATAGCCTCCGATGCGATGCGGTAAGTGGCTTTGAAATTCAAAACTGATAGCACTTCGCATGAGAACGTAGACTTGTCACCCCTTTTCACCGGCATTACCTTTTACATATATCACATGCAGTAGTTAAGCGCATATAGATATTTTGTAATGAAAATTATATGTCCAAAGTTAAATAATTAACTATTCTGCAGTAGAGTATTCCAACATCATGAAGAGCATAAGAAATAAAATCGGAAGCAAATGTAATTAAATAAAAATGACAGCTGTGCATAGCCCTACGAATTTAACAAAACATATTGTAAATTCTTAATTTAGATAAAAAAAAAAACACAAACGATCACTTATTTTCTACGCACATTGAAACTGAAAAAAAGGTAACAAAAATCATTTTAACGCTTACAACATTTAATAAACACCATTATTTTGAAGAGTAAATTCAACAGAAATAAAAATTAATAAAATATTCAAGTTCATTTTCAAGTCGAATAGCGGCGTTTTTGTAGGGGATTTATTTTCTTTTATATTTTTTAATGCGAACAAACAACATTGAAACTTGCTACTTTGGCAAAGTTCTTTATTTTAATTGTATATAAAGATTTTCATTCAAATAATGCCAAGTGGTATCGAAATTAAGAGCATAACTTTAGCTGCATTAACGATAACGATAACTTTATTATTAGAATAAACTTGTTTCTACTTACGACACGAATAGTCCCGTACTAATGCGTTCTTGGATTTAACTTGAACTCCAATTATCGCTTCGATTGGCACTTCTGTCCGTGGTATAGATACAGAATGTGGTGGCAAGTAGATCGGTTGCAAGATTCCAAAATTACATTCGGTTGCCAGGTACATGCGACATCCTCCGTGTGTTGTCATTCCGCACCACTCGCAACGGTAGCCTATAAGCAAATAATTTATTTTAATTTAAGAACTAATATTTGTATGACAGTTTTATACTATTTTTCTACAATGTTTATCACATCAATAGTTTTTGAAAAAAAAAAAAACATTTGAAACTAAATATTTGATTGCATTGGTTGTGCTTGACGTTGCACTTCGAAAGTACCTTTTGAAAGAGCGTTATCTTCGCGTTATATTTTATTTCTTGATGCGTAATATGCAATCGGAAGAATCAAAAGTCTACTGGAAAACTAAAATGGGCACCTACTAAATAGGTTGCAATGCTGCAAAATAGTGTTGCCAATTCAAAAATTAAAAAACCTCTTTATGAGTATACCTCGAAACAAGACCTAACCCTTATTGTTGCGTAACTGAATGAAATATCTCTCAATTAGAAACCAATAAAAATAGTTAAGGAGTATTTTCTCGCTCTGGCTGCTGCACGTATCTTTGTTAATGTTATAGTTTTAAGAAACTATTTGTATAACCACAAAACCAAATGCTTTATTTCGAATACTTATTATTATTTATGAACCAAAAAACTTAAAAAAGAACCCACCTGTAAGACATTCCGATGACCAACAAGTTTTCTTGCAATAGGCGCATTTTGATGTGGCTGGAAGATTCCCTTCTCGCCAGTGATGCTATTTTTTTTTTTTTTTTTGAATAATTATTAGATTTATTTAAGAGAAATATTACCAATTGAATTTACCTGATGTTTTACATTTAATAATTCCTTTCCAGGAACATAGGTCGCATTCTCTGTGCAATCGGGAACAGCAAAATCTTGGCACTCAATATGGGCGAAATACTCGCAAACTTGACAAAAATAGACCAGAAAGCAACAAAATGTTATTGTTTTGTTTGATTTGCAAAAATGGCAATTTGTATACCTAAACAGTGAACTGCGGGTGTTTCATCCAAACGCTTTCGGCAAACAGTGCAAAATTTTCTTTTGTGATGTGTCGGCTCGGACCAGCAGTGGGCGACAGGATTCTTTGTAAGTAAGAAAACGGATTCCATTAGATTTGTTATTATGACTTTGTTTAAAAAAACAAAAAAAAAGTTACCTTTATTATACATGGGGCTATACCGGAACAAGGAGTTACCACACTGGTGACACATCTCTCGTGGATAATGAAGTTGCACACTGTAAGTAAGAAATTATGGATTTTAACAATTTTTAAAATACAAAATTATGTTTTTTTGAAAGAAAGTTACAAGGTTTTGTTGGAGTCATTTTGGTAAGAGGTTAAGGAGGTGTGGGTGGAGTAGAGTGAGAAATCAGTTATGCGATTCACCTACGAAAAATTTTGTTCACTGACCAGTAGACCAGTTCATCTGATATTTTTAGACGACACACATGTTGATGAAGGATCGGCGGCGATTGTACAAAAATTATAAGTGAAAGATAAAAATACGGACAACTAGAGCAAGTTAAAGCGAATTAAGAAATGAAATCCCACTTGACAATTTAATAGGATGGTTATGTTGGTAATTTAAAATATGATTCATATATGGGTTCTAGAACGGACTCGATCCATTGACAATGGACTCCTGGTCCTGATGGGAGTTCCCTCGTCCAAGAAACCCTTAGGAAATAGGCAATGTCGAGAGTGTTGTCGTTCGTAAGGAAATGGATTTGATAGGAAAGATATGAAGACAGCAAAAGGTGTCGTTTTTAATAATTAGAACATTTTAAATCATTGTACATGAATTCCGATTGTCTCATACAACTATATACCTATAAGTAGGTACATTGATTTACAAAGTATACCTCATGTGGTTATATTTATTTTGTTTTTGCAATAATGTACCATGAACAATCAATTTTAAAGTAAGTCTTCAGGTACAGAAGACCAATACAAGCACTGCCAGAAGTAAATCAGGAGAACTGCCTCTGTATTTGATGTTGACGTGTGCTATTAACGCTTACTACATAGAACCAGAGACACTGTTTATTTGGATGTAGACATGTTGTATTTAGGCAAGAAGGTTTGAGCTATCAAATAAACTCATCAAATAAACAATCCGCCTGATGACATGCTATAATGATTCAAACAAAAAAAAGCGCTCAGTGCCAACCAGCTAGAGGACAAGAAACTAGCTCCTCAAGTTCATCGATGTCCTTGTTATTCGATTTTTGAAAAGTCGAAAAATACTCTTATGTTAATACAACATCCACCAAGCCTTCGCACTACGAAAGAATTTTTAAATTAAATTCCGTCATTGAAACCTACGTGTGATGAAAACTTTTAAAAAATAATATCAGCCAATGCTACAGTTTTTCTTTTCTAGTTCATGGTCTGCTCAAATGCTGCTGCAGGTGTTGGTGATAAAAACACGAGCGGTGAACCACAAATCCTTGAATGAAAAAATCGTCCTCACTTTGCAGTTCTCAGCCAGCAGTAGCAGCTCTACCCAGTAAAACAGAACAGGCTGCATGAATACAATCAATGTGTATATCAGAATAAAGGAGAGGTAGGCGAACAGCTCCGTGGGGGTGGGCTGTTGAGAATATAAACTAGGCCGCTGACCTGCCAATGACGTCATGAGTATGCTTTTCCATGTTGCAACAAGCGCAACACTGTTATTGCGAACAACGAACAAAAAATAACACCTCTGATATCTGCACACCACCGATATTCATGATGATGAACGATTATGATGTTGTAGGTATGTATCTGTATATCCGGTGGATAAAAATAGTGGTTACCCTCTGTTGGTGGCATAAAACTTGAAAATCGGTGAAAGCATTTCTATAATTTGTATATACACACTCTATACCATTGTCATAAATTGAAAGATCATTTTTAGGAATAGTTGGGTGGGTTTCATATTTACAATTTATTATGGAATAGGAAAAAAAATCTAGTCTAACATATGCAAACTGGAGAATTTTTTTTTATTTTTTTTTTTTTGTATAGAAGGTGATTCATTGTGATTGTGTGTGAGAGTGGAAACACATTTCTATTTTTATTGCCTCGTGTAGTTTGTCGGAAAAGAGTTGCGCAGTGGGAAAGTTTTCCTCTCCCTGTTGGGTTTCCTTTTTTACCAGAGTTGTGTAGAGTAGACTTTGGGAGTAGAGCGCCGATGGAAACCAATATTTTCCACATTAAATTTTATTTTGAAAGGGATTATAGTTGATTTTCTTATATGTAAATTGAACTGACGTTTCTGAAGGGTGTTCCTGGCATGTGTTATAAGTTTGACGTCATACTTTCAAAAATGACATAAATTGATGTAGTTTTTATTGGCGACTGCAACAAAATTGACTAATCAAACGATAGTAAATAGAAAATTACACATAAAACGTTGAATTTAACAAGTAAATAGTTTTCGTGAGCACACTTACGTATGCTTGAATAATTTTTGTAAACTACTTATAGCAGCTCCCGCCACGGTTGGTCAGTATTCCATTTCTGTTTGGCAATGTGAACTGCTTTTATAAGCTTTACCGGCATGAGAGGAAGGAAGAATATCGGATATAAGAAGAGTGCTATAGTTATTTTATTTCACTCTTAACATACTTAGCCCCACGAAACATCACAAGGGTTAGTATTGACATAAGTATGGCACGAAGTACCCCCACTTTGACAGTCAGGACATTATTGTAAATAGGCGGTTGGGGACTGTCAATAATCTAGCAAATCTGACAGCTAACTGACTGTATGTATCTCAGTTTTGATTGGCCTAGACCGGTCACATGAACAGTTTTTTTTCAGTTGACTTTTATGGAGGGTTAGCCGACAAATCTATAGTCCAGAATTACGACTATGACAGTTCGTATATATGGCTGACGCATAAGAATAAAGACGTTTCCGTCAATCTAGTTTTTGGTTTCAGGGTGCATATTGTTGACTTCATATAACTATAGATTTTTTTAATGTGCCCAATCTGACAGCCACGATAAGACTTCACTTGAGATGACGTTTCATAATGAACAATGTAAGCGAATTCACATTTTATTTTTTATAATCACTTTACACAAAGCAAAACGATTGATCTATTCCATTTTATAAAACTGACAATCATTTATTACATATTACATATATGTAATTCTATTAGGCACCATGCCTGTGTCTTATACTTATGTAATCATAGAAAGCCTGCTTGCATCGACCCATTCAACAGCTAAATTAACTGCTTTGTCTGTACATACACAAATTAACACTTTTACAGGGCATTGAAACAAACAGTTAAACACTAACTACACTCTATGTATAGTGCAATAATGCTCTTTTGAATACTTCAACTCCGACATGCCATTCATGGCAAGTTTTAGATAAGAACTTTTTAACTATACGAGAGTTCCACTCAGACCATTCAGAGCATGAACGTTTTTTTTTATGTATACAAATACATGCCTCCTTCAGTATCCCTATCCACATCTCATTGAAATAGGAATGAATGAGATGAAGGCGTTGGTTTGAGAACATACAACAACACACTGAACCCTGTTAACATGTGTAGGCAGCACACCAAGCGTCTATACTTGAAAGCTGACAGAAACTCGGGTACGTGTGCTCTACGTTGACATCCTTTTTGCGCCGATAAGTAAAAATAATAGATTATAATGAACAATAGCCTGCCACTTGTATCCCTTTGCCTGTGTAGCGTTTGTAGGAGTCGCAAGAACAAAGCAAATACGTTGGCATGCGGTAGCGAAGACTACTTGCACGTCATTGTTATATTTAATGTCAATATGACAGGATAGTTCAAAAGTGCACGAGCAGTACTTTTTTCCTCAATGTTGCAAGCTATGATGCTATTGAAACCAATGAAGGCCGGAAGATCTCCATATTAAATAGAGTGCATTGTATGATGTTGTATATTTCTTATATATGTATTGTAGTAGTCTTCCATGATCTCAAAATTGGCACAGAAGTTAAGAGAGAGACTTATTGTATAAAGCATAAAAAGTGAGTTCAAATATATTATAATAAAATGACTCCGTCAAACATAACAGTTAACTTGACAAGGTTGTGACAAGACGTACACTATAGGCGTGTTTTTTGAGCTTCGATCTCAGCAAAGTAAAGTAAAGTTGGATTTTTAGCACGCAACTACAAAAACTACTTTGAGTTCTCGAAGTGTCAAGTAGAGTGTAGTTTTTTTAATTGCGTGCTGCAAATGCTACTTTACTTAATTATAAAGTTATATCTAGTTGAGTAGAAAATATCCATCTATACCTGTATTTTAATACTTTGCCCTTATTTTGACGTGTTTAAGATGGAGATCATAGCAAAAATTAATTGCGTGCTGTAAATGCTACTTTACTTAATTATAAAGTTATGTCTAGTTGAGTAGAAAATATCCATGTATACCTGTACTTTAATACTTTGCCTTTATTTTGACGTGTTTAAGATGGAGATCATAGCCAAAAACACTACCTCCCATACTGTATTTTAGTCAAATTAAAATCTTCTCGAGTAAATTAAAAATGTAGTACAATTCGATCGCAGTACTAGAGGAACTGATTTTTCCAAAACATGTACGAACAGCTGTCAGACTGTCTCTAATGTACTCCGTTTTTTCCACTTCCTTGTGATTTTGATAAGGAATCAAAAAAAAAAAAACTTTGAAAGTACTCGCGGTGAGCAATTTATTTTTCGAACTAAGTAAAATTTTTCAGTTAAGAAAAAGCGGTTCGTTTCCAGTTCTGTATGTAAAATCAAAGTAAACATGATCTAACTTGGGATTAACACCACTCCGTCATTTTATTGTTAATTTTTCGCACGAATATTCGCAGTAAAATGTGAGCGTGTGAGATTTTTTTGAATATAATTTTGAGAGTGAATTTCGAACAAATGCAAGGAATGATGCGGTAAGATAATTTTTTCATGCTTATATAGTTACTAACACTGCCTTGTTATGCTACAAGGGGCGTTATAAATCATAACGTGTAAGAGATGGTCGGATTTACTTAAAAGCAAAATATTAAGATGTTATAAAAAAGTGCAACAACACCGGTCACTTGACAAGAACGTCAAATACTAGAATATCTACCTATAATGTACTTACCAGAGTAGCAAAAGGTCATATGTATCTTCTTTGAGCTTCTAACAAGTGAAGAGCTACTACTATCGAGTTGATGATGCCTATAGTTTTTTTTTCTTTTCGAACGTGTGACGTCATTAAGAAGAATGAAAGAGAATCATAATTGTGGAAGATAACCGAAGAAGGTCCTATTGGTCTGCTTAGCGACTGCCTAGTTAAGTACCTCGAAAAGCACCTCGGCTAAATTCCGGCATAGATCTACGTTCGTATTCAAATCGGGTAGCTTAACACATATAGGTATAGGTAGGTACTCGGAGCAAAAAAGCTAATTAAACAAAAATCTGATTAGGTACTAGGTATCCTTGTCTACTTTCTTTCAATTCCAAATTCAAATAGGCTCCAGAAGAACATCAACAAAGCCAGTATTGAAAAATATTGAAGCTAAGTAGGTATAGGTAGGTATTTGTTATTTTCATTTGGATCAAACATTCCAACGATACATAGCTAAAAAAAACTGTTAAAAAACTCTTAAAACATGTTATTTCTTGAACTGGATACTAGAATACAAATATGTACTCCTGTTTGATGTATCCTTCCCGTCTTCCAGTAGAAAATAGTTCCAATTACTTCCGCAACTTTCTTCTGTGCTTAAAACATGTACTGTCATCGTTCTCTATCAATGTCAGTACCATACCAAGAACCCAATATTCAGTCACATGAAAGTTATTTTGCACTACGAATCTGTATGGATACACATAAATTTCCCTATTTCCATACTTGTGGAACGTAAAGCTTCTGCGCAGTCCCCATTCCCGTTTGAAAAATATCCATGTAAATGGAAGTAGAAAGAGATGAATATATTCATATAAAAGTTTACTGCTCAATTTTATGGGAAACCCACTTTTGGAATATGGGTTGTCTATGACGTCTTCGTTTTGTCATAATATTTATTCCCCTGGAATTTTCCAAGTTTTTAATATTTTCGTTTTCTTTCTTCCTCTTGCCTCCAATACCGATTTGGGTTATTATTGTATTTGTATGAATGTGTTTTTTTTTTAGAGCATCAATTTTAAATAGAAAATTGGTTCTAAGAAAAGTACTTGAACATTTAGATAAGGGCATAATAAACTAAAGTTTACCAAAAACAAGCCTTACGTTTGTATTCTTGTAAGTAGTATTCAGTATCAAGCGTTGTGTATTTATTATGTTAGTTAGTATCTAGTATTCCCATTTTACTGGGGGCTCATAAAACTAGGGCAGTAGGTATTATATTAGCCAACATTTTATTGACACAATTGGTGAACTTCTACTCGTTTGTATCTATCGAAAGAGAATATGGTAGGGTGGATAATACTTATTGAGAAATGTTTTGAACAGCCGCCTGGACATATGTAGATCTGTTCTATGGTGCTGGTTTCTATTGATAGGTTTGTCAGGCAAAAGAGAAGGTTTATTAGTACACCCAAGTAAATTAAATCGCTAAAATTTAATTTTTTTTATCCTGCTGTAAGGTAGGTACTAGCAAACTACAAACTTTCCTTTCATTTGATTTAAAGGTTTCCCAATTTTCCCAATAAGGTGCGTAATATGATTCAAGTTTCTAACAACAAGAGAGGAGTGCAAAAGCCAAGTGCATTTTCTGTAAGACGACAATCGCCATTTGAAATGTAATTTTTCAGACGTTTGGAATAATATCCTATGCATACCATTAGCAAATATACGATTCGTAGGGTAGCGATGCCCAGTCGTCACAAAGATGATAAGAACTCTCGATGATCAAACAATCGTCCATTTTTTCATAATCACGAATAACAACAGATTCAGCAAGGATAACCCTAGCAAACGTCTGAAGCTATTTTGGGTTTGCAAAACAAGCGCGGTTCAAAACTTGTGACTCTTTGGAGGAACCGTAGATAGGATTGATATAACCCTAATTCTATCAGTTTTGCTTTATGACCAGACAAAAAACAAAAAAGGTGAACTGCCGCTGTCGAATTTTTAGTATGCGAATTGGGCGAATTGCGGATAAGAATTGCGACCTCTCTATATGTATATCTACTGTATAAAATGTCGATATAGTCCAAATATCCAAAACGACTCGACTATATTAGCAATAATGTTTTCTCCTGGGTTCAAGAAATCATCTTAAAGTAACGTGCCTTGATAACAGAGGATAAAAGTCTGCGGCGTCTCTCGCACGGCTCGCGAACCCTTTATAAGTGATTAAGTATAAGTATAAATACAATATGTATTTATTTGAAAATTCTGTTTTCTTAAAAAATCAAAAATGCTGCTTTACTTTTACATCAACATAGAGTGATTCAAAATTGTCAATAGCTAGGTGCACCAGTACCCGGCCAGTGACTAGTATCCGGCCACTTTGCGTTAAATAGTTAATAATACTAAGTAAATTAATAATCATTTTCACGGGCAATAAATTGTGGCTATGATTTTTGACCTATATAACAAGCTGGTAAAATTTGGCAGCTTTGAACATCACTAAACCGTCAAAAAAAAAAATGAGCAGTCTATGTAGTTCGTCGACGAAGTGAAAAGTGCGTTTTAGAGTTTGAGAAAATTTGTGGAGGAATCAAACGAAAAACGTAAATTTCTGTGTTATTTTGAATAATAACCAACTCGTTTATTGTTTTTCTGATAGGAAATTTAATTATTAACCATAAAATATTTAAAAAATACGAATTTTTTATTTTTATTTAATTATTAGATGGTGGCCGGTTACTAGAACCTAATTTTTTCAAGGTGTTCTAGTGTCCGGTCAAGGTGGCCGGGTATAAGATATTTGGTTGAAATGACATTTTTTGTTTATTTTTGGTTCAAATGAAACCAAATACTTTTCTCTTTCAGTCGATGTAAATAATATGTGTTTAATATCAAAGGTTTCAGTATCCGGCCACGAAAAAACATACTGGCCGGCTCCTAATATATCCTGTTTCAGTATGCGGCCATTAGAGACAATTTGGTTTATTTTCCAATTTTCATAGGAAATAAACTAAGAAACTGAAGAATTCGGTTCAAAAAGCTTATCGCGAGCTGATTAAATTAAGCTTGCCTTGGAAGATATTCGACAAAACTGCTGACACTGCTCAATGAATTTTCAAATCCGAAAAGCGTAAGAACATGGTTAAGATCGTTTTTTCAAATAAATCCCTACCTAAGCCTTAGAGAAGCTGAAACAGTTTCAAAATGCATAGCGATTGTTACAGAAAATAGCATTTAGTGAACTATCTGACCGCACCTACGTCATCAAAAAGATCGACGCTTGCCCCCATAACTTTGACCGAGCCGAACATTTTTGAAAGTCCATGTTCCACTTTCAATTTGCCCGATTTGAAATCAACTGAAAATCAACCAACTACATGAATAACACGGTAAACTTCTCCAATAGTTCCTCTTTATATTAATAACCAGTCAATATCAGAAATATAGGATGGGCAGATTCCGTATATCAACGATCGTCTCTAAACGATATCGTTTTTGAAACTTTGATCACCAAAATAAGTCATATTCTTTTCGAATTTTTTTTGACAAATGTCAGCTTTCATTACATTTTTAGAAAATTAACTGGATTAAGCTCTCAAACTTGTAATTTTAGCACTTTGTTGCTAGTTTTGGAGGTCTATCCTTTCGACGATAATCGTCTGAAAAGTTACGGAATGAGTGCCCAGCCTTGCAGGTGTCCTATAGCGTGTTATTTTTCATTTATTTATGTATTATTAAAAATGTATACCTAGGAACCTATTTTTATTATTTTACTTAATATTATTTGAATTGTCTTTGACAAGTCTTTAAAACGGTTATTTATTATTTATTTTATAACTTATTTTTTACCTACGGATACATGCAGGTACTGTGAGGACCTACAAGTCACGGAAGATATCTCCCACCTCTATGCGAGTGTTAAGCAAGAAGAACCTAAGCAGGTACTTCTTTAACAACTTAGAGGAGGTTGGTTCCTCAAATAACATTGGGGTAATAATTAAATTCTGTACTGAAATTGACTGCTTGGGCGATTTTGTTTAGGTTTTTAACCGTATTGGTTCCCTGGGGTTGGCGATGGGCCATCTTGGTGCCCTGTCTTTTGTGACAATCTCACAGCCATACTCAACCTATACCTACATACGTCACTTTTTAAAAAAGGGTAACTGAATTCGTATTATTTTACTACATAATTATCTACCTACCAAAATTTTTTTTTGTTAAGTTTATAAAATTGAATTCACCTGAACTGTATTGTGTACCAATGTATATAATATATATGATACCAAAATAAAAATGTATTTTTATTAAATAATCGATTTAAAACTAGTTTATATGCTTAATTTACTTTGTATTTAAAGTTTTTCAAAAGCAAAAATAACCTGGCCGGATACTGGTGCAAAAGTGGCCGACTACTGAATTTTGCTGGCCGGATACTGGTGAAATTTCACTTGTTTCAAAAAATTAATTTTAATTTTAAATACAAGAACCTAATTATATTCAACTATTTTTTTTTGAAACAGAAATTGCATTTGAAGTACAAAAAAAAAGAAAAAACTTGATTAAATGGTCAGGTGAATTATATATCACGGATCAAAGTACGAAAAATAGTTAGGTGGCCGGTTACTGGTACATCTACCCTACATCAAAAATTTCAGAATATGTTTTAATTCACTCGGCAGTCGGCACTCTGTATGGAACCCTGAAGCCCCAAAATGTCATTCAGCGAATGATTAGAACCATTGAGATCAATAGCCAATCAGCTATTCCAAATGCTGCGGATAATGAACTAGGTAGGCCAAATGGACGCTATTGCAAAATTGAATTGAGAAAAAAAAACATACAGTCAATAAAAGCTCTAGAAATGGCAGATATGGTATACAGGAAGAAAGACGTTTCAATTTTGGTAGTATATCCGAAGGTACCCAATCATTTCAGGCAACTGCCCAACCGAGTATAAAATATCTTTATACCTACAGACCTATAGGCTTGGGAAGGTCACATGACTTCATATTTTAGGCACCGCGATATTTAGGGATACATTTAGCCCGAAGAAATTTTCGCCGTTAAATTCTTGACATCTGTCATATTGCTATCACTATGCACTATCAAAGGAGTAGGTACCAAATACAATATTAAAGTTAGCAGTACCTTAACCTATCAAATTAATTTGCGAAAGAAAATATGTAGTTAAATTGTTAAACATAATGTTGGAACAAAAGGTAAGTAACTGGCGTAAGCCATTTGCGGGGAAATGTGAGCAAAAGTGACTAGCTGTCAAGAGTTAAAACACCAAACAGAAAGCTGTGAACGGTTCTACCAGTTCGTTATCAATACGTTCACCCCTATTGCGAGTGCCAAAAACTAAACGATATACGATGGATATCAACAAATTTTTGTGTATGGTATTGCGATTGTCAATGAATGATTGACTATCATCAACCCGTATTCAATTTCCTTTTTGAATGGAAACAAAATGTCAATTGAGATCAATTTTTTTGATAAATGTCAATTGTTTTGTCAGTTGCATTTTTGTGGACGATAAGTATATTTTAGCGTACAAAATGCAAAATAAAGAAAAATAAATATTAAGGAAGCTGTTATTCAGTTAATGGAAATGAACGCCTGCATAAATCAATCTGGACGAGAGTTCGGCTGTAAATACGTTGATCATAATGTCAAAACAAATACAGTGGGTGATAGGGCTGACAACCAATCTCTGGAAGCGGAACATCCAAGCAAAATTAAAGCTGTACACAGGAATCGAAATGCATAATAATGGAAGAGCGGAAAAATCTGTTGGCGTAGCAAACTCCTGCACAAAACACAAAAGTAAATAAATGCAATGCAATAAATGCAGGCCTCATTCACAACAGTCCATTTATTCACAATAACCATAAATATTTTATCAAATGAGTTACACAATACCAAAAATTGTTTTGATTGACAAATTTGTCAATCCTCAATTGATTGATATTTGACATTCGCAATAGGGGTGGTTGTCTTTTCGATACAGCTCCAGTTGCGCATTGATTTCTTATTTATTCGTACTTTTTTAATAGCTGAAAGCATCTCAAAAACTAAGTAAATGGAAGAAAGGTCTGTTACCTATATTCTTCCATGGTTCTCTTAGCATTGTATTGTTACGAGAATCGAATAGGTACTTTATTTGATAATAATTTTTCATTTGGGCCTCACATTGGGAGTAATTTTTCGTTAGTCTCAACATTGCTTGATTTATTGAACAAAAAAGACTCTAAGGTTTTATAAATATTATATAAAAGGTACCCAAGAGTACCAAAATGCTAAATGTTTCAATTCTTTCGGGATTGTAAGGTGAAAGTGAAAACGTACTTCGGCTCATTCTACTACAAACAATTTTAGGTAGGCGCACTTATATCAAGACAAGGCTTAATTCCACTAGCACAGTATTAATTACAACTTCCTGTCTCTATTATAAAGTTATTTTACAAATCTGTAACAACAAAAGCGAATCTATTTCTGTAAATAATTTTTTTTAAACATATTTCCCTCAAGCAAATGAATATCTGAATGAATTTTGTTAAAGAAATTTCTCACATCTAGGTCATGAAACAGCACAGCCCAACAAAGAACGCATCGTTCATCACGATTATATTCATTTTTATACAAAGCAAAGAAAATAAATTTGGGGGCGGCAGCAGCACCCATCAGCAGCCGTCGTCGTCGTCGTCCAAAGTAAAGCCAAAAATATTAAATGAAGGGCTCAGTGTGCGTCATTAATGACCACGACCATATCCACTTATTGATGAGGTTGTCCATTTTGGCGGAACAAACAAACATTAAAGTATGCAAAAGTGAAAAAGAAAATATCCAAACCTACGTTTATGTGTGTACGATGACAGAGTCCTTGAGTACACACACTGACTACTAGATTGTAAACATGAAAACAAAACAAATAAATGAAATAATTATATTGCGAGCGTAGCGAGAGCTTATGCTTAGGCAAGTTTCTAATAATATAAATTACATATCTGTACAGCAATTTGGAGGCGAAAATGGTTAAAGTTGGTTTGGGGTATTGAATTAAGTGGCAGTACAGTACAGCAGTAACCATTGGCATGTTACTGCTGTGTGCAATTGACTGCAATAACAAAGAAAAAGTCAAACCAAATATGTATAAACTGCCAACACAAGGGATATGGAAAAAGAACTTGGAGGTTGTTAAACGGAAAGATGACAGAAAGACAATGAGCAGTATTTAAACTCGAGTCCAACAAGCAAGAAGGCTACTGAACTAGAAGACTGTATAAGGTAAACGAGAAATTTTAAAAAATGTATGGCTACTCCTGTCGCTTCCATAAATTCTATAAATTTAAGCAAGCTTTTCTTAATAGATAGGTAAGTGCTTTATAAATTGTAATTAAGCTACTTAGCAAACTGATAGGCCTGTATTTTCCGCTCTTATGACAGGTTTTCCTCCTTTCCAAATAGCTCCACTGCTGCACTAAGTAGAGGACTTAGAAGAGCATAAACCAACTCATTTGCCAGAGTTGGTCGAAGAAAAGCATGCCTACTGAATTAAGTCGCAGAAAAATTTTGCTCGATCAACCAGAAGGGAGAGCCTCGCCTCTTTAGTGCGCCAACTATATACGAATAGTTTACTTAACATTGCATGCAAGTTCCTATCGACCATACCTATGCCGAACAGATAAGGTGATTCGCGAAAGCTGATGGCACTCGAACTTAATAACAATCATTTTAAAACCGCATCTTAAATATTTTGTAGACCACACTAAGCAATTTTAAATGAAAAAATTTGCCAAGTTCGCAAAATAAACCCGAACACTAAAAATAAGTGTTGATAACGGACATTGGATACCAGTGACAGAATTCAATGAGCTGCCACTAACGCGATTGCGAATAATGGGGGCGTTCAAGTATCTAGTTTAGTAAGTCTGAATAGACGTATCTCGACTTTGATTGGCTGCATTCGGTCATATGAGCAGCTGTTTCAGTTGACGTTTATGGAGGTATAACCGACGTCACGGTCTTCTAGTCGAGAAATTCGTGACTGAGTACTATAAGTTGACAGTTCTCATATGCGGCTGACGTAGAAAAAGTGACGTTGCCGACCAATCTAGTTATTGCGTTCAGGTTACATCTTATCCAGACCAATCTAGTCGACTTAAGATAGCTAGATTTTTTAATGTGCCCAATGGCAGAAGGGGTACAAGTTATGTTGTAAATGAGGGTAGAACCACGTACATGTAGGTGTTAGGACGCCTCAATGAAATTAAAGTCCGCAACTTGTGACAGTTAACCACAGAACATATAAAAGAGTTCACTTGAATGGAAATATTGCCTCACTTCTAATCATGTCACAGTAATGTCATTTATTAAAGCCTGTCATTTGCTTTCGAATTTTCATATGTATAATTTAATTATATTTGTGGCGTTTAAACTCTGAACTGGATGACGCCCACAAGCTCATAACCTCACCATAGTCTGGGCGATATTTCCATGAAAAAGTACCGTTTATAAGAAGCGTTGCCGTTTTACCTCTCTAACTCATGTGTACAGTGTCATTCTTATTGTTCATATATATACGAATATGTACATATATTTCACGTCTTCTAGAAATATTATGTAGTTTGTGGGCACGTGCGTAGCTGATCGAGTAGTAATTAATATTCAGCTGCATTAAAACTACAAAGAAATACCAACGACACGCTACAAACAATTTCGTTTTGTTTAAATAAATACATTGTCATACCTTACGTTTTCATTTTTAAGTGGACAGATGAATAAAAATAAACATGCAACACCAAGTGGTTATTTTCGGAAACAAATTCTGCGATATTTTCACGAAAATGTTTAATTTGAAACAAATATGTCCACATTATATACATACTCAACTTTGTGCATTTTATTCATGTACATAGGGGATACTGATGTTCTTGCTTCAGAACTCTTCAAAAGCTACTTGAAATTGAAAGTGAAATAAATGGCACATTTATCTAAGTAGATTTAAAAAAATACATTTTAATTTGTTAAATAAAATATGTAGGCAAATTATGCAGGCAGGAAGGGGGATATATTTAAGTAGCGGCGACAAATCACTGTCTCAAAATAATGCCAAAGTGTTGTTGTTCATCATACCAATCGGTTCACAATGGTCTTCTGGTTCGATTGGATAAAGTTAAAACGATCACGATACCCGAAAGTCTAGCACGTAATTAAATGATAATTTATTGATGCAATCTGAAGTTCGGCCCTCACGATTTCTTTAAGTACACATCAGAACAGTGTGTCGGTGGGTTGGTTCTTCTATTGTGCATGTATATTTATAGATTCTATTGGAAATATCTAAATTTGACTTTGAAAATTTGGTTGAAAATAGTGGAATAGTTACTTTCTTCACAAGGTGTTCCCAAGCTATGTTTTGTTTGGTATGTTTTTTAGCAAGTTCAAGTTTCAGTTTTTTTATTATTATTACTAACATACATATGTATTATTTAAGAATAAGCAGTACAATGTACAATTTAAATTAAAACATTTGGAAAAATTTCAAAACTACCTATATACATTTTCAAGAAACCCAGTTGACTTCAGTATCTTAGTCTTCTCGTCAGAAAATTTATCTTCGAAATGAAACAATTTTATTCGCTTATTTGTACATATGGCTATATGTTTGTATATAAAAATGGATTGTGGCGTGTTCGGATGCTTAAAACTTGAACACAACTAGACCAAATCGGATACTTCCTTTTGCGGGTTTGTTCGTAATTGTTACGCAAAGGTTTAGGAAAAAATAAAGGTTGGAAAGTTCTCAACAGATGGCGCTGTAGGCGCACATTTCGTTTTTTTTAGTTTAGTTCAATAATTATCCTCTATAATCATTATACCTATTAATAGGTAAACATCCACCCCCGTATTAATAAACAAATGTGCACAAGTAAGTTAGCTAGTAGACATCAGATAGCATACAAAAATTTGACATAACTACTGAATAACGAGTTGATAACTTTTACGCAGCGTTTATTAATACGGGGGTTGTTTCCGTACCCTTTTTTAGTATTTATTATGAAATGATTTTGATTGCGAAAATCTCAAATCAAATGGCATGCAAGATGCAAGCGACGATTTTGAGGGGAAATTCAAATGCAAATATTCTCATTCCGCAAATCCGCTCATTCAGAACGAATTGCCATTCATATTTAAGCGTCTTCAATTTCACGTACGTCTCGCTTTCGCTATGACAATTAATAAGTCGCAGGGACAATCACTAGATATTTGTGGCATCAGTCTTGAATTCCCATTTTCTCAATTGTCTGTGACGTGCCCAGCCCACGTGTGGGCAAACCTTCCGCTTTGTACGTCGTGTACCTACCGTAAAGCACTTTAGTGAAAAATCTGAAGGTTGGCCGACAAGTCAATCATTGCGGTTTGATTAAAACACATCGATATTGCTATACTTCCTTCAGTTATTTCTATTGTATTTTATATAAGTTTTGAATAAAGAATTTAAATCGACCAAAATCCTAAAGTAGCATATGTATTGTGCATGGAATTATTATTTCCGATACATTACTGAATTTGGGCGGAACGAAGTTCGCCGGGTCTGGGTCAGCTAGTTGTTCCTATATTTTAAAAGTCATCTCACAGAAGCTTTTTTTAAATTCTACAGAGCCATTGCGCCCAAAAATTAAAATAAACAAAAATGATCCTAAGCGGACCTGTTGCGCCAAATATAATTTGCATTTTGTAATTTTAAAATAATTCTCTACAAAATGCAATTTTTAACGGACTCCTGGTTCTCCATAGAAGGCAAAAGGAAGTAGACGGTGGTGATACAAATGCGAACTAAGTTGTAAGCTGTACTTTGGATGTTGGTTTATTGTAAAAAAAAACAATAAAAAGTCGACGATTTCTTTTCAGTTAAGTGAAGCGATTGGGCAATATTGATTTAATTATCAGGATCTCCAATCGACAGGCCTGCAGTTTCCAGACGACAATTAGACCGAACTTCTAATTTAAAGAGCAAGCCATCTCGGTATACCAGAGCGCTTGGTCTATATAAATGGAAGCGATAAACCCGGAATTAAACGAGGATAATAGGGTGCAGTGTCTTAGAAGAACTGGAGTTAGTCTGACCGAACCTCCGTTTCAAAGACCAAGCCATCGCGGATGCCAGAGCGCTTGGTCTGGATAACTGGAAGCAGCGTGCCCGGGATCGCAGAGGATGGAAAGCTGCAGTGCCTCAGGCAGAAACTCTCCACGGGTCGGGAGCCCGTTAAGTAAGTAGTCTGACAGCATTAGTCTTTTTGATTGGCCTAAATCGACCATGTAGCCAATTTCATTGATTGACGTTGACAAGGAAAGAAATTCTAGCTAAGTACCTCTACTAACTAGATATATAACTGCGGTGAAGTAAAAAACTAGTCCATAAATTATTAAAAGCTGCAAATTTATGCAAATGCATATTTACAGGATCTCAAATATATACGAGTTTGAAAAATGTAATTAGTCGTTCGGTAAAATTTCTATAAATCTAGTTAGACCTGCCAAACTAAAAGCTCGAACTTCCAAAGGATTGCACCGGAAAATTGACGTTCGAAAATAATTCTCGTGTTAGCGTTTCGTTTCCAAACCATTGCGGTATTAATACAAAATTGCATTTGATATTTGTGTTGCAAGATTGACGACAAAAAACCGGAACATCTACTAGGACTTTATATAACAGAATTTGTTTGTATTCTTTTTAACAATAATCTTAATCACAATAATAGTAAAGTCTTTATGACAAGATAAACGCAGCAGAATTAAAAAAAAATATTTATTTATAACGGCCTTGGCCACTATTCTGATGTGGTGAATATACGACTGGAGATCATGTACGATCTGCTAATGAATATAAATGCCTAGCGCCGTTAGTTAAAAGGCCAATTGTGAATTATGCTCATCAAAGCGTAGGCACCTAACCTATACTTGCTTTGATTAATGAATTTCATTCCATCCTTCTAATTAATGCTTTTAATTAAATACGGCACAAAACTCTTGGAGAATCTTAAAAACAAAAAAAAAACAAAAAACACTACCGAGCCCCTTTTGAAAACCTACTACTTTCACAATTACGCTAGGCCCTCTTATCAGAATGTTGATGGAGTTCGTTTTACACTTTTTCGTTGCCAGCCCCCCTTTCATCTTTCATATTCACTTTGTTAACAAGTATTCGACAAAGTAAATGTACTCGAAACAAAACAAAAAAAAATACTTAAACACACACGTTTTACATGGCGCATTATAGAGCCAGGCTAAAATGCCAATGAATCTCTATCTGTGGTGTGATTTGGTTAAAACAATTTGAGGATTTTTTTGTTGTTGTTGTTGTTGTCGTTGTATGTCTACCCCATTGGGTAAGTGTGTATGTGCAAAGTGAATATTACGTATACATGTGTACAATTTTCCAGATAAGAATTTACTTTTCCTGATTATCGATCAATTTCTCGTGTACAACGAGCCAAATGTGTACTGTGTACCCTCGTCTCGTGCATTGCTGAGGGTGCCATAGTGCCCAGATGTTCATGTATTTGTGTTTCAAAGTTAAAAGTTTCGGTATACCAATAATATATTTTCTGGTGGAAAATTTTGGGGGGTGGTAGGCGCATGATGACGATGAGCGACAAAGAGCGAAAGACACCGAATTTTTCCAATATCTACCACACTACTCCACACGTACCAGCAACTCGCATAAATGGTGTTTTTTTTTTTTTTTTTTTTTTTTTTTCAATAAACAACATTGAATACAAAAAGAGAAAACTAAATAATTAATTAAATCAAATCGATGAGGATAATGATATGTGTGCAAAAAGTGTTAAGGAATGGGATGAAAGAATCGATGAAGGGAGGCAAATTTTATGCAAATTTTATGCAAGGTACCTTCACATATGTATCCTTGTCCGATTAGACCCCACAGTAAATCCGAACAATGGTGGCAATAAGTTGGCTTATGAAATGTCTTCTTCACAAATGAGTGTCCACCATCCGCCATTTTGTGCTTAAACTATTTTCGTGTATGGATTCCACGATTCCACACTCAACTGCCGCCGGTCTGAAGCAGAGGAATACTTCACGCGACTCGGAGGAGGCTGATCAGGTGCGGACGACGACCACGACAACAGCAGCAGCGGCAGCTCCTCGACAATGATGAGAACGATGGTGATGATGATGTTGCTGATGGCGATGCGGCATCTTCATCCATTTTTCATCATTTTATCGGCGGCTAACATTTAGGGAGAACTCATTTGGGATTGTTGGCGATTTTTCCCTACTTTTCCTCTTCGTCTTTGTTTGTCACCCGTTTTGTGTTTCGGGGGATTTCGACGTTGTCCGTGTTCTCCAACAAAAAATTGTGTCTCCTTGGGTAAATTGTTTCTCTGCTGTTTTATCCTATAGTGTTGCTGTGTGACTTGTTTTTTTTTAAATATTTTCTGGTTTGTCCAAAATGTTAAGAACTTATTCTAGCACTTCTAAGGAGGAAAACAAAGACACGGCGAAATTAGGAAAAAATAAAAACTGAAAACGCAGGAAATCAAATCGTTGTAAGACGAAAAATATCCAGAAAACGTGACGAGGATAACAAACGAAACGAAAATTAAGAAAAATCGAAAAATAATTATTTTTTTTGTCTATACTCTGTCCGAGAAATAATGTGACCCGCACGCACCGCACCCCCGAAAAATTGACCTAGTGGAGGAAAACTCTTCATCGACTAGTACTCGTATTTGCTCCCGTTTTACCCGATTTTCCCGTTCAAGAATATTCGTCGGTAGTCAGTAGTCGGTACTTTTGCTGAGCGAATAGCGGAATGGTGTGTGATAAGCTCTCTTTTTGTATAGCACTCTCTTTTTATCACTTCTCTATAAACCCGGTGTACCTTCTCGCACTTGAACCATCCTCAGAGGGTGGCCTTATGACAAGTGGGGGGTGTCGATGATGGTTAAAATGCGGCGCTCTACTACCCTTGTTGTGTTAAAACATGGACATGCAGAGCTTTCGCGTACAGATTTTCCAATGATGTGAGAGAGGTTTTTTCTTTTCGTTCATTTGGAAAAATCTATGCGAGTTTCTCCCTATGCGTGTGTGTGTATGTGTATGTGTATGTGAATGTTGAACAATTTTCCTTTTTTTTTTCTTATTCTTTTTTTACGATATTTAAAAATTTTATTTTTATTGATAATCCTTGGTAATTTATGGACTCATTATCCATGTAGCTGTTTATTTTTATAAATTTTCCAAGACTCCGCACTGTATAGTTAGGGACTAAACGGTTTTTTATTTTTTCGTATAATACTTGTTCGTGCTCTTATTAAATTCTGCACGATTGGAAAATTCAACTTGATTTCGCACAAGAACACACGCGTATACACAGCAACTATAACTCATTAAAATATAAGCAAAGAATTTTCAATAGATAGACACATAATATAATCATTCTTCTTTTTTTTGCACAGTAATTTTCATTGTGAAAAATTTTCCATTTGCTTATATTCTAATCACTTTTTAATAAAAAAAATCGCATAATTCAATCGCACACTAAATTTATAATCGATTTTCATTCCGATGTGTGATTATTCGATTTTTGAAAAATTTTCTTGAAGAATTAAAAAAAAATTATACTTCAGTTTATGTTGGGTGAAAATTGAACACTAACTATCCGTAAGGGGATGGATTTGAGAATTTCCTTTCGGTGCTGGAAAGTCTCTGCGTATATGTGATTTTCCTGTTGTCTTTGGGAAAATTTGTTCGACTATAGTTTTTCACATCTTGTTGGTAGAGAAAAATCGGTTTTTCTCGTTGGACTATTAAGAGAGCACACCTTTTTGCCTGGTGATCTATATTTTCGTTCGACTCTGCTGAGAAGGGAAAATTACAATTTTCCCACAGATACATACACTTGGTGGAGTACTATAGCATAACAGTATAGCATCAGCAAGTGCTTCTGGGGGGGTATTCTTTTCGCGGAAAATGTTTAGTGGAATGTATCTATGATGGGAAAATTGGAAATAATATTTTGGGGGACTTCATCATGTCGGCACTCGGCATGAGTATATGTGTATTGTGTGATATTTATGGACGGTGGAGATCTAATTCAGAGTGCAGAGGGAAATTTGCTCTCTATGGGGGTGCGCAATATAACACGGATACAGCGACAGTAGAAATTGAGATTTGCTTGAGGCGGACATTACAGAAAAAGAGGTTGGTATTGGTAGTGCGCATGCACCCCAAGTGAGAAAATCTGAGACAACTTCCAATGGATGTGTATATTTAATGGAAACATACTACGGCAAACTTTTGGATGGAGAAATTTACCAAGTGGATGAAAACATTCGGACTTAACGAAAAGGATGATGTTATTTGTGGAAAATATTGAAATCAAGTTGTTGTTGAGTGGAGTAGGCAGATGGCATTATGGGCACAAGTACCTGGTCAAAGCGCTGTTTGTTAGAAAATTGTTCTCTAAATATATATAAAATCATCTGTGGCAATTTCGCTGGTTGATACTCAAAAGGCAGCAATCCATTTGTGGTATAAATCATAGACAAACCATACATAGACAGAGCATCAACTACGTAAGTACTGTCCACCACGGAAACAACGTGTCCGCATATTAGAAACAATTTTTTTGATTGTAAATATTAAGCACATTTAAGAATCTAGCTACCTTAAGCCGACTAGATTTTGGTCTGGGCTAGATGTTCCCTGAACGCAATAAACTAAGTTGGTCGGTAGGTGACGGCTTTTTGTCTACGTCAATCATAGCCAAACTTTTGGTGCTTTTCATTGAATGTCCGAGAATAGGTATTGCCCCGAAATTCGGAATTGCTCTTTTCAATGAAATGCGATGGAATACTTTTGTAATAGTGGTAGGTAGACACCGTCGTAAGATTTGGTTTTTTGTTGCTCCTTTTTTCACATTAAATATTAACCCCCTTATTAATAAACGCTGCGTAAAAGTTATCAACTCGTTATTCAGAAGTTACGTCAAATTTTTGTATGCTATCTGATGTCTACTAGCTAACTAACTTGTGCGCATTTGTTTATTAATACGGGGGTAAATGTTTTAATAAGCCAAATCAATATACATAAATATGTTGGTATTTTAATTTAAATAATTCTTTTTCGATGCATAATTGTATATTTTCGGATCACATAGCGCAAAGTTGGTTTCTGGTATATAGAAAACATTTCGATCTGACATAGGTATTGCTAGTGTGTGTTGGTGGGTATCCAGGACACTGCCGTCGTATTAAGAATTGAAATGGAATTGGACTTTCTCTTCAATAAAACATAGGAAACATACAAAGAGCATTTTTCTAGATTCTTTTAATAGAAAGGGCAATTCTTTCCTTCAATCGAAAACGCATTAGTACTCAGTCTCGAAATGTAACCGATCTAGGTCATTCAAAAATGAGGCACATCAAGTCAGAGTTGCTAAACTAGATTCCTAAGTGTCCCCATTGTTTGTTGATAAATTCAACTGAATCACGACGATTGAAGAGCAATACTAGAGGCTGTCATTTGTTGCAAATTTTCTGCTGAGATGCGTAAAAATGTTGTACCTACCAACTGCTTTAAATTTGTCGATATGAACCATTGATTTACTTGGACCCAGATGAAACAGCAAAGCAAATAGCTCCTTCTTTATATTCCTAAGTGACATAAAATTGTTTGTTTATCCGTGGGCCTAAAAAACAAGAAAAATCAACTAATGCAATGATTTAATTTACTTTACTTTTAATGGCGCTTCAGTTTGGCAAAGTTTAAACCAGTTCGAACTATGGCTTAATGTATGCAGTCGCAACTGTCATTCTCGTTGTAGTCACTTTCTTAGCCTCCAAAAACCTAATATCACTCAAAACACTTTAAAGGCAAATCCATTACTTAATACGTTATCATCCGATGATTTTTTCATAAATAAAAGTACCGAGTTAAGGTTATGCTGGATTCTTCGTAATGAAAAGCCAAATAAATGTAAAAGAAAACAATTCCCTGAAGCTGTTTCGAATATTAGGCCCTCACATAGCAAGGGCTTGGTGTCAAACTAGTATTTTTCGCCTTAGTATCGTCAATGGGTGCATGCCCTAAGAAAACATATAATTTCGAGAATACTAAAAGTATGCAATGACATTCTGACGAGTATTGTATTGAAAGTAACGAGCACCTGTCACTGCAAATGTCATTCCTCTTGATAATTTTTATATCACGTGCATACACATAAACCACCTTTAATTTCCTCTCCCTTGCAAAATAATGGTGTTCAATCATTCTGTAAAAGTACCCACACAGTACAAGCGCGTTGCGTCTGTTCTTAAAACCGCTCTTGAACGCAAAAAATCATTAAAATCATTAATTTTTGAAGAGAAACATGCGGTACGTATCATCAAACAAACAAAAATCATTCGCAAATAAACCATTTTGTTCCGTCCCGCAGCGTATGCGTGGAATGCAAGCTGTGTTAAAACTCTACGTTGACAATCGTGCCGACATCGATAACGCCATTGCACAGTCCAACATAATAGAAGAAAATCCCCGCCTGGATTCTGCACTCTGCACCGTCCTCGTAACTGAATTGCTATTGGGAAGAAAACAACTAAACGGCGAAAGCAGACCAGTGGTCACAGTTCGGCAATATCGAGAAAAGCTTCTTGCCGCATTGGGTGGAGAACAAGCAGTCAGCGGTGATAAAAGGAAAAAAGGTACCAATTCCAATCTTGCCCTCTCACCAGTGTTTAATACATTAGGCTATCGCTATGGCATCGAATAAAAGCAAATTGAACGCTGGCAATGCATACAAACGCCAGCTCGAAGAAAAAACACAGCTCGTCAGCCAGCCGACTGAAATGTTCTCCACTGAAGATGAAGAGGAATACAATGGACCCGATACCAGTGGCCAAGCGTATCTCTGGCTATTGTTTTTCAGCACTCTAATGTTTACATTTCCATTTTTGACATTCTACGCCGTCAAACACTGGATTGAGAATTCCTTTGGAGTCGTAGGCTTTGAAAACAACTGCATTTCCGTGCTGTCGGCGGTTATTGTTGTTAATCTTATTATTTGTTTGTATGTTATCAAGGCGTTCCGTGAGGATACGCAACCAATAGCTGTACAAAAGAAGAACAAATAAAACTGCACATAACTTTCTGTTGTGCGAAAAATTATAAATTTTATTTTCGGTCTCTTGTTTGCTGGTTTGTTGTTGATCCCATTTGTCTTGGCATTTCTTTGCAGACCCCAAACCGCGATATGTTCGTGTCAACACGAATGTCCTGTCGATGGCTGAAGTCTTTGAAATGCTCGCCGCTGAGGAATGGCGTAAAAAGGAAGTCACATTCGAATCGTACAGTGAGTACTTGGAAGCTATATGCGCCCTAGAGGAAGATGAGTTCCTAGTAGATATGCATGTGGCGGAGCTGCTGGTATTTCATCCGAAACAGAAACACTATTGGGCATGTCATGAATATGTTAAACAAAAGAAACTTATGCTGCAGGATAAGGTGAGTCGAGTTTAGGGGTGTAATTAGGTAATTCAACTAATAGTACATGCAATTGAAATAGTTTGTTATTTCCTTAAAGCGAGGTAGGATATTCACATTTGTATTAATCAGTAAAAACATAACCCTGAATTATCGCGTTATAAAAAAACATTTTAGAGCGGACTTATCGCATGCTTAATTCGGTAACTTCTAAACTTAACTCTCTTCTTTTGAGTTGTTTTCTCCATCAAGCTTAAGTTCAGTCCTTCCGCCAGAGACAGTGAAAAAGTCTTTGGAATCGTGTTCATTAACATCCTCTAATGTCTGAGACATCCACTTAAGGAAAACTCTTAACCGCCTAAGGATGAAATTTTAAACAGCAGCCATTTGTTATTTTTATTCAAAGTTTCCTAATTGTATCAACTTTCAGGGAACATGTCTTGTAGCCGAGCTCTTACAACCTCCACCCGGTTCTATTGTCTTGGATATGTGTGCAGCGCCAGGAATGAAAACAATTCATGTTTCAAATGTGATGCAAAATAAGGGTAGAATCTATTCCGTAGAGCAGGATGCCAGTAGGCACCGAATACTCTGCAACATGGTAGAATCGGCCAATGCTACAATTGTTGAGCCCATTCTCGCTGATGCTTTAACTTTAAGTGCGTGCAATTGACCGTAGTGTATATATAATTACATTTACTCAAGAACTTATTTTGCAGACAGCGACACATGTCCCTCAGTTGAGTATGTTTTGGTGGATCCGTCATGCTCTGGATCTGGGATGCAGAATCGAATGTCATTGCATTCGGATGAAAAGGATCCAGCTCGGTTGAACAAACTAGCCGGTTTGCAGATAAAAATGCTGGCGCATGCCATGTCTGCATTTCCGAACGTTAAGCGCGTCGCCTATTCCACATGTTCCTTATATGAAGAGGAGAATGAAGAGGTTTGTTTTTTTTCGATATTAATTTGGTTCTATTGGTGTGCCAACATTATTTATTTTAGGTAGTGCAACGCTGCCTGCAGCTTTGCCCACAATTCAAGTTACTCAGTGGCAAGAAAGCATTGCGAAACAAGTGGCAACGGGTCGGAAACCCAGAGTATAAGAAGATCGGTAAGAACTGCATTTATTGTAGACCCGATGAAGACTTCACTGACGGAATTTTTATTGCTGTCTTCGAGAGACGACGTGATGGAGAAAATGACGACTGATAATAGTAGTTTTTATAATGTTTACTTCAATTTACTATTAAAATTTTGAAAAAATGTATTTGTTTGGTATATTTTTTCGGTAATAATTATACAAAAACGAATCCGACAAAAACAGCTAGTATTATTGGTACGTCCGTGGAAAACCTACGCTTAACATCATAGACAAACCATACTCATATTGTCTCTGCTTAACATATTCCTGAAATGAAAGCATGGCGGTTTTTTCTTCAGTCGGAGCCATATGGAAAAATAATGTAGCCTTAAGCTAAACATAATTGTTAAAAAAGCAGTAGAATATGGTCTCTCCAGCTAAGCTATGGTGTATTTCCTGAGAGCTACCATCGGATAAACGGTGTTTGATCAAATAATTTCACCGTGGATATTGAACTTATTCAAGTGTGCGTTGTATCTTCTGTTCTTTACATAATCTGTATGAATTTGGTATAAAGCGCAAGTATAGCCAAAGACTAATCGATTTGGAAGACGTAAGTAAAAGGAATTAGCAGAGCGGAAGCTTTGAAGCCACCTGTGTTAAAACTGAGATAAGAGCCACAAAAGTTTCGAGTGGAGAGCTGTTGAAGTGTTTAATGCAGTGTTTATTACCGGGGCCACATTTAAAGAGGCGGGAAAGTTTATGTAGGTCCCTAGGGGTCTGAACTACGGGCGATAAAAGGAGAAATGCTAAATGTTTCATGGGAAATTTGATTATTTTTGAAGTGACAAGTAACGGTAACAAAACCAAGTGCCACTGTTGCTCTACTGGATGTTCCTCAAAAGGAGATATACAATATAATGGGACACATCCATTGTCATTTAGAAAGATAATCCAAATAACGTTGCGCGCGAAGAAGAAGAATGACACCTTTCATTAATTGCACCTTTCAATGGTATACGTTAGAGACTTTTAATCTGACATTTCATAAAAATTGTAGCAATTCTTACTAAATATCTAGGACTCTTCTTTCTTGCTTAGAAGCGATCTGAAATTTCACTTTTTTCCTTCAATAAAACTTCATCTTCTTGAACTTTAAAACACCAGGACTGCTTGTTACAACTAAACAAAGACTTTAGGCTTCACAAAACTTTTCGCATCTAGTTTTACACGTGGGTAAAACGTTAGTCAAAACGTTCTTCTTCTTTTTAAAGTTCCTCTCCGTTTCGGAGATTTGAAATCATCATTTTCAAAGTTTGTTTTTTACTCCTCTCAATATTTTTGCAGTCGAAATGTTGAGCCATTCTCGCATGTTTGATAGTAATGTCAGTCTTTCCATCGCTCTTCTTCCTTCTATCTTTCCTTTTGAAAAAAGTGCTGTAAAATGCAGCAGGATTACACAAAGTAAAGCAACCGCCCAATTATGAAATATGTTTATAGATATTTATACGCCGCAATATGATGACTTGACGCTCAGAAATTTGCATTTTCGGGTTCCCCACACAATGCCAATAAAACGAAAACCTTTATTAACTTGGTATATTTTCTCTTCCAAAATATATAGTATATATTTGTTAAAATTAAATATTTAATGTTTTTGTTTGTTTTATACATACAGTAGGTATCTGTATAGATATATATCTATATATAATATATATATATGTATACAAAAATATACATACACTTGTATAAAAGTTTCACCAATAAAAATACGGAATATGTTTAAGATAATAATTAAATAAAATATTTTACATGCTTTTTTTCTTGTTTTGTTTGAAACTTAATTCTATTTATAGTATTAGGTATAAATTTAGTATATATATATTTTTTTGTTGTGTTTTGTTCTGATCTGTAGTCAGTTTATTGGTTCTTTGAATAAATTACTTGTAGCAAAACTAGAGAGCGCCTCTTATTCTGTAATTACGTTAATTCTATTGTATTATTTATATTGAATTAAAGAAAACACATATTTATAGTTAAACTATGTATTTGTTGATTTATTTATGTGCTAGAGGAAGAAAAAAATGTTCCTTGTTCTTCATATTTCTCTTCTTTCTTACAGTAATGTTTTAAAAGCAGTATAAAAATAGTTTTTTTTTCATTCTTACATTGTGCGGACTTACAATTTGTTTTCAACCAAATTTTCGATAAGCATTTTTCAATAAGAAATATTTAATAAAAATATATGTATACGTGCTATATAAAATACTGTACACTATAAATATTCTTATGGTCTAACTGAAAGTACCTAAATTAGTTAATTAGTTTAATATACGTTGTTCTTATTTTTTTTGTTGCTTTGAATATATTAACTAGTAATGTCTTTTCTGAATAGGAATTTTTGGCTAATAGCCCAGCTAAGCTCAAACTCTGTGATTTCTTTGATTTTGTTTTTGTGTTGTAGGGGATGTTTTTGCGAATTACACTAGTGCTTTTATACTCCGGGTTTTTGTTTTTTTTGATTCTGCTTTGAATAAATCAGTGTTTTTTTGAGTAGTAAAAGTGGTATGAGGTTAAATTTTATAGAAAATAAAAAAAGAAAAAAAACATACATAAACTGGCAGGTCCTATGAAATGCATAGAACATACATAGGCACTTAAACCCCTCCAAATAAATAGTATCTATCCCGAATTGCTGCCATCGAAAAAAGTGTAAAAGCTTTGTATCAAAAGCGCTTGCGTTCAACAATAATTATCCTCGGATCAAGCTCCAATCTTAAAAAAAAAATAGATTTCCCTTTTTTTACTAATCTGATTAATAGAAATTCTGTATTTCATTTCCTTGCAACGAATCCAAAGCAAAATAAAACTTCAAACAATAGCTTCCGCATCTGGATTCATTATTTGACAATTCACGCACCACAATGGTGCGAAATAATTTGAAAATATGTAACAACATAATGTTATGTTATGACGTTGTTCTCATCACTTGTTATAGCAATACTAATAATAATTTTTAGTGTGGAGGATAAAAATTTTCCAACTCACAATGGCAAAGTTACCCATTCTGACCTACAAAATATTAAGGTTAAAAAAGACTATAAGTAAGGCCCATAGACTTCTGATAAGTATCTGCGAACGGTTTTAATTCAATGAGAAATTCGAGGAAAGCTTGTATACGCATGTTGCAATACCTACGACTCATGTTAGCATGATAAGCATTTTATTGTGCATTTTGAACACTAAGCAAGATAGGAATACTGCTCTAAATGCAGAGTAAAATGGCCAAAAAGTGTAATGCCGAGCATTTTATTCAACGGGCCTTTTATTATTTTCCAAATAGGCTGCGTCTATTTCGAGTCAGTTTAAAGTTTAATAAATATGTTTCTCATAATGTTCCAGTTGCATTATGAGAAGGTTTCTATTGGTTTTGAATCAAGAAATAGTTCCTGCGTCAAAACTATTCGTCGATACAAAATCAACTTTTAGCTTTTCTTCTGCTTCTGTCAACTTTCAAATACTTTCAATTATTTAAGGAATATTAACAACTACGAGTTGACGTTTCCCCCCACATACCAAATGAAATAGATCGAAGTCAGGGGTTTTTCCCTTCTGGTTTAGATAAGTGGCTTATTTCAATCATTTGACAGGATATTGTATCCATCACTGCAAACTTTTCACGATGCGGTTATTTAAAATGTAAGTTTAATATTCGTCAAATAATACAAAGATATTCAAGTTACTCATGTTGTTACAAAATAAACTTTAAATTAGTCGATATTAGCCAATCTACACTAGATTAGTTGTTAATAGTTCTGGCCTGACCTGAATGAGCAGTAAGCTGTTAAAGTCTTCAATAACAATAACTGACCAACTTGCAACTGGACCGCAAGGAAGGGAGCTTTTAAGTAGATACCTACGGCTGCAGGGCGTTAAGTTTAAATAGGGACATTCAAAAATCTAGTTTAGTAAGTCTGACAGCTGGCTGACTTGTGTTTTGATTGCGAGTGTGTCTCAGTTTTGATTTTCCGAGATCGATCCCATGTACATTTTTTTTCAGTTGAAGTTTATAGAGGGGTTGCCCACGAGTACTAAGTTGGCCTGTCAACTTAGTACTCGTGCCTGTCAACTTAGTACGGGCTGACATAGAAAAAGTGGCGTTAACCACCAATCTTCCCTTTTGCGCTCAATGTATGTATATCTAGGCCAATTTAACTAGATTTTTGAATGTGCCCATTATTTATTGTGTACGTTGACGTTTATAGAGGGGTATCTGACAATCCTAGTCAAGAACTTCATGACTGAGTGCTCAGTTGATATTTAGATTTTTGTCGTTTTAAAGGACGTTTCTGAAAGTATCTCTCGAGGCCCAAGTTATTATTTTTGTCCTGGTGCACTGAACATCTCTTAATACTACGACCCGCAAAAGAAATGAAAATTTTAAAAAGTTTTTCTCATATATTCCTTCCTCTTTACTACTCAAACGACTTTTTGTACTTAACTATTAATTTGTATTCGGAAATGCATTACAAAAACTCTAGTCGTTAATTGTAAAAAAAAGGTTCTATAATTTGTTTTCTTTCTGTTTAAATCCTTTTAAAGGCACGTCATTGTGTTCCACTTTTGTTAAATTTTAATTAGCATTTTCAACCTGAATTTTGTGTTCTTTTTTTTTATTTTGTTCTGCATTTGTGTAAATTAGTGTTAAACGGTCAAAAACGTTCTCTATTTTGTCCTTGAGGTTGCATTGTTTTTATTTGAATATAAAATTTCTACGTAAGTTTGTTATTTTTTTTTTAAGAAAATCGTTACAAAATATTTATATTTAAGTCTAGACCTATACCTTATAACTTGTAGATCAATCTAATTTGTTTGTTTGTTATAAATTTCTTTCGTTTTAAATAAAATTCATTCAGTCTATATAAAAACCATGAACGGCTGAGATTCTTTTAAGAAAAACATATTTCTCACATCCTAATAATTTTGTTTGTTTTGATTTAAATAGTATATTTTGTTGTTTGTTTTATTTAGCAATTATTTAATTAGAATATATAATAATTTACATGATGTCATATATGTTTTCTTAAAAAATGTTTCTTTTCACATTAAAAAAATCATTTTATATTTCCAATATAAAATAATTATGGATGTGTGCTTCTTTTGTTGTGTTTGCTTTTATTTTGTTTATTTTCTTCGTTCAAAGCTTATAACTATATATATGTGTGTATATATAAAGATATAAATATGTTGTTTTTTTTATAATAATATAAAATAGTCGTTCTCGTTTATGTTTAATATATAAAAAAAAAAACTCAATACATTGAATTGTTAGACTTACGTTACTAAAAATGGACCCAATGCGTCGATCTTTTAATGTTTTGAAAGGTTCAATGGGACATCTGAAAGAAATGAATACAATTTTTGAGTTTTGTTTAAATTTTGCGGCTAATTAGTGGAAATAGAAATGAGGGACAGAATCACTCTATCAGTAATTGAATGAGAAATGGTCATTAGGTCGACTGCACTCAATACATAAGATGATGTAGCCAAGTTTCAATTTGGACGATTTTCACTTTAGAGTAGCGGTACCGGTTCATATTATAAACAGAAGGAGAAAATTGCGTGAGCAACGCATTCCATATGCGTGTTGTTGTTCGACTTGTAAAACAATTTATAAATTTTTAGTACCCCGAAAGTTCCCTTAAGTTAACTGATGTAAATTCGATGAGTGGCGAGTTCTGCAAGAGAATCGTTGAAGGGGAAGAATGCAGTTTACCAGAGGGAAAGGAATGACTATTATTGCCAGTAAATGTGGTGTTGTAGAAGTCTTGGACCGCCGAGACACAACGGCAGTGAAAACCGTGGCGCATAAGTATGGGTTATGCAACTCCAAGCACTGCATCGAGTCCGTAGAAAAGGCTATTTTCTCATCCCAAAAGGAGTGTGACTTCAGAAAACAATTTGTCAACTAGAAACGATGCATACAACGTGTTCAAAGTTTTGAGAATTCGAAAGACGAGAAATTTAATAAGTTAATAATGGACAAAAATCTATTCGACGATCTACTCTGTTGAATCATGCCGATAAAAGCTCGCGACACAACAGACAAAAAGGAAGGCAAACTATCGAATAAATCTAAACACACATCTCTTACCTGAACTATGTTCTTCTTTAATACTACTAGGTGATATTGTATCGTCAGTCGTTGCTGGTGATCGATTCAATGATGCAGGAGGAGCTGGCGGCTGCAATCCCAATTGGCCAGACGCTGCTAAATGCATAGGTGCAAACGATGAGTGGTGCAAGTGCGATGATGTCGTCGCCGCAGCTCCATTATATGGAAAGAAGGGCATCGCTTGAGGTGGCACTGGTCCTGCAGCGGATGACGGAAGCATTGCTGCGGCAGCATTGGCCGCTGCTGCAGCCGCCGCAGCTGCTGCCGGGTAATGATGCATCCACAGAGGATTACGGAGCGCAGCCAATGTCGATACATACGGGTGATAGTATGGGTTTATTTGCGGAATGTATGACGATGATGGTGACGGCGATGGTGACGAAGAGGAATGATGCGGACTCGGTGATCCATTTGGCGGCGGGTACATGTAATATAGTGAAGATGCACCACCACCGAGCGGTGATGAACGTTGCATCATTGCTGCTGCTGCAGCTTGTTGGTGATATTTACTAGCGGCAGCGGCAGCAGCAGCAGCTGAGTCTTGCCTGTTATCCGGTGACATAGCTGTTCGTTCTTCTCCTTTGCCAAGGCTGTTGCTACTGCCAGCATTTTTTGAATGTTCACCAAGTCCTGGACTTGACGATGAAGACGATGGCGATGCAAATTGTCTTCGTATGGAGACAGTCTTTTTTGGTACAGTTCTTGGGGTCGATGATGGCGATGATGTAGTCATTCCTCCTCCTCCGGAGCCATTTCCTGGCGTAGGCGACGATTGCGCTGCGATGGGCGATGATACTCGTTGACTTGTGCTCGCATGCGGTGACTGAGTGCGGAATACGCTAGCGCGAAAATTCTGTTGACTGGGTGACTTTGCTCCTTTGAGTTTTGGGTGGTAATTATCGTTTGCAAGTAGATTGTTGGGCGAAATCGAACTGGGCGTCGGCACATATTTCGGCGACAGCATGTATGGTGAATAGAAGTGATGATTAGGCGAGGAGTTTGTTAGATTTTCTGACTTAAGCTTATAGCTATCCACTGGATTCGAGCTCTTCGGCGAAGCAAGGTACCCGCTCGGAGGTGTCAGGCGTGAAGCGTTCCCAGCTGTTCCCCCGCCACTATTGCTACCATAGGATCTATTGCTGTGGGCCTCTGGTGGCGAGCGCATGTTTCCGTAGGAGGCGTCTACATTGGGACTGCGGTTTCGTGCATGGTGCTGGTGATGAATCTCACTAAGCGGTGAATACGGGGGAGATCGTTTTTTGGCACTACCACTCGTAGAGGACGAGTACGGTGAAGATTTGCTATTTGTACTGCCTTCGGGTGATTTGGGAGATGCCAGCATCGCTCGCAAATATGACGGGTCGTTGAATCCATGCTCCACTTTTATCCTAGTGCTGTTAAGATTGCTATTGTTGTTGCTATTGCTGCTGGAGTTGCTGTTGCCGCCAAGTAAAGAGTGAATGCTGTAGCTGCTATAAAGTCGTGTCGGAGTACTGCTTGGCGTCATATTACTTGTGTTGCTACTAATCGCCTCCATGCGATTGCCATTTGTCACATAATTGCTGCTTGACGATGGCACCACTACTCCCCGACTTGTTGGTATTGGTGTTAAGGGTAGCGTCCCGACTGCTGCCGCAGCTGAAGAATTAACTTTGGCACGACTTCGTTTGCTATTAATGATTGGTGTGTCCTCCAGCGAAACCTTCTCGAATTCCCTGAGTATTCGCTTGCGCGGGGAAACATGCTGCTGATGGTAATGCGACTCAGACGTTAGCCTCGACGACGTCGACGAGATATGATGAGATAAATGAGTCTGGTGATGACTGTGCGAGTGCGCGTGTTGCTGTTGAGTGGCTCCGCCAATAATTTGAGTTTTCGACAAATGAAACAGACCTGTCGGCAATCGGTCAATTAGTTTCTGTATAATCGTTGTGAGCTTAGCTCGGTGTTTAAGTCTTTTTTCTCCATTCATGGTTCTTGTGGTTGATTTTTCTGTTATCGATTGGTCGTCTTCCGCTTTAATAGCAACGACTTTTGGTGCACCATCCACAGTATCGGATTGCAATTCGGGAGTGGGTGTTTTAGATGATTCTCTTACGGAGCCATCCTCCTTTTCTGTACTTGAATCGTCGGAATTTTTCTCATCGTCCATTGAAGCCGTTACATCATCGTCTGGAGAGAGTATTTCAGATTTGATCTCAATCTCAGCAGCTAAGCTACATCCATTCTTTATGAGTCTAAACGGTGGTGTTTGACATACAGAATTGTCTAATGGTCTTCGGCGTTTTATTCGAGCGGTTTTCAAGCCATTCGATGAAACTAAGATGTGTTTTGTTCGCTTAAAATGAAAACACATTTCCTTTGAGATACCACGACGAGGCGTTGATTGCTTCCAGCAATGATCCCGCTGCCACGGCGATGACTGTATAGAACTGTTATCATCCGAAACTGAAAAAAACACATACATTTAGTAAGTTCAATGGAATGCACAGAGGAGTACTCACAGCTTAATGATGTTGAACTTTCATTCTTTGGATACGTGGGCGTAACAGTCGATGATGAGGCCGATGGAGAACGAAACTGCTTTCTCGGAACGGACACCCAACCGGATTTTTCACCTTCTTTGGCACGGGCCAATTCGAGAATAAACTTACCATCTGAAAGAAATTATAAAAAGATTTTGTATTACATAAGGGAACCAGGTGAAAAGGATTCCCTAACTAGTAACGCATGTAAGAAAACTACTGGCTTTAATTGTACCACACAAGGTATAAGCACAATCGTGTAAAGTCGCACATGCTTTGCGCCAAGTTTGGAGATGCATATTATATAATAACATTATCTGTTTTAATACATTCACTTTTTGCGCACGTAATCAAATTTAATACTTCTAATGCGTAATATCTTGTAGCTAAATTTCTTGCTACATATACACAGGTATATAGGAGATGTGTATCATTGTTATCGATTTTTTTAGCTTCGGTTCCCTTAGATCGCTTCATATCGTTTACAACAGCTGAAGAAATCAGAAAGCTGAGTTGCAAGAGATTTCCCAATCAAGTGCGTCAAAAATTTGACAGTTTATTTATTTTTCTGTAAATTGCATCGAGTATAATATCACTGTTTGTATTCAATAATTCGCAGATAAAAACTTTTAAAACATAGGTAGGTACATAATTTACAAGCCTAGGTAGGTACCTATCTATCATATTTTTGCATTGACAGACGTTTTTTTTTGGCTTCCTTCCAAAAGCTAAGAAAAGTAGCAGTTTTAGTGGAAGTAAAGTCACACTAGACATGGCCTTGACCAATCGAAAGTATATAATAGGAAGAAAAGTTAACAATACTAACTTGATTTCAGACCTAAAATCAAGCTTTAAAAAATGAAACAAATGAAACAACTGCGTAAACAAACTAGTCTGGTAAAAACTAAAACGAAAAGAAATTCGCCGGTTTTTTCTCAAAATTCCCATTAGTTTGAAAAAATAATTCGAAAAAATCATAGTTAGATAGGTACCTTTAAAAAATTGCAACCTCCCACCGATGCCTTGCACTGATCCACCCATAATAGCTCCTGCTGCCACTCCCGATGCCGACGACGTTGGTATCCTGCCAACAACTTCGCTTCCCGATGCTCCGCCCACCAAACGTTTGCACGCCGAATAATCCGTTTCGCTGTCATTGTTCTCCACCGGTTCCGTCTTTATCCTAACAATCCCACTGACATGTCTGCCCGATATCGCCGAAGTCGTCGTTGTTGACGCAGTTCCATTGTTATTACTTGTATTGTGATGGTGATGATTACTGCTTGAATGTATTGGATTAGCTCGACTAACGTGTATCCTGCTATCAGTAACTGCCGCCACTATAGTAGCTCCACTCCCCGATGACGAATTAAGAGATGGCGATGATGAGCTAGTCAATGATGATGATGTGTTAATGGTAGCACCATTTAAGCCATTCTCAATCGCTACTGTTGTTGCACTAATTGTATTGTTCTCATCGCTCATTTTTGTACATGTTGTTTCATTTTTATAATTTTTTGGGAATGGCGCATTAATTGCTAGAGTCGAAGATCGCTTTATTGTGGTTGCTGCAGGCGTGTGAACTTTTGCTGCCGATGCAGTAGCAGTACCAGAAAGGCGATGGTGATGATGATGACGATGATGATCACGTTCTATGATTATATCTTCAATTTTCATCTCTCAGTTTCATGTTTGTGCCAAATGCTAGAGCTTAAACATGAGAGAATGCATCTCTTTATTGTATGGAATGAATTGTTGTCCTCACTGTAATTGCCATTGCATGAGGACCAAAGGTGCAAGTTTTGTACGCAAGAGAGTTTTACTCTTGCAAACAATTGTCCTCGTTCGTTTCCGCTGTTTTCTTTCGTTTCCTTTTTACTTCCTCTTAGGTTCCACCTGCTTCTAGCATGATCTGATGAAGGATGTGGAAAGCAGTAGATTTCGCATTTAGTGCAGATTGGTTTTGAGGGTGACCATTAAGGTTCTATTGGGAGACTCCTAATTCGAATGACCGTCACCGTCTTTATTTGTCTACTTCCAACTATCCTTCGTCGTAAGGTTTCGCGGCGGGGGCATTAAAGACCAACCCAAAAGAGAAGATGCGATTATAACATAACCGACAACGACGAGAAAGAAGTCGAGGACAAAAAGTAGTAGGCAAGTAGAAAAAAATAGTAGCAGCAGCAGTGTTGCGGCGATTCAATTGTCCCGATTTCACACTGTTCTCATTGGCGGTCGCACAGCAGTGGATCTGTCTTCTACTACTAGTTCATTCACACCCAAGTCCAAGTCAATCCAACTGCCATTTTGTTTTACGACGATGTGCGCCCGTGAAGTGAAATGAATATATTGCCTGCTCCTGCCCTGCGCTGCCGCCTACGATCGACCCTCGCCCTACTGAAAGTACCTTATTCTTTTTGCGTTCTGTGCTTTCCAAACCTTAGCGCACGGTTTTTTTATTTCACTTTTAATCTGCTCATATGGACTTGAGAAAGTCGAAAATCACAGGATTAACCAATTCACCTTATTTTCCACTTTTCAACCGTTCACACTACTCCCCAAAAGCAAAACAAAATAATTATAATAGGATCTGTCAAATGCGAGCAAACGAGAGCGAACATATGCCAGCAATGAACGAACAGAGCGAGATAGACACCTCCGATGAGCACGACACAATTTCCTTTTTTTTCCTGCTTTTCCACACAATCACCACTATTTCAGCTATAAATTCAATAACTTGAATTTAGCCGATATAAATCGAACTTTTGAAAGCAAACAAAATAATGCACACACTATGGAAATTTTAACGAAAACCTTAACTATCAGTTATGGCTAAATCCAGCAAACGTTCCATTGGCAGCAGAAAAGTACTGAGGGGAATTTTACACTTTTTTTTTCTTTGGTTCGTTTTTGATTTGATACCATCGTCTTCGGCGAAATTAAATTCTAATATTTTTCATGTTTGAGGATGCAAAGTGAACGCGAATAAAAGTTGCGAGGGCGGTTAGAATACAACAAACAAGAATAATGATATTTTAGGACGATTAAAACGATGAACAAATTGAATATTACAAAAAAAAGTGCCCGCAAGAAAACGGAGAAGAATGCAGCACAGAAAATTACTAAAATGTTACTGAGAAGAGGAAAAAGTAGAGAACACACTAACACAATTACATATGGGGGACGAATTTACTTCATTTATCAGTACGTTCCTATGGGCAGAAAATGTAATGTATCTAGTGCGATCTCTGTCTAGCACCCATTGAAGAAAGTTTAATCACGTATATTTTCAGTGTAAATGCGGTGTTACCATATCGTGGGAAAATACCTCGGAGCGTGGGAAAATTGGGATTTTCTCATGGGAAACAGGCGGTGTGTCTCATTTACATGAGGGAACATCCCAACAATTTGGGATATTTTAGTGAGAAGTTTGGAACGAGCACTATTAAGTGTTTATGGTTTTGGGCTTTTCTAAGATTATATAAAATAAATAAAATTTATCTGAAAATCATTAGAAATCTTATTCGTGGGATAATCATGCATCTATTCACCAACGAAAATATTGGGAATATTATTTTATATCTGAAAGTTCATGATAATAATATAGTTTCAAAGTCCTGTGATCGTCGATTGCAGATTTCAGGTCAAAACATTTTATAATATTGACAGATTCGCATCATCCGCGTGATCGTCAACTTTTATGCATTGAATCTGTTACCATTGGTAGTACCGTGAGGGTGTAATGTAATGTAACATTAGGTTTGGCTATACGCGTCAGGACTGACTGACGGCGAATCGTAGAATCGCAATTGGATTTCATCAATGAAATCCCCTCTATTATTTCTGTAATAATGAGAGAATTATTTGACTTTCAAATAATCTATATTTATGTAGGTATAGGTATAAATAAATCAATGTATGTGCAGCCCGGGAATGCTCATGTGAAGTTCGGTCAAAATTAAACAAAGGGGAGTTGCACCTCCCATGCAAAAGAGATCATTCAAAACGCTATATATTGATACTTTTGGGAGCTAATGTGGTCCAATTTAGAGCTCTGATGAACATTGTCTAAACTTAGTACTTTGCAGGACACAACCTAAGTACTTTACAAAAAATAAGCGGTTTAAAGCGTGTAGGAATCACGCAAAAAGTGTGGAAGGCTCCACATATTCACAATGGAAAACCACATCACAAGTCCACAAATGATATGTTAAAAGAAATAGATTTTCCCTGCGGCAGAAAGGAAATTTTTACTTTATTGAAATGTTAACGATTGGAAAAGTTGAACTCACTACTCGACAGTTCCCTAGTAATTACTTAAAACTAGTAACGTGTCTATATAACGGGAAAAGTAGATGTAGTTCCATAGGCATTCTATCTTGTTGAAAAAAAACATATTTAGATTTCCTTTGAATTTTAATTAACGATTTTATATCACGGACTTTAAAGCAAAATGGTTAGCCGCTTACGACAAACCACGACGGGAATAAGGGGTGATTACTTAAAGAAGAAGGGTGGTTTAAGTGCTTAAATTGTAGGTTAGTATGTAGGAGTAAGACTCGTCTGAGACTCGTTCAGTCAGTCATTTGTCTACCTAGGCTCCGTCATGAACTCAGGCAATAACACCAGTGCTGAGCCTAAACGGAAAAATACTCTTGCCAATCACTGTACCTCAGGGCTAAGAAGGCAATTGAATAGCAAGGTCCTCTCTCTAACAACTAAAGTGACCCTTTATGACTGAGGTGGCTGGGTCGCGTAGATCGAATGCAGACGCTTGTTGGTTAAGACCCAGGTCCACCCGGACTGTAGCGCCAACTTAAGTATGTAATTAAGTAGGAGTGTTTCTGTCACACTTGAGACCGGCAGAACTCTAAACCCTCATAAATAACTGAACAGTTTTTTTCCCATTTGTCAAAAGTATAGGTAAACTGCCGTTGCAAATTTCCGTTTCACTGCGAAAAAAAACGCATTTTATGCTAAAGAAAAATAGTTTATTAATCAGTTATGCGATAGTATTAAATTTAAAAATCAACAGTGTAAAAACAAATGATTTCATTGGTTGCTTAACAAGCTAACGATTAGTGACTTCCAGCACTGAGTGCCACTTTTGCATTAGAATGACCAAACTTAGAATACTAAGCAAATATACCTCAACACTTTGAGCTGTTTTAGAAACTACAAACGGCGTAAAATAATAAGGAGCTTAGTTCGGACGGTTCCTATACATCATCTGCAGTTCAAACCTCCGATTGGTGCGAACTCCTCTTAAGATATCATCTTTTTTTTCACCAGTTCGCGATGTGTTCCTCGATTTATACATGTCTAAATGTCGTTTGCGACGATCATCTAATTTCTGCCCCCCCTTGGATGGTTGTCTGTCAATGGCTGTGCTCGTGTTAAATCTAGGCCGTGTGTCTGGCAAAATAGCGTGTGCGTGTGACGCCGGGGCGGCAGTTGTATTCCCAGAAGATTTGGTTGTCAATTTCATGTCTGCCTTCAAGGTGTTCAAAGTTGCATCGAATCGTGGTTTTGGCAGCCTGTGCTTAGCGTTACCCGTGAAAGCAAAACAACTTGAGTTCATTTTCGAGGACAATTTCAAAGAAAAATCTTGTAATTCTGACAGATCTGGCCTGGAGGTGGATCGATATTTTACATTTCCGTTCAACGAGCTGTTTGCTTCCGCCTTTGGTTTGTGGTCAACACCAGAAAGCTCAATTCGTTGGCGAGCTTTAGGCATTGCTTTGCTGTGACCAGAATTTTGATTGCAATCGCGAAGTGCATTTTTTATAGACAGGCCCTTTTGTATAATAGCTAAAAGAATGGAAATAGCTTGACAACATTCTTTAATTATAATAGACAGCGTAGTACTTACTTGGTTTGACTTTTGTAATTGAATTCGAGAGAACTTTGGCGCGTTCAGCTCTTCGCGCCACATGATCAGCAATCGATTCCATTCTTTGAAATTGCATTTGATGAATGGCTGCGAAATTTGGCATCTTTGATTTCGAAGTTGGTTCTGGCAGTTTTGATTTCTTGCTGGGAGTGCCTTCTTAGGTAAAAGAAGAAAATTGCATTAACATCGTGTAGAGAGAAACTTACATTTATCTTACCAAAGGGTTTCCTTTCTTTGAAGTAAGCTACGACTTCCCTTTCAGTTTCAGTTACCGAAAGAGATCGCTTACGGCGTTCGGTTACATCTAAATGAAAAATAACTCGTTAGACTTTACAGTACAAAATTGATTATAATATGCAATCTCACTCTTAGCATCGTCTTGTACGGTTTTCATCAAATCACCATCAAAGATGGCAACTGTTGTATTCGCTGGACTGTGGAATGTCACACATTTTTTAGGTCTATCGACACAGAAGGAGAACGAGCGCTTGCGACTGCTTTTAAGTTTGGTTTCTCTCGATTCCATTAGAATTTCTGGAGTGCCGTCTTCATCCAGCTCTTCCTGGGACTCGGTTATGTCAGGAATAATCGCCTTGGCCGATTTGAACGGCGTTGGAACTCGAGTCATAGAGGGACGTTGCTTTGGAGTTTCTTGTTTAATAGACTCGACATTTTTTGTTGGCGATTCAGCATCATATGTACGGTTAAGAGGATCGTTTTCAATTTCCGCTATAGCCAACGAATTGGTGTTTTTCTCTTCAGAATCATTATTAGTTACAAATACTTCCTCGTCCTCGTCTTCTTCGTCGTCCGAGCACACTAGCAACGTAGGCATATTACTTTCTGCGGAATCACAATGGTCTGGAACAGGTTTTAGTTCCTTAAAAACTTCAGATATCTGTAATTCCGCGTCCGCTTGCTCTGTTTTTGGACTGTCATTGAAAGAAATCATAATACAGTCACTGTCGTCATCTTTGTCAGTTAAGCCACCCGCGGAAGGTGCATTGGTGGTTTTATTTGGAGACGACAAGGGCGTCATAATGCTTTCCATACAATCATCCGCGGTTACTGGCATTGTTTCCATTTCAATATCCCCACTTTCCAAAGACGAGTCTAATAAGTCCAACTGATGTTCATCTTTATTGACTTCGATTGAAGTCGGCTCAGGTTGTAAGATTTTAATTTTTTCTTCTGCCTGCAAAATATGGGTACAATATATTCAGTTTATATAGTCTTATTCAGCGCCAGAGAAAATACATAGGTTAAGAACATAAACCATAGATCTGTTGAAAAAGAAGATTTACCTTAAAATCCTCCTCGCTTTCTTGATCATTACTGCAGCTTTGATATTTGGAGCTACTGCTTTGACTAAATGGTTGTACATCACCATAGTGATTCTCATTAATACAAGACTGCTTCTCATTTTGACTCGAAAGAATGTCTTCTTTAAAAGACCTCTCATTTAACTCATCTTTGCCTTCCTGGTCACTCTTCTTAGTTTCATCCTTTATATCATCTTTAGCCTTTTCACATGAATGATTTTCATCGATAATTTTGTCTGCATTCATTTCTAACTGCTCCTTTTCCTCGTTATCGCCATTTAATTGGTCTCGATTGCCATTGTTAACAATTTCCAAACTGTCAGCTTGGCGTTGCAACTGCTTCTTCTTTGCGCGTTTAGCTTTCTTACCTCGTTTGGCTGATACGCGACCAATGACAGCTGGTATCCATTTGCCTTCAGCTGCTTCCTCTTCGCGGTCATCAAGTGTATAGTTTATAGCTCGTTTGGAGCATAGGCCCTTTTGGGCTATTATATTTTCATATTCCTGCACGGGTTTGATGGATTTTCGAACACTACGGCGAGGCGTTAATGCTGTAGCCAATACATTACATCGGCTTGGTGTTTCAGTGTCAATCAACTTTGTCGAACGACTGGGCGTAACCGAACCAACGGCTGGTTTATCATTCTCAGCTTCTTCAATTTCCTGCAGTATAAGAGTTTTTCTAGTGCTGCGCTTAACTTGTGATGTTTGATCAAATTCCTTTGACGATAATCTCCTTGAACGCTTTGGGGTTTTCATAGATTCGACTTGATCTGCGAATTACATAAAAAGGGTGTTAAAGGGTAACTTTAACTTATACTTCATTTACATCTTAAACTCACTTGCATTATCTTCCATATTTAGAGAAATTTTTAGTAAACAAACAAAATATCCACACCAAATTAAATTCAAGACGAAAACCAAATTAAAAATATATTGCAAACGGCTAAACGGCGTCTTTCCCAATCGGTTCAGTATACAGTTTTCAAATTCAATGCAATCGTTTTTTTATCCGTTGCTAAGAATTTTCAGGTTGGTAGTGCTGGGATAATGGATTCATTCAGACGAAAAAGGCCCCGTTTCGATAGCATAATATTAAGGTGACATTGGTGACGTTCAAGTGTTTTGTTTAATAAGACTGAAAGCTAGCTGAATTGATGTATATCTGATCGGCTTTTGTGGTTTTCCATTACGACAAAAAATCAATATTATTTGAGGTTCCATTGGGCAAAAAAATTCGGATTCGGATTCGGATTAACACATACTGCGAACAAAAGCTCAGCTCTTTTACAAAGTTTGTTTTACATCAAATGCGCAAAAGTTTCGTGAAAAACAAAATAAAGAAATATGTAAATAAATGGATATCGATATGTTCGATATCTATATTTTGGATTTGAATGCAATTTGAACAGCTGATATTGAATTTTGCTGTCAAATAACGCACTAATCCATTTACAAAAGCAAATCATTATAGTTGCATGTTCTGAAAAAAATATGTGGTAGTCCCAATGGAAAACGATATTAGATCGGTCAAAAACAGCTGTTTTAGTTGACGTCTATGGAGGGAAAACCGTCGAATCTACATAAGTTGACACCATATATAGCTGATATAGAAAAAGATTTGTGCTAAATAATAATAATTAAATTTTTGAATGTTCCCATTTTTTGGTTACAGCGCGTCATAAGAAATCTTTTTAATAAGGCCTGTGTTATTGAACACATCTTAGCAAAAGACAAATAAAACAGTTCACAGTTACATTTGTTATGAGCTGCCATCTTTTTTTGTAAAACCGCAGCTGGAAAAAATATTAATGAAAAAAACATCTTTACAGTGTATAACACTATATAACAGAAGGAAATTAATGCATTTAGCAAATAGTACAGAATAGGGTGATACCGCAAGTTCATAAATTCCAATATTTCCCCATTGTAATTGTGTGCTGAAGATTCTATATACCTACTTTACTTTGCTTTTCTGAGATAGATGCTCATAAAGCACGCCTAATAGTTCCACGGATTTTGATTAATAATAATTATTTTTAAGATATTAATGGTTGGGAGATAAATATCTAGGTATTTTGGTACACCTGCAATAGTTAAAACCAAAAAAAACTGGGTCCTCACTATCGAACATCAAATTTTGCTTATCACATCCGATAGCGTGTAGTACCTATAATTTACTAAGTCACTTACAAATGCTTTGAAATGATTTTTTGCTGTTAAATATTATCAAGCTCTTAGATCTTAAAAAAAAACTTATTAAGTAGGCATAGAGACAATTTGATAAGGGTTAATAAAATATAGGTGATTCTTTGCTATGATTGTAGTCTAATATAATCTAAGAGATAAATTATTACAAACTACGACCTTTTTCTGCGAAATAGTGTTATTTTTATATTTTAAAAGTAGATAGGTAGGTACAATCAATTTCAATTAAAATAGAGATAGATTGATGATTTTGCAAAATTTAATGTTGTTCCCTTTAATCCTAGTATGCGACATAATCATGAAAAATTAAAAATTGGATATAAAATTGACACGAAGTTAAATTTCGATTGTTTTCAGAATCTGTCCACGCTGAAATAAAAACGGAACTGAAAAAGAATACAAGAATTCCTTATGTGCTAGGCGCTGTTATCTGCTAATAGCAGTTTTCCACAACTGTCGGTCACATTTGACATTTAACATTTAAAATGTAAAGTAGCAATAGGCAATTATTCAGTTCCTTTTTGAAGTAATTTCAATGAATATCCGCAAAGTTATTAAATTCATCGATAATTTGTAGGCAAATATAAAATATACGTAAAGCAGACATCTTAGAAATAATGTATTCTTTGCTTTAAAAATAAACAGCAGATCACATTTGTTTGGGAGATATTTTTACTTTGTCGTTAGTATTGCCCAAAACAAATATGGAAGTACACTTCAAACCTAGTTACGAGTATCTTAAGTCGATAAGATTAGTCTTGACTCGATGTACCTTGGTCGGTAAAGCCACTTGTCCAATGTCAGCCACATATATACGAATTTAGTTACTGTCCAGTTAAAATATTCTTGAATTGATTCGTCGGCCTCTATAGACGTCACCTGCAACTGTTCATGTGATTGTTATAGGTCAAATCAAAACATCTGAGACACATACCTAAGTCAGACAGCTGTCACATTCACTTCTTTTAATCGATATAACTAACTCACTGGAACGATTACAAAAGCCTAGTACCTACGCTGCTGTTGTGAAAGGCTGCTGAGGTTAAAGAACGAATAAACTGGTAAAACGGTTATAAATAACTTAACGTTACTAGATAGTTTTACAAGACCCAAGACATTTTTCTTAGTTCGCGTAGACGTACACAAACTCCAGCAATTGTATTGGTAAATCTCTAAAAATAAATTGGAATAAAACAGATATAGATAAAGAACGCATAACTGTGTACTATATTAATTTATCTCGCCATCGTTATGTGATAATGTAGTTATTAGTAACAGACCGACGTATTAAAAGCCGCCAGTCGTACCACTGATATGTATAATAACTTTCGCTCTTGCTGAATAACTTTCATTTCTTAGTTTTCCAGTGAACTCACCCAATCCTCTTGATTACATCCCACAATTTGTCAATATTCGGTCTGACCATATCTGGCAAGAATACTTTAAATTGTTTGACTACCAGAACTCACCCATCAATGATATTCTCTGAAAAACAAGCCAATCAAAGTCAACTCTTTAAAAATAGTAAACAAACTTTATTTGCTTTCAGTTATCACTTATTTATATACAATTGGATTCAGAAAATTCAAAATGTATTCAAGTTTAATATGAGAGTTTCCTGCAGTTCAATTGTTATTGATAACTTGATTAAACTGCAGCAGTTACGTCTCATGTCTGTCTAGGGCAATATTAGGTAGATAAAATACAATTTGACGAAAGATAATATAACGCATACCACTAAGTTAGTTTAGACTTTGTATTATTATTTTACATTTTACTTATTGCTGTACTGTAGCTGGTGTTGTTTATATATAGATAAAAAATTCAAATCCAAATGCTAACACTTTCAATTGCTATTAGGGCTAACGGAAGTTGGTATACCTTACACTAGATCGCTCGACGAGCGCTTAATAATTCTGTAGTCAAATAAATTATAAAACAAGTTAGGTTGTTGTATTTGCTTTAAAGACCTAGGTACCTACATATTATTGTATATGTATCAACAAAAAAATCTATTACGTTAATTGAAAAAATGTAGCATGTTACTAACTTCGTTTGGGTGGCCCCAGTTTCTAACTGAAAACCATTCAAATTGCATATGGTTCTGTTGTTTATTTCTTAGTACTGTTTACCTTTGCGTTTATATTAATTTTTATGTTTATTTTTTTTTTTTTTTTTGTTTAAAAATTAATTTTTAACCTAATTTAACTGCAAAAGTAAAATTTGTATCTGAGGGAGAAGGAACTAGAAAAAATACAGCCCATCAAATGCGGTTAAGGGCATTTATTTCTTCTTGTTTTTGGGGCCTTTACCGTCGGCATGGTTTTCGACCTTCTGCTTCTTCTTTGGGGGGTGTGCCTCGTCTTCTTCCTCCTCACCATCATCCTCTTCGTCGGTGTCTTCGTCGTCCATGTCCACAACTTCAACATCGTCCTTAAGATTTTGTCCAAGAATATAGACTGGGCCATTGCCTTTGATTAGCTTGAATGTAACTGAAGTGTCGTAGAATTCCACATCTGGGTTGAGGGCACGTGTTTCACCGGCTTTCAACACGGCAATCGGAATCCTGAGAGAATCTTTTTCTGTGAAGACCTTAAACGAAAAGAAAAGACACAAACCGATGAAGATAAAGAAGTTTATTTGTTTCATTTTTCAGAAATTTGACAATTTTTAGAAATGTTACAGTTGATTTACCGATCCACTGCATACCTTCCTGCAAAATGTATACAGATTCCCATGGGATGAAAACTTTAGACAAATCGTGCTTTACATTTTTTTTTATTTTAGTCCTACACAAAGAGAAAAACTTCTAAAAGAAAATAAATTGCCAACAAAAATCATGTTTAACAGTTGACTCATGAACTACTACGCCCAAGTGTGAAGTGTACATTAAATTTTACATTCCCCAAACATTTGTGAAAGAAATATCAAACGTGACATACAACGTCAAAATTTAAGCTCATGGGTAGCTTGCGCCAAACAGCAAGTTACATACCTTACGAATCTTGGAAATAAGTTTTAAGAACGAATTGTCACATTTCAAAAAACATTTAAGATTTGTATTCAATGTTTACTGAAAGCGTTCAATTTCAATGCATCAGCCGCAATGCAACAAAACTCATTCAACATTTTTTTTTCGCGTAAAAAGTAAATCCCGTTCTCACAAAAAAGATCAATAAGAAACCAACAAGCGTAGAACTATAACATAAGCACATTGCTTTGATTCAATTTAGTGGGAATAAAAGTTTAAAAATTAAAGTAAAGACGTTTAAAATGTCGAGCGCAGTGGCTTAGTGGTTGGTGTGTTGGACTACCAGGTTCGAGCCCCGAAAAAAAAAAAATCCAACTTATGGTTTTTTTTCCACTGCGCCACCTCTCGCGAACGTCTGACAAACATCCGAGAGTATAACTGTCATGAAAGAGCTCTCAATTAGCCGTTTGGACTCGGCATAAAATTGTAGATCCTTTCCATTCGTCCCAAAATTGAAAAACTCACAAAATACGAATGTTTGTGGGAAGCTAGGCCTAGAGTCCCTGCGGACCTGTTGCGTAAATTAAATATTTTTTTTAATCTACAAACATCAAGCAGCTTAGCCGGTTATTCCAAGGTTATGTCGAAGCATATAAAGTATCTCATCTCATATCTTTTAAAAATATGATACCATTTTTTAATTGCGATCTAATGGGGCGATACGATTTTTCATTGGAATATTTTAAGACTGCACTCGTTATATTCCCGATGAAAGATAGTAGTTATCTTAGAATAGAAAAAGCCAAATAAAAGATTACAGCCAACGGATTGGGCTGTAATCAATTGTCAATTATGATGCTCGTTGTAGGTTACTAATTTATTGCGAAAGACATGTGTCCGAATTTGATAGATATAATAAAAATTCATCAAGTTTTATTATACGTAGTGAAAAGTATAACGCTTTAAATTAAAATGTAGTAAAGTCTGACGATGGAATCTCTGTATATGGATATCTTAAAAACGAGATTTTCGAAAACTTTTTTTTTATCAATAAATTAGAATCTTTAGGACAGCGTTGTTGATACAAATAATGTAAGGCGTACTGCGTACAAGGTGCGTTGGTGTCTTCACACACTTTTTATTAAAAATTGATTAATTATACCTGGCAGTATGAAGAACGTAGAGATTAGCAAACGAATAATGAATTAGTTTTGACGATGGAATAGTCATTTTACGGTCATTTCTTTGTAGTAGGTCCCAGTTGATAACCTGTAGTTTGACGGCATTATCGTTTAAGCTGAAAAGTTTGCATTGAATCTTATATCTGAAAGTTTCGTGACAGTCGAATCTGATAAACCATAACTGGTTGATGTGATGTGTTTACAGTCCATTTTAAATGGGACAAACAACGTTATACCATTGATTCTAATCGGACGAAAGTATTGACCGGCACCTTAGACGTCACGCATAATTTGGCATTTATAAAATAAAACAAAGCACACATCACACGTGTGGGGTTACACTGAAACAGAAACTGATGCAAAAGCAGTTGGAGAGAGTGAAGACTATGTTCGGGAGCATTTATCGCATACAAGATAGCGAATGCTAGTGGGATATAATTTTTGATGTTGGTTCATTTAAAGTGAATCACTCAGACTGAATTTATCTATAACATTCATTCTTGTTTTCATATCTTCATTCAATTCTGTGGTTTCATCACTCACGACCGCAGTCATTGATGTTTATTTTGTGATTATCCTTTGTGCCTTGAACATCTGAGGATGTCAAATATGGGTGAATTGGCTAAACGGAACGTCCCCGTTTGTTTCCATTTTTTTCACCGCGCAATCACTCTGAATTCTGAGCGACACTTTCATCAAAAGATTGTAGGTGGTCAAAATGTTTTATTTTGCATTTTTGGTGCACTATACTTTGAATGAACAAAAAATTAAAAGCGTTTTACACTTATTACTTTGGATGATTACTCTAAGATGAATATCCAGTATTTCCGTCATTTACAACAAAAAAAAATATATATTTTAAATAACTAGTGACAATGACTTACAACTTTTTACATTTTGGTTTAAGGATTCGTGTTATCATCGTGTAAAAACTGTATTACTCCCCACGAGTCAGCAGTTAAACTAAAGCTAACCAATTTTATCTGGTCTAAGCTACACGATTGATTTCTGATTAAATCGAAAAGTTAGATTCGGTTAATTACCCTCAATTGTCAAAGGTTGGATTTTTATTTAGTCACCGGAAGATAAGGTGGCAAATGGATGTTAAAACAATAAAGCTATCGACATTGCTATCGATGTTTTTATTCTCCTCAATTAATTGATTATTCTAATAATTAAATTTATTTTTCAAAGTCTCAGTCTCTCAGTCACACAATTTGGAATAATATTGCCTGAAAAGATTTTTTAAGTCATCAATTCCGAGCGTATCATTTATAGGTTTAACTTTGCCTTTGAGTTTTGTTGTCGCTTTGATAATATCACTAGCAACGATATCTGTTAGGGTATGATCAAAACTTCGTGTTGCACAAAGATGGCTATAGCAATAATCAACGATCTTTCATTTATTAATAAGGTTGCACGTGTAACTGTTTTTCATTATGATAAAAGTAATATTTGACTTTATTATGATCAATAAACTCCGATATTTGCTTATGGAATCAGTAGACACTTTGTAGGTAACTGGTTTTATTTTCTTGTCAGATTAATAATAATTTCACAGAAACATCGATAATACTGATAATACATCAGCATTATAACTAAAAATGTTTCCAGTTGCTAAATATATTTTTTACCAAATTACTTTTGCTAGATTTATTACGAAAATATTAATTAAGAGGGCTTTGAAAAGCAATATTTGCACAACTGTTCTGTTGTTTTAAAATTACCATAATTCAAAATTGACAAAACATTTTGCGCGACAACAATTCAAAGTGTGCAATTGACAAATGGTGTAACAAAAACAGGGCCATAAAGCAAACTCTAAACAATGGAAGCATTTTACTCGCTTATAAGCAATCATTTTAAATCGGTGTCCCTTTATGTGCTATAATATGAAACAATCTGGTAGCCGGTAAAAACAGCATTCGCCATAGACCATACAACGAACGATATGTAGATGACTTGACACATATATGTATGTGACATTGCATTCTCTTACTGTTATTTCACTTTTATAAATAAAAACAAACCCACATATTTTTCGTGATCTAAGTTTTTTATGTATGCTTTTATTTATGTACTTTACATGAATTATTTATGCAGAACATTGTCACTAATAGTATCAGGTTTAATTTTTAAGTAAGACACATTTTATAAAAAAAAATATTGTGGCCATAAACTTTCTAATCCGAATGATTGACAATTAACCAAAAATGTACATTACATCATATTTGCCATGCAGAACGCAGTACATAGAATCGAAATGAAGACGAACTTAGAAATAGGTAGATATACAAAAACTATGCGGTGAGTTTTATGTAGATTGGATCAAAATGAGGACTTGCTGTCATTTAATGATGTGCATAATACGGCACATGATTGTAGATCTCTTCCAATGGTTTTTACAAAGGACAATTCAATAGCAAAACACGCAATGACATGGAGCACGGGAACTCACAATTGCAGAAGAAATCGTCGACCCACAAATACGAGTATATGGCACAGAATATTTGAGAAGGAGCACTTCTCCAGTTACAGAAACTAACAAAATGGCAAATACCAAAATGGGGCACAATAAAAAAAAAAAATTACAATATAAATCCTATTCACCCCAAAACCTCCACTTTATGTAGTGCACTGTCAAGTGTCAACTCAACCGGCTTCAGTTTAAGAAGTGAATTATGTAGTTGGACACAAAAAATGGTATCACTTATTTAATGAAAGCTGCGACAAGCGAACCAACTGTCCAAGATAACATAGGCTAGCACGAGTTACTTAGCTAATTACTAGTACTCCGTAAATGAATAAATGATACGCACTTAATAATAAACAAAATTACATCACACTCCTCAGCTTGACCCAATAAATTAATTAATTAATAAAAAAAAAAGATAATCATACTGCAAAAGCCACCATTTTACTCTTTATTAAGGGTACTAACTATAACCACTTGTTTGGGGCCTCGTGATTAACCAGTTATTCATTATTTTTGGTTTGTTCACTTATCGGTTTGTCAACGTCACTGGTCAGGGAAAGTTACGAAGATTTACGCAAAAAAAAAAAAAAAAACACGAAGAGAAACAAATTGAATCACAGTGCACAATATGAAAACAACACACAATTAATTGATAAGACCCAAATAATTGGGCTGATACTTTGATAATTTGCAAAAAAGCTAAACTTCAGTACTCTGTTGAAATTGTCAAAAGATGGATCTTTTGTTAACTGTTCAGCATGTGTATAGCACAAGACGAAGACAACTGTAGTCAGTCGTCATCGCACCTTGATCAGCACGTGCTCACATAATAGACAATTCATTAGCGGAAAATATTTTACCGCCAGTGCCACTTCAAAATAACGCTAAAAGCTTGTGTACAGCTCTCAAAGTTAGTACATACCATCATTATCGGAGCAGACGTCCGGCCGGCGAGCGACAAGAGAGGCGCTAAGGTTTATTCAATAAAAACAAGCGTGACTAGAATCACTTCCAATCGAGCAGCCGGCATGAACGCTACATTTTGAGTTCGCCCCCCGGGAATATACAAATAAGGTTTTTTTTTTTTTGTTTATAATAAGAGTTCAACAAAAAACGCAATAACCTCGGTACAGTACAACATGACGACAGAGCAAACAGGTGTGTGTTTAAGAGCAGAGTACATCATTATTGTCTATAAAAATTAATTTGTGCGTGATATCAAATAATAAAACGAAGAATACTGATAATATAATATAATTCACAATAATTTGATTTAAATTTGAGTGCACAACAAAACAAAATTGCGATGACGGTAAAATTAAATGTTTGTGTAAAAAAACGAATATCCGGCATTCAAGTCGACGAAGTCAACTAGAGTTCTATTTCGCGGTACAAAACGAATTGTTGTCAACCATCATCACAGTTTTGTACAAAAAAAACCTTGTGTTTTTCAACTGTTCTAATTTATTTTTGATAACGTTTTTTTTACTCATATAATTTACTGGTGTGGATTAAAGTTACTGCACAAACAACTGTCGGAATTGACATTTTTTTTTTTGTTTGCCGATAGTGTGATTTACTGAAAAAGTTTTTGTAGAGCTCCATTGAAATGCATTCGACACGTTCGCCAAACATAGCAAAATACCAAACGCTTATACAGGGAAAGTATAAACGAATAATAACTGTTGCAATCTTTGCATTATCGCCGAGCAATGCAATTGGAGTCTATTACAGCAGAGAAATGTGTTTATTTTTCTTTGTGCAAACAAATTGACGTATATATATAAAAAAGCGATTGACTCTCCATGGGGTCCTCCTGATAAGAACCACCGATTGGCGTTACTTCATTGGTCGCATCACTCACTTGTTGTTGTTAGTGTTATTGTCTTCGCTGTTTCACTAGGGCGCTTAATCATAAAATAAGAACTACTTGCATTGGCCTTCAATTTGGTAAACAAATAATAGCACAATTTTTTCACACTAAGCAGAAAAAAAATCTGATACAACCTGCGAGTTGTGAACCCCCTTGCCACTTATTTTGCGTTTGCTAATTATAATATTATCCAACCGTGAAATTTGATTGAAAACTATAGCACGCTTGGTGGTAGAAAAAATGCGGTACTTCCCACATACGTGTTATTTAGCTGTTTACACTAATTCTTTCCTTTTATTTTTTACCGAAATTGCTTAGTCGTGATATTTAACAGAACACAATCACCCTTCTTTCTTTTGTCGAACACAAATAATGCGTATATGTATTTCGATTCATTTTTAAGTGGATGATACCAATTTTTTGGGACAAATGATTTGATAAGACAACCCAGGTTAAACTACATAGTTTGTTCGCCTGTAGACAATTCTAACAATCATTGAAAACAGTTTTTTTTTTGTCGTATGTGTTACTAAGAAAATAAATATACACCGCCATCTTTACAAGCATCAATGAAATTTAAAGAAGAAGCTTGCCAACAAACTTTATTGAAGTTGTTAATTTCGAGTTCAGCTCATTCTCGTACTGTCGAACACAACATTTTACAATGTGTGTTTATATTTCCGAAAGAGACGTTTTATTTACTCGTATGTGGGTAAAATGTTTTTGGATCGCTGGAGCTCAATGCCTTAGGCACGTCTCCAATACAAGTGATAACATGCGGTTACCGAACTCAAAATTTATTTTTCGGTGGCTGGTTGATGACATGTTGCGATTTTAATTTAAAACCAAAGCCGGTCCAATTCCAATGGCAAAAGGTAAACAAAAATTAACTATCATCTCTGTCGGTGTGGGACACTCTGGTTACCATAATGAGATTCGCAGTTTCTGCAACACTTTGGCAATAGTATTTTCCAATGAGTTTCGCATGAGTTTCAACACGCGGTTGAGACGTGTGCAAGTTTTGCTAAAATTCGGGGTAATTTGAACGTTTAAAAGATATGGGAAATTTAGTTGTATGATATACAAATTAAGTTAAATTTTGACATTCGATAATCAAGCGGGCAGATTACAATGTTCAAAACCGACGCACGTTTTGAATTCCATATCATTGAAAGCTTGAGCTTTGTGTGGTGAATGACAGTTTCTGGATTTTACTTTTTACTCGTCCGCCACCTATACTTTGTTGGAAGTGTTTTATAAATCTTTTTCGTCACTTAAGGATTATTCATATGACATTTACTCCCACATGAACACTTTTTTTAATCGCTGCAATTCGCGAATTTCAGGCGTCTGATTGTATTTGGCTGAAAATTCTAGATTGAGGTTATGTTCAAGCGAATTCATTTGGAAATTTGTAGATCGGTACTATTTATATCTTTAGGATTTTAAATGAAATATGACAGTTCGTTTCAAGAATGTTTCAATTCAAAAAATTGCTTGTTTTTATTTTCTTTAGTTACACTAATTTAATTTTGGCTTGGTGTCCCCTGAAAATATTTCTTCGCAAATTATCTATTCACAATATACTCATATACTTAATACCTATTAGTCCTTTAGACATAAATTTCACAAAAAGTCAAGTATCATTAAAGTCAAGGTAACAAACAGCTATACACACATTTATTTGTTATATAATTGCGGATATCTGTCTTATTTTAATGAACATTCTATAGTTTAAACGCAGTTAATAATAATTATGTTAAAGAAATCAGATAATCTGTGATAAAAAAAAAATTATGCTTTGGTGCGATCGTTCCAATCACTCTGCTGACCAGTTATATTTTGCGGTTAGGTTTTGGTGACGGTCATTCAAAGTAATTTGTTGTTTTTATTCTTCGATTAAGACATCATTAGTGACAAAATGATTTAGGCAGATGTAAAAATTAACTTTAACAGAAAATACTACAAATTGACGTTTGTCCAGCTCTTTTTGAAAAACTTGATAATAGAGAGTGTTCAAGTGTAAGTCTCTAAACTCACTATTTATATATGACAGTCAAGCAACACTGAGCAAACTTCAATCATTTCGTGATGAATAGAATAATGCCTCTGTATGGAAATCCCATTTTATACAAAAAAACATTTGAAGTACAGCAATCGATTATTTGTGTCGAATGATAACATTTCTTTGATAAGTTCGTTAATCAGATTTAAAAGATAACTAGCGCATTGCTGATTTTTTTTCCCGGCACCTCAGTACTCATTAAGTTATTGATTTCTGTGCTTAGTCATTGGTAATGAATGATAGACTGGACAGCATACAAAACGATTTATCGTAATGCATCGATACGTTCAGTAACGGATTGCAATAGGTGTCTTCGTATTCTATTCCGGTAGCTGCTGTTAGCGACACTCTCACTCCTTCTGCAACATAGGGCGACAAGGTTTAACATGTGATATGTGCCAAAGAACATCCTGGATCACAACTTCACTTGTTTAATGAAAACAACACAACTTATTTTTGATCGCATTTCGGCACCGAATTTGAACCCAAAATTAAAAATGTTCCCCATCATTTCTCCAGGTGACCTGTACAAGGAAGACCTACCAAATCTATTTGGAATTTTGAAAAACAAGTCACAGAAAATTTGCCGCTTAGAAACCATTCAGAACACATTGCCAATCCTGAAATGGTTTCCGAAATATCAACCGCGGCACATTATTCAGGACGCGGTTGCGGGTCTAACAGTCGGAATGACTGCGATTCCACAAGCTATTGCGTATGGAGTTGTTGCGGGATTGCCGCCGCAGTATGGATTGTATTCAGCGTTCATGGGATGTTTTGTGTACATTTTCTTTGGCACATGTAAGGACATTACAGTTGGTAAGAATCACAAACAGTTAAAAGCACATCCAGCAATTGAAAATAAATGACAATTTCCAGGACCCACTGCTATAATGGCTTTAATGGTGCAACAGCACGTCACTGCCAGTCCAGATTTCGCAGTATTGGCATGTTTTATGTCTGGACTCGTTATTCTAATACTAGGTGTTCTGAACATGGGATTTTTGGTTCAATTTATATCTATGCCCGTTACGGTGGGATTCACTTCAGCCGCAGCCATTACCATTGGCAGTGGACAGATCAACAACCTATTTGGGATATCAAGTGAGTACTTCAATTTCTGATGGCCATTCCAAGAACGAGTAACTAGACTTTTTTCATTGAAAGGTCCTTCCAATGCGTTCATCGACTCGTGGCAGAATTTTTTCACGAATATATCAAAGACACTGCTGAACGACAGTCTGCTGGGGGTGTTGACCCTAGTTTTCCTCCTCTGCATGAGAGTAAGTTGCAAACCGATTTTAGTCAGTAGGAAGCACACAAAACCAAACTTTATTTATAGAAAGTCAAGGACATTAAGTCAATCCATAAGACATTTTCCAAGTACGTTGCACTCTCTCGAAACGCAGTGGCTGTAATTTTTGGCGCTGTTTTGGCATACGCACTGACAACCGATGGGTATACTCCGTTTCGGTTGTCAGGAAAAGTGAGTGCCGGCCTACCACCGTTTAAATGGCCTCCATTCACCACCACAGTGGACGGCAATGAATACTCCTTCTCAGATATGATCGGCCAGCTGGGATCATCGATTGGAACAATTCCATTGATTTCCATTTTGGAGAGCATCGCAATCGCAAAGGCATTTAGTAAGGCCGCCTTTAAAAAAAATGATCAAGCCACTCTCATTGTATATGTTTTGTTTTAGGCAAGGGAAAGGCTGTCGACGCATCGCAGGAAATGACCGCTCTCGGACTGTGCAACATCATGGGTTCATTTTTCTCATCAATGCCGACGACAGGGTCCTTCACAAGAACCGCAATTAACAACGCTTCCGGCGTGAAAACAACTCTTGGTGGCGCAGTAACCGGAGGATTGGTTCTAATGGCGCTGGCCTTCCTTACCACAACTTTCTACTACATCCCAAAGGCAACTTTAGCTGCCATAATTATTGCCGCCATGATATTCATGATAGAGTTCGAGAAAATTTACGAAATATGGAAAGCCAAAAGTAAGTGGTGTTGAACGTCCAATGAATTCTAATTGATTTCCTCTTTTCGTCAACACGAACACAGAAGCGGATTGCTTTATATTTGTCGTGACCATGTTGTGCTGTTTGTTTTGGAGTCTAGAATATGGAATTCTAGTCGGTGTCGCTGTCAATCTCGTATTCGTTTTGTATGCGAGTGCCAGACCGAAAATAGTTATTTCCGTTGAAAAAGTGAGAGGGCAAACGAAATTTGTTTTGGACATTCTGTATTATATTCTAATTTCATGTAGGTAAGCGGCATAGAAGTGGGCGTCGTGAATGTTTACACAAATCTTAAGTATGCTTCGGCCGAGTACTTACGTACGAAAGTGATCAAATTCGTTAACGAGCAAAATGGTCGAGTGGCGATTATTATTATTTGCGGACAGGAGATCTTCTCGATAGACTCGACTGTAGCAATGGTAGTATTGTGTTGTAAGATTATTTTTCTATTTTAACTAATTGGGGTATTGTCTTTTTTTACGTAGAATATTCTTTCCATGAAAGAAGACCTGTCGCTGATCAATTGTGAATTGATTTGCTGGAAATGGAATTATAGCGCTGCTGGTGTCATTTGTCGCTTACATTCGCAGGCGCAAAGTATATTCAAATTCACGGGAACAAAAGAGGATGCTATTAATGAATTGATTCAAACGCATAGTAGTAACGGTAACACAGTTGAAGAGCCTTAACTTTTTAGATGCACACACCCCTTACTAATGTTTTGTATTGTTAAATAGCATATTTATTTTACACTCTAGTTGCTTAAGTGTTTACAATAATTAAGAAAAAAAAAACAGAAATCAAACCAATGCATCTTATTGTAATTTTTTTTTAACGAGACTTCAAATATAACGAAACAGTTGTTCTGTGATTGTGTAACAAGGAAGCACGTTTTTCTTTTACAAAAATTAATCGCCTTTGATAATATACAACAAATAAACATAGTATAAGCTTGAACTATCTGATAATGAAAAATAAAAAAGAAATTGCAGGCCAATTGTGCAAATGAAGCAGCTGCAGTTTTCTTTACATCAGAAAGTTATGTATCTACCAATATTGCGCATGTAGTAAATTATAAATACTGTTGAATGGCTCTTCACAAGTTCAATTTTTCGTAGAATTCCGTCATTTGCCTATACGTTCATTGGAAACGATCTTAAACTAAACGTAGTTGGTCGTTTATGGTCGAATGTTTCTCCCACTCTAATGTAACTTTCGTCTTTAATTGGTCGTTTATTTATATGGTCGAATGTTTGTCCCACTCTAACGTAACTTTCTTTTTTAATTGTTAACGCCTAATGTCGCTATCATGTCTTCATGAGGTCGGACGACTTTTTCTTTTTGATTATGGGTTCTATGCACAAATTTAAACTCGAAAAGATGTTCTGGCATGTTTTCTTTTTATTCTCCACGCGTCAAGATAATGGTATTCCCACCAATTCGATTGTGGAGGAACTCCTCATTGTTATTACTCTCCTTATCCTTATAACTGTTTCATATCTTACCGCAAATGCTAAGCCAGAAGTTAAGGTTTTAAATCATTTTAAGCTCAAACAAAAAGTGGTATGTGGACTAAGTTGCTTGGTTTCCCACACGTGTGATTACATCACACAAGCGAGTGAAGAATCTTCAAAACTAGCTTTAATCAGAGCCGCCGCTTTCGAAAGAGAAGAAAAACCTCCAGAGGCAACATCATTTTTAATATAAATTCAATTACATTGTCTACAAACCGTTATCTAAATGACTTAAAACAACATTGAACCAAAGTCACGATATATTAACGATATAAACAAATCGACTCCAGACAGTAATTCAACAAATGAGACCCAAACTCTTTTTACAATAATTGTAAACAGTTATCGCCAACAAAAGAAAACGATGTCTGTTGTGCACAAACTTTATTTTTCTGGGAATTTGTTATTGTTATTGCTTATTAAACTGCTAATCACTTAGGCTAAAAATAGGTGGTCATAACCCCAAAACGTATGTAGTTATACTATTGTCGTGTACAATGATACAAAACCAATAGCCGTATTTACAACTAGGTGTAAACCAAATTTTACTGCTGAACATGTGCTTGCAAAAATCAAACTGTATAAATATTTGCAAATTTATTGTTTTATAGCTTTACAGCTCAATAGGTTTATTGTAGCGAAATAAAATCTTTCAATTGGATCACGCTTCCAAGGGCTGGAGGCCATTGAATTTATGGTTAATGGGAAATAGTATGTTAATTGTTAATACGTAAGCATTGTTATCTCGTTTGTACATATAATAGTTATTAAATTTAGTTGTTTACACAGTGTAAGAGTTATTACATTTATTTCCATCAAAGAAATCCTAGTTTGTTTTCTTTGCAGGTTTGTATTACTTTATATACGTCGCTAGTGTCTACGTGCGACACGAATCATGTCGAACTTTGTGTCATTAAAGAAAGCAGGATGTGTTCTTGTGGTTGCAGAAACCCTTTAAAGGTGAAGAATCCAAAAAATATCGATACAGTATGGGATTTTTTAATGAAGAATGCTCTCCTCCTTTGCAATGATTTAGATGGCGTTATTTCATTTAAGTCGATATCCATATTTCGAGTCGATATCCATTTTGTGATATTGATTATTGCTAGTGGTCCCAATGGAAAACGACATTAGATATAGGAACAGTTTAGGGTAGGGATGTCAAACTCAAACACTATAACTGAAATTCATTTGTCTCAAGCATGACAGCGGACCATATTTAGAATGAAATGAGAAATTGTAATACTATATAAGTAAGAAGTTTTTAAAAAATATTTTATTTCGGAGACGTTATAAGCTGAAATATTATTTTGAATATCCAGAAACTTTACATAGCAATATACAGTAGGTGCATTGCGACTGCCATTGAAATGCATATAAAATTAGAAGATTATTATATTGATGTCGCGGACCGTAGGTAATTGTATCGAGGGCCGGTCATGGCCCGCGGGCCGTATCTTTGCCATGGCTGGTTTAGGGCATGTGACAGAACAAATATATGAATAAAATCGTTTATGGATAATCAGAAAATATGTATGGTTCGAGTGATAAACGCGATGCTACCGACTCTAGAGTGAATATATATACGGGCAAAGGATGGACTTTGATATGTTAGCTTTTGTCTTTAAAATAAAAAAATATATCATTCTCGTGTCAGCTTTATTGCCTGAGAAATGGAGAAGGTATCGGAATCGCTGTTGTTACTAGAGTAGACACCCCTTTCGGACGAGATAAAAGCTGAAACCAGAATTTACCAGATGAAAAACTGGATGCAGTCAATCTATATTTAGTCGCACGTAGTAATTTGTTTTTGTTTAAGTTTTCTTCTTACCCCCGTATTAATAAACAAATGTGCACAAGTTAGTTAGCTAGTAGACATCAGATATCATACAAAAATTTTACGTTTATTAATAAGGGGGTTAATTTTTACTGGTTAATAGTCTAGTATTGTTGGTTTGATTTTTGTCTACTAGAAGAACAAGACAAGAATTTTCTGCTCAGGTGCGCCAGTATTAATTTTTGCGTCACTTGATATTTTCAAACAAAGACAGCAGTTACATCTGCTCTTCAGTAGAATATTTATGACATAAACGGCAATACTTTTTGTTTTTTCCTAATCGCAAAATAGTGTTCCAACAGTATGTATTGTAACCGAAACAAACCAGATGTGTATTCAGTTCGACTACTATTTTGTCCAGTCTGGATTATGATTAAAATGGCTGGTTAGTACAAAATCGTCCATATTCACATAGCCTTACGTTAAGCATGTCTAACAAAAAAAAGCTTATTGTTATCAAAGACTAAGTTGAATAACCTTGCACGTAAGTGGATATACCTCTCTCGTTTCAAGATAAGAAATGCTTGATAGTTCTGAAACGGCCACGGAAACATAGCAAAAATGTCAGGAGTTTTTATAAAAGAAATAACTGCGAATACTAAAAACAAACAGTACACTTTATGATTTGCCAATTGAGAGCTGCTTATTATAACATAGATAAAAGATAGGTGGTGTCAGGAGGCCATCCTGTGTTGCTAAGGGAATACCTAGCAATGTTAGAGTAAACAACAAAATGAAAAGTTTTTATGATTCAAACTAACAGCTAAAACAGATCAACGCTTATTCACTTAAATAACGATAATTAACTTAAAACCATCGAGATTTTTATAGTCCTTTTACTGCTGTATCACACGAAAGTTTGAAACAATTTTGATGAAGAGTTTCAACAACGATGATCTATTCTTTCCCATTACTCTTACATCATTTGCTAATAAATACAAATTGCTACTAAAATACATATTAAGATTAATTAATTTGTTCTCGATGTTTGTGTCAGTCTAGCACTTAGTTTATCGGTCACGCCTGGTTGTCACATCTGGGGTCGCAGGTTTGGAAAGAAAATGAACACTCCATGAATCACACTCAATTACATGGCACACGGAATTCATTACTTTTAGTCTCATACGCATTAAAGAAAGCTTCGCGACCTACTCATTCCGATCTTTTTTTGCGAATTAATTTCTGCACCAGTGTCGCTTTTAGGAAGGTTATGTTGAGTTTATCATTGTTTATTATTTATATGTGCAATAATAGTTGGGTCAGTTCTAAATAACTCGAAAGTTGAAAAGTCGGTAAAAACGCCTGTTTTCGGTGTGAGTAAATTTAATTTAATTTGCTGAAATATGTACAATATATAAACAATAATACACACAAAAACAATTGCATACTTTTGTATGTTTTATAAATTTAAAGACATTTATTATTGCATACTTTTTGCAGTGCAACTGATTATTTTCAAGGTGAACGATTCTAAACCGTAGGTTTTATGGTATAAACTGTTATTCCACGTTCTAAATTTGACTTTAATATTACTTTTTGTAGCACTACTGTCTTTTTGTCCAGTGGAGGCGGTTGCTGCTTATATTTACATAGACTGTTTACGCCAAATTTTCCTAGATGCAATCTTCTTCGATTAGAAAGAGCTGGGCAGCTTCTGTAGAAATTTTTAGAGAATGTCTCGCAATGAGGCAGTGTACCGTAATGGCACGTACTTATGCACTGATGAAGAATCCCTTTAGTCTTATTAGACTGTGGGATCCCTTCCAAACCAAACTCTCAACCATGTATATTATAACTGTTGTACCGATCCCAGTTAAATATTCGCTGTCCAGAAGCTCAGTACCAGTGGTATAGTTATGACCGCTATAATGGACATTGAAGAAAGGTACTTTCGATGTCGTAAAACTGCGAAATAGCGTTGGCAACGACAGTGGATTCTGCAGGAGTAAACGTTTTGGGCCGGATCGACACAAATTTGAGGCTAATGGCGAACTGGAAATGCCAACTATCTGTAGTGTTGCACCTAGGTACATATTATGTACATTGTAGATACTCTATCCGGCGGTATCTCAGTAAATTCATATTTTTCATTTCTTTTAAGCTCATGGAATTTGAAAAAACCGTCGTTAGTTGTGATGTGCCTAGGAAGTTATACCTATCGTTTGTTTATCTTCATCCAGCAGACGCATTTTGCAGATTGTATAATATTTTTAAATAAATATACCTAGCAGTGTGTAATTTTGAAATAGAAAAACAAAAACATTTTCCCACCATTGTTGACGACCTACGAAATGAATATACACACTATTTTCAGCAGGTATGTCGGCATGTTTGTTTTTTATGGTTGGTAAAAGTACAGTCCGCAAAGAAGTGAAATTCAATTAATTCCTTCAAAATGGCACATCTAAACTGAAATGAGGAACAATTTAACTAGTACTCTTACCTCGACTACATTGTACTCGTCTTCCTTTGCCTCGGCGCCAAGCAAGATTTGTTTGATAATCAACTTCTGGCCCCGTGGGAAGTCTTCATCGTTGGAGATCACATCCCAATCGACTGTACTGTCTTGTCCGGAAAGAGTTACTCCTATAAAATTAAAATTTTAATTATATTATTATTTTTCAGCTTTACATCACATTGTTTTGACAATTATTCACACAGTACATATTATCGTTAGTAAAAAGCATCGAGACGCCATTTGCATGCGAAATATAAAGATTTTTCTACTGTAGCACAATAAATACTCAAGAAAAACGAAGCACTGTATATTAAACTTGTGTATTTACCATAAAATGATTCTTCAGCCATTATGATTCTGTTGTATTTTATGGATTTAAAACTTATTTCACGAGTTGTAAAATCAAATATGAAGCCCCTTTACGGATATTTGGGATACAAAAGCCGCCAAGCCGGTAAAGTGCAAAAAAAAAACTATGTGCAGAATATTTGACTGCGACTGCGATTGGCTGTCAGAATTATAAAATCTGTCGGGGCGAAATCAAACCATTGATTTAGGTAGACGTTACATTATCGCTATCAACAAACTATAAAGTAAACTGGTGAAAGGATTAATTAATATTTATTAATACTAACAAATTAATATCATTGTACAGTCAATACAAAAACCATAACACACGCCTACCATTCCATACCATAAAATACTTACACATAATTTTTTTTATTGCATTTTTCTCAATGAGTATATTACATACCTACTACAGTGGCCCGACCTATTATGTTCTCGTTACATAATATTATGCAATCGTGTATTTTAACTTTGACGTTGCTACATACACCTGCTAGCTACCGCGACACCAACCTCATCTGTTTAGGCAGTAAGCAGGAAACGTTACGGATGCGACGGATAAAGTAGGTTTCGTTTCGGTACTTTCTGATTTTCTGTATGTTGAAGGTTGAACCCGTTGACAGTTGTTGTTGTTGGCACAGCGAAAGATGAAGCACTTTCAATGGTAGACCTACTGAAAGCATATGCGAGGGATTCTATGGGACTGCTCGTTGTTTAGTTTGTGTTAAGGCTTTAATACAATTTAAAGAAATAAAAACATACACATTTCGGGATACCGAATTTTTAAATTGTGAATCTAATTCACGAACTCACTTATTACAAATAGATGAGTATGCATTGAGTTCATTACTTTTTTAGGAAAGCATCTTGTAGATAGTCCCCTTTCGACTGGAAAGATATGTATCTTTGTTAATTTGATTAATTACCTACTTCTTAAACTATAGCAATAAAAATAGGATCGTTCGCGTACTCGGTTTGAATTGAACGCAATCGATTGCAATCGCACAAAGTCTATACACGTAGTAAAGATTTAGTGTAGACATTGTGCGATTGCGATCGATTTATATCGATTGCGTTCGATTCAAACCGCATAATGCGAACGAAACTAATGTTTTTTTTCCCAATCAATTACCTATCACATCATATAGGTAAGCTATATAGCTTTGATGAGAACGCAATGTAGGCCTCTCCTAATATCATCGAATTGAAGACATCAATTTGTTAGCCAGTAGCCGTATCCTTATCGTATAAAGAACAGATATCTATATTTTTCTCTTTTCCTCCAATATGTTGTCGCTCTTTTAGCTAATGTCAATTTTGCGGCAAAACCTATTCGCCTTCCATATTTTTTTTTTGCGATTGGTCAGCTTTCGTTCGACCGCCACACGTGTATTTTTGCAATTTTGTTTCATTTACAGAAAAATAATTTAACTTAATAATGTCGGCCCAACCAAATTTAGAAGGAGAAAACTTCTATGGTGAGTGTTGTAAATAGCGAATACAAAACGAGCCTATAATTGGCGCCTTTCTACGGAAATTTCACATGGTTGTTCGTGTTTAATAATGTTCCTTTTGCTTAGGAGTCACACTCAGCGAAAAGGAGCCCCTACAACAATTTGTTGTTGCCGAATCCGACAAATATGATGTAGACCAAAAGTTGATTATCAAACAAATCTGCCTTGGAGCCGAAGCTATCGAGGGTGAATTCAACGTTGTTCAGGTATGTAGATACGTATACAATACTTGTTTTCGCGGTGTAAATGACTTCTAAAAGTACAGTCGCCACATCTGCCTAACCCTGAACTTTGAAAATGTCATCAATTTATGTCTGGTTTTAGGTTGAAACTAAAGTATCTGACAAGAAAGATCTGAAGATTCCTATTGCTGTGCTAAAGGTTGGCGAAACACGAGTCCTGCGACCAAACCTTGAATTTCCAAGTGCATCAGTCACATTCAAACTTATCCAGGGTACGGGTCCAGTGTATATCCACGGTCAGCATATAGTCAATGAGACCGATGCCGAAGAGGTGTACTACGAAGAGGAGGAAACTGGTGATTTGGATGATGAAGCAGCACCACAAACCAATGGAAAGAGCACAAAAAAGAAGTGGTAAAGTGACCGTACGCAAAACGTTCGCTTTGTCGGAGCGTTTTTAGGGTAGGGACTCCATTCTGCTTATTTATAAGGTCAAAACTATTAGAACACTACAAAGACAACTTGAAAGTTTTCCAATTATTTTTTTTTTGTAAAAAAAAAAAAAAAAAATATCAACCGTAACCTATGAAGTTTTCTTTTATTTCTTAAATACTTTTTGAACAAAAATTGGATGAACACGTTTTGTGGGTAAATACGGCTTCACATCCGCGCTACTGATATCTTCTGTCTAGGGACCCTGGAAGAAAGAAATGTGTATTCGCATTATGGACAAAGAACGTCAGATATAAATATACCTTATATGGATTACTCGTCTTCGGTCGCTTGGGTGTATGAGATCTAACTTTTGGCTCCAGTCTAGTTCTTTTAGCTCATGACGTCGTTTCTTTCGATCAAAGTAGGATATGACACAGCTGGCCGGTATCCAAAACACAGACGTTAACACCACTACTGCCACTAGAATGATAAGATAAATTCAAAAACACTTAAAAATACGAAGCTTTCTTATGGTAAGAAATTGATGGGTCTCATTGACAATGATTTCAGGAGATCTAAACTCGGGAAATTTACATCTGTTTTACTTAAAACTAAATGAGTTATAAAATTATTCCTTGGACAAAGAGAGTAGAAATCTAGAATGTGTAGTGCGTAAAGAAGGTACGTAGTTCAGTTTACCAAAGAGCAGATGTGATGTGAAAGGTATTTGTTAGCCAAAACCAAAACCAATTCTGGACGAGACATGCATAGTAGAGAACAGAGGAGTAGAAATCTTACCTACCGGAAGGTAAACAGCCCAAAAGAACCACGGAATTATAACCAATCTATACAAAGCTGTAGGTACTTACTGACAATGTTGTCCTTTAAGAACCTCAAAACACGATTGATATTTATCTCTTCGATGATGTCCCAGAATCGTTCGACGACATCCTGTATTGTCTTTTCGCACATGCCCTAAAAGACATTAGCGGTTATACTACATTATCCATAGAAAAATTTGCTATTTACGTACCTTATTACAAAATCCTTGAATGCACGGCGTTCCATCGGGAAGGACATCTGGTGGCTCTACAGGGAAGCATGTTTCATTTATACTCATGCGACAACACCTTTAAATAAAATCGTAAATCTAAAGGTCACAGGCTAAAATGTTTTCTCCAAACAAACCTTTTGCACGCGTCCTGAATGATATCACACATGCAACTCTGAAGGCCTTGTGTCTCGCAATAGGGTACACATTTACCATTTCGACACTGTCCACGCTCTTGACAAATTGTCCCATCAGCCATAGCCGGTGATTTGGGGCATTCTGCATGATTACCCGTACAACGTGCTTCCTGCTCACAAGTGGCATATTGTGCTTCGCGACATTTCATGCCCGACGGCATAAATTGACAGTTTTGGCAGCATGGCGAATTCTTATCACTATCACAAAAATGTAAAAAATGTTACCAAAATACAAAATTTACTACGATGAGACCTACCTGCAAACAGCACCCTGATTCCGTCGCAATTTGCAGTTCTTGTCACAACAAGCATCGTTATCTTCGGTGCCAAGTAGACCGGCATCACATTGCTCATCTCCTTCAACACGGAGGTTACCGCAGAATGACTCCTCGGGTTCAGAAAAACATCGACCAGATTTAGCTTGCAAAACTTTTCTAATCGAACGCAGCGAACAGGGCGAGAATTTCTACAAGAAATTCAGAATCAATGCAATCAAATGGAATGTTTGATGAGAAGTTTGGTATTACCTTGTTGTTGACATCGTATCCACTCACTGAGTAGGTATACATGAGGAAGCTACCGCCTTGCGAAGCACTTGGTGAACATTCGGGAATGTCCGGGTCATGTTCGGATCCCCAGTTGTGACCAAACTCGTGCGCAGTAACCAGATCTGCCTCACGAGTGATAACGCGCTGACCATAGTGATTACGTGAACTACTCAAGCCAGAGTTTAAATAAAGGGTGTAGCCGTTCTTAAAGTATTCTAAAAGTCGATGAAAATTGATTGAAAATTAACACAGTGCAATAAAAGCAAAAACAAAAAAAAAAAAAAAAAAAAACAAAAATAAAAGGAAACAAGAAATAAAATCATTTAAAAGGAAAATGGGATTAGTAAATAAAATTGAAATAAAACGATCCAAATTTTAGGGCAAATAAAGGATTGGCGTTGATGTGGTCAGTGCTCCGTGAATATATTTAAATAACACACTACCTCCAGTCGTGGTAAAGGTCCTAAGTGGTCCAAGAGTCAGTTTTTTCGCTTTTTTCAGCCTTCTAAAAAAAAACGACATAGCGAGTTTAGGCGGTAAAGAAAGCAAAACGCCGAAGTTGGTGATAAAAGATCTTAAGAACTTAAGACATTTCAATTCGGTATCAAATCAAGATTTTAAGTATTTCTCTCGTTGAACTAACCTTTCCTACTTTGAAACCGTCTTAGGATAGACTCCCGGTGAAATTAAAGTTTAACATAAATGGAGCCGTTTAAATAAAAAGCACTAAACTCAAATTGGAGAGGATAAACGCAAACTGTGCACATTAACTGAACAAAAATTGTAATAAAAAAAAGATTGTAGCATTTTATATCAATTTGTAGACCTGGAGTGCATATTCCTCCGACGGAATTCCTTCTCGGCGAACCAACATAAGCCAGGCCGAGAATTCCTCCTTCGAATTTCAAATCTGTAAACAGATGCGCTAAGCAAAAATCTTTATGGCTATACTCCCGTGAAAAGACCTTAAAATCATTAGCGAGAATAGATAGAACAGTTGATGAAATTTTAATGAGTGGCCGAGCAATAGATTTGGAACAAAAAAAACCTCTGTCTGGAGTGACTTACCTCGAGTAGATTTCTAACATCCCATTTCTCGCGTATCATATTGTAGTGAGCCTCACCGCCACGCAGTCTTGTAGGTTCCGAATGGACAACGATTTTCTTTATAACGAATCCCATTCCTTTGAAACCTTCCTGGTCCTGTAAGAACAATATGTGAATGTGTATAAGAAAAAAATATGAACATGACTAAACTTACTGAACGATCTTGCCACACAGTGTCGTTATAGATCTTATGTACCCGATCGATGAGACTGATCTGAAAATCAATAGAAATGCGTTTCAGTGCGATGTTGTCCAACGCGAAATCTTCACTTACCAAGTAGTTAATAGTGGTTTTAGTGTTGCCACCACCCATTTCTTGAAAAAATCTATAATCAGCTACCAGCAACAGTGGACATCGAGTTTTAGTTGGCGTATACTCGTACTGATCTGCTTGACGTTTCTGGCGTTTATGGTCGCTTTTTGTATCTTCGATACTGTCAGTTTCGTGGAAGAAATTCTCGACTGAATTGACACCACCTTCCCCCTCGTCATCCGGTTGTTCCAGTTCTTAAAAGCATAAAGACTGTGCAATAAACAACAACAAAAAGGTTAATTTAATTTTACCTAGGCCTTCCTTTATATAGCCGCACGTCATTGGTGCACCCATTTCGCCACTGCTTTTGTTCCAGTTGATTTTCACATCCGAGGCCTTGTAAACAATCATGGTTTTGTTGTCGCTTTTGGACAGATGTCTCCAAGAGGGCTGTACAATACATTTTAAATTATTTGCATATACATTGAACATCAAAGACAGTTCTTACCTCGACGTGGTATGTATCCTCTGGCAGGTGAATGACCATTGTCATGAGACCATCGTTGATATGGGCCCGTACATTCGATTCCATTTCGCCAAATACCCGACCCGAATAGAAGTGATCATGGTCTACGATTGTTTGCAAAATTACCAATTAGAAAGTTCACGGAGCAAATGCACTTACCCATATGAACAATGGTTTCATTGCCATCACCATCAATTGTAAATGCCTTGAATTTGCTGTGCAGAACTTCTTTGTGCGGATGCAGTATCAGGCGAAAGTCCTTTCCTAATGATTTAAATTCTACTTCTTTGATAACATTATACGGGTTTGCGCTGTGTTTAGCGCCTCTTTTAATAATTTTGTGAATAACGTCGTCTGCATGAAGGGTATCATATGTTTTAAGAGTACGATGAAGAGTTGCTGGAGAGGAAGGGTTTATAATTTTAAATTAGATACGTTTATGGAATATTGACAAACAACTTACATGCTTTCTGAATCAGAAAAATTAGTAAAACAAGGAAAATAATGCAATTTTGTAGAGGTTGCGAAAAGTTTGTTTTCATTTTATTGGGTTTCGAGAATTTATTGATTTCCCGAATGCAGGGTGAGTGCTTTCGCTTTGTTTACGTTTTTTGACGTCAAATTATTGCATTAGGGTGGTTGCGCAGTTATCTGTTCAGGCGCTTAGTTGTGATTAGAGGTAGGTAGCAAAATTACGGCAAAATGAGGAACTAAATGGAGAATGTAGAATAAGTCGATGGCCCCTGCAAGAACATACTTTGCACTTAGTATGATTCTTTCAGGAGGGGCATTTGAAGTTTTTTGAATAAAAGATTAGTGATCTCTTTAAAAATTAAGGCACGATATGGTGATTCTAAAGGTACACATAATTTAAAGCTAGAGTAAGGGCACTTAGGTTTTTCTTGCAAGGGGCCATCGGAGTCAGCCTACAGTTTTTTTTTTTTAAATCAGATATGGTTACAGGAACTGAAGGCAAAGGCAGAATAGAATTTGACAGGAGGAAGAATTAAGCCTAGAAAGACTTGCAATGCAATAAATGACAGGTAAAACTAAAAAATTTTTGTGTAAAATTAATCGTTAAAACATTGCAAGCAAAACACACTACACATTGCATTATTATTTATTTAATAAGATCTTTTTCCCCCTACAGGCTAACTCAAAGCTAAAACTTACTTACTTACTTAACGGGCTCCCGACCCGTGGAGAGTCTCTGCCTGAGACACTGCAGCCTTCCATCCTCTGCGATCCCGGGCACGCTGCTTCCAGTTATCCAGACCAAGCGCTCTGGCATCCGCGATGGCTTGGTCTTTGAAACGGAGGTTCGGTCTTCCTTGTCGTCTCGAACCTGGCGGCTGGGATTCGAAGATCCTCTTAGCTGGAGCATTATTGTCCATTCGCTCGATGTGGCCGAGCCAATGTAGTCGACGTATTTTGGCTTTTTGGACTACATCCACATCTTGGTACAGCTCATAGAGTTCGCGGTTGTATCTTCTCCTCCATTCGCCCTCCTCGCACACAGGACCAAAAATCCGCCGAAGAATTTTTCTTTCGAAGGAGCCCAGTATCAGCTCTCCCTTCCTGCTTATCGTCCAGCACTCGGCGCCATAAAGCAGAACTGGCAGGATAAGGGTTCTGTAAAGCATACATTTTGTCCTTCGAGTTAGGAGTTTTGAACCCAATTGTTTTGCCAAACCGAAGTAGCAGCGGTTTCCTAGGGTAATTCTTCGCCGGATCTCCACTAGGATGTCATTTGTGGAGTTCATGTTTACTCCGAGGTAGATAAACTCCTTAACTACCTCGAAATTGTTGCTATCAATAGTGACGTTCTGTCCTAGGCGGTGGACAGATACTTGTTTGTTTGTTGATAGCATGTACTTAGTCTTGTCCTCATTTACTACAAGACCAACGAATTTCGCCTGTTCTTCAATCGCCGTAAAAGCCTCTATCACGGCACGCTGGGAGCGACCGATGATGTCAATATCGTCTGCATACCCCAGTAGCTGGACGGATTTGTTGAAGATAGTGCCTTCCGTGTTGACACCTGCCCTGCGCACTATCTGCTCTAGCACGAGATTGAAGAAGTCACATGATAATGCGTCTCCTTGCCGAAATCCGGTGCATGTTTCGAATAGCTCGGAGGAACTACTTCCAAATTGCACGTTGCAGCGTGTGTTCTCCAGCGTCACGCTACATAGCTGGATCAGTTTTGCCGGGATCCCGAATTCGGCCATCGCCACATAAAGCTCCTGACGATGAATGCTATCATATGCGGCTTTGAAGTCGATGAATAGGTGGTGAGTCTCGACTTGAAATTCATTGGTCTTTTCCAGGATTTGCCTCAGTGTGAAAATTTGGTTTATAGTCGATCTGCCGGGCCGGAAGCCACACTGGTACGTGCCGATTAGTGTGTTGCAGAACGGTTTGAGACGTTCACACAGTACGTTGGATAGGATCTTGTATGCGACATTAAGCAGGGATATGCCTCGATAGTTCTTGCAAGACATAGGATCGCCTTTTTTGTAGATGGGGCATATGGAGCTGATAGTCCAGTCATCGGGCATACTTTCCTCCACCTATACTTGGTTGATGATTTGGTGCATGCGCCCTACCAAAACATCACCACCGTATTTGAAGAGCTCCGCTGGTAAACCATCAGAGCCGGCGGCCTTGTTGTTCTTTAGCTTTTTTATTGCTAAGCCAACTTCTTCTATACTGGGCGGTGGAACTGGATCTTCATTGACTGGACGTGGGTTCTCTTCTTGCCCTATCACTCTCTCTACATGATGCCCATTTAGCAGCTGCTGGAAGTGCTGCTTAAAAACATCTACTATTCCCTGCGCTTCGGTGACTAGGTTTCCATCACTGTTTCGAAGAGCCTGCGTTCCGGTCTTGAAGCCAGCAGCCAGTTGCTTGGCTTTCTTGTAGAACTTCCGGATGTTGCTTCGATCGCGGGACTCTTCGATCTCCTTGAGCTGGGAGACTGCGTAGGCCCTCTTCTTTCTACGCAGGATTTTCTTCTCCTCCCTCCTCCTGGCTCGATACTCTTCCCTCGCTGCCCTTGTTTTGCGCTGCAGCGCCTTTATATGTGCATCTTCTGTCACCTTTTTCCTGCGTACGCATTCATCATCATACCACGGGCTCTTTCTCTGGGGTGGCTGGTACCCTAAGGTGGTTTCGGCTACCTCTTTGATGATGTCGCGATACTGGGACCACTGGGTGTTGGCATTTGTGGTAGGTGAATGCACTGCGGAGAGTTTCTCACTCAGGCGCTCTTTGTAGACTCTGGCTACTCCAGGTGTGCTAAGGCGTCCAACGTTGAATTTCTTCTTCTGGGCGGAACGCAGCTTCTTCTCGTTGGATAGTCGAGCTCTGAACTTAGCCGCAACAAGAAAATGGTCAGAGTCGACGTTTGCCCCTCGGAATGTGTGCACGTTGAGGATGTTGGATGCGTGCCTCGCGTCGATTAGCACATGGTCGATTTGGTTGGCGGTTCGACCGTCTGGAGAGCGCCAGGTTGCTGTGTGGATCCTTAGCCTTGGAAACCTAGTGCTACTTATCACCGTATTACGAGCTGCCGCGAAGTCAGTTAGTCGGTAACCGTTGTCTGTGGTCGTATCGTGGATTCTGTGTTTACCAACTAACCCGCCAAAGATGTTTTCCTTTCTGATTTTAGCATTGAAGTCCCCGAGCACAACTTTGACATCGTACTCCGGACAGGCTCCGTAGGCTCCATCCAGGAGGTCATAAAACTCCTCCTTGATAGGGTCTTCAGCCTCGTCGGTAGGGGCGTGTGCACATATTAGGCTTATGTTTTGGAAAGTAGCTTTGATGTCCTAAGCCGATTTCCCACGACGAATCCGCATCCTAATACATGCAATCTTTTATGGCAGCTGTAATAAATATCGCAATTTTTCCTTTTCATCATACCTGATCCTATCCATCGTATCTCCTGGATCGCGGTAATATCTGCCTTGTACCGCGTGAGGACAGACTCAAGTTTTTGAGTAGCACCTGGGGTGTACAGCGTTCGCACGTTCCAGGTACATACTCTTAAATCGTTGTCCGTTGACGTTCCGGGTCTAGTTGCCGTTTGAGGGAAATTGTTATCCGAGGCTCCTCGTGTCTCTCTCAAAACTATTCTTTTTTTACATGGTCGGGAAGTTACCCCGACGGCACAACCCCCAACCTGGAGGGCCAGGCCCTTGACCCTAGGACAGCAGGCCGGTTACTCCGGTGCCAGTAACCCACTTTGGGATGTGAGCGCTGCCGTTGGCCCATTAAGGGTTCATCCGCCACCAACTCTTCTCCAACACCCTGGCTCGGTATTGGAAAATCCCTATAGACCTGGTATCCGAATATGTCAGAGCAGCTCTATAGGGATTACACTACATAGTTCGGCCTGACTGGAACTGTAGACGCCACCGTTGGCTCCATCTAGGGAACTCCTCCGCTGCCGTCTGGTACCAGAGGAGGTGTCTTAGTGAGAAAACAACACTCCTCCCCCCTCTCTCGTCTGCTGCCACCAACGACCTTCCAAAGGGGTTGGTTACCCAATCTCCAGTCGAGGTACTAGGCACCCACCAGTCACCACGTGGAGGTGAGAGTAGGAGTTGATAGTGAGAGGCTAGGTGAGAACGCTTGTGTTCTCATGACATCGCATCACTACCCTTCAACACCGGCTAAAACTAGAATCTTCAATACTTCAAATCCTCATTAGGCAGCACGAATAAAATATGGAATCAAATGGCCGTTGATAAAAAAAAATAAATAGTAGGGTACGTAGGGACCCTGGGCCTAGCTTCTCACAACCATTTGTTTTGTGCGAGTTTTCTTTTTTGGGACGAATGGAAGTTACCTACAGTTTTATGCTGAGTCCAAACGGCTAATTGAGAAGCTCTTTCATGACAGTTATACTCTCGGATGTTTGTCAGACGTTGGCGAGAGGTGGCGCAGTGGAAAAAACTGGAATCTGGGTTTTCTCAGGATTCGAACCTGGGACCCCTCGCTTAGTAGTCCAACACACTAACCACTAGCCACTAAGCCACTGGCCGTTGATACTCTTATCCAAACACAGAGTTAGGACATCACACAGGATAATGCATAATGGACATGGTGAAGGTCCATTGTTTATTTATTTAAAACTTGCAATTGCTAATGTTATACCACCAATTAAGAACAACAAAATGCTTAGTACCTTCTGTATTGCTTTTTAGCTTTTATTCATTTATTTTTAAAAGTTCAACAAAATGTTCTATATACACTTACATAAGAATACCTAGTTAAAACAATTAAGTATAGATTATACAATGAAAAATACATAACGGATACAGATAGTATATGACAAAATCAGTTTTTTTGACAAATCGCTTATAAAACTAATTAACAACAAATATTAAAGTTACTATTCTACAAGAAATTTAGTTTAATTCACTAAACCTATTGGTATTATATTTTGGGTTTAAATATTTTTTTCTTAAAGAACTTCCCTTTCATTCTTAATCTCAATATATTCCTAGCCCTTTATCATATTATGAAATTCTATTGTTGGAATATAAAAAAATAAGCATAAATATACCTCCGAATTTTGCCGAGTATTTTGTTCGTAATTAGAAAAAAAAATCAGTTTTTGGATATTGCAGACTCAAAAGGTTAGAAATATGAAAGAGACCATTAGGTGAGCTTTGTTAGCAAATCTGTATAGGTATTGGCAGGCGAAATGTTACAAACAGACCTCTTAACTTCACAACAATTTATGCTGTTGGTGTGTTTGTGTTCATGTAGTTTTAAGTTTCAATCACTGATTTCTTAACAAAGTACACCTCACATTTGAATTTCTTGTTCTAAGTAACTGTTTCATCATACATAATATATTTTCTATTAATAAATACTGTTTTGAAGATAATAAGACAATAGAACAAATTCTGGACAAGAGGGATTTTGGTCGTTTTGACGGATAAGTAAATGCTTCGTAAGAAATCGTTTTAAAGTGAGTGAATTATAGTTAAGATTTGTCTTTCACGTTTAGTTTATTTTAAAATTTATTTGTATAATTCATGTCTAATAATATTGGTAGTACATATTGTTGAATGACAAATAATTATTGTGTGTGGGTTAATCCTACTTGTTGTTTAATGTTATAATATCTTGTCCATTATGTTATGTATATATATATAACATTTTTAAGGTCTTAGTCAATTTTAATTTATCTCGATTATCCTATACAATCAAAAATAATACATTTTCTTTTTAAATAATTTTCTATTTTATTAAGATGTACCTACGTCCATCCAATTTATTGAGCATTGATGTTTTATTTTTGTATTTATTTGATGACATGTGCAGCAAAATTTATGTGCTCATTCATAGCAGGTAGTAGAAGAAATCTCTTAGCTTAAAATGATTATGATTTGTTTTTGTGATTTGGAATTGACGTTTAAAAAAGGAATTTGCCACATTTTGGGACATGTAACTACATATTACCAATTTGCCAAAGTTAATATTCGGAATGCTTTGATTAAATGCAGTAGACTTTTTGTTTTGCATCGAAAAGGCAGTCTCACACGACACCGAGTTTGAGTTCTGACAGAAAAAGAGGAACGGTTTTCCTCTGAACCAGTGAAGCAATCGCTGCACTTTTTGTAAATTTATTGGACACAGCTCTCATTATAGCAAGATACACAACATCATGATTTAATTTAATTCGCCCCAAAATAAAAAAATACGTGTATGGTTTATATACTATTTAACCAAACTACATATTTGGGTCACTATTTGTTTTGTGCATATTATGGTCCCATAATGTTCACTGTTTTTGTTCAAGTTATGTTTGTACTAGCTGTCAAACAGACGCAGATAAAAGTTCGATTCCTTATGACTCTGGCTCGTATCATATACAGTGCAAGATATTACTAACAGCGATGCAAAAGCAAGGGAGCACGTTCCCTGCCACAAATCTGTGAGTTTGCTGAAAAATTTAATAAAATATCAAAGTTCAATTTAATATGTAACAACTACTGTCTTATGTTTGCTTCGGTCAAATAAAATTAACATTAGCTAACGAAGGATGTGTAAACGCAGTTACAAATTGGCATTGAAAATTCAATCATAAACAACTTGCCACAAGAAATCTCTTGAATTTCTGGCGTTTTTGGTTCCATTCTTATGGAGGGAAGTGTTTTATAACTAGCATCCGTCTTAATTTGAACAAATTTGTAAACTACCATGGCCACACAAATGCATGAGTTAGTATTAGTCTGGTGGTGAAATACTGAATAGTCGACTAGCGGTAAGGCTCAGCTGCATCTAATAGAAAAATGTTTGACAATTTGGTCGGCCATCCTTGTAGCAAACTTCATTAAAAAAATACACCAACAAATAATGCGCTAAAGTTAAGGTGGATTTAAACCAACTGCTTTTAATTATTGTGCATTTTACCCATCATTAGTTTTTAGCCACACAATGCAAGTCAAGTTACTGACAATAACAGACGAATAAGAATTCCCGCCAAATACGGGAAATAAGCAACGGAATATGTGTGTGATGCGAAATCGACTTTATTCCGAAAACGTATACCGCATGCATGGATGAGGCGGTTTCGTTACTGATAGTAGATATAAAGATGTGTCAAATATATTGAAATATTTTTCTAAATCCCAAAACCTGAAAAGTTTAGGTAGATGTCTGTTTTTAAATACAATCTGAATCCTCAATCTGTGGCTGCATAGTAAATTGTTGACTTTCGACGAAAACCCAAGTTGAAAAACGACGTCTCGGACTTCTTGCGTTCGCGTTCATTATCATTGCCAAAATATGAGAAAAGCCGTCCACTGCCGCTACCCACGGTTGGGGTCCGGCTACTGGAGCTATAAGCATTAACATTATGATGTCCCGAAGCAATTGAATAATTAGAGTGATGCGGTTGCTGCTGGTAGACCTGGTGTTGGTAGTGGTGATTGTGATGCTGCTGCTGTTGATAGTGGAGTTGTTGATTGTTGCTAACAAAACCGGTTGGTGACAAATCGGTCATCTCACACGGCCAGAGGGTGATCGCAGATGGGACCGTATGTATCCCGTCCGATAGTCGATGATGGTTGGATGCTGCCCGGTTAGTGAACCGTTGCGAGGACCTCGACCCCATCTACATTGTGCATATGAATATTATATGTCGGTTATAGAATAAACAAACGAAAGTAGAAACATTCAGTTAGTCAGGTTGCTTCAATTGGCTCTAAGAGCTGTTGATCTATTTCAATTAAGCTATTTCAATAAAAACAAAATTTGTTTTTCATTACAAAATAAATAAATTCATATGATTGTATAATCTTCTAAAATTAGTATATTTTCAAATGTATATTATGTATAATTATCTCTTCAAAATGGAAATGTATTATGAAAATTTAACTTTACACGATTTTTATGTTTATTCCTAAATGTTTGCTAGCATTTCTGTTTTTTTTTTATTATTATTTGTATTTCAATGTCTGCTACTAATTTTATTGAATATTGTTTTTGAAAAAGTTTTTTACGTGTTTTGAACTTATTTAAAGCGCCTCAACTAAATGACAAAACGAAATATCTTTGTTACGAAGCATTGTTTTAGATCTAAGTGTGCTAGATTGCTTTGGTAAAAGTATAAAGGCATAGTGATAGAAGCCGGCTGGTGTATAAAGCAGAGAAAAGCATGCAATAGGCGGTGCAGTTTTGGATAGTCTTACGTACGCCAACATATTTACAACATTTAATATCACAACATCAAAACATCGATTGCATCTTCTTGGGTAATTCATGTGTACTTTTTCAACTCCGATTTTAAACACACAGGTACATACAATTGATATACATATTACACGTGGAAAGCATTAAACTATCTTTTATTTTATTAGCTTATAGATAAGAAAACTATTACGCTCACCAACTAACATTTATATATTTTGCGATGTGGAATTCATAGTGCGAATTGTTAACCCAGTCCGGTGAAAGAATCAACTTATTCTTGTTTGTAAGTAGTGCAGTGTTAATAACTAATCTGTGCAATGTATTGGTATCTGAAAATGTGCGAAATCAAATTGAAGATTCGAACAAAATAAGTTGATACCTAAGCTATTTGAGACAGACCTAGAATCTATTTACCAAAATTGCTCATCTGTTTCACGTTGCTTGAACTTGTTGAAAATAGCTACAACTAAATTGAATCCAGTGTTTGATTGAACTTCATAATAGGGGTATTTATCACAATAACAAATCTGAGTGAAATTACACGCTAATCAAAATCGAACAAGTCGGACACCATGGCGTATACGTACTATTTTGATAAATTTTAGTTTGGGTTGATTAAGAGCTCATGCAGTCACATTACTTGCAAAATATTAGGGAGGAACATAGGCCGGAATCCCACAACCGAATCAAAAAGGCCCAGATCGTTGTTCATTTAATTTGGCTCGGTCAGAAACATTGATAACGACAACTCTTCAAAAGTCGGCCAAAGAATTGCCAATCGCTGCTTCTTTTACAAAGAGTGTAATTAAGGTAGTAAGGATTTTTCGTGCCCGGACACAAACTCTCATTCTTCAGTCCTTCACGTAGGTGCCTGCCTGAATATGGATAGTCAGGCACATCTCAATCGTGTCTGTCGTGATCTATTTAGTTTCAGATGGGAGGAAAGCTGGACAAAATAAATACAAGGAAGTAACGTCAATCAACAAAATAAGCAAAAAAAAACAGCCGCAATATAAGGAGAGAGTGAAAAGGAGAAGGCCTCAAAATGAGTCCCCTTGCACCGATACATCTGCGAAGGGGAAGTTTTTCCGCCACATTGAAAAAACCAACCAATGTCTTGTTCATTAACACATTATAGATTCTTAGACCCTATATTGTACATGCGATTTTCAGTTGAATATCTATATAATAAGCGCAAAAATGTCGTTGTTATATCTGAAAAAATGATGCCGGTCAAATTAAGGATCGCTTTAGTATGGCCAACAATGGATCCTGTGGAGATATCAACAACTGCTGTACAACAGCTTCGATTAGTGAATGCATTAATTCTTCAACCTTCTTCAACAATGAATGGTGGTAGGTGATACAATATGCATCTATTCCCATAAAGGGGGCTTACGCTATTTAGTACATGAATATAGCGGCACTATACAAAAAGTTACACGTATAATTGTTTTATTGAATTGGATACCTTTCTTCATTTAATTTAATTTTTAGTCTTCACACTAAATATTTTGTAGGTCACAATGGGTAATTTTAAATGTTGCTTTTTGAGTTCGTTACTTCTGGACACGAAATAAGTTTATTAGTATTAGAAATTTGAAACACGACCCGCTGCGGTAACTATGCCTTATTATGTCTTGGTGTTCGTGCTTTTGTAAAGCTTTCGTTGCTCCTTTCTTAAATATGGTACCTTTTGTCAGTATAGTAAAAAACATAAAAAAATAAATAGTTGGCGCAACAGGTCCGTAGGGTTATATGCCGAGTCCAAACTGCTAATTGAGAAGCTCTTTCATGACAGTTATACTCTCGAATGTTTGTCAGACGTTCGCGAGAGGTGGCGCAGTGGAAAAAACCTTAAGTTGGAATTTGGGTTTTCTCGGGATTCGAACCTGGGACCCCTCGCTTAGTAGTCCAATACACTAACCACTAAGCCACAAAGGCAAAAAGATGTAGTTTCAAATTAAAGATGTTCAAAAAAATGCATTACCCTAGGGCTTATCGTTGATTTTGTTCTTTTATTTAGGCAGTTGTGTAAATAAATAAGCAATTTTGGCAATTTTGGACTTGATCGCCTCTACTTCATCTTTAAACTTCGATTAGGTATTTTAGTTTTTACGAGGTAATTCAAATTTGTCACTTCATTTGCATATTTATTAGCTATTATATCTATTGTTAAACTTTGCATATCCAACAACGAAAACGAATACCTTAATCCGTTTTGATAAGATTCGCACTCCTGCTTGTCGTTGGTATATAAAAATTCCTTAAAATTCCTCTTTATCCCTGCCTACCGTACCTATTCCTAAATCTGTACATAATTCTTTCATTTGTTGTAAAGCAGTTTGTTTTAAACGAAAACTATTCCTACATAATATATACAGAAAAAAGTTGAATGCTTTCCTTATAATAATTTACATTAGATAAAATGTTATAGAATTCAAAAATTGAAAGGAAACAAAAAATAATGGTTAGGAATTACAGTACATAAGTATTTATAATAATAAAATTAAATCAAATATACTTACCCCAGGGTAAAATTTTGTGCTTTCAATTTTGTTTCCGATATTTTTGTTTAATTTATTATTATTTTTTTTAATAAACATTGCAAAAATATGTGTAAATCAAAAAACGTGTCCTTTACGCCTACCTCGACCTCGACGTCGGCGATGCTACCACTATATCACGTCTACAAAATGCCGGGCGGCTGGTGATTAATTTTTTTCATTTCCAATCAATTTGTTTATATATTTGTAAATATGTTTAAGGCAAAATTCATGTAACAACATGATGTGTTGATTTTGTTTTGTTTTTTGTTTTATTTACAATTGTAATTTTGATATAAATTTTAGGGTATGCAGGATACAATAAAGCCAATCAGAGTGTGATGATTAAATGTAGGTACATGGATTTTGTTTGAAAATATAGAAAGAGAAAAATAGTTGTTGTTTTTTTTTTTTGTTGTTTAAATAGAATAAGAAAAAAGTAAAGAAATTCACAGCGTGGTCAAAAGTTGTAGCTTTATATTTATTATTGTTTTTTTTCTTATTAAAAGCGCAAAGAATAGAATAACGCAATTAAACAAAGAAGAAGTAGACAACTTAATAGACGTGAAATAAAGTTCTTTTACGCACAGAGTGTCATTTGAAGTTATAAAAGATTTTGGTTAGAGAGGTAGAATTCTTGGTAAATTCATGTATACCAACATAAAGAGAAATAAATTAGAAAGTTTAAGCGATAATGAGAAATCAAAATCAAAGACGAATTCACCATAAATCGATGTGAGAAGAGTATGTCAGTTCCGAATTTAGCGGGATAGTAGTTTTTCACTTACCTTTTATTGATTTTTACGAAAAAGATCTTTTCTTGGAGCAAATATGGTTAAAAAAATCAATTCAAATATACATATATCCTTTTGTGTTTACAAATATTGGTAGTTTTTACGTTTACGTACATGTAAATATTGGACTATGAAAAGTATTTTTTTGAATTGCTTTTGTGGCGATTTATTAAAAATGGTAAGAATTATATGCAAGTTGTGGAAGTTTGGCAGATCTTACGATTTCGATGAGTCAAATTTTTAACATATTACTTCGTTTAAAGAAAATCGAGCACCATAATGAACAACAGTCGTTCTATGAAAGAATGTCGATGTCTAAATAGTTTTCACCAGAGAATTCAATTCACAGTCAAGATGGGTAAAAGCAGGTCAAAAGCGTGCATGATCTTCTGGAATGATCAGTTTAGATCGTTGGGCTTTGTTCAGGGTACTCGTGAGCTTATTGCAAATAATAGTTTCGCCTCGAATCGCTAGCTACTTGTTATCTGTAAGCTTTAACTAAATCAATTAAATTCTTTATAGGAGATTCTTATCATTTATGTCTTTTATTTTAAAGTATAGGATCAGTCGAAGGTGTAGCTTAATCGAAAATGTGAGTGTTGGGTGCGATACTCAGTTAAGTTTGTATTGAAGTTCGTACAGGAGACTGATTTAATGACAATCAAAGTGATTATTTGCACATTGTGCATATGAGAGTATATATGGTTAATACCGAACATTAGTAAATTTATGATAAATATGCATTTGTAAACTGTAAAAATAATTTCGTTTAATATTTGCTGAGCTTTTTATTTATTGTACGAATATATTGGCTCCATTTATAAAGGGATATTACTTTATCTTGAATTTGTGAAATTTAGAAATTCGTTCGTTTTATATTTAGAAGTCTTTTCATTCATTTGTCAAATTCAATATTACAAATTTCTTTTTTTAATATTCAAAAATGCATTTAATATTCCTATGCAAATACATTTGGCTTTTCGTTTCGTACTCTTAATTTTTAAACAGGTGTATTGTGCAAACTTCTATAATAAGAAGTTATATATCGAAATATTGCGAAGAACTTTGGTTGAGTGGTAAGATGATGGATTTCAAGTGGGATGAAAGTCTCAAAAATTAAACAAACTACTGTGCCTATTTATTCCATTAAATCCATATACAGGGATATCGCGAATAAATTCCGATGGAAATGTTTCAAATGTCAGCAATGTGAATCAGATTGCTGAATAGGAAACATTCCCAGGGAAATTTTATTCCCGAGGGGTGATATTCAAACGAAAACTTTCTGAGCTAGTCTTGTTCCAGATAAGTTTTTGACTAGTTAAAACGCAGAGTTCTTGTAAACGAAAAGACTAGAAATGACTGATTGCATTCGTTATCTGTTTTTCCGATCTAACATTCTTCACCAACTCTTCATATCTTTTTACCATTTTTAACAGCCCAAAGCAATTCAAATCTGCTTCGAATGTCACATAAAAACCACTGTGTATCTATTTACATTTAGAAGGACATTGTAAAGGGAACTTTTCTATGTGATATATTGAGTATCCTTATCAACAAATTATGCAAATAAAAACCCTTTCCAACTCATTTCGAGCTCTAAAGCATACGGTGTTATGAAATGTAAGCATTGCAAGGAACATTTTATTTATTTTTAATTTAATATTTGAATAGAGAAAACAAATTATATTTTATCTGACAGGAAGTGAACAGCTAACTACTCTCAAGCTTTGTAAATAATTTTCGATTATGCTAAAGATGTTAATTAAAAATAAGGAAAAAACCCGAAATAAAGAAAATAAAAAAAAGAAAATTTCAAAATTAATGAAAAATATGTTGACAATTAATACCAGGGGAATAGTCGGTATATCTGCGTATCCGGACAATTGTTATATATAAAAGAAGAAAACACATAGTCAAGAATATATAACTTCATTATATAAATAGATATGATATAGTAAATAAATTTTTTGATTTAAATAAACGTTACAAATTCAGTAATGTGTAACAACAATGACACTCTCTTCAGGGACAAAAAAAAACATTTCGAAAAACGATTTTTTTTTAATAAAAACACAACAACATAAATTATTGACATAAGCAAAATATATTAGAAGTACACAAGAAATTGAAAAAAAAGAAAATTTACTCAAATAAAAAAAGTGTATTTTGTCACACAACAAATTAAACGGAAACACATAAAAAACTAAAAATAACCTAGTTCGTCTATTGTTTAATATAATTATAATTTTAAATTGATTTTTTTTTTTAATTTTTATAAAATAATTCTTAGAAAAAAAAAACAATAAATGATAAACAGATAAAAGAGCCCTGTCTCGAAAATGAACTCACCTCGCGTTGTGACCCAACAAGATGATATTTCTGTAAATATAATGAAATATCGATTCCGTTTTTATAAAATAGTTTACAAAAAAAAAAAATAGCCAAAGTAAACCACTATGAGAGAATATGATTTCCTACCAAAAATAAAATAAAACAACGAAAACGGTTTACATACGCACAATTACATATTTGTGGGACAAACATATTTAAGAATAATGAAGATGATAAGTGATATCAAGGAACGAAACAAATTCATGCCAATTTTAGGGACGAAATGAAATGCCAATTTTATAACAAATAACTTAATTAGAACTTTTTCTTTTTTAGTAGTTTTATTTTTATGTTATGTGTTTATTTTATTTATCTGAGAAACGGAACCGAATGTTGTGGGCCTTCTTGAAGAAACTGTAGGCAAGTACCAGTGAATGTGAAGGAAGCATGATTTTCAGGTTTTTACCAGGTGAATAAATAACAATGATCAATTTTAAAAAATTCCTGTTTTGCTGAATCTATAAACAGTCTGCAACTTTTTTCGTATTTAATTATAATTTTATATGTGTGCCAAAGCAGGGAACTTAAATTTGCTCCTAATTAATAGCATATGATCTTTCCCTTAAGAATGAAACGTCTTTAGTGTAGCCACGCCTCTGCCAGAAATGGTAAGAACGTGACAAAGTTTTCATTAAACACGTGACAATGATGGATAAAAAAATGAAGATACAGGATGTTTAATCGCTACGGGCTCGTCAAACGAAGGCCAAATGGATTTTTTGTCTCGTAAAGTTCTAACCAACAGTGCTGAATTTGAACCCACTCATCAGCTGACAGCTGGCACACCTGCTGAACCGGATCTGAATTAATCGCTCTGTCAAAATATGGAAAAGGTACAACTAAAACCAACTGTGAAACCGTGGAACGGCGTTGCCGCTGAATAATTTCCAATAGGCCCGAGCCAAAAAAAAGGAGGCGTCCACATAAAATACTAGAACAAAAAAAAAATAAAAAAACGAGAAGCAAAAAACTGTTATTTATAATAACAAAGGGAGCGACCAAAGCAGCAATTGGCAAGAAAATTGTTGATCAATGCCGTGCTTAAACTCATGCCGGCACATTCGAAAAAAGGGTCCAACTAGAATTTTCTATTCTTGATATTTTAGTCACTGTCACTCATAACCTCCAAAGCGTCTGATGTACAGAGTTAAGAGCCACGTGCTTTTGAGTTGTTTTAGAATTCGATGCGAATGCGTTCTTTGTATATGGCCTACATAATAGTTGACCCTTAATTCTTTGCCAAACAAACCAATAAGAAATTCGTAGTCTGGAAATTAACATCATCCTAATCGTTAATTATGTGACAGAGATATCTTACAATGGCTTTGTAGGGTCGTAACATGGAAGCGAAGTCATGGAGGCCATTTGAACGATGTTAGCTTTTGAAATATATTTATTGTCAATTATTTTAAATACAGGTTAATTTCTGAAATTTTAAAAAGCGAGCGGCATTATTAAAAAAAACGACCCATTATGTGCTTTTTAAATGTTTTTTTCTGTTAATAGTAAAAATCAGTTGCTTTCATATGTAGTTGAATAAATTGCTGGGAAACCACAACTTTGATGCGAATAACGTGTTTTTTTTTTGCGATTGAAATAAAAAACTATAGGTAAAATAGGTACACACTGAACTATGAAACTCTGGCTACGTTAAATGTAGGTTAAAAATCACAATACTGTAAGAACTGTGACATTTTCAAAAGAATAATTATGGAACAGAAAATTAACAAACAAAAATATATTAAAAAAAATAAAAAATATACGAAGTAAGTAGTCCGTGGTAAATATTTCCATAAAATCAAAACATGAAGTCTACTTAAAGGTCTGCCTACAGAAGTTCATGCCATTCATATAGAGAGGATCAAACGAAGGAGGAGATTTTGAAAAGCATGGTGAATATTCATGAGTTCCTTAATGTGCTGCATGTATATACCTAACATTACTCAATCAGCTAGTAATGTTTAACAAGTGTGGGGAGCGTAAAATTACCCCTTTACATTGTCCATTTGCATATACCTGATATTTGAATTTGAATTTTCCAAAAACAAACGTTCATAGGCAGTAGTATATTGTGACTGTGTTATTTCTTTCATTAAATTTGTTATCTACATCAAAAATTAAATTCATGAAATCAACAAACAAAAAAGACAACGAAATTAATTGAATCAAGCCAAAATGTATTTTACAAAACGTCTCGTAAAGTTTTTGCATTCAAAATCAAGATAAAGAACTAAAAAACTCAACACAAAAGGGGTAAATACACCAATTTAGATATTCTTATGTATTTATTTTTATTTAAATAAATAACAATTAAATTCCAATTGAAAGATAAATAAACATTTAACAATTAAACAAAATGTAGGATAATTAAAACAACAACCAAAGAAATATCCATCAAAGTATTATATTAGTCAGTCAAAATGCTTAGAGATGTATTGTGGTTGATAGCATTGACTTTCTGGCATATTGAACACCGAAAAAAATTTCCAACACAAACATTTATTATATATATGTTTATAAGTTTATTGATATATCTACTATAGGGTGATCAAAAAGCCGTTAAAAAAATTGTGTGAAAAATATTCGTTCAATTCAATAAATTGAGAATAGAATATTCCATATAGTATTACATTTCTTATACTAAACATCGATTAATATAACAGCTTTAAAGAAGAAGCCAAGGTTTATAGTTATTCAGACCTACTGAGTTGGAAGTAGAGTTGAAATTAAACGTCAAGAAAAAATTTCCATTTTTATGTAACTTCCTGTATAACCTACGTAGTTTTGCTTGCATTATATTTTGTACAGCGCTGTTTGCATTGCATTAAAACAAAATGATAAGTAACTTAAAATCTTATAACCCTGAGATACGAGTACGTTTCCTTTCACTGTCTAACTATTTTTTCGCTGACTGGTATGTAAATTGGTTTGTTTTAATTTTGTTCTTTATATTAATTCCTACCGAATGAGCGTAATGAATTTCAGCTATTTCACAACAACATTGGTAACGTAGGATAGCACGACCACTTTTTCTGAAAATTTTTATATAAAAAAACAAAAATATTTATGATTTATATAAATAAATTATTTCATTATTTAACATTGATTATAGGTTTTGCTTTTTTTTATTTTTTTTTTGCTATTAGATTACACAGAAAATGAACACAAAAGGGACAGACAAAACAATATAACTCAAAAAACACATTTTTAGTTCATAATAAATTAACATAAAAACGAGAATTTAGCAGATTTAACGTTATTTTGAAATTTTAAACTAAACAGAAAACTAAGTTGTAAGTAAAAAATAAAACACAAAACTACTCAAGAATGTTAAGGTAGAATTTCTATAGAGGAAAAAAAACTGTTAGTTACTTTTAATAAGGATAAGATGTATATATAAATAATATGTAAACAGATGTACTCACGGTTTGGATAAAAATAATAACAAACATTTCTACCTAGAAACCTTACCTTAGAAGTCGTGTTATGTAGTCGGGCCAGTTTTCAGGAAACATGACTAAAAAGAAACCAACTGCGATCAAAATCACTCCTGCTAATTTCATTCCAGCGAATGTAGCGCCATATAGAACTACGTCAAGAGCTGCAAACAACAAACAAATTTAAAGCAAAAAAGTATTTATTTTCAATAGATCCTTTTTTAAGCCAATAAAAAGTTTTACTTTAAATTAGGTAAAATAATAAGAAGAGGATAAATTTCGTTTTATTTTCCATTAAAAATAAAAAATGCCATTCGAAAATGTGTCTGTGATTGTGATGTAGACCCGTAGATAGAGAGGGTGAATTGTATAGTAATAAACTGTTGTAGAGTCGCACTTTTAATAGGCAATCAGCTACTAAAATAAAACCTCATCAAATGTCATAATCTTGTACTATTTATTTATTGATGGTTACAAATTGACACCCGTTATAAAAAACCATCCCTGAGAAATGTCTTTGAATGAAATTTGGCAGAACTTTCACAGTGCGTCTGATCGTTAAGTGTCCCTTTTAAGACAGCTACACGGCCTATCCTAACCCTCACAATGTGAAAGAGATTTCATCCTCTTTATGGCCAAACTTTTGCATACAGTTACGGAGTTTGGAAAAATTTGCCAAAAATCTTGAAATGCAACGGACTTTAAATGCGCCCGAATTTTCCTCAAATTTTCTTGCAATAAACAAATACTAGTCTAGCGGTACCTGCGTGCGGAGAAAATTTGTACTTACCCCCAGATACTGGAACCGCTGTTATCAGACCCAATGTAACAAACATATTATAGGTTACTGCTGCGCTAAATTGCGTTAATATGTGGAAAACTGTAAGTAAAATAAAAAAACTTAACTGTATTAGCGTTCTTATGGATTCTTCCATGCATTACCCAATAAAAGAATACTAGCAATAAGCAATATGACCCACGGCATTCGATCGGAGGGCATGCTTTCGGTCCCCGTCAAATAAAGCGCAACACAAACAGGCCAAAGCAGCGCCGCATTAAGAAATCCCAACGTCGTGAAAGCAAAGGCTATTTGGCCAACAGGTGGGTCGCCCATAACCTTTCTAAACATAACCTACAATGGAACCAATTTCAATTAAATTCACATTTCCTTTAAGGAAAACACCGCAGCCATGCAAACTATCAATGTGTCCATACCCTGAACACAGCATATCCAGCTGCTGCCAATGTAGCCAGGACAACGCCACTCAATGTGGGGCTCTCCGTGATGCCATCCATGTAAGCGAGCAACGCAATTCCGGTGTCACACAGTATAACAGCCACAATCTAATAAAAGATTAAAATCCTTTCAAATCGATACACCCGCACGGTATGCGACTACGACTACCACTTACCCTCACTCCAACGAATTGTTCGTGCAGGATCACCCACGAGAGAAGGTACACACATGCGACATTGGTGGCAAACAATGCCATGGCATCCGTGGCAAACAGCACTCGTAAGGACAATGTGTAGAGGTACGTCGTCACTATCCATAGTATGCAAAACGACAAACATCGGTTAAGAAAGCGGCCTAAGGACAGATGGTACAACAAAAGTAATTTTAAACTTCGAGTATACACAATACACAAGTGAATTGTTGCCTTACCAACTGTGAAACCTCGGTCCCGAAACCCTCGCAGTACATCCCCCAGTATCTCGCCAGGCTTATCACACTTCCGGACCGCAACCCTTCCTAGCACGTAGATGGGGAAAAACAAAAAAGCGAAATTCGTAAAAAACCACGAAGCAAAAAATGGCGCATTGAACATTGTCGACGCCAATGTGGAACGCGGCACATGGAATATCTTTGTGGCATCTTCAACTTCGGTCACTCCGGATCCGAATCCAAGGCCCTCGTCATGGTCATCCACATCCCCGTCGTTCATGATGTCCATGTCCATGTCGTCGGGGTTAATCGTTGTGTATGTGCTGCGACTGAGATATAGAAACTTGATGCAGTGTGTTGCCCCTACCCAGGAAGCTGTGACCAAAATGGTCACACACACTCCAAAGTACATCTAAAATAAGCAAAGAAATGTGGTGAGTGCCTGTGTGACATGGAGTGGTGTCCTTGAGTGTGCTTGATCTACAGACAGTCACTTGTACCTTTTGTGCCAGTTCGGAGCAGCATGATTCCTTACAGGCTCTCAGCCGCTTGAAATGAACAGTAGTCGGGTCGGGCAGGTCAGTACCGGGTGCCTCTGCATCGATGCCTCCACTGCTGCCGTATCCCCTGCAGTGCTCCCGTATTTCATGAGAGATTTGCTGATGTTGTATTGTTATCGTTTCGTTTGGGTCCTGTTGGCTTGATGACACTGAATCTTGGTGGGCAATTTGTGGATTGCTGGTGTTGAGAATATTGGTGAAGCCGCCATAAGGGCCGTTGGGTGAGTCACCTGTGACAACTACGGATGGCGCTCTAACCCGTTTGGGGTTAAAAATCGCGGGAATTTCCCCGTCTCTCGTCATCGCTATCGTTCGATGTAGCACATTTTTTTCCTCAATAAAAACCTTGTTCGTGTTGCACTCTTTGTGATCCTAAAGGCAACTGAAAAACGAAATAAAGAAAAATCCATGAATAGCACGTCAATTGCTTTATACTTTCAATGGGGTAGACAATTGCCGTGTGCAAGGTGTCATTATATATACGATCCCGTTTGATTCTCTTTTGATAAATAATTCATAACTTTGACTCAAAGCAAAAACACTTGTGGATTGAGCGCATAGTAAGTGGGTTCTTAATCTTAAATGCGTTTTGAAAGGTGACGACGATGGCAACGGCGTTTGAATATCGAAACAACAATCGTTTTGTTGTCAAGAAAATGTCAAGATTTTCTTTTACTCTATCATACTTGTATTTAAATGAATGACAGAGTTACGGGCAATGTATCTTTTTCCTCATTTTATTCGAGTTTTAAGTTCCGGTGTAGGTACATTTGTGTACAGAGGCACAGGGTGTTTCAGTTTTCAATAAACAGATCTTTTATTGAGACTAAACAAATCTTCCTTTGTTCATGTTTCTACCGAACCGTGTTGAAAATGTATGAGTTTCACTCATATCTGCATGCTTAAATAAAATCCTAACAAAAGGGAAAAGTCATCTTTTATGTATAAATCTATTATTTATCAGGTATGAAGGAGCACCAAGTTTACAAGCAAAGTAAAACAATTTTAAACAAAAACACATATTTTAAAGTTGAGTTATTGAGAGCAAAACAATTGAAAACAAACTCTTTGTTTTGAAGTATACAGCAATTTCAAGCGGTCACACTAATTTGATTCATCATTAAACTCCTTACGTAATGGCAGTCAATTCTCATTCTCCTTGAGAGACAAATCCTTTTTTCCGTTGACAGGAAATTAACCACTCCCGTCACTTTAAAATTTCAAGCTACTGCACTGAATCAGCCTCTGCCTGTCAAAAGTGATCCCAGATTGAGGGGAAAAGCGTCAATTTTGGCGGACAGGCTTAAGAAAAATGGGAAAAATCGAAAAAGTAAAGCATGTCCGATAGGAGAAACCCATAAACAGAGCCATTTTAAGGTGTATCGGTATTTGACGAAATATTCGCCGAATGAATGATGCTGAAGAAAACTCAAGAAGTCCAGATCTCATATGGAAAACTCGGGGGCTTGTCCAAAAAAATATTTAAGAATGCCTACATTCTATAGATGCCAAAAAAGGTTTGAAAATTATTTTAAAAAGGTACATCATGTTCCGATGCACAATTTTATAAAAAAATCGTTAAAATTGTTTTCGGGAAAGTTAAAGAAACCTTGCAATTTTAAATTGGACTCTGCAGATGTTTATAAATTAGCAGTAACATTGAATTATTTACAATTTCCCTATATTCGCTGATTTAAAGGGACCGTCAATATGATTTTAGAATCATATTTAAGTTAAAGCTGCTGTGGTTTTGACAGCCATATTGAGCGATGAAACTACACAAATTAAGAGCTGACTTGCAATGAGCTCTCTGAGTACCTAAATCACGAAAAGCAAAAAATTAATATTTTTAATTCAAAAACGTGCAGGATGACAAATTTTGTGGAAGAGTTCGGAATTAAATTTTTACCTTAAAGCTTAAGCCTCATCACACGAACTACTAATAGAAATGTTTCCCATCATGCCATCCCATTTCTTCATCACTCTTATGAAAACCAGTTTTTTTTTTTAAATGTTCCTTTTCATCAGGTAGCTATAGCGAACAAAGAAAAAAGCAAACGCTTTAACCTGTTGAATGATTTCATAAATCATAAAAAATGTTGTATAGAAAATTTAATGACTTCTAATATAAGCTAGCAATGCGAACGTAGCGTTCACTCCGTTAACGTTCGCTCCATGACCTTCGCAAATGATAAGATGTAAGCAAAAAAACATTCACTAATACTATAGAGGGAGAAGTCCTTGACACGTTTTGGGATTGTGGAAATAAAAACAAGAACAACAGCACATTTATTAATGTTACAAGACGACATGCCTTCTTCTGTATCTGTAAAGTTATCTACTTAATCATCTATAAATTATACGACAAACAGCGGCTACGACATAAAATTCTCGTAATTTGATTTATTTTATTGGACTATCAATATACCAAACAATCCAACGAAAATACACTAAAATAGATAGCACCCATGTATACAAACAATTCGATGTAATAACAAAGTGGAAAAGGACGACAATTCATTGTCGGTCATCTCTTGCAAGCCAACATAGTTAATCTTCGAATAAATAAGGACGCTTTTGGCTGCATGTACCTTGCTACTTGGCGATCTCATGAGAAAGTGGACGACGCGATAAACAGAGAAGAGAAATCAGTTCAGAATCTACTCCAATTAACTAAACGAAAATGTTTCTCACTAATGAAACAAATCAAGAAAAATAAATTCTCTCTTTTTTTTTTTGGATTACAGTCATTGGTTGTCTGTATGTGTGACGTGACAGTACCCGAGAAAAGAAGAAGCCTCACTTTTATTTGCATAGTACATATGCTTTTGCCTTCGAATTCAATTTGAGCTCCTTCAGTGAAAACGAGTAACTCTCTGGTAGGTATACACCTAACAAGCATTCTAACACCTAACAAGCATTCTAACAAGACAACGAGACAGAAGTTATGAATAGTAAATACATCCTTGACACCTATTATCCACCACTGTGGTTTTAAAAAGCGTGAAATTAGTGTGCAATTATTTTTATAGAGTGGTTACAGTTGCTTTAAAGTGTGCCCTAAGGTGAAACTGCAATATCATCGGATTTAAGGTGATGGAGGTACATAAATAAAGACCAGGTGTCATACAGTTTGAAGTGGTTGCATTTTGATATGACAACTTGGGATGTCATTAGCAATTGTTGAAGATTTTACCCTTCAATTATGTCATATATTTCCCGTAAGGAGTATCAGTTTTCAGTGAATGCATGTTCATGAATTTTATCTATGTATTTCAATTTTAGGAAAAGTAAACGTCCGCATTTTGGTATAATATTTGGGAAGGTACTGGATCGTGCAAACTAACTTGGCCATCTGTCAAAAAGTATTTTCAAAGTTAAATATTTAATAAGGAAAAAAGCAGCCACCTTGGTTTTATTAAACTAAGTTGACAGTTCTCATATGTGGCTGACGTAGAAAACGTGACGTTCCCGACCAATCTAGTTTTTGCGTTCAGGTTGCATCTCATCCAGACCAATCTAGTATCACATAAACATATTTAAAAACCATTTGACGTTTAAGAAACGAGCGATTAGCAAATCTGCCTCCAGAGGTAGTTTACGGGGTGAATAACGAATGACAACAAAATATCAGCTTGCTATGATCTTTTATTGGATCTTGGAGCAGTGCTCAATTTGGTGGAATTTAAGTTTTTGTCAATATATAAAGTTATTTCGTACTAAGTCTCTGAGTAACCAATTAGTAAAACGACCGTTCAATTGCTGATTAGATAGTTTTTATAAATGGCGCTGTAAAATTCAACCTAACAAATATGTCAATAATTTAAAAAAATAATTGGTTTATAAATACAGACGAATCCCTCTAAGTCGAATTTTCACGGGAGATAAAAATAAGTTCGAGTTAGAGGGATTTCTGGAAGAGTTCCAGTTAGAGGGACTTACTATATTTTTCTTAAGCGAATTTATTTAAGGTTAAAAATATGAAAGTAGGTACATTTTGAATAAAATTAGTTAAAAAAATTGTTATTTTTGATAGGGATGTGAAAGTAGCAGTGTTCACTCGTTTAATAAATAATTTTATTTAAAAAAGGCAAAATTCGACTTAGGGGAATATAATAATAGGTCAAGAATTAAAAGAATATGTTCGAGTTAGAGGGAAATTGTAGTGAAAGGAGGTTCGACTTAGAGGGATTCGATTGTATAACCAACGTTCGAGAAAATTCGGGTACCGATATAGTCGACCAAAACAAAATGAAAATCAACTATCACTAGTCCGAAGTTCAGTCAATCAGATCAGGTAGACTAGCGAAAATTCGCTTCTGATATTCCCGAAATCGACATGTTCTGCAATGGTAAACCTTTCCTATAGAATTCAGGCTGGAAGTAATGGTCCCTACTCAAAATGAACATGAATTTCAACAATTGGTTTACGGATGTAGCCGAAGTCTATGAATATATAATTTCAAGGTATCACATACGAGTATACTCAAGAATGAAACTTCATCCTTCAATATGGAATGAGAAGCTTACACATCCATATTTATTTATTTACTTCAATAAAGCTTACACATCCATATTTAATGATTTACTTCAATAAACTAGTGTTCCCATGACTAAAATATGTTTAAAATATATAAGGGAAAATAAAAATTAAATAATAATTGATTTTAAGCCATTGACATTTCATCAACAAATAATACTTTAAACAAATAAGTAGGTACCTACTCCTATACCTATAAATTATCTGCATTGACTATTGTTGGCTATTTAAATGACACCAATAATAAAAAATATCAAAAAGGAGTAGACATAAATCACTTCCCTGTAAGACACCAGAACCCGGCAGAACTGCAGCCAGAAACCAGCGAGGCATTTTAAAATAAGTTCCAAGAACTTCTTTCTTCTAAAGAAGAATTGCGTTATTGATCGTGTCGAACGCTTTGCATAAATCTGAAAAAATCGCATTCATTGACTTTTCATTTCATTTAAGAAATACAAGACAAGAAGCCAAGTAGACCGACCAGATGCGAATCAATGTTCTTCAGCTTCAGGCTTCAGTCAAACATACTTTCCCTAAAAAACACAAGGTTGTTTCTTACGAAAAAGCTAGCTTAAGGTTCGCTAAGAGCTTAAAAATACCACTAGAGCTGTCGACGTAACTTTTATAACCATGCTTATGAATCGGTGCAACTAACTTTTACTTAAGATGATAACGGTGACAAATAGGTTTTGCTATTCCTTCAACTTGCACCAACTTTCGACGGACGGCGGCAATACGTCTAGGTTATAGCTTCTCCCAACCATGAGTTCGTATATGTTTACAACGCATGGAAGAGACGTACAGTATTTATGGGTCAGTGGAAACAATTTTGAGATGTAATCTGTGAATCTCAATACTGTCTCCAGTAGTCCAGAAGAGTTATTACTGATCCACTGTGCCGATAAATAGCATTTTTGTTTATGTAAACACTTATATTTTTATATTTAGTTTTTTTATTTTTGTATACACTTGAACACAAATTATAACATTTTCGAACTCTTTCGAACTCTTGTACAGCTCGTTCGTTTAGAAATGCAGATATATATAAAAATGAATGTCGCTAATTAGAATTTATTAGCCCAACTTGCCACACTTGTCTGATTATCCATTCAATAAAACATGCTAGCAAAGCAAAATTGCACCGTCGTCGTCGTCGACACTTCCTTTTCAACATCAATAATATAGTTGAACTTGCAGACGAAATAAAATTTCTATGGCCTCCTGCCACCAAAAGGGGTGATACAAAATAATAATAAAAAGACAGCTAATGAACCTACACCGATAGGAAATGCAAATCGCCTGAGTTGTCATAATATAGCTATTCTGTTTTTATTTGTGTTGGCTGATTGAAACACTATCAATTTTCATTCTTTGTTGAAGGAAGGTGCCATACAGAAGGTGTCACTGAATTCACACAAGAAAAAGTTTTGAGCGGAAAGGACCCAGGTTTTTAATTAAAAGTAACACATTTTATTACATCATGATGAAATTACACGATCATAAAATGACTTATGTAGGCATGTGTAATGGTTTTGTTGAAATTACATGTCGTCCACATATATATATTGCAAATTACAATTTAGGTACCAATAGTAGATTGTCATGCCGCAATAGGAAGTATCACTAACAGTTATTGTCCGACATTTTTAAATGCTCGATATGCTGGTCCAATGATTCCCGTCAGCCCAAAATTCACACCAAACAGTGACCCCTTGTGGCTGCATTATTGTTTTTTCAGCAAACCACTTGTCGATTTTCTGAACTCAAAATTTTACAATCCAGTAGGTCAAGCACATCATACCAACTAAGACCTCCATCTATGTAGATACATTATAAATAAGTTCAGACACTGAAGGAATCCATAAACAACTCTTTACCAGCGCATATTTTAATATTGACAAATCTATAAAAGGAAAAAGTAGTAACGACTAATTTAGACTTTGTGTTAACTTCACAATTTAGTGATTTTCTCTATACCTGCCATATACATAGCTACAAGTTTGACAATAAAAAGGATATAAATCGTGTAGTTAGACTCATTTGGGAAGTAGCCTTAAATACCACAAAAGCAGTCTAACATTCAATCAAAAAAATTCAGGACTGACTACAGACCATAAGAATCATGCGTTCTACTATTGGGGAAGCTCACAAATAAAAAAAACACACTCCCGTATATGTTTTTATGTAAAGACTTACTCATAATAAATGCCAATAAAATATAGGTACAAGACACAAAAGATTAAATGCGACTAAATTTTTTTATAGGCTTGACGTGTCACCTGTAAATGGTTACATGCTTTTAAGGATTACACATGTTCTCCTACCACCCACACATATTGGTATCTACAATATACATTTTGATGCAATTTAGATTTACGATTCTGTTTCGATAGTTTTCCCCAACTCCTTACGTAGTACTCTCTTGGCAACTTGACTTGTTTACGGTAAGAAACGACCGACTAGTATTTATTGTGTTCGAATAGCGAACAATAAACAAAAATACATTTCAAAACAGTCAACAACAGGTGGGAACTGGGAAGGAGACATTCGTGTTTATAATGATCCATGTGAGGAACATCAAAATTTCATTGAATCCTGAATAAGTTTCTATATGCCCACAGCTAAAATGGTGAATATTTCATATCTGTAAAGGGTGTAACGCTTATATTTCAAGGAACGTTGACGATTAGCTTATCCACCCGACGTTATGTACTACCCTACTTGATGGACGCAAGTGCAGCCAAAATCGAATTTCAAGAGCATTAATCACACTTGAAATTTAAACCAAATAAGATACTTTGGTAGATTCTCTTGTTTATTGTACGCATAGTGAGACTATTGAAATTGGTGGCGCTATTTTCAAGTGTTGGACTTCAGTCTTATGAATTTGCGTAGATCATTCTGCAAATGAAGCTAGCGTTGTACTCGGGCTGACCTAAAGCAAGGTTGCCTGGCCCCACGCTCTAAAAGAAAAACACAACAACACATACCAAACACACAATGGCGTGTCCGGTTGTTGGCGAAAGTTATAGTTAATGGTTCCGTTGTGTGGTGTTGTTTCTTACATTTTCATCCCCTTTAACTTTTCCCAGCCCCCGCTTACCTGTGTAAAATTCAAAATTCTAAATGAATGAATGAAATTTCACTCATAGTGCGGGTGGGTGGATGTAATTTCGGGTGGTGTGCATGATGATGGACAATATAATGAACCTTGGAACAGCGACAGTGTATTTATTCTCCCTTACATTTTATTTTTCTATATAACATCCAGCATTTTTATGTAACTGTGTTAATATACAACTGAACGTCGCACATACAAAATATATACATTGGGTACACTTTTCACTTTTCAATAATGGGTGGAGGTTTCCCCATTTCCTTTTAGTACGGGACACACTCTTTGGGGAAAAAGGCTTTATTTTAATTGGAAATCATCAATTGTTATCACATCAAGATAATATATCTTAAAACTTAAGAAACGGCTTTGAACAGGCAAAGTTTTCACTGTAAGGTGTGATTTTCTATTTTATTTAATTATTGGTTTGTAAACAAAACCCGTGTAGCCATTCAGATTAGTGACCATATTTTTCGAGCTCCAGAAGAAAACTGACTGGCGCATGAATTCTTTGCATTCGACTTACCCCAAGGAGCTAGGACGGGAGCCAACCGTTGAGAAAATATGAGCTTTTTAATTCTTGTATGTGTTTGTTTGGGGGTGAAATAAGGGATGGTTTGGTGAAAAGTTTTCATTCATCGTTTTTGTTGACATGGAGCTGCACTGGTAAACTGCTCTGCTACTAGAAACAGATGTAGAAGAAGAAATTAAGAATGTTTTTATTTGTATTGGTTTGGTACATTTATGTTAAAAAGTGATGCCAAAACTCCTGTTCTTAGGTTGTCGCAGCGAACGATTTTGTCGTTAGTGCGGAGATTATATTTTTTTATTTTACTGTGGCGACCCTGTTCTTTTTCAATTCGAAATGATACTTAAAGTGTAAGGACTGCAATTGGTTAGTTCTCAGTATAATTAAACCTATCTTATGGAATTCAAATAGGTAGTTTTCAGTGTTGTTGGCTTTACGTTGGACAAAGTTGCTTTCGCACTTATCTCATATGAGCGCATCGTCCGTTTACTTTCAGTTTTAAGCGGGTTGTCATCTCATACATTTCTTTGACCTTGAAACAAGTTTTGTTCTAATCAAACACTGATTGACCTATTTCATGTTAAACACTATTTAAATATTTAAATTTTCTTTAAGTTGATTTTTTGCTAGAATAGTCTACTTTCAAGTTCGGTTCCACCAACCTTAAAGCAACGGATTTTTGTTGCCGATAAATAATATTTACTATTATTCGCTTATAGCTAAACAAGAGTTTTAAGAATAAAATGGTAGCGAACATTTCCAAAACGCAATTTTACGCCACCACCTAATTCTTACACCTGCAATGTGTTATGTACCTTCAAGTACAGTAGCAGTTTAATTGCAACAATCTATTTCTGCCTTGAAACCCTAACAACAACCTATTTTTCATTATATATTGTGCATAAACAAACTGCAAAGAAAAATTAATTACATAATTTAACATATTTTCTGCGCATAATAAATAAAAAGTCCGAAATTAATTTGAATTTAAATTTTCGCATTGGTGGACAGAAGCAGTAAAAACCTTAACCGGTTAACAAAAACAAAAAAACATCTCCGCATTAACGTAGTTTTCTTTTTTAAATAAAACGGTTAGACCCAGTTTGGGAGCCACTAGAATTCAGTGCTCCATAAAGTCTACGAGTATCTATCTATGTCCCAACAGATGGAGCATTCACCCTATTGAACTACTTGTTCTACAAAAAAGAAAATAGTTTTTGACATAACGGCTTCGCTCTGACATTTATTTACATAACGTGTCAGAAATATAGTAAGTAGACGACCGAAAAAAATTTCTTATCAATGTGTCTGCAGAATTACTTCTAGTCGAGATTTTTGGAGGAATATAAACTTTCGTCATTCTTGTCAGTGAGTTTCCTGAATTTACTACTATTGACGGAAACAGTTCTCTCGCCATAGTGTACAGTATACTAGACAATCGTTGATTTGAATTTTCATTCCCGATTGTGTTTAGCAACAGCTGCTGTCGTCTGGTGCGCCTGTGATATAATTAGTTTAAAGAAAAACAACAATTAAAAAAAAAAGTCATGGCTCAAGTTCCAAAAGCTGGAGGCAGTCTGGCCAACAGGTTTTTCAACAATCTCAAAAGCAAAGAGTTTCGCGATTATCTCATGAGGTTTGTATTATGCAAATAAATGGAATAGGCCTGTGGAAATGGCGTATTTTTATGTTTCCATACACAGCACACATTTTTGGGGACCAGTCGCAAACTGGGGTATACCACTAGCCGCTATTGCTGACTTTAAAAAAGATCCCAAATTCATTAGTCCAACAATGACACTAGGTAAGTACCTAGCTTTTGCGTTTTTAATTGTATTAATAGCATATGCTGCATTTGACCTTGTGCGCGTTATTAAATTGACGATCTACTTCTTATTACAGCTTTATCGTTGTATTCAGCGATTTTCATGCGATTCGCTTGGAAGGTACAACCACGAAATATGTTGCTCTTTGCATGCCACTTTACGAATTTCAATGCCCAAAATGTTCAAGGTGTTCGGTACATTAAGTACTCGCTGTCTAAAAAAGAAGAAAAGGTAGCTGAGTAACAAGGAGTCGCAAATTGAACGCAAAACCAACCGCCTGTTGCTACGAACAAAATTATCATTTAGTGTTTTGAAATTGTTATAGATTTATTTTATTTTTCTAAATCGGTGCTAAAAAGAAATTAAGTGAAGTAGGTACAGGTACCTACCAAATTTTAACCACAAATGTGATAATTTTAACAGAGCAGCACGCGAATTATCCGATCAACCAATGCCAGAGTTAGCTCTATAAACAAAAAGCATATTGTTTACCACAATGTGCTCAAACTTCTATCGTTATTTATTGATAAGGTGATCGTATAGTGCCTATATACATGCAAACACCTTTGATTTGTTGATTTAAGTATCGTAATAAAAAGAAACATACGATTGTTATTGCTTGTTTTTTTTTTTCTGTTGAAGGGATTCACCAGCCGCGGAATATGTAATTAGCTATTATATAACTGTGGTTGATAAGATGACTGCCTACCCGTGTCAGAAATGTGGAGTGATATGTATAATCACTATCAGCGATGTGCGCGCTGTATCTCCGTGTTGTTAATTTGATTAGGCAAACATAATCTCATGAATGGCAATTTCACTTTCAATGGGACACCGCTATGGGTCAGCTATGACGGCATATCGCGCATGGAGCATTTTGAGGTAATTGCTTGTCTTCTCTACAAAGTGTAATTTATGAAAATGTATGCAACCGCAACACCAGGTAATTGCTTGTTCATTGTGCTGCCGCTATTAAAGTTATTCATCGCACAATTGTTAAATATGCTATCCACTGTTCTAATAAGACGTATTAAGTTATTAAAACAGTTTCTATTGGAGCAGTGTGCTTGGCGAATAGCTTTTATTGCTAATTTCTGATTAAAATGCGCTAAGTAATTGTTTTGTTTTACAACTCACAAAGTTGATTTACATAAGCACGCTTCATTGAATTTTATACTTATTAGACATCAATGATGAGGTTTTTCATGCATTCTTTGTATATTGGGTTAATTATTTAAGACAAGAGGTGTTGAATATGAATATGCTTCATGTTTTTTACCGACCCAATTACGGATTTGTCATTTTGTCACAAATGATAAAAATTAACATAAGAAAGAGTTGTTGATTTACAATCGCTATATATATGGATGTAAAACAAAAATAAAGAATAGGTTAACTTCCACTTCCGAGTCCATTGAATTTGTTTCTTTTGGCAGTTTTCGCAAATCGATGAAGAGCACGTCAATTTGTGTGAAAATGTAAAGAATATAAAAGAAACCGACATGGTTAAGGGCATGAATTAAAAGATACGAGTACATTCTTTGAAATGAATTTAATGGTCGATGCTGCTGAAATTTTATATAGTTTTCGATTGATGCAAAGAATTGTCCTTTCTATCAAAAGAGCGAATGTCCTAAGTGCTCTTTATATGTTTTATTGGAAAAGGGCACTTCCAGGTCAGTTCTTAACACGGCATAAGTGTCCGGGACAATTTTAAAGAATCGCCCTTAACTCACCAACACTCAATAGCAAAATGTCAAATTGAAATGCTTTTTGTGCTGTTAGACACCAATTTTGCACTATGTGATCCTTAACTATGTAATTATGAATGCAAATGTAAACTTTAATTTATTTTTGGCCCACCCTGTATATTAGCGCGTCGATGCTGAAATGGAATAAAACAGACAGTGTGTGAGGTAATAAAAAATTTCCTTCTTTATTTGAAAGGGCCATGGGCATGTATGCCGTTTTGTATGGAATATTACATAGTCAATTGTCCGCCGCGGCTTTCCACGATGACACGGATCTGGGTACTCCCCAAAGAAATAATGAAACTTCAGCCCTGTAATAACCTTCCCTGCAGATCAAATTACCCCAATGCGTAAACTTTTTTATTTTTCGTACTACATCGCGCTGGGTAGTTTCTACCAGTCCATTTTACCACCAGTAAGGAAAACTTTGCTCCTGATAACGTTGTAAAGATGACAAGACTGATTGATCGTTTGCTGTTGTATGCCCGTTCACCAGTTTTGTCTATTAAAACCGCTGCGGTATGTGTGTGTGGTATTTCCCACTTTCTTTGACTTAATCCAATATCTTTCATAAGGAATTCGATTGCTTTATTCTGTGCAGTATACCGTATTGTCTTTACAAACATGTATTTGAACAAAAAAAAAAAACAAAGTATATAGGTATATTCAAATGTATTTATTGATATTTTGTAAATTCACTGTTGCCGATCGTAAGGCAGTCACCACAAACATAGAAACACAAATGAGACATGTTTTATCCTTTTGAAAGAGTATGACATTTATTATTTTCAGGGTCACCGACTAAGTTATACAAAAGATAGCCGAGTAAAATTACTCCAAAATGCTGCGTATCCAAAATGACGATTTATCAATAAAAAGATGTTCATTATTTGGTGTTCCATTTGCTCTTCGATTTAATATAATGTGTATATAACGCATCATGTTGGCTTATATTAAAAGAAAAAAATAATAACATTTCTTTTGATATTCTCCCGCTCCCTCACTATCGAAAAAGAATACCTAAACAAATGAAATAACTAAACAAAAAAGAAATTTCCACGAAAGCAAATTTTTTGTCGTTTCTTTGAAACTAGAGAATCAGAAAAAGAATTTATTGTAACTTTCTTCTTTGTTTTCGTTTATTTTCATCTATATGTCTTCATCTTTATTCTCTCTATTTTTTTCGTCAGTAAAAAATAAAATTATATTTTATTTCCAAAAAAATATATATAGCATATGCGATTATTTCGATATTTAACATAAGGCAATCAATGATTTTACACAAGAATAAAACTAAAAAAAAATGTTTATAACAAATAAAATACAAGAAATTGTTGATAATAATAAAGAAAAACTGGGATATCGGGAAATTAAAATATCTGTTTTGCTTCTTTGTTTTCAATTATATTTTTTTGTTTTATTTATTATAGTACTAATAGTTTGTGGAGTAGTGGTAGGTAAGTAACAGCAGAAAAAAAATCAAACAAAAATAGGTAAATTAATCTTAACTGAACTTACTATAAATTAAAAAAAGATAAACAATTGTGTTGAACCAAAAACAAAAAAAAAAAAATTAAAAAAATAAGTTAGGAAACTCAAAAAAAGAATGACGATGAAAAAAAACGAGATATTTATTTGTTTTTGCCTATTTGTTTTTATTATTATCCATGTTCGTATGTCTGGATGTTTTTTCTTTCTTTTTTTTTGTCGTGTCTTGTAATAGTTATCACTGGGCTTTGTTAACAAAAAAAAATTGTTTGTTAATTTAACAGTATAGTTTCTACATCAGAGTTTTTGTTTTTTTTTCAGTATTCATCATCAATTCAGTTTTCTGTTTGTTATGTGTTTACTTTTTTATTTGATTAAGAGGTCATCAGAGATAAAAAGCTGCGGCTTACTTTTTCACATTTTGTTATTTGTTTTCCAATTTGTTGTTTCAATGTGTTTTTTTCATTTCTATGACTTATTTTAATAGTTTTCAATTTCTCTTATAAAAAATGAGTTTATAATTTAATTGTGTCAAGGGCTAGGGATATAACTTGTTTTTCTTTTCTGAGACTGAAAACAATTCATATTTTTTATATTATGTTTTTTGTAAAAAAAATAGATTCTTTTTCTTTTTTTGTTTTAATAAGGGAAATTTTCTGGTTGAGGAATTATATAAAATGCAATCACATACAAAAAGTTTAGAGTACTTATCACTTTCTTAAACTAAAATGTTCGCATCTTACTTTAAAAAGAAAAACAAAAACCTATTGCATTTTCATACATGATTACAATTTATATAACTTGATTCCCTTACAAGAAACATAACAAAATAATATATAAAAAAATGTTCACTTAAATATTTCGTTTTTATCCTTATTGTAAATTTTATGTTTTTGCGTATGTGGCTGTGATTTCGTACAAATAGTCTAATAGAATGCAAACACGCAATGAGAAATAAAGAAAAAATAACTTAAATTAAAAATGTGGCTTGCTTGTCATTTACCAAAGTATGTTTTTGTTTGTTTATTTATTGTTAACTGATATAGTCAATATTCTAAATAAAAAAAAAACAAATTAATAAATGTGTATTCTAAAATGTACTTGTTGTATATATATATATAATTTATTTTTATTAGATTTTGATTTATTTTATTAATTGAATCCCGTATTCGAAAATAAGAAAAAGAAACGATTACAGAATTTTATTGGTGTTTTCTATTGAATACGGTCTTTTTGAAGCGACGTTACTCTCAATTGGTATGCAAATAATAAGTTACGATTAGAAAGATTGTATATATATATATTATATATATATGTAGCTTTTGAAATTTTGTATTGTAATTTGAAATTGCATTCCTTGTTTTTCTTAGTACCTTAGCTGTTATTTTATTTATTGTGTGTTGCTGAGTGTTTTTTGCCTGTTTTCCTTATTTATTTTCGTTTTTTAGTACTACAAATATAATTGATACTTTCTTCATTAATTATGTACTTAAAATTATGTCTAGATTTATTTTGTTTGTAATTGTTTAATATGGATTAAAAATGTTTTACTTTTCTTTTCTTTTTTTCGTTTAAAGTCCTTAATGTGTTGTGTTTATATATAATATATGTATGTTTTTTTTCAAGAAAATCATTACTTTTTTATATATTTCTATTGTATACTTAAGGAATAATTAAAAATGAAAAAAAAGAATAATGGAACAAATAAAAATAAAAGAAAAAAATTGAATATTGTCCTTTTTCTCTACGCGCATGGTTTTGTTTCTTTTTTTTTTGTGTATATTATATGAATTAGAAATTTAAATATATGCATGTATACATATATTTACCAAACCCCACGTGTTCCTGTTCTATTTAAGTTTTAATTAATTTTTTTGTATTTATGTACTAATTTTCACAACTTTTTTTGTTATATTTTGTTTAAGTTTTTTTCTCCTTTTTTTACTACAAAATTTCGTACAAAAATGTTTTAAATTTTCTTTTTTAAAAAGAAATCATCACAATTTCGAGTCCGAACATTATTTTAATTTAATTTAAGATGTTTTAATTTATTTTTCTTTAATAATTTCCCCCCAATTAATTTTATTTCAACGAAACACTATCACCATTTTCAATGCAAAACAATAGAATTACACGAACTAAACAAAATACACAATATGTATAATAAAATATAAACAAGTAAAATAATTTGCCTAAAACATAAAAACTTACAACAATTTTTGTTTTGATTTTACTTTTGTCAAATGAAAACTCAGATACAAAAATAAAAGAAATATAGAATAAAAATAATATCTATACATAGTGACTGAAATAATTTGCTTATTTTTATTATTATTTTTTCTTGAATTTCTAGTCACGTACAATTTTACACAAAAGAAGCCATTGAAATTATTTTTTTTCTTTCTTCTAAGCATTTTTTTTTTTTATTTTGTTTTAATGTCACCAATTGAAGAAAACAAATTTCATGTCAGTTGAGTTTTTTTAATTTATATTAGTATCCAATATTTTGTATTGACATTCGCATATAACTTTTGTTTGTTTAATGAAAATTAAAAAAAGTGACAAAGAGAAAAAGAACAAAATCGTTAACTGTTACTATTATTAATTAAATATGAATTAATTGATTTTTAATTTTCTGTTTTATAATTCGGTATATATAGTTAAGAGTAATTTTTTTTTTAAATATTTCTTTTATTCTAAAAAAAAAAAAGCAAAAAACAAATATGGTGGTGGTGATGGTGTATAGTATTTTCTTCTTTTTTTTTTTGTTAAATTGTCGATTTAAAAGTACAGAAATTGGCTACAAACTATGGCTAGGACTGATTTAAAAAGTTGACTTTTCTCTACTTTTGTTTCTTGTTTATTTTAACATGGATATATAATACGCCTATGATCACTATCTAAAAAAAGTCTAAAGATTATAAGATTCAAAAAATCTGTGATGTCTCTAATTCGTTGCTGCTAACTCGGTTGTTTATTTAAAAATATATATGTATGTATTGTATATACTTCTCACTTTTATTGTTGTATTTTGAAAAGAAAATCTGTTTTTTTACTTGTTTTAATTTTTTAACTTTAACCAATTTTTAACGAATAAAAAACAAACAATTTGATTTTAGTTTGAAAACAGAAAAACAAAACATTTTTTTTTTACAAATATAACGTTTCATTAATAATCATTTTGTTTAATGTTACACTGTCTTGTCAGAGGTGGTAACATTATATAATAATGCACCAGCTTTCTCATAAACTTCCCCGATATATCTATATATATATATATTATATATATAAATTTGCTTAATGATTTGAAAATTGTTTATCCTAACATTACAAAACGTTTTCTTTAAAAAAAAAAAAAAAAAAATTGTCAGTCATTTTTTATTTCATCTTAGCTTTATCAATTTTTTTTGTTTTCTTTAAATATATATACAAGATCTCTTAAGCAATTATCTAGTTAGGTATAAAAAAGTGCGTACAGTTTTTAGGTTTTTTTTTCTTAATAATTTTGTTTAACAAACTAAATAAACACGCAAAATCTTACCAGAGAGATTTTCTTTTAATTTTTTTGTGTTTTTTTCATGTTTTTTGAAAATAGAATGAAACTAAAAAACGAAACAAGTTTTTAAAGATCAACAATTATTTAAAATTTAAATAAGAATTTTTAATTAATTTATGTTTAGAGTTTTTTTTATACATCTACTAGGTTGCGATTATAAATTTGTTTCATAAATTATCGGGAAATTTATACTTTTGAAGCGTTCATTTTTGTTTTTAGTAAAATTTTTTGAGGACGTTTTGCTCTTATAAAAGTTTTTTTTTTTTGCTTTTGTCGCTGTTTTTTGTTTTATTAATTACGTGTGAGTGTAGCGTGTATTATTGTTGTTTTTGTTGTTGTTGTTGGTTTTTAACTCCATGTTGGAAAAGTATCAGTATACCATTGTTCGCCGTTTGTGCCTAAAGGTTGTTGGGGCAGCGGTAAGCTACTCCAACTTCCACCACCATTTCCTATTAAACCGCTTGCGTAACGTCGCTTCGAATCTCCTGGATTTTGGTGACCTCCATCAAATTTACGTTTACCGACTACTACTATATGTACGCAAGAGAAAAATATACGATAAAGAAAAAGTAATGAAATGACAAAAATATTTGTTAGTTATATTATGAGATTTGCTTTATTTCAAGTTTACTTCAAGGTTATAACTTTTTATATTGTAAATAAGACACTATTTTTTTTGTGCAACACAAAATTGCAATAAATATATATAAGACTGTTCTCATGGGAAAAATATGAAACGGAAAAGGAATAGTCGTAGAAATATAAATACTTTTTTTATAATAATTATAACAATACATTATACTATTTTCCTTATCTATACTTATATTTAGTGTTCAGGCTAGATTTAACGAGCTCACAACTAAATTGCCCTTTGTGACCTAAAATAATTATTAGTAATGCCCATTATGTATATGAACATACCTGGAATAAGCATATCCATCGTTTTTCTCCGTTAATACGAGTATGATATACTCGTAGGTGAACATTAAATGAGAAATTAGAGAGGTCTCCGTTGCAAGGGATCATTTTTCCCAGCGCATACTCAAAATATGTACATTATAGGTGTCAGTTTTCGGAAATAAAAATCATTGAAATGCTATAAAGCACTGATTTGACGTCTTTGTATTGTTTGTTCTTTGTTTTTTCGACTTAAGTATATCTCGTATGTCAAAGAAGTAATTGGCGAAGTCTATACATGTAAATACCAATGCATCAAATCGTACCGTATCCGTTAAAAAAGCCACTCGAAAACAAGCTGATCGTACAACGAGTGCGTTGCAATACAAGACGGAACAATATTCCGAACAGCGGTTCAGAAGAACAACTCGAAGTGAAACTACTCCGAATCTTATAAAATCGGAAAATTTTCCTTTCTGATGGATATGCTGAGAATATTGAGTACTTTCAAAGTAAGAAGTAATTAAAGATATGTTCGAATTAAGCGGCGCAAAAATGGAATAAAATAGGAAATACATTTTATTTTATTTGAATTTTCAGTCATGGTCGAGAATTAGAAATTTTAAGAAGCTATTGGGATATAAAAATGCTTGTGGTCGAAGAATAAGGAAATTTAAAACGAACTCATTTTCTGAAATTAAGGACGTGCTACAAATGTGTCATAACAAATTCTCTGTTGCTAACTGATTTTAAAAACAACAATAATTTTTAGCTTTTATCTGTTTTCATGTATTTATATTTATTAGATTTTTGTATCCTTCCTTTTCTGATGTATATTCCACCAGTAAATATTTTAGCCATTTAATTTGATTGAGGTACATATATCTCTTTATATTATATTTGCAGCCATCCACCCGTGATATTTATATATATATATAATTAGTTCGGTGCGAAAACAAAAACAAAATAAGATTTTAGGTGCATTCTTTTTTTTTAAGAAACTTAAACAAATGATCGGCAGTCATTTTGAAATAAAAATAAAATTGTATTGCCTTTGTATATTTTTGTCAAAGAAAGTCGTTAAATTGTCTGATAAACAATAACTTCTATATGTTACAATATAAAGTAACAGTTAAAGTTATTCACACTCAGTAGAACTACTTTTTGACGAATTCGTGTCTGTTAGAAACATTTAAATTATCTAATCAACTAGTTTCTTGCGAACCACCCTTACAGCTTCCACTCATAAAGCCGTTCTCTTTTATGAATTTTTGTTGGGTTAGGTAACAGTGTTGAGTAATAAGTTGTAAAAAAAAAGGAACCAAGTCCAGCTTGCAGTTTCAACAGTGAATTGGGTGATCAAAAAAAGGGGCGTCAATGAAGCCGAGGTGGACCATATCTTGTTTTAAACACCGAATGCGGCCAAATAAAGTAAAAAGAAACTGATCTTATTTATTATATGCAGTGGTGGCAGGGCTTTCAAAAACATTTCCTAAGGTTTCGTCTACATTGCTTTAATATTCAACATTTTAGTGGAAACAGAACAGTATTTCAGACTACGACTTGCGGATCAAATATGTGCTTCCATTTGTTTTGTGAAGTTAATACTGGAAATAGGCGTGCAAAACTGCTTTTCCAAGTGAGAAAATACTATTAAAGTACCTACTTGGATTCTAGAAATTTCAAAACAATTTATAAATTATAATGAACCTGTCTTCAAATACAGAACTGCTTATTATTATAATGAACGAATGGCCACCGTACATATACGACTACTTCTAATGAAGAAATGTGCAACTAGACCAATCACATTGTGCGTAGAGATGTGAATATGTAATACCCCTATTTAGGGCCTTGTAGAGAGTTGTAAATAGTAACCGACCCTCATAATTGTCCTTATTAACTTTTACTTTAAGTTTAGAGAGTCCACAATAGCTTGCATGCAGTGCAGAAGTATAGAATTGACGGTTTTCTTTTTACACAAACTTAAAATATACCTTTTGTCACCTGAGCTTTGCTCTTTCTGTCGATAATTTCGACCACACCTTGTATCCGATATGCAAACTCACTTACCTTGCAAAACTTTTTAAATGACCTACGACGCAACCACGAACTCTCAGAAATTAAGGACCTTGCGATTGTTTGAAACAAATATTCACTTACTACCTACTACCAAGATGAGTTACAGCTGCCTATATTTGTAGAGAATTTAAAATAAATGCTTAAAAAAAGAGGTTGATCATCTCCATTTCTTAATACTTTTCATGAGTTTTAAGTTCACTTAGCAACACAAAAAGATTGTATTTACATCCCTTTTCCGTTACATAATTTTACCATTCTAGATAATGAGAACATAAAACAGAAGGATCTAAGGACATTTTCCTAAATTTCAATGAACAAAACCAAAATATGTTATTCGAATTGAAATAAACAATAAATAAAATAATAAATAAACGTAGAACATAAATTAAAATTTATGTTTTATTCTCAGAAAACAGAAAAAAAAAATAAACAAAAATAATTAACAAAGTAACTTGAATTTATCTAAGAACAATAAACGTAGGTTTTCTTGAAATTTGAATTTGCGGTAAGAGAATGTTCATGTTCGTTTCTTTCTTTCATTTCACTAGGTCGAAAAATGCGACGGATGCTAAAACAATTCATCGAAAGAGAAAAATTAAAATTTTATTATATGCAAGGTATACCGAAACAAAGCGATTATTAATACATTATGTATAATTGAATCGCTTTTGTTTTTCAAAAACTTTTTTGTACTGTTTACACATTTAGAGCTTTCGAATGAATAATGAGAAAACAGTATATAAAAAAAAATAAAAACTAGTAATTCCGCAACGCAAATAAAATAAGAATAAAAATGAATATATGGCCAACAGTACAAACATAAATGACAAGATAATAAATATATTTAAAATAAAAAAAAACAAAACAAAATTAAAAAAAAAAACTTAAAAAACGTATAACAAAATAAGACAAAAAAAAAGTGAAAGTAACGAATCGATTAGTATTAAATAAAGTAATAAAACAAAAAGTATTGATGTAAGGATAATAACGTACAAATATGAATAAATATTTATTGTATTAAAAATGTATATATTAAGAGGACGTAAATGTTAGCAAAGCGGGGGAATGATTTAGAACACATTGAAAAATAAAAAATGAACCAAATTTTTTTTTATATAAAACAAAACTATAAATATTGTAATTAAATTTTAAAATAGTAGCATGTGCAATCGCATTTTTTCCTTTTCTTTTTTGTTATAAGAATATTGTGTAATAATTGTAAATTGCATTTAATTTTTTCGATTTAACATCAGATGCAAAATAATAATTTCATATCTTTGAGTATAGAAAAATTATAAAAAGGAAGATGAGATTTTTTTTTTGGTATTGCGAATGGTAAGCCAATAAAAATAGGCCAAATCATTTATTGTCGGTGTTTTCGTTTTAAAAATAGTTTTTGTTATTATTATTATTGCATATTATTAATCGGATTTGATTAGATGGAAACTGTAAAATCTTTTTGTAAAAAAAAATTATATATACACTCGTCAGTATATTTTTGTTTTTATTGCATATTTTTGTTGTTGCTGATGGTCTTTTTTTTGTAGTATTATGGTTAACCAAATTACGGTCTATTCTGACGAGAAAATATTTCGATATCAAGAAATTGAGAACAAAAAACTTAGCTTCTTTTATTTTTTTTGAGATAAAAGGTGGGTCAACAATTAAAATTGCATTTACATTATATTGTTAATTTGAATGTAAGAGAGCAAAAATAAAACGAAAAAAATAACAAAAATAATAACATAAATGATATGATTGAAAAAAAAATAACACTGTACACAGAGCAATGACGTTAAAATATATCTCTCATATACCCACAACTGCTTCTGCTTTAACGCACTTAATAATACTAATCGATTCATTTATTTAGGATTTCTGTTTAAAAGAAGAAGATAGATTAGAAAAAACTGATACTGAGTTCCATACTGCTTTAGGTACCAATAATGGAAAAACAAATTTAAATTAAACATCGATAAGCCATTTTCTTTTGTATATTCAGTATTTAAGACAAATTACATTCTCTTTTAATGAACGAACGTCACAAAGACAACAATTATGAATTATTTAGAAAAATAATTTGAAAACAAAATCTATACACAACATTTTTTTATCGAGAACATTAATTATGAAAAAAACATTTTGTATATAGAAGCATGCAAAGAGAAGTTATAAAAAATATATAAGTACTTTTAAAGCAGTTACAATAAAAATTTGAAAAAAAAACAATCGTTGGAGTTCAAAAATATAATTGTGAAGTGAGAGTGTGAGAGAAAATGTTGAGAGAAAAACATTTTTCTGAAATTTGGAGACAAAAAAGCAGTAAGAGAACCCACATTCAATCAAAAAGCACACGTTTTTTAAGTTTTTTTTTTTTCTTGTTGTATAAATTTTTTTTAATGGTTCTGTTTATAAAGAACACTTTTATTTAAATAAAATTATGGATAACGTTCAAATAACAAAGAAACAAATTGTGTGAAAGAGAATCTTGTCTATGTAATGAACGGTAACGGTTTTGTTTTTTAAATGTGTTTAGGAAAATACAAAGAAAGTATATACGTACAAAAATATTTTGTTTAAAAAAAAAATTGACAATAAGAGAGAATAAAAAAAACCTTTTTTATGTAAAGTAGTACAACCTTTCTCACCTGGTAAATTTTGTAGTGGCTTGGCGCGCTGGGTGCCACGAGCGTTGGGACGAATTTGTCCCGCCCCATGGACCCCCCCGGTTGTTGCCTGAGCCCCCACGGTGGCCGCCACCCGTTGAACTGCCGCCACCCCCACCACCGCCGCCGCCGCTGCCGCTAGAGGGCCCCCCGGACGACTGATGTTGCCACGGAGCCCAACGGCTCGGCCACGCGTGGCCGTGATTCCACGCCCACGACCAACCCCCTCCTATTCATTTTTTTTTTTATTAATGCATAATTTGTTTTTGTATTTTGTATTCGTTTATATATATAGTGATCGCCAAGACGATTTTATTGTTTTTGTAATTTTCGAAAAGGTTTTTTTTTTAAGTTGATTAACATAATTGAGTGAATTTGTTTTGTTTCATAAAGTTTGACGAACATATATATAATTTTTTTTGCAAGATGATTACCGAAAAATAAAAAAAAAAGAGGAAAAAAGAAAAAAATCGAATTAAACGCGTTAGATTTTTTTTGTGTAAAATATAATATGGAACGTAAAGAAAGCAAAACATAATAATAATAACAAAATCAATAAACTAGTTTGTTTTAAATAAGGAAAAAACTTAACAGCTAGAATACAATTTTTGTTGTTTATAAGGTTTCACCAAAGTGGCTAATTTTTTTTTAAGAAGAAAGAAAAACAATTAAAGTGGGCACATATCATTTGCAAGAGTTTATACTGTTGTAAGGCTGGACATATGTTTGGCTCGCACAAAAAGTAATCCTACATACATATTTGCTTCCTAAAACGTTTAGCACTGACTGTCCGGGGGACAATTATTTATCATTCAAAATTTGTTGAGACGTATACTATACTAACCTAGCGATTTATGTGGCAATTAAGCTATCAAGAAAAGTGCATCTTTTTATTGAAACTACCGTCCAATTTCACAACTTCTATTTTGAAGTAGAGTGGTTTCTCAGAAAAAGTCAATGACAATGCTCAATAAACGGTAAGGTGAGACTAATGACGTTTCTTTAGCTGTACTAAAATATTGTATACTGGCTTTGGGTTTATCATTAATCTACTTGAATGGAATGTATTGGGAAGAAAAAAAGTAAGAAAATGCTATCCCATCGCGCGAATTTCCATATATTAAGGCACATTTAACAGTCACAAATAATGAACGTAAGTTTTATGGTTTTGATGATATTAACCTGTATTTGTTTGTCTGCTGAAATATTTTAATAGCATATTTGATAGTAAATACGGGTATATTACAAAAATAGTTCGTCATCAAAAGCAGTGTCTCTTTACAGAAGGTATTTATAGTAGGTCAGTACATCTCCACATAGTCTGGAATAGACACAGCCTCTTCATTGAGATACATTTAGCTATAATGGGTTATTTGTATTCTTTAGGCAAAGACTGGCATTGATTAGGAATGTGACTTTCGTAGTTCACAGGTGAACTAAATGGTAAACATTTTTTACATTTGCTATCTGCGTATTAAACTTGTCCCTCGCTTTGGAAAAAAAATTAGTCTTCGAATTTCAGAGCACTGATTTAAGCTAAAACCTCTGATACATTAGGTCTGTTCCTTTACTTTTGTAGTAAAATGGAAAAGACTGTCAAAATGGCAGTGGTGGGATTAAATTCTCACTTACGAAAAAGTTAAGGAACGCTTTTGTAGTAAACTACGAATAGTGACAGATACATAATTCAAAAAAGTTATACGAAAAGTCGTTAAAATTTCATATAAACTCAAAGAATTTGCTAATTTATTAACAAAATTAGTCGATTCATCTAGCTAGCGATGAAAGTGATTCGCAATTAATCGAACTTCTTCTTCATGTATCTGGATTAGTTTGTACTGATTGAACTACAAGCATTAGAGAAGAGGAAAAAGCGACAGGGCATTTACACATTTCTTGGAGGCGATTGTCCTTTCTTACTCTTTACAGCAAAGAAGAATTTCGTCGATTTTCAAATAGAATTTAAGGAGAACATTCAATTTCATTTTGCCACCTTTTGATACCATTTTCATAAGCAATAAATAAAAACAAATGCACTCATTTATATCAAAAAGGACAACAAATTTCAAATCAGCTGTTAATTGTAAGCTGACTGACAGCTTTTTCAATTCTACACCAAGAATTTTGTTGAGTTAAAATTCGTAAAATTCTCAGCGGAGGTAGTAGCTTGCTCTCTCGATGACGCTCTCTTTTACGAATTTTTCGAGTTAAGGAACGACTTTGAGTAAAATTCGTACGAATTAGTACAAATTCGTAAGATTTAAAAGTAAGGGAACAGACCTATTGACGTTTCTTTTTAAACTGTGAGGAGGAGGAAACTTTTAGCTATATTATTATAGTATCATACATAAGGTTTACTTGACTTTTGTAGTTAGAATAAAAAAGACGGTCAAAATGGCAAAAGATTGGATCAATTCTTTCTCAGAGAAGAGTTAGGGAAATAAAAAATGACAGATACATAATTCAAAAATATAGAAATGGTACGAACAGTCGCAAAATGTCTGATAAAATCGAAGAGTTTGCTAATATATTAACAATATTTGTTTATTCATCGAGCGATGAAAGTGATTCGTAATTAATCGAATTCATTTTCAATGAATCCGAGTGTGTGGAAGAATCTGTACTGATTGATCAGCAAGCATTCAAGAAGAGGAAAAAGCGACACTGCATTAAAAATTAAGTAGAGGACAAGTCTCGATCCGCCTAAAACTGAACTTTGAAAAAATGTGTAAGAATTTTTTTAATCGTCCACAATTATAGTCCAAGGCTCGAAAATTGGAAGGAGCTACACGTTTTCGTCAGGAATTTCTCTTTCAAGACTTTCGGGATCAGACATTATCATATTTTGTCTCTTCGCCCTAAAAACTTTAGTCTATATTTGGATGAGTGTGTATCAGTCGTTTTGTATTTAGCTAGTTTTCAAAGAGCGTTATTTATGCTGCAAATCTTACTCTTCTCAAAGAAGAAGTAGCCTTGTATATACCTATTTGAGTCATTTCGTGATTTTGGTGATTTTCCAAAAAAAATTGACTAAATTACAAAATGATCATATTAATCTTCGTAATTGTGCAAATAGAAGGGATTTGTATTTCAATGCATCGGTTTCGTTAGGCTGTCGTCACTTACGGCAAAAAACTGATATAGCGACTAAATTTCGCTTTTAAATAATTTATTATAAATTACTTATCGGCAACTAAATCAGATAACCTATAATTTTAGAGAGTACATAAATTCAATACGAACAACTAAACCTAAATTTGGAGGTGAAGAACATGCTTTTTAATCCCAGCGGAACCGTGATGGTAGCTGACGGAAATTACTAATAACCACTTTCATTCTTTCCTTGATTTACCAAGTATATACTATGTATGTTAATGTGCAGTGTTTAAAAGCCATGTAAACGGTAAATTTTTTCTCTGTCAACAATATATGCCCCTATATGTTTTTAAAAACAAATTTCGAACTTAATGACTATGTCTCCATTTATATGATTTTCACCATACTCATTTAAATTTAAAGATCTTTTTGAAAAATTCATTTAAAAAAAACAATAATAATTATTTGCGATTGACATATTTTTTGTTTGTTATGCAATTTAGAATAGGTACAAAATTTGAAAAATAAAAATCCAAACAATGTTACGTATAAGTGTGTTGCGTAAAATTATTAGTAAATAATTTGTTTACTGTGAATGAATGAAACAAAATTTATTGATTTTTTTTACAATAGAGTAGGTTAATTTTTTCGTATTTAGTGTTAGTACAGTAAAGCACGATGTTAGTGGAATCAGAAGTTTATATTTAATTATTATTTTTTTGTTGAATACATACTACTATCTACGGAACGAATATTTCCGCTTTAAGGTTTGTTGTTGGTGTTATTTAATATTATTATGTATGCTGTCTGAATAAAAAGCCGTATGAACAAAATATAATATATATATATATTTAAACAAAACATGAAAAAAGCAACTTAACGAAAAGCATAAACAATGTATAACAGTTGCATTCAAATGTAAATAAAATATTAAAGAAAACAAAGCATGATTAAAAAGCATAAAGCAAATAAAGCATTTCATAAAGTGAAAATGTGTTATATATAATGTTAAGTAAAGCAAAACAAAGTTAACATAAATGTTAAATAAATAAAACATATGGGTGGTGCGTAAAATCGTAATTTTGTTTTTGTTAGTGGTTAAACAATACAATCCCTAATGCAAAAACAGATCGTGATAAGACAATCATTTTTTAGCTTTGAACACCGCCTGACATAATATTTTCGACAGATTTATTTGTTTTTTTTTTTATTGGCCACCGGGGGGCTAACATACTAGTGCTATGTGTTTCAATTGAGAAATTTTGTTATTGATGTTGTTCTTGTTGTTGCAATCCTGCTGTGTGCGTTTTTTTGTACGAATATAAGACAGTAAAAAATAAATCAACACATGTAGAGTACGCAGTAACGAAAGAAAAATAAATAAAAGAAAAATTAAAAATTGACAAAATAAACATTTTCAAACAGAAACATAAACGTAACAAAACAGATTTTTGTTTGTTTGTTTTGTAAGAAAGAATAAAAAAAGGAAATCAATTAAATCAACTCATTAAAGGGTTCACTACTACAAAATGATGGTTATTTTGTTGAAAGAATGAAGAAGTTTTACAAGAGTAGAAGAGGGAACCCACCACATTATTTCTGGCCGTTCTTTGCGGTTCACCAGCGGGCGGTCCTCCACTTGGAATTGGCGAGACCCCGCTTGGTGGATAGTCAAAGAAGTATTCTCCATCGTAAGTTCGGTAATATTCGTCATAATAAGATTCATTGTATCCGCCACGATAATCCGAATAACCATAAAAGTCGTAATCATAATCTATAAATTTTTAAATTAAATAAATTTGGTTTGTTTTATGGTTTTAGGTACTTGTTTTTTGTACTTATATTTTTTTTTTTTCTTTTTCTGGAGTGACTTTTGTAATTTAGAAATAGTCAACATATATTTTGCATATGCATGTACTTACAAAAAGAAACAAAAAAAAAAAAAAAAAAAAACAGAAAATATGAAATTATTGAAACAAAAAGAAAATGTCAACCGAAAATAGAAGTACCTATACCGGAAAATGGTCGTTCGTCTTACCAAAAATGCAGATCAAATGGTTAGCTCTTTTTTTTTTTTAATAAGTTTGATAGAAAACATAACAAAATATATATAAACGAAAATATTTTAAACGGTGTATATATGTTTATGTAATCTGTTAATATGTTTATTCCGTGTTTGTTTTTATCGCCAATTAAGGGCTTATATTTGAATAGTAGATTACATATTGGTGATTTTTTGTTTTGTTTTTAATTATTTCTTTTTACTCAGAAGATGTAAGTATTTTGTTGTATAGGTTCTTTTATTTTTCCTGATTATGATGTGGCCTATTTTTACTTTTACACTTCAAAGCTAAAGGTTTTATTTTGCCCATATTGCAATTAAATCAATAAGCTAGAACAAACTATATTATTGTACTAGTTATAACTTTTCTGTTAGAATAATGGAGCTTGTTTAAAAAAAGAACTGTTGAGGTGGCATAATTAATGATGGGTTCTCGAAATCAGCCGATGAAGACGAAGAGTAAAATAAAGAGTTGCTCACTAAACAGAGGATTTAACGATCAACTCGCGAAGAATTATTGTCAAATGTGATTGGCCTGAATGCGAAAAAAATTGGGCCCCAATCGCACACAATTATAGGCAAAACGATAGGCTTTTCCAAAACTTCCAACCTTTTGCAGGAATTTAAAAGCCAATAATCAAAAAATGTATACAGAAATTTTAACGACCATAATAATCATTAAGGTTTGGAAGGACCGACCTATCAATTGACAAACTGGGGTAAATGTTTGGGGGTACATGAATTCAATTATTGGGATGTAGGGTAGGTTTACCAATTTGAGGTCTTACAGGTATAGTTTCTGTGAGACGTGTAGCAATGACTTTGTCGAGTCAATGTTAGATGAACAACAGAGTGGTTTTCGAGGACAGAAGCATACGAGCGATGAAAGAAATGCTGAGTTTTTTACGTAGGGTTGTTGAAACTGGGTCAATTTCGAAACAGCTAAGTTAATTTTTATCTGGAGGACCGAACTTGGTGTTAAAGCGAAGTTATCAGTCTATAATTCAGTGAGTTGCTCAATTGATGATGTGTTGTACGAATAGGGAAAACTCTGATAAAAACTTAATACGGCTTCTCCGAAGGAAGAAAAATTATCTTGCGTGAACGAGCAAGTACAACGGTGCTACTCCAGAAATTATATTCGGAAGTTTTGATACGATTCCGATGATTTTTGCTTCGATGTATTCTTCGAACAATCGTTCGGAGCATTCTTTCGGTGCGATTACGTTTTTGAGTGACATACGAGTTGTTTTCCAATATCCTCCCACAACAATTATTCGCGAAATTTATTAACGATTTGGAGTTAACTAATGTATGTAATGCAATTAAAAGATTTTTTTGTAATTCTTTGTATTTATTCCTTCAATTTGTGTTTCCAGTGCAAGATAAACAGTACGAGTACGTCAAATCAATGCGTCATCGCATTTTAATTATTTGTTTCCCGATTACCTCGAATGTAATTTGATACTCCTACAGAGTATGCGCTGCGGAGAATTTTCCGTTCCGACGGATACCTCGCTGGGGCCGAATATCTGCCTTGACATATATGTAGAATACGAAGTCTTTAGGAATATTCATTACTGAGCCAGGGTGTATTACCCTGACGTGGGGAAGTCAAACTGGTGCCGCTAACTTGGTCCCACATCCTAGAGTTTCTAGCTCTTCAGCTAAACATATGAGCAATGACCTAAATATGGTAACTTTAAAGTCAGAATAGAAGTGTAGAACAGTTGGAAAAGAAAAACATACACACGTGTTCAGTAAAAATGAAATAGTTGTTCATGAGTGTGAATTGTATCCAACAAAATAACCGCAGTATGTTTTACTTTTGACGAACACATATTTGCTGTTTTCGACTGTTTCCGGCCAGGGAAAAGGGTTAAGACAACATCAGCTTAATAGCATTAGGACTAAAATCTGAGCACATGGTTTTAAATGTAATGAAAGATGTTCTCGAAAGCGTAATCAAATTCTGGTGATTCGAGAGAGATTATTATATTATTAAATATCGTACTAAACAATGTCCACTTGAAGCGCCGCAGAGCAGGAATCTTTAATTTGAACAGCTTTCGCTTCCAACTTAGCGGATTCGATATGTATTCCAACAGAAAAGCATTCATTTTCTTTTGATGTCTAACCTTAAATCACTGAACCCTTTAGCTGTGAAGGACATTATAGATATTTTGAAAATGCCGGGAGAGTAATAATTTTCGTTTTGTACCTTATTTTCAGTGAAATTTTTCAATAACGAGTATGCATTTGGTATTATAATTTTAACTAAAACTATTTCTATCGTATACTTACCATTAAAAAAAATATTTTTTTTTTTTTGTTTTGTTTTCAATACACATTTTGCAAAATGTACATACATACTGCGCAGGATGCAAGGTTTAGATCATATGTTTGAAAATATTTTCATGTGTTTCATCATATACTTAGCATTACGAAAACAAAACACAAGAAAAACCATTCTAACATCAAAAATTACTACAATTATGTAATACATTATATAAGAACAAAAAAAAACTGATTTTCTTCATGCAAAAACTAGAGAAAGAGAGAGAATTAATTGCTAGTTTGTGATAAACACAGAAAATAATAAGAGACAGACAGTTTGAGTGTACTCTCACAAAATCTTCCAATAACACCGAAACAAACGACAATAAGATACTTGTAATGATGCTGGTCTACGCTGACTTAATGTGAATTAAGCGTTACTAATAAATACGAATCAAATAAATGATAATTACAAAAATAAAAAACCACACACACAAATGTATACACATTATGACAGAAATGATGAATGATCAGAGGAGCTGAGCTGCAGGTTTAAGTTAAGGACAAACTAGTTATACGGTAGGTAATATTAAAAATCATAAAATGCAAGAACGAGGAGGACAGTATTTTTATCTGGATTAATTTTCTTTTCAAATTGATGATTTGAAACCGTAAACGTACTTTTCCTCTTTGGAAATTATTCGTTATACATAAGGAAAACAAAAATCATGGAATACTAAATAAGAAATTAATAGAAAAGAAATGTCAAACAAATTTAGGAACAATAAAAAAAAGATAATTATATGATCATTAGATGCCTAGCGTGGTACTGCAATAGGATAGATACAGAGGAGGATGGTTATACATAAAATTTCCAATTTTCATTGATTTGCATTGTAACTTCTAGTTATTGTTATGTAATGTATATTTCGTATATTAAGGCAGCAATATGTAACACGGGCAGGGAGGGCGAAAAAATCAACAAAAAATATTAACTTTTGTGTAATAAAGATATCTCAAAAGAAATGCCAAATTAAAATAATGTTTATACGAACATTTCTTGTAATTATTTACAATATTTTTTTAGAGCAAACAAAGTTTACTTTACTTGTAGAGGTTGTCTGCCAAATGCAAATCGAAAATGTATGTACGTTAATATTGATAGAAATTTATGCCGGGGAGACTTTCAACAAAAATTCAACTAAGTTTTACGAAAAATGAATACTCATTTATATATAAAATAAAAAATAATAGTGAAGGAAATTTCTAAAACAATTTAACTATTGTTTTTTTTTTTTTTTAGTTATAATAAAATTAAATACGTCCTTCCGTGATTGTAAAATAGCTTGCTTTCTGCATACCTAAATTATAATAATGTACTTAATGACGATCGCTTACCATAATCACGAGCCATTGGTGCTCGAATAGGAATCCGTGGACCGCCGGGAAGTCTCATTGGAGCCATTGGCATCATACTCGGATGTGTTGGTGAAAGATTACTGTAATCAGAAGGAGGATAAGGCATTCTAAAACTACTTCGTAGTACTGTTGAGCTTTAAGATAGGAAGTTGTTTATACTACCCAAACAATATTTTTTCTAAAAAATGTGTAAATAATTTAGAAAAAAACGTGTTTTCTAACAAAGTGGTGCGAAAACGCATTTTATTTAGTCATAAAAATAATCTGTTATTGTGAAAAAGATGAGCACACTTCTTCATGTGGGTAAAATAAAAAACCCATAATGGGATCATCAGATTTCCCATTCGACAATTCAACTCTAGTTTTTATCTCTTTCTGTTAAATATTTGTTGATGTTCTTTGCCATTTTGTTACATTATTGTGTTGCCGGAGGAAAATTTCGGCGCCCACTAAATGAACCTTAGAACTAACCCTACCATCCCCGAATCTCCAATAACTTAACAATTTTTTAATGAAACTTGTGTTTGAGTTTATGACCAATTTTGATTTTGTTGGGGTAGTATTCAAAAAGACAAACAATAACTTACCCGACTATTCCAGGCCGACCCTGCATCATTTGCATCATTCGGCGTTCTCTGGCTCGAAGGATTTCCTCCTTCTTCTTTTTGTCTGAAGGCGGTTTGGCGAGTGAAACCTAAATAGTTTACAATATTTCTATAGGTTTCAACTAAAATGTTTTCATTTGCAACTTACTTCGATGTTTGACATCCCAACCTCTTTACCGTTCAGACCTCGCATTGCAATGACAGCATTATCTCGGTCTTCAAAATGCACGAAAGCGTAGTCTTTTATTTTCTTTACTCGTTCCACTTTACCATATTGCTCAAATTGTTCCTAAAAAAAGAAAATGCATAATTTTAGTACATGAAAGAACGAAAAGAAAATCAAACAAACTTTTAATTTTTCTTCGCTAACGTCTTGTGTCAAGTTTCTCACATAGAGCACCTTGACTTTGGACATTGTCTGTTCGTCGGGCTCCTCTTGTGGGTCAGCCCAATCAACAATTATATCACATCCCCAAACCTGTAATTCATGTTGGTTTTAAATAAATTAAAAGCATATTTATGCAAAGTTCGACAAAGATGTATGGCACATACCTTAATTCTACCAGTTCCTAGCCTTCTTTTAGCTAATGAAGCTGCTTTATGTGATTCATATTCGAGAAAACAGAATCCTCGATTCTTTTTCTTATCATCGGGTGAGCTATAGATTATAACTTCAACAAGGCCAGCTGAGGTTGTGTGAATTTTTTTTTTGTAGTTAAAAAAATTGTTTAGAATTGAATTTAAAAAGGAAGATAGAGTAATATTGTTTATATGTAATAGATATATTTGAAAACCAACAAAAAAATCAAATACTAAAAGAAATACGTTTCCAAATTTTGTACAATCTAAATTATTATTGTATTTTTCGGTTGTAAGAAAAATTTGGAAAACGCTTTCTTGCTTTTCTTTTTTTCTTTATGTGTGTAGATTATTTTTTTTATAACAATTTTAACCCCCAAAATTCCAATGCCAAAACGCTTCAGTTTGTCTAAAACCAAAAAATTAAACAATTGAATTAAATGCAACATTTAACATTTAATAACAAAAATTAAATAAATAAATATATAGGAGAGATTTCCACGAAACCGACTTTCTCTAATTTTCTTTCTTTAATTTTACATTTAACACCAAATTATGTGATCGCAGTGTTATGTTAAGGTAAAGGAAAATAGATAGAAAAAACTTTGCATATTTATTTATATTATATATATATATATGTACTATATGACAATAATATCTGAATGGTTTTTAATTGCACATAGAAAATTTTAAAATAATAAATATGTATATAGAGGTAGAGAGAGAGGTGGTAAAACAAGATAGTTTATACATATAGAGTACCATTAGATTTTCTTTTATTATTCTTTTTTTTTTAAATAAAGAAATGGATTTTTTATTCTGTTTAGGGTAAATTCTCCAGTCATTACCATTTGTTTGTTTTCCTCATTTTGAATTTTGATTTAAATGTTAAAAAAACATTTGTTCTTCTATTCAGTGGATTTTTAAACAAAATTCTTTATGTCAGGTGTCCAGATTGTGATGACGGTAATCTTTTATTTTTCTGTTTGAAGACTGCATTCTATTAGTTTTAATGGTTTGTATAAATAGAGTACCTATGCTGTAGCTATACAATTATTATTTCAACGAAAGCTTGAAATTGAATTTTGAGTAGCTATCAAAAGGTTCGAGACGTTGTTTTTTGTTTTTGTTTACCAGGAATTTTTAGTTTTACTAACTTCTATCGATGTTATATCTAAAAGTATTTTTGTATTCGAAGTGGCATTTGTTTAGGGTTGTAATAGGAAGCAATTCCATTCGAGAATGGTGCATTTTGATCACGATCATTGGGAATAGTAGGTTTTTTTTTTCAAAACTGAAACATTTCCAATAGTATTTTAGACTCAAAGTGAGATACCGCTAAAACTAAAGTAAACAACAGGAAATTTAGCGATCTATAATTCGATAAAAGCCAATATCTACATTTTGTTACTTGCGAACAAAAAGCTTCGTATCGATATTAAAGTGGATAATGTGTTGTAGTTCAGATTAAGGCACTTATTGTCTAGGTCAATGTGAAGTTGACTTCGAGGAAAACAACAATTTCCGATATATCGCACGAAAAGATTTCGACTAGTTACAGTATATGGACATCGATCAGTTATCTTGTGTATAGATCCTGTAAAATTCGACGTCTGTTTCAGTCAGTTGATCGTGATCACTTTAAAAAAAAATCGTGATCAATCATTGCAACCCTAAATTTCACTCAAGCTGGCATTTATGTCTTAGTTTAGAGTATAATCGCTAAGTTTCTATTGAAAAAATTGCTTGCAACAAACGCTAGTGATGCAACGCTTAAATACCTGAAACATATTTTTTTGTAGCTATCATAGATATAATACCTTTCGTTCTCCAAAATGAATAAAATGGAAACAAAATCAAAATACTCTACGATACAATAAATTTACTAAAAAATTGTATTAACATGTGTTGGTACGATCAATTCAGAAGATGTGAATGATCGAAATAACTGTACTGGGATTCGAACTCTTGATCACGACTTTTACAAGAATGCTACTGAAGACCCTTAGGACTAAGGGCTTTTGATGATCTATTTGGTCGGTTGGTCTGATAAATTTTGTTGTCAGATCTCTGAAAAGCAAGTCATAAGATTCATTGCATCATTTAAAAAAATCTTTATAACACCGTAATAAGATTTCATAGCCGATGTCATTGAGAATGGCGGACAATAGATGAAACTTGCACAAAATCGAAAAGATTGAAAATTATGTCCCGATAATTACAGCAGAAAGAAATACATATTTTTCAATGCAAAACACACGATCGGGCAAAGGACACAACCAAGCCGAATGACTAAGAAGCCGCTGAAGACAATAAAATATCAATCAGTGTATGAAAGAGCTAAAAGATCAGTCTTTTAAATTTGGTATTTTAAATGTTTTACAAAACGAGTACTGAATAGCAGTGCTGCGTGTGAAAGAACGCTGAAGGGATGCAAGCCAAGAATCATACTCCCCATGAAAAAAAGAAGTTTAATAAACAAAAATCGATTGAAGATATAGACCAGCGTAATAAAGTGGATCAGTGAGCAAATAACAATAAACCCCATTAAAGATATATTAAAATCGACATGGGAGCGAAAAGACTTCATTGATTTTGAAGCTTGTGTCTACAGTGCAGCACTATCTCTCTGACCGAAAACAGGTGTCAGCAATAGGCCTGTTCTTTTACCCAAAATTGTGTAAATGGTTCTCTTAGTGCAAAGTTAGTGGTTCACAAACAGGTGGCGTTGTAGTTTTCTAAAAATAGATCTACCGGTAAATAAGGTTCCGGCTAATCGACTGCCATATTACAGTTGAATGTATTTTCCAATAGTTTAGAACAAAATAATTACCTTGATTGAATAAGTACTAACCCTCTAAACTTGCACAAAATAATAATCAAAAGTTTACTGTTCGGCTTTTGCAACACGGCCATTTGGCTTAGCTATGTGTTACGAACCATACAAAAAGGATGCCTCACAACATCTTAAGCACCCTCCATAACGAAGTAATGGTTATTCAAATAAAAACATCCCCAAGCGCACCTATCAAACTTGTATTACCTGCTGTATACCTAAACAATACCTCTTCACACGCATAAAATTTTATAAATTGATAGCTACTTTAATATTTCTATTAAATCCCAATGTCAAAATAAAAAAGAAAATCAAAAGGAGTCCAAATGTTTCATGTTTTATACATATTTTTTTTTTCGATTTCGAACAAATTAAAACAAAATTCAATTTATTTAAATGTGTCTTTAACAACGTTTGTTTGTACCTTAAATACACATTTAAATAAACAAAAATGTATCATCAAATTTTGTTATAAGTGCGAATTTGGCAATGTTTTGGAAGAAAATTGTTAAGCTACAGAGCTAAATTAAAAAAAAATTAAAATTCTAAATTAAATTAAATCAGAAAGAATATTAATTTTTTTGTGGTTTCAATTAAAAAAAAAAAACTGAAATAATGTCAAGCAAATTAGTACCAAAAAATAAATAAATTTTGTTGGATTGGATTAGGACATGAGACTTCCAATTACATAAATATAAGAAAATGCAAAAAATTCTTAAGCATTTTGCTTTTTTTTCTGTTTGGAAAAAGGGGTATGTATTCGAAGAACCAATAAACCATGTAACTCGACTTGTATATTAAATACATTTTCTTTTTGTTTGTTTTTCTAAATTTTTTTTTTAAGTGAACATTGCAAAACAGAGATCCAATTCGGGTCTTCCAAATATGTTAAGTTTGTTCGTTTTACCATTTTTTTGTTGTTAGATTTTTTTTATAGACCAATTATGTTCAAGGGAAAATTTCGATCATGCGTTAACGCATGAGGTATTTTTTTGTTTTATACAGTTCTAAAAATGTTCAGGATAAGAATGTGTGTGTGATGTTGGTAATAATAGGTACACTTCTTAGTTGTGAGTTATAAAAAAAAAAATTATTGCATTTTTTTTTTGTTTTTGTGTCGTTTATTATTTTATACCACTTACGTGCATGCTTAGCAAATTCCTCAAATAATTCGTCGCGATCTCTATTCTTAGGTATATTGCCGACAAATAGCCGGTGATTGTTAAAAGATATCGTTACACCAATCTTTTTGCCTTTCCGAATTTCAAAATCATTTAGCTGCAATTAATATAAGTTTTCACACAAACAATTTTGTTTCTCTCAAATAAAAGAAAACAAATTAAAACCAAAAACAATGAAATTTTTGTTCTTTGTCGGAATTGCCGTTCTTTCCACTCTTTGTATATAATATACGTAACTTAAATGATAAAAACAAAAATTGATTTATTTTTGTCGCTGCTTCTGTTTTTGAAATTTACACGTAAGAGAATAAATTAAAAATAATTTTTGTTTTGAAGTATGCTGATAAAAGTCTAGAATTAAGATTGTTTTAAAGAATCGGAAAAAAACTACGACTACTTGCTCTGATTAAAAATTTCGATTTGAGTATGAGAATAGGAAACAGAAAGTCATGCTACAAATCCGAAAGATTTTTCTTTGTTTTTATAGTACCCAGAAATACGACGAGAGTGGAACATGTAACTTAATATTCAAACAATAACCGTCATCAGAAAAATGGGCAGATCAAAAAAGTAATGTACGCTTTTTAATTTTAAGAAACATATGGAAACGTTAGATAAACTAACTATATAGGTTGTTACATTTCAAAGGCCTCCTCAATTTAGAAAGAAACATAATTTACGAGTATTTGTTAGTAAAATGAAACTTTAACTTAAATGTCAGCTTTATTAAAAAAAATATAATACAGTACAGCCTCGCTAGTCCGGACACATAAAGTTTCTACCGTGTCCGGAATAGCGAAATGCCCGGACTATAGAGAAAAAATTAAATATACATACAATGGACAAATCAAAGACCACAAATATAAACTTCCAATGAGTAAATTTGCAACGATTAAAATGTCTAGATTCCAGAGCCAACTACAAGCGACAAAACTAGAAGGGGATTTCCCGTAATCGTACGAACAAACGTTTTTTCCAAGAAACGAGACAAATAATATATGTATGTCCGAAACATAGAGGTGTCCGGACTACTGAAGTGTCCGGGCTAGCGAGTGTCCGGACTAGCGAGGCTGTACTGTACTAAATTTGTGTTCAAAGAGTAAAATTCTATGAACTTAAAAAAATTTCGATACTGATGTCACGAATAGCGGTGGTTGACAATGTGTGTTACTTTAGTGTATTATTTTTTAGTGGACAAGAAATGCTGAAGATATTCAGCTTTTTGTAACATTTCGTAAGACTTGTAGAGTACAAAATAATGTTTTATACGAAGTCTTAAATTTCATTTAAAATTTTGTCGCGATTGGAAGATTTTTATTCTGTAAACGTATCTAGTTTCTTGGAAATGCTGCACAACTATGTGCGTCTGTACAGAAAATCTTGAGCAACGTTCAAAATGTTCTGATTGTTTTTAATGAAACACAATTAAGCAATAAGCTGCCAGTTAGCAGTAAAAAAAAGCACCTGTTCAGGAAACAACATTAACTAGTGTAAATGCATCAAAGTTCCGAAGGTCTGAATTAAGAATTAAGTTGAGAGCCCTTCTCAGGACAGTTATACTCTCGGGTGCGTATCGAGTTGGTGCAATTTAAAACATCTTGAGGAGCTTATGTGTCATTTTGGGAGCTTGACCTGTGACTTGAATTTAATGTCGCAATTCTGACGAATTGTTTGGCGGTTCACAAGCTGTTGTCTTTTTGAGGTGATATTTTTTGCTGATATCTATTTAAAAACACTTTATCATACAATATAGACAAACTAACAATAAATATGAATGAAGTCGCACAAAAAAATCGCAAGCAACATCCCGACTTATACCTATGCGATGCTTGCAACGAAAAACTGATTTCAAAACTTCCTAAAGTGGATCCTGTCGTAAGTCAAATTGATTTCAAAGTTCTTGCTTATGACCTCTATTAAAAGTTTCGCTATGGTACTCCTACATCATACTCAAATCGATTTGATTCTAGTAATAACCAAAAAAAATTATTATGTACTTAAAATAAAAATATTTCGCAATCGATATAATATTATATATATAAAAAAAAAGAAAACAAGAAATTCGAATAACGTAATTTGTAACGATTTTAAATTATTTATCTTTTCTATTCCTATATAAAATATTTAATATTTTGTTTTGATTATATGATTTTATTTTTTGTTCATACGCAATAATGACTGGAGATTTTTTCGAGCATGATATGTTGAATTTTCTTTAAATCTTTAGAATGTGTTAAAAATGCAAGCGCTTTATTTACGGCCAAACAACAACGAAATACTTAAAATTTAAATGAATTTTTTTAGCGCAAAAATGAAAATTAAAATAAATAAAACTCAATACAATAAGGCTATTGAATAGATTGGGAGTGTGACATCGGTTATATATATTAAAAAAAAAGAAACTATGTAATAAACAATTAAAAAGGAATGAGTAGGTGGTGCGGAAAAGTGCCGTATACCTTATTAAATTAGTATTTTATTCGTTTAACCAAAAAAAATGTTTCAATTGCGAAGCAGGTTAATTACCACATTTGAAAAGAGTCTCATAAGGGCGATAACAAAAAATAAAAATATAGCATAATAACAAATAATAAAAAAAAAACAAATACAAATGAGACGCATTTGGGTATGTACTTGTACAGGTGATTATGATGATTGGGGGATAATTTAATAGTTTCATAAGAAAAGTTTACGCATTAGTAGTTTATTGTCAATAATAAATAAGTGTCGCATGAAAGTATTCAAATTCATAGATATATTAAAAAAAAACTTCCAGCATAATGTAGCTTAAGTAGTGAAACAATAGAAAGTATGTTTACTCTAAATTCCAACTCACAAAGGAAACTGCGGAGGGCGGAGTAAACTCCACAAGGGATCGAAGCAACTTAAAAGCTATATCCGTTGCATACAACTAGGGATAACCTAGAGTTTTTGTCTGCAGCTCCGTGCTTCAGAAATGTTGAAAAGTTTGCCACTCTTCTGTCGTTTTCTGTTAGTTTATAGAGCTTTAGAGGCAACCATAGTACGACTATATGGGCTTAGGCCATTTTCAAATCATTTTAAATTTCATCTTTGCAGCTACCTATGGTCTAAGACTTATAACTTATAAGTATCCAGCTTGTAGCACCGACGGAACGTCACGCCATCTATAAATTATTTCAAGTACATAGTTCGGGACTATATGTGTCTACTTGGGCTCCGTTATAAACTTTGAAAGTAACAGAAAGCAACAGAAGTCTTTCAGTAGTATGTATTTTCAAGTAGCACCAAGGAAACCTTTTAGAAGACAATAAACGTCCTGATGGGCGAGTTTTTGTGGCTCGAATGCAATGACATTTCGGCAACAATTTTTATTCCAATATATTGAATGTTTTTCTATACAAACCGAAACGTTTCTTATTAATTCAAATGTAGTTACTGAAAAAAATTCACCAAAAGATTTCTTCTAAAACTATTTCTTTTTGTTTAATAAAATTGATGTCATGAATTAAAACAATGATATGAATCAAATTTGCATTTATATAATCTATTTATATTATAAAATTATTAGCAATAGTTTTCCATTTTTTTCAAAGACAATTTCCCACGGACATACGTGTACCTATATATGCAAAACATACACAATGAATGCGAGCAAGAGAATTCGACCAGGTGTGATGAAATATACATTTATTTATTTATTATTTCTTTCGCATTTTATTTTTGTAGCTCAAATCGCATTCGCATATTTAAGCGGGATTCAAAAAGACGATAAAGTGCATACGAATACAATAAAGGTGAAAAAAGAGGAGCACGAATCGGAAGACAAAGAAAAAATAATACAGAAAAAAAATACCTTTTATTATTTTTCCTTGGTATTGTATATCGCAAACAAAAAGGGTTGATGGACGATGAAGACGACAAGCCCATAAAAAATTTACGTATGCATGTGCAAATATAAACAACAAATTTTTTTCTGTGTTGCTTTACTTCGTGCTCTCAATATGAATATACTTGATTGTGCGACCAATTGAAAAAGAAAATCTCAATCTCAAATAAGAAATGAAATATCCTTTGACCAAGTTAGAGGGACATGCTATAAATAAAAAAACAGCGAAACCTATATCCAGCCACCACATTTATTTAGTTTTAGCTCTGTTTATATGTGTTGTGTGTTATGTTCTTCAATGCGGACTTTTCGAAAATGTACTTTGTGCTGTTTTATGCACACGAAAATATTTCTCATTGCAGCGAGCAGTGCATTGTGCAATTACACAAAAGCAGCTGCCGCCGCCCATGTTTCGATGCAGCGCCTCGTCATATACTTCCTTTCTGGACATTTAATGCACTTTAGCTGGTTTTGCGCAGAGGGCTATTGTGCAAAGATGTTTTTTTTTTATTTTTAGCTACATTGACGGCAAAACATGTTTTGGGAGATTGCTTTATTGCTGACTTAAGGAGGTCACAGCCGTTGGAGTTAAAACGGAAGATGATTTTTTTTTTGTTTAACAGCGACCGGACTTAGGATGTGCTGACCAATTGATTGTTGTTTCTTGCGACAGTTGTGCGTACTTTTTTGTATGCTGTCTTAATTTAGATTACACGAACTTTCAGTTCTTTATACCCTCCACAGGAAGGTTTCGCTCGGCTGAAAAGATTCTGATTCTCTTATTTGTCAGCTCTGTAAAGGTGATCAATTCAAGAGTGAGGGGGTACTAGGGTTTACAAAAGGAAAAGATCGTTTAGTTCAGACGAAGCACGGTTCTTTAGGATCAAGATTTTGTTTCAATAAAATTTATCAGAAAAATTCAGTGTGGCTAATTTGGAACGTAAATTTGTTCGACTGCTTTTGCAAATATAAATGCTGCATCCAAATAATGTATTCATGGGTGTCTTGCTCTTGGTTTTATCATCAGAGAAATATTTGATCTTTTTGACTACAGCCATTCGTAAAAATGTTTCCTCGGCGATTTCCCTAGAACTAATTACTTCGTTTATGTTCACAAAAATGTTTATAAAGTGTTTGCTTCAAAAGTTTAGATGGTCCGTGAGATTTTATCGACATTTTCCACTAGTTACAAATTTTTAAACTACTAGAACTGAAGACACGGGCAATTGTGCATACATTGCACTTTTTTGTCAAAACATTTTATCATTCAATAATATATAGTTTTGAACAAGTCAGCCGGAAAAGTCATGCCTTTCGCTTTCTCAGCTTGACTAGCTTAGCTTATATTCTGCTTGGTCAACAATTGGATACAAGTATTTAAAGTGGATGCTAAAAACGATTATTATTCGTAAGGCGCATTGTGTGTAATTGTACCGAGTTTTTCCTATACATACTATGGGTCATTCTAATTTTTAGAATAAAATAAAATAGGTTTTAGGGTTACAACAGTTTGTTAAATATATTATATGACAAATAATATCGCCATTGGGAGTTCGTAAAATGTAAGCTGGATACTTAAAATGATTAAAAGTATTGCGCTATGCGATATAATAAAATAAAAAGACTTTCACTTGAACCCTTTCTGAAAATAAAGCTTTGGTTTTTAAAGTAACTGTAAATAAGATCAAGGTATGTAATATTTTTGTACAAAATACAAATCTCGATTGCTTTGCGACCAGTATCCCTTTATCACCAGGATATTTAAGACTGCGGCGGATTTTATATATTACAAATTGTTAAGTTTTGTTAAGACAAATTTGAATATGGAACAATACAAAACCAGCTAAAATGTGTACAGTATGTACTTAAAGAAAGTATATATCATCTAAGTTCCACAAAACGCGATGCATTAAAAAAATCTCACACACACATTTAAAAAACGGACTACCTGATGACTTTTGAAGTTTAGTTATATATGTAACCTGCCTCTAATTCATTTGCTAACACAAAACCACTACCACCACGTTTAAAAGATGCAAAAAGATCAGGTGTGACGAGAGCCCATATTTTATAATTGCCAATAAAATAATGCCAATTTAATAACTATATTAAGTCAACGCCAATTGGATAACATTTAATTTGCCAATTATGTAGTTCGCGCGGTCCTAAAAACAACTAATTTCCCTTTGGTCTTTTTTATGTGTTACATAAGTTTTGGTTTATATCATCGAATTGGTTCCGTTTTTATTCGAAAAGTTTTTGCAGATCATTTTCTTACAATTCACTCACACGTATTTGCTTAATTTGTTTAAATTGTTTAAATTTCATTTGCTCGCATTTGAGTTTTATTCTTTTATTTTACTCTATTTCTCAAATACAAGAAAAAATCAGTATTTACCTGTTAATTTACCAAATTCCTCTAATATCTCCTCTTTGCCTTTCGATTTAGGTATGTTGCCTACAAAAAGGCGCAGGTTCGGAACGCTAATGTTAATTTTGAGACACTTGCCAGGTTTTATTTCATGGTTATCGAGCTGTGAGGGTGGAATTTGTGGTTGAACAAAACAAAAATATTTTTTTTTTAAAACAAATCAAACAAAAATGAATACGATTAATGTGAAAAAAATTAAAAAATATGAACAAAATAAGTAGAAACAAATTAACGAAATAATAACAAAAATTTAGATTAAAAAGAAATTAAATAAAAAAAATATGAGATGAATACTAAATAAAAAAAAAAGAAAAGATGACAGTAAATAGAATGAATTTGAATTTGTGTATATATTTTCTTTTTCCAATATAAAATAAATAAATCGAAAGAAAAATCCAATTGTATAGGAAAGTCGCATGAAATGAGATGCAGAGTTGAGGAGAAAAGGACATGCTCGCTGTTTACAAATAAAACCAGACAATCTACTGCTCTTTTGCTCTGTCGTATATTTTGAAGCGGAATCGCTGTATACAGCAGAAGGAAATTTTGTAGAATTTGTATTCCCAAAGGAGTGATCCAAGAAAAGTTCCCAAAGTAGATAGAAGTTGATAGGTGAAATTTTTCTAAATAATAAACAAATACTTTTATTTTATTGTAGTCACTATTGTCAAATGCCACAAAAGTTCTTCAATAAAATTCTTTTCAATCTAAATAATGAAATACTATTAGAAGAATTGGTTATACAAAATCTTTCGATTAGACAATGGAGTGATGGACAGTAAATTTATTAAGACAATCTTGCAAATGCATGTGAAGGCCATAGAACTCTGCAGACGTGTTGTCGGTTACAACCGCACTGAGCGTCAGCTGCTTTTTTCCACGTTTCCGGAATCGTTAGCCGATCTGATGGACCGTCAAACTTCCGTGGGTATTTTAAGAATGGTACTCGTGCTAGCACTTATACAAAATGTTATATCGGCGAGACAACTTGCACTTTGTATAAAAAAAAGAGGTACCTACTATACTATTGTCCTCCGCTGGGATTCGAGCCTGTCCAGCTCGTATCACAAACCATTGCCATCTCTCGCGATATAAGTAAGAGCTCTTGGATGTAGGAACATTTATGCAATTCAGCCAAAATCAATCAAATCTCAATTGTCCTACTGCCATTGATCCATGATGTATCGACTTTCTTTTTGAATGATCATATTATGAAATTTATTTCTTTCTTTGGCAGCAAAACTGATTTCTTCTCTTTTCAGAGTAAAAGTTTTAGTAAATAAATTTTACGATAAATTTTTAGTTTGTTTTGTAGAGTTCAAATCAATTTATCGTCTATATTAATCCGCATTGAGTAAAATCAAGTTCAATATCCCTTGCAAGTTTTGTAAATAAAAATTTGTTATCGAAATATTCGGCGGCATTTGACACAGCGACTATCTAAAAGCATTTTCAAACCTAACTACCCTACAAAAAGAAATTAAAAGCTCAGTTGCAAAATACATTACGCAAATAGAAAACGCACTCTTTTAAAACAAATACAATAAGGAGCAAAGAGGAGACCAGGTGCAGCTATTTGTCTTTTGTTTACTGATGCAACGATGTTTTTTTTCCTGTCTTTAGTACCAACGGTTATGATTTAGTTGTTCGAAAGAAATTTGGAATAAGAACAAATTTTGTTTTACCTCAAAAAATTTTTTTTTTAGATAAATTTTGACATTTTTGGGGCTCTCTCCGAAAGTCCTTTATAATTACTTTTGTATAGAAACAAACATGTTTATATTTCATGGCCAACAAATTACAAAATAATAAAATAAATTTAACAAACTATCTACAATAACATAAAAGGGGGAACGATGGTTACAAAACAAAAGGGGTGGGGTTTAGACTAGACTAATTTAAAGGTTCGGAGTTGGGACGTGGTATATAAATTAGAGACGTCTTTTCAAATCCTTGAGTTTAATTTTGTTTTGTTTTTAAATTTTATGAAACTTAATTTTGAAATTGCAATTTTTATTTTGGGGTTTCCCTTGAAATAGCTACTTGAGAGGGGGGGATTAGGATAAACAAGGGGTCTCATAATGGCATGCAAGTAAAAATATTATCTCAACCTACAGCAGACTTATGTATTTTTTTCCAAGTTAAACAATAATTAAAAAAAAATGTTCTAAGTTGTATCTAGTTAAAAGGAAAACAGAAATAAATAGTAATACAGAAAAATATTTTTGTTTAATCATATTTTCGCAGCTTCATTTGGAAATCTTTGTCTAGCTAAAGAACTTTTTTTTTGTTACAAACTTTAATTTTTTTAAATATATAGATATAAGCGGATATATTCTTAAATTGTTCTTTTTTTTAAGTTCAAAAAATTCTACCTCGCTCGAGAGAATTGAATGTGAAAGGAATACCTGTCTGACTGCATTGACTGCAGCATCGCGGGATGTGAACGTTACAAATGCATAACCACGATTTGTACCAGTCATTGGGTCCATCATTAACCTAAGATCCCATATTGTACCACAGTTTTCAAACAATGGTATAAGCTCATCTTCGAACATATCTTTTGGAATTTTTCCACAGAAAACTTCGCAACCATTGCCTGGCGTTGGACCGTCCCAATTTGGTGGTGGGCCGCCATATTTTCGTTGACCTAAAGTTAGAGGGAAGAGAAAAGGATAAAAATTTCAAATATACGTTTTTAAAGCGCAAGCGATAGTTACCTGTAGTTACGTCTAATGTGTAGCCAGAACGTTCCAGGATTTTTTTTATTTTCTCCTCGTCTGGACCTTTGACTGGCACTGTTGTAGCGGGTGCCGGTACACCCTGTTGGCTAGCACGGCTCTTTTGTCTATACGTTTTCATAACACCACATAAATATGCAGACTTATTTGATACATGTTCCAAATTTGATTCAAGGAACTGACTTAATACATTCAAGGCACCATCTACCGGAAATTCTTTGAGCGCATCTAACGCGCGCTCATCTAATTCAACATGCGCTAGTTTACCTGTTTTATAAATATCATCTAGTTTTCCGGCAACCTGTTCAAGAGAGAAATAAATTTCCATGTCATATGGCTCACAATTTATTTTGTATGGGTCGAATGGTCTTTTATTTGCGTACACAACTACTAAAAACATTTCTTGAAACAAGAAATAATGATTGTCTTCTTAAGAGCTTACTTTTTTATCTAAGCCATATTCCAGAAGTTTTGGATAGTCTTCTGTTCTTTCGCCATCACCTCGGTCTTCAGATCTTTGGGTAACCATTTCATCCACCAATTCGCCATTACCTTCCGCCATTTCTGCAAATAAATAAAATAAACATGAAATTACTGTAGGTACAACCATTAAATCAAAGTGTACACAAAATGAAATGCGTGTTCCAAAAAATGGTTGCACTCCATCTCAATTTGAATCTTTACCACGACCAGCCAAAAATGTAAACCGAACTATTGGCATAGGTTATGGTTGGCTGTGCTGGTAGGTATTTCACGCAAAACTGTTCAATCTGTTTGGGGGTTTTCATTTTTTTTTTGCTCTCTATTTTTTTGTATATTCTGTACAAGGCCCTTGAAATTGTATAGACAACAAAGCTACGAAAATGAATGTAAAGTGGAAAAAAATATTGCGTAAAAAGTGCGCACCAGTCATCTGTGCGTTCCAAGCACGTGTCGAAAACAAAACAAAACAAAGAATATTGCGAAATTGTCCATGGTGTAGCCACCACTCATACAATCAAATACAAAAAACAATCGCATAGATACCAGCATTCATAGTGTGTTTTTGTTTTGTGCGAAATTCATGCGTAAGAATTTCGATGAGTTTATCTATTGCGGAAGAACTCGAAATCACCTTGAAAAGTTCATTGATCTTGAAATAAACAAAAAGCACTTGATTGTGTTAGAGTTTTGCAAATTTGCGAAATTAATGTGTGCAGCACCACTTCTCCAAAACCAGTGTAACATATGTTGCGTACGACTATTTTTACAATGTGCGTGAGAAAAATGTGCGTAGAGCTTGCCCGCCACAAAAGCGTCCAAAGAGAGAGGACACCACTAACAGATGAACGATGTTAAACGTACCTATACCAAATAGAAAAAAGCTCACAAAAGCCCAGACTACGCGTGGAATACGTATAGTTGTGTGGTCGTACAGATCATATAGTTTGAATATAGTGCCAAGCGTGCTAAACACACTCAAGCCCACCGAAAAATGGGTCAAATTGTTGATCGAAAATTTGCAAAAAAAAGAAAGAAAAGAAAAACGAAACAAAAGAGAACCGGAATAGAACAAGCAACGATTTTTTTTTGAGTTGAGAATCTTAAAATAAATTTTGTATCCAACAAAATAGAGAGCTCAAAGGAAAGGCAATAAAACTACACACATGAAAATATATGTACAGCGACAACAAAAATTCGCAAACCCGCCGTGTATCAAGAAGAAGAGCAATAAAACCGACAACTAAATAGTATCTATCGCATTCGGTCAGCTGTATTTGTTTGAGAGCAGAGCGCGATTCTCAAGAGTTTGCAAATATGTTTGAGTTGCGAACTTTCTGTGTTTGCTTTTTGTTTGTAGGTAGGTTTATTTATTTTATTTTTTTGCTGATTGAATTTTTTGTATATATGCTCCGTGCTCTTGAAAACGACGAAAAACGGCGAACAAACGAAGATTGCGTAATAATTTTATCACACACAAATTATGTTTGTATGACACACTGAGTTGTTTCGACATGCGATCGGCATACTTTTCCATAGGTAGCAACTAGATTTACTGATAGAACTTAATTTCCCAAAGCAAGTGGTGATGAACAGGCAAGCAGATAGATACACACTGATGACGAAGTGATCAGCAGCATCTTAAGCTTGCCAAGAAACTTATACTCATATGTGTATACGGATATAAGTTCAAAAGACTTGTACTTTACTTCTGTGCTCTAGATAAAACTGAAAATAGTTCAGAAAAAAGTGTCAGGCTGGGTGCAGACAGAGTGACAATATGTTTCCTTTTTATTCTTGTACTTGATTTCTAACTGGAAGCCTTTATAGGTCAGTTGGATAGATCACTTGTCAATGTGTTCGCATTTATAATCAGAACAATCAATAGTCTTCTTTGTGTTACTGGGTTAAGCAACGATATGATAGTCCCTTATCGCTCATATATATACTGATAGGAAACTAGGTACCCAACTGATTTTAATTATAGGTAGGAATAATGTTCTTCAATTCTATACTCTAGCGATAAGACTTTATTCGCGAGTCACATTCAACTATTACCCTGACATTGAATGATTTGTTCTTCGAGTTTAAAAATATCACTCATACGCAACAGTATTCAGATGGTGGTTCGCGAAATTCTGTGCGTATTGCCAATTCAGATAATGCAATATAAAGTACAGAAACTTTTTCATTTTGTAAGGCCCATGAAATCGAACATAAAAACCGAGGCTGATGATGTGCAGAAAAATATGTATTAAGAAGAACGGTTTGACTAAAAAGGAGCGAGTAAAAATGTCCATACATAAGTCGATGAAAATTCCGAAATTTGGTTTCATGTCGAACAGAGACTTGTCGGACGTCGCAATAACAATAGATTGATTTGATAAATAGTTTTAACATTCAAATTAAAGCAGTGCTCAAATCAAATGGACCACTAATTGGCATTTAAAAAGTTTAAAGCCATCTGTGCAATGTAAAAAAATACCCCCAAGATATTTCATGGACCAAAATTCTCAGGCATTTTAATAATGGAGGAAGAGTATTTTGTTTTTAACCTTTTTAGTTACAATACCTAATCCCGCATCATGCAAAGCATACGCTGTCAATAGGAAATGACACCCAACACAGACGTCTCGGATAGAGCGTCACATTGAGAGATGGCCAAGCATTGTGTTTCCGGCTGCAGACGCTTTTTTTCTTAGGGCCCAGGCCCACCCAGACTGTAGCCCCACCCTAAGTAATGTAAGTTATCCCGCATAATCCTATTATAGTTGAACCTTAAAGTTTAATTTTAAATCCAAAGGCGGTGTCATTCCTCGCAAAATAGATAATTTTTTGTAGACGTTGTGAGTTCGCAGAATACTTAAGATTTTTATAAAGACAGTGCCAAAATGTATACATAATTATATTTGTATGTGGTTTATCAGTCATTGGAGTTTGCTAAGGGAATTATTTCTACACAAAAATGACGATCTTTGTCGAACTTGTCTGACTGATTCACTATTCTTTTCGCCATGGGTTTTTGAAGACAAATATCTGCTACAATGTGTTGTAATGACAAAATTTTGCCACAACTTCGTTAATACAGAAAAATATCAGTCGTCGTATTTAAAATAAAAACATGATGCATAGCCACCCACCCACAGAAAGTAAAATATCACCGGAATATCTAATCCGCGGATTATGCTGTACATACGATTTTCTATAACTGAATCTAACAGCAGCCTCTAATATTGTGAACGAACAATATTTCATTAATCCGAAATAATCGCATAAGTACAATTCACATGCTTACATAACTCACTGCAGTCATTGACTAAAGTCTATAAAGTTGCTGAATTCATACTACCACATACGAGTACATGCATTGCATAATGTCAAACATTTAACAGACATAATGTCTGCTGTGAAAATACACTACAGTTTGTTTAATTTCTGAATAAAAGTATGTGAGAATTTCCTAATCAATCCAAAATACATTGAGGTAGGAAGTTCTACTTTGACGGACGAGTTGAAATCCAAAGCTGATATTTTTCCCATGACAACAACGAAACGAAATTGAAATGTTTGGTCCTTCAACCCTAAGTCAATAAACCATTTAGAGCTAAAACCAGTCAAAACAAATGCCATGGGGTGGCGGTGACTAGTTGGCAGACTCGGTGGGCGAGCATTATAGCATAAAATATTAATACGTAAATCATGGCCAATGCAATGGTAAATGTAAGTGGGTGTGAGTGGGTGGGCAAGAGGCGATAATAACTTAAGGGTTGCTGCTGCTACTACCGGTGCTATCTTTATTTCTCGTCTGAAGGAAATCAGACGCCGCATATTGATTTTTCCTCTTATGTTTCGTGTTTATACAAGTTGTTTCAATGTTACCACTGCATAAGTATGAGTATATGTAAGTAGGTAGCGTCTGTTGCAGCCCTAATGTGTCTAGTTTCATTAGGGGGGGGCAGACGATCATCACGTTAGAGTAGGAACAAAATTCTCTCACTCCAATTTAGTAAAGTTGAGGTAGGAGTTTTCTATAATTTGTCCGCCCTTTAGATCTGGGCAAATATAGTTGCATTGCAGTAAATGAAAATAGATACACGTTCGGAATTAGAAATGTCATCTGTGTAATTCTGTCAGTGCAGCGTATGAATTTCTAAACCGGTTTCTCGCTACATCGGTTAAGGTAAAAAGAAACAAACGAATTCAGAAGAACAGGTTCTAAAAGCATTGCAGTGAAACGAGATATACCTACTCTTCATTAAAAAAGTGACAGACCAGACAATAAAAATCGATTCTTTCTCATTCGAGAAAATAAAATTTTAACAAGCATAGAATGGAGTTAAGGCTAATGTCACTTGGTCAAAGTTTAGAGAATTATGAGCTAATACTTTTTCCAGTGCAATTTTCTGGAATTACTGCTGAACGGATTCTAATAAAATTAGGTGTAATATATTTATTACTTAGTGTTATGCACATTTTGAGTCAGGGTTATCTATACAGCAGGATTTCAACTGATTGAAAAAATTGTACTTTTTTAGGTTCATAACTTTGTTCAATGTTATGTCGTTTTTCATTGGGATTTTCAAATTTTGTTTTGATTTTCGTGCCCAATGAAACATGTGTTATGTCCAAATCTCATTTTTTGCACTTGTGTTAATGCACGATTTAAAAGTCAGCTGATCTTAACTTCTAATTTGTGTGTATAAAAATCTATTGTAAATTTTTCTCTATTTCTCACAGACTCGTCGTTTTAAAACGTTAATAATAACACACTTCAACGTTTGACAAATGTCAAATGTTTGGTGTTAGTGAAAGAAGGCGTAGATCTCGCTCAGAAATCGGGACTCTTAAAATTGCTGTCTTTGAAACAAAGTGAGTTTTCATTTTCATGGTGTTCTGTAATAGCAACATTGGAATCGGAACACCTCTCAATCGGGAAATTAAATGCAACTTTCCTAGAGCCCTCATAGTCAGATTAAACCTGCTAAGTGGGCCATTTTACATGAAACAAATTAACAATTGTGACTCCTCTAATCGGGACAATTGATTGTTTGATTGTAAGTTCGAAATCTGGTCTGGACACTAAAACTGATTATTAGTATCGCGGAATGTATTTTAATACTTAAGACCGTTAGTTTATCCAAAATATTGACAGCGAAAAAAGTATCACACCATTTTAAAGCCTCTATGGTTCGAATAAGGGGTTCTTACTTCAATTTTTATCTTTATCACTCTATATGCTCCGTGATGTGAATTTGAAGTATGCACGTTGTCTTTTTGCAATTATTCGTCTGTTTTGCAAAGTTTATATTAGTGGATTGCATTGACTCATAATTTCATACGAAACGTACGGAAGGCCTCGCCCTATATCTAGTAAAACGATCTTGTCTTTCTACAAGAATCAGTTATTATTTTGCGGATCGAACTTGACTATTTATATAAAGTTTTATCAGAATTTGACGTGGCCCTAGGTAGCTAGTCTTCAATGGATCGCTGGCAATGGGGACGTTCGAGAAATTATCTTGTTTAGTAAGTCTGACAGCTAACTCAGTTGTTATTGGCCTAGATTGGTCACATAAACAAATTTTTCAGTTGACGTTTATTGATGGGTACCTAGCCGACGAATCTAGTCAAGTTGACAGTTTACATACGTGTCTGACGTAGAAAAAGTGACGTTACCGACCAATTAAGTTTTTGCGTACAAATAGTCTAAACCGTAAACCAAGTATTCGATTCCCCAAGCAACTTTTGAAAACGATATTCTCTCTTAAATTTCCTATCTGTGACAACAAGGAAAAACAAAATTTTTAGCCACTTTTCAGGAGCGCAGGGGTTAAAGGGTTGACTTCAAATATGGGGAGACGACTTGTGCGTTTTTCGCTAATCCCTAACACAGCAACCGTAAGAGATATTTAAATGAGAAAAATATGACATCCTAGAACATTATACGGTGCACCGCGATATTAACTCAATTATGACCAACTTATGCTGTTCCTCATTTTTGACAGACATATGAAGCAGAAAAAAATAAAACCTAAATGGCGGGAGGTTAAATAATAGAAAAAAAACATAATAAACTGTCAGGTTAATATATGCAAGTGTATGCGTGCAGCTAGTTTATTTTATTATCATAACACACATACTTTTCCACAAAGTATCACGGAAAACACCTTGTAGGCAATTTCTTTTAAGTTGTCTGAGCTGACGGTCTACTTGACTTAGGATAACAGAATGTGACATATGTCCATGTGAATGAAATGTCAAAATTTGAGAACATTCGCTCAATTTCAGTTTCCAATTTTCTCCCATTTAAACAGATTTACAGATATTATACCTAGGTACCTACATTTTAATAAAAAAATCGAAATTAATGTCGTTTTGCATTTGGATATAGGTACAAAATAAAATATTTAAGTTGTAAGTAATCAGGTGTTTATAAAATTGTATTCATTTAAGTTGATAGAAGTTTTTTTCTAAATTTTTCCCTACTCTTCGCTTAAAAATGTAATATAGGTACCTAATAACAAACTCTATAGTTTAACAAATAGGTAATGTCAAATGTTTTGCAGGTAACACCCATTTCAATTAATTTTAAATCAAATTGGAATTTATTAAATATGTTTAGACTTGACCACTAGACATTTTTCTTCTCAAAAATTAAAGTTTCCTATGAATCCACGTGGTAGGTATTGAAATAAGTCAAAACATAAATACAGATAACGTAGGTTAGTACCTACCAATGAATTAAAAATGTAATGAGCCGCCTACAAATTCTCAAAGTAAACTTGTCAAGTAACTCAAATGTGAAAAATGAAACAGACGACAGAGATAAATGACAAAAATTTATTATTTATTACTGTACATTGCATTTCATGGTTGCAGCTTGCAGCAATTAAATTAAACTTCGATGTACCTAATCTAATATTCGCCCCAACACAAGCCGAGATGATTTATCACTGTGTGCTTTGCATATAAACTGGGCTTTTGTTAAGTTCATCTTACGGATGACTGATTGCACAGCAAAAGTTCATTTTTGCCCTACCAGATTTCGACAGTATCTAGACATTAATATCTGTTCCATTTTATAAAAATTTGTAGTAATAAGTATGTAGTGCATTAGTAATGTTATTTAGGTACACTCAACACCACTAGTGCCTTAGTACCTAGTTATCTTAGGCGCAAACTTTTCAAACACTGTACAGAAGTTTAAATTTTTAAGCGCGTTGCATTCAGATGTGCACACGTAGGTACGTATGGATTCAAGTATTTTTCACTCGAAAATTGTCTTTCTCTGTCTGGTTCGTTCTATTAGTTATATTTATGTGGAGCGCATTCCGGCACTAACTGCACACACCACTACCAAAAAGCACACATTCAAATCACCACTCTGCAAAAGTACAGAGAGGATAGTAAAATTGCGGGATTGCGGCAAGGCGATAACGTTCGGCGAATGCGACAGACAGCAACTGCATTCTTCGTTTCCTTCTTCACTTCTTTCGGGTTTCTTCTTTCATTTAATTTTTTTGTTCGTGTGGATTGGAAATTGGAATTGCTGTTGCTGGCTTTTTAGATTCGTTTTTTTTGCACTTTTTTTTTTTTTGCAGAGAATGCAACAACAGCGCACCAACCGGTCATACTTTTAATCAGAGGCAAAACAAAATGGTGGACACATCATGTATCGCCCCCCATTAAGCACAATGAATGCACTTTTCCCCCACAAAATATAATGGAAAGGAAAATGAATCTCACCACACCACCGCTTAGTCGAACGTATATCCTTTGGGGGCAAATTAAATCACAAATTATAGGTAATCCTTTGGCATGTGTCTGCTTGGAGTTATATATACTGAAGGTTTTTGCGGCTCAAGTAATGGATTTTCTGTAAAAAAAATTTCATCAAGAAAAACCGGCTTACAACAGAGAGCACCACAGAAGGATAAGCTAAGAACCACTTTTTATTTTTTTCTCACGGGTTTGGCACTGTTATCGAACACTTTGTAAAAGAATTTTCATTTTTTCGTTCTTTTCACATATTTTTACATTAAAAACCGTATTTAAGACACACCCATTAAACAAAAAACCAAGAAATAAAGCAATATTTACTTTTTTAACAAAACCACCAGAATTTCATAAAAAAAAAATCCAATTGGCATGAGAACCAATCTTCAAAAAAGGATGGTCGTCTCAAAATTATTCGGGGGATATTTGCTAACTCACAGAACACTACATACACATTCTGATGAAAGGTAGATCGGTTTTATAAGGTATAGATACTATTTTCTCGCTTGCTAGGATAATTATAGATTTGTTTGAACAAAAAGAAAAATGCTTTCCTCCACTTGAAATATAGCAACTTATTTGGAAAAGGAATTTACCTTAAATTTTCGTAATATTAAAAATTTTGATTGCGAATTTTTAAGAAAAAGAACAGAACTAAAAAAACCGAAAAAGATTGTGCCGCGGTGTAATATGGCGGACGCTACGTCACCGGTTCTCGTCTTCTCCGTTTGAACAAAACACTAGCAGAGAAGCAACACACTGCGGCAGAGAGCACATAAAAATCTCCACTAAAAGAAAACGACGAAAAACTTTTTTGAAAAACCTACAATCTACAAACGCGACAGCGACACACAAAACCAACACTTCTTCGTAGAATCTACCACACGTTAAAAAATGTTAAGCAAAACAAGAAAAAAATAACTTTTTTTTTTGAAAGGACTGAATTCGCATTCAAAATTCGCGAACTTCACACACGAGCGTGCAAACGCGACACTCTCACACACACTATTGAATATAATTTCCGACGAAACACCATACCATAATAAAGGAGCGGAGAACACAAAAAATAAAAGCACAAAACAAACGAAAAGAGCGAGACTGTCGCAACGCAACGATTTCGAACGACCACACAACGAAAAAACCTAACTCGTGAATCTCGCTCCTCGCTTTTCGCTGGGAAGTCTAAGATTTTCGCAAAATTTAGTGCTTCTGGCTTCTGCTTCATGATTCTGTTAGGATCGCCAAAACTGCATGTGTGCGCGACTTCACCACGTGTGTGTAATTCCGCTAAAGAAAAAGATACAAACATTTTTTGCAAACAAGAAATAGAAATAATAAAGAGGAGAGAGCACAAGCACAGAAATAATACCGCATTTACATTTCGCAAGTTAGTTGACAAGTAGTATCTTTTATATTTGTGGGGTGGATGATGATGAGTTGGTGATTCGTGAATGCTTCAACCTTCAATGTGTGCGCAAACTTTTCTGTTCCAAAATACCTACACTTGCATAATGTTCTCTTTTGTGTTGTATGAAATAATCGCAATCTCTGAACAGCACACAAACGAAATATTATATAAATGCAGCGGCAAAACAAAAGCCCGTGCATTTAGAATCTTGTCGTTTGAATTTGTTTGTGTATTTTGTGCTTTGAAATGTCAAAACTGGGGACGTTCCACACACAATCCACACACCGCAATTACAAAGTTTCAAAGCTCTTTCGTTGGACGGCTGTGTTTTTGTTTCACCCTCCAAATAATGTTTATTGCAAAAAAGCTCCTTGCTCCAACACACAGAAGCAGAGGAGAATGGCTTGAAAATTGCAAGTGTGAATGGATTAATAACGAAGAGCTTTATTTGATCTTTTGCATTGCAATTTATTGTATCTACCCGATTGTGGGAGTGGGGTGGAGAATGCAAAATGTTTCGTTATTGCACTCGTCGCCCGGTGAAACAAAAACAATTAGTTAACAACAAAGAAGTAGTGGAAATCGATTTAAAATAAATAAAAAAATGAATCGGGTTTCTTTTCCCCGTACCGGTAATGAGCAAATATTTTTGCTTTTTAAGTTTTTATAACTCATAAAGGGCATTTAGAATTCTTCATCATAGGTACCTAGGTAGTGTTAAAAGTTAAGACAAACAAGAGACTTTCTAACTAAATTATAGATAATCGGCCTTACCAATAATCAACTTTAGTCTGGAAGTTTACGCTAAGACTCCACACTTTCCAAAATCCCTTTACCAATAAACAAATATAGTTGCCAGAATATCGCTAACTGCAGGGTTAAATGTTAATGTTCAGAAACCCATGTTTATCTGGGGCATTAGCTAAATAAATCCTCCCGAAATGTCATTTTGAAGAGGAGTGTTGCCCAACTATCCTAATTGATGGTATGGAATTTCGTAATAGGAGCAAATTTACATACGCTGCTGTTCAGCCTGACCGTTTATAATTATAAACTAATTTTAGTAAATTGTAAATGTTTTCTGATTTTATTCGTTGGAATAAAACAATGCAAGTGGTTTTTGAGTCTAGCAAACACAAATTTGTACAAATGTATGGACAAAATTGAAAAATAATGCATTTTTGTTTTATTTATAAACATTTACCCCAGTATTAATAAACAAAAATGTGCACAAGTAAGTTAGCTAGTAGGCATCAGATAGCATACAAAAATTTTACATAACTGCTGAATAACGAGTTGATAACTATTACGTAGCGTTTATTAATATTTGGGTTAAAATATGTACTTCGAATAGTTTTATTAAAAGAAATGGTTAGTGCTTTTCTCTGCTTTATCTTGTTTAACCGCTAGTGCTTGCTTTGTGATTGATTTTCATTTTAGTTTGTAACGAATGCATGCTGAGTAAAAAATAAATTTAATATAAGTTTGGGATCTTTCCAAGAATTTCTTGAGAGTAGTCGCTAAAAGAATAAAATATCTGTTCATTTAATATTGGACAGCTCATATCTGAATACCAATTTTTTTTACAATTTTCAATACCTTAGGCCCCAGGTAGATTTTGGTTGCAGATCTCAAATATTGGTGTGGAAATGGTTGTTGTGAAAAGGTTGACTTAGCGGAAAATATAGAAAGAAGAATTGTCAGCATTCAGAAAAATCCACGCGAAATAATAAATTTAGGAACTGCTGGAGGAATATCAGGTAGTATGTCCAAATTTAAGATATACAAAGTTCTTTATTACTTGGTGCGAGTTCATCTAGGAGAAAACATGACAGCTTTCGTGTAGAAGAATGTCCACGGCTTTTTTATCACCGAATTAAGTGATATAAGCTATGCAATTTTTAAAAGATCAAATTGTATTTATTTTCACACCTCCATATACTTTTGCAAGTACTGTTTTGCAAACGGAAATAAATAAGTAGGTTAATATTTCTTTCGAAAATATTCACTTGCTAACGATCTAAATGTGATCTTTAGACTACAAATAAGTTTTGATTTGCATTATCAGCCAACGAATAAATCAAAGCATTCTAATAAACTGTGTTCCGTTTATTGTATAATTTAAAAGAGACCTTATTACGACACAAATTCACTCATAAATCAATCGTGAAGTATTAGAAAACAAAGGAAAGCGTACTATAAAAAGTACCGAAAATTGTGTCCGATCGAACAATAGGGCAATACTGATTTGCATACGATATTTGACAGATCAGCGGATATTTTGTGCATTTCCTACTTTCTGTTTTGTTTTTTGCTTATAATAAGCTTCAGAAAGCCTTCAAAAGAAATCTGTTGGGCAAATTTATTTGCAATTTAAATATTCCATTTTTTAGAATAAAATCCTCGTTGTGAAATAAACCATTGACCTTGTTTTTCAGGAAAACAAATTATGAAATTTGAATTCTGCGATGACAAAAAATGTAATAGTTTCTAAGAAAGTTGTCGCACTAGCAAATGTGGAGGTCTAATTGTTTATTGGTACCGTTTCACTAATGCTGTACATTTTTACTAAATCTGGCAACCAGCTAATCGTCGACATTAGTGTTTGATTATTAGTAAGGCCGAATGTTTATGCAGTTATGTAGGTACATTATGTGGAACTTCCAAATTTCAAAGAACTCATAAAAAATGTGCAAGAACCACATTTATTATTAACATATAAGTATAATTTCGTATACGTTTTGGAGATGCAACTTCCCCAAAGAACTCAGTAAATGAACAATTCTCTCATGGGGCTTAAAATGGGATCAAAATAGGCTTCCGGCAGCACCAAGCACAAAGACCAAACACGGAGACTAAAGGCTTAACCAACCTAGCACCGACTCTAAAAATCACAGTTGAGGACCAACGAAACATGGACCGATCAGCTCTGCGAAGTAGCTGCTCGACGTTAAGTGTGTTAGGTACGTTCTGTTATTGCGACAACTTGCGCACACGGTGACCTTATTCTATTGCATATAGTAGCCAAATCTCATGACCATAGATAAGAGTCGGAACAAACTTAATATACCGATAACAGGGTTGCAATTGTGTAGTGGTTAGAGTCGTTGCTAGCGGGTGACAAGTGACAACAAAACAGATGATATCGGTTTCTCAGCCTCAACACCAAAACAGGCGAACAGGAACACATTACCTATACGGTGCCTAGTTGGTCTGTTTCGGACTTTTCTCAAATTCTAGCTCAGTCTGGTAGGACCCAATTATGAGCGTAGCTTTATCTATGATTTATACCTAGATCGTTTCTAGCTGGATTTTTAGCACTCCATGAGATTTCCTAAGTAACTTCCTCTATTTTTTGGCCCGTTCAAAGTTTTGGATCTATCATCAAAGCCCTGTTTTGGATTGATCAACTAAGAAAAGTATTCTAAATAGGTATATGGGTGAGAAGTTTTTAATTGGAAAGAAGACCACCATCATCGTATGTGCAATGACATTCCACACCCTGCCTTGCAAGTTCTTCGCGTTTTCGAGAATACTTGTTTCGAAAATAAAATTTCAATACTCCACACTTCGAAGTCTTCTATTTCTCTGCACATTTGGCAAAATACCTTACTAATAATGGTTTTTAACCTTCACACAAAATATTTTGTAGCTCATAATGGGTAATTTTGTATGGAAAATTTCGCTGTTATAAACATAACCTTTGAAATACGCATTCTGGTACACATATGAACAAGTTCAAAAACATGTAGCAATTTTGACTGGCAATTGCACTTGCATTTGGAATAAACGTACATAAAACTAGCAACTGGTAATGCAATACCAGTTCTTCAAAAACAGAAGCTTATAAATGTAAAGCCTAGGTGCAAATAAGGTATCAAATGATAAACTGTTATTCGATGCAGGTAATAGTGTTGCTATAGATAATCATTTTCTGATTAAGATCAATTTCATAGAACTTAAATAACAAATGCACAGCATAATTAAACTCCTTAGACTTATAAATACTGATTCATTTATGTTAAGTTAATATAGGCCATATGCACAAATGCCTATACCTACAGGCTGTAAAAGTTCCTACCTCCCGCCTTTTTTTTTATACAAGCTAAAGATCGCCATTGCTGCAAACAAAAATTGTATTTTTAAATATTCAGTGACAAGTTGAAGCAGAAATGAGTAATCCAATTTTTAAATAAACACGAGTATGAGGCGATAAAACTTTATTCACAAGCAAAAGCAAATGACCGGGCAAATGATGATGCACTGTCATAATAACATGCAAATTAAAAAACAAAACAAAAAGTTTTTCGAATGAAAATTCACGATCTGCTGTTATTTAATATGATACCTAACTCTGATATTGTGTAGCGACTTATAACAATGATTGGTATTATTATATTTCGAAGGTAGATATATCTCTGCACTCTACTGATCATTGATCAATTAAAGTCACATGCAGTTAAGCAAATTTGAAGCGATTGCCCGAAGTGAAAATCTGGCCAATCTTAATAAGATCGTGCTTGATTCTCATGTTAGGCAGTGGTGATCGCGTTAATCATGGATCGACTGTATTGACTAGGGGTTAGATTAGCTAACTTAAATATGCAGTTTTAGACTTTCTACAGCAACCTCTACTATTTTCATTCTTGATATAGCGAGTCTTTTTCAAAAAAAAAAACAGAAACCACCAAAAAACGTATCACTAGTTGGTGGTGAGATATTGAATGCATTGAATGGTGTGTGGCTTCCACAAAAAAAAGGAGCATCGTCTACTTGGGTCTGCATTTCTTACATGTGACTGAATTGGATACCTCATGTCAATTCGCGTCAAGACTAACTAAAGCATCAGCCTGATATGATGCATTTTTCGCATAGAACAATTGAAACAAGAGACCACGTCTGGGAACTGACTTAGACTAATTAACTTTTCTGCTGGACGTAACGTTATTATATACCCACATGCTTCTAGATGTTGAATAGACTTGGTGCACTGCCTGATCACCCCCACAAAATCCTTAGTTTGATGAAGATTAATGAATATATTCCTCTACACAAAGCGGAGCTGCACGGAAGGAGATCCTCCTGCAAATTTCGCCCCTCGTCAACGTAAAGACAACACCAAACAATGCATTTTTTGGGGTATAATGCAGCTTGTGAGATTCTTGCGCAATTTAATAATTTCAGTGAGTCTTATCAATGAACAGGATCTTTGGCAGTTTACTAAAGATAACAGTGGCAGAAAATTTGTCATTATTTTATTATTATTTAGCGCAATTGTCACAGAGCCTTAAATTTGCAATACCAATTCCAGCCTTGAATTGACTGTCTTTCATTTTATACCCGAAAAGGTTTCAAACAAGAAAATATTGAAAATGTGGGTTCAATTGAAAAAATTAAAAACGTCAAGAAGACTTTGTGCGCATAAAACGATCTTACAGAGTTTTCTTGATTGTTGTTACGAATATCTTATGAAATAATATTTTCGTTTAACAGATCATAATTCGTGCTTTTGACTGTCAGCTGCGTCGCCCTAGCTATTGATCAATATGTAAAAATACTCCTTGTTTATCGCACTCTTTTCTACAAATAAAAAATAAAAAAAAATTAAACGTTTCACAGTTGTAGGAGCCAACTATCTGCCTTGCATTTAAGACGGCATAATGCAAATTCAAATAACAATTTTAGTTATCGTAGTAACATTAAAACAAATTAAATAAAATACAAGAAAGCCATCTTCAACTTTAGGAATATTTTTATTGGAGATTCTTGTTTTTATACGTTACCCATATGAACAATTTCCAAACTAATGTGAGTAGATGACGAAATTAACGAAACTAAATTATTTCACTTGAACCAAACTCAGTGATTAAGAAAGGTGCAATTGAAAAAGATTGGCGAGCTTATACAGTTTTAACGAATAGTCTGTTTTTTACAATCTTTATCCCCATATATCTGTCAAGTGTGGATAGAAAATAACTCCTAAGAACTAGCGTTGGGCGCCACTTTTCGAAACACATTTATCTTACTACTAATGATGGACACTAATACTTCACACAAATGGTGCTGCATTTGTAGATGAGTAGCAAATATATTAATGGACAAATAAATTTCTTCATCCTGCGTTGGGCGCCAATTTATGAAACCCATTTATTGACAAACAATTAAACGTCCTATCCAAAACTAAATTAATTACAATAAACACCCGCATACCATGCTTAATAAACTTACTACTAAGGATTGATGTTTCCAATTGGTGTAGTGTTGTGATCCAGACAATAAGCTTGGCTATTAGGCACACTCGGAGCTTCGATAAGTATACGTTGCGGCTACGAAAGATGAACTTTACTGCTACTCTTGAGGAATCCCACGAAATTAAACAAAACGAAAATTTATGTAGGTGAACGTGTATAATCCTTGAAGCGATAAGTGGTTTTTTTTTTATTACAGGTTCCGCGTGTATATATATTTTCTTTTAATTCACTAAACACCACTAGATGATAATTTCCACATGCACAGTTAAGAATTTTATTCCTTTTTTTAGTAACCGAGAATATTTTTTTTTCTTTTTCGTTTCGTACGGATAAGACGATACAAGTTTTAAAAAAAAAACTGTATATCTGCCTTCGAAGCAAGTGTATTTTTGATGCACACTCGCTATGGAATTGTGTAGTTGCAATAAGTTTTAGCACAGAGTGGCGGGGAAATAGTGTGTGTATGTGTGTTGGAGAGAGGTTCCAAAGGGAGCGAAAAAAAAATGTCGGTTGTTTTTTTTTGTCTTTGTACAAAATCAAGAGTAGAAAAGTTTTAATCCACAGCACATTACTTTAGAGACATATAAATGCTTTGATATATATAATTATTATTTTCTTTATGTTTCGTTTCAATTTTTTCTATATGAATATAATTTTTTATATATATACAAAGATATTCTATGGATGTATATGTTTAGGCACGAGCTTTTTTATTTATTTATTTTCCTTTTCTAGATATTTAAATTAGATTTTCATTCGATTATTAGGTATTTAATAAATTTATTTATATATATTTTTTTTCAATTTAAGGAAAACAATTTTGATTTTAAATTACAACGAATCTGTTGGTTGTCTTTAATTATATATCTTTTCGTCAAAGATTGCGTTTATTCCGATCGACGGCGGCGCTGTGTATCGAATTTGTTTTTTTTTTTAATCCAAAAAATTGTAAGGGGCTTACTGTAAATTCTCAGACAACGCAGTCAGAAAAACGTTTACAACTTTTTTGTTTTATTTACTTTTGTAACTATTGTATAATTTTGTAAAAAGGTATTTTTGTATTGCTTATCATTTACACTTTTTCTTTGTCTTGTAGTATTTGTGCATTTTTAACTGCATAGATCGCGCGACTTTTTTTTCGTATTTCTCTTTCTGTGATGTGTCTAGAGAGAAAATGCAACCAAGAAAAAATTCTTTGGCTATATACGCGCTGAAGACAAAGTCAAGTTGTATTAATTTCACTTATTTCGCAAATATCTTTAAAAAAATTCACTAATTTTGAGTAATGATGCATTTTTTGGAGCCCGGTTTTGTACCCCTTCCCCAATGTTGTGTTTAAATTACGATGATTATTCCATGAGATATATGCACACACACAAATATATATGTATATAAATGAATATATTTATTTATTTTTTGGTTTAAATGCACTTTTTGTATCGCCTTCGTTGACAAAAAAACAAAAAAGATGGCAAAAAAGACACAGAGATAGATTTTCAGAGCCGATCTATCTATCTAATGACACTTTTTTTTGTTGTTGCATAAAATTGATTTATGTTTTTCTTTTGTTAAGAATTTAAGTATAAAATAAAAATTTCTATGTAGAATCCAAGCTAAAGTTAAAATGAAATATGTGTATCGTTACAATATGTAAAAACAAATTCACTACAAAATAAAAATCACTTTGCTGGGACTTCGGTTGAATTCTTACAGAATTTTTGATTAAATTTAGACTTTTGTGGAGAATTTAGATTTATTTTCCTTTTATGTTTTAGAGTCCAATTGAGAAGTATCGCGGACTTAAATTTTCATTAGGCGGCGGCGTATATATATCTGTTTAGCAAATTGAATTAATCTAAAAGTGTAACTTTCAATTAGAATTAAACAAATTAAACAAAGATTGAAGAGTTGATGAGTTTATTCTTTTTTTTTTGTGTGTTTTCAACCGTCCGCGATATCAGAGAAAAATGTCTGGCGTAAAGGGTAAGTAGTACGTCTATAGTGCAACAATCCGAGTGTGAATTGAAGAATTGAAGGAACCCCGACGATATGAAAGCTTGCACACCACGTAACATCAGTAGCGGCAGGAGAGTCTATGAAATCGGCTTCAGCACTCCTCTCAACTGACGCATACAAATGAGTGAGCTCGCATACCGACAACCACGATGGTGGTGTGGTGGTATCAGGTAGGGTTGGCTGGCTGGTATATTATGCTGCTAACTTGTTAGGTTGCTTTTTTGATGCTGCTGCTGCTGCTGCTGCTGGTAGATGGATGGATGGACCCCTTTTTTCCCTTTTGCATAATGCTTTTTTGTTGCTGTGAAATTCATTCACAGATACACCACACATGTATGCACCCTATGAATGCAAAAATTCTCCTCAAAATTGAGTTGGTGTAGTAGTGGTGTATCGCAGAAAAACATGGATTTTTATTGAAGAATTTAAACGTTTTTAACGGATTAAATGGGAACAAGTTCTTTAGAGACAATTTCTCGCATTTTCGCATGGAAATGAATTAAAGGGAAAGATGACACTTGGGACTGTGTCCTGGTGTATGTTTTCTCAAATGCAAGCACGAACAACACTTACAGTAAAGATGGAGCAAGTACCTTATGCAAACTTAAAGTAATAATGGCGCACCCCACACACTGTACTAACGATCTAAAGTGTACAGTAGCCGGCGAAATCCAGAACATAACATAACCACAAACATTAGGTATCTTTTAGTGGTGAGTGTAAGGTACAAAATAGAAGGCGACTATAATAAAAAAAAAATTAATACACCACACAAGGCAGAAGGCAACCGTCTTAAAGTCGTTCCCGTTCGTGTTTGGTTCGGTGTGCGGTGTCGTGTAGCTGGCATATTCCAGAAAAGCTAAAATGTTATATCTGGATGTAGGAAGAAACTAAAATCGAAGACAGAACATACCTCCATATACATACATTATGGCCGACACTACCCTGCACAATATACGAGGAATGTATACACTTTTGGCTTCAGACTTGGTCAGGGGGTAGGGAATACATTTGATTTTGTTTTTTTGTCTCTTCTGATTTTATTCGCTTTGTTTGGTTTGCTTTGCAGAAATTTACACTGGAGTTTGCAGCGAGTTGCCATTGCCTGGCTAAAGGAAGTGAGTTGTTTTCGAATTAAAAAACCGAGCCAGCATTTCTACATTTAAACTTGTATCGGGCGAAGCATTGAGTATTTTATAGGTTGTATGCCCTTTTAAAGTCTACAAAACATGTGTAAAGAGGTCTTATACTCCCAAGACGTTCTCAAGTACTAACCCGAGCATAAATATGCTTTCGGTAATTTTTCCCCGGACGAAAACCGCATTGCTTATCGTCTTAACCATGATGTGACAACTCCTAATCAATGCATTTCCAATATGTTTTTGGAAAATAACTTTTGGGACAAGAGTTAGGTACCTTCTTATGAACCTACCACTTCAATTAGGGCAGTCCCTTTAAGCTGTTTTCCGCAATAGGGCACAATCACCCGAGTTTCGCAAACACTTTAAAGACTCGAGTTAAGGCCATTGAGCTGTGAGCTCCTTCTTGACTTCGAGTCTAGAAAAATTTTGTTCGGAAATTCTACAAACTCTTAGTGTGGCTTTCTCTTTTTATTGTGGGACTATTTTCCGCCTTGGTTAGAGCGCTGGGTCTGGGTCACTCTCAACTATGATACACGAATCCTTCGCGCATACATGCACTGGTTAATAATAAATAAAGGTCTGAATAAAGGTTTACAAATACAGTAATTTTCGATTTGTATTTTAATCATCGAGAAAAAAACGCGAGGCTAGCAATATTTTCAATGTCAAGACTTAAAAGCTTACTACCTAATTACCAATTTGTAGATCCCTTCCATTCGTCCCAAAAATTAAATCAAAAAACAAAGCGAATATTGCGCTATTTATTTATTTTTATGTTGAAGCGAATAACATCTAACACCTTAGCCTTAATGACCAAGGTGTGTAATCTTGCCTAAAATTTAGCTCATTGTTGAATTTGTACATATACAGAGTTGCCCCACAACTCATCTGTCATTTTCAATTCATTTGGCAGCAAACTGCAAAAATATCGCAGAAACTTTTCCTAAATTTAGAAGTGCTTTTTGATCACTACCAAGCGACTTTTCGCACAGCTATAGTTAAATTAAACGATACATTTTAATGTACTTAAGCGATGTGAAAACACCATATCGTATTCATGCGGCAAGATCAGCTAAAAATATCGCCGCAGTGGCAGTGTCATTTCCAGATGATGACAGGAATTGCGATTTAAACTTTTTACGGCACTTTGCATGAAGATCTTGGGTCAGATGTGCAATTGAAACAGGTATTGAAGCCATGCAAAATATTAACAGGCAATATCTTAATTGCTTTTAAAACACTTTTCTGAGCTATGAAGCTTATTTCCATTGACCTGGTTAAGTAAATAAAAAAACCGTCGTTTGGGGTTTACTGAGTAAGAGGAGTTTGGTGCGGTTGATTCTGGGCATTTTTTGAAGTTGCTGCTGATTCAACTATTTATGCACTTGAAGAAAATGTCAGAGCTGTTATTCGCGAAACGCAGCCTATCAAAAGAATGACTATTTGTAGGCAGAGCTCAGGCGGACCTTCGATATCCACGGTATTCCATTACATACCTTAGACGTATGTATATTGTATATCCGTGTTTTAAGCCCTTTTTTAAGACGAGATTATTACAAAAGCCAAGTTGAAGTAATATCTATCGGCCAAAGCATTTAGTCCAATGAAAAAAAACCAATGTGTTCAAAAGATACACCACCAGCATGATAATCACTACCTACCTAAAGTTTCGAAGAAGATGTTGATTATTAAAGGAGTTTTATTTTTGGGTCTACATGTCGTTTTTAAGGAAAAAAGTTGAATTGATTAGCTTTTGGTTAACATACCTCTTCGCTTGCTGTTTGGTAAAAGATTCCGTGAAATACTCCAACGGCAACACTAGTTCCTATTCTTAAACAAACTGCAGTTTGTTCGATCGCACAAACAAAACAAAAATCGGGAACTATTGCAATAACCTCTCGCTGAGAGATTCGATCGAGTACACATAAATATTTTTTTAAACTACCCACAAAGATGGTCGGTACTAAATACCATTGAGCACTTAGAGACAACACAACGTAGACATTTCAAGGGGTCAGACTCTGGGCGCATTTCCAAAACACGCTGCTAAAAGGAACGTAATAGTTGGCTTTTTTTTTCTCCAACTATACACAAAGGAATAGATTGTGCTACGAGTATTAGTATGCTTGGATTGCTTGTGTAGGGGCTCAAATCAAAACTGGGACGAACGAGTAACAAGAACGAGACCGACTCTCTAATGCCATAAGCTGCAATAATAAAAACGTATGCCATTCTTGCTATCGAGAAGGTATGAATCTATGTTTATTTGGCGCACACACCAAGCCGAGTGATAGTGAGCTTTTTTCTAATTTGCCATCATTTAAAAAAAAATTATGATTTTTTGTTTACGCTGTATGCCTCCTTAGAACTGAGAGCCGACCAGCACTATAATAGAATCGTAAAGGGAATTCTGCTGCCAGCAGCCAGCTATTGCTTTGCAAAAGAGTTGTGAGCGAGAAAAAAGTCGCACTCGCCACACTCTGTTGTCGTCGTCGTTGTCTTATTTGCGATTTACAAGTGTGCGAGAGATTTCTATACTTTCAGGTCCCTTGCTTTAGCTTTATGAAGCGAATGCTTCTGTGAATGCATGGTGCATACAGTTGCTGGAATATTTGCATTAGAAAACACGCATGGTAACAATTTACAAAAAAAAAAACAAATTGCGATAAAGTGCTTAGATACAATGGTCGCTCGTGGGTAAGTATGCATGAAGTATGTGGCATGCGATGAGAACTGTCAAAGGGGTGGTGTCGATGTCGATATAATCGCATGTCTAGACGGATAGTGGGTGAAATCGAAATGTTTGATGTTTGGTTTTTGTATGGTTCACTAGTATTTGCATTAGATATGGGTCACTATTTAGAGGAGTAGGTAAGAATATTGGATATTTTTAACTCTGACAAATTAGGGTAGGTATCCTTTGAACATCGCCTGAGGTGTGGCATTTTGTAAGCGTCGGGTAACTTTATCTGTTCTGTAACCAGTTATGCAAGATAAAACGGTTACAAGCTACAAGTTAATGATCTCGTTAACAAATCTAGAGGTTGCAGGGTATATAGATGCTATGGTATACCTACGCTGTGCAGCGGGTTTATTAGTTGTCATACGATTTCTCCACACCAGCATCGACTTAGAATAGGCATCAAATTTGGACATTTCTTCTCACAAAAAAATACCTTCAGTTTTGTGGCGGGTTGTAAAACATTTACCAGAATGTAATTTGGGGGTTCTTTAACAAATCTTGCGAGAGGGCTGACAAACTTTATGTCAAAAGTAGTATAAATGCTTGATCAGGCAGGTAGAGTATTAGAATGGGTAGCATTAGGAAGGAGGATGTTAAGATCTTAGAGCTACAAAATATAATCTCTGTCTATTTTTATGAATAGGAAATACCATCCGTTCAAACCTATTTTGACTTGATAGAAAAAATGTATAGGTTCTATAAAAGTTACCTAGCGCTAATCAATATGCTGTATTTTGATAACTTTTAGGTTTAAAATTTGTAGGTTTCTTTAAATTATATCAAAAACTGTAAGACGTGACATAACCTCTCATTGATTGTCATTCTTTCCCTTAAGTTGGCGTTAAGGGCACATACTATTAAAACCTATCTTAAATAGCTTATCTTTTTTACGGAAAATACTAATCGCATTGAATTAAATTCTATTATGGTTTCAAAATGCCGTGCGACTTAAATTACTCAAAAACGTTCAGTAGAAATCGTTTATTAATTAGTTCGAATAAAATGTACATGCACTACGAATGAAATTGTTCAAAACGGAGACGTTTGCACGGCCTCCCTGCTCTTCTGGTTTTTTAAATATTAATAATTTGCGAGAATAATTTACCACAGCTATGTATGCAGATATGTATATATACCATGTAACTAGTAAACTTGTGGACTTCGCAGCAAACATTTAAAGCATAGCAAGTGCGGTAGAGAAGGAGACAGCACATTAATGCAACAATATTAACATTATGTCAAGGTGAATTTGCGCCAAGTGCATTGAATTCAATTGACACAAAATTGAAACGAATACATACAAAATTAACCTCATATACGGCGAAGAAAGATCTGCTTATATTTTCCTTAAATTTACTCCCAATAGGTACAGTTTGATAAACTCTTGCATTTGGATTAATGGAAAGTAGGTGCCCCCTAAGTCCCATACGCTTTTTACGTTTGGATGATATTTGTTTCACTTAATTACAACAATAAATTGCAATTCACTGAACTTGTAGTAAGTCCACAAATGGAATCACCCCCAGCGAGGTAACGAATTAAAAATTAAGGACAAAAATGTAGAAGAGAAAACGACATTTTTTTACTGGAGCTGGTAGCTGGTACCGTTGCACTCCAATAAATGAAACCCAACGCAAGTACTACCGATGGGAGTTGAGAATGCAGGCAAAAATAAAGTTATTCGAATTCCAATGGCAGACATTTTGTATGCAACGTTACGAGCTGGGAACCGAACTTTAAGTACTCTTATTGCAGTAGTAACTATATTTTCCACATAAAATGGTTGAACATATTTCTTAGAAGTTTTCCACTCGACTTGCCTGTCACAATTATTATTTCAATAACAATTGCATAATTTTGACCTTAATTCGACCTATGTTTAGGATGTCTTTATTGTAAGTATAGCTTAGGGTCCGATTAGACCAGCGTTTCCCAATCTTTTTTGGTCGAGGAGCACTTATTAGGTCAAACATTCCTCGCGGAGCACTTCGTTACACTTACGCTATTTTCGCAGTTATGTATGTGTAAAAAATGCAATACTAAATTTTTTTTTTTATATTTTATTAAATTCAAGTAAAACAAGTAACATCAACGAAAAAAACATGAACAATGTTAATTAAAGAACATAAGGAATTCAATATCTAGTGAGAATAATGTGCCTGTTTGTTTTTTTTTTATTTTGCCGCGGAGCACCAGGATATCCTTCGCGGAGCACCAAGTGCTCCGCGGAGCACACTTTGGGAAACGCTGGATTAGACAGCTATTTTCATTTTCCACTTTTGCTTTGCCCTACAGACGGACGCAACAGGTAATGTCAATCGACTTTGCGGTAAACAAAATCGAAGGCTTTGTATGAGGCTTTTTTAAACTGTGTTTCTTTCTTGCTAATTTGATGTTGTTAATTTTGACTCCACCCTCAGTTTTTATCTAGGCCCGCAGTCCTTTAAGAATTATAATACTTAGCCACGGTCTACAATATTTTATTAATCTGTAAAATGAACACTCTCGAGAAATTATAACAGTGAAAACTGCATCCAAATCCGTTTAGTGGTTCCCGGAATTAGGGCAGTTCTACAGACGGACGCACCAAAAGTTATACACTATAGAAACAACAGCGCCACCTATCTGACTACATTCAAGCCGCTCTTCAAGAACTCTCATTATTATAACGGATGGTCAACGTATCCGTAAGTCAGCTTATATAGTGTTTACAAATTTAAGAAACGAAAAATAATGCCTACACTTTCGTGAGTTGAACATTTTAGGCTGAAGTCACTGAGGGCTATTCAGGGCTATATTAAGGGGATTTATAAAAATAAAGATGGCGGATATATGTTTGTATTCGCCGCTGTCACATCCCCGAAGTGGATAACTAATATTCGGAACATCCGCCAATAAACGGTGATAAGCGTCAATTTAAATGCGTCTTGATCATTTAATGCGAGAGTGAACGTCTTATGACAATCCGACTTGAATATAGGCTTGGTCAACTAAATTGAAGCTTTATATTTTGCAGATAACCTTTTTTCTTCTATTGCTAAATTGTGAACAAAAAGAAATAACTTTCTCCATCACATTCAGCCTCTGAATAAGACCATGGGCGTTAAACAAATAACAGTGGAATCAAAATCAGCAATTCGCAATAATTTTAGGTCTTTGACATTGAGATGGAATGCCAGGATAACCCAGACGATATAGATTATAGGGTCGGAGGGATGAGTGCCCCAGCGATACCATGGCAATAGACTATCACATTATATATACGTAATACATTTGATTTCATTTTCAGTGTCGCTATGCCCATTCTATCCTCAATTGCTATGATGATGATGATGGTTATCACCAAAACCAGTGTTGACGACATCATTGAGTGACAAAAATACCATCACAGCCGAGGCACAGAGAAAGGGATGTGCGGCAACAAAAACAATAGGTTTCTCATTGCTCTGCACCGGGAATACCTCAAGATGACACTATTCACATTCACTTCCTTTGTAGGATTATGCAAGTGTCCGTAGGGTAGAACCCGTGCAAATTACTCTGCATCTGCACAGAAACGATACACCAAAGGCATAGTGTCATTTCGTTCATTTCAAGCTCTATGTTGGATGTCACTTCCACGTATAGGCTTTGTCTTTGCCATTCTACATATTGTGCTGGCTATACTCCAATTCCACAGTCCTGTGTTCTTGAAATTCAAACAACAAAGTACAATACAGTTGACGCAAAATCACCGAGGAAAAAAAATACCTTCTATCTGGACTACGAACTCTGGCTTTGGTGTTTTTTTTTCGCTGCTCTTCTATCATCAACAAACTACTGTCCACTGGACGACTCCCCAAATTGTTAAAGAAGAAAAAAAAAACAAAGTCTTACCAACATCTCTTGTGGCCAGCCAAAAATGTCTAGCAGACAGACGGACATACGCGCTTACTCTTCGGGTGAACGAATGATGATCATGATGACCATGATTACGGCGATGATGTGTCCATGCCCATGTCCAAGGAGTCCTCTCCTCGTATGATCATTTCAAAGACCGTAGTCCGAGTGGATGTATGATAAATGAGATTGAGGAGCAGAAGCGAAAAAAAAATTATAGCATACAAAACAGAAGCATCACATAACGTTTTCAGTCAGAACTTTCAGAGGATGCATGCAGCATGCCAGAATCCTGTTTTCATTCCCACAGATTTTGAATAATAAGATGACATCCAACACTTTCGTGTCGAGCGTATAAAAAAAAATATAATAAAACAACAACGAGAACGAGAGAAAAGGAAAAGGGTCGTCCTGGTAGTCTATGTATTATTCAAATTGTCTTTGGTGCGAGTGCGAGAGATCTTTTCGAAGGATGTAAAGGATTCGTACTGAGCGATGATTTTATTAGCATAGTGCGCGAGCAACAGAGAAAGACCGACAGCCAGAAAGTGCAGTACTCTCGATCGAATATGTGCTCCTTGATACTGGTATTTCAATTTTACTACAATGATTAATCGATTTGTTCAGAGAGTAAAAAAAAAAATCCGATGGACAACCCCTGCTGACGGGTGGACCTGGACAACAATGATTAAGGACGCTGGTGCGCAAAGACGTAAGGACATTGCACTGATCGTGATTTTTTATATTCTTTTTTCGTATTCTATCTCCTTGGTCTTTTTTTTTGTAAAGTTTAGACTATGGGCGGCACGGTTGACACACAATGACCAAATAGGCTGAGATAAAGGGGTGGCTGCCTCGCTTTTTGTCATCTTGGGTGTAATATTAATTTTTTGTGCCTATTCTTTGGCGTTTCTTCGGATTTCCAAAGGAATTTAATAATAAAAGAAAATATTTGAAATAGGATGCGCACAGGGAATTTATTGCTGGTGCTGAGTCGATGCCGCGCGTTGGTCATCCCCTACATTGGCAGTGGCGATGTTTGAGCTTAGGGGTGTTGTTGCTACTAGTATAATGAATGTCGTCGGTGGGAAAAAATCGCGGCGTTGGTATTTCTTTGATTCATCCTCGAAGTCTATAGGTTTTTTTTATGAACACATTTTCTTTCTTTGCATTTCTTTGTTTGTTTTGTTTTATTGAACAGAAAAGGAAGTGTCAATGAGTTTATGACAATTTTTTCTTTTTCATACTTAGTCGTGCATAGGTTTGCCGTAGGTACGTGTGAGTATGGTGTTTATTTTTGCATCAAATGGCAAAAAGTAATGAATGAAAATGAATAAAGTAAAAAATGATTTAAGAAATTGAGGCCAATTTCTTGCTATAGAGTAAGGGAATAAATAACGTCGAAATTTATTTGGAGTCAAAGTTCTAAGTAGCAAATCAAAGTATTCAGCCGTTGTATTGAGGAGGCGCAGATGAATTTGTCCTAAATCTGTCAGACCCGTGTGTGTTACTGCAAGACTCACAGCCCATGTTGGCACCAAAATAACTGTCACCCCTCACCTCGAACAGTGTTATCGGCCGTTCGAAAAATACCCAAAAGCACAGATGCAAGGTGGGTGAATTTGTACGGACTATTTGTTTATCTCTTGTCTCCTTTTGGGACATCGCCACTCAGGTACGCAGTTTTTTTTTTACGAAATTAGAGAAAGCGATTAGTTTTACTGCAGTCATTTTACCCAGAATTCAAATGATTCTAGCCTACCCAGATATTTTTTGTTCGCTGACAAACCTTACCAAACTCACTTAACTATAGATCGGAAGTTACCCGCGCGGTTAAATTAGTTTGATCTCAACCAAGTTAGCCCTTTGCCGTTAATTCGCTTCGTGCTACCCAGAAAAAGATTTCGTTCGACGGTCTAAGTTAACCTGAAAAATCCCAGACGGAAAGACTAGCGGTGGCATTCAAAAACATCACGCGCGGAAAAACAAAATGCGAAGATGTGCAAATGCATAGAGGTTGTTTATGCAAACTTTCTCAGAGTGCATTATATGAGAACAGAAACGAATGTATATAAAAAGGTTACTTAGCACCACTCTCTAACAAGCCAAACGTTGAAGTCAGGGACAGGGATAGAATGATCTAAGATATGTTCCTTCATAACTACGTGAGAGGAGGTACAAAAACACCTATTTGTGGAATGTAACTTAAGTTCGATTGCAAATCACCAATGCATGAGTATATTTTGGGTTTCACAGTCGTTTTAAAATACTCACCACAAATGGTACAAAGAACTTGGCAGCACTTAAAAAGTTTGTTTTAGAGAAATTAATAAAAAAAAAACTTTGTTTTCAAAATGTGTTGTGCCTTGTGAGCGAAAAAGGAGCTCCCACTTTTGTTTCAAAGATACAAGCTATACTTATAACACGTAGGAAAGTGTCCGATATTCGGCGCTTAAGTATAATACTAAAATATGGAACTATGGAACAGAAACGGACCATTGACATTGAGTGTAATTAGGGATATAAACTAAATATAAACGTTTTCCTGTTGCCATAACCTCTCCAATGGAAACTACATAATCTGACTTTATTGCTACCCTTATATGAATGTACAATATAGATTCTCCTGACCTCTATACCTACCTAGCTTTAATCTTTTGCCGCAATATCTAATCACAAAATATGAGAAGCGATTCCAAAAGTGTGAAACACGATTTCGATGGTCGTTGCCATTTACACAATTGCATCATCATCGCAGCAATTGCATTTCCCGCCAAATAGAGGCGTGAGTCTTGTCTCGTTCTTTCATTTATTTATTTATTTTTTTTTATTTTTTAAATTATCTTTTTCCTCTTACATGGTTTGAGAATTACCTACTACTTATTCTTGTCCTCCGCCCATTCAAAGACATACGATTTTTTATGCGTGTGTATATGAGACAGAGTGCAGCGTTTAAGTAGATAATAAAAATTGGAGCCCATGGATACAGTGAACGCATGCGATGCACGTTGCATTGGAGAAGAAGCCAATGCAATTCAAGTCTGGGATGGAGCGTCTGAAAAATGTGAAACAGTGCTGTCGTTTCGAAATTTTGGATGAATTTGGAATTATATATGGGGTGGGTCTATATATTACAATAAGTTAGAAGAATGGCTCAATCATTAGTGTGTTGAATGTAGTCTAGTGTGGGGGTGAAAATTGAACCCCGACATTCACATATTACGCATTATGTTTTTTTAATTATGCCCCACCTCCGCTTCTCAACTGAACCGATTACATAAAAATATCGAATAGAAATATGTAATTTTAAATTCTGGACTGTTTTCTAATCAGGCCGCAGTCACTTCGTGCGCGAGAATAACTTTTAGGGTACGTATAGAATCTGTTAAAGTGAAACCCAGTTATTCCAATAGTTTCCAACGGCTGGAGGCAATACAACCCGATGTTATATTAGTGCAAATATAAGGTTGAAGTTGAAATTATAAAAAGTTGGTACCTACCTTTAAGTACTTCAAATTTGGCACGTTTCACACTACTCCAAGAACGCGTATGACGTTTCCAAGCAGTGTAGAATATATGAAGAAGAAGGTCAAATAGCCAAAACTTCCGCAAATGACCCAATGAATATCTGGTGGCTGGTGTTACCAACTGCACTGTATGTAATTAAAAAAGATCCTAACTAGAAGTTTAATATAATGAAGTTCGTGCAGGCAAACAGTAACCATCGTAGAAGTAGACTTACAGTCATTTATGAAAAAAGCCCAAATTCGCGTATTTAGTGGCCCCTTAAAATGTTTCTATTGCGACAGATTTCTCAAAAAAGTTAGTACTGGTCCTAAAGATAACGATGATTTGTCTCCAGCCGTAGGCCACCCGTTGGTACAGCTTTATGCATTTAAATCGATAATAATAAAAATAATTCCATTTTGTGATTGAAACGACAACTCTGGTCTGGGATTTTCAACATTTCTTGCATGCAGCAACCGAAGTTTTAGGCGCGAAAACACCAAGTTTATGCAATATAAAATATTAGCATGGCATGTATTTTATTTTTAGCTCATTCTGTTTTCTTCAGCTGTCAAGATATCTATGGCATTCCCATCCACTTTTTTTGATACCATCGCATGTGGCTATGGAAATAGTCGAATACAATTTTTGCTCAAAGACGGTGCCCTATTAAATAAACATTTGCCTGAACCTGCATATATTGGGATTCAAGAGAGGATGATGGGAGATAGGAGCAACAATCCTAGTGGAATATTGTATCCAGTTTAAGCTATGATGGTTTTCTAAATCATATCATAAGGGTAAACGGTTTAAGCTTAATTGAGACGTTTATGATTGTTCTTTGTTGGAAATACGACAAAATTTTAAAATAATATATACTAAAGAGTGTTTCATAAACAAATCTGAACAGTTCTTCCCTTCGGAAATCTAATTTGATCTATGGTTAGATTTAGCTATGAAGGGGTGTGTGATGAAATAAAACTCATTACGTTCATTTGGAGATCTGAAAGAGTTCATTGTGAGTTCCCTGCTAAGAGCAAGTCTGATAAAACTAAGCAAAACCCCATCAAATTATGAGTACTTGGCTTGGAAATCAGTTGCAGCTCCTAATGAAGTTGGAAATCCGATAGAGGAGAGCCTCTAGAGTTTCTAAATGAGCTCTTTTCTGTTATCGGCTGATTCCATTAAATATAGTACGCCGCCTTCAAACTTTTAAGTTATGCAATGAGTTTGTTACTTGTTAGCTATCAAGCTGCATTTTTCCTACGGTATTTGTCTGATAGGTTACGTGATTAGGGCGCATCTTTGGAATCTGTGACTCCATCATGCACATAAACCATTTATTGAAGCAGATGTCGATTCATTTGCCGATTAATATACTCTTTTAATTCTTTTGCAAGATGTCGTAGTTCAATATGTACAATCTCCGGCCGTTTGTATCCATTCAGCCCCAATGACCAAGCTACATGTATATTCCCCTTGTCAGTTATTCGCAATGAACTCCCAGCAGACCTAGCACAACATATGCCTGGTAGGAAATCGTAAACAAGTACGTCTTATATGCTACCGCACACAACCTTTGCGACCTCTTGTTACCTACATTTTATTCCTTTGAAAAGGAAACAAATACCCAACATGCTGGTAAAGTGGTAACATAAAACAAAAATTGAAACAATAAACCTTTGCTCAACGCACCATGTACTGGACCTACATCAACATGCCATTAAAACCTGCATCAGCCCCTTCTTCTTGTGGCTTGGTGGCGTCGCTTTTTCGCTACTTGATGGAAAAGATACAGAACGGTTTGTTGGTTTGGCTTTAACACAAAACAAAAAAAAAAAAAACTACAAAAACCAACAACACGTATATGTTGCATAAAAAACAACCTACTGCCACCGCCACATGCATGCATTTATTATAATCTGTCCATGATGGCTTTGGCATCGGCACCGACATCGACATCGGGTGCGCTGTTACCACACCACACACTACTGAACTAATTGCCGAGCCGAGCGAGGAAAGTCCTTGAGGTGCAATAAATGCAGCGTGACGTATTTCAAACTTGCTTGCAATTTTTATCGCATATGGAATACGAATTTTATGAAGTGAAGTGTCCCGTCCCGGCATTGTGCACACTGCACAGTCCTCTTTCGAAGATGGTATTGGTGAGCGGATACTCTTTCGACTGCCAAACGAAGAAGGTTTATATTTATAAAACCAACAATGCAGTCTTGTTTGCCGCTATCCCCCTGTTTTTGTGTTTTTAGCATACGTATATCTATATATCTGGTATTGGCGCATTGCATCAGAACCCATTACCCATTATTCCCCTTTGAGGTTTAATTTTTTTTGTACGTATTATAGTCACTTAACTCATCGCTGAAGCGGCCGGCGGCGGCGGCGGTGGTGGGTTTTTCATTTTATAGGTCGACTTTTTTGTGAAAATCTTTTGCGAATTTATTGTTTAAAGCTAAAACAATACATATCTGTTTACAGAAGAAAAATAACGAGGATTTTATCCGTTGGATAATTCTGCTGCTTGGTGTCGCCTCCTCACACCTATGTGTGTGCAGAAAATCGATATCTAAACAGAAGGCTGTTTTCGGAGTATCGAATGAATGCACCGGGTTATGTTACCAAGTGCATTTTGAATGCATCGACGAAGTTAGCAAGCCGGTAGATGGCCGCTTGGTTGGTTGGTTGATGTGGTGAATGGTAATGGTGGTGGTTTCCTGTTTCACGAGCGCATATGTGCTAAGGTGGATGGCAAATGTCTCATGCATGGAATTGGCTATGCAAGGCGTTAATAGCCGCCGCAACAGCGCAGCAAGGTATTTGTTATTGATGAGTATTTTTTTTTAACTCTATTGTACATGTACATACCTATGCCAACATGTGTATTGCCAGTATAACTGATATACCTACATAAATGTGTCGACATTTATGGTGTAATATATGTTTCGAGATTATCAAATTTCACTTGGGAACAGGTAAGTAGATATCAAAGTTTTCCAGTTAAGAGTTAAAGCCTTAAGCTTCAAATGGAAAGTTTAAACAAATCTGTCTTCAAACAAAATCGTCAGGCTAATTTACTTCGCTGTCTGGCGCAAGTTTACTAATACATGCTCGTGTTGTTCGCGTCAATATTTATTTACAGAGGAATATGACGGCCCTCATATCATCAAAACGTTCGACCAGAATGATCGGCATGCAAGAGATGTGCTAATGGCATTGAGCTGATGTCTGGTGCGTTTGCCAATATGGAAAAGGAACTGCGTTAAGTTGTGAATGATGCAAAAACGAATAGGCAAACATAAACGAACTATAACAGCACCACCATAGACAGCTGTCAGAGGCTTTACTTTACCTACCTATCGGCTTTGCTTCATCGACTTTGACATCACATTCGCAACAAAGCGAAGCTTTTTTTGAATTCCTTGCTCAATGGCAGAAAATGTGACCTAAAAGATTTATTCATCAAAAGCGAAGAGCCAAGGGCTGCTTAAAACAAGACAATTGATTTGCATGGCTTTGTCAAGAAAAAAATAAATAATAAATGAATCCGGAATTTCTTAAAAAATAATCTTTCTTATAGTACATTTAGTATTAATACAATGATTTTTAATCAGTTATACACCATCATAATAACAATCACGAACAGGCAAAATTTACAAAATAATCCAACCAATACCTTGTAAACGTCAAAAATTAAAAATTGAGAAAGACAGAGTCTTAAGACGGAAATCGGCTATGCTACCATCAAATTTGCAATCGTTATTTACAAAAGATTATTATAATCTTTGTTTGAAAATTATTTATCAGTAATCAGACTACGCCTTAAAGCCATATTCCTATACCTATGCTTTGATTGGCATCTCAAGGCGGGGCGCTCATTTACCTGCCTTATTGAAAGTTCATCATCAAACAATGTTTATGAACCCACGTAGCTTTCTCCGAATTGAAGGCATATAATATATAATATTGATTATAAATTTCTAACTCGATATGTTAATCAATTCTGACATTACGGCGACAGAGGAACTACAAAAAGTGAGTCACGCGATTCTGTCCATCGGCTCCTGAAGCTTATGTCTAAACGATTGTTTTTGACCAGTGAGGCAGACTTCCCAAAAATATTGTGTTTTGTCACACAATATGGTAAAAAGCCAGTGGTTGAATTATAGAGGGCGTTGGGAGCCGAATAGAGAAAAAAGCTGCGAACAACAGAGCGAGTGTGAAAACTGTGGAACTTGTTTGTGAAATTTATAAGTTGACAGATATTTGCATTTAAAACTGAATTATTTATCTATCTATTAAACATAATTAAGAATGATAAAAAAACGTATAAATATATTGTGAGTTTATTACGATTTATTTATTTACCTAGAAACTTACACTGAACTTTGCCGATAATTTTTGTTGTCTATTTTTTCCAATTGTTCATCACGATAGTGTTATAAATTAGCCTGCTGTCAGAAATTGTTTTGCAACACAATTCGCAAGCTTCCTACTGCAAAAAGTTAAAGAAAATACGTAAAAGCTACGAGCTCGTAAGTAAAATCAACGTCAACATTTTTCGATCGCAATTGGGACCGTGCGTGAATCGTCTAATTGCTCAAGTAAAGTCAAGGCTGGAAAACGTAAGCAAATGTCACAATTTTAGTGTAACCATATCAGCTAATTTGACATTTAAAAAAATTTTGCTATCCATTGTTAATGATTTTTAAGCTATCGTTACAGCTTGAAGTTGAAATACTCGTAGTATATGTTTGCAGTATGCATCAAATTCGCGATGTGTGAATTAGCGTTCATTTACATACATATAAATGTATAATAAAAGCAGATGAAACATTCAACTCACCTACTCCATTAGCCATAGATATTGTTAATACCATATCTAGGGAATTCGTGGCCTTAGTTGATTACACTTTTATCCCCCGCTTAATTATTTTTTCCCGAAAGAGAATAATGATAGCGGCGTGTTTATTTATAAAGTACAAATGCAGCTTATTTATTCTGTATAAATTCAAGGGGAATGCTTTCATGATTGTTTTTTTTACAGTATACGCATTAGAAGTAGGTACTACTTATACCAGTATTTGACGACATGACAATGTCGACCTGATTCTAATACTATCGAAATGGCAAATGGAAACCCGCTGTGTTGTTGCTAGTAATTATTATATTTGTGGTTGAAGAAGTAATAAAAAATTGCTGATTAAAAATTAAAGAAGTGATGCACTATGCACTTTATGTGGCTTTGTGATTTTTGATGCCTAAACCGATCTATAAACCAGGTCTTTATAACTTACGTACCTACACAATTGATATTTTCCTCCTTTTTCAACTAAGTTTGTTCATTTAATTGAAGAGAGTTGAATACTTTTAGCTATGTTACAAATATCTTGATATGAATTCGACTACTTTGTCATTTTAACAACCTCTTGCTATATGACACTGACAAATGTCAAACCCCTTTTGCTATATGTCACTGACAAATGGCAAATTGAAAATGCTTTAAAATATAAAAATCTGTCTTTTTGCAAAAGTGTAAAAGTTGTCAAATGCTTGCCATCGGTCCCAAAGTTTCTATACGCAAAGCTTTTTACAATTATTTGTTGAGTGGGCTATTATTTGTATGGCGAATAAAATTATGTACAAAGTTATGAAGGTTTTTCGGATAATTACAGTCTCGAATAATTGGTAAGCGTTTGAAAGAGGGCTATTATATTACAACTTCGCTTTGAAAGTGCATTCAGGTCACAGGATTTTGCATTTTTTCGCCTTCAATTATCGTGAGGACTGAAATGCTATTGTCGGCGAAGTATGCTCTACCCAAATATCCACTCGCCAGGCGCCTCTCCGCTCCCCAATAAGTGACAAAAACTTCAACAAGATGGCGCACAATTATCGTCAACGCTATGGTAGTGGTGACGGTGACTGTCCACGTCCAGTACGAGTGTCAATGAATGCAGACAGAAATGCAATACCTCCAAGTTTGTTTATTTTCAGCTGCAATTAATCTCTACATTCCAGTTTTGATGAGAATCTAAATCGCATTCAAAGCTAAAATATTGGTACCACCAGTTTAAAAAAATAACAAAAAAAAAATAAACATCCACCGGATTATACAATTGTTCGCGCTGAATAAAAGAAAAACCTGCATTCAATTGCATTATATCGTTCTATTTATTGAATCACAATACAAATTATAATAAAAGGATAACGCGCCCCATTGAAACAAATCTTCTTTGCAAGGGTGCAAGAAGCTCTCCATCCTTCCAATTCAATGCAAAAATTCAATTCGTTTGCCGACGAAAATTTGAAAGCACAAGACAAGATAAAAAGGCCAGCCGGTACCCTCCTCCGGCTCCTTGATAAAGTCTTATATTATATTTGAATTTCTCAGCGCAAAAAAAAAGGTGAATCGAATCTGTGCAGCAGAAATTTGCGTACCGCATTGATTCGTTGAATGCATCTGCGCGCATTTTTTCCATCGTCCAAAACTGATCGCTCCTGCGTCCTTTCCATGAGTATTTTTTTTCTTGTATTCCTGTTTATGTTGTGCATTTTTTGTATGCTGTTGTTGTAGTTTTTTTCTCAAATTAATTTTTTTTGGTTGTTTTTGAAAAAATCCTTTCATTGGATTTGAAGTTGGTGCATGAATTGCTGCTTTTAATCCACCATGCTAAATGGACGCAAGCAACAGCGAGAGGAGCGCACAAGTATGTGGTACTTGATTGTGTGCGTTTCAAAGGACTGCGGGGTTGCTACCCCTGGCTGTCCTTTGAGACAGCATTGTGCATTTTTCAAAAACAAACTTCGTCGTTGTCGTTGTCGTATATTAAACTCTGGGAAGATTATAGCGTTGCCTATGCAAAACGAGGGATAGCAAGTCTAAAGTATGCACAAGTAGTACCATCGATCGGTGGACGACGCTCGAATAACAACGAAGCGCGTACCTTGTGCTGTTGCGTGCACAGAAGCCACGATGTAAGCAAGAATACACTCATTCGAAATAGGGCGGTCAAATCACATCACATGCATTGCCATTTTAAAAATCGTAACGGAAATGGTGGAAATGCGTAAGCAAAAAGTATGCGTTCCTCATAAAGGACAAAAGAACGGATATCTGCGTGCAATTGCATTTGCAAATAAATGCATCAGCATCATTAAGGGCAGTGGACCGGCGGCAATTGTGATTCGAAACGCATTTTACGCATACGATTCTGTCAGTCACCAAAGGACAATGACCTATAGCTACAAAGAAAATTAAATAAAAATATAAAATCTTATATGCGTATATACGTACGATGTCGGTGTGGAATTTCGCGATGAGTGAGTGAATGCTGCTGCACTACTTGGGAAAACAAAACAAGGGGTCGTTATGCAGCAGCCTCGCACTGCTGGCCTATTGAAAACGCATGCAATTTTTAGAATTTCAATTCGCAGAATTTGAATAATAGCGCCTGCTGCTAAATGGACGCTGAGCATAAATTAGGTCTTCAAATATTCGCGAGGGGCTATTGCATAAAATCGAAATGCATGCATGCGCTCTATACGCATTTAGAGGGTTGTGGGTCAATGTCCTCTCGTCACTGTACTCTGGCAATGCGTGCGTTGGTTCGTTCATCTGTGGGAAGTAAATCTTGCAAACAAGAACCGTTTGTATATTGCTTTTGAATAAAGATGCAATTACATATTATAAAAAAATGATTTCCGCTCTACTAGTCTATCATGTCCTTAAACTAAGGGTGTAGCAATTGAGGGGTTTTCCTGGAAATCTTTTCAAATTTAGAAAAATAAAATTCAGTAAAAAAAGAGGAGTTCAGGAGTCTTCTACCAAACACATAATTTGAGTATGTATGCATACGGCTTGGCTTTGTCTATCCATTCATAGAGGCCACTTGTAATCAGCGCATTCTTAAGAACCTCTATTGCGCCCCCTTATTGGCTTTACTTAAATTATAATTAGTTTTAACTTGTCAAAGCATAAGGTTAAAAGAGGAAATGAAAGCACAATATAAAAATAAAAAACGCCCCACTTCCACATTGAGTCATGACAGAACTTTTGTCATATTAAAAAGAAACCGCTACTTCCAACAAATTTCCAAATCATAAGTAATAAATGAGGTGAGTTTAAGAGCATTCCCTTTGCCAACTCTGCACCATACGTAAATTTTGTATACAAATGGTGGTCTATATCTAATGACAAGATTTTAACTGCTGCAGAACAGAATCCATTTAATGATGGTTTACGACAAACATTATGTTAATTTTTTTGTTTTTTTTTATCATCTCTAGGCCAATTTTTAGAAGAGTTGAATTGGGCACATTGAAAAGAAAATGGTGGTTCAATTAGTTAGAGCCGTTTTTGACAAAATGAAGTCCGTCACGAACTGACGAAAATGTGCAAATCGGTCCTTACGTGAGATAAGGTCAATTCGTGTTGGACTATTTGTTGATGCCTGAACTTAAATGCTTTCCTAAATATAATCATAGAACAGGTTTAAGCAAGCAAACGAAGCAACGTCACTGTTTTTCGGCATGTCTTTGAGTTCAAGAAATGTTTCTTCAAAACCGAGGCACAAGAAAGACAAATGGCAGCCATAACGGATTCGACGTTCCGAGCCGCTCTTATACTTTTTGTTTAGGTGAACGCGAGACGAGGAGGCTTAAATTTAAGCGACCGTCAAAAAAAGTAATTTCCAGAAATGTGTGTTTTAATAATAATTAATAAAGGTATCCGTTCTTTTTTTATTTTGCTTTAATAAATGTGAACTTTCTTTTAAGACACCCCGTATTAGGTACATATAAAGGGTGATTTTTTAGCTGGTTTGGTTTTGGCAACACTGGTTTTGACAGCTGACGTGTGTTTAGTACCTTGTGTCACTGTCAAACAGCTTCAGTTTGGTTTGCAATTTAACCATGGATCGTCTTACAAATGAACAACGCTTGCAAACTATTGAATTTTACTATCAAAATTCGTGCTCGGTTCGAAATGTTCATAGCGCGCTGCTTCCATTTTATGATCGGCATTCTCGACCTTCTGAGCAGTCTATTCGGAACAATATTCGGGCCGGTCAATTGGCCGCCTAGATCGTGCGATTTGACACCATTAGATTATTTTTTGTGGGGGTATGCCAAGGCTAATGTGTATAGGGACAAGCCCGCTTCGATTGACGCACTGGAAGCCAACATCCATGCATACATTCGTGAGATACCGGCCGATATGTGTGAAAGAGTATAGATAGATAGATTCTAAGTATAAGAAAATAAAAACAAAGCTCAAACGAAACAAGAGATAATGAATGGAAAGCTGCGTTATCCGAGTCACCAACAAATTAGTAATGGTCAGAATTTGGTCATTGTACTGATTCTAAAGTAACTAGCCCAAATATGACTTATTTATCAAAATCCTTGAAGCCGATTTCGCGATCGAAGTACTGATACCAGAGACAAATCATACTAAGACCCCCAACTCGCAATCCTCTTGCCACTGGCCCCCTCAATTTTTTTCAAATTCGACGTTACAGAAAACATAAGAATATAAAAAAGTGTACTTTTGGCTTAAACATATTCATTTTAGATGGCAGTACTTTAAATAATAATGTGAGACTTAAGCTATCAGTAAGAAGCATTTTTCATAAGTTCTGTTTATAGGCTCTTAAACCTTATACAATTTTTGAGACACCTGTCGCAGGAGTTATTTTATGGTGTATTATGTTTAGAAGGCGATCAAAAGAGGATGATAGTTGCTAAAATTTTTATTGAAGTGAGGCATTGGAATAAACAAAAATATACCGTTTCTAAACACAGATCTAGATTTGGGTAGTCATTTTGGAATCCGGTTTTATTTGCATTTTTTTTTATGCAAAACTAAGTCGGGTTTCCTATTCACCAATTTATTTACCTATTATCCTAAATTATTTGTATTTCGATCAAAATCGACAGCGTTGTTTTTGGTTAGTTCAAAAAATACAATTTACCTAAAAACTGAGTATACCTACGAGGCATTGTTTAGGATGTTTTGAAACTTTCCTCAATGATTTTTAATTCTGACATTTACGACTTTGTTTACATAGGTATGCAACTATGAACTCACTTTTGTCAATGCATGATGACCGCATTCATAGAAAAATACCTATACCTATTTGTTTCATGGTTTGGGCAACATTGTTTGCAATTATAAACTCACCCTAGACAAGGTACTTTGGAGGTTTTTTAGACGCTAACTAAACTATAGGTACCTACTGGCTGGGCTGATTAATGTGTCATATTGGAACTGAAAATCTAACTAGATAGCCAATTTGGCATGCACAATATTTATGGGTAGGTACCTAGGTAGGTATGTACAGACTTTGAAAATGATAGAACAGATAGGGTAGAGTAGCCTAATTGCGGCCCTCCCCAGAGTCCGGCCACCTCTCAGAAAAGTCGTTGTAATTAGTGAATTGTTATAGTTCTCTTTCGAAGTTTTTATTATTAAATTGTTCTTTTAAACTTCTCCCTTCATGTATGAAAATTCTTGTTGCGAGTGCTCAGTCGCTCTCGAGAAATCAACTCATTTGACTTGTGCTCTGTCGGGGAAGGTTTTTGTGTGAATTTGCTCTCAAAACGTTAGTGAAATTGCCGTCAGAATTAGTGTTTTTTTGTGAAAATTTTGTGGGTAGGTAGGTACGTGTTTTTAAATGTTGTTTTTTAATTAAATTTTTTTTATTTACATATTTTGAATAATATACCTAAATAGTTTTTTTCTTAACTTTTCTGTACTAAAACACTTAAATAAGAAATACCTATTAAACAATTGAATCCCTTTCTTTACTGGGTGGCCGGAGATGGGACACGAGATGGTCGGAAATAGGAAACAAGGGGCCGGCCACTGGAAAAAAATACTTTTTTTTACTAAAATCTAAATAAACAATTTTCTTGTAAGAAAAATTATTTTTTTCTTTATTTTACAGACGAAGAATTTCATAAAGAATAATTTATTTCAAGAATTATTCGAAAATGTTAATATTTGTTGTACCTAATTGTGATAGGACGCATTTGAAAAACCCCATAAAATGAAAACAGCGTTTGTCTTCCGACCTTCACTTTTATTACACAGTTCAATGCCTCCGCTCACTGACTCACTCACAAAAAAAATAAAAAATTAATGCAAAAGCAAAATCGCTCTTATCGTTTTTTCTGCACAATGTGTCGTCGGTGGTTGGTGACGGGCCAACATAAAACAAAACATTTCGTCAACAGACACAGATGCAAATGCAACGTCATGGACATGGAGGTTGGAGGGACAACGAATTCCAATAAAACAACATTCATACAAATATTTACAACAAAAAACTCATTCAAATTTTGATCATGATGAATTAGTTAATCGTCAATTTTTTCAACCAGATTGTAGGTATAAGACAAAACCTATGGTATGAGATTGGGGTTTGCGAGATATGCAATATCAATATCCCTTATGCATGTGAATGCGACTTTTAGTACAACAGAGCAACCAGCAACCAAACCGAAGATGACAAAAAACGTTCCCGAAGAAATACAGAGATAAACAAACCGTTTGTTGTTGTTACGCTGTGTCGGCCAAATTTTGGAGCAGACAGACAAAAAATGAGTAGACTACCGAAAACGAAAAGACAAAAGAAAACCGTCGAGTAAACGAGAGGAAAAAAAATAAACAAAAATAAACCCCTTCCACTTCGATGCTGTGCTGTTACGGATTTGGATGCGTTGCACCCCGCACAAATCATGAAAGAAGAACCCCAATTCCAAAAAAACGGAAAACAACAAAATTCAACGAAACAGCGCATATACACACACACGCTCGCTCATGCGAACGAAAAGAAAAACAAAAAAAGCATCCGCCCGTCGTCGCTGAGCTTTGATGCGAATTGCGAATCACGGAATAAAGGTCAACAACCCAAGAAATGGTTGGAGTAAAGCATTTTTGTTGTTCAAATGAACTCCTTACTTTGGCGCTGCACACAGACTCACCTCAACATCTATTGCAGTGATTCTGGCTGCGATGCGTTTATTATGTCTGTAGTCTGTACTCTGTAGACGAAAAAAGCTCGTCTAACCCAAGCCAAATAATCTGTACGATCCAGGAGCACTGCCACTGACTGTGGTATTAGACGAGTGGTGGAGGATGGAGGGCAGAAGAGATTTGCAGCCGGCAACATATAATCCTATTGAGCTTGCCATGGCAAATAGCGAGATTGCTGCTATGCTTCGATTCATGAATATGAACGGAAACAACGTGCATACGAAACTTTTGCTATGATAGCTTCGCCGAAGTTTGCGTAGACCATGCGGCATGCGAGGTCAAGGATAAATGTGAGCTTTGGGCGAGTTTGTTTGCATTATTTCCACAAATAAAGCAACGACCGCCATAGATGATGATACTGTTATAGCTGGCGAAGTGTGCGTCTACACCTTTGGGGTGGTTTAGGTGATAAAGTAATCACATTCACAATGCGAATGCGATGTCACTGAAAGAGCGAGTTATTATCTCGAACTCGAGTAGAAGCGAGTTTTTGTGACTGCTATTGGTTGGCAACTGTGTGCGTGGATACGTTGGAAAGTATGACTTTTGATGGATACCAGGTTCCATTGAACTTCTTGCACCCGTGCTCGTGCTTTGAATTTATTGCCATCTACCCATTTGGGTATCTTTCTACATGGAAAGGGAGCTAAAGACAAGAAGAGAACTTGTCATTGACATAAGCGCGATGAATTTAAATTGAAATGCTCAATCGAGGAAGGCACCTGAAGTGTATATAGGTTATCTAACATGTAGATACAAAATTAGACCGAAAGGAAGTGGGTTTGTCTAGACCCCATAAAGCCCACACCATTGTTCCGACCGACCGATCACAGCTGATCCGTCAGACGCCAATGTTATAAGAAAGCAGTTCTTTTTCAGTTATTTTTTTTTGTTGTAAACATAAAATTGATAAGGTTATACCTTATACCTATTAATAGGAAGATCTGCAAGATTTACATAGCGATCAAGGTGAAAATGAGCTTCATCGCTTAGGGTTAGGATAGGTTTGCTGAAAAATTATGTTTCGATGTTCAACAATCCATTCAACGACCTGTGTAGGCATGTTCATAAGGCTTTCGGTTCTTGAACTTTGTAAGCATGTAGGCACAGATCTTTAGTGAGTAAAGAACTGTTAAGAGCTTCTAATTCTTGTCCACAACACCGAATCGCACAGTAGCAGTAGCAGCCAAACTTAATAATTTTTGAAATAATGTTCAACAATAAAATCACGTGTTCTTCTTTTACTAACCATAAGGTGTCAGCTGCCGAAATAATTTTTGGTTGCCAACACTCACCGGCGGCAGATTCATGTAATAGTGCTGCCAGACCATTGACATACAAGTTCAACTGAAATCTACCTTTTTTTTTTTTGCCACGCAATAAGTCAGAAAATACCAATTCTTCTTTGGCATAGGTAGGTATGCTGTCATTGTTTACGAAATAGACAGCTTTTTTATGTGAAGTTAAGTTGCAAATTGCAATATGGATTCATATGTGCCGATGGCGATGGGTGACTTAAATGCTTACGTAGGTCAGGATGTTATGACATGGTTGACAACTTTGACCACGATCGGGAGCAAATGTAAGACTTAAACTGTGCAAAGGGTGTGTCCATTATGAAGAAACATTTTCCGGCAAAACATATGTTTTCTAGGTGTTTGGTATAGCGACGTTGACTACTGGAGTTCTTCTACCAACTTGCTTCTTTTATCCTGTTAAACGTTATTTCTCAGTTCTCTAAACGCGAGTTTGCCACCGCCACAACTTTGCCGAATAGTTCGAGGAGTCTCAGCCTAAAACTGTTTGATTTGTAAACACAAAGAACTCCGTCTTTAATAAAGCATCAAAAGGAAGACCGACACATGGCTTTATGAATCAACTGGATCCACGACTGGAGTGCTGCCACATACAGTGCACTCGGGAAAACGTCAACGCTCGTTTACGTCAACATCCCAAAACGTCAACCCTCTTTTTTTTACATTGCCTACTCTAAAACGTCAACCCAACCACAAAGCTCTAAAACGTCAACTCTGAATAAAACAAAATTTTGAATTTAGCAGCAGTTAAAATATACAAATTTGTACACACACATTTATTTTATGAAATCATTTCTGAAATTGGTGATTCCCCTTATAAGTAGAGTAGAAAAGTAGTTGCAACTGCACGTATTATCTTTTTATTTATGTTCAGTTGCTTTTTGTTTCTAGTCAGGTTGAATGCCTTTTTTGTTTCCTTTTTGAATTTGTTTATGTTTGGTTTTAGTGTATAATTAATAAAAATTTTTAAAAGCAGATGTTTTTTATTTAAAAATTTTACATTCGTAAACATCAACAATTTTTTAAACGTCAACACCTGCGGTTTTAATTAGTTGACGTTTTCCCGAGTGCACTGTACTTGGTTGCAATAATAAAACGACAGGGAAAGAAAACCAAGATTGCTATTACATCGAGAAAAATGTCGTAGAATAAGGTAAATTCATAAACTAAACACCTACATCTAAGACAAACTTCAAATTGGGTTACTCAAAGGGAGTTTTCCCATCGCCATTTCCGCTTAAATGAAGTATAAAAGAGTTCAACCTTTTTAACTATTTTTAGACAATTTGACATTCCATTTGGAAAAGCACCATCAGTTCCTTGCTTGAACTTTGCCCTCATTAGTGCAGCACCCTCTTTTGAGTTCAGGAATATGCGCATTGAAATCCAACAGAGACAAAAACCTAAAAGAAAACTTTTCTTTATAAAATTGGAAAAAAAATTATTTATCTTCAGAGCGGACAAAAGGAAAACAAACTGGAACCGCTCCAAGACTCATGAATTATTCCTCTCAAGTGTTCTGCACAAAAAGAACGGAAACTCCTTGCATTTGATTACCATCAATCGCGGCTTGGCAGTGATTGGTTACCTCAAAATGTAGCCGTTGGTGATGCCAACTTCTTGCCTGCATACCAAATACCTATACAAATGCAAACAGTCCCCAACCACAAATTAGCGGTCCGAAAAATGTTCGACCTGTAAACCTGCAACGTTTTACACATGCACCTGTTCCCCCGTGCTTGTTTTTTTCTATTTCTTCCACAGTATAATATGAATATCTATGCTTTTGATGAAGCCTCCCCTCACCCCCTCAACTGGTTACAATTGCTTACAACAGAGCGTTTAAATTCCACGTGCAAAAGGGTGCACTGTTTGTGTGTACCTACCTGTTTCAATTGGCAGGTAGACATACATACCTACGCAGGTATCCTCCTATTGTCATGGAAATAAGTGGTTTGCTGAAAGGCCAGTTCTTTCTGGCAAGTACACCGGAGTCCGGTGTCATCCTGCAAATGCTAACCCCTTGTTTTTCCTTACTTTTAAATGATATACATAGTCAGTCACCTATCCTGGGGCACCAGCAGCATGTTTTCGTGTCCGTCCAACCGTAACCATTGTCGTAGGTCCTCTTCTTGTTCGCCTTGCACTGCGGCTGTATGTGTCGATTTTTTGTGCACATGTACATTGACAGGATAATACGACTTTTGGGTCGTTTTTTTAATTTATTTTTTTGTTGAGGGTAATGGTCATTTCAACTCCCAAGTCCTGACGCAAGACGAAAACGACTGTCGTTATTTGGTCTTGTGGCTGCTACAGTTCAAAAAAACTTTTTTTTCGTCCACGAAAACAAGAAATGAAAGGACGAATCGAAGGGGAGAAATAAGACAAAAAAAATCTGCTGAATTGGCGACAAGGAAGTTTGCGTCGTCTATTTGTGTCGGAGAATGGCGTTCATGGATAACGGAAACAGGATGCATTTTTTTGTTGGAATTCCGAAGCAGATGATTTCTTGTTTTGTTTGTAGGTACCTACATATCGCTAGTCTACTTGTATTAATAGTTTAGAGACGAACAAGTTTTGTTGATTCTCTAGGTTGCTAATGGAATATAGGTACTATTTTAATTGTGATTGTTTGACAGTTTTAGATGGATATTATGCGTACTATTTGTACGATTGTTGGCTGACCAGAAAGTAATGAGACTTTTTTCGTTTGGTATGTTTTAGCTGCTGTCAAAGCAAAGTTACCAGTGACTTCCAGTTGTGAAAATATTTTTCACTCTTGCCTAATGTGAGGAAATTTTTAATTTTAAATTAAGTGATAGGTATGCCACTTCACACATGATGGCATCAACGTATCTTCAAATAAAGCCAGAATCATCTTTTTTTTTTTTTTTAGTTAAATCCTTTTCCCTATTGCTCTGATCTGGTCACCCTTTTGAGATTATAAGCGCAGAAGAAACAAAAGTAAAGGAAGACAAACAATTCAAATAATTAAATCGCATGACGACACATTTTCTTTCGTTTGAAATAATAGCCCGGTTACTTGTTTGAATATACATATAAGTAAACCAATAACCCAATCCATAGAATCCGTTGCTTTCGTCGCGACGATGGATCCGTCCATATTGGCGTGACGTAAGTATTGGACGGAAAGACCACCGCGCACGAGCAATCCTAAATAGAATCCGGTGGCATACGGTGACACTGTGACATCCAATCACAGTTTCTCTCATTCTCTCACAATATTTCCACCAATCAAAGTGGGTACATTCAAAAATCTGGTAGACTAGATTGGTCTGGATAAGATAACACACAAAAACTAGATTGGTCGGGAACGTCACTTTTCCCGTCAGCCACATATGCGCGAACTGTTAACTCATGTGGTTTTCCATTGGGCAAAAAATCAATCTTTTTTTCGATTCGGATCACTTTTTGCAGATCTCAATAATTTTTCAGATTTACACATACTGACACAAATACCAGCAGCTGTTTCACGTCATTTAAATAAGTTTGCTTTCAAAACAAATGCGCAAAGTTTGGAGTAATGATAATTGAACAATGATAGAAGTGTTTTACCCAAAAAAAAACTTTTAACTTCTTTATAGAAAACAATTACATTGCCTACTTCCTATCAGCTACACGAGATAACGAGTTGCGCTGATTGGATGCAAGGATGCAACAAAAATGTAGGGACCACCCTCGTTTACGCTTCTTTTGTTGATGCGGTGTCCTTTTCGCATTATGCATCGGGTCCTGTCTTCAAAAATCAAATGTATTTACATAAATATATATTAATAAACTGGTTTGCCATATTACTAATTTAATAATATGGCTAATTCGGACAAAATTTACAAAAACAACTACCGCTCTGTTTTTTCTGATTAAAAAAAAATTAACCTGGATTAATTTTAGACAGTTTACCGAAGAAAACAGCTGAGCTAAAAAAAAACCTCAGTAGAGTTGTCCGACTCTATGAAATACACCCACCAATTAAAGTTTATTCCAATAGTGTGGCGCTTTCAGTCCAGACAACATCTAAAGCTCGACGGATTTTAAAAAGTTAATTCACCGAAAACCCCGATATTTGATCGGGCCCAAAGGGCATGATTCCCGAGATATCACCCAAACTAAAATAAAGAAAACATAACTAGGTAACTAATTCTTAATCAAAAGCTTTCAGAATTTCATTTTGACTCGGAGAAAGTGAGATTGGCTGTTAAACTTTACTATGGCTGAGATGGGATGTTTCTTTTGAGTCGTGCAACAGAAACAAACAAAAATTTACTAATTTTAACAATTTTTTATTTCTATCGGATTAGAGGTTGGAACTTTGATGTTTCCATGGACCAAAGTCCAAAAACCTAAAAAAAGAACAAAAAAAAACTCGGGATAATACCTAATAGTTTTAAAAAAATTCACTGGTAATCACGTGATTTTTCTGCTGAGTCGGAAGTTTATACAGACACTATTCTAAGTTTGAAAGGCCATGTTAAAGAGAAACCCTTGACACACACCTGCCATTATCTGTACTCTGTACACCCACCTCAACCGAAAGTGAAACACTTGTTGCTGGCAATCGTTGTCAAAAGAATAAAAAGTAGAAACCTCCGTTTGTCCCTTTCTAGCACAGGCTATTCAGCCACTTAATCGAACAAAACAATTGTTTGACGTTTACCAACCACCCGCGGTGCTGAATGTAATGACAAATCTAAAAAAATTCATTTCAATCACGAAGAGGGCGTAGTTCGGAATACAATCATCCGACGCCCAGCATTTTTTTTTGTTTTAACTTGTGTTCAATTAATAAATAATTAGTATAAATAGTGCAGTCGATTAAAATAATTCCATTGCAAGTGAGCGATAAAACATCGAAATGTTTTTCTCGACAATTCTCGGTCGGAGCTATGTGTTCTTCTTAGTGGCGACCGTCGTGGGTGTGTTGGCCCAATACGAGTGGCAAGCTAGGGACGCCTTTGACGAAATTAAAATTAGATTTGACAAAGTCTCTGGTGATAATTGCCCCATTCAACATGTTAGCGATATGTATTTGCCCGAGGACACGGTTTCTCACAAGCCAGACATCAAGGAAATCAACATTAATCCCGTGTTTCCCAATCGTACTGCTCTGCTGCATTTGCATAACATGGCGCTGAGTAGAAGTTTCTTCTGGAGTTACATTCTCCAGAGTCGATTCATTCGCCCGGCAATTAATGATACGTATGACCCGGGAATGATGTACTACTTCCTATCGACAGTGGCGGATGTATCAGCGAACCCGTATATTAACGCTTCAGCGATTTACTTCTCCCCCAATAGCTCGTACACATCGTCGTATCGTGGCTTCTTCAATAAGACTTTCCCCAGATTTGCACCGCGCACCTTCCGTTTGGATGATTTCAACGATCCCATCCATCTCCAAAAAATCTCCACAATGAACACTTTCGACGTTAGGGATTTGGGCGCAGCGCCCCCGGATGCGATTTCCAAAGATTACACATCGGAGCTGTACAAAATCAACGAATGGTACAAAACATGGCTGCCTGATGATGTCGAGGGACGGCACGACACCAAGACGACATACCAAGTGGAGATTCGATATGCTAACAATACGAACGAGACACACACATTCCATGGACCGCCCGGTGCTGATGAAAACCCAGGCCCTGTGAAATGGACGCGTCCCTATTTCGATTGTGGCCGTTCAAATAAGTGGATGGTGTCGGCGGTTGTTCCCATTGCAGATATCTACCCCCGCCATACACAATTCAGACATATCGAATATCCCAAGTAAGTTTTACGGCGCCTGAAACGCAACCTGCAGTAGTTAATCCTTTGTGTCTGTGTTTTCTTTCTCGGTGCTTAGATACACGGCAATTGCAGTACTTGAAATGGACTTTGAAAGGATCGACATAAATCAATGCCCGAAGGGCGAAGGCAACAATAAACCAAATCATTTCGCAGACACGGCTCGTTGCAAAAAGGAAACCACAGAATGCGAACCACTGCAGGGTTGGGGCTTCCGAAGGGGTGGCTATCAGTGTCGCTGCACGCCAGGACATCGACTACCGAACAACGTGCGACGTCCGTACTTAGGTGAAGTGATTGAACGCGCTTCCGCCGAACAGTATTACAATGGATACGATTGCTCGAAAATAGGATGTAAGTGAATAGAATATATTATGTGTGGGAGTTTATTGATTTTGTTTTCCTTCTAGGGGTTCAAAAGGTTCCGATTCAATGGGAGCGAGCTCCTCCCCATATCAGAGAAAAGTACTTGGATCTACATCCGGAATACAGAAATTTTTCGACGGGATCTCGGTCGTTACACGCGGAGAACATCAACATCGATCAAGTGCTAAAGTTCATTCACGGTGTCAACTATAGGACGTGCAAAAAGTAAGTAATTGAGTTAGATTTCCACTGAGGTTCATCGGATCACATTCCGCTTGATAACGAAACTCTTGCATGACTTGCGTTTTGCAGTTTTCCTATTACGGCTATCAGTTGATGCATGTGTGCAAAATCTCAGTTTCAAGCTAATTAATTAATAATGTTTCTCGAGAAAAACAATCTTTCAACGAAATTAACAAAAGATCAAACAGTTCATTCGACTTTGTAACACTTAAATTAAGCCCGAAACTGCTTTAGCATAAGTTCTTCTTCCATCTTCAACACATGCCCAAACACAACTGCACAGTAGTATGTGTTCCTTCTCTACAAACTCTTCCTTACGAGAAATGCAAAGAACTTGTTTTCGATTCCAATTGTGATAAAGCAGTATCGAGCTGAACCTGATCTACTCTCTGTGCTCCTTTCAAATGACCACATTTTTATTCCTTTCACTTTTAGCTACCATCCTCAGGATCTTTTATTACGCGGTGACGTAAACTTTGGTGCCAAGGAACAATTCGAAAACGAGGCCAAAATGGCAGTACGTTTGGCTAATTTCATCAGTGCTTTCCTACAGGTAATGCAGTTGAGTAAACAAAGTTCCACCCATAAACATTACAACTCTTTGGCCCTTTCAGGTATCTGACCCGAATGAAGTGTACTCGGGGAAACGCGTTGCCGATAAACCCCTCACAGAAGATCAAATGATTGGTGAAACTCTTGCCATTGTATTGGGAGACACTAAAGTGTGGTCGGCCGGCACCTACTGGGAAAGAAATAAGTTCACCAACCGTACATACTTCGCACCGTTTGCCTACAAGACCGAATTGAATACCCGCAAATTCAAGGTCGAAGATGTAGCCCGCCTCAACAAGACCCACGAGCTATACACGGAGAAGAAATTCTTCAAATTCCTCAAGCAACGCTGGTCGACTAATTTCGATGACCTAGAAACATTCTACATGAAGATGAAAATCCGTCACAATGAAACCGGTGAATATCTACAGAAATACGAGCACTACCCGAACTTCTATCGCGCAGCTAACCTCAAGCACGGATACTGGACTCAGCCGCAGTTCGATTGTGATGGCTACGTGAAGAAGTGGCTGATTACATATGCGGTACCGTTTTTCGGATGGGACAGCTTAAAAGTAAAACTTGAATTCAAGTAAGTGATACCTTTTGCTTTGGGTTAAATCAAAGGGGGATGAGAATGAGATAGAAAACAAGGGATAGGGTTGCGAACTTGATGAAGGGGTGAGATTTGATTTCCCATTTTCGGGAAGGGTGAACGTGCTGACCCAATTCGGACATAACTGTCCCGTTAATAGAGATGTTCAACCGGATTATTATTTACTGAGGGGACACCACACCAGCATTAGGGTGAATGGGCACAAGTTGTTGGGTCGCTTTCAGGTGCATAATTGTTATGGAAATCAGTTGCTGACGGACGATTGCTGTAAAAAAAAATGTTTCGCTGTTCAATTACTAATTACGTGAAATACGAGTTTTAGTATTTGACCCTTTTAGTGGTTTTAGTGTCAAGCGAATGATATGTGGAATCTGAATTCGTTTGGAAGTAACTGACACCGAAGGGGTCAATGTAAATGCAAATTAGATTGGATAAGCGGGGTTCAATTACAAACGTTGACAAATTGTTGCAGTATGAAGGTGGGGCGTCGTTTATTTAGAGAATCGCCCATCATTTAGTTTGCGCGGACTAATTGCTCAAACTCATTAAGATTTTTGAGGGCAGAACTAGCAATAGAACTAGCAAACCACAGGCAGCGATGTAGATCAAGAGCAAGCTTGATATTTTGAATTACAAGCTTGGAATAACTATAAGAGACCAATTAAGCTAGTAGAGAGTACCTGATTTGGCAGGCAACAAAGAAAGTGAACAGGTCAAAGGCCCCCTTACATTTGGTTTACAATCTCATGTCTTGGATTTTCGCTTGGCAATAGTTCAGTTACTAAACAAAAAAAAATGTCTTCTTTACAGGGGAGTGGTGGCAGTTTCTATGGACATGCTTCAGCTAGACATCAATCAGTGCCCCGACTGGTATTACGAACCCAATGCCTTTAAGAACACCCACAAATGCGACGAGAAATCTTCATACGTAAGTCAATGCAAATGAAAGTCGATTACAACCATAACATGTAATAAAATCTCTTTGTTTCAGTGCGTTCCCATTCTGGGCCGTGGCTACGACACAGGAGGCTACAAATGCGAGTGCCTTCAAGGCTACGAATACCCCTTCGAAGATCTAATCACCTACTATGACGGTCAGCTAGTCGAAGCTGAGTACCAGAACATCGTTGCTGACAAGGAGACGCGCTACGACATGTTCCGGTGTCGGTTGGCCGGTGCATCTGCAATCCACGCAGCGACCTCATTAATTATCTCCCTGCTAGGATTCACTCTTGTTCTAGTGTATAAATTTAGATAGAGCAAAGACTCCGTCCATAGGGTAAACTCGAATCTCTGCATCCTCCAAGGACTGCAAGAACCGTAATCTCTTAAGTAAATTTTATCCGTCCAAAAGATATAAAGAAGTGCAAACCAACGTAACATTTAAGAATCTAACATACACAAAACAAAAAACCCAATACATGTCACATTATTCCTGATTACAAGAATTTTAAGGAAACAAGTAAAGTAACCGTCAGTTCGAGAAACATGGCCGCGTCCACACAAGCAATATAATTCAAGGCGATTAAGTTGTAGACATAATCTATTACAGTGATTCTAGTTATTTGTCATTCTCCGAATAATATTCCCAAAACCGCCTCTGATCTCGAATTACTACGAAGATGAACCACGACGACAAGACGATGACGACACCGACATCAAAGATACAAAGATAGGGGAGGAAGGTAGTTGCCTGAAAAATGATTATAATAATGTGCATGAAGAGCACAACAGCTGGACCAACACAACAACAGCCACATTGCTGCCGCTACTGGTTCACAGCGAGCCACAAAAAATCGCGTAGAGTGTAAAACCTGTTAACATTAAAATGCAAACCAAATTCAATTGGGAACAAAAGCAAAGAAGAGAAAAGCGCACCCTTACGGTTTTTTTTTTTTGTGATGCTGCCTCTTCTTCCCCTGGCTACCATTTAATCTGCTTCTTCTGCCCGATATTTTATGCACACACAGTTTTATTCGTACACTGGAGGTGCTTCCCAGATTCTCCGATCAAGACTCAAGGCTCGTTTAAACAATCCCCCCCTTTGCGCGCTCGTCGATAGCAATTTTTGCCATGTCAGGACTGAGTGATGATCATGGTTGGTAGTGGCTTGTTGTTGGTAATATTTTTTTTTTTTAATTTTTCAATTTTTTCTTGTCTTCTACTTGAAATTTTTATTATCTACCCTGAGAACTTTTTCGCTCGATGATGATGGTGAATAAAAAATCACTGTAATTGTGATCAAACCAGTCGTCGTCGCCGCCATCGAAATAGCACATACCTACTTGCTTCGCGAAGATGTGTGCATGTTCATCATAGGCGGCAAAGAAATAATGATAGTAGGGTGGGGTTCCTTGTTTTCTTGGTCCCATATTTTTCACACATTTTTCATTGACATCCCAGGAAGAAAAAAAAAACAAATACTGAATATCCTAGTCGGTTTTGTCATACCTTGTTTCCTTTGGTTCTTGTGTCATGAGTTTTACTTTTTTGTGAAACATATCTGTCCGATGTCCGTAGATTTAAGTCAGTGTCCCAAATCTATTTGGTTAAGTATATTATGTTTTTTTGTTCTTATAATTTTGTTTGTACCACAACGTGCCTTAATTGTTTGACTGTATATGGGAACTTAGAAGTTATATTTAGGGCAAACTAGATTTTTATACAAAACTTTTACTACTGTAGATAAATGGCAAACGCGATTGTTTGCAACAAATTTTGCTAAATCTAAAATAAACGTTCTAACGAAAAAGACATACGAATAAGGAGTTTTATTGGGCCATCTATCTTATAGCCAACAAAGGGCGCTGATTGAGGAGGCAGTGGGCGAATCCTTGTATGAAATCATCAAATCTATCGAAGGATAATGTGTTGTTTCATATGAGAGAGGTGCTACCTAACAGGAGTCAGTCCATCAGTCAGCAGGTTTGTTTGATATTGGTTGAATGTGAAAGGTTATCCGTGCTTTAATTCAAGGTTCCTATGCCTGTTAAAAAGAGACACCGTGCTGAGGCCAAATATCATATACCATTCAGTGGAATATCATTGTCAGTCACCAATTCGAGAGTATGATAACCTCTGTCTTTTCATAGACCGGACTTATCATGCTTTCGACTGCTGCTACCCCAAATCAAAGCGACCCTGCAGGTTACACTGAATTAAGGAATAACAATGCAGAATCACATCATATTCAATATCTTAAGATCAGTGTTGCCACTAAAATAAAATGAATCCGGTCAAATCTGACCGAATGACCGATTTTTATTTTTTTAAATTCGGTCAGAAAATCCGGTCAAAAGAAAAAATAAAATTTTTTGACCAGAATTCCGAACAATGGAATAAAATAATATATTTTAACAAAAAATATATTATATTATAATATGTATGTAACTAATCTTGAATTTAGTAAAACAAAAAAACAAACAATTCATTGAAAAGCTTTGCATCACAATGTTTTGCAAAAAAAGGAACTTTCCACTCCACTTCGGCGTTTGATTCGGTTAGACCGGATTTCAAAATTTTCTCCGGTCAGAGTGAAGAAATTTCGGTCAGATGTGACCGGAATCCGGTCAGAATGGCAACACTGCTTAAGATTAGCGCTATTTGTTGAGTACCTACTTTCCTTTTTTTAGGAAACAAGTATGTTCATAATTGCAACCACTGGCTGCCTCAATACTGCATACCTACCGATTAGTGAGAAAAAATTTTTAATATTTCTATCGGACTGAATGAACCAGTTCACGGTTACAAGCTGCTAAAATAAGATTCCCTGTACCTACCTACAGTTAATCTAAGAAATCATAATTATAAGTAATGCTCGAGTTTATAAGGTACTTCGCTAGTTTGGAGTGGACTCCAAGCCGTGATATAATTTTTAGAATAAAACTGCTTAATCAAATATAATGACATATTATGGCTTTGGTCACGACACAAAATACAGAAGAGCAGTCAATACCAATCCAGACTTTCATTTTGCAGCAAAAATGTTAGCTAGGTGCTTAACTATTAAACAATAAATTGGTTTAGTAGGTAGGTAGGTATTACATTTGGAATACAATGATTATATTGCCCAGCATAAGGTTTTTGTCTGCTGCTTTTGAGAAGCTAGCCCTAGGGGTCCGAAATTGATCAGTTGCGGCAACTGTGAATGCGAATAAATGAAAATGCACAAAGAAAGAAAAAATGAAAAATATTAAATATGCCCAGTTTTATAATAAGATAAGGCCTTGTGCTACCTACTCCCATAGGCGACTCGTACATTTAGCTAACAATACTTTTTGTATGCACTTTTTCTCTATGTACCTACATATACATGACAAAGTTTAAAAAAAAAGTATAATAATGTAGGTACTTACCCCTGAATTTCTTCGTTGTTGCAATTTAAAATAATTTTCACCCAAAAAGTGAAATCAAACAGATGTTCTGAGCGTCGTCTTTCCAGAAATTCCGGAGGTACGTATAACAATTTCTTTAACACACAAGATTAACAATTTCCAACAAAATTTATAAGGAAAATTTCATCCAACAAACGCGAAACAAAACACATATACAACACGAACACAAGAACAAACGATTAAACGGTTATTTTGGGGTAGGTATTTTTCGCTGGGTCCAAATAGTATTTTTTGTGTTTCTTCTTTTTTCCAGAAAAAGATGCTCCTCTTTTGAATTTACTTTTTTCTATGAATGTTTGATTTATTTATTTTTGCTTACGCTTAAATGATATGCGCACTGAGTTTTTTTTAACTTTAACAAATATGTAATAACCGTGCCTGTATTTGGATATAATATTTGGTAACTTTTCGAAGAGCCAGGACCGTTTGTTGTGATTGTAGAATTTTGTCTCTATCAAATGAGGGAATCAAAACAAAACCGAGAAAGTAGGTATCTCAAAAAGATCCATTTTCTTTTCAGTCGCTATTCGCTGGTCTCGCAACACTCAACTCTACCATACCTACCACGAAAAAGAAAGAGGATACCAAAAAAAAAAAAAACTGTTTCAGTTATTCTTATTGGGACACAAAGTCCAAACTTTATTTTGAATCGAAAAATGTTAAACAAAAGTCCACCTATGGCGTGGTAGATGAACTAAAAATACCTTTTTTTAGAGCTTTTCGTTAGAAGGTAAGTAAATGCAGCTTTGCGAACGAAAATATTCACCTTCAGAATTAAAGGTGGTTAGAAGAGGTTATCTATTTTTAAAAACTTTTAGAAAATGAACGATGCTCAATATTTAAAGCAATTCATACATTGAATTAGGCTTGTAAATTGTGTTACAATAGATACGTTGTAGTGGTAAGTATTATGGTTAGATGAGACTGTATGCCAAGTGGTCATAAAATGTCAATTTCTAACAGTTTTCCTGTCAAAATATGCTCGTACAATGTAATTTGCGTATATATATCATATGCTCTAATGACCTAAATGACCATGCTGATTTTGACAGAGAAAAATGTCCAAATAGCATACAATGTAATCGGAATATACGAATGCCAGCATAAGCCCTATGTGCCCATATGCACTTTATTGAAATTTCGTTATGTCATTGCTGGCACTTTTGATGGAACAAAAATTATTTTGTTGTCATCGGTGTTCCAACTTTAACCTTTTGCTTTGTTTTTCTTTACAGCATTAGCCTACTTTAATATTTGGTAATAAATAACAAATGCCTTAAAAGACCAGCAAGGCAAATATGACCATATTGTTTATTTTGGTCATATATTCTATTATAAAGTTTTGATAATCCTGACATTTGGTCATTTGACAGCTAATCTGGTCATATGCCTTAAAATAAAAAAAAAAATATTTAAGAAACAATAAAGAAATTCAATAACTGTCTGACGATTGATTTTCCAATAAAAAAATTATAATTTGTTAGAAAACTAATCAGAAAGTTGGCAAATGGACGCTGTTACGAAGTGCTTTAGAATAAAGTTGATATAGATTTTATAATTACCTTCATAATATCATAGACTTATAATACATATGGACTGGTAGTAGCCAACTTCACGTTGGTTCCTACATTAGCGCCAGCGCTCTTGGTTGACAGCGGATTAAATTGGAAACAAACTATAAGAAGCAGAACTGAAGTAGGTTTTATGGGCTTTGTTATAATTATACCGAAGGTAAAAATAACTCTTTCAAAGTATGTACATTGAAGACAAATAAAGTCTGGAATACAATTCACATTATAAGTTGAACAACGATGAAAGTTTATTCAAGTGCCTTTGTGCTACGATTTTTATTCGCTTGGAACCAAGAGAGCGCTAGTTATGTTGGTGTCAATTTTTGGGCAGTGCTGGCAGTCCATAAATGTCTATATATTGTCTATAGCTACAATCTCTCTAAGATACCTACCAACAACATATTAGCGTCCTATAGACGGCAAGACGGCGATAGATATTAACTTCCAGTAGATGTTGGACGGTAGATGCCAATGCCAACCATCCATTCAATATAGACTAAAGATGATAACAACGAAAATGTCTGTCCTCCTGATTAAAGCGAAATGAGGGTAACAGAGTATCCAAGCTAAAGTCTTAAAAGGCTATGGGCCGAGTGGTTTACTCCATCGAGCTTATTTTTAAGGATAGGTGAATGAATGCCTGGTGAGTTTACCCGTCAAAAACACTGCAACTGCATAGGCGACAAATCCTATCTGTCAGAATGTAGCGTGAATGAATAAAACCTTTCGTAATTACAGTACAGCCTCGCTAGTCCGGACACATAAAGTTTCTACCGTGTCCGGAATAGCGAAATGCCCGGACTATAGAGAAAAAATTAAATACATACAATGGACAACCGAAAACTTTTCAAAACCTTTTTATTAGAAATAGAAGTACATATACACGTAATTTAAATACATACATATATACATGTACGTATGTAAGAAATATGAACGCATTTTAATTTATTTTAAAGAGTGGGAAAGCACGTGTTAATTTTTGGTTGGAACGCTTTATCTAAAAACATCTTTTCAGCTTTTTCGCGTAACCTCTTTAGGAGAAGGATATCCATTTGAGATGCATTATTTTGTTCGGCCCACTGAATGCCCTTGGTAAATATCTTCCTTGCTTCATTGTTTGAAATTTTCGAAACTTCTTTGTTTACATTTTCATCTTCACTGTCTTCTTCTTCAGCTTCAGTAACATTTTGTTGGATTTGTAAAGCGGACTGAATAATGTCATTATCAGAAAAGTCGTAGGAGACTTCATTTTGACCAGTTGCCCATTTATTGATTTCATATGTGGATGTGTCACCATTCGGATCAATTATTCTTATCATGGCATGAATTCTATTTAAATCAGCAAGCGAAGAATCCGAGTCAATTTGTTGGCGTAACTGTGAAAGTGGTATAAGGTCTTCATTATTCCATTGGGATGCCAGTTCTGGCCATAATATTGACCAACTCTTTTTAATATTATTCTCTCCGATACCTTTCCAAGCTGAATCTAAAAAATAAACAGCATCTCGCAAATTGAATTTTTTTAAGACTGCTGCAATGTTTTTATCATCTTCCAGTAGAATGTGGGTCAATAGCTGCTTTCTATATGCTACCTTTATATTCTGAATTAAATTTTGATCCATCGGCTGCAATACTGCTGTACAATTAGGCGGTAAGAATAAGACTCTGAAGTTCGGATCAAAGTTTATTTCGTCTTCTTTAGGATGAGATGGGGCATTATCCAAAACCAAAAGTGCTTTCAACGGCATGTTAATCTCTGTCAAAAACTTTTTCACACTTGGAATAAAATTATTCTTAAACCAATCAAAAAAAATCGTTGTAGACATCCAGCCTTTTTTGGTAGCTTTATATGCTACTGGAAGATTAACGTTTTTAAAAGCCCTCGGATTAACTGATTTTCCGATAACTAAGAGGGGTAACTTATGAGTTCCTGCAGCGTTAGAACATGGCATAAAAGTAACGCGATATTTCGATATTTTTCTGCCAGGAGCAGATTTTTCATTCGCATGAACCCATGTCGTCCCCGGAAGAACCCTCCAAAAGGCAGCTGACTCATCAGCATTATATGTATACCTGTTCTTCACTTATGTTCATTTCTTGAATCAGTTTTAAAAATTTTTCTTGAAAAGGCTTAACAGCAGCAACGTCGCTGGATACTTTTTCGCCACAAATCTTAAGGCATCGAATTCCATGTCACAATTTAAATTTTTCCAACCAACCAGAACTTGCTGCAAAATCTTCCTTACCTGTCATCTCTTTGTAAAAGAATTTGGCTTTGGTTTGAATCATATCTGTTGAAATTGGCACATGATGATTTCTTTGTTGGATGAACCATGTCATCAATGCTTCTTCTACCGCTGGGTGTTCACCTTGTCTGATAATTTTTCTCTGTCCTTAAAGCAATTGTTAAATGATCTTAGACCTTAAATTTAAGACCTTTTGTAAGCTTACCTGATCCTTGGAATGTGTTAGATACAAATTTCCGTATTTTCATCTTATTCATTTTTATATCAAAAACAGTTGACTTTGAGACTCTGAAAATTTCTGCTACTTGCCTGACTGATTTGCCAGTTTCAATATCATCCAATATTTTACATTTCTCAGAAAGTGTCAAAGTAACATGCTTCCTTTTCTTTGTAGAAGCCATAATAAGTAATAACTTATGTTTTAAAAATTTTCAATGAGAAATTCAAATTATGTACACCATAAAATATGCCTTATCCTTAAAGAAAGCTCACGATGAAATGTAACAGAGCATGAAAAATCAAAGACCACAAATATAAACTTCCAATGAGTAAATTTGCAACGATTAAAATGTCTAGATTCCAGAGCCAACTACAAGCGACAAAACTAGAAGGGGATTCCCCGTAATCGTACGAACAAACGTTTTTTCCAAGAAACAGAGACAAATAATATATGTATGTCCGAAACATAGAGGTGTCCGGACTACTGAAGTGTCCGGGCTAGCGAGTGTCCGGACTAGCGAGGCTGTACTGTAATTTGATAGGTTCTATCAGTGCCAAGTTGATTAAATGTTCACACTTTTGAGGATGCTGAAAAAAACCTAAATAATTCAAAATCGATACTGAATCCAATTCAATTTATTATTATGTTTTGGTATGCTTGCCAAACTCGCCTGCTGTCTACCTGGTTAAAGCTCACTTCTTTATCAAACTAACCGAGGCCTTTTATGTAACAAAAAGATTTAGACAGGAGAATGGGCGTCAAACGATTTCTTTAACATCACTCTTGAAAGAATTGTGCGAAAATCGCAAGCCAACACCTACCTAAGTTACGACTTTCTGAGGTCTGTGAAAATACTTGAATACTTGTACGTCGCGTGCATAGCGACTAAATGGAGTTAGGCTTTAACGAAGTATATACTGAGGGCCTTATACACACTTCCGCTCTGGTAATTCATGTGAATTGCTGTTTTCTTAGCATCGTCTTTTTGTAGTAAGATCCGTTTTAGATAGCTTGCTCTTGGTCTGGAAAATTAGAAGGTAGGTAACAAAGAATGGAAGGCAGCAGTGTCTCTAGTAAAGTCAATTAACAATAATTTATTTGCTCAAAAGTATATGTAATTTAGTTGCTAAAATTCCTTAGGCACCTACTTTAATAATAAGAAACTTTGCTCTTTTGTTCTTGCAGGCGGTCCAAGTCTTCTGCCACTCACTGTACTTGAGAGTCCTGTATAAAAAGCTCATGATTTATTTTTCAGTTTAACACTTCCTTGCTTCTACATTCCATTTTAAAAATTTTCTCAACCTAACTCAGATACACCTTATACCACAACCTTTCCAACATTTCGATTTGTGCGCACCAATCTTATCCACTCTCTTTGTCAATTACAGTGAACAAATCATCCACTCCCACGAGAGAGAACAGAATACCCATTCGTGCTTAAGGGATGCTGTCAGTCCTTCTCAAAAATGTATCCAAAGCCATCTCTTTACAATGGTCGTGTTTTGTCACAATATACCATACCATACTCAAAGTGCTCATTATAAACGCTCTGTTTCGCCTGGCCTCTTTTTCTTTCCGCAAAACGAGTGTGTTACGTTGAAACTGTGGTACTGTGGATAAAAAAAACAAGGAAAAGCTCCACCAAAAGTCCTTGCAAAATCATTTTCAGTGTGAAATTCGAGAGCACAGATGAAGGTTTTAACTTATTTTTCCTCCATATCTGTGTGAAATTTTCTTTTTGTTATTTTATATTCTTTTAATTCTTCCTTTACTTTCATCATCTTTGCTACATTCCATTGAGGCAAAACCGATAAAACCAACATTTTTTTTTAATAAAATCGAATAATAAAACACCAACAATTTGTAGACAAAATAAAAAAAAACGAAAACGTTACAAAGTCAACCAACAATACCTATTCTGAATTCATTCTGTTGTAATACATGTGTGGAGTAGTGTGTTGTACATAAATAATAACTAAACGTGAACAAAAAAATAAATAAAAAAACGAGAAAATCGAAAAAGGCAGATTGCGAAAAATCGAATACAAAGTGTGGAAAATGAAAATATGGTGCCGCTCCCAAAACTGAAATGGTACACGACAAGGGACATTAGAGTTGTTCAGGCATCATCATCATCGCCATCATCACAGTGAGGAGGGAACAAAATATCCTTGTCTCGGGCTTTTTATGTGTGCTTGTGTTGTGTTGTATTTCCGTGTGTGTTAGTGATATACCAAAAAAAAAGAAAGAAGGGAAATCCTTAAATATTCTAAAGAAAACCGAGAAAATTGATAAAAAAATAATAAATTTCCATTCAACGTATGAAAAGTGAAAAATTTCGGCCAAGTTTTTGAAAAAAAAAATTCAAAAGTCCTCGAGGTGTTAAGTGTGCAAAAGAAGAATCAGAAAAACCAGAGCCACATTCGAAATTCTCCACATCATCCTCTACACACATTGGGATTGGGATATGTGTCGTCGACATCTTCTTCTTCATCTGTTATTCAGTTTTTTTTCTCCCGTAATTGACCTCTCACAGAGTATCTGAAGGTACTATTTATTCATCTATCTAAACCTACTTACAACTATATTTCTCACAACAAACTGCATACGAAGAAAAGAAAAATGAACACGCACACAGTATTTTGTAGAAATAAATTTTATTAAGTTATCTCGTCTAACTCTGATGAATTGAGATTAATTCCATTTGCGCTACTATTACATAAACGGCAGCGATTTCTTGTTCTATTCCCCATCGTAACCGATGTTGACGTCGCGTCGTCGTCGTCTATTTAGTTGGGTTCATTTTTCAAAACACCATTTGTCCGGGATTTTAATTCCAAGCTGAGTGTAGTTTAATCATTTTAAAGAAAAGTGCTTTTGAACAACTATTGTCCAATAAGTAATTGAGATACATACGTCTATACATATTTACTTATTTGAATGCAAAAAAAAAATTTTTGTTTGTGTTTCACTGTTGTTATTCGCAGTTTTATTAGTTCCCTCTTTACAGACTTCACACCCAAGACCCAACCATGCCAACCGTATAGCGATTTGGTATCCCAAAAGAGAGTCGACACAGTAAGGGACACTTTTATAGAGTCAGCCAAGTAATTGGTGTTTTTGGGGTATCAATATTAGAAGCATATGTGTGTGGTTAGTTGCAAGCACTACTTACCGAATCATTTTAAGGGCTAAACACCATATTTGCTGCAACCGCGGGAGCGGCATACACACATGAGGGCAACAAATCTCTTCCGGTTTACAGCTAGATATATCAACTCAACTCAACGTTTTCGTTTGGGTTGTTGCTTTTGCCACGACTGTGGATCCCCACGTTTTATTTTGGCATAGCACCTGAAGATTCCATTGAAAGGACTGCTTCGCGAAGTTACCTTCATTGTTGCTGCCTTGTTTCGACATATATAAGCTTCCGACTGTGCCAGAATTCCTAGTTGCCCTCCAATGGGCGGATCTCACGTTATATTTGACAGAAATTTCAAATTCCGTCGACACCAAGGCGAGAGTAAGGGCTTTACTTTTTCTTAAATGATCTAAAGTCGGTATGCAATAAACTGAGATTTCCACAAACATTGCGAATTCAGCCGGTCCAAGACCTTTTCGAATAGCATGAGCATTTATTACAGTCCTCACTGAACCCTGCTGATTGATTGACAATATTACACATGGTGTAAAGACACTATTGTAATCATTATTCGCTTGTCATATTCACAATAACTTTCTGTTCTCCTAGGGTAGGTTCAGGTTCACGTTGTGGGTAAAATTTCTTTCGGGAACTCAGCCGGTATGCTTTTTTGACCTTCAGGAAATAGAAAACAGCTTGGATTTCTCTAACTGTTGGAGTTTCGCTGTCAATATGCGTATATCGAGCAACTGGAGTACATAACTAGACTGTGCTCGCCCAAATCATCATTCGGCATGCATAGCATAATATAAATGTCCCTTCGAAAACCTGATGAAACCGGTAACTTCTCAACTTAAATTTACAGCTTTCTGATATGCCTATTCGAACAGAGCCCTTTGCAATTTTGAATAGTTTGTCCAAACCCCTTTAAAACTTTTCAAGCTGACCCACGTTTGTGGTACTTTAATCGGCATGTCTTAAATCAAAGCTGAATATCTAACGACCTAGGAGTTCGTTCTCTCTCGACTAGCCAAATATCAGCACTATTATCTAAGGGTCACAAATCACAATCGAACAGCGGCTTATAAGTTAGCATGCAACAACGCCTGTTCTATTTTGAAACGAATTTTATCGGAAGTTGTACAGTGTTCATGCCTGGCTCTAAGTTGCACAAGTAAATCGTTCGTGTACAAGAAAACGTTTGAACGTTTCGCATTACAGAATGCCGACCCTTGTACCTTTTCGAGGAACTCGTTAAATCATTTTTCAGTGACGACGTGAAATCTTGTTAAAAAATTTGGTCTTAATGTAAATTGTTATCGATAAAGTGTTTAAAACTCAAGGCTTCTTTGCGTCTGCCAACTATTATCATGATGTACATCTCTGCAGCATAAGGGAAGTTGAGTTCGTTAAGCTACCTTCGCCTGGGCTATCTCATTCGGGTCTGTAAACTACTCTATGTCTACCGTCTCACAGCAAATTTACAATATCACAGCTTTAGCTCTTAAAAGTGCGATAAATTTTGCAAGACCATATACGTCTCGAAAAACCTAAAACTAAGTCCCATCCGTAAAAGAGTAATACTTGCAATACGATTTGTTTTCGGATTCGGCTATTCGACTCCAGATTTGACAGACATTTTTACGCACCTTACAGAAAAAAATGCGCCTCGTTGACATAAAGGGCGATTTTGTAAATGACATCCATGAAGGTATGTGCAACTCTGCTCGAAGTCTTTTGCTAATGAAACGCTTCTTGGAGAAAACGCTTGATTTGCTTTCCAATTGAATTTTTCACCCTTTGGTAGAGAATATCCACAATTCGCTATTTTGTTTGCGATAAGTTTCTCAATGCTTAATTTGCATGCCTAAACTGTTGATGTAAGGCCGTGTGGTCGGTTAGTTCATGTCTTCGACCAATTGGGCAAAGGCAAATGTAGATTTGGATACGATGGATGATGTACGCTAGAAACGAGTCCTTTTCACGATTTATTGCACATCCTGCCAACATTTTTAACCTAATCTTGTCGACCAAAACTGAATTAAATTTTGGTTTGTTTTTAGAACGCCCATCCTGCTCCTCAGTCAGCTGCAACCTATTCTCAACACATTGCCCAACTAATAAAAATTTTTAACCTCCGCAGTAAATATTTTGTAGGTCATATTATTTTATATGGAAAATTTGTGAGCTCGCAAAATTAAGCCTGGACAATAAATAATATGATTATTAGTATCGCCCATTCGGAATCATTTAACCTCCCTTCCCCTTCTTAAAGCACTCACACACTACATGCTGTTTGCATCACAAGCGCATTAGTGACCCTATAAAAACGTCATCCACTGTGCTCTGCTTCTATGTGCTCGACTTTAAGAGCAGCGAGTGATGCTATTGCTATTGCCTACTGCTGCGGTTCAATGATAAGTTTATTGTCGGTTCTACACTCGGTCACCCTGAGAGCCCACAATTATTCACTAAAATAGTAAAAAAAAAAAAAAACTATCTGCATCCCTATAGATAGTAACGGTTCTATATTATTGTGCTAATTTCTTTCAGCTTTGTTATCGTGTTGTAACGTAAATTCTATTCATCTCGTCGCAGTCAGTTTGAGAAATGTTCCTCTATCGAAAAGAGGTGTGTTCGGATGATGGAAAAAGTCTTTCTTTCCTGCCAAGTGAAGTAGCACAGTGACAAGCGAGTGTTTTCCCAGTGTTAGCACCATCTAAAAGGGTTTCGTTTGACAGTTCGAGTGACCGCAGCTTAAAAAAAATTGTTTTTAAATTTTTTCAATAAAAGTGCTGTTCAGTATTTTGTTTGCATTGTAAACGACACGTTAAATGATCCCCTTTCGACAAAAGGAATAATAGCAGAAAAGCACAAAAGGGCGTGTTTGTGCATGTGTGTAAGTTAGATCCAAACGACAAAAAATAGAACAGAATAGATTTTGTCCCAAAAACTCTCTTTAGCTTGTCATCTCTCTCTTTCTTGTAGAGTATCTCTCTTTAAGTTGAAGTGGAAAATTCGCAGTGTAGCGTGCAATAGTGAAAGCTCTCAAGGACTCTAAGGAAGATTTGCGATAAACTGCGGCACCGTAGGACAGAGTGGATTTTCAAAGGACGCAAACTTATAATTTTCATCGGCAATTTAAAAATTATTTTCCAATCAGAAATTGCATTGAACGATAGCCGTTTAAAAGGATAATCGTGGGAATGTATTGCGGATAAGTAAGAGCTCTTATAAGAACCACATCAAACCATTCTTGGGCGAGCGCAAAGAGAACGTATACATTGTATGAGTTGTTTACCTTCTGTTGTCCTTTTTGTGTTTGAATTTCGTATTTGGCTTACTGGCATTTTTGGAATATGGAGATGGACTTGGATACTTTACAAAAGGAGTGTACACAGCCAATAGAAATCATGTAAACTTTCCACGTGAAAATCGACATCTCGTTGTGTTGTTGTTGATTTTGTTGTCTTGTGTGCATTTAGAAAATTCCTTAACGGCAAGTTATTGTGTAAAAGGAAGCCCCACACAAATATATATATTTGCAGTAAGGTTCTTTAAGTTTTTAGTTTACGTTTTCTGTGTGTTTTTGCTTGCTTAGTGTTTGCATAAAACTTGTCATTTAAACTGTGTAGGAGGAGCAGTTTTTTTTCTTTGAGTGCACTTTTCGGTCCTCTCATTAAGCTATGTGAACTGAGGTATAAATATTTGGAAAATGCCTACATTCACAAACCTATGCAGGTCAGGGGCGATTCCTCTCAGTTAGCTAGTTTAGCGGCGCTAAACCAAGAAAATAAATTGAAATACATATACGCAAAATACAGCAAATAACGGGTTAAAGTAATTATGAAGATTAATAATTGCAATAATCAATGACATACTAAATAACAAAACTATCCTTTACAAATAAAATTTGCCTACACAAACCAACAACACAATACTCCCATGCAATAAGTTTCACATGAAATACTCTTTAGCGTTACAACTTGCGATACCGTAAATTCCCTGCCTGCACGCACACACACAATCTTAAACTCCCATAGAAAAGTCTCCTGCTTGTAGCATTTTAGCGTAAAAAATTGCGCTACCGAATTTCCTACAATCTGTATAAGTGTGGAATTTGACTACCTCTACCAGTCGTAAGCAAAGCACAGGAAAATATACGGAAGGGTAAGCGCAAACAAATGCGATAAAACTTGAAAGTAGAGTGTAAGTGTAAGCAAGCAGGTATGTTTTGCGCGTTATTTTTGTACTTCTGTGTGTTTCTCTTTCTAGTCAAATTGCAGTAAGAATGTGTCGTTGTGTTCTAATTTGACTGAATTAATAGTCTTATTAATTTCCATTACAAAAGTAAAGTGCGATTTATAATTTTATATTTGCGTGGATTATAAATGTGAGTAAATATATAATAATTATTTTTGTCGTGCTTTTGGAATATGAGAGTGCGCTTTTTATACCCTCCACAGGAAGGTATATTCACTTTGCCCATACATTTGTAACGCCAAGAAGGAGTCACCGGAGACCTCATAAAGTATATATATTATGAATCAGGATCACATTCTGAATCGATTTAGCCATGTCCGTCTGTCTGTCTGTCTGTCTGTCTGTCTGTCTGTCTGTCTGTCTGTCTGTCTGTCTGTCTGTTGAAAGCACGATAGCGCCCAAAGTAATTGACGTAGGTGAATGAAATTTGGTGAAAGGACTTCTTTTTATCGGCGTCAGGTTGGTGTTGAAAATGGGCTATGTCGGTCAAGTAGTTCTGGTACCTCCCATACAAAACCAATATTGGACCCATGCCTCTCTGTCTGTTGAAAGCACAATAGCGCCCAAAGTAATTGACGTAGGTGAATGAAATTTGGTGAGAGAACTTCTTTTTATCGTCGTTAGGTTGGTATTGAAAACCTACTATGTCGGTCAAGTAGTTCTGGTACCTCCCTCACAAAACCAACTTTGCATGACTTGTATGCAGTGGAGGGTATCAAAGCATCGGCCAGGCCGATGATAACACTTTTACTTGTTTTTTGTTTGTTTGTGAGAAGTGAGCACGTAGCTAACCCAATGCTTAAGACCAGGAATCGCCACTGATGCAGGTGGATGTAGCCATAGCTATGGAATTTGTTTCCTTTTAACCGCTGCCAGGACGAAGGAAGTCCATTAAATATTAATAGTTTCTTTGAAAGTGGCTTTTAAAGTTTCACTTTTGAAATATTAATGTTAAATTGCTGGGAACTTGGTTGAATGTCCTTATTAGGCTTTGGGTTGACGTTCTTTTCGTTTTGGTTGTCATTATAGTACTTAGAAAATTAAAATGGTGAATGGGAGTGTCTTTCCTTCAAAAACAAACTACATCCGAGCTACCTATGCTATGACACAGAGAAGGAAAATCATTTCTCTTATATCATGATTTCTTTTGTGGAGAATGGATTGCTGTCTGTGTCACATCCTTGGTAGGACCTCAGTCTTTTGTCGTCTCAGTTCTAAGTGAAATAAATTTTCTGATGGATTATACCTTTCAAATTTAATTTGCAGCAAGTCACAAACGTGTGTTCAAAGCTTAGTATTGGATTGGTGCAGCACTTTTTAATGGCTTCATATACATAGGTAGGTACCTATACTTCTCAAAAACATCAACTAAAAAACCAGAGCTCTCACTAATGCGAGTATGTATTTGGTCCAGACAATTTCCAAAGGTTTCAAGGCGGTAAATCTGTTTTTCACTTGGTCAAATTAGTAAAGGAACTGATTTCAATTTAAAGAAGTTAAAATGATGCTTAGGCGGCGATATACTCAGCGTGGCCGTTGGTTTACTGCCTTTAGTCGAGGTCCACTTCCATTGTGCGCGTCGTGTAAGGCGATGTCTTTCCCTGGCGTATAATTTGTTATTACTCGGGACCGGATTGAATTTGAAGAATCTTCGGAAAAGAGAGTTTTTGCCCACTGAGGTCGCTGTTCAACTTCCTTATCCACAAAGGCCGTTCCAAGCATTTTCTTAGAGTAGCACCTCTCTATTTCCACCCTTGTTTTTCATTTCTTGGGCTTTATCAACGTCACGTTGCGATTCCCTGGATTAGGAAACCTTTTCCAGCTAGTTCTAAATAAATACATTATAATGAATTCAACGCAGTTCGTCGCGAAAACTTAAGAAAACTTATTCGAAGTATAAGTGGTTTAACATTTAGCGGCTGATGGAGCAGTCTCAGGACGTCATTGAAACGGGCGGGTGGTTGAATAATGTTATAGAGAAAGCGAGAGAACCAACTTTGTGTCGTTCTTAAGTAATGGATCGTGGTGATCAGCACCAAACCATGACAACCGAGTTTGTTGGCCAGAAATATTGACCACATGCGTTTTCAACAGGGCGCTGCAAAGTGTCACGCATCGAACAAAACTCTTGAGGTCGCTATAGGTGAAGTTTCAAAGTCGTATACTTTTACGAATAGTCAATTCTGTCCTTTTTTTATTCGGGGCTTGGTACATTACATTTCTAATTTTTTATTTAAGCCAGTTAAGAAGTGTAGTCGTCTTTGGATTGGGGCCAACTTATGTGCGTCAGTCATCTACCACTGGACCTTCCGCCGTGAATTAAAGTCTTGGATGTTATATAAACGACATTAAAAATAATAATGCTATCGGTCACTTTAAAGCTTTAAACGAAAAAATCCGCTGTACAATGAAATTGGCTATGACCTGTTGCTCACGCAGGTACAACCTAAGTAGTCAGTAAGCTAAACACATATTTAGCTAACTGACAAAGCCATTGATAAGAAAATGGACTTCTCGAGAAAAGAGCGATATTTTGCTCCATCTGTTCTATGCCAATTGGTATTCGCCATCTGATTCCTTAACGACTGTCCTCATAAAATCAACAAGTCAACCAAAAATGTTTTTTTAGGCGGGTTGTGACTAAATCCCATGTGTCTGTTTCGAAAAGAAAAGGAATCTCAAGCGAAGAAATCGTTACTTTAGGCAATCTTGCTGACCTACCATTATTTAGAGAAGATCCTTGTGTTCCTGACTGAAGAATTTTTACATATGAAATGTTGGGGCGCTTTTTAGATAGAATGACCATTCTAATGTGGCAGCAGAGTGTACTTAAAGTATGTCTATTCCGTCAAATTTTTCCATGTGTTATACTGGTCTAATTTAATCTCCTCAACTCTGGGCAGATATTCTGCAGATATTCTGTTGTCGATCGTCGACAACCGTACAAGTCTGGTCCAGTTGGACCTTGGCAACTGATCCCTTATTTATAAAATAATCTTCAAACGAAAGGGGTTAGCGAATATTGGACGCCTGAAAAGTTCTTAGAAAGGACGACTATTGCTAGCAAACATACGAGTACGAGATTCTGTGAAAAGCCCCAGAAATTACAACAGAAAATTTCAACTGGCCTTGTGGTTTTGGGGCGTACCTGCGCCAGATTTTTATTGCTACTAGCTACCGGCGCTTGATAGACTTACCCAAGCCACAGTTATTGGTATAAACTTGTCCACCCATAACATCCCAGTGATGGAAAAAAACACCCAACTGCTGCATCTCCGCATTGTGGTCCCGCCTAAACCGCAAAAACACTGAAGGTATACTGCAAAGTATCTCCACTTCAAAACCCTAAATGCCTTTCTTGGTAATGATTCTCTAATTTATATGAAAATTAACGGTGACATGGTTGGTAATGGATTAAAAGTTTTTTCCTCCCACAAACTCTTGGCTTTCATTAATCAATAATTTCTCTAAAAGGATAAAACGGCAAAGCCACCACCTCAACCGCCCGACTCGCCGCCGTTCCGGCCACCATCTTTTTAATGTCTTACGGATACACTCAGACTAAATCCCATTCATTCAAAAAGAATGAAGGCACTTCCAGGAAGTAGTTACGGCAGAAGTGTCATAAATTATCTACACCAGGAAAAAGTGTCCTTAAACGATTTAGAATTTTGAATCCGTATTTTTTTTTTCAAGTTTTCTACGAAATAAAAAAGGTGGGACACTGCACCGACTTTCTAGAGTTAAGAAAGAAATGTGAAAGCATAAAGAAAGCGACAGAAAAAAAAAACTTCTTTAAGGACGATTAAGGAGAATTAAATTGAAAGGAAACTTGGAATAGAGAGGAGCCTCGCCTAAATTCCCACGAGGAAATAAAGGGTGTAGGTCGGCACTGTGTTACGTCATAATACTTTTTACAATTCGAAAACATAAAGAGACGCAGAAAAAGAGAACGAATCCATGCTTACCAAGGATGAAAACATAAAATCACACACACCCATATGCGACGGCAGCAAGAGTAAATTATTCCTTAAGGACAATGTGGCTTAAGAGCAGATTCCATACAAAATGATAACGGATTCCTCCCCAACTAAAACGAAAACGAAACGAACAATAATCACCAGAAGGACGAACGAGAGTACAAAACGGAATTGGCGATGCGATGACTATTCATGGAGACGAGAGAAAATAGCAAAAAGCTCCAGTCCAGAATATCAGTGAAGAGCATGCGTTAAATCCACATGTCACATTGTCAGTGTAAATGGTAACACTACACGACTTGTCCTTAATGCTGCTGGCAGTTTTGTGGTGCAGTGTATCAAAACTCCTTACTACAAAGATATGGTATAGTGTGCGGAGCATGGTCGCTTAACAGGCGCTTCAAAGGCTTCCGACGAGATATAGTTAAATGAATAAAGGATATTGTGCGAGTGTGTGAGTGCGCAAATCAAATGTATGATATTACGGTTATTCTGATTTTTATTATCCTGATAAGGACGACGACGACAAACGAACACATTTGTAGGATGGCAAGTCAGTGTAGTTTAAGTGTAAATATGCGAATTTAAATTCAGGGGAGTGTACCGAAGCCTTTTTTGTTTTTTTTTTTTGTTGTTGGCCACTTTCTGCTATCTGCCATAAATTTTATACAGTTTGTCGTTTGTTGTCGCTGTACCTCTCTTGGCTGTTGCTGTTGCGATAAATGGCTTATGCAGTTTGTCGTACCTACTGTCTTTTTGAGGTTTATTCATATTTTGAAAGTCGATATATATAAATGGCCCTAGCTGCAGGAAAAAGAACCCGTCTTAAGTGACAACCTAAAGGGCGTTTTAATATTCCAGTAGGGAAATAAGTAGTAGAGGCTCCATTGAAGCACGAATAATAAGAGCAATTTGTAAGGAAAGTACCTATGTCGGAGACCTGATAGTAGGTATACTTATGGAGGAGACCTGGTGCAGCCTGCTCCTGTCGAATTTGTTAGAGACAGGTTTATTTTTGTCGATTTGCTTTCAAAAGGACGAAATTGGTTTTTGTATACCAATAATAATAAGTAAATATACTGCTGCGCCGCTTTGTAAGCGGGTTGTTTTGTTGAACGTCCTTGCCGACAATAACCCATTATATTTGAAGTGCCCCTAGCCCCTTAATACCTTTTTTTGAATTCTTTCTTCAGCAGAAATTTCTTCACCAAGACACAATATACAAACGAATTATATGAACTTTTGTCGAGTTTAAAATGTCATATTTGAAAAAAAAAACAAAAGAGTCTTGGTTGGGTGACTTTTAAGCATCGATGTCACTCGAGACTCTGGATGGTGGCTGCATAGTGGTTCTGGAGAATCGCAGACGGGAGACTGCAGTGTCTTACGCAGAGGCCCTTCCCGGTTCGGGTGTCCCTTAAGTTTTAAGCCAAAAAACTTAAGATAAAAAAACTAACGAAAAAGAACATCAGGCTCGTTCTCCTGTCCTCGGTCTCAAATGGTTATGTTTTCGATTTCGAGTCTCGTAATAATGATACGTATATTATTTGATTTCTCTTGCAAGCCCTGTAATTCTCCTTCAACCTACTAACTTTTTAACCATAACCCGCTTCTGAAAATGTCGGATAAGCTGCCTTACCAGCTGCAAAGGGTCAATATGGACAAGGCAGTGTAAACTTTTTACGAAAATCAAGTAATCAGGCAAACCAACCAATCAGGCTTTAATAACCAACCACTTAAAGTGGTAAATTTCAATGCGATAGCTTAAGCTGAATTACTCTAACGGAATCATTTTCGCTTTCCTCGAGCTGCTAGCAGTGTTTCGCAAACTTGCAAGCCTCGTTGCCGATCATAACTCTGTCAAAACTACACTTGCAGTACAAAATTTTGAAGGACACGAACCATTCAATGACGATTCAAAAAGGCTGCTTCTGAGGTAAATTTAACCAGAATCCACTCATTTATTCCGCTACTATCTGGTGTAATGAAAGGCTTGGGAACATGGCGTCTCCTTTAATTGGCTTTCGTCAATGACTTGCCGACAGGATTTGTGAAATAGAACCCACTAGAGCACCAGAGTTCACACTTCACTTTGGTTTGAGAGTGAAGCTTGCTCATTTGGACGGCCGCTGCATATGTGCGTGCAATCATTTACACTGAACTAGGTCATAAAACTTCTTCAACATGGAGAAATTACATAATTACGTAGCGTAAATACAACTACACCCACACAACTAATTAATACACACAGTTTCTTTGTTTTTTGTTTTTTTCATTTTCTCAAAATGAACTTCACTTACAACAGTTCTCCACATTCTTTTCATCTACTTGCAGAGCATCGTGTCTAGCAACTTCGTTTTGAATTTCGTTCAAAATTTAAATTAAATTTAATTTAATTTTCTCATCAGAACGGGAGAGAGAGAGAGGTCGTCCTATTTATATCCTTCGACGAGAGGTTGTGCGAAAGAAAGAAATTGAATTTTTAACTGGATGCTCTTATGACGGTAAGTGTGCTGTGTTGTTGTTTCTTGTGATTGGGTTGTTACTTTAATAAATTTTGTCCCATGCGTGTCAAATGTATTATGACGAACACACGTGCTTTGTTGTAGTTGCTGCTAGAGTCCTTCTATGAAGTATGAACTTTCCTTCGTCTTATATCTTGTTATCTGTAAGTTTTCTCAATTAAATCGACAAGGCTACACAGACAGTGTGTGCGTTGCCAATTCTTTCTTAATATATGTATGCCGAGGTAGTCACAGTCAGGACTCATGTATTGAATAAAAATGTACATCACGAACCTAATATCAATTCACTAAACCATTTTCTACTTTCTATCATGGTGTGTTTCCCCTTCCTGTGTGTTCTTCCGCCACTGTCGCTCACAGTATTATCCTTTGTTCGCCACAAAACAAATTCTATCCAGCTAACTAGATTTAATACTAGATTTCAGTCGCTTCTACGGATAGGTATGGTGATGGTCCCGCTATATGCACTTCTCTATTGTGTATATTTGCCCACCCTATGCCCAATAACCGCCATCGTACTCGCACATCACCCCAACTCCCATGGATATCGATGGTGATAATAGAAAATTCCAATCGTTAAAAGTTTCTCTCTAATTTGTCCTTTTCCTCAATTTTCTATCCTCCTGAGCCATGTTGATTTGGCCGGGTTCATATATGAGAGTGTTGAGGTGTATTATCTCCTACTGTACCGACATCGAGGAGTGTATTTAAATATTGATGGGACGGAGTAGATCTATACAGGATCCTAGCTCATGATTGGAAATCAGTTTTTTTTTTCGAAGGTTTATTGCTAAAGTTGGCGGATTTTCTTTTCGTCTGCGGTCTTTTTCTCTTATGGTATATTGTTTGGGAATTTTCCATTTTCTGGGGGAAAGTTTTTGAAACAATTTATTCACATGTATGTGAGTGTTGCTGCTGCTGTTGATGATGATAATGAAATGCGTACTACATGGAACAGCATGCAGGAGTGAGCGCAGATCATGCTATCTCAAGGGGACGGATGGTACATATAGTGTCTATGAGAAGATGGAAACTTGGTGTTAAGGACTTTTGCTGTTTGGTTGGTTGTAATCGTGTTTACAGCCTATAATAGAATTTGAATAAATCTCTCAACGGTTTTGTAAAGTAAAGTGGTTCCTTAATTGAATTTAAAGGATATCTGAGTGAAACGAAAGTGCTTTGAGTTGTAAAGGAGAACAAGGAGGAATTGAAGAGACAAAAAATAACTTCTTGACAAAGGGCTTGATTATAAGAAATTTGTATAAAATAGATTCGTAATTGACACGAGGACATAAAGAGAAGGGCAACCAAAGCGAGTATATAGATATAGAAATGAGTTTAGTTTAAGTTTAAGGGATGTTTCTGGTTTGTTTGTTTAGTTGGAAAACCCTTTCGCCTGAGCTTGGTGGGGACGACACCGGTTTTGATGGAGCAGTAGGCATAAGGCATTTATCATTCAAAAACTAACGATACACGGATGCCAAAACTATACAATAGAGTGCTCTCATCTATGTATACGCGCTCGTCATTGGTGGTCGTGGGTTCCAAGTCCACGTGAAGGTAGTGACTGTCGGCAAAACTTGTCTAAGGCTGAACATTTCATCCTGAGGTCGTTAGATTAATGATGAAATATCAAAAGCAGAATGTTGTAAAACTCTTCCTGTAGTTGGCGACTCCCTTCACAAACAGGGAAAACGATTACCAAATCTTTGATCTGAGAAGGTCAAGCTCTTTTAAATAATTCGATTGGAAAGTTGTCTGGATTTTGACCAAACCCTAATTGTATAGTTGTGTTTCCCCGCATTTGTTAAAAGATCCAAATATTTGGTTTGGTCTTTACTGATTGATATTTGTTTGTTGGAAAGTTCAAAAAGTATCCACATAATTTAATATATTTCAGGCAAAATTATGCTAATCCAAATGACAATATCGTTTACTTCACTTAAGTCCACAGTTAAAGTACAAGATTTTGCGATAGATCCTTAAAAAAATCAATTGCTCAGCTACGACAAATTCGAATTATAAAAAATGACAGTAATTCCAGCACCATATTCTTATACACTGTTTGCGGTCAATGCGTTTCCAAAATCGAGGTCTGTTACTTTATATGGCAATGACCACTTGGCATAAAGTCGAATTTTACCTACAGCCAGATTATCTTGTTGCATTTATACTAAAATAACGTAAAGTACTATAAAACTACTCAACTAAATAGGCGTTCGTTTAACAGTAAAGTAAATCGGTAAAATAAAAGCTTTTGCCATATTGCTTCATTAGATTAACAACGCAAAGTGTCTACAACTGGACTGCACTGTCCTATTTATTTAAAATAATTCTTTTAAAGAAATTTTGTTTTAGCGTTGAGTAATATTTTCTTTATTGGGTGACCTGATAATGCGCATTGGATTTACCGCTTTTAAAATATTAATAAACAAATGTGCACAAGTAAGTTAGTTAGTAGACATGAAATAGCATAGAAAAATTTGACGTAACTAAATAAATAACGAGTTGATAATTTTTACGCAGCTTTTATCAATAAGTTACTGTTTTATTTTCCAATTTGGCATCATTTTCTCCAGCGGCATTCAATTTGACAGTTAACAGCTGATTTGCGATGATCTTGGTTTGCCGTCAGAGCACTTACATTTGAAGTGTGTTTTCCAACTTGAGTAACTTACTCAGTTTTGATTGGTCTAGATCGATCACATAAACAGTTTTCTCAGTTGACGTTTACAGAGGATTAGGCGGGGAATCTAGTCAAGAATTTTGTCACTGAGTACTAAGATGTCAGTTCGTATAATGTGAATGTTGCGAAGTAATTATACGCACATTCCCAACAAACAATGTCCACACCCATCCATAATCAAGTGACACATCATTGACAGCTAAATACTCGTACACATAGTACCGAATCAGTGTACAATTAATTTTCGTACATTCCAATAAACCTTTATAATGAACGTAGGTATACCGTTTTTCGATCCCTTGTTTAGTTTGATTATTTAACCAATTAAAATAATACATGTCGTTATAGTGACTGACGTAAGAACAGTGACGTAACCCATCGTTCATGGCTAATTAATTAAACTTGTGTTGGACTACTAAGCGAGCGGCGCAGGTTTAATTCCCGAACGTGAACGCCTGATAAACATCGGAGCTTGTAACTGTCATGAAAAAAGTTTCTCATTTAGCCATTTGGATTTGGCATAAAATTGTAGGTCCCTTCCATTCGTCCCGAAAATGAATAAAACTCACACAAAACGAATGGTTGTTAGAAGATAGGCCCAAGTTCCCCAGGGACCCGTTTGTGCCAACTAATGATTGATACTCATTTTGAAAATATCTAATATCTAAACCAGCTCATTTTTACATAAGCCATAGTTGGATAAATCTCCCAAAAGGTTTGTCTTGGCCAAAAGGCTTGAAACTTAAGACAACACACTGCTTCCCTAGCGAAAATCTCAAAGGTCCTTAGTTTGAAAACACACATTGACTTTTTCGTGCACGTCAAGTGCCAAGAATATTCCCAAAGCGAATTCAAACCCCAATCTGACGCGGACATGATGCTTTAACACGGCCACGCTATAAGTGTAAATAGCTAAAATTATTTAAAAAGCACATGCTACAACTCCCACTCCCAGGTATAGGAGACAATGAGAGAGTGAGAGCAATAATGCATTGAGTTCTGTGTGGCAATGCTCCCCAAACCCCAACGCCCAACCCCCGTCCATATAGTTCGTGCACTCTGGCTGCTCTGTCATAATTTATTCACCAGCATATGGAATTAAGTCGGTCATGTTCAGCGGAATCCGCATGCAGCGCTATGTGGATTTTGCTTCCAGTGGGAGCGTGCTCCTTAAAGTTTTCACACATATGGGGGGTCGAACATATGCACTCGTATATGTGCACCTGCATAATCGTCTTGTGCAGTGCAGTGGATGTGTTACACTGTCTCTTGCCGATGGATCAGAAATTCTCATATTTTCGCTATTTTCTCTCGTTCTCTCATGGGGCATTCTGCTTCGCCTTTTTGTTCGACATCGGTTTCGGTATCATAGCACAGACATCCTGCGGCAAGGGCAATGCTTGGCCTGTATGGCTTTTCGCCATATTTCCATCTGCATCTCCATCCAGTGGCGGCCTTGTCCGGCCGGCGTAAAATAGAGAACGAGTTGGGCGTATGTAACGTGCAACATATTATTGTCCTTTAACCCGATTACTGCAGTTTACTTGATTATAATCGTTTTGTCGTCATCACGTCAGGAGTGATAATTAAAATTGTGATATTTTTTAAGTGCAATCATGCACATGCACATGGCAGCGAGCGAGAGAGAGAGAGATTCATTATACGCTCGAAGTGCCTTTTAAGTGCTGATTAATAATTACGAGGTAGACTCGCAGAAGTAGATAATTATTGTCATGGGAGTTGAGGAAGCGATTTGTGGGTAGATCAAAGGATAAGCACATGTGCAGCGTGTGTATATGGGAAACACACCTATCTACAGTCTGCCTTGCACCATTCATCTACAATAATTGTATTTCGAAGCGGTGAACCTCGTGATTGCATTTCAACCCCTTAGGAAGGTCATGGTGGCAGCTAACGAGACAGGAATACATAGATAAGAGGTCTTGTGCTGGAGCACCATTATATCAATTGATGGTGTTTAGTACTGAGTACAAGTTAAAGATGCAGTCTTTTGTTGTTGCTATATGGGTTATAGTTAAATTGTTTTATTGCCCGTTAATTTGCTTATAGAATTTCTTTTCCGCGACAACTGCACCCACGAGCTCTGCTATTTTTAATATTTTGAAATTGAATCGTAAGTGCTGTTGAAGGGAAGGTAGACTGTGACCACCAACTTGGAGGACGACAGTTGATTGCTTACAACCCGAAATCTCTGTCACGATACTTCGAAAAGTCGCTCTTATTGCAACTAATACCTTGTTGAAACAAAATGGTTGACTCCGTTCCTTATACTGGTTACTGATCCTACACATAATCTTTTATATAAAAAGGGGAAGGCAAATGGTTAACAAAGAACCAATTTTACCGCCTTAAACACAACACATTCGATTGATTTTTTGTTTGTTGTTGGAACGGTTTTTTCTTCGGCAGTGAAAGGGGTGAGTGAAACAGTCTACTCCCAACTTATAGTCTGAAAGCCCGTCATTTGGTGCGTGAGAAGGTTGGTCAAGGTGGAGGAGACCGCGCGAAAATTTGTCTTCGGGTAGACGTAATGTATAAAAAACACCTTGACGAGGCAGGAGTGTAGTGCATTTGCGTAAAATTTGACCATGTGTTTATACTGATACTAGTAGTAAACATGTGTGTTATTTCTATATTTGCGTATAGATAACGTTCCTTCCCTTTCGTCCACGTTCACTTATTTCTGTGTAATGGGAACTAGGTATATTGAAAATAGTTGGACATGGTAAGATGCAGTTTACGGAAAGAGAGAGGACATTTTTTTTAGACATAGGACATAGTTCAAGGAATTATACAGGTCCGGAACTACCCAACTCTAGAAGATACATTGTTTAAAAAAATCGGCCAAAATGATCGCAGTTGTTTGCGTGTTGGGATGCTAAACGGGTGTTCTCAAATTTGATCCATGGCAAAACACAAATTGGCATCGGAAGTCTTTTTGGACAGCGCCATCTCTCGCGAACGCTTAAAATTATATGAGATTATTGCTGTTCTTAAAAAAGGTTGCTCCCTCCCATTTGTTCCAAAATAAAAGCTTACGCAAAACGAATGGTTCTAAGGCAGGCTAGGCCTAGGGTCCTATACGGACCTGTTGGTCCAACTTTATATTTTTTCTATTTCAGCAGGGCAAAGTAAAGTAGAGAACTAAGCATTAAGACATTCGGGAGAAACTTGCTTCGATTCAGCAATAGTTAAAAATATAAATAAACGTCACAACATCGACTCAGCGTTCTCCTACCCGCTTCATAAAAGTGAATGTCGCTGCCCAGTGTGTATATTAGAAGTGTTAAGTAGACTACAGTTGTTGGTTATTATATATTGATTCTACTTAACTTTCGTTGGCTACGACAGACCTATTGTCTGATTCTACAGCTTTTACTGTGTTACAGTACAGCATCTGCTACCACTCTGTTGAAGCTATTTTATTATTCGCTATATTTGCTATGCTTTCTGTTACCTCTTCTCGACTTCCTTGTTATTTTTTTCGTATTTCTAGTCACACAGCTAATGACATTCAACGGCTTAACTATAGTTTTGATTAATAAAAGCCTTCTGTTACTATGCTACAGCTCTACTAACGCACTGCTGGTCACTTTGGTTACCGCCAGTAAGAGCAACCCTAGCGAGCACCTTCTCAGCTTCAGCATTCCGTAAATCTTACACTCTAATCACTATCTATCTTACCTTGACAAGCGCATCTCCTCCTTTCCTCAAAAGTACAATGTTTCAGGAAAACCATCCCCTGCAAGTTAAAAGCACCCCAATTCGATTTGTTGTTTCCTCTAAAGAATGACACTTCCTTTGAGGACACTGTATTGCATACAGCTTCTCAAAGAAAAGCACCAATGCTCTCGAAAGTGCTTCAATTATTGATTCCGCTTTCTATTGAGTGTATCTTTTACGTTTGAGTGAAAATCAATAAAAACCAATTGTCATTGGCACACCCATAGCTAAGAGGAAAGATCTGCATAAGACCTTTGCACTGGTTCTTCTTTCGCACTTGTGCTTCATCTTCTTGTGCTTGTGTATATTCCACATATATCGACTTAAGAAAAAAAAGCAACAACAACGGTAAGACGTCACACACAGTTTGGACTCAGCTTCAGACATAAAACTGACATTGTTCCATTCACCTTGAGGTGAATGATGTACATTGTACAACACATGCCTATGCGACGGGTATGATGACTATAGGCATTGAAGAAGCCTTTTAGAGTGTCTATGATAGGTCTACCCACTGCTGATGTTTGACCTTAAAATTCTCCAATTGAAAAGGAATTACTCAAAGTGAGTCGCAACTTGAAATGCAATTCATTCAAGTATGCGTAGCGTATTTCAGTGGAACGAGTGCTTCCCATTTTCATAATAATTAGTTCTTAAATATTCGGTGTCACGTTTCACTTAGTTTTGTTGACATTTGCAAGAGGTCGCGCACTAACGCAGATAAGGGGGTTTTAATTCTTCAGAATTTCCAAATGTGTGCACTGAATAGTTCTGCTTCGAGCGCTTGATTCATCTTCAAAATGGCTAAGACACGAACACGAAGGGTTGTAGTAATTTTTTTAGTTTTTATCTCGACGCATAAAGTGTTCACTCAATAGAGACAAGTTGGCCAAATCCGCAAAACGATTCCTATGAAGAAAATAAATAAAAAGTCCAAGGGAGCAATTAGTATCGTTAAGTTTGTTAAAAAAATTTTGGGATTTACAGCGACCACTAAAATCGATAACAATTAAAAGTGGAAAAAATACTTCACAGGTATTCCGGTTACGAACAGCGTAACTGACAAGCCTTCGAGAGGTATTATTCATCATTACAGTGGTGAAACAGTATCAGATTCGGGTAGGTACATTCGTTTCAGGCGGGCCAAGCAACTAAAGCATAAGTAGGTGCCTCGCTTATTTTGGCATTCTGTATACACGATCGCTCCGGTTCGTCCCTGAAATGCAACAAAAACATCTCATTTCGGCAGCTGGAATTTTCGATCAAATTCGGTCGGCCTACTACTCTACTGGAGTAGTTCGCAACATTGAAAGTATCAACTGATGGAGGGACTCTATTAGTGTTCTAAGACTTTAAAGACTATTTTCCCCATTTCTAACTTTCTCTGTTACATAGTAAGAGAAAGATATTGTATTCGTAACATTCGAACTCGAGATGTTAATCAATTCAAATTTTACCATAGAGAAAATTAAAAAAAGTGTGTCTTGAAATTCTGTCTGCCTGGCTCTCTGTCTGTCCGAATGCTCTGCCGAGGTTAAACGGTTGCCTGGATTTGGTTCAAACTTCGGATTTGGAGTTTGGGGCCATTTCCTTTTCCCACGCTAACCTCAATATTATTGGTACTTCTCATATAAAATGTTCATACCAGTTTGATTTGTTCGAAAACGGCGAAAACTGTTTCTATATTGATATTTGAGCTTGAGAAGGTGATGTTAACATGGCAGCGCATTCAGTTTCTTGCTAAAAAAAATCCAATAACAGTATTTTTTAAATTTGGACATACATATCTCGAAATGGGACCATATGATTGCAAGAAAAATTCATCGTACAATAGATTTTTGAAAAATTTAATTTAATGAATTAAAATTTGGTTCGATTCGCTCTAGTTTACCTTAAAACGGCAACAACGATTTTGATTAAAATACTAAGAGTATTTAAATTTGATGTTTTCAAAATTATTGCGTCCTTCGAATTATCGAAAACGCTAATTTTAAGAAATTGCTCATATCTCGAAAAGCCCATTTTCCATTTCTATAAAACTCTAAAAAACAAGTAATGCTTACATACCGAACAATATGTGATACTCAGTTTTCAGGTAAATAAACATTGCAATATTTGTTACTGTTTTGTCTGCATAATTTTACAAAAACCGCTCTTACTATTTTGATCAAAATACACCTTAAAGATCTAAATAAGATCCCGTACTTAGTTTTTCTAAAAAAAATTCGAACAAATCAGTTTTTTAATTATTTCTCAAAAATGACTACTATCTCTTCGGAATAAAAATGCAATAACACGAATGCAAAACGGTTTCTTAACAAATATTATCCACTTATTTTTTTTCAACCATATTGAATATAAAAAATTATGAGCTTACACAATCAGCAACTACCACTTCATTTGCACCAAAACTTTTGATGAACGAACAAGTTACGTTCGACCCAGTCATGCACATTATTTTATGAGCAAAAGCATTCGAAAATAAGTTGAACTCCCCCCCCCCCCCCCCTTGAAATTTGGATTTGTTGAACAAATTAAAAATGCAATCCGTTTTTATTAACAAGTTTAAAATAACGAGATAAGGTTCAAATTTCCCTCAATCATCACTGGCACTCTAATCCCTGTGAATTGTTGTTGAAAGACCCTAGTATCCCGAGCATAGACATACATATCAAACCTATCGATCAGATGTACATCAGTTCAGTGGCTTGTATACATTTAAACGCCCTCAACACAAACAACTGAATATTCAATAAACGTGTTGACAAATTTATTGATTTCAAGTAGGTGAAACTTCAAAGCTACTGCACATCCAAGTGGCAGCGCCACTTGATAGCTTTCTATTTATTTAATTAAATAAAATAATTCGCTATTAAATCAATTTTATTTGTACACCACTAATGAGAAAGTGTTAACTCAAATAAATTTCATCACCTCTCTTCGGAATGGTTTTAAATTCCCTTGCAATACCAACAGTAATTATATTATGCTGCCCTTGATGAGTTGACCAACTGTACGCCAACACACGTCCCAATGTAGGTATAGGTAAACCTCGTTTTTCTGTATCCATTTTTTAACTTTCTCGTTTTCTATTTGTTTTCTATGATTTGATGCTGATGCAGTAGAGTATTCATCAGATACGTATCTGTGCCACAACACACAACATGTGCACTCGAGATATTATTGCCGCATATGCAGGATGTGTGTGTTTTTTTTTTGGCAGCTATGGGTATTGCGCTAGTTTTGCCGCAAGTAATCGGACTAGTTTTGTATTTGAGAGGACTCCTGATTTGATTTTCACTGACATGTTTATTTTCGAGCAGATTAGGCTAAGAGCGTTGGGAGACTTTGTAAAACAAAACTTTGCAATTTAAAAAATTTATTGTGATAGAGAGATTTACATGTATACAAGGGCCAATTGACTGCTTCCTGAAATAACTCAACCACTTTACCAGCATTAGTTCGAATATTTGGCCAGGTGAGGAGCGATATTTTTTTTAACTGCATTTGAAAAATATTATTTCAAAAACAGTCGGTCAACATGGTGCGGTATTGGTCTCTATTGACTGTGAGTGGGTTGCAACATTTTTTTTCCCGAATAGCTTCAGTTTGTTGACAGCCAACCATTTTCTTCCATTAAATTTTCAAACAATACAATTATGGAATAAGACGAGTTGGAATGTCAAACAAAGCTTTTTCGTGAAAGCCTATTGATGAAATGGGGCATCTCATTTAAGAACCCTTTTATAAACTTAAAAAAAGCTGTAAGTTCTTTTTCAAATTTTACCAACTTCTACTATAGCTGATGTTTTAAATATTTCTATGTGGCGATCATTGGGATCAATTAGTGCGGCAGGGTTCGCTGTGCTTATCATTTCTTCGAATACTTATTTTTCTCTGCTACCCTATAAGTTTGGTAGGTACTTGTTTTTGTCAATTACACCTGGATTCCTTCTCTGCTATGAACATTTGTAACCATAGTTCTTCATATGACTAATGATGCGAATGCTTCGAAGATAGCTTGCTCTACCGTACTCTATCCGTACTCCTGCTGCGTCAGCTCACTTATTGAAATCGCCAACAATTGAACAGTTCCTACGAGTACCTTGCTGTAGGCACTCGCACCTAGGTTTAGCGACAACTTCCAGTAGACAGCGTCGATTTAAACATCCGCCTTTGGCTATTTGAAATTTCTCCTGCCATCACCTTTTTTCGACAAAAAAAAAAAAAAAAAAACAACCCACGATTCGATATTGCCCACAGTGATACAATCTAAAATGCTCCGCTTACACTGTCGATTCAAATCTCTTCAATTCCAATAGATGTGTTCCCATGGAAAGGAATAGGAAAATGCGAATCAAAATCTCTTTATGTTAACCTAGCAGACTGGATCTGCAATTTTATGCTTCAGTTTGCATGCTTCATCCAATTTCTGCTGTAAAATAAGTTCAAATGCCGAAAGGAGGATATACAACAGCCATTCAGGCAAAGCCGCTCACTGATTACTCGGTATATTTGAGTAAGGCAAACAAACTCTGGCATATATTTTCTTGTCGTGAGTGTTTGCTGTTTGTTTAGCATTGCTTTCACTACTTTTTGAATGGCAGCACATCCATATATACAGTAATGCTAATCGGGGTGGAAAATTCTACAAATTTATCTACTCAAATTGGCTTGATTTTGTTTACCTACTTACATCGTACATATAATATTGGGGCGAAATCGATTTTGCTGTCATCTCTTAAGTAGGCTTTGAAGCTATTGCCTTTATAGGTATGTAATGCATACAAGGGTAAACGGTTTAATTGTGTTGTGTTTTCTTCTCTTGCAGATTTTCAACAAATGTAATTAGGACGTGTTGTACCCTAACGCTCTAATGCAGACGATATGGTAAGTAGATAAAATTTTAACTATTCCATTTATATTGGCTTACAGGCGGTTTGTGATTATTTTTCAATTGGCTGCTGAAAATTGTCCAAATTCTTTAAATATTTCTGAAGACCAGTTTGGTTGAGAATTTGTTTATGGGTAGACAATATTCCAGCTTGTCGTACTTTGCTTTTTTGTTTACTAAAACCTCTAAAGAATAGGCCCTAAAATTTGTCAAAGATCGACATATTATGTGCTGATCTAGAACTGAAGAACTTGTCGACGGCAAGTTCTGATGGGATCTTGTTCCTTTTTTGGCAGTAGGTATTATTTTGTGTCCATTCTTTCATTTCACCACATTAAGATTAACGTTTGCCATTTCAACCTGAGTAGACTGACGATTCGCGACCTTAGCTGTTCGAAAAAATAGTTTGATTTATTTAACAGCTATTGCGTAGGAATATCCTTCTAACGAAGTCAATAGCATTTATGGTCATTATCATATATTTGTTTTAATTCATTTTATAATTCCGCACTTCTAAAAGAACCCTTTCACAGGTTTAAGAAATAGTCCTATTTACTATTCTTTTCAAGTCTGACACCTTCTGAGTTCTGTAGGTAGGTACAGATTCCATGAAAGTTTTCGCAAATCTATTGCTGACTTTGCGTTATAAATTCAAGTCTGCTTCTTTGCGATACCCAAGCGCATGAGAATGACATCCATCCCAAGCTGTCGAACTCTGTATAAATCAGAGAGGAAAACTTTTATGACTCCTTTAACTAAAAGTCATTATGTATATGCAGAACAGACTATTCGTGTCCACTTCTTTTGTGACAGAGCATAAATCTAAAACACTGGTCCCAAATCTCAAGTTGAAAATAATCCCAAAACTGCTTGATAGAGTGTTGATCGACCTTGGGCCGTATACCGTATTCACATTCAAAGTTCTCTTCACTTTGATTTTAATTAATAAATCACTGATTACTTTCCTTCCAATCCGAGTATAAGTTTATCTGCAGCAAAAGAAAAACAAAAACCAAACAAAAAAAATTTCAACAACAAAAAGATTGCTGCCATTCATCTAAATGTCGTTATGCCGCAATGTAGTCTGTGTGTGTTTTTGTCCAAATGTTTATTTTATTTTTACTCTCCCCTCGAAGAAGAACAAAGGATAAAAAGCACACTCGAAAAGGAGGCCAAAAAGGTACCATCTATACCATCACCCTCACCACCCGTACCGCATCGAAAACTTAAACGGCAAACTGAAAATAGAGAAGAAGAGTAAACTTATTTTGAATTTCACTTGGTTTTTGCATAACACAAACTTTTGCACACATACAACATTATTTACATACGCACGCAAGAGCACAAGGACACGCTAGGAAGCCAAAATGAATTTGTTCCTTTGTAATGGAATTCTTGGCTGGTAAAACGTCGTCGTTTACCGTATTGTCAACTTTTGTTGTTATGCTTCTTCGATGTTGGTGGTGTTGGGTGTTTCTTCTTCGCCTTAGCGTTGTTTAACCCTTACTTTGGGGGAGGACTGTCATACAGTAGATATGGACAAGTATAGTTTGTAACATTCCTTGGCATCGTTTACAGTGGACGGAGAGGAGGTCGTGTGTGTGTGTTTTTTTTTCATTCCCCAACACAAACTGGAGCCAAAAATCTTTTAAGTGGATGTTGTCTGGCCGAAAATGTGGTGCAACGCGGTATCATCCTCATATGTGATGTGGGGTCAAAAGGGTGTCTACAAATTGCACTGTCATTCCCCTATATATGCGGATAGTTGCAGTTTATTTGAGCGCGTTTTCGAATTAAGGGCATCCCACTCAATACGCGATGCGGGTCTTGCGTTTACCTATTCGTTGTGGACTTTTGAAATTTTGTGCATGGGGGACTCGTCCTCGTCCGCTGTTAATGAAAAATTGCTTTTAGTGTGCGTTAATATCGCACCGAGAATTGACACTGACACGACTGAAGTGCCGGGGTGTTGCTTTTTTGGAAAGTTAATTAAGGTCTGATTACGATGTCGCAACCAACTGTTTCATAAAATAGACGAACAAATTTGAGCTTAACCGAATTACATTTGAAAATTTATGAAGTTCCGAACAAGCACTCACCTCGAAGTGTAATTCATTCTTATATTTTAAGCTGTAACCAGAGAACCTGCTGACACGCTGCTGACATTGACATTAAATTCAACTTTGACAGTTCTATGGTCAGCCGTCTCTTCTAGTTAATTTGTAATGCATTACCCGTGCTCAATAGTTAAGAGTCGCGGCCGAGTGTCAAACGATGAACATACTGGTTTAGCGCTTGATTTGACATTGGGTAGACATGGTTCGTACAAGGACAACATGTGTTGGTTGTCGTTAACTAGCGAACACCGGTTTGACAGCTGTTTGACATATTTGCGTTCTTTTTGGGTTGATCTTGCTATTTTACTATGAGCACACTTACGAATAACGATACACGCTGTTCGAAAAACTAATAAAAAAAATAGAATTCTGAATTGTTCATTATTTAAATATATGCCTTAAGATAACAACAGTAAACGCAACATGGAAGAAAAGATTTTTAAACAAAATAATAACACATAGGTAGGGCTAAGAAGAAGGTTTTTGAAGTATAGTGGCTGAATCTACGATGTATGGCGTAAAGGTTTTAGAGTGTGACAGTGTGTGGATTGTCAACCGTCAAAAACACAATCACGATAGAAATATACGTTATTATGGTAGATTTCTGTCACCACTGTTCTGATATTAATAAAGGAACATCCAACACTTTTTAATATTTATTATGAAATGAGTAGAATGAAACTTATATCATTCGAAAGGTACTTTGCCATAGATGTGCACAAACAAAAAAATTAAGTTAAAAAAAAACTAAAAATTTTAAGTACATATATGTCACCGTTTAGGCTGGTAAAATTAAGTTAACAATTTCCCATACAAAATGCTTATCAGTTAAATGAAAGCATTTTGGTGACATTCAATTTGTTGCCGCCATATTGCCATAGTAACGTATTCCAATATACATATATCACCTTAGATTAGAACCTATTTTTGAAGGAATGCAATTTACATTCCCTTAAAGGTGAGCAAATTTGATTCAGAGGCATTTTATGTATATCTGCGAGGTGTTAAAAACAACATTTGATGTTACTATGGAAAATATTTTGTTTTAAATTTTTGTAACAGTGAGGTATTAAATTTAAACTTATTTTCAAAGGAACGCATTTTTCGATATCTAGATGTCGCTTTTTCGTTTGTACAAAAACAACATAAATATCGAAAATTGTGGTACGTTTTTCAGTAATATTGCATAATTATAAAAGGTAGGGTCGAATTTGGACCGCAAACGAAACAAGTACATCACCAATAGTACAAGTACTGTATTTGAAAGAGTAATTTGGATTAGGTTAAAAAGGGTTTGACACATGACAGCTGCAGCATCGCGATTTCGAAACGAAAAGAAAAGAGGCTTTTTCTCTAAGTATAAAAGTAGCCCTTTGTAGTTCAAAGAAGATCTATTCCTCAAGAAAGGCTTGTAGTAGAGCCACTGTCGGTGTTTGCTTTTTATGGAAAAACTCTCTCGACGAATACGACTCGAATTCCGTACCGTTGCCAATCAGCCCAATTACGTCAAACGAAATTCCAACTGTGGTGATGAATCCGACCAGAATATAAGATATTGATTGTTCCAGTCAAATGCAATGTCATTATTTGTCTTAGCAAAGTACCAACAATTAGAATCGGTACTCTAAATCTATTCAACTAGATTAGGCCTAGATTTCCCGTGAAATTAAAAACTAAAGGCCGGTCCGCAGCTGGTCAGAAACGATAAATCGCATACAAAAATGACACAACGAAATATTTTTCAATGTTGAAAACGTTAAGAAAAACAAACGCCTATGGAAACGAGTTTTAAAAACTGAAACACATCACGTCAGCTGTCAGACTTAGGTACTAAACATCAATGTGTTAGGTATTTTGTTTAGGTATTGAAAGTAGAAAGTTATCAACACTTTGTAGCATAAGAACAGTGATTAAAAGCCAATTTCCAAAGGAGTATGTACTAGAATTGCCGCTTCTTAATGACTCTTGGTCCGATTTAAACTCTTTTAATGTACGAATATTCACAAGGTTATATAATTATCACCTGCTTCAATCATATAAATATTACCTACACAAACAGTTTTCTTTCCAACTTTTTACTTGTCCCCAGTAAAAATGTTAATTTCTATATTTTAATCTGACGCCTACACCCACCCTGTATAATTGCTTTTCAAATTGCCAGCAAAACATTTTTGTCCTCGGTTTTTATGGTATTTATCAACTACACTTTCCCAGCGAAAGTAGGTGCTACATTTAACACGTTCAAGTTGTTTTGTAAGTGGTTGTTGCACCTGCACCCTGCACGGATGTTTGCTTTCATGAAAGTTGAGCTTTGCCATAAAATTCACCATAAATTGGTAGCTTTTGTTCAGAAAGCTAACAATTCTTTATATAACCGGAAACAGTTTCTAAACAAATTAAGAAAGCTTAACGAGAAAACAGCCTTGGTGCGTGTACACAATAGAGCTTTTGTTGTTCTATCCAAGTTACAAAGTAACAAAGAATATTGCAATATTGGAGAAGGTAGGTAGGTACCTACTTTTTTGAATTTGTATGTCCAAAATAAATTACAATCCCAAACCACGAGTTGAATAATTTTTCTCAACTTTCAATAGGTAAGGAACTTTTTCGCTCCTGCTATTTTCTCGACACGATTTAGCTGCGACTTTTCGATGCTTCAGAGTTTTTTTTTAACTAAAAGCTTGATCAATTTTGTGCCCTTAGTGCATAAATCGTTGCTTTATTGTGTGGAATTATCAGTATTTAATGGCACGCCACAAAAATGAAAGACTCGAACATGGTTATGAGTGCAAGAAAGAAACATTGAAATCTGTTTTTAAAATGCACACTTACTTTGGGTGTCCATTCCTTTGCAAGAACTTTATTTTTGTGGCGAATTGAGCGAAGTTAAAACGTTCAATCGGTTGATCAATCGTTTCTCCTCGAACTATGATCTATGAGAATGATCCCTTTTCGCATTTTAAACTACCCTGGGAACCTTTCAAACTCGCGTTTACTAAGTTTGACGTCACAGATGCCTGCATTTTTATCGCCATCGATTGAACATGTAAAAAGTTTCTTCCGTTGGCGTTTATGCAGGTGTAGCCGAAAAATCTAGTACCTAACGAATTTTCTAACTGAGCACTAAGTTGACATTTCGTATGTTTGACTGCCGTAGTTAAAGTGACGTTACATTCAAAAAAACTTTGGTCAAGAGTTTTGAAAGTGCCCACAGATTGCTATACGTTTGGAACAAGGAAGACGAAAACGAAAGGAGGTACTTAAAGCTTTCTCAGAACAGCTGTTGACATTTCTTTGATTTTGCGAAAATGCGTAGTGTGTGAAAAATCTTTTTCCAGAATACTCAAAGGCAGATGAACTTTTGCCTGGATGTTGCTGCTTCACTTTAGAAAGATGTTTTTTTGTTTGTTTCCTTATAGGATATATTTTACCTTGTTCTCGTTTACTTCAAGACCAAACAGTTTCGTCCGTTTGTCAATATCTGTGCAAGTAAAACACGATTTTCCAAATTAATGCTGACCATTTGCCGAAGATTGTTTATAGTCCTATACGAAACATTTTTTGCTCTTTATGCTTGGGTTTCCTTTTTGTCATTTGTAGCCTAAACGCCAAGCCCACTCATGTCGTTATCTCACACATTCCCCATCCATATGCCAACGCGAAGAAGTAACAATGCATTTATGTCCCTTCGCCATATAGCTACCTCTGACGACTCCGAATTCCTTTGAAAATGTTTGGCATGTTGGCTCTCCAAAACTACTTTTCTAACAATGAATTTGGTTTCTCGTTATCCCCCCCACTTAGTAGCCTCTTAAGGCGCTGTATTGATGTTTTCTTATTCGTTGTTTTCTTTTACTTCTAGGGCACAACATGGCCTCAGCACAGATACTTCAATTGTATTACACAAAGGACAACAAAAGTCAACAGGAAAACCAATCAAAATTCCATCATCAACGTAGTAAACCCGTTCTACAAGGGCAGCAGCCGATTACCATTCCTCGCAAGCAACTCCAAGAGCTGCCGCAAAATAATAGCACACTTTCAAAGCTTACCGAACACTTCTACTGCTTTCAGTCAACGAATAGCGATACGAATAACAGCAACACCACAGATTCCTGGCACCAGCTGCAACACCACAAAAGCCTTCCTACCAACAACATCGAGAAGAGTGTTTCAAAGGGGACGACGACGACGACGACGACGCGGACTGCGAGTCAACAGCCATCTGCTTCCTCCATCTACTCCGCCACCAAAGCCACTGACAAAGACGACAGCAACAGCAACAAAGACGAGAAAAACATCGAAGAAAAGGATACCACCACAAAGGATCATATTTCGACGCAGAGAACATGCTCGCGGTGGAAGGATATTTTCAATTTTCCAAAAGACGAAAGCCCTTCGCCGAAAGATGATGCCTCTCCTGCTGCCATTACTGCCAATGCTCTCGATGATTGTGAAGTTTCCCTTGTCGCCTATCCTGGGACTATACCCGAGCACCGTCATGGATGGCGCTCTTCTTCCACAACGTCAGCGGAAAGCTACTACACTGCAGGAGCAACAACGAGAACGATGCCGACGATGCCACAGCAACACAACCACATGGGCCACAATGGCAAAGAAAACAATCACTTCCAATATAAAATGTGCTCAGCCCTTCCGTCGCAGCCACCCTCATTGTCGTCATCACCACAACCACAATCATCACCGCCGCCACCGGGTCCTCCTCTTGAGTTTTCTAACGACGGCATTGGAAATTCTAACAATGAATTTGCGGGACAGCACACTTCTACTAGTCCGCAAAGAATTGACACTTTTATTACAGGGAGCCATCAGAAGCAATCTAGGGGTGATACGTCGAAGGCGAAAGGGGATGATGATGCACTGCAGCTGCGGCCAGTGGAGGGGATGTTTCCTTGTGAGGGCGAAAGTGCGACAGCTTGCGTCAATTTTATCGCTGCCACAATTGAGGGGGAAAACAGTTACGCTACACCAACAACAACAACAAAAACAACCGCTACTACCACAACTAGAAAAACGAAAAACTGTGCTACATGCTGCCAAAACAATGCCACCAGCAACACGAGTGTCGTCATTGCGGGCATTGATCAAACGTGTTTCCTTCAAAAGCGAATTGATTTCCATAGGAAGGACAGTCTTGCCGCGGCTAATGGAAGCTGTCCATTATGCGAATGCAAGCCAAATACCTGCCAAAAATCAAAATCGCCTGAATGTTGCAAAAACGCAGTTAGACTGTTTACGGCAACATTGGACAATTACGAGCAATGCAATTCGAATGGTGCCAATGCGAAGCGGTTACAATCATCAAATAGCACATCGGCCAGTGATTCCTCATTGTCCTTATTATTGCAATCAACTAAATCAGGGTCAGCCACAACAACACAAAAACCAACAACATTATCACGATTATCTTCCAACCAACAATATTGCTGCAACAAAGAACGAAGATGTGCAACAACAATTGGACAGCAACTCCATTCAGAAGAACAACAACGAACGACGAAATTCTACAATTTCGACTGCCAGAAATGCGACAACGGAAAACGGTCTAAATGCAGCACCAACACCAACACCATTTACACCAACCACAGCGTCAACAGCAACATTTCGAAAAAATCAAGATTATTCACCGCGGCGACACCAGTCGATGCGAATAGAAGATTCTGCCGAAAACTTGGCGAGAATGCGACCTCTCCATTCGCAGATGTCCAGAGGTTCACCCGTGCTATTCTTCCACTTATTATCATCTTTAATATACTGCCACTACTATATGCAGGTAAGTCCTGATTTTTTAAATATGTACCTATAAATATTTAAAAATTTGAAGACGGGTAGTTCCCACAAGACCCACCCAGCTTGGAGGGGTTGATTTAGGCGATTCGCGATGTGAATCTTGTGGCCGTTTCCACCGTTTCTCTTGGCACAGCGTCAATTAAAAAAAAAAATAGTTGGCGCAACAGGTGCGTAGGGACCCTAGTTCTAGCTTCTCACAACCATTCGATTTGTGTGAGTTTTTAATTTTTTGTTTGGTCGAATAGAAGGGATCTACAATTTTATGCCCAGTCCAAATGGCCAATTGGGAAGCTCTTTCATGACAGTTATACTCTCGGATAATTGTCAGACGTTCGCGAAAAGTGGTGCAGTGCCAAAGAACCTTACGTTGGAATTTGTGATTTTTTGTGACCCCTCGACTTACAGTTACTGGAATAAAGAAATAAATACCGCAACGGTCCATAAGAGAACCCTTTCTGAGAGAATTATTTTTTAAGATGAATTCAAGCGACCTACACCGACGCTGAACGACTTGAAAAGGTTTATACACTCGTCCCAGACTGTGAAGACTGTGTTCCCCTTTTTTTTATTTTCCCTTAAATTTGAGAAAAGATCCCCTTTTATTTCCCCTAAGTGAAATTTGCCTTTATTTTTATATGAAAATTTAATTTGAATTTGAATTTCCTTTCTATTAGAAAAAACGTCAAATCGAGTGAATTCTTACGTAGACGTTCGATGGGCTATTTTCTTTCATAATAAGTGTGAACATTTCATTCTGAGTAAACTTTGAAATTTATTTGTAACGGAAATTAGTTTAAATTTTACTTTTAAGCAATTAAAGTTTCAAAGAGATTTTATGTTTTTCCCCCTTTTTTTAGCTTTCTGCTCGTTTTCCCCTTTTTCATTGAAAAAGCGCCAAAATTGGTGCTTTTCCCCTCAATCTGGGACCACTGGGCTTATACTCTCGCACTGCAACTTCTCTGGACACAGGTGCTTGCATAATTTTTATATGCCTTAATGCCAAAGTCATATAGCAGATATAACTGCGTTGACGAACGTAGTCCGGTAAAGACTGGTTGCTAACAAGGAAAGACTTTTCCTTTTTGTAAATTAATTCCGCGACTGATTGTTGTCGGAGGATTTCGGAAACAATTCTTATTTAACTGCCAAAAATGTCACTCAAAAACAAACTTGATCGCACTGAAACGCAAAACTCTGGAATGCGTGACATAAGTATCGAAGCAACTCTCCGAACAGCTGTTCGGAAGAATATCTCCCAGTAAAAATTCTCCGAATCGTATAAAATCGGAAAATTTTCCTTTCCGACGGATACCTCGCTAGGGCCATGTTAAACTGATTTTTAAATAAAACTGTCTTTAAACGACGTTATTTTGTTCATGAAAGTGCGCAGTGATACTCTTTAAAAAAGGACTAAATATCGAATGTAGGTGTAAAAAACAAATAAGAGTACAACCGCTCTGAGTAAGCTTCACTAGTTAGTCGCTCAGACTCTGACTACAAATGAAGGTTTCTTTTGTTTAGTTATTATTTTTTTTCTTTTTTAATTCGTAAATGTCTGGCTAAAAAAAACAACAAGGCTCGCCTTGAACTGCATTACTTCTTTCAGTAACCACCATTTTGAGTCTATATCAACTTTCGCGGCATTTTCACCCAAGCGGTGCGGTGGAGGAAAAAAATACTTGGGAAAAACTGGAAAAGATAACAAATGCAATTTGGACATTTCGTAATTCTCCAAAAACATGTCATTTTTAAATTTGAAGTGTGTTTTGAAATAATTGGGTAAGCTCTGCATTTTCTGTTCAAAATTCTATTTTTTTCATTTGACGTCAACCGACTCCATTTTTATTCGAGAGTCATACAAATTTCTCTTTTATGTCTTATTTTAAGTGACGTTTTTTTATGCAGTCGTCTTTCGTCGAATTCAGTTCATAAGAAGCTCTTGATCCGGGCCTCTTGATTGGTGTCCTCGTCTGTTGAAGAACACATTTCGGAGAATCCGTTTGCGCAACAAAAGCAAACATTCCATTCCGAGTATCCCCAACTGAATCCACACTTTGAAGGCCTCCTTCTTTTGTCTTCTCTACATATTTAATGCTCGTACTACTGGGGATTGCCAGTAAATATATGTCCCAAAAGAATTCTAATTGCCTGGGGAAATTTATGGTTTATGTTGAATTGTTGATATCCTTTTGATTTATTGAACATCTGTTTTATTAGCAAAAAGGATCATTGCAAAGAAGGCAAATGCCCAATAAAACAATTACAAGTGACTTTCGACGAATCAGCCAAAGGATATGAATTAATTTTTTATAAAGTGGTGTACAATGGGATGGTAGGCCAAGTGGCTAGTGTCTTGGACTACCAAGCGAGGGACTCAGGTTCGATCCGAAAGACACATGAAAGAGCTTCTCAAAAAGCTGTTTGTACTCGACTTAAAATTGTAGGTGCCAAAAATGAAAAACTCACACAAAACGTATAGTTGTGAGAGGCTAGGCCCAGGGCCCTTACTGACCTTATGCGCCAACGATTTATTTTTTTATGCAATGGTATACCTACTCGACTTTTGATTCCATTAGGTCTTTCTTGCTGAAAGAGAATGGCACTAAAGGGCCTTTTTCGGGCTCAAGTAGAAGTTTCATCAACACATCCATACCAGAAAGATGTCAAGGTGAACTTTACAATTCCTCCAGCGCAAAAAGCTGAAGCCGAGTTGTCCCACATTAAATTCTACTTGGGATAAATAAATAGTGGGGGTTTCTCATTCTAATTTGCCTAATCCTAAGCAAACTCCCAAAGTCGAGGACACAATAAAAATATAAATTATTAGGCATATCTACTGAAATGCCTGAAATAGATTCTTCATAAAACACCCAAGATATAATATTTACATATAACTTGAAAACCCACATCAACAGAAATCACATTCTCTACGCAATTCTCTTTGACCAAAACTCATTGGAACGGAAAAACGAAATGTGACGAGTCCTTTTGCCAATGTCACACTTATCTTTTTATATCTGTCAACAAATAATTGGAGAAACGAAATACTTGTATCTTTTACTTCACACTTCGATTATTTTTAATGCAGAAAGAGGACAACGATTCAACATTTAAGTTGATGTTATAAAAAGCGTGTCCTCTTCAACCTACTTCCTCATGCTGGAATGGCATAATTGGCCAGAAACAAAGTGTCAAGCTAAACATTCAAATGACATCTGCAGAGATTTTTCAACTTGTATCTGCATGCTGAACATGTCACTTGCTACATGAGTTTATAAACAGACAGATAGTGGATGCGATCTCAAGAAAAAAAGCCACATACGAGTAGCTCTGCTGTGCTGTGTGTATATACTAACGATTAAGTGCAAATTGCCATTTCATGTCTGTCCAGGGGGACTGGAAGAATTTGCTTGCAAAAAATGCTCAAAAATTTGTGAATTTTTCCCCTCGACAGACATATTCCACGCACACAATACATACAGCCGATGTCGTGTCAGGGCATTGGATGTTTGTCTTTAGAGTCAAAATCCGTACACATTCTATACCAAGATACTATTTTCTTGCTGAATTTTTTATAGAAAATTCATTTCAGACTAGAGTACCATCAGTGGACTTGGACAGTTTGCCAATTTTATTTGTATTTGTAGAGCAACTCTTTAGGGAATAGGTTTATTGATCGGGGTTTATTTTTGTTGTTGTTGATTTTGCAGTGTGGGTTTCTACGTGTGCATCTCTATGAAAGTGATTTAAAGAGAGTGGAGAGAGTGTTATGCGGCATTAAGGCGGTTTAATTAAATATTTGGTTTGGCAGGCTATATGGCAGTAGATTAGAAAACCGAACCAAATAACCTTTTTAATTATTCTTTTCTATTTAGTTTGTTTGGTTAGTCAGAAAGAAATTGTAATGGAAGTATGTATTAGTTCAGTTGATTTCTTGTAGGCGGCATAAATGCTCAGCTCGTAACTATGGTACTTCGTTTGAATTTTTAGTAGGTGGACGATTTTTTTTTTAACCAATCTGATTTTGCTCAAGGAGTTGCGAATACCCGAAGAATGATTGCACTTAAAGTAAGACTACACCCTTTTTTTGTAACAAATTTCCCAGGTGCCTATGGTTTTAATGAGCATTTTTCTTGGGAAAGTGTGTGTAATGACATTGGATCTAAATTTCGTATGTTTTTAACGTGGAACCTCTCACTTATTAGCACACTTACCACTAATCTTCTACTAAACTTATTTATTTTATTTATAGGAGGCTTGAAATCCTTTAAACAATTTTTTCTCAGTTTTAGCTATTCCTCTGCGTTTGTCTTTCAGCAACAAAGCCTAGTATCCTGCTCGCGCTAAATTTTATCTCCCACACAAAAATGTCAACAAAGATAAAATTTAGCAAGGCAGTTAAGCAAAGCAGTATCATGTTCGCACGCTAAATTCCTAACTTCAAATAGATGGGCCGACGAAAAGTCTCCATTTAGCTCGCGAAATAAATGTCCGGTACATTAAATCGAGGATAAATTTGGACATAAAAAAAGGAGGAAAATGCCAAAAAGCAGAAATGACAGAAATCGAGTTCTTAGGATACACATTTCCTCGTTCCGCTTTCTGTGACTGCATTTATCGCCATTAAATTGTAAGTCAATGGCTAAACAACATACCACTGCCTTCCCACTCTTCATAGGCGTCTCATACATCACAGCGACTTTAACACCTCCTTATCCAACATCCAATTAACGTCGCATGTTTCCAACTCGGATTGTAAAAATAATTTCCAATGAATCAGAACATGAATGTAAACACGAAATTATTATCTCTTTCGCGCCTCTCAAAACAATAATCAGCAGGTATCCCATTAAATAAAAGTCTGCCGTGTTGAAAACATGTAATGAATGTTCTTGCCTTAAATCCAAAGAATGTCACAGCAGGCAATTTCAACAGAAACCAATTTAGAATGTTGAATTTTATCTCGAGGTAAATACTTCTATGTCATCGTTGATGAGCACAGTGCACACGCCATCCACTGGTCCTTATCCTTACCACCTGCGGCATACACTTATCCCCTACACCCGCACTCAGCGAGTTAGATGATTTGTAACAGTTCGTTTCACTATCTCATCACGAAAATTCCAAACGTTCTCGGTGCTTAACTGTAGTAAACATTTGTATACAGGTGTATACGTGTGATGCCACCTTCTGAACGTGTGTTATCGAGTGCAGCCAACGAAGTTTTAACCCCCTTTCACACTTGTGACAGAGTGTGCAGAGATAAGTTGCTGGGAATAACTTCGATAGTACTATACGTTTTGGGATGGTGCGAATAGTAAACATGGCGAACAGTGAGGTCGATAAAATGGAACTTATTTCTATTTATCTTGCTGTCATGATATTATCTATACAGATCCTTTAAATCAGTAAAAAATATCACAGATTAAATTAAAAGAAAAATATAAAGCAATTCACTGATTAATTAAAAATAACAATTAAAAACACTTTTTTATTTGACACAATATACAAGAGTATAAAATATGACTTCATTACACAGTTAGTCTTGGAACGACTTAATTAAAAAAACAAGCCGCCTAATTTTTTTAAGGAATTCTTGCTCTTTTACCGATTTTATTAATTTTATTATTTTCTGACAATACTTTTGATAGGTAATGTGTGGATGGGTGGAATATATTCGCAGAAAGTCCGTTCAAATTCAATGTTGTGCATCATACGAATATTTGCTCTTAACACTGAGCAGTAGTCCTGCTGTTTATATTTACAATTCTTAAATGATCTATAGAATTTTTTTTTAAACTCTTCTATCGGGAACGTCGAACCTATTATATGAGAAACTGATTTGCAGATCAACGTCAACATCGACATTAGAGCTTAATCTTGTATTGATTTTAAAAACCCCTATGGTATATTTGTGTTTTTTCAACTATCAAATGCTGTGGTGGGTTCACTAGATTTTAAAAACAACAGTTTATAAATTATAGCGTCTCTCGATTAACTTTTATATAGCAACATGCGCGTTGTTTGAGCTCTTTACAGATTGCCTTGAATGGATTAGGTGGCCCTAATATTTGTGTGACATGAATATATGAATTATTTTTTTTCGTTTTTCCATTCTATACACAAATTTTTGCTTAAATAGATAAAAAATAATAACCTGGCAACGATATATCTACTGAGAACACATTATTAATTCGCCATTTAATATGAAAAAAAAATTCCTGCAGCAATTTTCCTGTGGTTTTGTGGAAAATTCTGACGTGCTTCAAGCTACGATTACACATGCCACATGACATGCCGACGTCATTATGACATACACATTTATTTTAAATTTGTCACTACATGTGATCGTCTGGTCACGCGGGCGTGGTAGCGTAATCTCACGACAGACACACGAGTAACCACCGAATGCCCGAATGCCAGAATGCTTGTGACCTCAGCATGTCAAAATTTGCCACGAAAATGACACGTACAATCGTGGCTTCAGTATCACATAATTTGTAAACCTGTTCCATTCTAACTCCGAAGACTATATATCTGCATTCACACCAAAGATAGATTTCATAAGTGGAGTAGTCCCCTTTCAGCCCATGCGTCCCACACTTTGTCCTTGCAATGCCACCTAAATAGCTGTGAGCGCTTTTATTGTTATTAAGTCAATATAATTGGTCATATGTAGGTAATTGTCTTCCAAATCACTTCGCGGATTCCCTCTTAAAATGTGTACATCAGCAAAAAGAAATGTCACCTGTGACAAACTCACTTTATAACCCCATAAAAATAATTCTCCCAATTAAGGTTATAGAGTCCTTCCAGATTCAAGGTAATATCTGTTTGATTTGGGGCTTATACATAAAGTTTGGAATTGCTCTGCCGTCATTGGGAGGAGGCTGAAAAGGACCGAAGGACCACCGAAAGCGAATCAACGCTTTTCCAAAATTCGGCTCCATAATTCATGCGACACATTTATCATACAGCAATTGACTTGGGCACTACGTTGAACGTCCTGGCATCTTCTTTTGAATTCAAATGTCCCACTGTGCAGTATCATCACCACCATTCAACAACAACAACAACGATACTTCCTTAGATAAATATGAGTTCTCAGTTCTGACACAGAAAGCACATTATTTACTGCGGTGTATGGTCCTGACAGTGTAGGATGTGCCACCACATGACACGTAATTGCCTCTTGCGGCTGATGTGACACCATAAAATTTCGAAGGCACACTCTTTTATATTAAATAGCATCAGCGGGACTTATACAACAACTTTGATTGCCGTCGATTTGTTGAGTGTTTTAGTGTGTGTACTGTGTAGTTCCATGTCAGCGGGTGGGTAGACCTCTCTTTTCTGTTCCCAGGTCAGTATGATTCGCTGTTTGATGCGAGCACAGGTAACAGGTTATCAATAAGGATCAGCCTCCTGCGTCGCCAATACCCTCCATAACCCCTTTATAAACCAATTAAGACGTTTCTCTCACACTATCGCGATTTTCTGTTGTATTTTCCCACGCGAGTCGCAACTAATTCATTTCGACTTCCTTTCACATTTCATTAGTCTCCCTCGTGTAGTCCATTTCCATGCAAGAGGTATACAAGCACACGCATTGTTGGAACGAAAATAAAAACTGAAAGCAATCAACTTTCGGTGGAACTATTGTGTGTTACGGCTCAGTCCCAGGATAAGAGATCTAAAACGTTCCGATAACGTCGGCTAAATAAAAATGTATTTGGTAGGTTTCAAATGGGGTGGGGGCATAAAGTCCTTTGGCAAGCACGTATCGTATATATATATATATATATGTGTGTGTGATTGGGTGCAAGTGTACCTGCGCACGAAATAGACCCATTGATAATGGCGGGTTCATCCTTATCAGCCCTGTTCGAGATGAATGAATTTTCTCACCTTCCAATGGAATGAACCTTTCCTTGAGGTCGTATCGTAAGCACTTTCATGGAAACGAATGAAGTATATTCTTAAAGCGAGCTTTTTGGTTTAGTTTTCGCACTTTTGTGGTCGCTTGTGATATTAACGCACCTTTATCCTGAATTAGAAGCCCTAGGCAATCGGACTGGTATTGCGGTTGGAACTAAAAATGAAGAAAACAATTTACCATTAAATCCTACAAAGACTGTCGAATATATTTGTCAGTGAGGATTTTTGTCGATTTCAAAGGCATCGGTATTCGTGGTAGTACACCATTAGAACTCCGAGTCCGAGCTCGTGGTTTGCGGATTAATAGCTGTGTAAGAGGAAATGTGGGATCACACTGAATGAATATTTTATGAACGGAATGTTGGGCGCACGGAGTGAACACTAATTTGTATTAACAACTACTTTGGCATTTCTTGGGAATCGACATCGTATAATTGTCATTTTCGTTCATATACAACTTGGCTCAATGGAATGAGGTATCTGGATGTTGTATATGCATTTTCAAGCTGTCCTTTTTTCTCGAGTGTGATCGCTGATACAATAGTCCGGGGTCCGGGCTGTCTTAAGCCCTACATATGTCAAAAGCACAACTCTTCTTACCCATGTCGGATTCAAGCGGCCTATTCTGTGTACATACTTTCTCAGTATGAAATAAAAAGAGGCGAAGTGGTCTGTTTAACGGTTTCCAACTTTAAACTTAATTTCGGACAAATATACCGAAAGAATGGAACAAAGTAATCAACATTGGGATGTAGTTTTTTGTTGAATTAAAATTCCCTTTTTTTATAAATTGTGTTTGGGGCTGAGATCGTCGGATAGGACAAAAGGCAAAGAAACAAGAGACAAAAACTTTATCCCAAATGCACCGTGTTGTCAACCGTGGTCTGTTTCCTACTGACATTACTCATATTTTGTCTCATTCCCTGTTTTATATTGTATTTCGATGACTCTACCTTGTCCGTGGTATTGTTAACCAACAACTGTGTTAAAAGTTAAAAATAAAAAAAAATGCCATCCCATCCAAGAAGGAGTTCCACTTCCAAGTGCTGTACTTGACGGTTTCTGTGGTTAAAGTAAGGCCTTAAGGTTGTTACAACTTGCAAAGACAGATTGTAAGAGTTTACTTTAGATAGTTCGGCTTCACCTTTTCCGTTGATGGCTCCCAATGTCCTCTAAAGTAAAAAAAAATCTTCCAAAATTTAGCTTCCAGCTACCCCTATTGAATAGACTTGAAGCTGTTATAGGTTACCAACACTATTCGCCTTTTCATTATTCTCCTGTTGTCGGGTAACATTTTCCTTCGAAGACATCTATCTCTGGGGACTCATTTTATTGAAGACATTTTATCCGTTTGTTCTATGAGTGGCAGTACGAATATTGGAGGCTAGTCTGAGGTACAGCACTAGTGCTACGATCACTCGCACATAATATTACCCGTCTAAAAAAACTGACTGCTAGGCATGGTGAAATCTACAAAGCCTCATAAAGAGCATCCTCTCCCGTCCTCGTATTCTTTCGCAAAATTGACACCAGCTACAAAATTTTTATGTGTTTAGGTCTTCCTCTGCGAAAATAAAAATTCCCTATTTCACCTATTGTGATCTTTTTTGGAACCCCAAACATCTGCTTATATAAAATGATAAAATGCGTCGCTTTCCACTTTGAAAACCGAAGGCACGATGTGGCAGATTCTTTTTTAAATTGGAAAGCGAATGAAAATGTTTATGCAAAAACCGTCAAATAAATGCATTTTTGTTAACAACAAAAAAGTAACATAATTCAACAAATCTTACAAATAAATTAAATGTTACAAAAGTAACAATCTCGCAATTACTACGAATTTGTTAAATATGTTTTCCGGCATGAGTTTCGATAATGGATTAAGCGCTATTCGCCAAACGTTTAAGAACGTGAAACCAAGCGGAATGCTACGATGCCGATGTCTGAAGGGAATTAAGTCAACGGAGAGAATCTTATACAACATCAAATATGAACTACAGCCACTGTGTCACAGTAGGTTGTGATTTAAGCTCTGTTCAATACAACATCTTCTTGAGTGTACGGCAAAGCAAGACAGACAAAAGCACTTGTGTCGAATCAGAACTAAGGTTTGCTCTTATCTATGATAAAATGGCGTAAACTCACTTTCATTTGGGATAAGCGATTCTCAGAAAAGTCAAATGGTTGAACTTGCGGTCATCCAAAAGTATAGACAGCGTTTTCACGCTGTGAGGCAGTGAGTCATGTGAGTCGGCACATTCCTCTTCGCAGAACTGATGATGACTTCAAATCACACTTGATGAACATCCCCTGGCGCCCGCTTTCCTGCATGACTTATTGGAGATTCTTGTCGACAGATTTGTTTGATTTTCATATCCTTTCTAATGACGCACAACCGTTCTGTATCTCATCCATGATTCATACTCGTAGATAAAATTTTGAAAATAGGTGTGACACATAATTTTTAATATCCTCGGCAAAAGCTACGTTAAGCCCCCAAAAACTTTACACTTTAAGTAGGCAAAAAGCTCCCAATACGACTTCTTATCAGGCAATTCTCAGTTCGTTGAGCATCTCCCGTATCTGTGCTCGGTTTTTTGTTTTTGCCACAAAAATTCCGGTCCATTCAATTTATCTACACAAAAGGATGTATAAGTTCCCCTCAAAAAGCTCATCACATTCCAGTTGAGAGAAAGCTTCTGCCTCTACTAAATGAACTCTATATTCATGCTCGCAAACAACTATGCGGAAAACTCATTCATCTTTTAGTCGATTTGTGTCGGCCGAGATAGTAGCTTTGAATGCGCACCTGCACCTTACACTCTGTTAAATAAATAGTTTTTCATATTCTACAAAAGTATCTTTGAAATTGCTCGATTCCGCCGGTGTATCTGCAACGCTTTCGGTTCCAAAGAGGAAAGGAAAAAAGTTATTTATTTTTTCGTTTCTTCCCAAAGTCCGCGTATCGCGATAGTGCATGTGAAAAGTACCGAACATCAGTTGCGTCTTGCTAGCTTCTTTTCGAATTATTTTCCTCTCGATGATTAGTTTTTGTTCGCTCGATAAAAATTCGTTCTACGACAACCTTGGTTCAAGTAGCAGCTCCGATAGCAATCAATGAATACCAGTGATTAGTGTTTGAGAGAAAAAAAACAAGTAAAATGAAAAACACACACACTCTCGAATGGAGGAGACAGCAAAATCTACGGAAAAGTATCTTAAATATATTGTATTTATCTGCATAATAGCTGAAGGATAATGCACACACAAATGTCCTCGCCTGTGTGTGAAGAGCTAATGAAGACTGTCTTTTATGACATCGTCCTTTTATCAGAAGCCCCCCGCCCCCAATGGGGAGGGGGATGGCCATAATGTAATTCTATGCAAAGATATAGATAAGACTCATGGTCTGCAGATCATCATCGATGCATAGCTCAAGTAGATGCTTGAATAAAAATCAAGTTTTCGAATCATTTTTTTTTTATTTAATTTACCGTCGAATGTCTCATCATCGTTTTTATCTTACGTGGGATGGAAAGTTAAGTGGGTAGCTGTCCCCCTGCCTATTGAGATATTGAATAATTGTTTAAACATAGGGATGGTAAATAGGAACTGAGTGGCTGTCCTCGCACCACGTTCCTCAGACCTCAGAGTGCATCTGTGGGTTATGGCGCGATTTGTATTTACTAGGGGTGATTTTCCACATCTGAAAATTTAACTATTTTGTGGGCGATTTCAAAGAAAGACAGATTCACATAGCAAGACTGAAATAAGTTGAGAGCTTCGTGGAGTCAGTTCTTATCCCTTTGAAGTATGTTTCTTCTTCACCGAGATTGTAATGGCATTTTCAACTTGAGATGATTCCCAATTCCATATAATCTTGAATGATTCAGAATTTCGAAGAAATCCATTCCCCCAGTGTCGGTTGCTTAAGACGTTGCTCAAAGCAAAGTAGACATCCTTCTACTCTTACAAGGTTTGAGTTCTAGGAACAATGATCGTTTTCAATAAAGCTTGGTGCACTGAATGATATGTATTCGTCCTGGAATTAAAGTCGATTATAGGATTTCCTTTAAGCGTGCAAGTGTATACGACTTCTCGTATCATAATTCAACGTAAGTTTGATTGACATTCAACTGAAATTTATTCACAAAACTCCCAGATTATGTGGTATGTGAATGTGTTGAAAGGCTTTCCGGGCATTGAAATATTTTAAGCCCGTATTACAGTCATGCTCTGTAGTTTATTATGTACCACATAACAAGTGATCATTTTGCCACATAATGTGGTTGCAAATTTAATCCTCACACATGCGGGGGCGTTTGGTTGTTATATCATGAGTTTTGGTTAGACGATAAATAATTGGCCGTGCCTCGATTTTGATGTAATTTGATGCATGGAAGATTTAACCTTTTAAATGGTGAGCTCAATATATTACGTCGGTAGATCCAATTAGAACTTTCGAGCTCTAAACTACTGCAGCCCTAAATCCTCGCGAACGCGAATACTTTGCTTATATTTCCAGATTCCAGACCAAGTTCTCTGGCAGCTGCCTTGACTTGTTCTTTAAAGCGGGGATTCGTTCTACTTTGTCATTTCGAGCCTTGAGGCTGTTTATTTTTCCATTTCCTCAAACCAGTTTTGAGGCCATGACTGGGGAGTGTGCAAAACAGTTGACACGATTTCTGGCACGACACATACTACTGCATGTTTTACGTAAAAAACGCTTGAAACGAGCTCATTTTGTTCCCGATGTCTGCTCCTAAGAACGAAGATGGTAAATCGGTGAATATCATTAGCTAAGACCGCTTGGAATTGCTCAGACATTTAGTATCAATGCATGCGGGTTATACTTGATACAATAGATCTTTTGGGTTGCAGTGTCAGCTAATAGGGAATGACATATTAAAAAAAAAACAATGGGGGGGTTGTGAAAAACCCAAGCATTGCTACCAGAATTCATTTGTTGAAAAGGATAGTAGTTATCGTAGAGCTCGCTGTTTAGACCCACCTAATGCTGAAGTGGAGCATTAGTCTAAACATATAATAAAACTCTTACGGGTTCTATGATTGTTCACGGTTGTGGGGAAAATTATCGAAAAGATTTCAATGGAATCTTTTTTAAAAACTTCTCAAGACTTCGAGGAGACCTAAGGCTATGCCTTTCATTGCCACGCCTTCTTTTTAGAATAGCTTGATCAATGCGTGGTGGTGCACAAACTTCGTTTGTCTTTTAGATGTTAGAGTGAAACGAAGCGATATGCTTGGGAATTAAATCAGCAGCGTGGATGTTTTTCTGAATAAATCCGCAAAATTGAAAACAGTCAAAACGATGCCACCTGTGCATCCACTTGAAATGAACCTGTGTCCCAAAAATCTGTATTGCTGCGAAAACCATCAACAACCTTAAATCGGAGTTGTGCGCTCGGGAATCCGTGGGAGATAAATGTTAAAATGCCACACAATTTAAGATTCTCATTGCATGGCAATGTTCACGAACGAGATAAAAAATCAAATCAAACTTCAGCACACTATCATAGTTTTTTTTTATTTGTTTTGTTGCATGTTTACATTGGATATACTCATGGCTCTCGCGCAAATAGACGTCCTCCTGATGTCGATTATATAATATTTATGCAGCAATTCAACGTAGCTGTTATATTTACCCACATTTTTGCAATTCCACTTCTATGCAGATACAGTCTGTATCTATTCATTTCCGTATAGGAATTTCTTATGACACTATTATAACTTTTTTTTTTTTTACTTTTACATACGATTTGAAATGAATCCCTGCTCCAGTTCCTCCATTGGCATTAATTTGTGATGGTATCATCATGGATGGGTTCTGTTGAAAGTGCTTAAATACTCACATGCGCATTTATAGCGATGTGTTGTACAGAGCAGTGCATGGGATATTTTTCATATAGCGTGCAACTTTGACAACTTTTAAGCAGGAAATGTTGACCCAACTTGGTCCATATTATTAACCAGCTAATTGGTCGTCCAATGTTGGCTGCTAACGATTTTTATTATTTTTCTCTGTGAATGAATATTTCATCAATTTGTTTTCAGAATCTCACTTTAATATAAAACAAAGGACCAAAGGAACTAAGTGCCGGATGAGAGCACTCTACAAGAGCAGGAGTGCAGTGATATTAAAAATACCATCCACGGACAGGGATTGCCCTTCTGTCCTTTTGTGGTAAAAAGAATGAGAGCTATAGAGATTGACAGAAGTTGAAACCACTGGGGCCATGAATACAGTATTTCAGTAACCCTGACTACATAAATTTTAAATTTATTTAAAGTGTACATTTAAGTTACTCCTTAATTGCAAGTCGTTTAGTTTGTCATTTTACAGTACTAGCGATAAACAACGATGCTAAAGTAAAATTGGACGTCTTTCTGACGTCCTGGGGTTGCAGCTTAATGCTTCGGTTGCAAACTTGAAGTATTTGCGAGACTGGTCTTCTTTTCTTGTCCCGCGTCAGCGTGTTGTGCAAAAACAGTGATAATCGTATTCGCATTCATATGGCATATATTTTCTCGTTCTGATCCAACAGAAAACTTAACATATTTAGCACAAAAAAAAAAGCTGCAGTCCGAGGCAATCCTTTTCAAACGATTTATGTTACTGGAATGAGTGATGAGCTAAGGTCTGTTTTGTTTTTAAATCCGACAGACATTTTTGCATTTAGGGCTCTCTAATCGTATTATAGCATTTTTTTTAATTTATCTCAACTACCTACTTGCACCTTCGCAAAATCACTTCCAAAACCAGGCAAGAAAATATGCCTTTAAACATGAAAGGAATGTATAAACTGTACCAGTGGTTCTAGCGCATATAGCGGTCTATACAAATTGATATGGATAAAATTGGTGTGGATAAAAACTAAGGTGCTTTCGACACTTACGTCGCAATTACTTTACATACCTAACTTTTTGCCACAAGTTTAGGTATGCATTAATTCGAAGTCTGTCGCGCCTCTAATTTATCGTCAGCTCTCGAGTAAATGTCCTTTACGTCCCAGACATCGTTGAAGAACTTCAGTGACCAAGTGACCATTAGAGAATATTTACTACATAAAAGAAATCGTTTTAAATTTGATACCTGCAGCCCTCCACTTACAAGGACATTAATGGCAACGAAATACATTAAAAAAAAAAAACAGGCACGGCAGCAAGTGGCGCGTATTATGGCTTCCTTTTCGGCAGCTGATAGGACAAATTTGTGGGAATTAAAGCGATGATTTGTTAAGTGGTGACTTTACTCACTTGCCACTTCGCAGATGTATCTACTGGTTTATTAAATAAGACGTAATGACTTGGTAATTTAATTTTAATTATCCGGGTATCGTCATTCGGTACATTTTTAGTAGGACTTCTGTTCCATCTACTTGGCTAGGTCGTGTCGGTTTGTACGGGAATTTTGTCTGGTTGCCAGTGTTGAATTTGATTGTGATTATTTTTGCTGATAAACTGTTTTTAATAAAAATATAAAATTGTGTATTCAGATATAGGTACACGTGGTCGTATTTAAAACGCTCTTAGTAATAATAGCAAAGAAATGAACAAGTGAGTTAGCTAACAGACGTCCGTTAGAATACAAAATTTGGATGCAACTGTTGATGTAGAGTTTTTCAAACTAACGAGTGCAGAACTCTTCTGGTGACTAGTAAGAAATAAACTGCATGAATAAATATGCCGAGAGGTTTCTGATCGTAGCATTTTTAGAAGGCGTTGATTGGCCTTAAATAACCCTGACGTACTCCCTCATTCTCTAACCGATATTCGCGATCGTAAATTACATATCTCAGCCAAAGTTTTATGATGCATTTATAATCCTGTAGTCCTGATGAGCCTACTACCATTTGTTGTAGAAAATAGAGCAATTGTGTGTTCCTTCTTTATAAGAATAATCTTATTGATATCCAAACGATGCACTGCCATTTGCATCCTTGGGATCCCTCATCAAAGAAGCCATCATAAGACTCTGGTGTCTCCTCCAAAGATCCAAACTTGATGGTATTTGTAATACTACCGGACACAAGTATGGTCTCTATAAGTTCGGGCTAGTCTTTGGGAAGAAGAGCTTTTGCGGAAGATCATTTACATCAATAGATGTTACCTTATCATCTCTAATAGAAACAGAGACTGTGTTGGACACTGATCCCAGCATTACATTTCAGAATATAATTCGATTCCTGTGCACCTTTTAGCCGCATGATTTCTTGAAAAATCATAAAAAAGTTTATTGGCTGTGCTGACCACACTAAGCGGTGTTAGTGTCCCCGAATTTCTAAATAAAACAACACACGAGTCATACAGTCGTAAATCCCACCCACAGATATACCTTCTAAGGCTGTTGTTGACATTTGCAGAAAGCCCGGCAAAACGAATTAAAAATGAGATGACTATTGTAAGTACTGCGTCCCAAGTGCAGCTGCATGCACTTAAAAGCGGATTGTGGGGAAAACAAGCAAACATAAAGCACACATGTTGGCGAGAGAAGATCCTTATTTACCACCACCATCTGTGACCTTCTGGCTACTTTGTTTCGCAACTAACCTCTAAATGTGATTACACAAATACTACTTCTTGATAAAAAAAAAAGAGGAAAAAAAATAAGCAAACCATAGCAGAATCTCTCTGGACAGGTGAGCTGCGAAATGCGATGCAGCGAAATGTCAAATACCCATTAAAATAATTGTTCTTGCCCGGGATATCGCCTCCTCCGCTTTTTGTTCTTCTTCGTCCTGCTGGCGTCTGTTGTGTGCGCTCGTAATTTGAGCACACAACTTTCTACGGAGACTTCCTGTTGCACGTTCTCCTTCCACCCTATAGTTGGATGTTATATAGTACAGAGGTACACGTGTACTTCTATCGCAGTTGTAATTGTAATGCCATGTCCTTTCTATGGAACAAACATTATATTGTGCAGTACATAGCTCTTTAGAACATTGCGAGTTCGGTGTAATAATAAATCATTTCAATGTCGTCTTCCAGCACTGGGGGCACTTATACGAAGCAGAGGCGTACAACGAACACTATGTGTGAGTGCGTATCCAATAAATGCTGTTTGCCTAAAAGGATTGAATGTTCATTTCGCTTACAGATGTTACACCATGGGAACTGCCGAAGAAGATGATTTACGACCAGACAAAGCAATTTTTTATACAAAATAAATTTGTTCGTAATAAGGAAAAAAAAAATCACTCATACGCCACCATGCCCGGAAAAATGTGTACCAAACAGACAAAATCTACTGTCACAGAGTTTTATGAAACAAATGGCATAATCCCCGTTTACTTTCGCACACAAATTTCGTTAGCCTTTTGTGCGACTGCTTAACTCAGTCTAATGAGATAGATATGTCTGTTAGGCAGGGATATTCTCGGCGAAGTGTGTATCTTGCCGTAAAATCAAAATCTGTTTGATTTTATTGTTCACTCTGTCACAAGCGAAGCCGGGAAATAATCTTCTTCTTTTTTTCTGTTGTTCTCTGGGAATATGTTTCACTAAATCAGTGAGATAGCTTATGTTTATTTTTATTCTCGTTTCCTTGTTATCCTTTATTTTTTTTTGTTTGTCTCCCTTTGCAATCTGTTTCGTGAGCAAACAAAAATGTGGATCTGTGGAATGAGTTGTGGAAATTGTAGTAATAAAGCCAAATGTAAGCTTTACTGGCTGTAGCTGGAAATGAGTGGCAGAAAGAAGACGTCATTATAGCCATCCCAAGTAGAGTCAGCATATTAATTGGAAAACTAATTACGATTTAAATGGTTTTCTCATTACTTTGATATTTTAATGGGAACGAAATTGAAATTTGTATTTTGGGTTATATACAAAAGGCCAGTCTTAATTATTGTAGTTGTAATTACTTAGAGTTGTTAAAAAGTTTTTTTTAATTCAGACACATGAAGGTGGATGATATTTTCCTTTTTTGGACTCACGGCAGATGCTATTTTAAAATATTTACTTAAGTGAAAGTTTCTGTCAGTTGTTCTCTGGCAAGCAAAAAGATACAACATTTGGGGAGCACCCTCCACTCGTATTTCAGCTCAAAACCCCTAAACAATTTTAGTTTTTCGTCACAAGAAAGTATGACACAAAAAATGGTGATCTCTGTACTTGATTGACTTCTAAGGGTCCCAGTGTGCATTTTGATGATGCATAAGAAGTTGTAAAGTTGGAATTACTTCATGATTTTTATTTCGCAAAACTGGTGGTCTAAAACAAATTTTAGTAAAACCAGTTTATAGCGAAGGAAGCGTGCTACCGTATGTCAAAACTCTGGAAGAGTCAAAATTAGTTTCACAAAATTCTGCTTTAAAAATTCCGCAAATAAAAATAAAGGATTTGGAAAATGTTTAAAAGCGCGCTTTTTAGCATTTTCCAAACCTTTTTTAAATTTAAAACGCAGAACTTTGTAAAGAAGAATTTTTGTGTGAAAAGACAAAATTTGCAAAGCAGAATTTCAACCCGCTCCCTTCACTTCAATTCAAACGAAATGACAACGATTTTCTTGGGTTGTTTATCTGCACACTGTCGTTTTTATTGGAAAAAAAATTAAAGGAGACACATGGAATAGTTTCGTAATATATTAAAACACGCCGCGAAATACAGCTTAAATTGTTTTAAATGAAAACCGATAGAGCTAGGTAAGATTAGGCTAGGTTGCGGGGGGTTATGAAATCGTCAAAAAAAAAATAGGCACCCAACAGCAGATAGAGCTGCTGACAACGAATCCTATCATACGTGATCTTAAAATTATTTAAAAGGTCTCGGATTGCACATCGGATTTGTCTTTGAGTAACGATTAAGTTTAATTGTCTGGAAAGTCAAGAAAATTTGGGCAGAATATAACTTATAGTGGTCATTAAAATTTTAGAAACGATATCGGCTTGATGAATATTATGACGGAATCTGGCCCTGGGCTCTTGCCCTATTACTTTCGCACATATTTACAGAGGGTGACAATTTAGCAGCTACCGGAACAGCTTCAAAAGCGCATTTCCTTTTAATTGACCATGCTTCGGTGACTGGGTTGTCATCGCTGTTTCGAGCAGCCTGCTATCTGCTTTTAGAGCGAACTGTTTGGCTTTCTCTTAAGACCATCGAATGTTGTTTCGATTTCGATGAAATGCAGGAAAAGCTATCTAACGCGTAAAATTATTCACTTTTGACAGATTGCCAATTTTGCCGAAGTGCAAATTCAAATATAGCTTTTTAAGCATTTTTTTTTGTCTTGAGTGACTAGACTGAGCACATACTGAGCATTTGCTTATAAAAGACAGTCGTTTCGTGCAGCCAATATTTATTAGAATTTTTACCTTCCTTAAACTAGGAGATGGTATACTGCTTTTCTGTTAGTCATTCAACGTGAGCACTTAGTCAGTATAGAACTAAAAAGTTCTTCGAAGAGACTGCAAACATTTCGGACCAAATACCTTCATTTAGGAATGTCTTACACATATCTACGCACAGCGCCGAATGCAAAAAACATTCTTACAGCGACTTTTAATTATTATTCATTTTATCTGAAAAAAGGGGTACGAATACACAGCTCACCATCCTAACCTGAGGCTGAACATGACCACTGTCGTACTGCGGATCATGTCTATTGAATAGTATTTTTTTTTTATAAGCCACCAAACAACTCCAATTGGAAACGGGTTCACCTTATTGCCTGACGAAATTTAAATAAACGCATTAAATATTAATTAAGCACTTTACGTTTCGCTTTTAATGAACTCTGTGCGAGAACACGTTCCGCCCTTGCTGCCAATATTTGCTCTCTAAATGACTACTTGGACATTATTCAGTACATTTTAAATGTGTTTTGGTTGTCATAAGATATGGGTTGCCACTGCGATGGATTTTAACAACTTGTGTTATAGAGTTCGTGATTTCGGTACTTCTGGTTATGCATTTAATTTTATGTATTTGGTAATATTTTTTGTTCAAAACAGTCAATTGACTTAATGTTCAACTCGTTCTGTTGCACCAAAGAGTGTGACTTTAGTTTAGGTTTGTCTGCATTTATATCTTGGTGAATTCAATTGTGGCAATTCTTTTCGGTGCACCTCTGGACTCGATGTTTTGCATTTTGATGAATGGTGTCGTCCATATACCAGTTTTATCTGCTTACGTAACAAGCCTTTTGCACATTGTTTTGAGAAAGAAGGAAGAGAGGGCAATTGGATATGTTTAAGTATTTCAGACTGTCTGCGACTTACGTTGGATAAATAAAGGTGACAACGAACTTCTTCCAGATCTTCAAAGGGTTACATGTTCTGAAGATCTTGCTTAACACTGGTTGGAAGTTCTGTTTTCATTTACCCACGAAGGCTAAGAAAAAGTTCGCCTATTTAAAACGAATGGTAAACTAAACTTACATCGCATTTGATGTTGGTAAAAAACTTCGTAGTTATCTTAAATTTACCGCATATATTCCTCTTGGAGAGACGACGTTGCTTTCCCCTGTCTGGAAGAGAAACTGCAATTTCATTTGCCGTCAATTGTCAAGGTGAATTGCGGTTTGAAAAAAATTATAAATCCACCCCAAAAAAAAACTTTCATAAGTTCAGCGGTAACTCTGTTGGACAAACAATCTAGTTAACCTCTTACTTCACTAAATTCAGAGATTTTTCAATAGCACGCAATTTGGGTTGTGGCTATCTGGACAGATCTAACAATTTACGAATATCGAACCAATAGTTGCGCTTGTCAATCTAAAACGTTCACGTGGGCGGTAAATTTTCCAAAGGCTGACACTTATATTGTCTATAAATAAAATAATTGAAAGTAAATTTCCAGAAAATGATTTTAATTGTTTATTGCGAATTTGCATGTAAATTCGCTTAAGATCCGCATGTATCAACATGAATCCAATAAAACTGCGAAATATTTATCAACGTTTGATGTTTGTGCGCACAAATGGTGATTAATTTTGTTCGCGAGTTTATTCAAATATTCATTGGATGCTTATAAAGTGAAAAGAATCTCTGTTTATCCGTATATATCTTGTGCAGTGGCAGCGCTTTTACATATAAAATTGCTCACTGATGTGGTGAGGACGTATTGATGGATGTATTTATTTAAATTATATTTTCTCTTAGACAAAAGTTAGTATTAATATTTCGTATAAGTGAAATGTGCGCTTTAGCTTGCAGAATGTTTGTGATGCAGCGGGGATATAGCTATCAGTCAATCAGTTTGTATGCATCCAAATCGTTTTTAATGCATTTTTAACATTCTTGTATACAGTATAAAGGAATATTGATGTTGATGTTGAGCATATATCACTTGAGAGCTGTGATGAGAATCTTAAATATGTGGGTCAATCAAAACTGTTCTTCCATTTGTACACTGCTTGAATTTTGCCCGATTTGCCACAAATTTGTTTTGTGGGGTTTATGGGCTATAATTGTTAAGGGTCGGTTTTTTATTTTCACTTTAGTCTCAACATCAGATATTTTCATTAATATAGACTTTATAAACGACTCAACTTTTAAAAAAATCTGTTGTGTTACTATACTTTCAGTTGCTATCTCCAAATAGTAGAAGTTGCCTTCCACTTGCACGCACAACTTTACGCTATGGTCTTTCCCTAATATGCAAGCACGACTTTTTTGCGCTTTTGATACCAGCTCGTAAAGTTCTCTGTCAAATGTCCTTCTTCAAATTTGGCCAACGCAACCAAATCGCAAATGTAACCAATAATCAGTCAATTCATAGGTGACTCGTTTAAAGGTTTGCTTAATCAAACGAAGGGCGGTCAGCACATTTTACTGACTTTATCGAAAACTGTATTTAGATAAAAGACTGCCAGTTTTAGAATTATTGATGTAAGGGAATCGCCCCAATTTCGGGAACATTCGTTAATTTTCAGATGCGGCGTTGTGGAAGCTATGCTCTTAGATTGTGCTAGAAAATCCAAAGTGTCCATATAAAAGCCTAGTCCAAGACTTTTTAAAGAATATTCTTGAATAAATATTTTATTTGGAGATAGCCCTGTGATAGACAATAAAAGTTCTACGTGCCGTAGTTTTATTTCGTATTGTTGGCCTCCAACCGTTTTTGTCTATTTTGTCACATATTTTTGTTTCTTTATATGATTTTCATGTGGTTGTCTAGTAAGCCAATCACGAGAGTCAGGACCTTTCTGTGACCCCTTCGACAAAGCATAATGCAGACTTCCATAATATATTAAAATCCACTGTTATCATTTAGTGTCCTGTTAAAAAATCTATTTTTTCTTGCCAAAGCCTATTCGATGTTATGCATTTAATGCAGCTTTAAAAGGGAAACAAGCACCCACAAAAACAGTTTCTCTATCATTTATCTGTAAATCCAAAACACATGTTATTCCCACCCACTTCTTGTGTCAGCTTTCCTGACATATCCTCTAATGTCTCCCTTTCGGAGCTATATTAATAAATAATTCGTCCGAACCTATTTGCAGTCTTCCCCTCAAATTAAACCTCCCCTATTACGACCTAAATGTCCGGTCATCAAAAGCGTCAATGTGCGTAACAAACTCTATCTCCTTGGGACATTAGTGAGCATAAGTACTGTTTGCTGTCATGCTTCATAAACTCAATTTTGGTAAAAGTTTTGACACTGAAAACAAAACTACAGTCTCTAGACTTTTATTTTTTCCATCAGCAATTAATTGCGTAACGGGCACTGACCGAATCGAACGACGACGACCAAGTGAAGACGTTCTTAGGGCGTTTTCGATATTGGTGTCTGTGCCTCATTGCGTTTCTTTCATTTCGTTTCATCCAAGTTGCGTGTTCGGAATAAGTAATTTGTTTGACTTATGACAGAAGTGGAGCGAACCTTGCAGAGCATTTAATGGCGCATGGAAAGTCGTAAGGTTTCTTTCTGCCGATGAGCATCTATTCGATACCACGAGAAGGTTTCTCCAATAATTGAACAAAGATCCTTCCGCTGCTCTAGTTCTACCGCTTAAGGACTCAACTTTTGTGTGTTTATGGAAAAATGGTCGCAATTAAAAAGTTGGCTAGGACTCAGTTATTTACTTTCATGAATACATGATGATACATATATCCGGTGGCATATGGATTCGGCTGAATTTTCCGTTACACAGGCTAAAACCCATTTAAGCTCATTATTTAGTTTCCTATAAACTTTTACAACGCCCACAAAAATACACTTTTTGATATATAATGAAAAAAAGAGGTCATAACCTTATTATGGAAAAAGGGTTACTCTCATAATTTCCCAGAAAGTGATTTGGTTGGATAAGCAACTGCATTCCTATGGGTAATCGGAGAATTTGGAAGACGAGTATTATCAGGCTTTGTAATGGACATAATTTTCTGAGAATTCCCGCTCTTCTCTTTTAAAAGCTTGTTACAAGTTACTTGTGAACAGAAGACTGACTTGCTGTTACCGTCCGGCTTTGTCTGTGCTCAGAAACCTTGTCACAAATTTATGTTCTTATTTATCATCATTTCAAAAGGACGTGTCCTACCTTTCGTATTCGAAAAGTGCTTTGCTCGGACCGGTCACATCAGTTTTCCAAATTTAACAATTTAAACTCCCTTTGAGTGTCGACACACAGATTGTGCAATGTTTTTATTTAGCTTGGTATGTGCCACGCCCTTTTGTCTAAATTCGAACTTACTAAGCTTGCTTGAGCTCGATCAGTTCGGTGGTTTATGTACAGATGGTGCTTTCAGTACAAGTGGACTTAATTGTAACCAGAACCTATCACTGATATAGCCAAACGATATTCGATTACACGTTTATAATCATTCCATACTTTATCTATCAACGAATCACTTGCACGAAAACATATGCTGAGAGATCACAAGCCCAAACCCAGTTTGACCCTCAGATTTGGCAAGGTGTACAGATGTCGCTTTAATGAACACGATTAATTGTGATTTTTTGTAGTTGCAGGTTTTTATATAATGCCTATTTAAATTTAAGATGTCCATGTCTTTGTTGATATGGTTTGAAAAAAAGTGAACTAAACAGATTTTGCTATCTCCGCCTTCGGTGACAGTATCAAGAAAACTTTTAAATCATAAAACAAAACTTAACAGAATTTTCAGGATCACAATGACAAAAGCATAAACAAGACAATTACAACATTTTGCTAATCAAATGAATGAATCAATTCAACAACAGAAATGACGCAAACCAGAATAAAATGCCAATAGCAACATACTTCAAAGTGCTTAACTCTATCACTCTACTTCTTCTCTTCTCTACTTGATTACAATAAACCAATCAAAGTCTAAGCCGCCGCAACACCAACAGCTCAACAAGCAAATCTACAGTCGTTTCTTTATTCTTCAAATTTTATTTGCATTCACCTTCTGTGTGCTCATCCTTGAGTTTTTATCTTTTTTTGCATTGCAAATCTAACGAAAGAAAACCCCCACCACTTGGAAATATTTCGCGCTAGAATATCGCGTTAAATAAAGTTTCGATAAACATTTTCTTCTCTTCAAACGGTTGCATGAGTAATAGCGCAATGGTTGCCGTAGCTATTTGCTGTATCTTGATCCTGTTGGCCGTCTTCATTGTGATCATTATAGTGGTCGGGCAGACAATGGGTGAACCCAAGTGAGATAAGCTTCAACTGGGACCAGGAAATTTCCCAGATGGATAACAAAGGCCTCAAATATGTTAGTGTACATTTAGAGCCATCGACCCATTAAATAGATCATTTTCGTCATAAAAAGAGAAAACATTTTAGCTGTAGCTGACATTAACATTGCGATTCACAGTGTCATACTCATAGAAATTAAAAAAAAAAAAAAAACGAATTAAAAATCAATCAATCTCAAGTGAAATAGTAATTTTATAAAAAGCAGCAACCGCACTAGAACTTCAAAGCGAATGCATTTAATCATATCGAAATCGCACTCAAATTAAAATTGTGTCACCCAGAAGAGTAAAGCAGAAGATAATAAATACCAACACCACCGACAGGCAGAAAAGGATTTCACCCGAAATGAAGGCGAAACGAAAAAAACGCCGCAGGAAGAAAAGCATAAACACGCTACCGGAAACGTATCCCTGGCAATAGATATATCCGCGTGCAAACTTTCGACTCCTTTCAAACCAGTGGTGATTCAAAATGTAAATCTTCTCTACCGACAATTCGCGTATTGTACTGCATAAATGATCATTTTTTTCAACAAAAGACTGGAACCCATTCTTCATTCAGATGTATGCACTAGTACTTCATTCATGCAAATAAACTCGATTGCATCCGCTAAGTGGATGACAGGTTTTCCTCTTCTCCGTGTTATATAAATATTGGTGTTCAATATATGATTAGTCATATCAGTTAATGGGAGTTCTACAAATTTCTATGTGTTACTAAACAAAGCTCATAATCCCACACACCCACTGATGGAATAATATCAACAATAGTTACATATCTCAATGTTTCCAATTAAATGCACAACAAAATTAAGCAGTAAACGTAATACAGAATTTAAAACATGAAAAAATCCGGATTCACCACAACGTTGGCCAATTCAGGGCTCAAGCAACATATATTATAGCTACATCAACAAAAAATATTTTTTAACAAGTTATATTATTTTGATATACAAAAAGAAGTAAAAGAATTAATTTAAACAAACAATACAATAATAATTTATAAGTAACACCACAATCAATATTTTGTAAATAAATCAATTTATATACAATGTTAATGGATAAGTTTTAAATGTCTTTCAATATACATTCTTAAATATATACTGTATTTACCGTATTCCATATATATATATATGTGTAACTAACTCCAAAGCATAACTTGTACGTTCTTAACTTTGGAATAGTGCGTGTTAAATTTTAGACGAACATTTACACTGTAGTAACAAGTAGTTAACAATATACATGTATTTATAAATATCAATTGTGTTAAATTATACAAAAATTAAAGAAAAAGAAAACATTTGTCAGTGTTATATGTAATTCTATATTCTATAACATTTGTTGTAAAGTTGTAAGAGTACATTTTTCTATTTATGCTGTTGTACTGTGTTGTTTCTCCAAACATATACTTAATTAAAAAAAAAATATATATACATCTGTATTAGAAAAAGTGCGTGCTTCCCTAATTTAAAAAAAATATATATATATACTCTACTAAAGTGAAATTCTTCGAAACGTGCTCATGACTTAAGGCAAATACTTAATTAAAAAATTAATAAGAAATTAAAAAAATACGTTCGTGCTAAATGAAATCAATTTAATTTTATGCAAATGCAATTAATTTTTTTAAATTTCTCAATATGATGTAACCATAATTAGTACTGACGAAGCAATTTTGAAATCTTCCAACTAAATGGTAAGCATAATAATAAATTTATTACGTAGTGTCGAAAATGTTAAAGCTAATTAATGTTGGGTCGTTTCATATGATCGACATGTTGACATGTTCGAACACTTGTAACACTTATTCATAAGAATTAAGGTCCACTCGTCCCCATACGTGAACCAGCAAGGAATTTGTTTTTTTTCTTTTTCGAACGCGAGATCGCCTTTATTTTGTGTACGAATGTGACTATTCCACATGAACCCATTTTGTGTGTATTTCGCATTTCAATAAAGTGGACATTTCAATTCTCCAAAATATTTCAATATCTTTTTTTACGTTCAATGCTATCAGCGGAAAAACTATTTTCGTTGTCTAAAGCAATCCACTCAAATTCGTACTGAACACGTTTATTAAAAAAAATGGCAAACCTATTAAAAAAAAACAAAACAATTGACTGCTTCTTCAGATGCGAATTGTCAAACAAAGACCTCGTGTATTCTTCCTGTTACCCTCTGACAATTTTTTGGTTTGGTCATTTTATATTGTTTTATGAACTGGTAATATGTATTTTTGACAGAATAGAACTGTTAGTACGATGTCGACGGCGAAAATTAATAAAAAAAACATACAAGCTGGTTCGATGGTGAAAAATTTGCAGCTTCGTTGAGGCCAGTTCCGACGGACGAGTTCAATATGCTTACGGACAAAACTTCCAATGTTTTTATTTCGTCCGTAACCTACTTTTGAGGTCAAATGTTGCGAGATTGCTAGTGGACTTTAACCAAACTGTTCCCATTCTGGCACAAAAGGTTTGGAAAAGACAATGCTTAGTAAAAAACACCTTTAAAAAGGTGTCCTTAAAAAGAATCAGTACACTTATAAATATTAAACTGAAATTCTTAGATTAAATTAGGCATTTAGAGAAATCCTGGACTGTAAGATTGTCCGACTTTTCAACCACCATCTTCTCTCTTAACGCCATCGCATTCTTGAAAATTTTACAACAAGCCCCACGAACTTATATAAGTTCTTCACGTGAGTTTGCCTCTCGTAAATTAAACGCCATCGCTGACACCATATAGGGTCTACATCAACGCTCTTATCACTTTTGCAAGTCGCTGAGCAGTTTGCAATTACAGTTACATGCTGGCGCCAAAAAGTTTCTACCCCACTAAATACAACTCCCACCGAAAACAATTTCAAAATTTAATTGTTAATTTGACACTTTTAATACTTTATCAGCACTTTGCACTTGTACAATGTACACCCATTAGAAGTATTTTTTGACAGCACTTAACGTGTCTGGCGAAAAGCAATTTTGCAGCAACATTTTGTCCCAATGGGTAGCTTCGGCAATAAAATTTAATTTAGCTGCTCTTAATTTATGAACGTGATTCACCATATTTACTTCCACTAATCCGGCATTATGAAAGCGCCATTGGGATAATTGTATTAAATCACACAAACACAAACACACACGCGCAGCCTGAAATCCATGAAAGGACATTTAATCAAAGGTTGCATTGGCGATGGTTGCATTTATTTCAAAATGTCCCCGACCCACTTGGTTTGATTTTCCATTTATTTTGTGTCACGTTGAATTTTAAAATGGAGTGTTATATGGCACATCAAGTGTGTATGGAGCTACGAGTCCTCGTGGCACAAACATAGAAGTACAATATCGAATATACCAGCCAATGAGACCGTTTCCATATACTGATAATTTGTGAATGCAATTAATCCCGACTATGACAGGGATTGGGTAACGAATGTCTTTGTTTTAAAGCGGTTACCTAAATGGAAAATAGAATATCAAAATTTTCAAGCTCGTGCGATATATTCTAGTGCGGGGAATTTCCTGCACGTGATAAGTGCATCAGAAAACTAAAAAGCAAAATGCACATCCGATATGACGTGTATCTATTGGAAATTTTTCGCAGAGTGTCAGTGAAAATTGAATCAAATAAAATTGAATACACAAGAGTGGAAAAAAGATTGCCTATAAATAGTGTTCACTCTGCATAAAAATTCGAGGTTTATATTCAAAGGTTAGATGCATATTCTGCAACTCATGCATACGCCTAATAATTTCCAATTCGATGAACAATGACTGAACGGATGCAACCATTCAGCATTCTTTCGTGGGTGGAATAGAAAATGCATTGCTTTGGAAATTGATTCGGTACACGAATAAAATTATTTTCATGGTGGATGGGGATGGTTAGTTGGTAAAGGATTATGATAAAAACTTGGTTACATCTGTTGTATGACTTTATCGTACACGTGCTGGGAGCAGTTTTTCCTAAATTTGTCGACTGCTTTCCCCTTTTTTTATCAGGAAAAGTTTACAAAAATTTCCTTTTTTCTCCCCTAAGCGAAATTTTGTACCTGTTTTTATAAGAAAAACAAACTTAAAATAAGCATATCACATACAAATTCGCCTATTATACAATAATTTCCTTTTCTATTAGACATACATATGTAGGTAATATCAAAATGAATGAATGCATTTAGATACACAAAAACTCTTACGTAGACGTTCGATGGGCTGTTTTCATGTTTAATATGATTAAATTATTCTTTGAAATTTTTTCATAATGAAAATACGCTCTAATTTAATTTTTAAATATTTTACGTTTACAGGGAAGCTTAAAAATTAGCCGTTTGGATTCGGCATGAAATTGTAGATCCCTTCCATTCGTCGCAAAAAATTAAAACTCACACAAACGTATAGTTATGAGAATTCTAGGCTTAGGGAGCTGTTGCGCCAACTATTTATTTTGCTTAGAGACCTTCTGACCTATGCAAGCATGATCGTCGCATGTGGTCTGTCCAATGTGCTGATTTCCAGATGGATATTTTAGACGATAAACATTTGGAATACCGTCCAAAGTTAATATCTGCAATAAGAAACAATTTTTTTGGATTTTAGAAGTTTCTTATATCCGTCGTGGACTGCACACATTAAAGCTAGGAAAATATCTCCATACCAGCCGAATGTCACTCAATTTCTGGTAGGTTAGGTTAAGTTAGACAGACACTAGGCACCTCAGTGGGCCCATCGGGAAAACCACCATTTAACAGATGGGAAAAACCAACGCACTTTCCCTAAAGCATTCTATTTACATACACAAACTAAATATCCTTGCTTTGTCAATATACCCTTTTTGATCCATCGGCATTGATTGTCATGGTAGATACTAATTCGGGGGTATCATGAACAAAATTCCCACCTAAAGGGTTTCCATTTTTGAATAATACGTATCGGCAATGAGGTTAAATAAAAGAAAATAATTCCCCCCGAAAAAGCTGTTAACGTTAACCAAATTTCTTCCTAAATTGCAATGAGATTTCCCTAGAAATTTGTTCACTCTTTATTTGCTGGCGAAATCCACACAAAAGCAGCGATGTATGCAAAATAAATTCACATTGCACAAGTTTTCCAAGTTTTAGTCTTCTTAAGAGAACAGATTACAAAAAAATATATCGCCATTACAAATTCAGGAGTAAATGATTTGAGCAAAGATTGTCCAAGAAATTAGATAATTTATGGATATAATTTTATAATAAATACAACAAATTTACTTTTGTGTATCAACTAGAATAGGAAATGGTTTTGTTGGTCCACATCTACATTCCGGCAAAATTTAATAAAACGGGCGCCCATTAACTATACACACATGGTCTATTAAAAAAATATTTTTTTTAACTCCGACCCATACGTCGATGTACCTTATAATCTCCTTTACCAGACATGACAGTGAGCAAATGAAATCGCTCACTGAATAGTCAGTTTTGTGCACTTCATACGTGAGTGCATTAAAATCCTTTCGATTGTGAAATTGACTTTTCATGTATGTATTCGTTTGCACATGGTCTCCTTCGAGTAGCAACCCACAGCTTGTAACTGGAAGGCATGATGTCGATTCCACATAAAAATATCCGTCGAAAAATATAGATTTCATATGAAATGTGACTTCAGTTGGGATAGATCCATTCTTTTTCTTTTGTCAAGAAAATACAGGTAAATACATTAATTCGTAGTAAACTTTATCCCAGAATCTCTTATGGAAGCTAAACTGAATATGAATTTTGAGACAAATGGAAAAACGAACAGATTAAAAATCATGTCGCAACGCAGCTTATTTTTTTTTTTAGGAAAGGAAAACCTTGTGATGTGTATTTGAATACACCGAAGTACGGGAGATGGATGAATAGTAGTAAATATTTGCACGGACCAGCAGGTGCTTTCGTTAAAGCCTTAGTGTATGCTTTAACAAAAGACTTTATTCTTCATTTGTTGCTATATGAGTTGGTCTTTTTAACAGAGGTCTAGTCCAGATCTGATTAGTGGGTATTCCTTATGAAGGTTGTCCATGGTAGTAGAGTTTCATACTGCAGACCGACCTAGCTAGGATGTTGAGAACAGACTTTATAGGCGAATTACATAAAGTCCGTTTTGCTATGTTTGATTGGCATTCGACTCCATATATTTGTTATTGTATAACTAAATCACCGTGTGGCTTAGTGGTTAATGTGTTGGACTACTATGCGACCCAAAAAAACACGAATAACATCTTAAAGTTGTTTCCACTGCGAACGTCTGACAAACATCCGAGAGCACCTATAGCTGTCTTGAAAGAGCTCCTCAATTAGTCATTTGGACTCGGCACAAAAATGTAGATCCCTTCCTTTCGTCCCAAAAATGATTGCCCAGAGTCCCTACGGACCTGTTGCGCCAACTGTTTCTTTTTTGACTGCAATATGGAGAATGCAAATTTTCCGTCCTGTTTGAAATACCTAATTTGAATTTTAATTGGCTTTTCCATTTCACACCTAAATTGGCTAATTTCCGAACGAAAATTGAAAGTGATTCATTGGGACAGAGCTCGAATCCACATAGGGGCATGTTTTTGTGGGAGGTTTCTATCAATTCGTAATCTGCCACATCATCGTTGCCGAAAGGCGGAGGCTTCAACCCCCATTACACACACAGACAGAGTGTCATCAAATTGCTAATTAATTTCCACTATACAAGCCATTAACTCCTGTAAACACATGAGCCCAGATGAACTTATTAGTATGTGTGATTGGAGTGATATACCAAGCTCCATAATAGGGTCTTAACAACCTTGTAGTTGGTAATTATCGGCGAGTCACTTAAAATCAATGTCTACTCCATCAGCGCGTGTTGGGGGACGGCACCCAACAATTAATTTGATAGATTACTTTCTAATCGAATCCATGGTGTATAGGTAACTTGATTACAAGTCGAGTTCTGGCGTACTAATTGATGAGAAAAACTTTTTGGTTCTCCTGACGGATTGACATGCTGTAATCGTCCTGAGAGCTTAGGGTCCGGTCTAATGTTAGCCTGCCGCATAAGTTATGACTATTCTTTAATATATTGAATACACACATATGACATCCCTCTCTCAGAAAACAATCTAAAATGTTGCACGTTACTTTTCTTTTTCTTTGCAGGTGAGTTCTCATGGTGGTCCAAGTGTTTTCAAGTTAAAAGTATTTTTTTCCCATTGCTGACGTAAGTATGTATCCGTAAACCAGTTTTCAAGTGTGAAGTTCTTGTTTGGGATTCTATAAGAATTCGAAATCCATTTACTGATGAAAATTTCAAATGATTTCGCAAGGTGTAGTCATTTGCCATCGATTTTGAACGCATTTCAGGGAGGGCGAGACTCTCCGGAAAATTCAATAAAATAATTAAATCATAATGTGAACCGTTTTGTTTTTACTCGAAATGGATTCACTGAGCCATGAAGGGCAGGAAAAGGTTTTCCAAATATTTGCGTAGTGATGTCACCCGAGTAAGAAAGTCGTGCCTTTTCAGCCGATTCTGAAACTGAACCTGAATCAGTCTGTATAAACTCTATGGTTACCCTACTTATTTGGTCATATTCTACGGAGATGGCGAAGCTGTGTAATGTTCAAGTGCCAAGAAATAGAAATGGCGTAGAAAGAAAAGGCATATAAATAAAAGAACCCTACCAACGAACAGTTTAGGCGATTTTGGTAGACGCTCAATGAACAAGTAGAAAGAGCTGACTTTTCTCTTTACTTATCCAACTCCGTTCCAAAAATGATAACTCATTTAACATGATAACATTCGAAGTCTCTTACGCTTCATAAGAAGAGCAAAGTGGTTCAGAGACTGGGGGAAAGCAATTTCTGAGACTCGTATGTTTTCGCAAAGGACCATATAATGGCCTAAGTGTGACGAATTTTTGTCAACTTACAGAAGTTTTAAGATGATTAAAAGCTGCAGAGAAGGACATATGCTCTTCTCCACTGTCTATGGATTTGGTTGGACTAGGTTTGAGGTTGTCCCTTGCGCTCAGTAATCCTATTTGACTACAGAACTGTTTCCGATTGAGAAATATTAGCATATTGCGCAACTGAAGAGCGAAGGTACGTAACCGCCACGCCCTTATCAGGATATCACAGATTTTTGTATTTCTTTCTATAATGTACCCTTCCATCATCTCCCATCCGCCTCAGGGGATCATACACATTTCACATGCCATCAGGTTAATCAATATCCCTTGACAATTGTTGTCCTTTACCACAAAGCACTTTCAGCATTTTCCCAAGGTACACGCCCACCTGCCAAAGCCAAAGTCAAAATAGCAAAATGTGCGCAATTATTCAGGCCACAGATAAGCTTCTGACTCAACAGCGTGTGCATGATTTTTAAGCCAAATAAATCAGTTGGCGAGCACACAATGACTTATGGTAGCTCCGGCTTACTCAGACGAAGAATCAATATACCTCCTTGAGCCTCATTGTAAGCAATACACTGCCAAAGTCAGTTTGAGATACGTAGGTGATTTGTTTGCTTAAGGCAGACCCCGAGGCGGGATAACTGATTTGGCATCTAATATAAATGGGAAACAATTTAATCAAACTCAGACAGTGCACCATGTAGACGTACTGTGTACGATGTCATGTCCTTTCGCACTCGAATTGATAAATTGCTTTTGCCGATGACGATAACGACAACAAAGGGATCGTGATTCTCTTTCCCAGAGTAATGACGTGGATGGTCCAATATCGCTTGTGCTATATTTTACAACTCATATTGCATTTGCTGTCCATTGCGCGTTCTACGATAAGAATGTAATTAACGCTTCAGTTCAGCTATAATTCAACGCATCAATAATTTTCATGGACTTTCCAAATTTAAGCAGGATTTAATTAAATTACGCGAGCGAGAGAATTTCCGCTCAGATTGCCAACAAGAGCTGAATGTTCGGGGGCAAATAGTTCTTTAATTAAAGGGAAATCCTTTGAAGGTATTAAAGTCCTGTTCATGTGCTTCAAGAGGACCAATGTTTCCTACAACTTGAAGAACATTTCAACTATTTGGGGAGGGTTTCCATTTCCAATGCGGTTTTCAGGATACTAAGAAACTCTCTAGTAAGTCCGATGTTTGCTCAGTTGGTTTACGGTTATTTTGCGGTCAGGGTGCTCCACAAAAGGTCCATCGCAATGCAAGAGGATAGGAGAAAGTTCTGCACTCAGATTTATTCGGTTCGGGATATTATCATCCTTCTAGTTGGTTTGTTGCTTTTTTTTACGGGACAAGGAATTCAAAAGCTGAAAGTAGGGCAGGTATTTAACCGAAAACGCAGCTTTCCAAAGTTTGCTGTAATTTAAGAGAATGTTATGGTACTGTCATTCAAATGATTCGTTGGCTTGGTTGAATCATCTTCATTTAAGGAACTATTTTTGGAAACGTTTTTGAATGGATACTTGTATCATACAATTGGTTGCAATGTTGCCATTTCGTGGGGAATTCTCCTTTTTGTGGGGGCAATTATTTGATGAAAGGATAATCCTCCGTTTTTCTTAAAGGAGCTGGCGACATTGCTGGTTTGAAATATTGATGATAGATCAATCCAGAGAGTGGCGAATGTTAGTGAGTGCTTCCCTATTTTACAGGGTTTTCTTAAAATTTCCTTCGTTCTTTGTTGTGATGTAATTATTTAGAAAGATATGAAGCGCTGTAGTTATTGATTGATATTAAACATTCTCGAAGAATATAAACCACCCTACGAATGTTTCATTTAATGTTTTGTAGAAGATTTATGTGGTTTTAGTTATATCTCTAATATGAACAAATGAGCTATTCCTTTTAATTAAAACTAATTCTCGGCATTTTGTCTATATTTTGGTTTAGCCGGGCGAAAATGGATCTTCATAGTTGTATCCAATGTTTCTGGAAATTTCGTGTCGTAAACTGGAAACTTTTGCGCAGGTTTTTTGTGCCTACCTTGGGGTTGGCTCCACCCAAGATGTCTTCGATATCTACACCTCTTGTGAGTGGATTCAAGAACTTTGTTTTGAATCATTTAATGAACAGTATTAATATGCTGCCAGTTGGCCGTCAGTACGTACTATTACTTCTGATTCCAAAATTTATTCTGAGGTCTTGGTATAAAAAGAAAAACTTCAACGGGTGTCACATTTTTTAAAAATTTAGTTCGTGCTGTTTTTCATCGCAATACATTTTTTAAGTTGGTTTATAAAATGCCAGACGAAACAGAAGAGTTTTGGCTTCTTTCGGTTTGTTATATGCAATATCTCAAGCGAGACTCTCCCATGGCACAGTCATGGTTTACAAAAATTACACGACTGCTGTTTCTTTACGAGGTGAACCTAAAACCAAAGGTAGAGTTACTCACTACAATGCCAACTACAAGTGGTTTTTCCTCTCACTAATTTGGTGAGCAATTTCACTTTGCATGGCTGATTTTAAATTTGACCACCGGAAGTAAGCGCCTGTGCAAGCACGGAATTGTTTTCCGACGGAATTCATAAAACAAAGTTTTGCCGGTACGCGCTGCTGCTCATCATTCGAGTTCCGCCAAGCAAAATGTATCAAAATGCAATGCATTACAAGGCAACACTAAATAAACACATTCTAATTGAATCGCAAAACAATTCGAAAATAAACCATTTGGCGAATCTGGCTACAGCTAGACCCGTTCTGCATCGAATAATGCGGTCCGGTGTTTATTTACTTTTGCAATTCGCTGATTTTCGTAGGCAAAATTAAAGAGATCTCTCGATGGGAGGACATGGGGCGAAAGCACATATCAAAGGAAAGAGTTCCCATGCCGAAATAAAAACATTACGTGAGCTCCGTATCCCTATCCGCCTGACTTATTCGAATGGAAATCCCCACCCACATCCCGCACAAGCAATGTGTAGCTTGTAATTCCTGGATGGTATTTATAGCCAAATGCCGATTGTGATGTTATGTTTACATTTGAATCGGATTCAGGGTCAGTGGATGGGTGCTCAAATAATTGGATTGAAAATCACATCCTTTGTGTCTGTGAGATACAATAAATCTCTGTCTAACGATTTGGTATTTCAATGTGAAGTGGACCGAATGTCGGGAGGTTGCAGAGCGTCGAAAAATGTCATTTGTATTCAATTCTCTTTCCTGCTGTTCTGAGTCTGAGTGTGCTTTAGAGGTGTTTTGAGCGGAAATTAATTTTCCATTTTAACGAACGTTGAGCGGATGCCCTTAAGGTGCTTATTACAAGGAATGCAGTGATTTAGTTGGAAAGTTGCTTTTAACAAGGTACGGTCTGTAGTTTTTTTTTCTCAAATCGGTTTTTCTAGAGCCGGAAGGACGCCGTATTTTGGTATTTTTTCCAAAGCTGAATGGAGGATGACATCATTTCCTTTTTTGCAATTGTTGCACATGGTACATCACACCAAATTAGTGGAGTTCTAATGTCGCTGACATTATCCATTTACATGTATAAATGTATAGGAAATTTTAAATTTGTTTATAATGCGTAATGCAATTATTAGAAAAGTTCAAAAACAACTAGGTAGGTACATTTCCTCCACTAGTAACACTTTTAAAAGAAGGAAATTATGTAGCCTTGGAAGGGAATGAAAATGTGCCATGCATCCATCACTTTTTCGAGCAACTCGGCTCTCAGACGATTTCAGCAAGACTGTTTGCATTGAGCTCTTTAATTGTTTGAGGCTTGCTGACATCCAATTTGCTTTTCAAATAACCCTACAAAAATATGTCCGGATGTTTCTTACAACTACTATTTGCATATTTGTTTTTCCCTGTCTCTCCTCCGACCGATTTTTCATTCACCTGCATTGTGCGACACCTTTTGTCTAGCCCTCTGATGATACTCGCAAATAAACAGATATCATCGACATAGACCAAATGGCTTAGGCTTTTGGATAGATTTGATTGCATCATACAACTCGCATGTCTCTTAGAGTCTTAGACGAATCGTACTAGGCTACGGCTACCCCCTACTTTTGGCTGTATTCCTTTTCTGAAAAGAGATTTCCATATAAATTAAAAAAACTGGTCGGCCTTGGTTAGGTGCCACTTAATCAACACCTCAAAACATAACGTCGGCTAACAAAGATCCACTTCGCATTCCGCCCGATAATGGGTGCATTTATGTAGATACTTACACTCAGTAACAAAGCTGAGCCCCATCAAAACAAAGTGTACAAGTACCCACCGGAGGGCTTGCCTTTAACAATAGAGGATTTTAAAAATGCTAAAAATCCTTTACACAGCACTTTGAGGAAACTCATAAGCCTCCCCTCATCCATTGGAAAACATCAAACAGTTCCAAAATGTGCTAACCGATCACTTTGCTTTCACGACTTGGTATTAGGAAGCGATTATAAATCCTCTTCAAGGACAAATACCACCTCCCCCGCACAGTCTTTCAATGATTTTGACCCCTGCAATCAGATATGTCTATAGTCGGCCTCCACCATATATATCTACACATCTACCGCACAAATAAGGACATCGGCTCTCTTATCAATTACACTGGCAAATAAGATCTATCTCTATACATATTATGGACTATCGATTAAGCTGCAGGCAGGCAAGGAGACAGAACGCTTTTGACCGTGGCACCATAACCCACGGAATACAGTGTATCGTCTTTGCATCTCCACTCAAAGGGTACACGTTGTTTTCCATTTCCATGGCACGATACCATACCCCTAAAGATATTTAACCCTGATCCAATGTCCTTTTTTTACTCACACCCTCTATATGCTGGCTCTGTCTCTCTGTAGGCGTGTCGGCATACACAGCAACAGCCCGAAGGACACGAGCAAAAAATTACTAATCCGCAGGCATACACAGAAAAAAAAAACAGTAGCTGCATCTGTAATCCATGTTCTGTGTGACGGTCCCTTGTTCCTTACTTCCACTTACTTGCTCTCACAGCGACACGAATTAATCACTCTCTACACTGCCTTAACAGCGCACGAAAGCATCAGCCGCAGGAAAGAGCACACAAAATCAATTCCAATTTTAACGACTATAAGTCAATTTGACTTCCATGAATCAATATCACATGTGAGCATCCTGTGTATCTATATGGGAATCGCAACCGATTTCTAACCCTGACCCCTCTTCCACCTTTCACACCCACCACGCCGCGCCGGGCGAAATGGAAATTTACACTTCATAACAAGAGCACACCGTCAGATTGAGATATTACGAAAGGATATGACAGCCAACGAGGCAAATGCTGTAGCTCAAGTACCTTGGTGAATACGGCACCTCTCCGGCAGGCGGTATTCTTATTATTGTATGATTGAATAGTCCTTGCACTTTACGGAATCCCTTACAACCGCTCTCGTTTTCTTTTGTCGCCCGTTAAGTTTTTGTTCTTCTATTGGCCTACCCTGAACTTTTGGTTAAGGAGAACAAAAACAAAAATTGGAAGCCCTTCTTAGCACATATAGTCGACACAGCATGTAGGGTAGCTTTATGCGAACGAGAATTATGTATGTACTTTAAAATAAATTGCCAGAGATTTGAGAGTTTGCCATCCGTATTTGGGGGGATGCTATTAAATAAGGTCGTCCTCGTCCTCGTCGTTGATTTATCGATTCGTATCCTCGCATCTGTGTGTAACCATCTCTTGCGAAGAGTGGTTTTCAACATCCCTCTGTGCCACGCAGATGGCCATCTGAGACGGGCATCGATGTCTTTTGAAAATCTCATTAAAAGATAATGCGATAAAGTTGATGGATGCAACCCCCACCCTTGTATTTGAGACGGTGAATGACAAGAACGATGACGACGAGACTTTGCCTAAGGTGCAAAGACTAGAAGGACCGCACCGTCGGATTGATGCGAATTGGTGCTTGGGGATTATTGGAAACATCGCAACCGTTTAGGAGCGACACAGGATAAGATCTATTGGGTTATCCTTAGCTGTGCTGTTGTGATTTTAACTTTCAACTAGTGTCCAACTTTAAGCGGTTGTGAGGATTTCAGTGGCGTACCATTCGATGCGGTCGGATCAGGACTGCGGATGGGGGCGCCTTATTATAGGTTTTCGATTATGACTTAAATTTGCAATGGTATTCTTTATGTCTGCACTGCAGTTGCTAGTTAATTACAAATAATCCCACCCGTCACCACATATCAACTTGTCGCGGGCAATTTGTGTTGCTGAGCTGGTTTTCAGCTGTCAGCAACCTTACCATTCACAAAACAAGAGTGTGTAGGCGCAGTGCCTCAGTGGTTATTGTTTTGGACTACTAAGAGAGGGATCCCAAGTTCTATCAGCGGAAAACACAAATTACATCTTTATCCACAGCGCCAACTCTTGCGAATGTCTGACAAACATCCGAGAGTACAACTCTCATGAGGAGCTGCTCAATTAGGACTCGGCTAAAAATTGTAGATCAATTCCATGCACAAATTACTAAAAAGAGTCGAAATACTCGTACGAAACATGTCACTCGTTGTGATGATGTTTTTTTTTAAAGTACCAGTCAGGTATAGGGTCGTCCTCGTAGCAACACCAAATATACGCTGAACATCTTGCTTTATTCATTGTCATCTATAAGTTCTAGAAGATTGCATAAGGGTATTTCATTGTTACGATTTAAATTGCCTGAGCAATAATCGGATAAGCTTTGTCAGACCGCACCTTTTTTAATGCTGACAACCACTACTTGTGCCTGTGCTGGGAAAAACTTTAGAGACTAAGCTGATATACCATTGCGAAAGGCTTGTCTAATCATAATCTCTTAGAGTCCTGCCCTTGCCTCACTGACGAAGAAGCGCAGTAAATGCTCATCTAGCTTTTCACAATCCACTAAGACTGCTTAAGCCTCTTTCGATTAGTGTGTCTGCTGATAGTTTTAAAGGTGATATCGATGTTAGATATTTCACAGTTACTGCCTCGCGTCAATATGAGATTGGAAAAGAGGATACTACATAAGTTCGCTAAGAAACAATTTTTCCCATTTATTACTGTGCTTCGTACAATTTGCTGATGCTTATTTTTCTTATTTAAATCTTCAAAAGCTATGCCCCCAGTGTTTTTATGCCAAGCGGTATTGTCCTCGCCAAGAAATAATTGGACAGTTGGTAAGTCAAATGTTCCAGAGAATGCGACCTTACTAAAAACATATTACAAATAATGTATGCTCCGGGAATGGATGTCTGTAATTCAGATAGCGCCTTAAAATTCCAAACGTGACCGGATTTATTTGACGAAATCGTAGCCCTTGTCAGCAGCAGCGACTTGTTCTACCACCAAACGGCAAGAAAGGAATCCACGCGAGCCTTCCGCCCACCGTCGACTATGCTTGCTTGCCACTTCTTTTTTTGCGGCCGTTGACCGTTGACTTCTGGGCAGGAGAGCTACGATTCAAGTACAATTCAGCAAAATATTGGTGAAGCGATTTTGGAAATATCGAGTCTAAATTTGACTGATACTTAATCTTTCGGTTTGAACTTTGGACTCGTCTATTTTCTGACATATCTGGCCGATTGCAATGAAACGAAAAGTAAATGGACCTTACCAATAATCATTTTTAACGTTCGCAATAAATATTTTGTAGGTCACAATGGATAGTTTTATATGGCATATCCAATCGGCGGAACTTTCTTGGTGACCCCATCGACATGCTTATTACTAAGTAAAGTAACAGTTTATGTTAATTTCTTGGCTGAGTCGAATTTATGGGAAGCTTCCTTCCATATAGCGGAAATAAAAGAATCCTATAAGGGCTTTCATTAAGTACTTGCTGAATTGCGCATTTACTGAAACAGCTCGGGGGCTGTGATCAGTTGTTATTGTTTGTTCAAGTTCACTGTCTTGAGTAGAAGGTAACTTTACTCTAAACCTCCCACTTTAGGAAACCTCCAACCAAATACAAAACCATACACTCACCACAATTGCATTCACACGGACACGATTTGCGGTAGAGCCATTGTATCCGCACAATGAACGTTGAGGGTAAAATTAAAATTCAATGCCATCCACGCAAACCGCACACATGTGGAAGTACTTTTTGCGCTCCAAATTATATCCCCATTTACAATATGCACACAAATACGAGGAGGAGTATGAATCTTTTATTAGTTCTACGTGCAGATGCATTGAATTGGTTTCATCGGTACACCGAAATCATTAGCATCTGTAAGTGCTCCACGAGCAGTGTTACTGTTTAATGCTCCATCAATAGAGGTGTTTATTGAAATGTAGTCCGCAATGCATATCCAAATGGAATGGAGCGAGCGGGACCTCTGAAGCAAGCAATTTCTTTTTATCGCTCCTTTAGTCGAAATTCGAAATGGCTCACGAAATGTTGAAAAAGAAAAGCACACACACGCACAGTCGTGACAAGTTCGCGATCTAATTAGATGAATTTCTGTCTGCTGCTGTCTATTGTTTGGGTTCTAATTGGCATCTGTTCGTCCCGGGAATGATGGTGGGAATAAATTGAAAAACTTACCTTTATCGCAAGGGTTTATATCTTTGGAAAGGGGTGTGAGCCCCAAATACTGCACTCATTAATTTAATTACCCGAGATGAAGGGTGAGCAATGGCCCGAATGAGTTGTTTGTCAAAATAAATTAAAACTTTGCAAACTTGGCCTGTTTTTCGGTTTATATATATTTTTTGTAATTTTAAGATGTAACTTCGATGGGATGAGATTTAGTACTTTCAAGAAAATATGGGAAATAGGCTCCGTTGGGAAAACTTTTTCTCTCACTGTGCGTGTGCGTAACATTGAAACGTGATGTAACGTATGAACATTTTTATACCCTCCAGAGGAAGGTATATTCACTTTGCCAATACATTTGTAACGCAAAGAAGGAGTCACCGGAGACCTCATAAAGTATATATATATTCTGAATCAGGATCACATTCTGAATCGATTTAGCCATGTCCGTCTGTCTGTCTGTCTGTTGAAAGCACGATAGCGCCGAAAGTAATTGACGTAAGTGAGCGAAATTTGGTGAAAGGACTTCTTTTTATCGGCGTCAGGTTCGTATTGAAAATGGGCTATGTCGGTCAAGTAGTTCTGGTACCTCCCATACAAAACCAATATTGGACCCATTTGTCTTTCTGTCTGTTGAAAGCACGATAGCGCTCAAAGTAATTGACGTAGGTGAACGAAATTTGGTGAAAGGACTTCTTTTTATCAGCGTCAGGTTGGTATTGAAAATGAGCTATGTCGGTCAAGTAGTTCTGGTACCTCCCATGCAAAACCAATATTGGGCCCACATGTCTCTCTGTCTGTTGAAAGCACGATAGCGCCCAAAGTAATTGACGTAGGTGAACGAAATTTGGTGAAAGGACTTCTTTTTATCGGCGTCAGGTTGTTATTAAAAATGGGGTATGTCGGTCAAGTAGTTCTGGTACCTCTCATACAAAACCAATATTAGAAAACATATTATGTTAAAAACACGATAGCGTCGAAAAGAATCTACCTAGACAAGTGAAATTTTGTGAGAAAACTTATTTTTATTGTCCTCAAGTTAGTATTAAAAATGTTCTATGTCGGTCAAGTAGTTCTGGTACCTCCCTCACAAAACCAATTTTGCATGACTTGTATGCAGTGGAGGGTATCAAAGCATCGGCCAGGCCGATGATAACACTTTTACTTGTTTTTTGTTAAATTTCTCAAAGGAAGTCAGTTGGAAGTGAATATATGTGTGTGGGATGTGTTTATAAAGGGTACCATTCACATTTATTCAGGTTCATTGAACGTACATTATGAAATTCAATTCAATTGAAGGGGAGGCTAAAGATGCGGCACCCAGACATTTTGTTTGGTTCAACTTGTAACTAAATTTAATTCAATAAAGGATACGTTATGCATTAAGGACTAATTGAATTGAAAAGAGTTGGGTATGCCCAACAAACTCTTGCTACCATGGCGATAATTGGCAAAGGAGGACATTCAGCGTCTTGGATCAAATGGAGGAAAATCGGAACGAGTTCTTTGACATTGGCGTACCATTTAATTTCAGACAGATTTCAATAGAAATAATTATTGGGTCTTATAAATCCAAGTTTAAGCCTTCTCGGTTATGTCGGTCATTGCCACGCCTACTTTTTGTAGTGTTTTTGATCAAAATGCGTTTTTACTGACGTCATAGCCTTTATCTCTAACTGATAATAATCAGTGCAACGAACAAAAATGGAATCCAACACTTCCATAGATATTTTATTCTATTAGTAGGCTTTTTGAAACCTGTAGAAGCGGAGCTACAAACCAAAATCTTACTTGATAAATTTTATTTTTTCTCATCCAATCGCAAAATATCGGCTATGATCATTCTACGTTCTTGATCGTGGTTCTTCTTGGGGCGCACATCGAAAGCAGTATGTGTCGTTTTTTCTGTTGGACCGAAACGAAAGAGCGAAGAGTGGGATGCCGCAGTGCTGAAAGGACTTCTTTTTATCGGCGTCAGGTTGGTATTGAAAATGGGCTATGTCGGTCAAGTATTAGTTCTGGTACCTCCCATGCTAAACCAATATTGGACCCATGTTCCTCTCTGTCTGTTGAAAGCACGATACCGCCCAAAGTAATTGACGTAGGTGAATGAAATTTGGTGAGAGCACTTATTTTTATCGGCGTCAGGTTGGTATTCAAAATGGGCTATGTCGGTCAAGTAGTTCTGGTACCTCCCATGCAAAACCAATATTGGACCCATGTTCCTCTCTGTCTGTTGAAAGCACGATACCGCCCAAAGTAATTGACGTAGCTGAATGAAATTTGGTGAAAGGACTTCTTTTTATCGGCGTCAGGTTGGTATTCAAAATGGGCTATGTCGGTCAAGTAGTTCTGGTACCTCCCATGCAAAACCAATATTGGACCCATGTTCCTCTCTGTCTGTTGAAAGCACGATACCGCCCAAAGTAATTGACGTAGCTGAATGAAATTTGGTGAAAGGACTTCTTTTTATCGGCGTCAGGTTGGTATTCAAAATGGGCTATGTCGGTCAAGTTCTGGTACCTCCCATACAAAACCAATATTAGACCCATGTGTCCCTCTTTCCGTTGAAAACACGATATCGTCCAAAAGAATCAACCTAGGTGAATGAAGTTTTGTGAAAGGGCTTCTTTTATCGTCGTTAGGTTGGTATTACAAATGGGCTATGTCGGTCAAGTAGTTCTGGTATTTTGCATGACTTGTATGCAGTGGAGGGTATCAAAACATCGGCCAGGCCGATGATAACACTTTTACTTGTTTTAGCATTTTCTTGAATTTTTTGGAGGTTTCGATTTTTGCTTTTATTTACTGCTACTTAAGCCATTCGATGCATAGAATTTGTAGATGTGAAATGCGAGCGAGCTAAGTGCGAGTGCGATGAGTTCAGTTTGTTTTTTATGTGGACATAAGTTGATACATGGGGCATACAGATACAGGTATATCGTGAGAGATTTACATCTTTTTTATGATGGAGCTCATACGTTAAAATAAAACCACTGTAGTCAGATTAATCGAATTAAAAGTTTAATTTTTATTTTTGATTAGGTATCGTAAATATTTCAAAAATAGTTTGGATATATATTTTTTTTTTTTTTTAAAGCCGCATAATTCAATCTATATCACGCTTTAACGATTTTAACCAAATTTTCCACATCTTCCGTATTGGTCTATATATGATTTTTGTGAAATTTGGTTGAAATCGGAAAATGTATGCGTGTGTTGTGCGTGAAAAAATACATGAATTTCAGTAAATTTTGGGGTTTTTCCACATTTATATAAAAATCAATTGCTGAGGGTTAGCCGGGTAAAAACTCAAGAACGGCTCGATGGATTTGAATATTCTATTGGAATCTGACCTCTACCGCACTTGGTACCTGTGAATCCGCAAAGGCTGCTAAATACTGTTAATGCTCTGAAGAGCTTCACAGAGTGCGGAAGAGTTTCTTTATATTTCAAGATAACTACAAGAACCGTCACAAATTCGGTCTGCCATTTTTTCACCCACTTGGCTTTTTCCAATCTCTATTCACCATATTCATCAGAAGGTATAAATAAATTCCGCAACAATTGAGAATAAATTCGGAAAAACTATTACAGACCTGAAGTAAATACAATCTCTTTCCATTTAAATTGCTTTTTGCTGCTGTGCCAAAAAAAAGAACCAGAGCGCGGTGAAAAACAAAAGAAAATGAGAAAAATCCAAACGTTCATTAAATTTTATCGCCACTTTGCTCTCTATATGCAGGGAGCCGTAAATTTCTCATCCAAAACCAAAACAAGAAAAAAAAACATTCCTCCAAAGCGAAGGGGAATAAGAACAATGCTGCAAAGGAAAAAAAATCTTCTCCACACTATTTTCACCAAACAACGGCAGCGTTTCAAACTCCATCCAGGTGACATCGCTTTAGGCCCGCATCCTTATAACCACATGCATACAACTTGACGGTGACCGAGAAACAAACACCACTCAATGATTTACTGATCTTTCCAAGCAGAAGGTTATAAATTAAACACACCCAAACATTGGTGAGTGGGAGTGTATGCATCGAAAGGGCAAATTTCAACTACATCGCAATGACTGGGGGTTTGTTACCAGACTTTTGTTCTAAGCTCTGAGAGTATTTTTATTCAAGGTTTATTTTTCTATTCTGTTTTGTAATTTGGCAAAGGGTTTAGTTACAGAGGTTGCTTTTACCATAACGAAACGAGTTGGTGTAGGGTGCGCACCTCGTGCATAACCTATTCCTTTTCAATATCCTTGCCTTTTAGTGTGTAAATAGTTCGGTTCTTTGCTCTGGAAAGTAAAATGTAAATTTTAACATTTCGTATTCCGGACCGAAGCTCAAAGCAAACGAAAAGAGGACCGAAGTGAAGGACAACGAGAGCGTAGGTGGGTATCGTCTGGATGTGCAAAAGAAATTAAAATTTATGTAAACGACAAATGGGTTCATGTTTATTGTCATGTGAAGCGTTTTAGATACTCAGACGTATGCATGTGTGTATGTAGTTTAGAGTGAAATGATTAAAGTACTCGTATATATACAACAAGAAGGCGTCTCTGGTTCAGCCCCCGCAAAAACAGAAAGACTTTTGTTTGCTATACCGTGTCACCTCTTGTGAACGGCTGAGAGTATAGTGCTGATAAAGCACAATTGACTTTCCCTTGTAAAAATGGAAATCACATCTATTCTCTCACCTGTCTGTGTTGGTTATATTCAATGCACATTGAATCGTGATGTATCTTTTCTTCATTCAACTCCGACAAAACAATATATATGTGTAGGTATATGTGCTCTCAATGTGCTCCCACCTTCAAAAGAAGTATAGGAACGAATATTTTAGAAGAGTTTGCTCTGTTTTCAGAGTCGAAACCCAACTTCTTCTGCAACAAAAATGACTGCCTCTCAGTTTGTCTTCTATACATATGCATAAATTCTGATCGATCTTTTATCCATGGACCGTCGATGGATATCTATCTGTAAGAAGTCACAAGCAATAATCGAAGGATGTGGCAAGCCCTATAAAACAAAAACCGCAATACTTTCGGATACTTGGTTATGAACCAGTAACTTACTTTTTTAATGGGCGACTTGGTTTTTAGTTGTCCAGACCAAACGCATTGGCATCCGCGATGGCCTAGTCTTTAACACGGTCTTTTTCGTGGTCTCAACCCTTTTGGCTCGAATTCGATGATACTCTTAGGCTAAAGCTTTATTTTCCATCCACTCAATCTGTCCGAGACAATCTACTCGATCTGTAATGCTTCCACCTACAGTTTCATATAGCTCACAGAGCTGCAAGTTAGAAAATAACCATTAGAAGACCATAAGATTTCTCCATCGATTTAAAAGCCCTACGACAGTATATGGACGAGCTATACAGATTCGTGGCTTTTGTTTTGGATTTCCCTAGAAAACTCATTCCTTTATGTACAATTATCAATTGTAAACAAAATTGGTCTAGTGGGTTCGGAGCAGAAAGACGGCCAAACATCGTTGCGAAACTAATAAGTTCAGATTTTTCCCTTTGATTACGGAACCTTAAAAAGAATATCCGAAAGCAAACTTGACTTACAAAGCCATACTCCTCAATTCCGAAGAACACCAGAGAGACTTCGCGTTGTACTAATAATAAATTTAAGTCTCATCTTTAAATTTGCGGGAGCTCACAATTGCAAAATTTTGTATGAAAAGTAGGTTTCACTTAGCAGCAGAAATAGGTTTCACTTTCCAGAGCTGCTGGAAACCCGATTAGTAGTAAGGCGTTATCTGGTATCATTTTGTTGAGGTTGTGTTTGACTAGGCACCTGTCAAATATATGTTTTTTCTTCCTATTCTATGGCGTTGAAGTCACACTACTTTGATACCGGGCAGGCTCCGTATAAGCGAAGAGGCCCAAGAAACTCCTTGATAGAAATATCGACCTTGTACCGTGTGAGGATAAACTTTCGTTTTTGAGTAGAGAGTGCACACATCCGAGGTACGTCCTCTTAAATTATTCGCCAAGGATGTTAAGTGTCTGTAATTAAAATCTCTTTTAACATTATTATCTCGGTCCTAAAAAAAGAGTTTTTAAAAAAGTACGTCCCGAGGTTTTAATCAGAAATAACAGTACGACGATGGTGAAACCCAAACTGTATAGGTTTGGCAATTACTCCCCTTCACCCCGACGGAAACAAGGCTAGACTCACACCTCTAAGTCCAACTTTTTATCCGTACAGTGTAAAGTACTTCGCCCTTGACACTTAAAAATTAATGCGGTTGGTGTCTTGAACCAATTTAGAAAACATAAAGACTGTTAAAATACCCAACCAAAGGTCGAAGTAGTCCCAAATCTTTTGTTGAACATCTAAGCCCCTGACAACAGATTTTTATGTTTACATAATACCCTACTTAAACTGTTAGCGCACTTAAACCGTCTGGTGGGGGCTCGTTCTCACTAGCTGGAAAATTCACCCAACTTTTCAAAGGATTTATCAAATTCAATTGAATCCATCAAATCGCACCGTCAACCTATCCTGCGAGTGTATAATATCATTTGCCATAGGAAATCTCATAAATGGAAAAAAATCACCAAAACATCAAAGGATATACGATATTTGTCTTTCGCAATGACAAAATGGAAAAAAGCCCGAAAAGAGGACGAATAGCATAAACGGCCCTCGGGCCACACACAATTTGAAGGCAAGACAAATATGTGTCTCAATAAATTGGCGGGATTTTGTATTTGCCACATTTACCACCGACACGACCAAAAAACAGTTCATAACACAAATTTTTGATCATCTCCATGTAGGTACAGAGCCTTGCTTGCTGCGAGCATAACTTTGCTACGATAATGAAGACTTCAACTTGTGCGCACAGTATTGCGACATGTCTTCGCCTTCGCTATGGAGTAGGCTTGCTCACAAGATAATACAGTCCTTAGCTGGGAGGTGCGCCCTACTGTGCAATCTCAAAATGTTAATGCGGTTCTTGGGGTCGTATATCCCCTGCTCTACACTGCACTCTTTCCTCTCTGGCAATCAACTGGGTAAATTCACAATAAGGACTTTTCCAGGCTTGCTGCATATTATGCAAAGTGTGCACTTCAACAGAGGCCATGTATAGATAGATAACAGCAATACTATTAGAGCGTGTGCAAATTAAGAGATTCACTCTGTAAACACTGAAGATGATTGTGTATGTGAACAAGGAGCTTTACGTCCGCATGTCGATAATATTCCAAGGGATAAGGTATTTTGGGCACCTATTGACACGTAAGTGATTAAATATTGTGGTTATTGCATGCAAGGTGTGAATAATGGTCCATCCAAGAAGGACAAGCAAATGCAAATTCAAGGACTTTGTGCAAATCCAATGATAAGAAAATCTGAAGGACTTTGCGTCAATGTTATATGCGCTCGTTAAGAGAGCTTCTTTAGGTGGAAATCCGCCTCATATATACTTACATAGCCGGCAAGGAGACAGATGAGATTTATTTCTGTCTTATACGACGAACGTGGAGGGAAAAGTTTTGTTTTATTTGTATTCCATCCTGGCGGCCGGCGCCGTGACGAACATAAAATGCAATCCATGTCCTACATCCGGCACGTTGAAGTATTATGTCTTAAAGGATAGCATCGTATACGGGATAACGGTAATTTCCGAATTTTTCGTGCAAATCTTTACATTTTATCTCACTTTTGTCCTTCTGCCTGGGACTTTCGGCTGATGAAAACTTTCTCCATGCCGAAACATTATGAGATGTTGGTGCTGTTTTTTTTTTTGCTGCAACGATGGTTTTGAATAAAAGTTTTAATGTAGGTATACATTCATGTTTTGGGATTAAATATGAGGAGAACTTCCTCAGGGACAGAGTATGTGAGGGTCATTAAAATTTTAGATTTACATGCTCCTATATAGTCGGACCATGATTCAGCGGGACCTCCGTAGTAACGTGCCGCTCCAGTCACCTCGACCTACAGGTAGCTCCCGCTGGGTTGCTTTCGAAGGAAAAAATAATGTTTTGTCGTTTGTGAGCATTTTAACAAGGATACCAATGTTAATCAGAATAGTTTTGAAATTTGTTGGAGGTAGGAATTGATTTTCGGGGAAAAAAAACACCCGCAAATTGCTCTATGGAAACTACTCATTCAAAGAAGCGGAAACTTCCTCCACTCGATAATTGATTGCTAATATTCGTGGCAGTTCTCTCGATATCAAAGGTATACGCTGCTTTAAACTGTAGTCACTGATACCTTAACGGACCACTATTGTGAGATGTACACTGTGGTGGATATTTTCCCCGTGAATTGCTAAAAAAATTACAACTCTAACCTTCCTTTTACTCAAGGCTCAATTAAATTCGATTTAAGACACGTGTTGGGTAGGTATCTGGTGAACTCCACATCAATATATAGCACAATTCTTGAGATTAACTCTAGGTATCAGGGCTTTCGGCTAACATTCTCAAACTAAATACCGACTTGTAGCACTTTCGGCTTCTGTCATGGGACTGAAGTCAAAACCGCTAAAAGTGTTTTTAGGTTGGTTTAGTCGCCTTATGGAATATCTTGAAGCAGGACAAGAGTTCTTAATAGCCAGCTGGACGGTTTACTATCCGCACAGATCTTATGTGATTGCCGAAAAGCAAAATCAATGTAGAAGAAATATTGTAGCACTTGTAGAACTTACCTTATCTTACCAACACATAAGGTAGAAACTAAGATCTTGCTGGCCGTTCAATGCAGGTTGTTTCGGAAAGTTCGGAGTCCGAAATTTGTACTCAACAAGGCTCTTGGGAATCCACAATTTACAGACAACTCAGAGAACTTTAATACATATTTTTTTTAAATATATTCTGTTTCTTGAATTTCATTTTTATGTCGGTTCCGCAGTTTTAGGGATTACTCAGTACATACAACTTTTCCCTCTTTATAATAATAAATAATACATGTAAAAAACAAAAAAAAAGTCCAACATTGACTGCTAGCCTTAAGAGCACAGCGCAAGCTTTTCAAATCAGTACGTTCTTAGAATGGTTCATTTTTTCTGCAACTAAACTTCATTAGTTTTTTGAGCGCCTTTTTCATTTCATTTTTAATTTTTCCAATTATTGGTCACAATATGCAATTTTTTTTATGGAAAATTTCATTATTTCGAGTTCGAAAAATTAAGCCTCGACACTAAAAACGATTACAAGTATCACGGAACGACTTTACAAAATATACTATCATCTTCCGTGCACCTCCATAGAGTTTCCTTACAAAATTTTGAGGCAAACTTTGCCCTTGCCCTATTAAAAGAAACGAAATGTTATACAGGGTATTTAGTACTTGGGAAACGTCATAATAGTGCCTCGCAATCCTTGTTCAACTTTTCTCACTCAAAATCCATAAAATATATGATAGAAGATATACGACTTTAAAATTGAGATTGCTGGTCACGCTCATCACATACGTCATCAACATTTCATCGAAACAGAATAAACACTTTGAAATCAATGGAGACTAATGGAGGCCAAGACTGTTGTTGCCTGTTGCCCCTGATGTCCGATTTAGGTTTGTTTCCTTTCCATTTTTCGCTACATTCTCGACCCATATCAATTTAACTTGTCTCTGTGCTCGGATCAAGCTTCCGCGAAATTTATATTCAATCGTTTCTTTAACAAGCTTCGTGCTAATGATTTCCCTTCGGACTTCATTTTGAAACACCTGGAACTTGTTTTACTCTTCGAATGTTAAATGTCATTCTTTACGCCCGTATAAAGACAACCACTACCACCCATAACACAAAAATGATTTATAAAGCAAACATTTCCACTTCCATAACATGCGCTCTTAGCATACGTTGTATCAAAACGTCATGAAGTGGTAAACGGGCTTCTCCGAGTGTCAGTAAGTCATCACAGGCGTTAAGAGCCCCTCATGTAAGTATCGCTTTTTTTTAACAAAATCTCGGCACTTGGAATACAAAATAACATACAATGTCGAGTTTCATAAGTGTTATCCTTATACTGATGCTCACATTAGCCTTTATGAACATTTAATGAAACAACATTTTAAGCCCATTAACCCAGTTTCGAAGACAGCTCATATGGTATGGCGTACGTTTGTAATTATATCGGAGGTGAATATTGACAAAAATGTATGCACACCATATTAAACATCCCGGTGCATCTCTCCACCCCTCTTGCGCGTCGTGCTTTCCGCAAAATTATAAACTTTCGATGATTTTTATTTATCCTGCAGATGGGCACTTGGCGGTAATGAGGTTGGGGTGGAATATGGTCCTAGGCAAAGCGTGCATGCCTGTAGCTTGCGTTCACAATCTGTTAATATGTTAGGCCTTTTAAAATTCAGACGGGTATTGCGAGGCTTGCATACTTAGGTTAGCTGGCAATTATCCGATTTATTCGGAATAATTCACTTAGACCAGTCACTTGTGATACCACAAGGTTATATATTTATTATTACGAATTAGTACAGTAGCGATTGTCTTTGAAGCAGCACTCTCTAGTTTAATGTTGAAATGACTTTTTTTTGCACAGGAACTAATCAACGTCTGTTTTTTAATATCGGCGGTAAGCTGATGCGTTGGTATTCTAAAAAGAGACTGAAAATGTGTGGGCACTTTTAGGCCTCGGTTTCAGTCACTTGCTCGCCCTTTTCTGTGTAATGTCCGCACGCCTTGTCCTGTGAAATAGAGGGTAATATTCGATGTACCCTCACCCGGCTATTGCGCGCTGGTTCGAACTCTTAGCACGTATGCAGTAGAGCGGGTAGTCTGAAAGGGATTTGGGCTGTATAGCCAGTAAAACACCATTCAGTTTGACTCTCGTTTGAAAAAATTCGTTTATTATTAAAATTTCGGGGTTTATATACAGTTTTCAATTCTTAAAATCTATAAATATTTCAATTCTTGAACCCTTAAACCATTAACCATATTTATTGCATATTATGCATAATTTTATGACGACCGAGGCACTTGAATTATACCTACTTGAAATGTTATGCCTAATCGGCACAATGTTGTGATAGGCAAACGACTCTCATCGTTGTCGTTGCCTGCGCTCGGTAATATGAGCGTTTTTCACGTCGTTTGCTTTGCACATATTATTCAGGTGCAGTATGTGTACAAATATATGATGGTTAATGATTTATGGCATGCGCCAATTTCAAGAAACGAAATAGTATCTTTAAACAATTAGTTAATAGTATCTTTAAACAATTAGTTGGTCGCTGGTGCGAGCCCGTCACATCTGACCAAGTGACGCTGCATGCACAATCGTTCTCATACGTCTTGTCCTTTATATTTTTATTTTTTGCCGTAACATCAAAAGGCGTTTGCAACCATTCAGAGGCGGTACTAATAATCATTTTTAACATTAATCTTATAGGTTAATTGTACCCCGAAATGACTTACAGGTAGGTAGGTAGGTAGGTAGGTAGGTAAATGGGTGCTCTTGTGGTAATTATGCCACAGCTTCACTTAGACCATCAGTTGGGTCCATTGTGTCCTTGAACAACTTACAGACAAAGGCGATTGTGAGGCTCCAGAATCGAAGCAGGACATTTCGAATAGTTACTAGTCCCACAACAAACTAAAATTCTAATGTTTCTTTGACTAGATTTAGAAATGTACCATCTTTTCGACCTTCAACTAACATTTCAATTTTTATCTTTCATATATTCGTTTGTCCATCTCGGCAGTGGCGTCCGATTTCGACGCCACTGAACTAAAGGGCGGACCAAACCCACACCCATATCCTTGGATACCAGTGGTAGCATATTTGGAACCTCTGCCGAGACCAACAAAATCTCCAAGTAGGTTGTTCATGTTCCCAATCCAAGCGAATGAACGTTATTTTTTTTTTTTTTTTTTTTTTATTTCCAATTTATTTAAATCAGAATGTCATAGCTTGTGGAAAGTAGTTACCATAAATACACATTCACCCTCTCACACGGAAAAAAAACAACAACAAAATTTTTCAGCTTCTTGTTACAAATTGCATTGCGATAATTAAATCTGTTTCGTATATAATTTATGTTGTCTTGTTCGACTGTCGATGGTAGATACACAATTTGTATGTTAAGGACATTAAAATTATTAAATAAATTTGTGTTTTTTTTTATTTTCAGAATGCGATCAAACATTTGTGTCACGTGTCGGTGGACCACAAAATGGAACGTTTTCGGCGCCACTTATTCACAATCCGAGAAATCATTCCCGTCAGTGTTTGTATATCTTCTTAGCAGGCCCCGGCCAGAGAGTTGAAGTAGTCTTTACGACTTTTAATTTAAGAGGGAGTCCACCAGAGTAAGGACATTTTTTTTATTTCGTTTATTTCTATTGTTTTTAACTTTTTCTTTGCATTGCAACTGAACAGTGGATCTGCCGTCGGTGAATTACCAACGTAAGTATATTTTCGCCAAAGAAAAATAATTTTGCGTATTAATGTTTTGCAAACCTAAGCTATCAAACTTATTGCCTGACATAAGTGTCTTTGTAACGGTTTCCCCAACTTTTCACGCGGAGCGAAATATCCATCACTAATTCTACCACTCGAATTCTCTTTTTTTAAGACTTCACAAGAGGGTCGTATAAAACTATGGACCATAACCGGGATGATCAGGGTTTCTGTAAAATGTCTACTTGGATCTATGACAGATGGTCTTATTATTTGGATTTCTTTTCAGTCCGAAAAAACATCGAGTAGCTCAAAAAACATTAAGACGGACACAAATTTGAAGGACTTCATCTGGGCCCTGCAAATATATCACATAATTACATTTACATCAGCGCAGACCCCAGATTAAGCCTTAACAATACTTAAAATTTATATCCAGCTTAACGTTTTTGAGCCAACTTTTTAGGTATACCTAACAGAAACTTCAATATCCTTATAAACATGACATGACAGTGCCAAAACATTCTGTCTATGCAAAAACTGATTGTGCGCAACAGATATGCGTCAAGATTGGTGGGCCTGTTCTTTTCTCATTCCGCGATACCAATAATCATTTTTAGTGTCCAGGCTAAATTTTTCGAACTCACAATGGCGAAATTTTCCATGCAAAATTGCATATTGTGACCTAAAAAATAAGTGAAGGTTAAAAACGATTATTAGTAGAATTAACTTTAGCTGTTCTACACGGTACCACTTAACAATTTCGGCCAGTCGGCCAAGAACATTTTTTCAGCACCCTTTGCCCGATTTTACGAGACTACATTTACAAATTTGTACTTGTAACTCACAATACAAATTTGTAATCGAATTTTTAGTCACAGATTTCAAATATGTTATCTTCAAATTTGTAACTAGAATGCAAAAGTGTTGTGGAAATGAAATTATTTAACAAGAGTCTAACAAGTCTGTTGAACATTGACGACGGAGCGAAAACTTAAAAAAAAATAAGAACTTTGTTGTGGCTAGAATAGTGCACTAGGCATTTTACTAAGTTTTGTTTTCGATTAGTCATTTAATGGTGTAGATTTATAAATTCGTATTCATGTACCACGAACCTGCTGTGATTATAATCTCGTCACACTGAGGTGAATTTGTTGTGAAGTTTTTTTGCGAAGATTACCGCAGATAACATCAAATCCCAACAAACCTCGCAGGAGGACTTTTGGCCCACCTGGTCACAATTGATTTGTAATCCTCTAAAGTGGGTCAAAACTCCATTACAGACTGTTGCCTTGTAGACTTATGAGCAGTGCATTCTGCTTATAAAATACCATCCCCAATTGAATCTACACGATACAATACAAACCTCCATTAACAATTAAATTCGATAATGTATGGTGGCATTCCAATTGACCATATTTTAAACGTGTCTTAATTTGTTTGTTTTACATTTTCATGAATAATTTTTGATTCCATTTGCAGTTGTGTTCACGAATATATGGATATATACTCGGAGGTGCAATCATCGGATCCAGCTGATTTAATTAACTCGCCATTCGGTGGTCGATTCTGTGGCACAATACCTCCACGCCGACGAATATCCATGCACCGGGCAATAGCAATATCATTTTTTACCAATAAAAATGTATCGGAGCCTGATTTATTCGAAGGACACTATAGATTTTTAAATGCATGTAAGTAATGTCAATCAATTGACGTCCATTTAATTGTTGTTTGCAATTGAATTTAATGCAATTTTAATTGATATCGCAAATTGTGTGGTTTCTTTTCTGTTTAACAGCGGAATATGAAATTGGTATACCAATAGCCGGATCACCATGTTCCTACACCATCACTCCTAGTATGAGTATCAATAAAACGGGTGCTTTAATATCGCCAACTTATCCAGGTGCCTATCCAAAGGATATGTCGTGTACATATCAATTTCTCGGTGAAACAAATCAAAGAGTTAGATTAGAATTTCGTGATTTTGATCTATTTTTCGGCGGACCACAGTGAGTAGTATATCCATATGATGGCTGACAAAACAATGAAATAAATTATTTTAAATTTTTTTTTTGTATTTTTCCAGCTGCCCATTTGACTATGTCAAGGTGTATGACGGTCCCGATAATTCGTCAGCATTAATCGGTACATATTGCGGACAACAGAGAAATTTAGTTTTATATTCAAGCGAATCGAGCCTTTTTGTTCATTTTTATACGCTGCCAAGAACCGCAAATACCCAAAATCGTGGCTTTAAAGGAATTTATGAATTTAGCGAAAGTTTTGTTAAATTAGATTTTATACGTGAGTATTGATTGCATTACATTTATTTCGCTGTACAATGAAGCTTATAGCAGTTTAAACAGTTTAAATAGTCCGTTAAATGCAACAGGTTAATGTGCAATATAAATTGGACTCTATTGCTAATATATATAAAAGGCGACAGAGGTTCTACTTTTATTTGGCTTCTGTTTTTACTAACAAAAAATTAAGTTAATCGTTTCCCTGTATTCCACAAGTCTTGTTCATACAGACTTTTGCACAAGTCATGTTCGTACAGACTTGTGAAACACAGAATGATTCTGTTCAGCACACACCGCTCAGCACACAGAAAATGATTCTGTTGTTGTTTAAAATTCTCCTTTAAAAAAAATTCTGTTATTGCAAATACCGGGCTGGAGATTAACAAAGCTCATCTACCATCTTATTTCATAAATTCCCAGTTCGTCTTATAAATCTTATAAACGATTCTTCTACTTAAAACAATCTGAGGTCATTCCATTATTTGCTCCTCAAATAAACAAGAGTTCTCGTATCCTAGCCTAAGCTAGGTCCAGCGGTGAACATTCTTAATTAGAGGCGTATTGTCGGTTTGAGTAGTTGCAAGTAATACAATACAGTGCTAACTGACTCTTACTATACAATTATACTCAAGGAATTGCCTAGCTAACAACTAACAACTTATTTGATGCGCAGCTTTATGGATTGAACTCAGTGACGAAAATCAATAATTGTACTAAAAGCTGAAAGATAGTAATGGAAAATAATTATAGTACCAAACACAACGTAAACATTAAATATAAATAAAAAAAATAACATTTATTGAATCTAAGTAAAATATTACATAAATATGTTTAATTTGAAAAAAACATTTCAAAAATTTAAAATAGTACCCAAAATTGAGAAGTGGTTCTTGCGTACTGGGGAAAGTCAAATATTACAAAATTCAGTACAATAGTCTAGAAGTCATCACTGCTTTAGGAGACCTGGGAATATTTCTGCGGGAATAAAAATCCGCTTGGTTTTTGTTTAGTCCTAGTCATGCAAATTCCTCTTCTTACCTGTGGTATAATTTCCCTCATACAAGGTGGGTGACAGAACTTCTGCCAAACAGCAGCTGTCAAACCAATTGACAGCTTGTACCCATTTGGCATTCCACTTGGTACTTATTTTACTTTTGATAAAGCTTCAGCTCTAAGCGGACTTGCACTTCAACCAGTATATGCCTCTCCAGCCAGGTGGGATGCCTTCGGTTGCGCTCATTCGGTAAGACTTCCCTCTTCACATTGTTCTTCCTCAGTCGATTTGAACTTCATCTTGGTCGAGTTATTGCTTTCCATTACCTCTATATGTACTTTCTCTGATCGATTCTCAACTCCCTACATCAAATTACAACCCGTATAGATTTTTATTCTAATCTTCGAGGCCGTCGATCCAAATCGGACAAAAGTTCACACATTTAGAACTTGTCGCTGAACTTATCCACTGTGTGATGGAGTGGTATCCTAAAAGGCTCAGAAATGTGTGTAAACCCTTATTAACCCTGGCAACAATTTGTACTGAGTTTGTTTGTACTGAAGTCCTATCAACCTGCTAGAAAGTTATCTTAGCGGTAATTGAATCGAAATGAGTTAGAGTAGACTTATCTATTTCGGCTTAATAATTGGCCTTCATCGAAGCTTAATGTTCGTAAGAGATAAACCCGCTTTAATTCATTTAACATTTTCAATATCCAACAGGTGAAAACGATGGCATTCACATACGTGGCTCCGAGTGCGATCAGAAAATTCTGTCGAAGAAAGAGTCAACAGGATTTGTGTTGTCGCCCAACTATCCCTATCCTTATATACCGAAGACGGTTTGTAGGTGAGTGATCGCGAACAACTCTCTCTCTAGTTATAGACCCCCCACTGACAACAATTCTCTTTAAGATACTTCATATACGGAATGCAGGATGCCCAGCATCTGGAACGAGTTCGCCTAGAGTTCTCAGCGTTCAATATACCCAAAGTTGAGCACAAGGACAAGAGCGAGTATGTCTAACTACTTCAGCTAAAGACGTGAATACTGCTTAACATTTCGATTTTTTTTCAGAACAAACTGCTCCGATGGGTATCTGAAAATCTATCTCAAGGGACAGGAGACCGCCGACGCTTACGACAAATTCGATCACGAACTGTGCGGCAACGAAACACAACGAGTAGTCAGCGATGGGCCACGCCTAGCGATGGTCTTCAGTTCGGGCGAGCTACAAGGACGCGGCTTCAAGGGCAAGTACACATTCGAAACGGAATACAAGATCCCAGGCACAGCCGCACCCGATGGTACGTGCAGTTTCACCTATGTCAGTAGTTCGAAGAAGCGCGGCGAACTCAACAGTCCACGTTATCCTTCCAATTATCCATCCGAAACGAATTGCTCGTATCTATTTCTGGCCGAGCCAAACGAACAGGTGACCATCGTCTTTGATCACTTCAAGGTCAAAGCGGACAATGTCAACTCCACGGCTGGCGCCTATGGGTAAGATATACAGACTGCGGTCGATTTTTCCAACACCTAGCCAACATGTCTTCATAACCATTATTTGCTTTGTGTATGTGTTAGCGCGTCGGCTTGCTTTGAAGACTGGCTGGAGATGTATGTCATATACAGAGATAACAATGACCGCTTTCTTGGTCGATATTGTGGTCTAACAGCGCCCGGCCCCGTCGAGAGCCCAAGGGGTGCGGTTGGTCTGAGAATCACCTTGCATACCGATCAAGAAAATGTGGCCAGCGGCTTCAAAGCTCGCTATTACTTCGAGGCGGCCAAGTCCGAGGTTGGCGATTGTGGTGGCAATTTCTCCAACGAGGACTCGGGCATAATCACGTCGCCGCTTTATCCCAGCAACTACAAGAGTCCGCCCAAGGGGTTAGCATCGATGGCATGCAACTGGTACATGACAGCGCGTCCCGGCTATAAGCTGTCGATTAATTTCGAACACTTCTCGGTGGAAGGTGATCCAATGGGTACGTGTGGTGTAGTCATAAATGGTGTCCCACTACTCATTTATTATTTCTGATTACTTATGGGTGTTGCTTTTTTCTCTCTTCCTTTCGGCTTTTGTTCGTACAGCTCGTGGTTGTCCTGCAGCAGTGCTTAGGATGTGGACAAACGTCGACTCGGAGGCAGCACCCATTGAACTGTGCGGTGAGAAGCCACCAACGGAGCACTGGCACTATATGACGACGGGTCAATCGGCCAGAATAAGTTTTACGACCACGGACAAAACTATCGGTGCACAGGTGAGTAGTTCTCTCTCTATACAATAGTGCTCAACCGAACGTCACAAATGTTGGCTAAAAGTGAAAATCTATTGTGTCATTGGATGGGTTCCAATTTCAAGTGTATACATAGTCTGTTAAGCTGTAGGTGGTCTGCAACTTTCAGTGCTAGCCAAAAGTGTCAGAAGCACTGTTGGCTTATAATTAATGAGCATTGTTTGGTTTTTTGTTAGCCATCATTAATTACTAGGAATTGTTCATCGAGTGGGAGTGTACTAATGGCCGGGGGAGGCTCTGCGTCACGATGCGGTGGTATCGTATCGACATTATTCATGCAAAGCGCTCATGGCTCCATGGCAAGTTTTTCGTGTTTAATAACGATTTATAGGAAAGGAGGATACACATGTAGATGCTCAGTGATGATAGGTGTGACCGGATAGCTGTTTACTGGATATGCCTTTGGCTGCAAATTGTTTAAAATGAAACGCATTAGTTACGGACGCTGTACCTATGCTGATACGAACCAGACTTTTGAAGGCAACCAAAGATTAAGGGTTAACCAGTGCTTTTGCTACTGTTGACATTAGGTGCGAGTTCGGCTGTATGCCTACTGCAAAGGTTACAGCTAATTTCTATTTTGTCGAGATAGTTTTTGAAGACTTTTCGACATCTGAACTGATAACTGACTGATTTTTATTCGCTGTCAAGTCAGTCCCCTGGATACGATCGACCTCTAGCAGAGGCTCTCAAAATTCAGCCCAACAGGTCACAAGATTTTCAAATTCGTTTGAGAGGGCGCAATTGTGTAGCCACAGCGAATAACAAGTTAGTACCAAAGTCTTTGAGCAGCGCAAAATTAGAGTTTTTTTTTGTGAACACCTACGTCTTTTGCGGTGGTTTCTATATTGGTGGGTGCAGTGGCTCAGTGGCTACTGAGCGGGGAGAGCGTCATCTCTCGCGAATGTCGCACAAACATCCAAGTGTATAACTGGCCTGAAAGACTGTCGGACTCGGCATTGAGTTGTAGGCCCCAAAAAAAAAACTCACATCTAGCAAACCAAGGCCAATGTCATGCTAGGTCCAAAATGAAGGTTCACATATTTTTTTTAAACTTTGACCTCGTCACACTAGCCGAATTTATATGCTTGACAACTTTGGACAACATTGGCCTTAAACCTTCGAAGATTAAAGAAATCAAACCAAAGCTCCGTATATCCTCCACCTAGGGTCGCAACAAGTATAGCTGTAGTAAAATAAAGGCAATAAAATGGCCTTCAAAGATACATTTATCTTAAGTAAACCATAGGTTTGTCTGATGTCTGAACGCAAAAACTAGCTAGGTCGGTATAGTCACTACGTCGGCCACATATACGAAGTATCAACTTGGTAGTAAGTTACGAAATTTTAGACTTAATTTGTCGGCTACCACTCTATTGATATCAACTGTTCATGTGTCCGATCTATGACAATTAAAAATGAAACAAATCAAGTCAGTCAGCTGGCAGACTTATTTAACTGGATTCTTGAATCTTCGTATGAAAAATTAGCAGCTTGTTTCTATTAGTCAGTAGGTACTTAAAGATTGGTTTAAATGAAAACAGCTGGTGGAGCTGTTATTTCCACAGTTTCTACCAACTAATACATCTATCTGTCTGACTGCACCAAACTCAAAAACCACTGAACGTGTTTTCAAAATAGCTCTATCAAGGCCTTTTCATATAAGGGCGACCAACTACCTATGAAAATTGCGCTGCCATTTTGATTTTGAGGTTAACGTTAAAAGAAATTTCCATTAGCTGAACTGCGAAGCGCGTTTTAATGTTGTATGGATTGTGAGGAACTGTTCATGTCTGTTCTCACCAAAAAAGATTGGAATTTAAAATTTCGCCATTTCAACTCCTTTGAAACTTGTTTTCGTAATACGAATAATCCATTATTCGAGTACCTCCAGAGAAGAATAGTAAAATATAGAACTTTTGTTATTTAATGGAAAAAAGTAGTTTTGCTCGTTCACTCTAGTATAAATAGGTCTTTATGGGCTGACCGTTCGTAGCTCGTAGTATCAAAAATTAGCCATTCAAACGTAATTTGAATGTCATAGCTCTGCAATGGCTTAATAAAAAATATGTTTTTGTTCAATAAATATTCGTCCTAATTAAAAAAGTAATCATCCTTCTGTGTTATGGGAAAGATGAACATGAGTTCATGAATTCAAATTATTTGATATCTGACTTTAATTGCATTTGTTTCTTTACTAAGGACAGAGGCACTCATGCTCAACCGAGTCCGATTGTAGTCCTAAGATATTTTGAAATCATTACTCTCTTGGAGCAAATTTAAATACCTTTTCCATATCAATATCAAGGACAATTTTTTTATATATATTTTCTGTATTTCCAGGGCTTCCGTATTGTGTGGACTGAAATTCAAGACTCCGGTCCAGGACCGCCAGCCATTGGATTACTATGCGAATCGCCGTACCATTTTCAATGCAGCATCGGCTATTGTATATCGGACAAATTAAGATGTGACGGCACCAAGAACTGTGGTCCTGGCGACGATAGTGACGAAATGCACTGTGAGTCGTGAGTGAGTCGAACGGTTCAGTTCATTTTTAATTTTTCCGTTATTATTTTTCTTTAAGCCTATTAAGTTGAATTTCAGTTGGTATATATGTCAAAGTATATGCTGTTATTTGTGTTTTTTTCCCTTTTCATTTTACAAAAAATTGATTTGTGTAGTTAGTAAAAAATATACACAAATTATTATATTCTTGGTTTGTATTTATTTAGTTATTTTTTTTTTTTTTTTTGTTAACGAGAAATGTCGACAATATTGTGAAAAATTGGTTTGAATATTGGTTGAATAAAATTTAGTTGTTGCTGTAAAAACGATACAGCAATGATACGAACAAAAAGTTCAGTTCTCGACATTTGCGTATTTTATTTGAGTTCTCAATTTATTTTGTATGCGTTTGTTTAAATTCAGTTTGTTTTATTTATTTATTTACTTCTAAACAAACATTTTATTTTAATTACCAGAAAAAAACTTGAACCCGACGAACACTTATAAATACTTATATATATATATTGTATATAATATATTTAAACATTTAATTATTACAATTTTAATTATACAAATGCACAAGTTTAAATATTTCCAAAATGATTATTTGAGGCAGACTTTTCTACGCTAACTGATATCAGAATAAAAAATTATGTATTTAAGCTTGTGTGCCTAATAAAAATATTTTCTCTACTATTATCTATTAAATATTCCTCAAGTAGATTGCAGCATGTGAATATGTTGTTGAAACTTGTTTTAATTATTTCGTTTTATCTGTAAATATTATGAAACCCGTATTTTATTCATACGAATAGGAGCATTATATTTAAATCTCTTGGATATTGTTTTTTTTTTTTTTTTAATTAAGTTTGGTCCGTGTAACCGTTTTTTTAATAATACATAACAGGAAAATAAGTGTAAATCATTGAAATTTTTAATTCTCGTTTGTTTTTTTTTAATATTTTTTTGTAAGGAATTCGGCAACAATTTATGGTAGGATTGTCCAGGAGTTTGTTAAGTAAACTGTTGACGAACTTATGCTCGAGTACCTTCAGCTTCACGTCGAGCGATCCAGTAAAATGTAGGCTTTCGCTTTTGGGTAGGGGATGCATTTTTTTGTTAGACTTACCTATATCACAGGCCATCCGCCTTGTAGTTCATTTATGTGAAAGCCGAATAATTGGATACAAATTTACTTGAATATACTACATCACTGTCCACGTGCACTTGACTGCCTAGAGCCTACACCTTATAAAATGAGACTGAACTTGGCACAAACATAGAGAGTGCGCTTGTTACCCAAGTGGCAAATGTTCGCGCACCAGCGGTGAACTTTACAGCACACTGTGGTTGGCCAAGAATCACATAATAAAATGAAAAACAGGTCTTTCTACTCAGTAATTTAGCTAGCATCTAATCTACGTGTAGGAAAAAACTAGCCCTCAGGCTCCCCAAAAATATCAAACTTTAAAGTAGGCAGCTGTACCGAACATTTCAAAACCTTGGGCTAGGGTAGACAAAGGATTTTGAGCAGATCTCATACAAGACACTAGGCACCTTATTGTCTCGTCAGACGTTGGGAAAAAAATCCGTAGGTGGCTTTCATTTGTTCAACGTTTTTTTAGTAGGTATTTACAGAAGAGATCCTTATGTTGCCGACTTTCTTACGTTACGTTCACGTGTGCCGCGTTATTACATGAAAACCTGCATTGAGGAACCTGCTGTTCAGATTAATGTTATTTAAAATCCGAGCTATGCAAAAATAAACAATCTTATGCTTAATTGAGAAGAAACATCCTGACAGTCATACAGATGTTTGTCAGAAAAACCATTCGGTGTGCTATATTCGAGATTTTCAGGGGCTGAACATAAAATACTCGCTGAAAAGTCTTCGAATTCTTTAGCCTTCAATATACGTATATAGTATGTGCTCCAGTCCTTGAAATCAATTTGACTTAAGGTTGAGCCCCCAAAAATGTTCCCACGTAGGATAGCTTAAAACACTTTTCTCTCTTTGCAAGTGGTCATGTATCTACGAAATTTACAAACCAACTATAACCACCTATGGGCGGTTTGAATAACGACAAACAACTAGTAATTTTATGTTATACCGCATATCAATTGCCTTGAACCCCCCATTTGGCAAAACAAATGTACAAAAAATTCATCTCAAAATTCGCCATTTTATTATATTGAACAACCTATACAATTTCATATATTCGTTACTCACTAATTTTTATTTGTTCAGCAACTATGTATCCTTTCTAAATACTTCTTTCATTAAACTTACAAAATATTTCCTTTTCTCTTTCTTCTCTTTCCGTTTTGTTTTTTAATAAAATAAAAATATCTATATGACGCCCATCAGGTCGCGGATATAGCATTATTTTACCAAAAAGTATTCAGCTCTTCGGTTTAGCATTTTGGGCAATAAGATTCTTCGCGCTGTTTTAGCTCCAGCAGCTGCTTTTCTTTTAATTTGGTCTTCTCTATACCTGAATTTTTGATTTTCTATCCCCCCGCCTCCCACTTTGTTTGATGGCCCTCCTTTTCAATTTTTATATTTTGATTTTTACTTTTAAACACCATTTTCTCTACAAACAAACCTACTAAAAGAAAAGGGACAAAACAACTGCATGCAATGTGGCTAACACTTGATTGAAGGAGAAAATTAAATTTCCAATCAAACTAAATGAAAAATTAAATAAAATCGAAAACGAAACAACCAAAAAAAAAAGCGCTAACAAATTATTAAACTAAACAAAAACGAAAAATTTAAAAATATGTAAAGAAAAACTCGTTTCAAACGTTAAAACATGTGAGTCGATACAATTAACTTATGTAGCTATAAGTTTACAAACACACCAGTCAAGCCAAACACACTCGTTATACTGTTTCACACGATACTAACTCTTATTTTTGTTATTTTTTGTTAAATAATAGTGAAGTTCACATCCTGTTTTTATTAGTTGTACATTTACTTAGTTTTTTTGTTGTTGTTGTCGTTGATAGTTAGTGCAAACAAATAGTGCCTTCCAGTTTACAACACACATTTGAAATTGAATAGTACAGTTGTTTTTTCATTTTGATTTTATGATTAGATGTTAGGCAAGTGGTAGTGTCATTGGAACGCGTATTTTAGTACACATAGGCTTTCCTTTTAGAGTGCAGATGCCACTCAACATGCATAGCATAATAAACATTTATACCTGCAAGTGCATTGGATTGGATATGTTTAGTTAATCTATGTCATTGGCTTTTGTTAATGTTTAAAAGAAATTTTATTCATTCTTCATATTCATAGAATTGCATAATACCATACTTTATAACGGTCTGCCAGTAACAGCAACCAACTTCAAGGGGGGTCTAAAATGTCCACTAGCTCTTCTGGTTTACGGTGGCGAGAATTGGAAACAGTCAAAATGTCATTTAGTGCACTTATTCATATTGATATCCATAGGTTTGTTTGTCGTTGGCCCTAATGCGCACTAGGCGCCTGTGTTAACCCTAATGCGTTCGATATAGCACTAAACTCGCCCTGGTACTGAAAACCTGTGTTTGACATGGCTTCTAGGGCACCCTAGTTGTGCTCTGAACTGACCCCAGTTAATTTGTGGTGGCAAGAATTCAGTGCTGAGTTTTGCTGTCATTTCGCTTGCTGTCATTCATTTTCGAACTCGTCATCTACATTGCGAACACTTTTATTAACTATATGCATTATGGCAAACCCAAATTCAGAATTGAGTTCACTAATTTTTAACAATAAATGGGAAATAGTGTTACCAAAAGATAAATATTTGTCAATATCAACAGCTGACAGACTTCAGGGCAACATTTTGCGTTCGATATAGAAGTCGAATTTTCAGGGTTGTCCAGGGTTTTTGAATAGCTGACACTTCTCAGTGCGCATTAGTGGGCACTAGTGCTAGCCACGTTAAACCAACCTCATATCAGTTGAAATAAATTACGAAACAAACAGCGATATAACAATGAAGGCGCATGTAGTTAATTGTTTGAAATACAACACTTATCTGTCACATTAAACTGTTGATGTTGTGAAATTTGTGCTGAAACAAGCAACTGAATTAGTTGTTGGCAGTTTCATTGTTTCTGCAGTAGATGACACTGTGTGATGTGTAAGAATCATTGACATATTTTATTTGAACTGGTCGGCGCTTAGATCGCAATATAACCTTTAGTGCTGTTGAAGACCAGTCGAGAGGCCTCAGCAACTGTCAGGACATTTGTTTCAGCGATAATTTTTAAACATTACCAGGTTTTCCTACTCAGTAGCTTAGAAAATGCCGAAACTTTCTTATGTCAAAACTAAAATTTCTGTTATTTTGGAACCATCACCGTCACAGGCTTTGTATAAAATTGGCAGTTTGCTCATTTGCTGTTCATATTGTATGTCAAAGGTAACAGTAGGTCACAAGGTGATTGTATCCAACAATATTAAAAAATTACACCTTCGCCGTTGTTGAACCAAAAGAGCAGTTATGTATAGAAAATTGACATTTCACTTATTCACTAGCACTCCATAATGTAATGCGTCAGTGTTCTGGGGAATTGTTAATATAGAAGTAATAGGTGAATAGAATCTCATGCTTGTACGAATACCTATAGCGTAAAGACAAATCCTTGTAACAATTCTTAAAAAAAAAACTATCCGACGGAGACCAGTTTGCTGACGACTTAAGTTCTTATCAGTACGCCAGCCAGGGAACTTTAAAACATTATTTGCATTGTTATATAAGTTTAAGTGACAATCCTATCGTCGAATGGGCATAATTGGCGCAACTAACACCTGTTTCAGGATTTGTTAAGATAGAGCATTTAAAGTTATTTTCACTTGTGCCAATATATTTCGTTTAAATATATTTCTTGTGTGGGAAGTGCCACGACCCCTGTGATAAAGATTCCGAAAACATGAAAAGGACAGACATGAGATATACAAAAATAAAGTCTGTACATGTTTGTCCTTGCAAAAATTTCAAAATTTATCTATCGCTTGGCTTGCATTTTTGACACAACCTTACATTAAAATACGAGCGTATTTTGTAATAAAACTAAAAAAAATTGCAAAGAAGGAAATATTCTCGATACTCATTAGAATTGAAGTTAAAAAATTGATATTCAATGTACGAAAATAAAAGATTAATCGAATAATAATAAAAAAAAAAAAAAATTGGCGCAACAGGCACAAAGGGACCCTAGGCCTAGCTTCTCACAACCATTCGTCTTGTGTGAGTTTTTCATTTTTAGGACGAATGGAAGGGATCTACAGTTTTATGCCGAATCCAAACGCTCAAATGCTAATTATACTCTCGGAGAATTGGCTCCACGGTTGCCACTTTACAGAAAAGACTCATTCCACTGCTCGGTCAAGACAAACTCCAGCCAATGCACTATAGGGCTCCCCCAATCGTCTCACTCACAATCCCATAGTTTTCTTTTTAGTTTATTACATTCCTTTACAACCGCTTCAAACATATTTCAATTGCGGCAGCAATCCCTACCTATTATTATTTATTTGTGTCACTCGAACCTGCTTTTGACTGTTAACGCGCACTAAGCAATCACTTCACCAATTACAGCTTTTTTTGCGACCCCATTAAAGCACCTTCTGCACATTACATTACTATAAAATAAAAAGTGAAATTAAATATCGTTTGCATTAAAAAAAAAACAATCTAACTAAATTAACATTACTCCATCAAAAGTCAGAGTTAAACGTATATCTCACAATTAAACACAGTTTAACAATAATATCCGTAGTGCACATGACCAGATCACAATATAAAAACTCCAATAAACAAAATTGCAAAAAAAAGAAAGAAATATTTCATATTTTTACACCAACAATTTGATTTGTTACGAATTGAAAATATCACAAAACATAATCGTAACCTAATTTAAGTTATGCGCAAAATTTGTTTACAATATACAACCTATTTATTCATTATAATATTATGATTGTGTGTGTAAGCCTGCACTTGTCAATCTTACTAATTGTGTTTTGTTTTCTTCTGTATTTCATTTTTGTTTGTTTTTGTGTGTATATATGTTCGAAAATGATCATGTATTGAATAATCACGGACCGACTATGAAGGTATCACGGAAGCTCCCAAAGAGGATCACGGCGTTCTAATAATGGTCAGTATAGCCGCCGTCTCGTTCCTAATTTGTCTCCTATGCACACTTTGTCATCGCCAAAAAAAACGACGTCATAGACAGCTTGGATTACATCGAAACACTGGACATTATGATTCAACAACCAGCGCCACAGGTACTAAGTATAGTCCATCAACTCACTTCGCCTTACTAATAATCATTTCTAGCCTTAAACTTAAATCTAAGGTGAAAACTGATAACGTTATTAGTTCGGGAAATTTAAACAGGACACAAAGTGATTATTAGTAACGTCCAACTTACTTAAATATTTTTTTTTTCATTTATTTTTTTTAATGCATCTATAGTTAAGGTTGCTTATACTCGTAGTGTGAGTTGTAGCATACAAACTCCTCAATTTCTTTCGATGACTAACATCGAATATCAGTCTTAATTTTTTTCGGAGCTGGAGTCGCAAATACTATTGTCATTAAAAACAAAAAAAAATTGTCACTTTTATCAAAACTTCTAAATATTTTCTTAAAATAACCGCATCCACCCTGGATTCAAAGATTCTACCACGCTATGTCATATCACTACTTATAAACAAACATCCGTTTGCGTTTCCTCTCTACTTTCACATTTCAAAAGAAAATGAAGGAATTAATAAATGACTTACTTTTTGTCCAATATTTGCGTTGCCATTGCGTTCATTTCTCAGCTTCACATCAAAGCAAAACCAGGCAATTTGCATTTTATTCCCTTCGAGTTTCCCGGAAAGAAGATTTTGTTCGCCGATAAGTTCATTTAAGAATCCTAGGCGAATTGTATGAATGTTTACCAGGGGATTGTTAATGAATGAAAAATTCGACGAAATCTTATGTGCAAAATAAGAATCTTCATACCGCACGGCCGGATGAAAGTCAATGTGTCCCACGTTAATTACACTCAGTGCAGCTATAATTTCCAGGAATCTCCTCCATTCATTCGCAATTCTTGAACCTCGGTATATATTTTATATCCCTACACTTACAAAGAATTGAGAAAAAGCTACAGCTGAGAGTAACGCAGTTATGGTCATAATACCCAATAGCAGGATGTTTTCTCTTTTAAATGAATACACGGGAAGTTATCGACCCTATAGCAATAATTGCAATACAGGTCCACTCGATCTTCGTTATAAGTTGCTTTGACTGTGGGTGTTTTATTTTAACTTATTTTTTATTTTCAGTTATATCCACCGTCTTGAGTTAAATTCTTTTAAACGGTTTTATTTACAACCAACATCAACCTTAATATTTTATTTTTACAATCCAGGTAAACTTTTACTAAAAGATATATTACTGTGCAAATTTGTACATTCTCTTTTTTAAGGACTAAGTTCCAGCCGACGACATCTACAAAGTGGAGGCAGCCTATCCGGCAGCCTTCACGGCATCAATAGTGGAACACTAATAATCCCACCAGCACCACTTCCGCCAACAAGTGTGCCGCCACCACCACACATTTGCCTTGCCGGAGCTGGTGCTATGGGCGGCCTAGGTATGGGCGGTATCGGCAGCGGTATGATGATCGGCGTTGGCCTTGACGATGACGATGACAATGACGATGATGAGGATAATCCCGATATATTCATTAATGACATACGATTCGATGAAAATAATCTTGATCAATTAGAAACTGTTTAACAATTGTTGTTGGAAATGCGTAGAATTATTAAGAAAATTGCTCATATAATTGTATAGGAAAAAATAAAAACAAAACATAAAACAAAAATCAATTTAATCAATCCTAGCGAATTAAAAGCCGAATAATATATAGTGAAAAAAAACAAGCGATGTACACAAAACACAGAAAAAAAAAAACACAAGTAAAACTATTATTTATACAATTTTATTTTAACCGAATTATTTATTATATTACTATTTACTACACTCAATTCACGCGCAACAAAAGAAATTAACTGAAATCTAATAGAGTTTTCACAAAACAAATAAGCGGTGGGTAAATATATATACAATTAGGCAAACAGTTAGAAGATGAAGAAGAAACCATAACAAGGTGAACTCATTTTTAATTTCAAAAGAAAAAAAAATATTAATGTTAAAAAAAATGTTTTTACAAAAATGAATAAGTATATATATGAGAACAGATATATAAATAAAAGATAAATAGAAATTGTACATTTTCATAACAAGCAAACAGAAAAACAAAACGCGAAAAAAATATAAGGAATAAATAAATTGTTGATTTTTATATTTGATACGATTAAAATAGTAAAAAAAAAAACGAAAAACAAAGTGAATTTAAGAAGAAAAAAAAAAATATGTAAAGAATTTTCTGAAATAGCGTAAATTTAGCCATATTATAGTATATACCGTGCAATAATTTTTTTGTTTTACATTTAAAGTTTTTATTTAACCGAATATAATTAACATGAATGAGTTAAGTTTTACTTCTCTTGTACAATTATTTTGGTTTTGATTTTGATAACATTAGTAAGGCTAAACAATTTGTGGATTTCTTTTGATTAAACAAAATGGGGTATATCATGCTGATGTGTAGACATGTGTGTGGGAGCTTTCTGAAGGTGGTATTGTTAAGTCATTTTATTTTTGATTGCAACAATTTTTAAGAATTTTGCTTAATATGTGGGATTGACATTTCCAAAAATTAGTACATCATCAAATGATTTGAAGTACCATATCTACATACAGAACTTTTAGTACATCCTCAGAGAGATATTGAACTGAAAATGGTAGCCCATTACAGTCTTGCAATAACCATCCCATATATAAAGATTAAGGACCTTCTTCTGAAGTCGAGAAAGCCCACGTTGAAGGCTGTCGTTTACTTAGCTTGCAGCATTTTTTCAGAGTTCTTGGCGGCTCATATTCTTAGACCCTTGAAGCCTGGTTGATCAAAAAAAAAATCTGAGTTTTTATACCGAAAATACAAGCTGAAATGATAGTATCGTTTATGGTATTTTAAGAACGACTTTTATGTCACTACTGCTGGTCTTAGGACTGTTTCTTATTGAAAGACCATCATATTTGATATGGTTTAAGTTTGTCAGCGCTTCGGTAACAGCTATTTTATCCACTGACTCTCTCGTCAGCAAAAGAAACTGTTTTTGCCTTCGCTGAGTATATTAGAGTCCACCATAAATTTTGAGCTTACAGAGCAATGGGCTTACAATGGAACCCTGTAGTACGCCTTCGTAGTGATCATAGTGATCATTAGGTTCTCTGTCGACAGGTGTGCAGAAAACTAGAAGCTCATTACTGAAATAGTCTGCCACAAATATATATTAAGAGGTAGGTACTCTTATCACGCTGACCGGTTGTATACAATGTGGTATGTGGCTCCGATTGGCTCAATTAGGAGCACTTTTTATGTAGAGAGCTTTAAAGAGACAGCTCTGTTTAGAAACACCTCTTAATTTTCCGCTTTATGCCCACATTCGTGGTATATTGTAATACCTAGTAATGAGCCCTATTCCGGGTGGAATAAAGTGCGTGTACCGGGAGGGTATTCTATCCAAAGTTGTCCATCATACGACAGATATTTATGTAGGTATTTTTTGTCTACACAACTGAGTTACTCCGTTTTTCTTATCCCATATTTACAAACATTGTTTCCTATAAAAGCACATTAAAATTAAATTAAAATGTTGTATCACTTAAATTTCTTTTAAAAATGAAGAAATAATAATTATTTACTTCTTATTTATTTACCAAATCTTCACGTTAAAAGAATTTACTAAAATAAAAATGAAATAACAAACAATTAGTGACTATCAAAACTGCATCTTCCAATAAGAAAAATAATAATTAGTAACATTAAAACGATAACAAAAAAAAATTTAACAAAGAGAAAAAAAATATTCATATTTCTATGGTCTAGTGAATAACATTTTTAACAAAAGCAAAATTTACCGCAGAGAATTCTAAAAGAAACTTTAAAACAAATTCTAAATCAGCGTTTTTTGTTGAAAAATTTCTTAGTTATTCTTTTTATTCGAAATTGTCTTTTTTCTGATTTGCAGTTTAAACGTGCCATTTAAAAATTTACCAGCGTTGATATTATAATATATTGACTCACTAATATAACAAAAATGATTTCACTTTCTTTCGGCACAAAACTAAATGTTAACAAAGAATTGCAAAACGAAGAAAAGTTTTTTAAATAAAAAAAAAAAACACACCACATCACAGCATTAGTAATGTTCTCTATCACCACAGCATATATAAGAAACAAACGAAATAAAAACAAAACTCTAAAATCAACAAAACAAAAAGTAACTTCACCACGATACGGTAATCTAAATATTAAATTAAAGTGTAAAAACATAAAATTAAGTCATTAATCAAGAAAAATAAACAAAAAACAAAGTGTAAAAGTTATGAGAGGGAAAATGAAAACAAAGCAAAAATTTATATTAAATATCCAAATGGTTAAAAAACATACTCGAATTAATATTTAGATTTAAAAAAGGAAGAGTAAATATAATATTAATAAATTAAAAACTGAAAAACAAGTAAAATGTTTATAAAAAAAACAAACTTAATAAATGTTTATATGAATAACGTAACGCAATGCTAAAAAAAACGCCCGTAAAGTGGTCAAAACGATCCCCGCAAACCTATATCTAGACAAACAAATCTTTATTTTGTTTATGTTTTCCAGCTGTCTATGCTTTTAGATCAATTTTTGTTGAAGACATTGTTTTTTTTATTTTATTAAGTATTTAAAAGAAAAAAATGTTAAAAATTAACATTTTTTTTAAAGAGCATACCAGAAAAAAAGAAAACATTTGTAACGAAATGATTATTGGTTTCATAGAGCACGTACGTATTTTTAAATAATAAATAATAAAAATAAAAAAAAATGTAGGTGTAAAAGTGAATTCAAATAAAAAAAAAAATTCACAAATTAAACATGCAAACTAAAAAAAAATAAAAATAAAAAAAAAACATAATTATTTAGAAAGGTTAGTTGTTTGGAGAGAAAAATGTATTTAATAAAAAAGATAACAAAACAAGTTGATAGAATTAGTAAAGAAAAATACAAAAACAAAACTAAACCCAAACAGAAAGTGCATACACATTTTTCTGAATACGTAACGATTCAGTTATCTATCATTTCACAAAGCATACCTTTGTAAGTTTTATGTTAAAGCAATAATCGAACAGCAACAAAATTTAATAAAATCTGTTAAGTTGAAAATGTTTTATTTTTTTTTATGACGAAAAACAAAACATTTATATAAAAATGAGTTCCAGATTTAGAGAACAACTAAATGATCGAAATAAGAAAACAAAAAAAAAAATGTAGTGTGTGAGAATTAGAAAACAAAAAAGTAACAAACCTTACTAATTACTTATAAAATAAATTAACAATAAAATTAAAAAGGCAAAAAATGAAAGATGATAAGAAGAAAACACCTACTCAATTCCATGTTAACATTATAGATAAATATTAAAAAAAAAAACCAAAAGGAACTACAACATTAAAAATAGAAAAAGGAGAGTAATTGTAAGTTAACACATTCAACTAATTTAAAAACAAAGTCACACAACTTAACATTGTTCTGTGAGATCGTTTTTATTTCTATATTAACCGTATATATTATATACATTAAAAAAAAACATTGAACATATAAGAAGAAAATATACAAAAAGTGAAACACGAAAAAACAAAAACAAAAATAGGAAATACAAGACGATTATTATTAAATATTATTATTTGGTTTTAAATAAATTGAATTACAAAAGTACGCATGCCGGTGGATATTTTTCTTGCACTGATCACCTCAAGTCCACTTGAGAACTAGAAGGTTTGCTTCTGACAACAATTTATATATTTTGGTCATCAATTCCTTGAACAGGTGGACTCATATTTTATTTACGACGGTTGGAAATTTTATATAGAACACTGAGATTCTGGGGAATTTGACGATCTTACAAGTTTCTTTTTCTTTTAAGAATATTTGGACTGCGAGGTCAAGTTCAACTAAGTGTTTAAGTCAGATGCTCATCTATCTGACAGAACTGATAAAAAGAGAAAACAGACCTAATGTCATTCGCCCATAAGTGTTTGAAAAGTGCTCGCAAAACAAAATAAGACGTTCTCCAAAGTTGTTTTTATATATGTATAAAACAGACTGAAGCTGCTGATCAAATAAAATTCAAGACTGCGTAGCACGAAACTTTCTCCATCACTTGGATTTTTAAATTATTAAAGCCGAAAATATTAAATTCTTTCGGGCAATTTTGGATTGCAATTTCGGGGAGAGCTGATAGCCTCCCAGTCATTTCACAAGTCTTCTCATACACATACGAGTATATGAGATGTATATGCACGTTAAAAACTTACCTTAAACCTTCAGCTGCCTCATTATAAATTTCGGCTATTCCGTTGATGATCTGGCGCCACTGGCTGTTACCGTTTGTGGTAGGTAGATGCATTCTGACTACCCCAGGTGCGGCCTTAGTATCCCATTCCTAATATTGATGTATGTTTCTGTTCAGTTTGCGTATTCTCTGAGTCAAACAGTTGAGGTCTGAATTTAGCTGCAACCATTTATAATGGTCAGAATCGGCCGTGTGCCCATCGGAATATGTGCTTGTTGAGTAGGTACAGTGGGATGCACTCCCAGCACCGATGATCTGTTAGGTTTCAGTTGTTACGCCTTTACGTTATTCATCATTTTTCCGAAACCCATCCCAACAGTTTCACTGGATTGCCATGTTCTCCTCCACTAATTTCTCTTACTCCACCATGAAGTTTCAAACGCTAATTGTCAATTTTAGATTGCAGTTCATTATGCTTAGCAACAATCTATACTATGAGTACAATAATCGTTTAATCTCTTGCATAATTTCATCATGTAGAGTGCATTTATAATAAATCCATCAGCAATTGTTCAATTGTTGAACAACATCAATTACGGATCATTACAATTTTTTTTTGTCGCAATCGAAATTTAAGCATACTTTCAACTAAAGTCCATTCGATGTGGTCAGGTCATCATCATCAGTTGAGGGAATCAAAATCAAAAATTGGCTACGCACCGTTTCTGTACCAATTACGGTGTTTCTTTTTCTTTTAAACACAGAGACGACCTTACCACACGACCAGCACACACTCCAAACTCGAAGGTCAAACGCATCTCAAGCCGATAATAATTGCCAGCGAGCCAGATACACCGACACGAAGTCATGAAATATTTAAACAATTAACCATCGGTAATGAATGGTCGTTCAAGATTGAAAGCAAACAACGTTCGGCACTCCATCATTATGAATAATAAAAGAATGTGCCTTTCAGATTTTTTTTTTTCTTTTTACTACAAAATAAATAAAACAAACAATAATTTTAAAATGCTACTTAAATGCTAAAACTACAGCAGCTAAACTAATTTATTGAGGAAATTAATGCGTTCGGGTTTTATGATGAAAATGAACTGATTGATCGTGTAAGCCTTATTGAGTTTGTCACGCATATTGTATAATTCTTCAATGGCCATCGGATTTCTTTCGCCTGTAATGCAAACAAACAGAAAACACATTTGAATGGAATTGTGTCATTTTGGTTGAAATAATTCATATATTTAAATAAACAAACTGTATGAAAAGTGAATGTCATCGGAACGACAGCGGACAATCGATTGCGAAAATTATACAATATTTCACTGCGATTGGTACAAACTACAAAATGTTTGCCTTCTATGTAGCATTGGCAACAAACAAATTTGGCAGTTGTCTATTTTGGTATTTATCGTTTTTTTCTTGTGAATATTTTCAGTTGTGAGCCGAGATTTTAAGCGGTCACAAGTTGAGTGTTGGAATCTGCGGCATCTTTTGCAGAAAAATGAATTTAAAAATTTAAAGACATCAATTAAAAACCTTTCAATTAAAACTTTTAGTTCTGATTAAAACTTTTCTTTAAATCCACTTTTATTATTTCACTAAAAAACAGCTGTTCATTGAAATCGATTTCAATCAGTGAAATAATAAAAGTGAATTTAAGAAAAGTTTTAATCAGAATTAAGTTTTTTTTTCGTAAGAAATTCAACACAATTGATTAGCATTATTTTGAAACCAACTAAAGGCAATATTGTTTGATAAATGGTCTTTAAATCGTAAATAAAAATTTTCAATGATGCATTTCAATGAAAGCTATAATTGGGGCCTAAGGGTATGGGAATGGCAATGGGCCTGGTCTTTTGTGACGGTCTCACAACCTCACTCAACCGAAGCGTGTTTTTGTCCTATCTCAAAGCATAGTAGAGTAGGATTTTCACCACGCAATTACATCTTACTTGGTATTTTTGATACCTATTTATCCCAAGTGGATGTGATTTGATAGCAGCAGTTTATGTTGGAACCTTCCTGGTAATGTGGGTGGAAAATGCTACTAAACTGCAAACTAAAAGTCGAGACCTTACTTTACTTCACTGTGGTAGATGGTCAAAGAGACGCGCCTATTGTTTCGTCTTTCTGGTTGATCGATGAGGTTGTCGCGTAACGTCCTCAATGAAAGTAAAAGTCGATGTCGCGTCAGGGTTACACATGTAGAAAGTCAAACGTGTCGGCCAGTTCTCATCTTAAACTTCCTAGTTAAAGAGGGCTTTGATGACTGTAAATCGGTATGGTAACCAAAAAGGTGATTGCGGTGGTATAGTTGGTGACAACTGTTCATGTAGCTTTCCGAATTATATTTTTGTCACGAATGTAAAGACTTCTACAGTAAGATACTGCATTCAAAGGTTGAATCGAAGTTTAATACAGCCTTTTACTGTCGGATATTTGTCAATGCTGTACTATAGAACAAAAGCTCGGCGATTTTAACCCCGACACCTTGTCAGACTACTTGCTGAGTACCTTGAATGCCAGCGAGCGACTTATGGAGTGCGAGAGCTAGCGTTGACTTATAAAGAATTCGACACTCTTCTGTTTCCTGACCCCGACTAAACTTAAAGTCTGGTCTCATGCGGGGTAGAAAGCAGATATTTCAGAGATGCGATCGAGATAATTATGCAAAACGCAAAAGCTTATTAGTTATAACACAGCACAGAGAATCATCATCACAGACTAAAGTGGTTGGTCTTTGGGTAAACGTGTGCAAGATTAAATACATGCAAAAGGTCTAACTTGCTAGTGACCTTAATGTTCCCTTCAGTCGAAGTACAACGCCTGCCGCATACAAACTTACAAAAAACTTGTCTTCAAACTCACCTCTGGGCAGTGGCATCGGAATGATGTACGCATTCTTCTGGGATTTCACTATCACCACATCCGTGGAGTTGAGGTCATTCTCCTTGATGTTGTTAGCATCAAAAACATTGAACCCGTCCAATTTATCGATTGGACCATCTCCCGTTGCCTGTAACAGAGATGTGGCTAGTAATTTGGCTGCATAAATTGTCTCATTTTGTGATGGTGTCAACACTGATGGCGGACTGTCAAACATGATAAATGATTGGGATGGAACGTTTGTTGGTAGTTGTGAACTTCCGCTGCCACTAAGTCCACGAGCTACAGCTGGCGGCGACGATGATGGCGATAATGTTGGCACAGGCAAAAACAGCGAGTCTTGTACCGGTGTTGTCGCTCGCTTTGATGACTGTGCAGAGATTCTAGAACCAATGGAATTACCTCTTGATGACGATGGGAATGTAGATTTTGCCGCAAATGCGAACTGATCGAAAACAGACTTTGGAACCAGCGATGGCAATGGCGCTGGTGTGGGCGGTTGTGGCAGATGTTTACCTGCAAAAATTAAATGAAATATGTTAAAAGTATCTATAATGCAATCATAAAAAAAGATGATGAGAAGATATAGTCGTCGAAAATATGTGCTGGTCTATTGTTTTTTGAAGAATGTTCCTTATATGCTATGTGATGACCTATCTCATTTTTCATGCGCATGTGGTTTTGCAAGTTTTAAATGGGGTGACAACTCATTTTCGTACTGTCTACTCCATAAAGAAAAATTACAAGTAAGTCCAAGTTCGGGCTCATTGGAAGGCTAGCACCTGCAAGCATCTTGGACCTTTGTTCGTTTAAAAATCGGAATAATCTGCAGCCTGTAGGTATTTTGCACGTGAAAGTTGCAAGACTAGCTGAGTTTTGGGCGGTCTTTCGCTTTCGCTGGAGCATAGGACTTAGCTCGACACTGAACTTAAATCTGCTTCTAGATTTGGAGTACTTGCCTACGTCTATTATTTGTGTACGAAGGAATGAGTGCGAGACAACTTCTCAAGGAAGTCTCTTGAAATCCTAATAACAACCCTTCTTTCTGGGACTAAATTCGTTGCGGGGGTTCATGATTCCTAACTTGAGCATGGTATGAAATTCGGAAAATCAACGATTTCTTAGCCGACAGAAACAGATTATTCGCTCATAAGTAAGATTTTAACTGGGTTACCGGCGAGTAATCTTAGCTCACTACTACTCAACTATCTATCTCCGAGACCCATAAGACTTCGAGTTCTATTAACACCCAAGATTGGAATGCCTACCTTTATAGCCTTTTCGTGAAAATTACAAATATGCATGTTAAAAGCCTCGCAATCATATAAAAATCAGAACGGGTATTTACTCTTATCGCATCCCATGTTAAGGATCATATTCATTGACAAAATTCTGTAAGGGTTTGGCAAGACTGGAAGCCAGGAAGTCGCCTGCCAAGACTATGTTTTAGTAAAGGCTTTCCATTTAACGCAGAATGGAATAAGAAATCCTCAGTATCGAAGATTCCGAACGATACTCCCAAAACACATCGCCTTCCGGATCGTTCAACGGTCTTTCAGGCAGAAGTTTAAGCGATCAGAGTCGCATTTCAGCGCAAACAAGAGACTCATTAATATATGATATGCTTTTCCTGAAAAAGACTTTCACTAGAGGATTTTGATTTCGGAAAGTAATTTCCATTTGACACAAAAGTGAAAACGCACTCAATGCTATACCTATATGGGCTTGTTGCACCGATAAGTTTTTTATTCTCTAGATGAAGTGGCTGTGCTTTCCTCAAAGGGAAAGATTTTGGGAAATTGACCTTGCGGAAACTGTAATTCCAAGGAGCAGTTTCTATTCAGGCTATATTGGGATAACTCACAAGTCCCATGCTGCAAGTCATATCATTAGAGGCTTTGCTTTTAAGAGCAGCTTAAACCACTAACTCCATCGTTTTGAGATGTAAAAAACGTTGCTAAATGGCTTGGGGACTGGCGAATGGGAGCTCTTTCCTGAAAACTTTTTCATGCTCTTCACTGTACTTGGTCAATACTTTATCCCCATGGACGTAACTAGATCTTATCACTAAAATGCTACAAATTGAAAAAGCAATGTTCCTAAGTGTTCGATGCGACATTGTCTATGATTGCTAAAAGTCTGTGGCGGAAGGCGTTATAATGGAAAGGAAGTTCAGTTCGTAAGAGAGGAGTTGGTTGCAATCTTATCTCGGCTAATTTCCAACTTGAGTTGCAAGGAAGGAAGGAAGAAAGTAGGAAGTATCCTACTCTTACTGCTGGATTTGGCAAAAGGGGTTCAGAGTATACTAACGAACAGTGCACTAGGAGCTATCAATCACAGATGATTGCAAATCACAGTAATCGGCGTACTTACCGACTCCCGATGGCTGAGGGGCGTATGAGTTGTAGTAAGTGCGGGTATAACTCGACACCGACTTGTGATTCGATAGCTGAGGACTCGTCTGGAATGTGTCCGGTGATATGTGATTTGTGTTGTACGTTGTGGCTGTATACGAACTCGGATACGAGGCCTGTTGCTGTGTTTCAACTATCGATGATACTTGCTGCACGGATTCCGCCTGATCACTTATACCCGGAATCGGTGGTAAGTAGGAACGATGTCGCGTTGTAGCCGGTCCAGCGTGGGTGTATCCATTTTGAGTGCACAGAAGGACTGCAAATATCCAGTAAGCCTATAAAAACAAGGTCACACCATCACGCACGTCTTCATTTTTTGTATGTCCTTTTGGAAATTACCATTCGATTTATCATTCCATGAGCCATGGTAGGATGGTTTGACGGTATTTCACGCGTTAACAAACAGGAAACCAAACAAAAAAAAAGCGCACACGACAAATCACTAAACCCACTAACTCGATCGCACTGTTACAATTCACTAAACGAAGCTCACAGCCATCATAACAATTTATAACCTAGATCATCCAATTAATGTAACATGTGTGCGAGCGGCCAAAAAATGAAAGCTCTTCATATAACTGTATTGAGCGGCTAGTATGATTATGGTTTATATTATCTGGCAGCGCACAGGTATAGTCTGCGTCTTATGACCGTGGCATCTATTTGAAGGATGGTATTTGCCGTATGATGTTCATACGGTGAAGAGATCAATACACTTACGTGAGTTGTATTTCAGCTTGGTTCGATTATAATTTATGCAGATGTACGACTGTACGCATTGGCATGCCAGAGGCGATATCGAAGGTAGACATATGAGGGCGATGGATCATTTGGGGCTCCCTTTCCATTTGACTTTGTTTTTGGTGGCTTGTTGCATCCACTTACGGATGTATCTCAGAGTGGTAAATATGGCGCAGGGTCATAAGTCCACAACCAAAAAGTCCGTAATGGGCTTTTGGCCCAGTTCAGTGGGTTATGAGTCCACAAATCAGTTGTGAACTAATAACCCTCACAGGTGGCCCAAAAGTCCACACGAAATTCTTGTGGTCTTTTGACTCATCCGTTGTTGTGATAAGGCTCACTACGGTCCAGACAGAAACCAACGGTCAAGACTATAGCGGTAAACTTTCATACTCGATAACGAGGGTAGCAAGGCAAGTTAAAGTTAAAGCGTTGTATTTACTCAAGAAAAATATTAAAAAAAAATTTTACCAATGGATACAAAAATTTAATAATACATATTTAAATAATCAAAATTAGCGATGAGGACAATTAAACAATTTTTTTTTAGTATAAATTCAAATACATATTTGGATAGCGAATCAAATTATTTAAGATTAGATAGGGAATAAAATATTTTAAGGTAAACTTTTAGCGGGGTTACGTCCTCTATCGCGGCACCATTTTCTTCCTAGATAAAATCGATCCATTTTATTTTGAACCGCAAATCATTTCCTGTTCTAATTCATCCAATTTTGTTGACAACATGCTGACAAGATTGTTACACCTAGAGAAATGTGAAATAACTCTCTAACCGAAGAAGCTGAAAAATAACAAAATAACGCACCTGACCAGTCCAGGGGTATACAGCGACCTAGGCGCTATGGCATCTTGGACGTTATCGACCTCAATCGAAACGCCCACTTTTATTTGTCGTAGCTCACTCTTGACCTTGACTATTAATGGTAGCACGTTGTTTGGTATTTTTTTGTTTTTAATTTATGCTCTACCAAAGTAAGAATTGGGTTAACTGCTTCCACGTATATAAACATTTGTTTACCGACGTCAGAGTGGGTAGTTTATAAAATGTCAGTTCATGGTCCTAAGAACCATTGAGGAACACGTGTTCAAACGCCGCCCCCTCCAATCCGTCGCTAAAAAGGTGAATCTTTGGTGTTACAATCGTCTTTGGCCGACCATCTTATTCACACTAAGGTTAATTGCTGTCGATAGCTATCAGACCGCTCACACAGAATGTTATTATATACGACCCATCCACTCAGCGAACTGTCAATCATTTTTGCAGTGGGTATGAGTAGATCTCTTATGTCCCACTACAAGACGAGTGACTGTGTACTTACATACGCGTCCGTGACAACGGCAGGCCCAGCTGCGGCTGCCCCATTCAGCCATCCACACAATTGACATTTAAATTAGATTGAGTTTTATAAAAGCGAAAAACAAAAGCCATCTGCTGACAGCTCTATGCAAATATATTTGAATCTCAAACGCCTCTCATTGCCTCATTTGCAATATTTATTGGCATAATCGAAGCAAAGTGTGACGAAATTTCCCCTCTTCACAGAGTAATCATCGTCATGTGACTGTTAAGGGTATCATCGTCACTGTCAGATGTATAGATTGGCATGTTGATCTGCAGCGACAATCGATACAATAGTCGTTGAACTTGCAGAAGGTTAAGCGGTTTGTTTGTTTTATCTAACGGTTTTCGTGAACGATACACAAAACACAACTGAAATGTTTGGGCAAGCAAAGGATTTCCAAACCAGTTTCAGAAGTGAAAAACTTCTGGCTGGCTGTGAGTAGAGGATGATCAGCAAGCTAATCTTCAGTGAGAGTGCTACATGTTATACTTATATTGCGGAGGGCTTTAAACAGCATATTTAAACTGATTTAATTCTGTTGGTGAAAGCCATGTGATGGAGGTAGCTGTTGGCAAACTCTATCTATGAGCAATCGTAAGGGACTGTCGAGAGTCAACCCATAATAAAAACACCAACCTGGACAAGTTTGCCCCCTCAGAAAATGGAATTGTGACTGAGAATGAAACTGCTTAGCAGTCAATGGAAGCAAACAACCAGTTTCATTTGATGGTCCGTTTTTAAACGTATGTTACGGATTTGACTTTAACTCGATGAACCGGTCTTTTGCAATTTATGTGGATCATTAATGTGGTTACTTCTTCAAGCTGGAAATAAAAATACCCGGAGAATATTGGATAATAACTTAATTGTGTATCGCTATCGTATCTATGAAACTATCCCGTATTTGAACGCTTAGACAAATTGCCATATCAAAGGTGAGAGGTGGAATCCAAGGCCCTAAGTTCTACTTTATTGGAGGCAAAAATATCTTCGCATAAATACGGAAACACAAGTAAAAAGGACGACTTTGCAAAAATCAGATGCGAACGTACATATACGAGGCTGAAATCGCTTTGCGAGATTTTATTCATTATAAAATGCAAAAAAAGACATATTTCGATAGACAGTTGGTAAGCACTGACTTAAAACAACGCACCTGCAAATGGTTAGCTTGGGTTAGTTGCGGTTGGTGAGGTGAAATGCGGTCTAATATTCTAGATGTTCATTTGGTGAAAGGCAAGATAAAAGCAACCTATGGGAACCCTGTCTTAAACAAGGAAAGTCCACAGTCGAGCAATTTTTCGCATTTAAAACAGGTTTTCGAAGAACTATTCAAGTAACGACAAATTGCATTCAACTTAAAGCCAGAAACAAAATAGTTGGTCAAAATCACTATCACCCAAAAAAAAAAACGAGACGTGACAATGAAAGACACATCTTAGAGCTCCCTCGCAAGGCTATGAGCAACTTTTATAAAAGCAAACATTCAACAAAACAGCTCAGAAGTGATGCCAGACTTTTCGGATTAATTTGACCACAAAGAAAAAAATATTGAGGGCCATTCTACAAGCCATTTCCAAAAAGTGCTACACTTCAAAGAAAACTTTTGAAAAAAAAATTAAAAAAGCTATAAGGCAACATAAATATAAAGTGGCAGATACAAAAAATACTAAGTTGAATTACAGGAATAAACGTCAATGAAAAGTCAGTCAGAATGAATGAATTCAGTGTTTTATTATTGATAAATACATATCAGTTCCTCCTCCAATCAAATTGCATTTGTTATTACCTATATTATACGTTTGAGGTCAATTGCCTTTTCAAAAGTGACCTTGTTTAGCCAGCGAAATAGTCGTTTATGTAGATCAATCTAGCTATGCTGATTTTATTTTTATTGTTCATCAGTCATCACTATAGAAATATAGGCCAAAATCTTGTTTCTACATATAAGCGTCTTGCTCTTACTTTCCGCAAAAGAGAGTTGAAAATCGAACGCTCGTCGTACAGGATTTTACGAAGCTGCATTTTTGGTGATGATTCGTTCAGTCACCTATACATATTAACGCTCACCAACGTATGTTAACTGTTTGTTGAGTTTTTTTATCCAACATTTGCATTGTTCATATTGTTTATTGTTCACGGTTGTGTCAACTGACATATTTTATCGCTTGGCATTTTTCAGTACATCATCTTCAACTCCAAGTGTTAACCATGTAGCTGTGTGCTATATTCTATATAGAATTTTTGAAGTTTAGTAAAAAACAGCTCAGTGCGCAGTTAAGGTGGTACTAGTTTTCTTGCAAGATCCGACCGATGTTGAGACTTAAGCTATGAATTTAAGAGATTGACACAAATTATTCATTTACACTTTTAACTAGTCTCCCCATAAATTTTTAAAACTTTGCAGGATAAAACCCTGTGCACTAAATTTATTTAAAGATTTATCGATTTTTTAATTACACAGACCGCATTTTGTTTCTTGTGGAATGTTGTACATATTTAGTCAATCATATTCTAATATTTCTTGGGAAGAGTTATTCTCAGTAAACTTGTCATAAGTCAGAACTTTTATATTTTCGACTCATACTTTCCATCTTGTAAGTCTGATACTAGATCTACTCCGAACTTTTGGAAGAACACGTTGCTAGAGTGCAAGTACAAATAGTTTGAATTTAAACTACCTTAATGTCTGTGCCAGGTATTATACCACCAACCTAGCAGATAAAAATCAGCAACAAACTCGCAAGATTCCGTTTATATGGGAAATGGGATATTACTTCCTTTTATGCAACCACTCAATAGTGAATGGCACAAGGGCAAACATTCTCTTCGATCGATATTTGCAGAGCAGTGTCATATTTATATAGGAACGAAAAATCACCTGAATGACAGCCGTCATTAGCATTTTATGCAGAAACGTAGACACGAAACTGCTGTAGAATTAATGCAAAACATAAATAACACAACGAACTTCTGGTCCAAACAAAAAGAAATATTGTCAAAAGAATGCAGCCTTGTAAAACAACTTTTTGGATCACTAATAGTCCCCTTATTTTGTATTCATATCATCTAATCATTGCAGATGCCGATTAAACAAATAGGTATCATGTTTGCGACTATAACTAAGATTCGATTTCGTTTGCGAACAGGTTTGCGTTGCTCTAGCAGGTCTTCGGTTAGCTACCATCAATTTAGTACCATATGCCACCAAGGTAGAAACGAGAGGAAGGGTATTTATAAAGCTTCGTGTCCGGTTTTTCCGATAGATTAATATAAATCTACCCAGAGTTCGTCTGTGATTTAAGAGCCGTTAATCAATCATAAGCCAATCCTTATCTAACGCACGCACTCTCAGTTGTATTTAAATTTGTTTTCTGTTTGCAAAATTAGCACGTGTCAGGTAAGTTCCTGTGTCTTCTGTTACATAAGTTATGGTTATTTGAACAACTGTCAAACAAGTTTAATATATATATTTTTTTCTTTGCTAAGATGCTATAATAGCGTTAATATACAAGAATAGAATCTTGCTTAGCCTTGAACCATCTTTATAAGAGTACCGGCACAAGTCAACTCGACTCATTTGTCAAGGATCGCGCAACAGATACGTAGCTACGATGAAGGGATTTATGGTAAGCCTTGGAACTCTCTGTGCTTGAAGGCGGGCATTTATTATTTCTTTATTAGTGTTTTGTTGTCCTCCTGGTCAGCCTGTTTTGCCTGGCTGCAGCTAAACCAAAACCTCAGGCAGGAGCACCCAATGTGCAATTGATTCGCTACAAGAATGACGCCGATGCCAACGGAATTATTCAGGGCATTATTGGTAAGATCTGAAAACTGAAGTGTGGACTTGTTAATGTGAATCATTTCTCTTTTTTCCACAGCACAATTCGAACAACTGGGTGGCACTTCAGAGTACCACAACTTGCAGACACCATATGTACAACCAAATCAAGTAAACGTTTTCCAAAAGTAGTGTGAAATGTGTTAAAAAGTGAATTATAGTTCTGTTTGTTAGTTTATTATGGTTAATGTGTTTAATAAATTATGTTAATTTATCTTATCGATTGTTGAAAAAAAAAAACAAGTTTTCAGCAGAAAGGTTCGATTTCATAGCAAATGAATAACACTTTGCGGTGACACTGTGACAGTATTGTGAGCAAGTAACTATGTAGATGCGATGTTATTACGCAATAAATGCAGATCGCTCGATAGATCGAACCTCAATTTTGTGCAATGCTAGCTAAACGAGTGATTCATGGATATTTATAAAGTTTAATCGCTGGATCAACGGTCAGTCTTCTTCCCTTTTAGAAACCATTCTTGTAGACCTAAAAGTAGAATAGCCGCAAAAGATAGAATTAAAGAGGGAAAAATATTATCCAGATATCAGTTTCCTTAATATCCGGTTTGAATCTAGAAACTACCAGACGGCAATCAAAGCCCGATCGCTGTTAAACAGTAGCTGATCTCCATCTCAAAACAGAGTTCATAAAAGATTGACCGTATGACACTTTTAAAATCACTGCGAGCTTCTAAAAAGGTTGTCCTTTGAAATGCCTATGTCAAAGTTCTTTAAAAAATCTTAATGGCGACGAGGTTTACAGAAAATTGGCAGTAGCTTGCTCACAGAATTCAAAACGCAAAAACCTAGCAAATAGCAACAGTAGGTAGTATCAATGGACTTTTAAAGAAACCTGTTAATAAGTAACCACCAGTTTCCTTGTACCTGACCATGACTAGGACAATTTTAACGATTTTCTCGTAATTTTTTTAATGGAACTCGAACCTAAGTAACAACGTTGCTGCATCTGCTTCTCGCCCAAGATGACCACACATAGGTTCTAGCACTGCGTTTAAATCGTTGCAAGTTGTGGATGCATAGCTCAAGTCTTTTACGCGCCGATAGTTGTAAGTTGGATCTTAATGAGGGAACTCCTATAAATCGAACTAAAAGTCTCAGTATGTTGTCATTTATAATTAAAATGCTTATTTTGAGGCGCTGCATATATATCGTCAATATTGAAGATTTGGTCCAGGAGAAGTTGCTACCAACTGAACGTATATACGTCTTTGGCGTAAATATTTAAATTAACTTTGAGGACGCTGGTATTTTGATGCGTTTTTAACGACTTTTTAGACGCAGTTTCGATGCGTTGTTGTGCGTTTTCAAAGGTTGTTTTGACACGACTTTCGGGTGGATTTTTATTTTCTTTTTACATATATCACTCACAATTTATTATAACTACGCTTTTTTACTGCTTAATAACGGTGTTTTTTTATTCATCATAGACTAATTTTGGAACATGTTTTGAGGCTCATTTTTGACGAGTATGAGTTAATAAGTATCTACAATCGATAACGAGGCATTTTGACTTGTTTTTTTCATAACCTAGGTCCTGTATCAATTAACTTTCAGCTATTTGTTGTCGCTTGTAAATACGTTGCAAAAAAAAAACATAAAGAAGTAACTGCTACAGGCCTATAAAAATTCAATAAACCCGTTGAATGACTTATTTAAAAACTGCGTCTTGACAGACCGATACAATTATTAAAGGCACTCTTCCATTCCGCAACCATCGTTAGAGCAAAATTAATAATCATCTTGAAATTGGTCTTTTTCCTGGAAAATGTTAGTTCAAAATTATTGATTTTTTTCGTCAACTTTGAACCTTAATTTCGTAACTTTCTAGATGTTAATGGTCTAAAAAATGTACATCCAGCGCTTTAACTTTCCAATGCTACAGTTGAGTCTCTACAAAAATCCGCCGATTATTATTATGGCGCAAAACACTATAGTCGCCTGTGATTCGATGAAGGTTATTTTTTATAAAGTATACATTTTGGAGAATCAGTAAGATATTCATCACTTGCTACACTATTTGGTTCGAAAAATTTTCGCAATCGCTGGTCGACAAAAACACTCACCCACTAAGACCAGAGATCTAATACAACTTTGGTTGTTAAATTTCAGCTGAGTTGGTTTACATGAACATATTTTATTTATCACAACAAAAACTACGAATGGTACAAACTTAGGCGCTTCAAAAGATAAGCAGTGCCTTTCCTATGGTCTGACCAAGTGTTTTCTTTTCCAAAAAAAAGCCATGACCGTGATCAGTTTAAGTCAAGATATCGCTTGTTCAACATCGGTTCTATGATGAAGGGTTTCATTCATTTTGTGACTCTTGTTGTTCCATTAATATGTAAAATAAGCCTAGCAGCTCAGGGGGTTGTTTTACAAAATTTCGGCGGAAATGCAGTTGCGTTTGCCAGTGCGAGTTCTTCATACGCCAGCAGTAGTAACCGCGATGATAGAGGAAGGGTCCATCATAACGCATCGGTTTTCGGACACTCTATAGATAGCCATAGAAATAGTGATAGTGCTAGCGTCGGTAGAATCAGTGATAAGACCAAGGACCGTCAAGGGAATGATCGTGGAAAAGGTGGTAAAAACAAAACAAACAACAGGAGAGTCAGTCAAATCAGTAAGACTACCCATACGCATTCGAGTTTATAAGAATTCAAATTCAACATCGATTTCCTTTTATAGAATACGAAGAGTATCTGGTAGATATTTTCCCTGATGTAGAAGGCGAAGCTGTAGGGGAGATCACCGATTTGAATGGCAGAGAATTAGCACGACCTGGGGAGTTCCCTTATATGGTATGTCGAATTAAACTTCGTTTTGTTAATTAAACTTTGTGATTCATATTTGCCTTATTGTCTGTCGAAATATTGGTTTACGTATCCAGCTTTTAAGTGGGACTGACGAAAAAAAAAAGTTGACATTAAATAGTTACCTGGGAGGAGAGAAATTACAGATCTTCTGCATCGAATTCCATCCTCTACCGAATTTTTTGAATGTGAGTTATTTTTATTCTTACCGCTGTCCACAGCATACAGCTCGAACAGGCCGTTTTATTATCAGTACCTACGGAGTCTCATCACAGAAAATTGTTGTCGAAAAGTATAATAACAATTTCTTCAAGTACGCGCACTTTTTAATACAAAGTACGATATCAAGAGGATGACTCATCCTCCAAACAAATTATAACTGTAAGCTTCCGGTGTAGTATAAAACTAGTTCCGATTAACATTCACACAAATAAAGCGATACGCGTAAAAAAAGAATTTTTGGATATTTTTGGTTGAAGATTATATTGACAGAAAAGTTACCATTAGATCAAATTATTGAAAAGATTGTTTAGTGCTTTATTTAATTCAGAGGTATACATTTTGTTATTTATCTACCTGCACATCCGGTCGGGGCGGAATTCAAAACAAAGAATGTAATTATCCCAGTGAGTGCCTACCTGTAAACAGGTTCGAGTTTCTTGGCCATGACCTATATATTGCCTCAAATAAAATTTAAATACGGGAAAGTAAGGTCAATTCCCTATGTAAGCCAGGTAAGGCTTAAAAGAAGCGGAACACATTTTTCTCTACTTTTTGTTGCGCTGATGTCCCATCTTAATAGTCAACTCGCTTCTTATGTTAACAGATTGTTGTGACTTGAAAATCGAAATGTTTTTCCTCTTATGGAGCTGTTCGTTAGATATTCCCTTACCCCCGTATTTATTAACAAATGCGCACAAATTAGTCAGCTAGTAGACATCAGATAGCATACAGAAATTTGGCGTGACTTCTGAATAACGAGTTGATAACTTTTACGCAGCGTTTATTAATACGGGGGTTAGTTTTTGTTTTTATAGAAACTCTCATCATTTCATTAGTGCATAGAAATCTGCTTGACACGAACTGTTCACCGAACATTATAATATATTAACGAATTCAATGCCTATATCCGAAAAGGGAATCACACGTCTGTCTTTTTTCGTTACTCGTTATTTTGGTAGATTTCTAAATTTTTATGAAAGCTTCATACTTACAGCTCAATAGTTATAGACTGGAATCGATTTAAAATAATTTCGAAAGAATTTCTCAGGCTCGTCAGTCGTTACTCGGTACATTTCTAGTTCTAAGATTTTCAGTCAATCTTGATGAAGCGATCGTCTTTAGGGCCAACGGGAAAAGTTTTTCAAGTTCTCTAATAATAACATTTTCTCTTTACGGTTGTTGGCAAATTATGGCTACCACCTGGTGGAGCACCAACTTGGCAAAGAGGTGAATTACTCGTTCTTCTCCGCTTTACTGTTTTTAGGAATTATTGTAATTTTGGATAAATAACTATCTTTATTTGGTTATTTCCGACAGAAAAGTGTATATATTCTTGCTTTTTGATTGTGGTCAAAACATGAGATAAAGCCGCAATGAAATCCACTTTTTATTTTCTGGTTATGCGAATTTCATTCATCACTCGTTATATTGCAAGTTATGTCTATTCTTTCTATGTTTGTTTAGCCATTTTCGATAAAAGTGCTTCTAGACCTTTTGAAATTGTCCTCAAACTATCATAATAGCATTATTCCGCTCTTAGATACCCAGAGGGGAACTACTCGTTACTCGTTATTTGCCTAATTGGTAATTTTCTTCAAGTTTTGCTGTTAAATTTGTCTGCGCACATCATTGGCAACTAAATAAGAACTACTCCTCATACGTTACTTTGCTATTTTTGTAATTTTCGATAGGAAATCGTGTTCCCAATTGAATACATCCTTCAGGACGGCTGTGGAAGTGGATACCCTCAAACATGTTTCGTTTCTCTTAATTGACTAGTTGGTGCAATTTTTTTTTATTGTATAGATCCTTCTTAGCACTGCAATGAACAAATCTATGAATTTCGATTTTGTAGGCTGCCATTGGATACAACAACACCGTTATGAAGAGAATCGAATACAAATGTGGTGCAAGCTTAATTAGTAAAATCTTTGTGGTAACTGCAGCTCATTGTACTGAATTTAATGGGTAGGCATATGTTGAGTTATTGGAAAAAGAACCTAATACTCACAATGGCATTACAGGCTACCTCCAAACTATGTCCGTTTGGGTGACTTAAACCTTAGAGCCAGAGAACCGGATACCGACCCTCAAATGAGACAAATCGCTAGAGTAATCAACCATCCGAGTTATACCGACGACTCGTTGTACAACGACATTGCTTTAATTCAGTTGGCAATGCCTGTCGTGTAAGTATCTAAACCTATTTTTGGTAGGTGCGATGAGGCACGAATTTTAATTCTCCAATTCAGCGGTCATGCGAATTTATTTATTATTAGTCCGGGAAAGTCATTTTTATTGCCAATGGGTTGGGATATGCAGCTAAACTCAAAGAGGCGTTCTGTTTTTAGATTTACCGAATATGTGCGGCCCATCTGCTTGTGGTATCGTGAAGAGGTGCCCTTTACTAGCGCATACGCTATGGGATACGGAGCAGTACGATTTGCCGGTGCAATGACAAATCGATTGACTGATTTCAATTTGACAATAATTTCCAATGCCGCATGCACCCAACTGTTGCCAAAGGAACCGGGCAATGGCCGGGGAATTGTCAGCAGTCAGATATGTGCTATAGATTACAAGAAGAATGGAAGCGATACATTTCAGGTAAGTAACTCCAAAAACTTATCTCGGGGCAGTGTAGAGTATGTAACTTATTTTAGGGTGATTCCGGAGGACCGTTGCAGGTTAGTTTAACCCGGGGACGCCGAAATCGGCTCCACAGTTATTTAATTGGAATCACTTCATATGGATTAGTGGGTGCAACACGTTACCCAGGCGTTTACACAAGAGTGTCTGCATTTGTCGACTGGATAGAGCAAAATGTTTGGAGTGCTGATTTTTATGAACAATAAAATAGCTTTTTTTTCCTATATTTTGATTTGATTTGAATAATACTTTTCTACGGGAACAGTTCGAGGAGTGGCATCATTCCCATCTTCGAAATGGATTCCAAGTTTTTGCTTGATCTGTTGTGTGAGAGAACAAACAAAAAGGTTCGTCTTTGTATTTTTAAGAAGTGGGTATATGTCTGCCTTGGAGAAGGTTCCATTAGGCATCAGCAAGATATCAATAATTTTGGACTAGCAAAGCGGTCCTATAAAACTCAACAGTGTCTAGGGTTGATTACCAACTACACCAACCTATAGCAGACAACACTTTTGGGGGTTATTTGCTACTTACTGGGAATTTAGATATGAGAATTGAAAATAGAGAAAAGCTTTTACATAAGTTTATGTGAATCGAAGCATACAAAGCTTTTTCGGAACAGTTCGTGTCGCTGTTGAAACTCCTCGTTGCCAGCTTCAAATGATTTGAGAAAAAAATTAAAATAAGGCAGGTTGAGCTTATTTCTTTTGTTTTGTATTTGCTGCAGGAGTATTAAAGATTGACGCAGTTGAAGAAGAAGAGTAGCAGCACTCAGAAATTTCTGTTTGAAAATTGTATAGTTGAACGAGTAATGTGTTAAACTTGGACTGAACGACAAGGCTTACTGCCGTTCCAAAAGTAATCCCCAAACAGTCATTCACGAAACCATTTAAGTCTCGCAGTGGTGCCAATTGCTCTAGAACTTATCGTCAGGACAGCTCAAATGATTGTGTATGTAAGATTTGGTTAGGACATTATTTCGGGTCCTTACGAGGTTGTGAGTGCGACCTTTAAAAACTTGTGCTCATATAACCAAGATGAAAACTCCTCTCTATCTTTGGATAGTACTGCATCTGGTGACTCCGCTGCTCTCGTAATAAAAAGACTAAGCGTCACTGTCAAATACCCAATGCAAGACTCGTGCATATTACAGTAGGCGAACATAATGCCTTGGCCTTGGACCTATTTTTTGTTCATAGAATGCAACCTTCCGAATAAATGAACAGAGCAAAAACAGAGACACGGGCAGGTAATGCACCTATAGAAAATTTTATAAATTTTACCAACAGGGTTAATATACTTTGATTCGCAACCGCAATTACAGACTAGCCAAGTCGCCAATCATTATTTAACTGTTAAGCCCCAAAATACCTACACCAATAACACGGTATAAAAAAACCCCCAACCGCCACGTTTTAATTGGCACTCAGAGAACCGGAATTCTGCGTAGCATAATTAATATCTGCGTCGAATGCTAATGCCAATTCTAAGCTTGTCATCTTCGTTTTCGCTGAGCAGTCACCCAAGACTTAGTAGCACAACTTTCGGTTGTAAATGTTCGTATCGCGTTAACTTCGTGTTGTTTTACTCAAAACGAAAGCGTCACTCATGAATTCACACTCAAAACAATCGCTTGTGCAAATTACTACGGCGTGCACAGAAATTTCGGTAGAAGACATTATTTTAAAAGTTCTGACCAGTTCTGGTCGAGATATCATTTACTCAACGTCAGCTACGCGATGCACGGTGGCATTCAGTTCACGGTACTTGCAATTGTGACCCTAAACGGTGCGAATCTCAACGCCCAACAGTTTGGCGGTTTCGGTTTTAATAATTTCGGCGGGGGGAATGCCGCATCATTCTCCAGTGCGAGCTCTTCATCATTCGCTAGCAGCAGTGGGAGCAGTAGCAGCAGCAATGGTCTAGTCTTCAATAATGAAGGGTTCCTTGGCAATGGCAACTTTGGCAATGGAAACACTGGTATTTTTGCGGAAAATGTCAACAGCGCTAATAATGGCAACAACAGAAATAACAACAATCGGGATAAAAACAAAAACAAAAATCGACCGCCACCACAAGCCGTTAATAACAATAACAGTGGCGGCGGCGGTGGAAATAAACGCGCAAATATAAATACTGGAAACCCCTTTTTGCAAGGTACTATTGCTACGACAAAGAAACCAACACCTAGACCAGCTCCAGCAACAAAAGCCAAACCACCAGCAAAGCGGAACTCAACCCCAACTATTGGGCAGCGGAATAAGCCGAAGCCACCCAAAAAACCGGCTACACCAGCTGCTGCTGCGTCGTCGGCGAATACCAAGAAGGAGAAGGAGAAAAAGAAGAAGGACAACGAGCGGGGGAACAGCGGCAAAGACAAAAACAAGAAAAAGAAGCGCGTCGGCGAAATTAGTAAGATCAAATATCCGACCTTAAGTCTAATCAAAGCTAACGACCGATTTCCGTTTGCATTTAGAATACGAACAGTATCTATCGAGTATTTTTCCCGACTCGGACAATGACGGTGCGGAGGAGATAACCGATTTTAACGGAAGAGAGTTGGCGCGACCTGGTGATTTCCCTCATATGGTACGTATAAGTAAACATTTTGATTGTGGTTCGTAGATTGTTGTTATTCATAATTTATTCGGATTTAATAAGCGGCTTTGTTTGTTGGTTTTATTTAGAGAGTGTGCGTGTGAACTTGTAGGCTCGGATTGAAAGTTTATTGTTTTCCCGCAGAGATTAAGACCCTATGAGAATTGTTTGCTCATTAAAAAGATATTGAGCTTGTAAGATTGCAAGAGAATGTTACAAAACTGGTACTATGTCGAAGAAAATCACCCAATGTGAACCAGATAGAGCTATGCGACGCAACACGCTTTGCTTTATATGATGGCCCTGAGGTCTAGTATAGGTACGCATTAAAGACGGAATATGATGCCGACAATAATTTTGAAGAAGTCGGAAGGTATACAGTCATGAAGAAGAACATGATGTTTGTATAATGAGAAAACTCCAACAAACTCCACTCCAACACTCCAAGGATCGCATCCCAAATTTGTAGAACTAAATTATAAATGTCATGTGCAACAGTACCGTTTTGTCTTGAACGCATACGATATTTGTGCCTTCTTCCGCGTAGTTAACTTAAACATTCGAATCGTTATCTAACGTGCGGATGTTTCAGAAAAATTTATGCGAAAAACTAGATCAGCCTCGGTGTCTTGGCTACCCAATTTTGCAGAGCTGTCAATTTTGTCACTGAAGCGATAATAAGTATAACAGATTCTCATTGGGGTTAAATATGGATTGGATGTCGCCAACACGCCTTCTTTGTACGCTGAACGGAAGCCCTCATACATGGAAATGTATCTTTCATTTGTTCTACATCTCCAAAAAATCGGTTTTGAGCAACGCCGTTATCAGTACGACAAAAAAAACTTAGAGCCTATTAATGGGGACGTTCGGATACCTAGTTCAAGTAAAACGTCAACTAGATTTGTTTTTACTAGGTATAAGAACGCGTTGGCTAGGCTATTTAGCATTTAGCAACACCTTAATCTTCCGTGTTAGGAATGTGTGATCGTGTAAATGCGGCATAATCATAAATATATAGGTACACAGCATACTCGTGCAACTTTGTTCGTGATTTCTAATTTATTATTCTCCACGTTTGTTACTCTCAACAAACAAGAACAAATTCTTTCCAACTACTCTCGAATAGCGGCACAGCCTCGCTCTCGCTGAGTTGGCCCGTACACTTAATGCATCTCCTTTCAATAAACAATATTTCTGCTTAATAAACTTATGGCAAAAGATTTCCCTCAATACATTTTAGGGCGCCATTGGATACAGAAACACAGTTACCAAAAAGACGGAATACAAATGCGGCGCCAGTTTAATAAGCAATATCTTTGTGATCACTGCAGCTCATTGCACACAGTACAACGGGTAAACGTTAATTTTTTAAAAATAAATAAAAAGCTATTAATACGACTTCATTTTTTTTTAACAGTTTGACTCCAAATTACGTTCGTTTTGGTGACTTAAATCTGAAAGCCGCAGAAGAAGATATCGATCCGCAGACAAGAAAAATCGCTCAGATAATCAACCACCCGTACTACAAGGATGATTCCCTATACAATGACATCGCTCTGGTTCAGTTAGAAAAACCGGTCATGTAAGTTATATTCGTAGAGGGTTGTTACAGGATCATTTGCATGAATGTCGACTGAATTGAGATAAAACGCATTCATTGGTGGAAACATGCAGTCTTTGGAATTGATAAAAAAAAAATTTATTCGATGGATTTCATGGGACTCTTTCACCCATTGTATACGTCAATCTTGACATACTGATCGACGCAACCGGAAAGACAGATGCTATAGGAATTGGTGGGACCCTTTACAACTTGGTGAATTATCAATTTCGGTCTGAAAACGTTGTAACAAAAAGCACAGTCGGAGTGCCATCTGGCAGTCAAATAAATTATGATATATACCAATAGCGAGAACTAAGAAAACTATTAAGTAGACACTGTTTTAGATATCCTTGAAAAAAAAACAATCGCTTGTCCTTAAATCGCAGAATCTTGAACAGCGCAGCGTCTCATTGAAATTAATACACTCTTCCAGTTACTGCAGTCGTTGGCTGACTTTTGCGCGCCACCTAAGCGAAATTTTTCCAAATACGGTTTCCCTTCGTACATTATTATTCTTCAGCCGTGTTTGCCGTTCTTCAAAGATTATGTTTGCTGGGGTAAAACACTTCACTTCATTCACGTCATCAATGACAGTTAGGACACCGCGATCAGCAAAGATTGTGGCGCCCTCCTGCCGCCATGCTTTCTCTACTTAATTAATTTTTTTTTATTATTATTTATGTCTTTCTATCATCCGTCTTAGATTCACCGAATTCGTTCGACCCATTCGCCTCTGGTATCGTGAGGAGGTGCCATTTAGCAATGCCTTCGCCATGGGATTTGGAGCGGTGCAATTTGCTGGAGCCATAACAAATCGATTGACTGAATTCAACTTGACAATCATTCCAAACGACGTATGTGGCGGAGTGCTGCCAAAACAGTCGAACGCCAAGGATGGCCTTATCGAAAGTCAAATATGTGCTATTGATTACAAGAAAAAAGGAAGCGACACATTCCAGGTAAGGAAACTGCAATAGGACGTTTGCCAGTCGCTTTTGAATAACTCAACTCTTTTCAGGGAGACTCCGGAGGACCGTTGCAGGTAACCGTCACCAGAGGATGGCGAAATCGACTTCACAGCTATTTGATTGGAATTACATCCTTTGGCGTAGTGGGCGTGACTCGCTACCCAGGTGTTTACACTAGGGTATCCTCTTTTGTCGACTGGATAGAACAGAATGTTTGGGCTAATGATTATTACCAAGAACAATAAAAGAACGTATAGTTCTCGACGTTTGTTGTAAGGAAAACATTTCTCTGCACCGATTAGTTGGGTTCACCTCCTTTTCGGAGTTTCCTTCATCCAACGGATTTGTTTCAAACAACTGAATTTGCAGCTTCTCCGGTTTTCCGCGAAGAGAAAAAGTGTCGCTTTCATCGAGAGACCTGTTGATGTGCTTCATCCAATGTAAATGGTTGTTGGTTTTGTGCGCACTTCTACAGTACAGGGGAATTAACTGTTGCAACGTCCCACAAGTATATCTCCACCGTACTCTCTTACAATCCAATCTGTCCAAAAGTCATGCGCCAAAGCCAAACTGTTCGCGGTACACTTTCGTTAAGTTCCCCTCAAAAGAGTTGAATATACTTCTTATTTTTCACATAATACCCGAAGATGAGTTATACCACTGCAGTCAGTGTAGCAGTAGGGCATTAACATTCTACAGGTTGTGCAGGAACTAACATCTCGTAGTATGGTGAGGGGTGGGTTCACGTTGCCCTATCGATTCCCAGAGAAACCTCAACGCAGGAGTAAGGTCATGAGCTCTTTAATGCACCATTCAATGGAGATAGTACTCGTAGTTCTGTCTGTATCTGCTACATATTTCTGTATAAATGTTGGCTTGTTTTGTTGCATGCTCAAAGGGACCACATCAGCAATTGAATAGAAGGTTGCCTGCAAGAAGATTATTTCGATAACCACATAAAATCACCGATAGAAACTGGTATACCTCTGGATCGGAGATGTGAAGTCGCTTGCCTTGTGCGAGACAAATCAAAGGCACATTATGTCATCTAAGCAGGTCACAGAAGAGTTAATTAGAATTTAAGAATACAGGTATCTTAGTGGTGAGTTTTGAAACAGGCAAACGTGTTTGAGAGTAATAATTGATGGCTTCTGGGCGATATGCATATTTACGATAGAAGTTTTATTATTTACGACCATCGGACTGGTTGTACTGAATGTATGCAGTAAATAAGGGGTGAGTTTGGTGTCATTGACGTTTGGCACTCGCTTTTGAATTTATGAGCTAGTTTGGAGAACGGGTTGCTACTATAGTAAAAACCAGGATTATATGCTTTTTCGATCACTCGGACGAAGTCCTGCTGAGAATTGAAGAATGCAGTTGAAGTCAGGTGTGGACTAAGTGAATTTAAAGTTTCAATTACTTCTTATTTAGTTTGCAAGTTTTTACAAAACAAAAACCTAATCTTTGCTCTTTTTGAAAAATGTTTAGAGGAACAATTGAAGAGAAGAGGTATGATATGTGCTCATGACCTTAACCGTATCTTAACTGGGCTTTAACTCTTCTGTCAATTTTCCAAGGAAACACAAGAGATTTGAAAAACGGTTTCAGCTCCAGAAATATAAAAGCCTGGAGACCAAAATACGGGAAAGATATTATGTATTTTGGGGGGCTCGCTTTAAGCCCTAGTGGAACTTTTTCGAACATCTGATTGACAAGCTGATTAGTTCTTTAAGAGCTGTCTCTGTGTAAATAACATCGCCAAACGCGTTTCCAAAAACATATAACGAAATTTAACAAAAGGGTAATGAAATATAAAATTAGCCAAAAAATTAAAGTCAGATTGCATGGACCGCAATTCCTCAATTCATACGCGACCAAACTGAAATTGAAGAAGAATTTAAGAGGAGTTGTCAGAAAAGGAATTTGTGCTTACCTACTGTAACTTGATCACGTTGGGGGTAAATCAAAAGGTAATTAATAAGCCTCGTGATGAAAAAAGTTTTTTCCCCAAGAGTGACCTTAAATTGCTGGAAACAAATTCAATGTCGTTAAGTTTAAGAGCTTATCCTCACTCGAGAAACAAGAAGTACAAGAAACTTTCTGAGCTACTACAAGTATACTAACTAATTTGTAGATATACTTACAATGAATACATTTTAATGAAACATACCTACAAGTGACAAGTCATCGAATAAAATACATTTTAATTACGATTTTAATTGAGTTTCATTTGTTTGATTTCACGCCAGCATTTGAAGTTCGATTTGTTTTTGTAGCTCTTATGGCTTGTTGAGCACTAATTACGAATGAACTCAGATGAAATTAAAAAAAGATGGGAAGTGAGAGGGACACACTCGGACTCGGAGTGAGGACTGAAAAAAAAATTTTTGGATGACTTTAAAAATCTAATTTAGAATTGCATTGAAAAGTTACATACGAACTTTATTTATTTTTTCGGAGTACCTATTGAGATATTCTATGCACCATACAGATGGGCTGCACTGTTCAATAAATTTGAAGCAGGCGCCTTTGGGATGTAGAAATTGTATTCCTCCTAATAAATGTATGAAAACAAACAAAACTTATAATGAGTCTGTATGTGTACAAAGGAATTACAAAAATAAACTGACCATACCTTTGAAGTTAGAGTGGCCTGCAATTAAAATTGTTCAAATATAGAATAACCTTGGAAATAAAAAAACTGTTCATGTGTGTGCAAACTTGGTATTGACTTAAGTATTTCCTTCCAAACACGAACAACTGAACCCAGCTCTCCAATCGACATGCGAAAAGTCCTCCATCAAATCAAAGCGTTTTTGGACAAATTTTTCGACGAGCTTTTGGACGCGCTTCTGAATTCATTTTTGATGCAAATTATGTTCGCTTTTTTTGGCTCGTTTTTGGACGTGTTTTTGTTGGCGGCTTTATAAGATGCGATGGGTAAGTTAAGAGAGACGACACGCGGCAACGTGAATACCGAGGGCTAGCTTGAAAGAACTTAGAGTTCGCGCAATCGACGGAGCCTGAGAGGGGGCGATGATGTAAAATGTTATCTGCAGTGTCCCAGCTTTCTTCAATGGTATTAAAGTTAATTACTTTGAGGCGGTCTTGATTCTAAACATTGAACTCGGTGAAAGGGAGATCGCCCTTGGCAAGCGTGTTCAATGAGGAGCTAAACTAAAATGATAAAGTCCGTCCGCAAGTAGGGAGTGTAAAGCTCATTAAATTACTATTTACCAAGTAAATAGGTAGCTAACTAACAAAGCAAGTGGATTCAAAATAACCGAGTCAAGGTTTTTAAGAAATCAACAAATAAAGTATGTTTTTTTTAACAGTAGATATATACATTTAACCTTTCCATCTCGGTAGTTTTTAGCAACGAATAGTCGTTTGTTTTTCAACAGAAACTTAGTTAATCTTAACCCCTTTTAAATCGCAATCGGTTTGAGTCAATTTTTCTGTACAATGCGACCATACAATTCACCATTTGCAACAACTTTTCAACGCCAACAAATTTTGAGAACAAAACCGAGTGAAAGACAGCATTAGTTAGGTAACCCTCCGAAGCATTCAAAACTAACATTTTATTTATTTTGTACGGCATTTCTAAATCGAATAATCGGAAAAACTGGCTCAACACTATTACTCAAACTTGTATTAAGAAATTGAACGAATTGCCTGGCAATCGCCGCCCTGACTATGCATGTTTTCTTATGGTTCTTAGAGTCCCATTTGCAGATCCTTAAATTGCTTACTCATATCGATTTTTTTTTGGTACAAAAAAAAAGAGGATATTCTCTGCACAGTAATACATTCCATGAGACGTGTTCTGATAAGATTTCTTACATTCAATCGATACATGCCAACCAATGATGCGAGAACTGATTGCTTACTTTATCAACGCGCCATCATCTTTGTGTCAGTTCGAGACAGTCGCTCACTTATAAGGCAATTCACCATTCCCCTCCCCACCGCACTCGTCAACATTTTTGATAATGATCCCTAACAGGATTTCCCACAATAATATCACAACCAATGAAGCAGAAATGGAGGACTTCCTGATGTGGCAGAAAATTTAAGTCATCCACCCCTACTTGCGCCTTGCATTGATGTCTTCCTCTCAATCCAATCGATGGTGTATTTTAGCTCATCCGTGTATATGGTAACGTATAGCGTTTGCTGTTACCCATTCTACTAATCGACAAAAGACAAAAGTATGATACCATCACACAATGCAATAAATGATTTCAAATAGTTCCCTTCTTTATTCTCCTCCAGGATGATGGCTTTTCATTCGCTATCTCAAAACCTCAGGAATTATTTCTTGTTCGAGCTCAAACTCTTACTCTGGACATTCTATTGCACTACTCCCTGGCCTGGCACATGCACAACGCGGCGTATCCTGTATGAATGATTCTCCCAGTGATTTTCTCTGCAGAACTATGGGTTAAAGCAATTTAAGAAGAATTTTGAAATTGAAGATGTCACGCGCTACGTTAACCAGGAAATAGTCGGAGGAGGCATGAATTTTCTTTTTCAAGTTTATTGGTATATAATACATAGGTACATATTTAAAGACTGGTACACTGGAGCGAGAAAAGCACTGACCACTGATATTATACTACCTGATTCGGATTGCCAATCAATAAAATGGGGGAGACATGCGTTTTGTACTTAAGTTAACCCCATTGATCGGAAAAGAATTTTTCTGATTGCGTATTAGAAAAGTTCTTTGGGAAGGGTGTTTTTTAATGACCAGCCATTTTTTAAGGTAAATTTTGACATGCTGACGTCAAAACTTGGCCATTAAGTTATCAAAGTGTGTCTTTCTTAAGAGTGCGCTTCCCGCGTGACCAGACGCTTGACAGGTGATCACGTGTAGTAACATATTTAGGACAAATGTTTACATCATAATAACGTCGGCGTGTCAAAATTTGACATAAAAAGTGGCATATGTTTTGTGTAATCTTGAAGCTAGATAGCTGATTTGCACTCAATTTCGTTTGTCATTTCACTATAATTATAGACTTATACAACCCCAACTGAGGCCTTCCTATCCCTAGATCTTGACAAAGTCGAAAAAGTATTGTAACAAAAATTCCACACTGATATAAACAATTATTCGTAGACTATTACGCAATCACTGTACAAATATATCTTTCGAGATAGTCTATTCGCAGAATGGGAGACAGTACGCAGTACCGACAGTCTTCAGTCGGGTCGTATCGAAGGCACGTGTAAGTTGGTAAAAATAGACCTGAATCTGCGTCAATCGCTTCCTTCTAATTGTCACGTTTAATCTTCCCTTAAATATTTATCTAGTAGATGACAAAGAAAATTTTGTCCTTGTGAGTTTGAAAATGGACGCTGAATGTGTTATTAGCTCGTCTTTAGATTTCGCTGAAAAGCCCACTTTAAACTCGGAGCATTGCCTTGTACATCGAATGTACTCTTGATTTTAGCAGCCCTTTTTAAATAACCACCATACAGGGTATCGGGTTATGTCAGAAGATATGTTGAATTTTGGCTCATTTATGGTGTCAGGTTCACAGGACCTACAAGGTTTGAAGCTTCATATAGCCCAGCGAATCTTGCGGGCATGATGAAACCTTCGAAGTCAATACAAGAAGGGATTTTTGAGCCTGGGTTGCAAGCTATTGCATTTCCTAGATTGTACCCTAGTGACGAAAGATGGGAGGTTAGAAGCAATTATTGCCTGAAGGAAGCCCAGAGGTGACTGATAGTTGTAGTATAGCGTTTATCTAGCAGCCATCGATTGGCTTCATGGCTCGTGATGGAGTTAACATTTCAAGGTTTTAAAAAATTCCGCAATGTTCTAGTTAGACACATATTCTTCATGGTAAACGTTCAAGTGACAAGGCTCAGCCTTCTTGTCGAAATACGTAATATTCAACCTCGTTTAGAACTTCGAAACGCGTGCGAATACTTTCGTCAGTAATCGTATTTACTTCGACACCCTTCACTTTGAACACTCTGAGGGGCATGGTGTGACTAGCCGCCTTTCGCATTTTTTCGAGCTATATATGGCTCTATCCCGGACGACATTGTCGTTCTCATTTTGCATTTGCGTGGACTTTTGTATTTTGCATAGCTGGCAATTTCTTTTTATGCATCTATAGCGAACAAGGACCCAAAGATAAAGGGATTTTCAAGGACTTAAACCTCAGTACACTTTATCCAAATAAGATTTCCTTCACCTTCTAAGGTTTCGTTTTTCGTTTCGTCGCATCGGCCATCTGACACACAGGCAAAATCGGGCGTCTATACACCGTCCTTCTTCTGGTCGTGGTCGTCGCACTATCGCAGAGCATCTTCGCCAGCGTTGCGCTGTTGAAGTGCATCGTCCACGCTATGCATTTTTAATTACACCATTTTCGGTTCGTTGTTGCGGTTTTAAAATGCAAATGAGAACAGCAGAAATGCATTTAATTTGCATGAGGATCTTCTGAATACGGGAGCGGTCGCTTTATATAAGTACATGCAGATGTGGCGGCTGGCGGGTGTATGCGATAGCAATGAAAACCAATTGCGAAGAGAATAGCGATAAGTTTTCTTCATTTCTATTGCTGGGCGCTTTGTTTTTTTTTTTGTTCCCGATTTGAAATCCTCAAGGAGTGCAGGAGAAAAAAAGCAACAATACTAATCGGCTTATTTCTTCTTGCAGCGAGAAGACGTTGATATGGAATTTTGCAGCTGAAAAAATACTTCGCCGTCGTTTAGGTAAACTGAAGCACTGTAGTGTCTTATTTTTTGCATAGAGGGATAAATTACTTTTTAATTAAGTCATTTGGCAGGACGTTTTTCTTTCGTATTTATGCAATGCTTTAGATGGTTTTGGGTTTTCCTCAATGCATGTTGTCTGTCCGTGGTCTGATCTATGTGGACAAAAAGCGGAAAGTTTATCTAAGCCTACTTTTGGGCGCATTATCAAATATGGGAAATATTCTATATTCTATATTCTAGTTATTCCCAAAAGGATCTCAAATGTATAAAAATCCAATCTTTTATGTATAATCACTTTATGTGTCTATTTAAAAAAAATCCGACGTAATTGAGATCCGCGAAATGAAGCCTTGAAAAAAGCGCTATTATTTCAGCGCTGATGGAACTGAACTTATTTGTTACCCCAACTGTGATACAAAAAGAGTCTGAGTATTATTTGAACTGCTTGTAGCATAAGCCAGCATTGACTCGACATACAGGTCTATTTTAAACTGAGAAGAAGACCTCATTTACAACTTTCATAGATATGTTATTTAAAGTGAAAGCATCTGTTTCGAAGAAAATGACCAGAAGGTGGTTTGGAAATCAGGAAATACTTTTGTTGTTCATAGTTGCTGCACCTTTCGTGTGAATTTGAATAAAAAGTAAGATGTGTAGAGGCGGGTAGACAAAAATCACACCTCATAAAGGGTCTTCTAAGGTAGTTTGAAAGTGCCTCTGTTTAATTGATGTCCGCAAAATGTTGGCTGATCTAGAGAATCACATGTCTTAAAAATACAACTATTTTGAGACTGTCCAAGGCACATATTGCCGAGTATGCGATAAAGCAAAAAGAAGACCACTCAAAAGAGAAATGGGCATCAAAACCCAAAGAAATGCTTTATGACAAACATATACATATACATTTAATTTGCGTTTAAAGTAAGTTCAGCCCAGAAAGTATATACAGTTCAATTACATATCTAGATAGAAATCATGGTGCACACCAGTTAGACTGGTATGGTATAGTTCAACTATGAACTCACACAATTCGTGGGAAGTACCCATGCGGCTAAACACCACATTAAGAATACTGCCCGCCCAGTACTGGTAAATACTGCTTAATTAACCTACAGCGTCCATATGATTGATATTGACTGCGCCCCCTCCCGAATAAAAACGCTTACAGCAAAGAGAAAATTATTATAAAAAGAAATCACCGCCGCAGTGAAGTATACCAAACAAGAAACAAACCATTAGCCATAGCCAATATCATCCCGCACACTTGGTCAAGTTTTGACTTCAACTTGAGTGTATGTTTTTCTTGTTCTTACGCGGTTCGAGGGAAAAACAAAAGTTCTTGCATCACGCACACACATGCATACACTGCTTTATGAGTTAACTTCTCTAGTGTAGTGTAACAGAAGCTCAAAGTTTTTAATTAAGTTTCTTCTGACTGCGACGTCAGCGGGTAGTTGTTGGTGTAACCAGGTGTGTTGTAGAGTCAAATGGTACTACAGTGACCCCAGACACCTGCAGCAACTCTGAAGAGTAATATTCCTTGATGTTGTGCATCTAAAATGTAAGTTAACTCCTTTGAAGTTATTTTTTGAACTTCCTTCTAAATTTGTGGACTGTCCTTTCTAGATCGTATAGCGATGGAAGCCATCGTCATTATCATCAGCGTATAGCAGTTGCTTTCGTTTAAAGTGATTTTAGTTTCTCATTTGATGCTTTCTCTTGGTGGCGCAGTTTCGAAATCCACTTGCAGTGGGGACAATTTGAAAAGGTATTTAGTAAGTTTCACATCAGGGTAGCTGGCAGTGGCCAGTTCATTGGGTTTGTGTGTCTATCCAAAAGTAGGAGGATTGGCAAGAGGACAAGAAAAACGGATTGATTAATATTTTTCATAGAGGTATAGGGTGGTGGTCCACGTTGAGTAAAACCAAAAGAGATGTTACATGAAAAAAATTTTACTCGAACCATCCTCCATTCGATCACGTTTAGTCGAGTAGAGATCTCAAAAACGGTTACTTTCGCATTGTAATAGCACACGTATTGTTAGTTCTGAAGTCATAGAGTTGAACAACAACAGACCTAGTACTCTTTGATAAAAATGTAAGCGGTATCTGCTCAGTCCCGATACGAAAGATTGTGAACTAAACTGCGCAACGCATCAGCTTCGATTTTATTACATTCAGCTCTAGGTATATAAGGCACATATCCAGAGAACGCCCATTACCCAATAACTGATTTAAAAGTCGAGGTGGACATAACCGGCTAACACTTCACAAATATTATTAACGACCATCAAAATCTGCACAAGTTGAGAGAGCCCGAAGCAAGTATATGCAAATACAATAGCAAAACATAAATGAACCCTAAACACCGCCATCCTTGTCAGAAAGTTTTCCAAAGAAATAGAACTACTTGATGCCGTCTGACATGATGCAAATTAATTCCCCCTGCATAATTAAGCACTAAAAACAAAAAGCTCCGAGCAGCAACAAAATCTCTCATCTAACACCGTCCATCACAGTCCCGTCGTCCGGTGTGTATACCCTCCGGTCATTGGGGCGAACAACAGTCTCCACGCCATCTAAGTTTGAAGCTAGCTAACTGTCCCGGTTTGACGACATCGCAGTCTTTTCTGCTCTCACAAACAAGCCAATAAAATCATTAACAAAACAATTGCCACTGATAAAAAGATCTCAGAGGAGCGGCGCGGCGGGATAAAAAGTCAAAAGAAACAAAACCGAAAACACCCCATAAACTAGAAGTCAAAACAAAAATCCCAATAAAATCACTCGGCAAAAAAAATGCTTATTTAAAGCGACAAAAACATCGCAGAAGCACTCTTGTGTGTCCTTCGTCCTGTGTGAGCGCCCCGCTGCTAATATATACACAAGCAGGAACGAGCAAATGCCGGCCGCCAACTAGAGAAGATTACGGAGGAGCCAGCACAAGTGCGGAGGAAGTGCAAATCATAAAACAACAAGAATAGAAAATGTTCCTTAAGCTTCATAAATATTCATTATGACGCTGGTATGAGTGGATGGCGGTGATCTTTGTATATGTATATGGTTGTCGGTCGACGGCCGAAATAGGGTCTGTACGTACCCCTTGGTAGTGGTCCGCTACCGCCACAAGACATTATATCGCACTTCCACTTCACCGCTAAGGAGAGTGGAATCCTGCCAAGAAGACTATATCGGGCCATCGAGCAATTGCATCACGCTACCTATCACCAGCGTCATCTATTGTGTTTGAATGTGAACTGAATATATATATATAATAGCGCTCCGGTCTAGTCCGGCCGAAGGAATCCTCGGTCGTCGCTAATGATGTTCTTCCGACCGCACTGGCAACGGCAACAGCAGTTCTCCCATTTTCATTGGAGTCGGCGACATTTTCACATTTCACGCGCTCTTTTCATCAGACGATAGTGATGAGGGTGAGGTAATTTTGTTTTTTGTGTATGTCGTTCGTGGTAAGGTTTCTGTTCGGATACAACGTTTTAAAATAAAAAAGGATATTTCGGCTTCTTAATTCGTCCTTGTTTGTGGTTTAGTTAGTCGTTGTCGTCATCGTCGCTGTCGCTCTGGAATTTGAAAACGCTATTACGGTTATTTCTCGTTTTTGCCATCATCATCGTTGTTGTCTGTTTATTTTGTACTCAAAGGAGAGAGAACGATTGTTTGTTGTTTTATGTTGGGAAAAATTATTTGCTATTGTTACTCACACATTTATCTAAAGATTATCTTTTGGAATGGACTTAAATTGGGCGGCGATTTATCTTAGCACATAATTAAACCAGGATTATGAGACTATTCTTAAATTCCAATTAAATTACGACATCAGTCTGTTGGTACAAATGTACGAGGGAATATTCTTTAAAATCCTCCGTCTTTGGGACGTTGTTGGCGTTAAAAGAATCCTCCGCCAATATTGTTCACAGCGTGGGAAACCCCTGTATACAACTAGCAACACAACAACACTGCTCTGCCACCATTATTGTTGTTACAGCATCGACATCATTATTTATCAACAATAAGAAATAGGGACACGTATCCTTCAGTTCTGCACTGATACTGACACGACCACTGACACAACCACTGCATCGATCACCGCAGACTTTGCCACCGGTATAAGTAAAACACTGATGCATTGGGTCCATGACTAAGGTCACCACTCCCGCACCAATGGTATTGTTCATACGTTGTAACAGTTGGTTTAAGCAGTATATCTTTGCAAATTACCACGGCGAAACTATCTAACCGCTGACCAAAGTTTGTTGAGGATTTAAGCTGTTGAGAGGCCCCACAATCTATATGGGAGAAAAGCCGGAATATGGAAGTGTGTAAGTGCAAGTTGAACGTGGTCACCTTTGTTGTCGAAAATAAGTTTGGACTTTAACAGAATTTCTACTTTATTAGTTTTGGTTTTGGCGTTCTCGCAATGGCCTCTTATTATCAATTCGAACGAGTACAGTCGGGCGATTGTAACTAATTGAAAGGTATCTGTTTAAGACTTCTTTACGTGCCACTAAGTATCGGAAACAGTACCAAAAGCTATATAAAGGAGGTCGAAGTAGGATATGGAGAGTGGCTAAGAACAATACAGCGCGGTAATAGCCCTCAATATGAAAAACGATTTAAACAGTGCTAAACGAAACCCACTTTTAGAGGCAAAACAAATACGAGAATTCCAAAGTTAATATCAAATGATTTTAGGCACAGACCTCGGTTAACTAAAGCCTGCAAGGTGAATGGGGTGTTCCCCAGGTATCCGTGCTGGAAGAACTTTTGTTTTGGACCTGTCTTACACGAGTAAACAACAGAAACTGTTCTTTCAACAGCCGTGAAATGCTAGACGTCAGTGAAAAGAGATTAGGGTGAAAGGGAGTTCAGTGCACAATGTCGTTTTCCACCTGCACAAGTTGGACATTATTTATTTAGGTATATAGTTTTGTCAGTCTTATGTCAGACACGAAGTTAAACTTGAAGTTCAAGCCTAGCATGCAACATAGATTTAAAAACATTGCAATCACACTCTTCTCTTCTTTTATAAAAGGTCACATGTAATCAATGGGTCGCACAAACTCCGCATGACTTCTTAGTGCTCATGGGACCAATACTCAGATTTACGGTTGACTAAAGCCTTGGATAAAGCAAGTCCAAGAGCAACTTTTTTGAGCAGCAAAAGAAGTAGTTTCACTGATGCACAAACAAGTTCCTTAGCTTAATAAAATTTCCTTTCGATGATCTATTTCATCTGACACCTATTGACATTTTAAGCAGGCAAATATGAGCTGTGCAGCAATTCGTCTTCAAGTAATTCCGAATTGACAACACAACACCCTAACTATGCAGATTGCTAAAACCATTTCGATAGGGGGGAAATGCATTCTTCGATGATGAACCTATTCACTTTTTTACAGATGGATCAAAAGTTGTACACGAGGTAAATTGAGTGGTGTCTTTTTCGATCTCAGTCCGCCATTTCTTCTTTCCAATCGCTAATATGATTTTATGTCCAAATAAGGTCGGAAATGTAATTCTGACTTAGCTGACAGACGGGACAAAAATATCCGACAAGCAACATTCAAGCTCTTTCAACTAGTCTCTATAGCCCTATCTCTGAAAAATAACTGAGATATTCAAAATTGACTTTCGAGGCCTAAAGAGCTGCATTCTCTCTATGTAGGTACTTGCCCGACTATCTCTGAAAACTCTAGCTGGGAGCTATTCAATTAACGACCAAAAATGATTCAACAGACGCAGACGCCTGTTCTATAACTTCAACGAGAAGAGGGAAACGCCATTTCCTGGATTTATGAAAAGTAGGTATCGCAAAGGGCTTTAGTGTCGATTGACCAAACCTAACTTTACTTGGAGCCTGAAACTAGGGCCAGCTAGCTAAGAATTAGGCTTACTGAAAAGTCTTGTAGATTAGTAGACCTGTACCTGTTACGAAAAGAAACTATATAGTCGTGTCAAACATCAGAAGTTTACTCAAAAGCTAGGCAAGACCATCAAGCCACCACCGCCAAAGATTACAACAATCAAAGAAACTTTCGGATGCACTTTCCCCCGACTTCCTCTATGGATTATGAACGGAACTCAAGCCACCGGTGATTGATTCTAGTTACACTACTAAACACTCCAGCTCCAGGGCAACAAAGGACAAGATTTTTTTGTTTGGGCCAGCGAATAAACTGCATTTACCGCCCTTTGTGCGTATAGTTATTATTTGTTGACATTTCCACTTGTTTCCTTTTTAAAAAGCTTCAACGCTATCCAGAATGAGACTCTTCACATTTGAATCAGCACCCATATCTGCAGATACTTGCTTTCCTTTGCAATTGACTGAAGGTCGAAAGTTAACATTCTGTGGGAAAGCCCTTAACATAATACAAAACGTTTTTAATATGATAACCGCATACCCAAGTAGGAACTATGCAAATGAATATTCCCTGGGTGTTTTGTACAACAAGATCTATTATATGCAAGTGAAAAGTGCCCACATATTAGATTCATTCGTCGCACAAGCATCTGCAAACAAAGCCGAACTCAATTCAAAGTCAGCCATTGCACAATCTCGACAATCTCTCTAGATTCCTTTAATCTTTTCTCTCAAGTCCTCGCACATCGCAAAATCATATAATAAGGCTTATGACAAACATCTTGTTACTCCGCACTACGAACCCACCCACACTTTGTATAGAGACAAAAGCATTTCGCCTCATGTAATCCCGACTAACACTCCAACCAATCGTATTAGCGCCATGGGTTTTTCTAATTATATCCCCCGAATGCCATTCGTCCCAAGGATATATTCATAACGAGTACACTAAATAGTATTTTACCTCTTTCCAGTTGCCTGCGGCATAATAGACATCCCCGAGGTAGACAAGTTTCTTGAACGGTTCGCCTCCATAAGCCGGCCCCACACATTCAAATTTGCCATAAACTAATAATTTTGTATAGCGAAGCCACCCCATCGCATATTCACACATGGAGAGAGTGCCTCTGCCGGTTTTATTACGAAACCACCCAATACGGTCTTAGCAGTGAGATGGGGTGAAAAAAAGAAAAGAAACAAAAAATGGAAAACAAATTGCGATTATCACAGAAAAATGACAGCAGCAGCAGGAGGCATGGAACGGAGACGAAGTTCGACAAGCAAAACCACTTTCAACAAATTACATTACAAGGAAAATAAACCGCGCAAAAGGGTGTGAGATAGATTTGTGTGCCTGCGAACACAGTCGTATTAAGAGTTTCCGTTCGTGTTTCGGAGAGCAGCGGATAATGCTATCTCACTTAACCTGCATAGTTTAACAGTTATTGCCATTTGGGAAGATTGCACTTTGCACTTGCACCTTGTGAGTTGGTAAAGATTTACAGCTGTTTTTACGGCTTGTTGGAAGTTTTGCGTTCTTTAACCGGTATGTTTCTTGGTGAATGAGATTATCTCAGCGCTAAGCTGGTTGAGTATGAGTGCGGGTGATGTTAGAATTTGCTGGTTAGAATGTGTGAGTTTCCTGGGCTAATAGTGTAATTCCTTTCCAAAGGAGATTATACTTTTCGACGGATGATCATATGCCATAGCTGTTGATCTGGGTTGTAAATTTTAAAGAGTTGCAAGCTTCGTAACAGCTAAAATGTTTCACATGCAAACTTTAAAAAGCTGCTAAGGGAAAGCCAAGCCTTCCTTTTCAGGACATTTTGAGTCGCCATTAACATCGGGCAGTGGCCAACTAGAGTGCTTTACTAGCCAAGGATGACTAGTAAACACCTCTGGAGCACAGATTTTACCCGATAAGGTTTGTTTTTCCACAGCTCCATTTCTAGCAAGTCTTTGGAAATCATTTGATACCATATATTTACAATTGGGAGAGCTTCTCAGTACAGCCGTTCGGATTTGGCACAAAATTGTTCCATGTTATACTAGAAGCTTATAACATTAAGCTATGCGCTTCGAAATACAACAGTAGATGAATTCGACTCTCCAACTTCAACGCATGAAATAGAAATATCTTAGAAATATCATATACGTGGCATTCAAAGATCGTCTTATATAGCTATGTAGATGTAGTCGATTTGTTTTGGCCTTTTGAACTACGCCCACGTGTTGGTATGAATCATAGAGATCGCGGTTTCATTCTTCCTCGGACATAGGGCAAAACAACCTCGAAAACATTTTTGTCCAAATTACATCTTTCCGAATAATGGTACCGTGGAGCTAAGATATCGTCTCTCCAGTCGGGAGTTTAGAAAGCATCTCAGTATCGGCTTTGTATAACACTTCGTGTGGTTCCACCTACAGCCCTTCTTCTGAGTAAAAGTGAATAAGTCACATAGCGCACCTTCAGATTTACCAGAATTTACATGTTAGACCCTTAAGCCTCATTCAGACAGTCAAATTCCTAAAAAACATCATAATGTTGCTATTGTCTTCGTATTTAATACTCGCGCTTAGATCTAGCAAGTCGACTCTCGATGAACAATACCGCAGTTGTAGTTGCGCCATTTGCCGCACTGAGTACCGCCAGAATGAAGCCAGTTTAAGTTTACCCAATTCATTCAAATCGCAGGTATTAATTTTGGGATAAAATCCTTCAAGACTTTGTAAAGCTGGCTGTCAAAGAGTTTTGGGCTACCATAAGTAAATCCTTTAGTTACTTGTTTAATTAGCCCCTACTGTTTTTGTTGGAAACAGTTCAACCCTTCATAGCCTCTACCTCCCTTTACCTCCTCAATTCCGAAAAAAGTCAAATCATTAACCCTCAGAGTATCTCTCCGACGAAACAAGCAATCAGTTACTTTTCCATACATTTTCCAACATACAGCACAAAAAAAAGGAAGAAAAAACGCCAGCCAAACTATAACCATATTTTCAATTTATTTTCATTTTCTTCTAAATAAAAAACAAATTTCAAATAATCCGCATGAACTTCGATAAAAGTTAATATTGGAAAACTTGATCGACAAGGGAGTGGGGAAATTGCCGAAGAATGATCTGAAATCGGAAAAAGAAGCCAAAGAAGGACGACAACGACAACGACGACGGAGACGACAACAACGACTCCGATGGAGTAAAGTACTACAAGTATATCTACGAGAAAGGTATTCGATAACTGAAAAAAGTTTCACCTCGTCGTACTTCAACTACTCAACATATCCCCGAGCAAATGTTGGCTATGTCACATACACGCAATTACAAATTTATGTCCCGCATCTCTTGGAACATGAACTCGATAGATAAATAGGTGCATGCAATATGCGGTTACCGTGGATATTGTAACTAAAATAAGTCCACGAGAACTGATGGGGTAAAACAAAGGCAACTCATCTATATACGACAGGTGCAAGGATTCGTGTCTCAATTGTGTTTTGTTTGCTGTGGTATACTTCGAAAAGAAGCCATAAACTTACCAAAGCGAGAAAAAAAGTGACTGTGCCTCAGAGGATACCTATACTTCAACTTGGTTCTTTAAAAACAAGGGTCGAGAAAGTGCGATAATATTGTTAGCGTGTTCGGAAATCACGATGAAAACAATTTCTATCGAAAAACTGTAAAAATGCACCACCGTTCGTTACTTTTACTTCCATACTCCAGGGTATGTGTAACGATCAAATTTATAAGACTTCTGTTTTGTGAAGACCTAAGCTTCGGAAACTGTGGCCAACGTTATGGCAGGTAAGTATGGAACTCCGTACTGCCAAGGAAACTGCAATGTATGGCCCTAGAGTAGCCTACAGCAGCTAAGAACAAGAGGAGCTTTTTTACCCTTCAGTATTTCGTGGCCACTGCAGATATTTTAGAACGCTTCGTCAACCTCCAACTTTGGCCAACATATATTTAGAAAGGTTTCAATAAAAAAGGTTTTGGCTACAATGGCTTTGCTAAGAGGGTTGAACAACCTCTAACGGAGAATCCCTACATCTTTGAAGGGCTTACAACAGCTAACCTGATGGGTTCTGCAAGTCCTTTTAGAAGCCATGTTGTCTTACTCGTACAAGGATTTCGTATATTACAACTATTATTTACTACAATTACGTATAAGGTTGTAAAAATGAATGAATGAATGCCTACAAAAACTAAATAACAGTGTCTGGCCGTGTTGGAATGGAGGGAAATGAAATGGCTGACTCCCTGGCAAGTTTAATCTCAGAAGTTGTTACAGAGGAGATTTGTTTCTCAACCTTTCAAGAAACGCTATGAAGCTCACAGCATTATAGGTGACAAATGGTTTTGATCCGACGAGGTCTTCAGCAGCTTCCAAACTTATGATTGAAGATTTTCCGTACCAATGACCGACGAATTTCCAGTCAGTAGCGAGACTTACAACCGTTTCACCTACTTGAAAGCAGCGTATAGTAAACTTCATCTTTGGGAGCTCTAAACTCGAAAATCGGGATTTCAAAAATAGGACACTCATTCCGTAACTCTCAGAACGATAATCGTTTGCGCGATAGTAGTCAACGATCTCGTCATCTATTTGCTTTCCGTAACTCTATCACTATCGTCTCGTCTATCGTTTATTTTGTACTAAGAGAGAGAGCATTGAGAGAATTGAGTTTCTTTCAGAGACTCTCAAACTATGTATGAAATGCAAATTTGCAAAACATAAAAATCAATACAAAACGATACCTCATTAGGTATCGCTCAAATTGTATCGTCTGGGTGATAGCGTTTCGACGATTATTGAGTTACGTGAAGCAAATGTTCAATCGTCAAAACGATATCGTCTGGACGATAGACGATTATTGAAGTTACGTGAAGCAAAGCTATCGTCGAAACGCTATCGTCTGGCGATAATCGACATACGGAATGAGTGCCCTGAATTAAAAAAAAAAAAAAAAAACTCCCCTTGTAATATTTAAATTGTAGTAAATATTCTTTTAGCTTGAATTGGAGGACCCGCTGTCATATTTCAAAAGCCATGTTCCATGTCTTTACAGTGTCATACTCTCTGTGGGATATTTCTTGTTGTGTTTTTTTTTTTAATCAAAAATTATATTCGCCCTCGCATTTTGAACGGACCCTCTGCAACTACCAATATCAATCGTGTCTTTATAAAACTAACATGACATATGTTACAACAACACTCATGCACAGTGTAGTACATATCACGATGTCTCCGCTCTACTCCAATCAGTTATCCCAGCATCTAAGGACTAGGCATTATTCTCCACCTAATATACCATATCCGTTTTGTTCCAAAACGACAGTAATTTCTCCCTTAAGGCCACAACCTGCATGTATACCCATGCAACCTAAGTGAGAATATCAAAAAAAAAAAAAATCCAGATACAGAATCAAATCGCTGCTTGACAAAGTTTGTCCAACCATCATGTGCCAGACGACGAAAATTTTAGGTGAAAATTAGATTTGAAATTTAAATTAACACTCCTCAGCCTCCAGCCCGCATGTGTGTTGAACTCTGTTGGTTGTCGTTACACTTCCTTGGGGACTGGTGCACATACAACACTATAATTCGGATTTAACCTGGCAGTTCTGTTCTGGGGATCTCTCGGAAACCAGTCCATGCCTACGAGCACAATCCTGTAATTACATCGTCTTATATCGCCTATGTAAGGCTTTAGCGGTATACGAGAGCAAGGACGAGCGCTCGATAGAGACTGCTTTTCTTTTATTTTGCTGTACATGAACTAATTGCATTGTGGGAGTAAGAGTTTAGGTTTGTGTACATTTCACCTAGGTGCACGTCGTCATCGTCGTCGACTTGTTTAGAGAATTGGCGCTGAAGACGACAAAAGTTGACGACACTGTACTGCTGTTGTGTTTGACTGTGTGCGGGTGTTTGTGTGTCATGACGTTGAGGGGGTAAAAGCATTTACAAAAAGGGAAAGGGATTTATTTTCAATTATGTTGCACTATATTGGTAAATAGAATGACATTATACACACTCGACGAACTGAATCTGTGCATTAGGCGACAATCCTGTGTCAGGCGAGAGGTGGATAGGTTGCCCTGCTCAGTATTCAGACAGTGAGGTCGCCAACAGCGTAAGAGGAGTTTGCATTAATATAATCGTTATTCACTTATGAAAAAAAAATTATAAATAATAAAAAAATAAATAATGCTTCTTGGGCCTTACCGACGAATCTTGTGTTAAATTCACAGATGAAGTTGCTTGGGGTTACTGCTACTCTAACCGGTCCTTTAGTGTCCCACCTCAGAGTGGAAATGTTATGAGAAAGCTTTTCGGAAGATTTTCATTCTTTGCCATTAAACTGTTGGTCCTTCTGTTAAAAATTTCGGACATCATAGCAGCCCCTTACGTTTTTAAGCTCTCCGTCTTCGAAGTGCCGTGCCTTTCAATGGCGTTTTGACTTGACCTATTGCATAGGTATCTATATGAAGTGAAGGACGCCTGATATTGATGGAAACTTGAGAATGACTGTTTTCTCCGCCTCAATTCCTCAGGGCCAAAATATTTTGCCACCATACAACGTCGTTCTAAATATATGAAAACAATGAGGGACCAAGTACTGATTTCTGTGGAACTCCGTGACCTCTTTATGTCCATTAATTTGCTGAATTAGTCTCATAAGGCGTCGTCACCCTCTTTGCTATGATCAATTCCAGACGCATCGTATTTGAACTCCTTCATATTTTCCAGATCTTGAACGGCGCCTTTACAACCGACCTCATCTAACAATATTTTGGATAAAAGATATCTTCCAGGGAATTTCAAAGAGATGCAAATTGCACAAGTAGCATTCAGTATTTTTCCTACTTTGAAATTTCCGACTCAGAAAGCCCCCACTGTGCATCTCTCGAAAGTGTTCGTTTTTGGTTATTTCCGTGTTGCAACTTTCTTGTTTGGCTATTTTGTAGATACAGATATAAGATTGGGTGAAAGTAACGGCTTCACCTTACAAGATTGGGTGCTCAGCAGTACATTCTCAGTTTTTCCACCCAGCAAAAAGCAATTAAGTACAGAATTTCATCCCCTCACCACCACTAGAGATTCTGGACAAACGAACCGGAACAGTAAACTGTTGTTACTGCAGAGTAGGGTATAAAAAAACTAAGTCACCCTGCAGAGAAAGGTACAAACGAAACGGACACAAAGATTGGCGGTCTTATGTTTAATTGAAAATGTTCATTTTAGGTACAGGAGTGACAATCACGATAGTAGTCGTTAGGCAGTGCACTCATTGTCATCATCATCAGTATTAGCATTTTTATCAAGCATCCTGATTGCTGATGACATTGTAAATGGATTTTCACCGGCGACTGCTTGTTGTTCACCAATTATTGCAGCATTTGCTTGTCGCCCTGAGGAATGTTCAAGTGATTTTCTTCTTGGGCCTGTATAGCTTTTTAAAGCAAAATTGGATGCGAGTTAAAATTCTGGTGCAAATTGATTCATTTTGAATGAAAGACGACATAATTAATATTAAACAAATTATATGTAGAAATAAAATTTAAGGATTTTTCATGTCCTAGGAACTATCATAATTTGCTTTTTTTGCCTTTGATACAATTCTTAAAAGGAGCATAGTATAATTGCTTGAGAAGATTGCATCATGACTTCCGATATAGGATTTGCGATGCACTTCTCTTGGAATTTGAATACACTTTCGACTTTGTAATGGGTAAGCGACTTTTACGTAAAATTTTGCCTTTTCTATTGAAATGTTTGGAACGGTTTCCGTAAAGTTATGCAAACCAAATGAACCAAACTGGGTACAACATATTGCTGCAGATAAAAACATTACCGACCATTTTGTGTTGCGAACAATTTCTGGCACCAGGTAGAAATCGGTTAAGTCAGAAATATTAGATTTCCCCAAAACAATATTGAAGATTGAAATTTTTTATATAAATCTGGAAATTATTTTTTTAAACGATACAAAACAATTATCAAGAGGTCATCTAAATAACAATATTAGGCTGCTCAGAAATAAATGATTACCAGATTTTCTGATGATTTATCTTTTTGGAGACATTTTTCATTTTGTTATATTTGTTATCTTTTTTTTTTAAAGGACTTAAGCCAAGCAAAAATATTTTTTAATAAAATAAAATTAATTCAAATAAATAACAAAGTAAAGTTCCATCTTGTTCAATATTTATAGTTGGTCATCTTTCTTCATTCGAAAACAGAATTTTTTGCTTAAGCCCGGAATTTTCAGTTTTGACAGTTTCGTGCAAGCATACCTAAGAAATTTTTGTTTTTTTTTTGTATATATTTTTGGGAAGAGTACATATAATTTTATGAATTTTCATTCCACATTCAAAACCGTGGCCACGCCACATGAAACTTTGCCTCAGTCTGATGATAAGGAGCGACACTGTGAAGGTAAATTACGTTTCTTATCATCAATTGAGTTTTACAATTGTGCCTAGATAACATTTGGAGACTGGGCTGGTACAAATACATATCTTGAGTTGCAAAACCACCCCCATTCACATATGAACCCGAACATGGATACGTTTGTAGTGGATGTTATATTATCAAAGAAGCAGCCATATACCATCACTACCAAACCTCATCAAGAGTCTTATACTCTGGAAATAGAATTAATTTCCAAAACTTTAGCAATTAAACGAATGTGCCTTGGGAGTTTCTGTCTTCTGGCGGCTTTTTATAACTTGCTTATCATTGACAGGAATTTTTGCAAAGTAACTACAAAAAGAAAGCTCAAATGAAATCGTTTCACAAATCACGGGACATGATGTCAAAATTTTGAGTATACTCTAAAAAGTTGTGTCGATTAACGATTTGTAGCAGTCTATACGAGTATATGTTTCAGACAGAATGTGTAGGTTAATAGAAATCGATTTACCGGAAATTACTTTCAGAAGCATTTGGCTTTTATATAGTGGGGATGGGGGACCAGTCGCAAGGTATCAGCTTAAGGTTAAGTGACTATTTTGGTGTGGCTATAATGCACTTAGATTTAATTTGTTCCATGTCACATAAGAGCCTCGCAGCTTAGTTCTTGTGGAGTGAAGTAAATTTAATGGACTAGAGGTTTCCAAGCAAATGGGCTCGATCAAAAGCGAATTAGGTCACTCTAGGTAGTTTTAAGAGGAAAATTCTTCGAGTAATTTTTGGTATCGACTGTGATTGGAGGAGAAGATACAATGACGAACTGTACACTATGACTGTAGTGCCACCGTAAGTAGAGACGTAATCTCAACAGGCAGCCCTGTCTGGAGTTATGCACTCGATATACTGCGACAAGTTGTGCGCGGTAGTTCTTATACATATTAAGGAAGTCCCATAATTCACACAAAATGTAATTTTGATAAAAAAAATACAGATTTTTAGAAAGCTCAAATTTTTTTTGATTCATAGACTATACAGATTGGGGTTATGTATGGATTAGCACATCGGATAAATGGCCGCCACGGCCTTGCTGGCAAGTACGTGTTCTTTTGTTGAAATTTTATATGACCGTTTCGCGTAAATGTGTCTGAATTTCATTAATACACCCAATTTTCTCTTTCAAGGCGTTGGTGGTCGTGGGCTTGTTTGCATAGACCTTTGACTTCAAAAAACTCAAGGAAAAAAAAAGTCAAATGGGGTTAAATCGCAAGATCTGGATGGCCAATTCAGATCGCAAAAAACGTCCGATTACACGATTGGCAAAATGACTTATGCAGTAACTGAATTGTCTCTCTGGCTGTATGTCATGTGGCACCGTCTTGTTGAAACCACATGTTGGTCATATCCATATCTTGTAACTTAGGCACCAAAAACTGTGATATCATACAGAATTCGCTTCTCGAAATGCCCTATTCCTGACTACGGAGCCGAATTGATACTCCTGGACTGTCAGCAATACTTTCGCGAACTGCTTCGATGTTGTTTGTTGAACAACTCATGACAGGACAGGGCAATGCAAGAACGTTTGGTACAATTTTTAAATTTTTGTTAGGTAGACATTTTCTTGCTACATCGTCACAAGAGCAAAAAGTACCTGCTTAAAATTTAAGTTCAAGGGAACACCATGAAAGCTAATGAAAGCGCGTACTTTGTCCAAACCTCAGTTGTTGTTATTACGACGGCGGATGTTTACGTAACATTTACCTAAAAATACATCTCAACGGTTCCCCCAAAAACCAAAAATGAAAGAAGTGGATGTCATAATTTTCACGGGCTAATAAATCTAATAACTTCCAGGAATGGCATCGCATCCATAATACCATGCAGTGCATCATAAACCAAACAAAACGCTCAGCTGGAACTGAACAATAACATGATTTGCGTCGAACATCCATAGACACCGCGGTATTACATACAAAGTTGGGTGCTAATGAGCACAGCCTCACCAATGCCACGCATCCGTAACTAGAAAAGACAATAAATTTCGCGATCCGCCAGCAACATCCAACATCCAAAGTGTCGAGCTGCGCGTTGCATTTTTCCACCACCATAAACGCTTTAATTAAATGGAAACCCCAAGCCCAGTTCTCTGGCCTTTGGAAAACAATCATAATAACAATCAGGGTGGAAGGGGTGGTGGTGCAACTGAATAGAATTTCTGCCTTATATGAGATACTCGTAGTCGTACACCATTAGCAGCAGGAGTGGCTGGAGTATAGTGGAGTTGCGAGCCAGCAGGAGTACACCCGACAGTCTTGTTATCTTTTGTTGGTTTAGAGTGAGTACCCGCAGCCCGGCCCGGCCCGGAGGATGCATATATATTTCGGAGTGGCCGGTTATGTGTGTCCTTTAAATTATGAATTGCATGTCGATTTCAGTGCAGGCGCCATAACACTGTCGAACACACAACATAGAGTGTGGCCGCTGCCGTTGCACATTTGCCATTGCCACCACCCTGCAAATCGAATTGTTGGCCTTGTTCATGTCACTGTGCGCTGTGTGATGTGTGCTGCATCTCATTGTTTCAGCTTGAAATAAATTGCTTCGAACGAGTTGGTGGTGCGAGGCGCGAGGGTAGAGATTACGTGCGGGAGTGCGAAAAACTGTTCCTGTTCCAGGGAATGTGATAATTATGAGACACGTGTCAAAGTTTCAATAATACTCACTCGAGAAATTATAGTGCTGGTTCGAAATCTAGTTAGCTGGATGCTTTTGGCCGGCCTTGCTGTTAAATCGAGACGGCTAATCTATGCAGGCGTCTTTCAGCTTGGCATTTGTGATGGTGTTACGGAACAGTGCAGTAATGGTGGTACAAAGGCAGCACGTCTTTTGGAAATGACTTGCGGGACCAGCAATTCTGGGATACTGTCAGCTGCATTTGAAGAATAAAAGTAAAGCCCTAAAGTGAAATCACCAAATTATGCGGGGGAACGAGAATGGAACAAGCTTTGAATAATGGCAAACGTAGGTACTCCGCTAGCAATCAGGATCGATCATGCTACGCACTTGCCATACGTTTTTTTTGGGTGCTAGCATTTTATATAAACATTTTCTATATACAATGGTGCTAGGTATCGGTCAAACTACGACAAGGAAAATTCTAAGACAAGGGTTTGTTGAACAGAAGAGCAAAGCTATATACGCAATGCAAGCTCATACATAAGGGGGTCGAATCAACCCGTCTTCGTATTGTCAGAAGGGACTTCACGCACCTACAGGAAAAAACAGCTGCTCTGTCAAAGCTAGGTTTTTGCGAGCTCCTCGATTTGAACAAAGAGCAATGCACTAGAATTGACGTGGAAATTACGCTTTCCAGTTTGAAAATCAAAATTAAATTAAACACATTACTGGGGTCATCATAACGCAAGGACGCTTTCCTACAGCGTTACCACTCAGGAGTACACAAGTCCACAGGGCGCAGCCATCTCAGCTCTTGTATAATTTAAGATTTTTCTTACCAGGACTGCGTCGCTGTATATCCCGTAAATTAAGTCTTTAAATTCTGGACCAAATGTCATTGAAAATCCTTGTCGCAAGAAGTTCTTATCCGTTTCCGACAAAGTCAATGTTTAAGATACGTTAAATTTTGTTAAAACCGCAAAAACCCACACGATCAGATTTTCAATGTAGATAAGACCAATCTAAAATCCTTTGAGACATTTTATATGCGTACATGTATCTTCTTTTTTCCCGACCATCATCCATACAGACGACTGAAATAAATGTTCCCAGTTCAAGTCAAGCGCTCTGTTTGTACAACTGAAACACTCGAGTCAGGACCAGACGCTTTGAAAATTTTCTTCTTTGACATTTGCCTGGACAAAGTTGTTTGTTGGTTCTGTCAAAATAAAAATAAAGAGAACGGCTTTCCCTCTTTTTATATATTTCGTTTTTTATGTTTTCGAAGAGAACTCCCCAAAGCGATTGTGTTCATCATTTATCGATGTCAATAGATGGCACTACTTTTTCCGTTGGATTGTATAAATTTTAATTTGGTCATCTCAGCACAAAGTGTGTATACTATTATTGTGTACAGTTGAGAAGGATACACTCCCTTATCAAATTTGGTTGGATGTGTGCACCTTGATCCGGCAAAAGTAATTGCACATCCTTTCATGTCTCATGAGATTCTCTTTAGAAAGTCAAACAAAAAGCCAAATTAAGAATCCTTCGACTTGTTCGCTAATTTCCCTTAGATATTAGACAACGACTGCGCCCTGATTTATGCACATCAAATTAAGGTATTCTCGTATGCTAGGTATATCTACGCTCTTCTCCCTCTTTCTTGTCTTAGAGAAATTATTATCAAAACAAGAACATGACGAATATAGTGCCTATAGCTGCCAAAGGATTTTCCTATTCAAGTTGCAAAGTTTAAGCCACCAACCAGTCACATACTCCGCACAACATGTCGTTCATGCTTGAAAAATATCTCAACACACACAACACGCCAGCCCAGTGAATTCGCATCGTCTTCTTGTGTCAGCCAGCCCCAGTATACTCGTTCACACGATATTCTTAGCCTAGTCAGCAAATTATATAATAGCGTCGTTCTCGAATGTGTATTCCTTTGGGAAATGCGCTCATCATTAACATACGAATGCAATAAATAATTTCCAGTGAAATCAACATTTGCACACTGTCGTACCCTTCCCCGACTGTGCATCTTCACGGCGCGTTGTTGTATAATGTAGGTATGCGCTGTCTAAACTTGTCACAAAAATTAAGAAATTTCTGGAGAATTTGCACATTTCTTTGTTATGTTGTTGCGCTATTTCCCACTCCTTTGAGGGAGAACATTTCCCATTTCTTTGTATAACCGTATGGCGTCGGTTTGTGAGTACGAGATGCAAATCAGAGACAATACTGAGACCACCAACTTCGGCCGATTTCCCGTTACTTAGCCTACAAGCTATATTTTTCGGAGTGGTCACGATTTACTGCGCTAGTATTGATACATAGAAATTCGTATTGACAAATGTCACGTAACTTCAAAAGTTCTGAGTCACCAACACACTCCCAAAAAATATGAGCCACTTCCGCTTTGGGCAAAGTGGCTTGCAGCGTTCATAGAATTTTATCAGTTAAATTTGAAATTATACGTTACGTGTGAATAATATTTTTTTTTGGGAAAAAGTGTACATTTGCTGAAAATATTTACGAAAAATTAAGAATGTATGTTGGTTGAGGGAAAATAAAAACATTTTGACCAAATTTTCTTTATTATTTAAGAAAAAATTACACACGAAACCGAAGTTAATTTTATCCAAAAGCGGGAAATACACAACCATATTTGTCCCAATATATTTCTAGTATATAAAACATCTCCTTTAGATGGTTTTATTAACCACACAAATCAAATTATTTACCTTCAAAAAATTTATAATTACTAACCAATGGCATTCAGTTATGGTAAAATGTGGTATTCCCGAACTCTTTCACATTTCCCCACGGCTGCCGAGGTTGGCAGCATTTATTTTTGTATTTTTTGTATGTTTTTGCATGTCATTCGGATTCATTCGGATTCCGAATTGATATAACACCGATAGGAATACAAAATGGCGATTTTGAAAAAAAACTGAGGGGGCCAGCGGCAAGAGGATTGTGAGTTGGGGGTCTCAGTATGGTTTGTCTATGATGCAAATAATTATGAGCACGTTCAGAACGGATCGCATTAGTTTGTATGACGTGCGAGTCTCTGTTCTTTTGTTAAGGGTTCGTTAGAGCATCAGAGGGAAATTCAGTGGAAACTTTCAAAATTATTTCGAGCATTGCCCTTAGACAGATAATGGTGGCTCTTTCTAACATAGTTAACTACAGTAAGCCGATGCTCATTTTAACTAGGGGTTCCAGATTCAACCCCGCTAAAAACTCGTATCACCAAATTGATAGCATGATCTTCCTTAACCTACCGACAAGGTCATAATCATAATCAGTGCCAGTGTTGTGCGAAACTTTTTTTTATCATAGAGCCTTGCAAATTTTTTTTTTAAATGTTAAAAAAAGTAAAGTAAAAGTAATTGCGGTGATCTGTTAGGTTTTGTGGCAAGCAAAGTACACGATTCGCATTTAGTTCGCTTCGTATTCCCCGGAAGAAGATTTGGTTCGCTGCCGAGTTCACATTTCGTGTGAAAGTGTCGACGTTTTCGCCAATTTTGAAGGAATATTCGGCGTTTCTTCGCGAAAACAGATTACCTACGATCATCCAGATGAATCCGCGAATTTAATGGAGAACTGAAAAGAAAGAAATTTGCTGGGGAGGAAACGATTTTTACTAGAAGCCCACACACAAGTCAAAATAATATAACGGCACGCATGTAGGCTGTTTTCATCGCGTACCAGCTTTAGCGGATAGTTTTAAACACGAAGTACACCAATTTGAAATAACGACAGAAAATAATAAAACATATCTACCCCCAAATGGGGTACTTAAAAAGTACTTCACGATCTAATTCCATTAAACCCCTTTTTAACCTTATTTTTAAGTACTAGGTACATTGTACTGCACCCCCTCGAAATTCGGTTAAAACTTTGCTACAATATGCATCCTTCCCCGGGGAAGCCTAATACACCACTCAATCTCAGCCACAATTGTTGCAGCCCGTCCCCTTTGCCCTGTACACATTCCAACAGAGCACAACAGAGAACAGACGTTCCGTTGTTTCCCTTGTGACTGCATTTCCAATTAAAGGAACAAATTGGCCGAGCATTGCTGCAATGCGAGTTACCACCGCCATTACGCCGGCCAAGGCAACAATAACGAAAAATTGTAAATTGTTAAACTATCCTAAAGCAGTTTTCTGTTAAATTTTAAATCAGTAAGAAGGAGAAAAGCTAAATAAAATTCGTCCTTGTGCCACCGATATTGCAGGGAGCAAAAATCCCCGCCATGGCATGGACATGGACAAGCTGGACGGACAAAGAGCGTCGGCAAAACTGAAAATAAAACAAAAAAAACTATCTGAAAAGTCAAAGAAACTTTTTAACTTGTACGCGAGCTCCTGTGAGCTGTGTGTTATGGCGACCAAGTGCAAAGTACCCATTTATCCATTAGATACTTGTTCGAACACATGCACTCACACTACGGCGCGAATCATCGGAAAACTATTACGCGGTGTTGGCGGGTTTTTCTCACAACTTTTCCTTATTTGCAGCTGATATCTGAGCAAGGACACTCACACTCAGTCAGTCAAAGTGTAGTTGCTTAGAGCTTTTCGGACGAGAGGTGTGTCTGACTGTAGATAATAGATACCCGGCATCAGGTGGAAGGCGGAACGAACGCCTTGTCAAGCAGCAAGAAAGTTTTGAACAATAAAGTGTGCGGCTTTTTGCAGAAGGGTTTTCCGCGTTTCTGTGCATGGTAATTGATACGTAACTGCGATTTGGTGGATAGCCAAGAGAGACACTTTAGAGGTAGCATTTCCTTTGATGGATATCGGTTTCGAAAGAGCAAACAAATCCTGTAGGTTTTGCGATATGTGTACAATTGCTTTTTGGTGGAGTCGCGGAACTTGGTAAGAGTATCACACAATTGGCAACGGCAAACAAGCAGCGCTACAGCAAAAGACAAGGTGGCGTGGGATTTGGGTCTCAAGTCTCAACCACAAAAAATATATTTCCTCCTAAACTGACAATAGTGTCTGAGACTTTGACAAGGCGGTATTTGGCGAGTAAACAGGTCTCATGATTGGATTTCAAACCATGAGTCAGGCAAGGAGAAGGGTGTGCTTAAAATTATAAAAAAAAAAGTCGCATCACGACACTTTTGAAGTGAGTGAGGAAGGTGATTCGGCACAAGAAAATACCATGCCAGCATAGTCCTTTGCACGAAACTTATATTCTACAACTGATTGACCCCAACGAAAATGATATTGCTCGTTATTACAAAGTACAAAGCATGATATACGGTCACTGCGAAAGTTGAACAGGATCAATGGCGGAAAAACCAAACAATGAAAGCCCACCACGAAGGTTAGGGTTACTGCGTATATCATAAAAAGAAAGGGACACGCTGACTAAAGCTGTTCCCTCGAAAGAGAGAGTAGGATCAAGATCGAGAGGATTACTCTTTTCAAACGAATTTTGAAATCACTGTTTCTAGCAACTGAAAAAAGAAACAAGCAACTAAACAGTCAGCCAGTAGAGCTTCTTATTTTCATGTAATAGGCACAAAATCATATTTTCGTGACTTGTTTTTAATCTTCCCAACTAGAGCAGTGACTTTATTGTTGTATTGGAATACTGCACACTGCATAAGCATAAGCAGTGCCTCAACGGCGCTCAAGTATAGGAACAGCGGAGTACTCGTATTAATAAAAAAATACAAATTATGGGGAATACCCCGGTGGTAATATGTGCAACTCTGCGTGGTATTATGTAAGAGGAATGCAGCTATGCGCTCATATTCGCATATTGCATATTCGTCCCGCAATATAACAAGCAATTTAATAAACGACGACACGAGTTAATTTATCGCTTTATTGATGGGGAATGCACATGATGTGCTCAGTCTCAGCCACTGCAAGACATTGAAGGTCAAAGAGCAGGGCATGAACTTGTTTTCATATACATAATCACAATGGAAGTTCGTTTATGTTATCTAAGCAGAGAATGCATAAAATGTTACAAGGCTACCACGAACAATACCAGAGAAGAGAAACATTGTCAACTTATACGTGCTGACTTCAGCTTTCGAATGAATGCTGTATATGCAAATCGGCAAAAGAACCAGATATAAACCTGTTATGCGCTCCAAGGAAAAGACGATGCTAACAAGGATGGGCTCCTCGATTAGCAATATCAATAAATGCAAAATCGGAAAGCAAAGTATAGGATACCCTCAAATCAGTATTCATAAAAGGACATGACCCTCAACAGATTATTGAACTGTCAGAGAAATTGATAAAGTTATACAATAGACGTCAGCTGATGCTCATTCGGTGTTCTAGATGTCTTTATATTTCATTGGGCTAATAAGGACTTAAAGTAGATGTACAGTTGCACTCGAGGTAGTTTTAGACTTCAAAACACACGATTGCAACTGCAACAAACTGCCAGAAACCTTTTCAATCAGGTACTCGTCTAACTTTTGAAACTATTACCTATATGCGGATAGCTGTTTTTCTAATGCCTCCGGTGTACATCTGCAATCAAATTCTTGTAACTGCTAAAGTTTTTGTTTTAATTTAAAAAAAAAATGCATTCAAAAAAACGTTGGAAAAAAATTGAGACCAAGAACGTTTTAAAAAACGCAACACTTCAAAAAACACGTCTGAAAACGCGTCCAAAAATGGATTAGGAAAACAGTTAAAAAAAAGCGCTCAAAAACGTGTGGAAAATCAATCCAAAAACAGTTCAAAAATGGGTCAAAAAACATTTGAGAAAATAGTAAGAAAATACGCCAAAAAAACCTAACCAAAAACGGGTAAAAAAACTCGCCGAAAACGAGTCGGAAAGTGTATAAACTTTGGAAGCCCACTCGCACTCATTAGTAGTCAGGAGTCAGCATCCTATTGCCTTATACTACACACACACAATGTGTACGTTAATAATGCGGAACTCCGAAAATATAAGGTGGTGCTCAATAAATCTCGAACCTTTCGAATATTCGAAAGTTTACCTTTAAAACAACTTTTCAAACTTTCGCGAGAAGTGCCGCAGTGGAAAAAATTTGATATTGAATTTTGTTTTTTTCGGGAATCGAAGCTGGTACCCCGCGCTTCGTAGTCCAACAAACTTACCAATAAACCACGGCTACCTACTTAGCTTACCTAGAAAAATTCTAAAATTAAAAAAAAATTCTTGAGGTTTAAAGGTGATAAAAGTAGAAGAAATCATCGGAGACAAAAGTGTCCCACATCTTCATTACAGTTATAGTTACCTTAATCCGGCTCTATTCGCATTTTATCTTTCAAAATACTGTAGCTGCACATAATAATTAATTTTCGTGGAATGCAATGCAGCCACCTTGTGCCAATACAATTCGCGACGCAAAAAAAAATATTTCTCCATATTTTTATGGTTTTAAATCGTGCCGTTGTGCACTCATAAAAATAAGAATGATTCGCTTTTTAATTAAATTGCTGCCATTTTTTCTTTTTTGCTCTCAAGCTCAGCGTTATTTCAAGCGAACAAATCCAAGCATTTCATAAACCCCAACACGTAAACGAGCACCGTTAAAGGAGCGACAAAACGTTTCCCTTTGTTTCGTGAGATGTGTTTCTTTTTTTTTTAGAAATTTCGCTCATGAAACAGATTTTGACGGATTAGCTCTTTCACATTCTGAAACCTCTGTAGGTTTACCCAAACGCTAATTAATTTTTCCTTTCACAGTCGAATGAGTTGAAAGGAGAAATATACATTTTATATGCGTCGCTGTTCCTTCCCGCTCCAAATACCAGTCACTTTCATTGTCCTTCGATGCGAAGCCCAATCCGTTTTTGCAAGCAAGTACACACACACACACACTGACACAGGAATATGCTCAATACTCGTGCAGCGCCACCACGAGTGGGAGAAATCAAAAAGTTTTCATTTAGTTTATAAGTGGAAGAATAATGGCCGAACATATTTCTTTACTTTCCGCAACAATGGATTGCTTCCTCCGTCTGCATCTGTCTTCATCCGGCACAACCATCATCCGACCAAGAGCGCCACCACTGAACTGCTATTATCATGTGGCTGGGTTTTCCCACCCATTTTTCATGGAGCGCTATTCCACTTATACAGACATATATACTCGTATTAGCGCAGCTATGTATACTTGCATTACCACGGCTGCAGTAATTTTAAATGAACTTAATTCAAATTTAGTTTCACTAGCGCAGTAGTAGTTTGCGAATGGGGGCTGTTGGGATGTTGATGCCAGTACACAATTGAGGAGATAGGTATGATAGGATAGAGGGTGCACCGCGGACGTTACAATGTTGATGTTGGTGCCTAACACTAGCCATGCCACTATCGTTAAGAGGCCGCTTACACACGACATAAGGGATCCATGACACACAAACCTAGTTGTAATGTTTTTTTTCCAAATTGACTACAGACAGCTCAAAGCTGATTGTAGTCGATCATCTCGGCAGTGGCCTAAGGTATAATCTGTGCAATGTACATCCCTAGAACGTTTCTTAACGCAGCCATTCAAAGACATTACAACAGCACTGTTATAATGCAAAGGACCCGAAGTTAAATCATCTCATCGATTGCTGCGTAAATGCTCCATTATGTCCCTAAGCAGTTGCCTGAAGCAATTTGTTGCATCTATCTCTGCGCTCTCTTAAAAGACTGAAATTAAAATGAAACTAAATTACAAATTACAAATTACAAGTCACCCTGCGACACAAGCTACGAGCCAAAAGCAAACATGTACACCCAATACATTTATCCAAGTAATAATACTTTTGCTGTAATCCTGATGATGTGCCAGGTGCCAGCAGCCAGTACTAGGGACAAGAGAGTTCACGTTTAGTATATCCCAAGAGCAGCAGAGTTTATCTGATTAACACTGAAGGATTTCAATTTTAAAGTAATTTTGACCTGAATTATCAGCCCCGCTGCACCTCTGCGATTGGAAAATTTCCTACAGACATGCACTCTGAACTTTTCGAGGTTAATTTAATTCATATCGTAGATAGACTTGAAGATGGAAGGAGCCCAGATCCAGCTCCTTTGCGTGAATAGTGCATGCTTGCAGCACCCACCTGCTGAGTTTAGTCACGTCTGCCATATCTTCACCCGACCGACTACGTTCGCTCTGTCCTCTGGCGAAAAATTCTACTTTAACTAACGGCTGAATGGGAGCGATGATGGCCGTGGAGTGAGTAAGAGGTATAGAGCGAAAGTAATTTTCAGGCTCGGTCTTGCAAAAAATCTTTGGTAATTAAAATTGCTGCCTTTAGTTGATTGCTTTCAAAACAAGAGCCTTCACCACTTCAACCGTAAGTAGATTAAGATACTATACCTACCTACTATACCGAACTAAGCTGCATGAAAGTGGAGCACTTTGGTGGTAAAATGAGTGTAGGGATAAGCGCTTACATAAAGTGTCCAATATATAGTTTCACCTGTCTTGTACACACAGAGCAGTAGATTTGGTAAAAGTTTTGCTTTGTTCGATTTGTTCTATGTTTCTTGTCTTCCTGAGAGCTCATCACTCCAAAGGTGAAAGGAAACTTTCCAGAGTGTTTTAATTATAATTCGGTAGGTACTTATAACTAACACAGGGTGAGTGCTAGGGATTTTGCTGAAATGTGCGTATTATGAAATGTCCATTCTGCTGAATATTTCTTGAAATGATCTACCTAGCAATTATTGCCTCTATAGCCTAAGGAAATTCTAATTTTTGTTAAACTTCATGTCATTTCCAAAATTAAAAGCAGACCTATAGGTCATCGGAGATGCACAAATTTTTGAAAAAATGAATGTTTCTTTTTGGCATCAAAGGTCTCGGTATGAGGATGTTTTTGCCCTTTTTGGAGTGGCGAGCTTTTCCCATCGTTATTTTAAAAAACCTGACGGGTTTGAGGTCTTAAAATCAGTAAGCAAGGGGTGAATGTTGTCCTAGAGATCTTGGGTTTTCTTCAATCGGCTATGAACTTGCTGGGGTTAAAACTTGTAGTCATAGGGGGCAATCGATTCGTTGGCAACTATAGTTTTAGGCGTTCACACAATAGAGCAATGATCTTTTATACAATACTAAGATAAGAAGACTGATACCTACTTCTATGGCTGGTGCAGTCTAGAGATTCTGCCGGATGGTCTTTGGAATTGTTTTTTCCATACCATTAACGCCGAGTGGTCGGTGCAGTGGTTTAGTGGTTAGTGTATTGGACTACTAAACGAGGGGTTCCAGGTTCGAATTCCAAAAAAAAAAAAAACGAAATTCCAACTTAGGTTCTTTCCACTGCGCCACCTCTCGCGGTCGGCTAACAAACATCCGAGAGTGTAATTGTCATGAAAAAGCTTCTCATTTTTGCCGTTTGGACACGTCATAAAATTTTAGATCCATTCCATTTGTCCTAAAAATTAAAAAAAAAACTATTGGTTGTGAGAAGTTAGGCCTACGGTCTCTACGGACCTTTTGCGTCAAATATTTATTTATTTTATTAACGCTGACTGTGTGACTTAACTACCTTTGAGGGTCTTATTGTGTGGCTCTACAGGTCTCTGTCTATCTTTACCCATTTAGGTAAAATTTCAAGCACATCTCTGTTACTTGGTTCGAATGAGAAGCCAAGCTCTTTCTTTTTGCTCTAATATTCTTCCCTCTGTCGATTTGCTCAAAGACCTAGTAGAGCGTAATTTTTAAAAGTTTATCACCGGTCTTTGATACTTTATGCTGGCTTCATACAACATCGTCATATGTTGGGGTTTATGTCTTATGTCTAAGACAAAGGTTCCGCCGAGTTGTTGTGATTGCAGATGTTCAACGTAAAATCTCTCGCCTTCTTACCTACCTTGGCCAAAACAAGCTAGAGTGTCCTGAATCTACGATAGCAATACGGTATGTCTGGGATTGCCTTACGTCTATGTAAACTGGCCAGACGTCGCGGTCGTTGCGAACAATGTAGATAAGAATGTCTTTGGAGTGGACTTTAACGGCAGTAGTCTTCAAAACACCGAAGAAAGTATATACCACGACCATCAAATGCAGAGGACCAGTAAACGCTGAAGTTTCATCATAGAGGAACAACAATTCAGAACAACATGCCCAGATCAAAATAAACGGACAGATGCGAACGGGAAAATAAAGTAGTACAGAGTCACGGACTTTACAGGAAACCACAGACCTTTGAATGGAAAAGTAGTGGGAAATGTCTCAACTAAGTCGACATCAGATGTTTGCATTTAATTTTCTTACTCCGAAGTAAAGCGTGTCTGTATATACGGACAACGACGAGGACGACACTCCACAGATGAATTTTCAACAACATTGATAGCAAAAAAATTCTTCAAGGTATTGAAATACACCTTTCAATCATATGGCCTCGCAAAAAGTCTGAAAATACAAAATATATAGGTAAATTAAAATTACAAAACCAATATCCCAAGGCGATCAGGTGACGTCACACGCCATTTGCCACTTAATTCATTCTAAATTAGTATTCTTATTATACCCACATCATGATGTTACGCAGCAAAAATGTATATTCCGTTTTGACCATCAGAACCTCCCTCGCCGGTCTTATCCTTGGAGATGTGTATCTCTGTATACCTCTTATTCGATGGGAAAACAAATAAATTCTTCTCTCAGTCTCGAGAATACTAACTTGGTAAACATTACAAATGGAATAACAGACGAACAAAGAAAGCATAAACAACAATGTGAAAATTACAGTGAATGCGAGCACCAGTGAGGACTAAAGGAACAACAGCACTCATTGGTCTCGTTGTCGGTCTTTATTATATCCACGGAACGGGCCACGGCTTTAGTTTTTGTTTCATTGCCTGTGGTGTTTGCCTTCCTTCATAATCACCTTTGGGAAATTACGTGAAACAATATTCTGGACAATAATTTGTCCTGTTGACGCGTTAGCTGGATGTTTTCATCATTGCGCCGACCATTGCGATGGGAATTCGCTGCGGCCCCCTCGACACAAGTTGAAGTTGACCTGCTTTAGTGATTGTGCCAAAGTGGAAAGTAGTACTCCGTCATCTTCTTTGGAGGAGCAATAGTTTATGGCAGTCGTTGGTATTTATTAACGACGCTGTACTTTTACCCGTGCCACGATCTGTTTATTTATTAAGCTTTAACCTTCTGGTGTCATGAGCCTTAGGTATGAATAAAAAAATGCTTCTTAACCTCCTGCTAGTTTATTCTATGATGGCCATACAAGAAATTAAATTGGTAAAGGTACATACATGTTTATGACCACTTTGTTTTTATGCAGGCGTATATTACCACTAGTATAGATTCAGGAAGTGTTTTCCGCGAGTCGTTGGAAAAAAAAACCAAACCAAATCAATCACAAGAACAATAAGAAAATTTAGCAAACGAGGTCAAGTTCTCTCTAAACCTTAGTAGTGAAAAAACAAACAAAAGATAAAAAACCAACAATATCAGGTCAAACCGAAAACAAGACACGCCTGTCACCATTAGCTTCACATTTCCTGCAGTAGTCTTTCCTGTTCATGTCCCATTACGGTGCTGGATCATAAATAATTATCTTCCACGAATCCATTTTGCACGAAATTCAGTACACAACAAAGCAAACACCCTTTAAAATTACAAAAAACAACTTAAATTCGCTTAGTTCGCGCGAGTTAAATAAGAATGGATTCGCGCAGATTCGCTTGGATTCGCTTAGTTCGCGCTAGTAATATGTACAAATGTATGTGTACATGCTTTAAAATGAGTGTAGCAAACTTTGCGAATTAGCTTGCACAGTAGCCACAGGAACCTATCGCGTATACGCGACAAATAAAATAATTCGTCAAAAGAAGGCAGCAAAGGAAGCGACGAAATGTGCAATGAAGTGACAAAAATTTAACAAAAATCGTTAAGGATCACTATACAAAATACTTGCCAAAAAAACCCAAGCATGACTAAAAAAAACTTTTGCGAAAAGTTCGTCGAAAACGCCAACAACATTTAAAAGAAAGCAACGCATCAAAATGGCGTTAAAAAACCAAAAAAGTTCAGCAAAAATAGGCAAAAAAATGCAGCGACATCTTCGAATTTGATTCGAAAAACAAATGCAGTACAGAGTGCGTCAAAAATGGTGCAAAAATCACAACAAAATTTAGTTAAGAAAAACAACAGAAAATTCTAGATGCATTCATTTGGGTTTGAAAATGAAAATTCATGAAAAATCAAACTGCCTTGCGAACTGCCGCCATCGGACATTTATCCAAAAAATTGTCCTTTGAAAGGTTAATACCTAAATTTTGCTTCAAAAACGCTCCTAGATACTCGTAAATCGATTTAAGATTATGCACTCGAGTTTTTAAAAGTCCTAGCCCTCTGGAAGTCAGTCTCCAAAAGCCAAGTGTCATTAGTGAAAGTGCTAGCAATATTATATACCTACCTCAAACAGTTTGCAAAGCTTCAGTACCACCATAATTTAGTAAAAGTTAAGTACCTATTCCGTTCGAATGCAGTGCCACTTAATAAAATCAGATCGGAAAAAGATACCTAACAAAATGTCGTTGACATCATCTCAACAATTTAATTTATAAACGTTGTCCCATACTTGGCTGCTCTCTGCAGCTTTAAATCCGATAAAGCAGTCAACTTGTCACCAAGTTTTCGAACAAACTCGTAAGTCCCTGGGATAAACCCTTCACGTTATATAAACATATAAAACTCCCATAAACCCCTATAGCCCCGCACAGTACCACTCGAATCACCGACCTGAAACTAAACTCCTTCCAAATTTCGTCATTTTAATTTTGCTCTTAATTTTCCATGTCACACGGCAACATCATAAGCTTTATTCAAAATTTCCTAATAACGAAAAAGAAAAAAACAGAACAGAAAACGTAAACGAACGGTAACCACCACCTCATCTGTGGGTAAGTACCTATGCGAACGACCACCCCCGAACCGATAACAAATGAAACAGATTTTTCCACGAACGGCCCCCCGCCTGTACACACAGGACACCATCCAACTCGAGCACGGCTCAAAACTTAAGTGATAATAACTTCACAGCGCCCTGAATCTCAACTAGAAAATAATTAACTAATTCCTATTCTGGGCTACAATCAAATCGGCGCCCATAATTCCAATTACGTACAATTAGTACGAGTGTACAACTGTGAACATTACATTATACGGAAAAGGACATTTTGGGGCGGTAAAGCTGGCGAATTCGACAGGGGCTATACAAACAATGGAACATGAGACGGGAGACACGATGTCCCCGGGAATTCCAGATGGTCGGGTTGGTGTTTTTTGGAGAAAAATTTAAATTAATGCCGCTCGTACTTATCTTCCCCCAAATTTCTGGGGAGAGGGCGCAAAATCAAAAGGACACACACAATTTCTATGGCTCATTTCGTTTTGGGCTCACTTGGTCGTTTTGCATCCTGGGAAAACTCAGAGGTTTCTACCCCTCTAGCTCTCTCGTAATGGACTCTGTGCGGATGAAGTAGCGGAAAAGTCGTTTACAGTCAGTGTATCGGCTATTAGGTTCAGTTTGCTTTTTGGTCTAAATAATTATACAATTATATTCAGCTAATTCTCAACTATGCACGCAAAAAGTTATCATCAGGTGGCATATCATACTCTGATTCCAGCGCACGAAATTGTGACTTCAGACTTTCAGGGAAATTTCTTAATCTAGCGTAGGTACAATTTTCTGCAGATTTCAAAAATGGAAGAGAAAAATAAACAAAAGTGAATTTGGAGATTGCCGATGAAACTTGGAATAAAGTGAGTTTAATTTTTGTAAGTTAATTATATCTTATCGTACTGCGTACGGAGGGCTAGTCATATCGCATTGATTTCAGTCGCATTAACAGGTATTCAACATTGACTGAATCTACATAAATCGTCCTTCAATTTTGATTCATAATATTATTGATCACAAATGCCAAATGAGCCTATGGCTACTTCGCTGACTTTAATCCGCGTATTTGTGCTTCTGTGTGTGTGTGCAGAACAGTTCGAGCGGAAAATGCTGGGCTTAAAGACCATTAGGAGCCATAGAGAGTATAGCGTGGTAGAAGCTGATACAATCGCGAGCTCGCACATGCAAAAGTAAAATCCTACTTTAGATGCAGAGAACGTGCCAGTAATTTCAAGAAGTCAGCCAACTGTTACTTTGACTCTTTTTCTACGACGCGGAGAGAAGCTTATTGCCACATTGGTGTTGCCGGCACTAGAAACGATCCCAGTCCAGGTCCTTTCTTGTAAGGTGACTACACATTACAGTGAGCCAGTAGTATAGCAGCAGTATTACGTTGATATGTGTATACATGTTTGGGGTGGAACGTAGAAATGTAGGGCAGGGATGCTTTGACGGCGGTTAAATAACTTTGTGTAGGTTGAAAGTAAAGTAGGTATGTCTTCTCAAGCCTTCCTTACATTTCCTTCTGCGAAACTCTGTGGGTAATACTTTCCATGTGTTTATTGGTGTATGTGCCCGTAGGTCTATGAGGATATTAATTTCTGGTAGCAGAGTGAAGTTTCGGTAGGAAAAATCGGAATTCATTCGGAACATGGTTAATAACATCTTCATTCGAATTGGATTCTGTTAGTGGCGGTGTTGGACGCCGATCGCTTACTAATAGCTTTAATCGCCCGTCTGTTAGTAATGAAGGAAAGCGAAACTCGATTAAGGTTATGCTGTGGGGGGACTAATAATGACGTTCAGAGGGCGGCGATTGTAGTCGAGGTATTCCTTCTGTATATGGAAGCGCTGTTGTACTTAATAGACTTGAACAGATTTGTGCTCTATTTATCGGAAATGACGCGATGTTGGTTTCACGATTTCCTTGAATACCCCTTATACATGTATATACCCCTTTGCCCTCTTTTGCGAAAAATAAGCTGTAGGAAAAGTGCGTTTCAGTTAAAATTGACAAAAGAGACAACTGGCTTCGCTACAGCTATAGCTATAGGCTATAGCACTTGTTCAGAAAGTTCCTAAGTAAAATATATCGTGCGTTCTTAAATATCGAAATCGTACAGATGAACCCCCAGCAAAGTCATCATTTACTGGCCCGTGTCTAACTCAAATTTTAATCAAAAGGATAAATAAATGTAAATAAAAAGATCACTCAAATTACCCCTTTATTCAACCGCATCAATAAAAAATTTAATTTATGGAAATGTCAACGTCCATAAACAAGTGATATAAACCATAACCAACCATAAACCCATAAAGCACTTGACACACTAGGCTAAAATGCTTAATACAAAATGTCATGAGAAAATAACGAGAAAATTCCCTTCTTTTACGGTTGATGAATATTAAACTGGCATCAACGGCGGTCGCGGAATGCACATGTTTATAACTGCTTGGATTTTGAATATTCATGTCGTTGATGGGTGTGTCACTTCATCTTTGCTGGAATATTCTAATTTACCAACTGCAATTTGCAAGTTGTTTTAATTTACGTAGCTTCGTCAGAAACGCCTTGATTTACTCATTAATTTGTTAATCAAACAAAAGGAGTTTAATTCTTCACTGTGCGAACTCGGTTTGAGTCAACGACTAGGAAACGTAACCCCACGCAACTGATTTTCTAACAACTTGAGAAGATAAATAAGCAGGCACTGGCACAGTCAAACCTGCAAAATATCGCATTAAACCGGCAAAAAAGTAATGTGACTTTAACTGGATTGTAGCAAAGGACAAAACACACAACTGGCTTCGCATTAGTGTAAGATTATCAGACTGTGCTATTAAGGGATGTCTCATGATCCCGGTTCGACCCTATATGTATTTTGCATACGGTGACCATTCGTCCTATTTTTCTCTACTACCTCTCTGATTTTTACTTAAAGAAAACAATACATTGTCCTCTTTCTTCCAAAATGTCTTTTTTGATAAAGACCATTTTAATACTAAAGGGTTTTCCAATAAGAGGTATTATTTTGGTATTCAAAGAAAAATGTAATTTTTTGAGATAAATGATCGGATGTTTATTTCATAATAAAGAGGAAGGTATGCCGTTAATAATAAAAAACAACATCAGCCAAATGGCCCCCACGAGCACTCATACGGGACTACATCCTTTTCATGAAATTTTCCATAACCAAATCGCTAAGTGGCTGCCCTATGTCCTCGATAGCCTCACGAATTTTATCTTTGAGGTCTTGAATCGACGCTGGGCTGTTGGCGTAGACCTTATCTTTCACGTGGCCCCAACGGAAGAAGTCGCAAGGTGTTAAATCACAAGATCTCGGTGGCCAATTGTGATCACCTCTTCGAGAGATAACACGGTCCGGAAAATTTTGGAACGTCAAAATGCATGTTCAAAATTATATAGACTCAGATTTAGCCAAGCCTGTTCAAATTAATGCAAATTTTTAATTTAGTATGGCAGTTTTCCACCAACTGGTGGTCAGCATGCTTCGATTAACAAACTGACGTGTTTAGCTGGAGATGGCTACGAACTTTCCATCAAGTGAGAGTAAACCTCCCCCGTTAACATACAAAAATAGACAAAATTTCCACACGTTTACTCTACGTTTGCACGTATCTATTTATTTTCGGTTATTTGTGTTGCGCGCTCTGCTGCGCGTCTTTTTGTTTTTGAAACGATACATATATTTTTCCTTTACACATAATTGTGTAACCTATATAGCATTTCTTTAATACTAGAAACCCAACACATTCATATTTAGGTGGTAAATAAATCATAATTATTCCAAGCCTTCGCAGACAACTTCACACTCTGGTTTCTTAGACCTAAATTCATCCACACCCCATTTTGTCACTCCTGTTCCAGTTACATCCAAATAAACTAGGAACGGCGCACACTGCACCAGATGTTTTAGTGTGTCATCGGTGATCAGTTTGTAGTGTCGCAACAGCAATCGCGTAAATTTGTTGTTGCTTGGCCGATAGCCAATCCGAATCCATACGACATTCTGATCGACAGGATTTGCCGGCCGACCGAAACAAGAAATGCCACGATTTGTGATGGGGCATTTTTGGGGTGTGGTTGCTACGCAGGGCGGTCCGCAATTGGGTCCCGACTGACGGTCGATCATGTCCCAAAAATGCGGATGTTGCATCAGGCTTCCGAAGTCCCCAATCTGCGGATTGTCTGGCTGGGCTGGTATTGGTAATCGTCTGAATTCTTGTTCGGGAAGCTCGCATACACGGCCATTTAAAATGACTGTCCTAGTGGGGGAGCTCACCATGTTTATTGACAGCACAGCGTCGGTAATTAGATGAGGTTCACGTTGTGACTTTTGAGAAGAACATTGGCTTTCAGCTGCACCGGAGCCATTCGAAGTCGATGGCAAGTTTGCCAATTCAGCCGGTTTTTCTTGTTTTTTTTCGGTGCCTATTCGTAAATAGGACGGACATTGCAATCTTAACTCTGTGAGGCTATGTATGGCGTTGAAGCATTGAAGATCCGAATCATTCAGGGGAGTGTCTCTTATGTCCAGCAGCTGAAAGAAACAACAGTTAGATATTCCAAAATGGCCTTTGAATGTCATTTGAATCGAAACATACTTCGAGTTTTTTGAAGCCGAAACGCGACGCCATACTGCCATATGGGACAAAGTCTGACAAATTTTGACATCCACGCATGCTAAGACGTTTCAACGATGCACATTTGGAGAACAACATTATGTCGTATGGATGGAACCAAGTGCAAGATTCGATGCCCAATTCCTGTAAAGAAGAAATAGAAAAGAATCGTGTGTATGATATAATGATATATACAGAGGATATGTAAAGAGAAGATAAGAGATACCGTGGCAAATGTCTGTCAATTGTAAAGACCAATGAGAAGCCTTTTGCATCTTGCATACTTCTATTGAAATAAATGTTCAAGTTATTGATTCTCGGGCACCTTACACAGTTCTAGGTGAGTTCCATATGCATTTTTGGCAATTAAAACAAAATCTTCCTCATCATGGAAGATTAGACCGTTTGAAACTAGGGAGCTTGCAGCAATCATCAACCGCATTAATAAGCCACAAGCCGCATGACTTGAAAACATATCCAAAAAGACTCACCTCGAGAAAGGGCAGTGATTTGTCCATTTTCTGAAATACAGTCGGCGCATTGTCCGGCCATCGCACAGAAACCGAGCGGAAAACCAAGCGCTTCAATTTTTTGGGAAAGTTATCAATTTGTGTCTGCAATGCGAATAAACAAGTCATTACAATCTTAAGTTGTTACTGAATGTTACCATCTTACTACTAAAAAGTCAATCCAAACACCTTGCAGCTCTAAGTCCGTAAGATTTTCGCATTTCGGTATTATAGGCTTCAATATACATTCCTTTTGCACTTTGCAGTCGCTATGATAGTCGACGCCCAAGTATCCATTTATTTTGATCGTTTCCGTCTTTTTATGAGTCCGTTCTAGGACTTTTTTCAAAACCGTTACAGTATTTTTGGTGTTCAACAAGTCTACGTGATTCCATAGGCGATGGTCCTGGACAAGACCATAAAAACGAGTACATGTTCTGAAAGAAAAATAAATAAACAAAAGGTAAACATTGCAAAACAAACGGATAGACCGCAAAAGGGTAAGCATACTTTTCGATAGCTAATAACGATGATGTGTTCAAATTTCTGAATATCTCGAACAGAACCTCATCGCTGAAGTGGTACAAAGTAAAAAAATCTGATAACTCAAGATATTTTACAGCAGGCTGGTCATCATCGTCATGGGATGAGATCGAACGCTTTCGTTTTTTTCCGACGATCTTTTCGGCCGTGGTGGGACTTGTATTTGATGTTATCTCTAAAGGTCCCTCTGTTGCTTCCATAGCAGAATAAAAAAGTTTTGTAAAGTTTTTTAAAAAAAAAAAATAACTTTGCTGTACACAAAACTGACAAAAACACAAGAAAATATTCGACTGTGTCAAAAAAATCAAGAAACACAAACTGAGGAAGATGGCCGCGCCTGTAACTGTGTTGGTAGATTTTTTTTGACAACAAATAATAATGGACGACTTATGAAGAGCTTAGATGGGCGATGTTTTAGCATGTTCAAAAAATTGAGCAACAATTTAAGTCCCTGAATGACATTAGTTATATCGTTTGCGATTTGGCAAAAACATACATTTTTTTTTGATCGAGATTGCTTTTAATGTTCGATTTACCAAAAAATCAATCTTTTTTTGGTCTCTTTTGAAAAATCTCGATTTTTTTTTCTCAGATTTACACGTACTTTCACTAATACCAATGTGTATGGCACCTAACAGGCGGTTACGATTTGTTTATCGTTGGAAGGATTGCTTTTTTAACTGACTTATTAATTTTTCGAGCGTGAAATGAATTTTTTTATATTATAAACTATCTCAAAATGCGTTATTATAAATGTGTGAAAATCAGTTGAAATGGACTTCCAGTGCAAATGAATAAAAAAAATTCTTTGCGGCCAACTCAATACAAACAGAAATCAATAAAATTCGGATTTTATTGTTCGATTTGGCATCAGAAATCTGAAATTTCAGATCAAAATCATCTAAAAAGCCGGATCGAAATCGACATAAGAGTCTTATTTTAAATACGAATGAGTTTTCGCTTCCACAATGGCACTTCATTGAATTGGCTCTGATGCAAATTCAACATTTCGCAGATGGGCATTCTTTTTGGTTCCAACGTCAAAAAACACTTTTCCTACAACGTTTTATCTAATGTGGTATTCGATTGGGCGCTCTCAGAGCACTTTTTTTGCTCTCAGAGCAATTTTTATGTTCGTTTGGTACAAAAAAAGCAATCTTTTTCAGATTTCAGAGCACTTTTGCGAATCTGGATATTTTCTCAGATTTGCTTCAGATTTACCAATACACGTGCGTTTGAGTTTGACAACTAGTGGAGTTTGTTTACATTTTAGTGAAATTTTTCAACTGCAAAGAAACGCATTGCATCGGGTGGATCTATTTTTGTTAATTATTTATGTACAAATGTTTAGAAATCAATCTGGGCGAGCATTTTGAATGTTTTCATATATAATTTAACCAGTGAATAGAAAACGCTTAGAAAAGTGTCGAAGGGTACACATATTGCAGACGCACAAATATCAACAAAAAAAAGTGCAAGTGACGTTTTTGTGTTCGATTAGCCACACGAAATCTGAAATCTGAGAGCAAATCTGAAGAAGCCCAATCGAATACCACATAAAAAAAAAAAAGAGCATTTGCTAATTCGTTCTTATTGTTTGTTCCTCGGTTTTAATGTGGTATTCGATTGGGCGCTCTCAGAGCACTTTTTTTGCTCTCAGAGCAATTTTTATGTTCGTTTGGTACAAAAAAAGCAATCTTTTTCAGATTTCAGAGCACTTTTGCGAATCTGGATATTTTCTCAGATTTGCTTCAGATTTACCAATACACGTGCGTTTGAGTTTGACAACTAGTGGAGTTTGTTTACATTTTAGTGAAATTTTTCAACTGCAAAGAAACGCATTGCATCGGGTGGATCTATTTTTGTTAATTATTTATGTACAAATGTTTAGAAATCAATCTGGGCGAGCATTTTGAATGTTTTCATATATAATTTAACCAGTGAATAGAAAACGCTTAGAAAAGTGTCGAAGGGTACACATATTGCAGACGCACAAATATCAACAAAAAAAAGTGCAAGTGACGTTTTTGTGTTCGATTAGCCACACGAAATCTGAAATCTGAGAGCAAATCTGAAGAAGCCCAATCGAATACCACATAAGAAACCATCTAGACATATCTGTTCTCAACTTAACGAAACAAGTGACACATGAAAATGGGAATACGAAAAACGCCGTAGAAGCGTGCTCATTTCATATCATATCATAACATAAATCGGTCTTTCGTGTCGTGTTTATTTGCCACCAAAAGAAAAATTTTGTTTCTCTTTGTTTAGACAAATTTCTTCAACAAATCGATTGCTCAAAATGCCTTTCGACACAAACTGGGACATTGAGTATTATAAAACCGAATACGAAAGCGAGGAACATTGGAATCTGCGTAAGCGTTTCATGCAGGTGCACAAAAGCAAATTCTCAGAAGACGAGCTAGTTTGCCTGGCACAAGTTTTCATAAATGTCGAATTCATGGGCTGCAAATACCCCGATGAGACTATGCGAATGGTCGGTGAACTATCACAAGAAGTCGCAAAAGAATTCCGCGCTGAACGAGCCAAAAGGTTACAGAGAACTTTTGTGAAAGCGTCTGATGCCGCTGAAGCGAGAGCCAAAGGTAGAAGAAAGAATTAAATTATAATATCAGTAAGTTCAGACAACTGATTTGTCTAATGTTTTGTAAAATGTATTGTGTACTTTTAGCAAGAAGACCACAACCAGCAGCAGGAGGGAACAACAGAAACGAGGGATTGACGACGAGAAAGAGATTCGGCGATGGTGATGCACTGCCAACAGCGAAAAAGAAACCGCACCATCAAACGACCAATCTATGGGAGGGTATGAAGTATGGCAAATTTGTGGTGTACCTAATAGGTGGGCGAAGTTGTTTGCAAGTTTCCGGGACCAGATGTTCAGTTCATGTTCTTGAAAAAGAAGCTCTTATTAAAGGAAAAAAGTATGTTTTGGTATTTGTTATTAGTGTCAATGAATAAGTTGTTTTGCATGTAGGAAATTCGAAATATTCATCGGAAATCAATTGGCTGGCAGTGCAGTGTCTGATAATGTCAAATCTGCGAAGGCGGACGCTTTTGAAGCATCCATGGCTGAATTGAGAAAACATTGCTACTTCATTAAGGTAGTGTAGGTACAGATAAGAATTCTATTTCGAAGCGACTTCATTTGTTTGTATCACTTGCAGCCGAATGCAGACGCCGATTCCATAGACATTAACAAGTCGAACGAAAAAATTGTCGCCGGAGTCAAACAAAGTCAAGTCGCCGAAAAGAAAATCGACAGCAGCAATGTTGGATATAAAATGATGAAGATGATGGGTTGGTCTGGAGGTGGATTGGGCTCAAAAACACAAGGTCGCGAAGATCCGGTTGGGTAAGCGACTTCAAACTAGCAAAAACTAGTAGAGGCCACCTTGACAGACTGTTCTTTTCAGTTACCTTCTTAAGGTTAACCGATCGGGATTGGGTAGCAGCACCGATAAATTGGACAGGAAATATTTCCAAGAAATCCTGCACAACTACGTCGTGTCTGATGATATTCGTGATCTGAATTTTGAGGCCACATTCACCAAGGAGGAACGGGCGCTGCTTCATGAGTAAGTTTGTTTTTATTCGTCTGTTGAAAAGGCGTTAAGCTTTTGCGTACCATAGATCGAGATCGCCTTCGCTTACTTTCCTTCCGTCTTATGTTTTTTTCCTTTCCGCTCTCTTAGAATCGCCGGTAAAATGGGACTCAAATCGACTAGCCATGGCAAAGGCGAAGCACGCAGCTTAGTCATCAGCAAGAAGGCAATTGTCCCCGAGCAGATTCTCACCGAAATTCTGGTTAACCAAACGCCCAGCTATTGCAACAAGTACTTCGTACAGGTACCGCCGAGCAAAGCCAAAGAATTCCCCCTTCATACGACCCAACTCGAACTCTCGAACTAAGATCTCCTATCGAATCCCGTTGTCATCAACTGCTACTGGAATGACGACATAATATCACTGTATTTAAGAAATAAAAACTCATTTGTTGAAATCATGTGTATTTTCTTTATTTAGTCGCTTCTTGACATTTAAAACTAGCGGAAACCTTGTCTACTTTTTCACAGCTCCCAGACGGGAGGGATCCTGGCTGGGGTAGTGCATCGGAGCGCCGGGCGGCGGTGGAATAGATTCAACAGCAGAGGCACTTGACGAAGGGACTGGAATCGAAGAGTACGGCGCAGCAAACGCCGCCGCCTGCGAATACATCTGGAACGATGACTGCGGTATAAGGCTAGGTGGTATCTGGTGGATTTTCATTCCAGGCGGCAGTACTGTCACCTCCTGCTGGAGGTTGAAGAAATCATTTGGATTGGTTTGAGTGACTGGTGGAATCGCTGGTATGTCGTAGCGACGGTCTGTTTTTGCCATTGTGTTCTGCTTCGCCTGAGAGTGGGCCCATTTGATGGAAACCTTTCGCCCATGCATTACCAGCTTGTTGAAGGTCTTTTCGGCGGCCATTTCGGCCGCTCCGCGCTTGGTATACTGAATAAAAGCACACTGCTGACGAGGAACCAGTGCAACAGACCGAATTTCTCCAAACTGATAGAAGTTGTCACGTATTTGCGGTTCCGTGATATCTTCGCTGAGGTTGCCCACATACAGCGTGGTAATGTTCTTGTCCTCGGGTGGATCTAGTGTTGGCAATGTAGCAGCTCGCTTCATTATTTTTTCAGCTACTGGATCATTGCGGCCATAGTAACGATCTTTGATATTCTGTTCGCACAGAGGATCATCCGGCTCGTTGGGTTTGTCGTGCCGATATGGACACTCTTCGCCGCGCTTGCATTCACCTTTGACCCAAAACGAGCAGATATGTGGTCGGTTTCGTTTGTAATACGGCGCAGTGCGCGCCAGCTTCGAAAGCATTTCGTTCGCTGCGAGATTTTTGCCAACTGTTCCAGCCGCTTCTGTTCCATCGGTGTCAGCGAGCTCCTTGTCGATGTTCTGAATGTAGTACTCCTTGTTGACATCACTTTGCGGCATTTGATCGACAATTTTGAGTGCAGCATCACGCACCTGAATCGGTAGGCCATACTCAAGGTCAAGCAGGCAGGTTTGACAAACGTTTTTGAGACGCGCGCATGTTTGGCAGATTTCGGTCTTCTTGAAGCGCATTCGGGCACCCGGACACCATCGAAATATTGTAAAAGGCCGCGTGCATATTTTGCATTCTTTACCGAAGCGCTCTTTGATCATACGAACGTAGGGATTATCGCCCAAGCAGGTTTGGCAAAGAATCGGGAATTCCGAGTCCTCCCAGTTCTGCCTGTTGTAGGTGTTCGTAGTCTTTGACATCGCCATGGTAATAGTAATTGGCTGATTTTCTCTGTGCGATTTAAACTAGGAGATTAATTATTATAAAAAATACGCTTTTTGTATTAATCGCGGACACGATGAACTAGAAAATTGACAACAAAATGGATGATTGTCAGAGAGTTTTCGTTGTGTTTTGATTGCTAATGTGTCGGTAAGGTAGTACGCTGATTCATTAGACAATTCCAAATTCAGGTAATTAATGGAGTGACAGAAAAAAATTGTCATCACAAATTTTAATATTCTGGTTTGTTGAGGTTATATTTATTCTTAATTCAATTCAAGGACTTAACTGTCAAGTAATAGCTTCTGTTTCTTTTTTAGCTCAAACGCATGAGAGTTTTTTTTCCTTCAGAACACGATAACAGCGCTCTCTATGAACTCAGAATTTAAAAGTCATTGTCCAATTCAAATATGGATATTTTTAAAATGTTCACAAAACCCAATACTATATTTCGTCTAGCTATGCCTTTTACAAATGAGTGCATTCTTTCTTTCAATAAAATGGCAGAAACACTTGTGGAAACAAAATAAAGGTGGATCTTACCTCGGTATACCTGTAGAAACGTCGCAGATATAAGTATAAGCTAGATTTAACAAATTAAAAATTCAGAACATGCGTGAACAAACTAAAAACAATATTTTGGAATAATTGAGGACTCAATTTTTCCCTCACTGTTCCCACCGATTAATGAAATGAATTCAATGCACTCTTTACAACAATGGTACATATGAGAAATGCTAATGTAACAGTTGCCTTAAATTGTGCTTGTGGAAGTGGACAAATCAGAATTATATAGTAGAGCTGTGTTTAATAGGTATAATCATTTTTAACGAAAAACTCTCGCTGTTGGCAGTGCTGTACTGCATAATCGACAGTTAAATGTCAATTCAACGTAAACAAATCGTTTACAAATAAAGATTGGTTTAACATTTTAGGTTTATTTTTTCAAAGTTGAAGTAAAAATATGAGTGATAAACAACAGCCACAAGTAAAGCGATATCGTCGCGAAGAAAAACACTCATCCGACGAAGATGACAACTACGTTCCCTATGTGCCAATAAAGGAACGAAAAAAGCATCAACTCATGAAACTTGGCCGAATTGTTCAACTAACCACAGAATCTAATGCTCCTAAGTCCTCTAGTGAAAATGAAAATGACGATGAAATACAAGAAGAAATATGGGGACGCAAATACAATATCAGTCTTTTGGATCAGCACACGGAGCTGAAGAAAATAGCCGAAGCAAAAAAGGTGAGTGCTGTGGAGAAACAACTCAAGGAAGAAGAAAAAATCCTCGAGAGTGTTGCTGAGAAGAAAGCTCTGATGGGCGTTGCTGAATTGGCCAAAGGTATTCAATATGAAGACCCGATAAAGACAAGCTGGAAGCCACCACGTTACATACTTTCCATGGCAGAGGAAAAGAGGGAAGCTATTCGCAAGAAACTGAGAATCTTAGTTGAGGGCAATAATATTCCACCGCCGATTAGAAGTTTCAAAGAAATGAAGTTCCACAAATCCATTCTAAGTGGATTAGACAAGAAACACATCAAGATCCCGTCACCGATTCAAGTGCAAGGAATTCCCACAGTATTGGCTGGCCGCGATCTGATAGGGATTGCTTTCACTGGCTCTGGCAAGACACTGGTGTTTGTGTTACCACTCATTATGTTTGCTTTGGAGCAGGAATTGCGATTGCCCTTCATAAAAAACGAAGGCCCCTATGGGTTAATAATATGCCCCTCGCGCGAGTTGGCCAAGCAAACTCACGACATAATCAGGGTAAGTCTATATACGCATCGCTTCGGAAACTAAAAATGCTGATCCTTTTCTTTTTGCAGTACTATTGTGAACAAGTGCAGGTCAGCGGTGGCTTGCCCGAAATTAGGAGTTGCCTCGCCATTGGCGGGTTACCGGTATCCGAAGCTGCTGACGTTATTTCCCGCGGTGTACACATTATGGTGGCCACTCCCGGTCGTCTAATGGATATGCTTGACAAGAAAATTGTTACCCTAGATATTTGCCGGTATCTGTGCATGGATGAGGCTGATCGTATGATTGACATGGGATTCGAAGAAGACGTCCGAACGATATTCTCCTTCTTCAAAGGCCAACGGCAGACACTGCTCTTTTCAGCTACTATGCCCAAGAAGATTCAGAACTTTGCACGCTCAGCTCTCGTACAACCGGTGACAATTAATGTCGGTCGTGCCGGTGCGGCATCAATGAATGTTACCCAAGAAGTGGAATACGTCAAGCAAGAGGCGAAAGTGGTATACTTGCTGGAGTGCCTGCAAAAGACAACACCACCCGTGTTGATATTTGCTGAAAAGAAACAGGACGTAGATTCTATTCATGAGTATCTGCTGCTAAAGGGAGTCGAAGCAGTTGCTATCCACGGTGGGAAAGACCAAGAAGAACGTTCCCGAGCAGTGGAAGCGTACCGCAACGGAAAGAAAGATGTTCTAGTCGCCACTGACGTGGCCTCGAAAGGTTTGGACTTCTCCAATGTGCAGCATGTCATCAACTACGATATGCCCGATGATGTCGAAAACTACGTGCATCGTATCGGTCGTACTGGCCGTTCAAACACTACCGGACTGGCGACCACTTTTGTAAACAAAACTACTGAACAGTCTGTCCTGCTGGATCTGAAGCATTTGCTGATCGAAGCGAAACAGAAGGTTCCCTCTTTTCTCGCCGAACTATGCCCCGAGTCGGAGAAGTACCTCGATCTGGGCGACTCACATGGCTGCAGTTATTGCGGTGGCTTGGGCCACAGAATTACCGATTGTCCGAAACTGGAAGCGGTGCAGAGCAAGCAAGCGTCCAATATTGGTCGGCGGGACTATTTGTCGAACACTGCCGCTGATTATTAAAAATATGACTGGTGTTTTTATATATTCAATAAATTGCTACATTATATAAGTAACAAACGAATAAAGCATTTCAATTCCATTTAAACAGGAAGCTGCAGGTTGAGACTTTTCGTGGAAATGGCTACTTGATTGATTTGTTTTATAAACCGCTTTGTTTCGAGCCGAATAAAACAATAAACAACAATTTAATTGAATTCTCTTATCATCCTTCTACGCTTTCTCAATGAACAGCGAATAATCGAATGGAAATTGTTTCGGGGGTTTCAGGTATTCCTGGAACCAATTTACACACAGTTCGCTTCACGTTGTTTCACATAATCTGTTTTTCGTCTTTCAGTGGTTTCAGAGCTATAATCCAATTGTTGGTTATCAATATGAATATAATTTGCACTTTTTAGAATTACTAACTGTTTGATTTTTTAAGGAGAAGCTTTCAAACCCACCGACCAATATTATGCACCCACGAGATCCTTAAGAACAGGTAATCTGCTCTTTCAAAAAATCAATTTAGTCATGCTGGACATGCAGAAGTACAAAATGTAGGCTTTGTGCGATTGGCAATTATTTATTTCGCCTGCGTTCGATTATAACCAAGAGCATGTAGGTCGAATGTCATTACACGTATTCATTGGATTGGCGAAGGATGTACTGCCAGTCCTTGGAAACACTCTGACATTCAAGCTAGGCTGTTTACAGCGATCATTTAGTCGTTGGAAAGAGTGCAAAGTTCTCATGACATGGAGTTGCTGTTAGAGTGCGCTGCGCTGTTATATTAAATTCATTTAAGTGGCAGTGTCAGTACATAAATAAAGTAATCTATTCCTGTTTTTGTTTTCTTGTATGCACTTCAGTTCAATAGGAAAGTGCAGTCTATCAGAGCTCGGCCTCTCTACTCTGTTTTCCTTGAACGGTTTTTGACATAAACTTCAGCTAAGCACAATAGCACCAAGACCGTCGACCAACAATAAAAATATTGCCAATATCAGTTGATAGCAAGTCCTTGCTGATCGGTGTTTCGGTTTTCACAAACTCAAATGCTATCAGCAAAGTTTTCTCATCTCGGTCGCTTACAAAACAAATTAAATTTGTTATCAGTGATTCTAGTGAACTTACACTATCAGTCGGTCAAATCCGAAGCATCCCAATTCCGCCCCCCTCCTCGAAGATTACAGATGATGATCGTTGATTTTCACTGAGCTCAGTGACAGTGATATAAGTATGTATCTGTCCGAGTCGGTGGATTTAGTTTGCTTCTACTGTTCGTGCCCAGAGCATCTATAAAACCACACATAACAATCTTAAGTTGGGAATTTGTTTAACTTTTGTTTGCTTTGTTGTATTAAAAAAAAAAAGTGTATACGTTCGGAGTTACGAGTATTATTAACAAAATGTAAGTAACCAGACGTGAGTGGGGAAGTTTGTGAAGCGTGTGTGCCGCCAGTGAGTGTGACATCGTGTTTAATTGGTTTCTTAATTGAATTATTTGTTTCAATTATTATTTCTCTGAAAGTTTAATTAACAACGGATTTCAATAGCGCGTAGTGTGACATTAGGTTGCAGCTCCCAAATGAGTGCGTCATTGTTTCCGGCAAAGTTTGGTTATATTTTTGTTTTTGCAATTGATTTAAACCGTGACTTGAATATTAATTAGTCGATCAGAAAAGCTCACCCGCAATTTGAATTTCGAATTATGCTTGCATTACAACGACGTATGGTCTGCGTATACGACAAGCATAAACAAAACGATTTGACATTGACCTCTTAAGTGATTAGATTCGAAAATACTGTCTTGAGGCTGAGAGATCCCCTTATCAGAGCGCTTGAGAGCGGCATTACTTTTGCCAATAAATCGTACAAAAGCCTTTATAATACTTATGATCAAGTGTAGGTATAGTATAAATGTCTTCAATTGGATTGCTGTGAAACAAATTGATAATGGCGGAGTTTACCAAACTAGTTTGTGTTTTATTTTAAAGATGTTTGTATTATGATCACATGCACTCCAAGGCAAATCGGTTATTTTTAATTTTTTTTTGTCATGCTTTTGTAGTGTGAGTAGAGAGCTGGCGATGAGCAGGGTTCATGCATAAATTTGTTCGGTTTTTATTATGGCGAAAGTTATTTTTTTTGGCAGGTAATCGAATTCATTTCACTTCTTTGTTTATAAATATTTATGTGTATAGAGAATGAGCCACGACGCACCATTGTGTGGGTGGGTTTCCTCAGCTTCAACGGGAGAAGTCTTCGGCGCTTGTATTAGTTATGTAATATATTTATGCGATTACTTTGTGTGTCAGCAATAATTAACTATTTCTTCTACTTAAGAAAACAAGAATTCTTATTAGGTAACCCTGATGTAATATTTATTGTCATTACCGTTAATGTAGAAAAGCAAACAAAAATTTAGGATGAATTAAATTAAATTACTCATATTCTTATGCATTCGGTTTTTAATCTGCCATCATTTACAAATGCAGTAGGTGCCTCAAGTTAAATGCATATACGCTTCTAAGGACTGTCACTCGGTACGAAACATTTCACAGCAATTATCCGAATGATAATCCAAATATTCAAACGCCAAGAACACAACATTTACATAATTAAATACACAGACATAGTTCACACTAATTTTCGGGTGATCTTGAAAAATATTGTCCCCTAGCATAAGCTAAATGTGTTATACCCTCAAGTCAAAAAAATTTAAACGTTATAAAATCTTTCGAAAATCAATCTTCTGACATAATGATCTATAAAATCACTGCAGACTTATGTGATAGGTGGCGCATAAGTGGGTATAACGAATAACTTTTGTCTGATTTTATTTCACTTTGGCATTTATTTAAGCTTACATTTTAGTTTAGAATAATATTCACAATACTTATGTTTTGATAAAAATATCATACCGCATTCGCAACAGTCAATTTATTCACAATAACCATAAATTTTATCAAATGAGTTACACAATACCAAAAATTATTTTGATTAATAAATTTGTCAATCGTCAATGGATTGATATTTGACACTCGCAATAGACGTGAATATCTCTCAAATGGCGCCCAATTTTGGCATCGACCTGATGTGCTCTTTCCAGAGCATGTTACATCCCTTTTCTTAGGATTTCAGGTTTAAGGGCAGTCACATTTTTTCTGATATTGGCCTTAATGAAAATGAAAACAATTTGGAGCCGTTTGGAGCCCCTTGTTATTTTTGAACCAATCGGTAAATTGCTGGAGCACCGGGCGCATTTCGAACATGGACAAAATTTCAATAAATGATCTTTGTGCCTGAATAATAGACATCGATGCCGTCTTTCAAAATAAAATTCATCGAATTTGGTTTGGTCATTTTGCGCTGAGTCCTTTTATCATAAATTGCCAAAGTTTTTCAAAGTTAATTCTAAAAAAGAATACACAAACAAAAAAGTTATTTAATAAATTAATCAAGCTACTTAGCGCCACACCGTAGATAAATAGTGCTTGCAGTTTTTACACCGGGTGAGACCATTAGCGAGGCAGCATTCATTAATCTTCCCTCATTTTTTTCTAGCATCTTATAAAAAGCTCTTCGCCAGTGAATACGTTTTAATAAAATTCACCAGAGGCTAGTTCCGCAGTTGAAAGTTTTTTTTTAAGATAATTAATACAATTCCATCATGGAAAGACAATTGTCACATTGACAGGAACTATATAAACTACATAGAACGACCGATACCATAATAGCAGAATCAGGAAGTCGCCGTGACAAGTCACATCTCTTCGAAACATAAACTAAAAAAAGCTTAGGTACTGTTTATGACTCATTTCAAGTGTCCATTTATGGCATTTAATTTCAACCTAATGACATTTTAAATGATTTGGACATAGACAACCTGTATCGTTAAGACATTTCAATTCTTTGAAATCGCTAACGACTCCGCCAAACCAGAAACGTAATTGCAATTACGAGCCGCTGTCTAACTAGACTCATGTTTAATGTATGTCAGCCGTCATAACAAATTCAAGTTCACTACCATTTCATTTCGTCATTTTCATAGAACGCTTAATGTCAATAGATGCCGCAACAATAATAAAAAAAAAACAATGTTTAGTCACATTTGCTACAGTTTGAGAATAAGTGTAACAAAAAAACATCGATTCGAATCATAAGTTCATTTAAACGAAAGAGCGTGGTTTAACGAAACGTCAGTGAGGTCATATTCCTCTGTTTTTTTTGTAAATTAATTGTTATTGCGTACACAATTGTTGGAGTTCCGAAAATTAATGGAGACTGAACACGTTGACGTTGCAGCGCTTCGCTTTAAGTGCTATATGCCATTAGGGGTTACATTGTGAAATCACAAAGAAGTGGGTTCATTTCAAAAGAAATGACAGACACGTTGTACAGACGCACATTAACTGAGTATTCTAGACACTCTGTCGTATACGTAACAAAAGGACAAACTCTGACTTACTGAGCAAATGCTGATAGATGCGTTTGGCATTTATCACAACAAAAATGTAATTATAGTCTTAGCCGAGCTTATAACCAACTCTCAAGAGGCGCAAATATATTTTCCAAACAGAAAATTGGTGCTTTTCAGGGTTAAAAGTTGTTGTCGTCATAGATGTACATTTTTTGTGAAGAATTCAGTGATTGCAATCTGATGTAACAGTCTTTTGTTGTCTTTTTCTCTATGAAGTAAGTCGGGTTTTCTTTTGTCTTAATGGCCGCGCCTTACACCAGAGTTTCTGGAGGCAAAAGGTAAAACTGCAACCGTTTTCAAGTAGAAAGAAGAGTGGTTTTTCCTTTTGCTATTCCCAATACCGCATTGACATTCTCAAAAGATAAGTAGAGAGCATTGGAAATAAAAGAGTGTCCGCAGACACTGCTTTGTCGAACTGCCTACTAACTCCAACTCAAATTAAAAAGAGCATCATCATTCCTGTTTCCGGTATGACATGCGTGGGTTATCTCCACTTTACTGAGAGTGAGCTGTTGTCGAGATTATGCACAATTTTGTCACGTGTTACCTGTATTAATCAAGCATTTATCTGCTTTTATGACAGGAAGCTTGATGCTATATAAATCTTTCCCGAAATTTAGTGTAACCCAGATTACTACTGTGATGTATTAAGTTCAAGAAACTCTTTACCTGCATTATAAGTTCATATTTTTTTTGGCAAAATGCTAACACACCCTGATTATTATGAATACGTCATTTTGTCGTACCGATTGCGGCGCTACGGACCAAATAAAAGGCAAGTTCTCGTATGTCTATTCCCACATGTACTATTTTCTTGCGAACGACAAAAACTAACAAAATACAGAGTTGTTTATTTGCCTTACGTAAACAATAGAATGAGATAGAAAAAAAAAAAAACAGAATGTGTTGCATATTAATAGGCCAAACGCTTTCTTCTACATTTCGCTCTACATTTCCAAGAGTAGTCATTCTCATTGTATAGTTTTATAGCGCAGAGAATTCGTTTGGAGATTTACCTTCTCCAAGTCTTATTTAATGATTTTGCGCTACAAAGCGGGGCCGCTCTGGGTTATATGGTGTCTTGTTATTATTTCCTGGCAAGTTCTTATTACTTAATTTCTTGGACCGAAGAAACAGAGATTGGCTGCCTAATTCCTCGATTTCTGTCATTTTTGAGTTAGTAGAAGAGCCAAGGTAGAGCAAGTACCTACAACAATGTGATAGAGCTGTATATTATGACGTTTCGACTATTTCGTCGATACAGTGTCCCTAATTGTCGTTGTCGACAGCTAATATAGGTACTTGTTTTTGCAATCATTCAAGAATAAACTTATTTTTGCAGCTTCCATCCAAGTATTTGCGAACTCACCAGTGACAACTCGCTGATACTGTTCAAGCTAGTTTTGTATAACCTTGTCTAAATTTTTATCTAAAACCAAGCGCGATACTAATAATCATATATTTAAAAATTCCCCAAATTACCCTTTACCAATTGTGACCTACAAAATATTTAGTGTGAAGGTTATTAGTAAGGCTCAAACAGACTGTTTTCCTGAAATTGAACAGAGCAATTGGCTTTAAGTTTGTCGTGTTGGTTGAGGCCATGGTCTATCCCGAACTGTAAGCGCCCCCAAAAGTAAAAAGTAAATTTTAGGCCTTCGTTGAGTAGTTAGGCACTCGTTTTCAAGACTCGCGACGTTTTTTTTTTGATAACTATTCAAATTTTCAAAAAAAAAACGCTTTCCCCTACATTCAGATAACAAATTCAAGTCTGCACTGCGCTGAAAACCAAAGCTGAAATTAGCATAAGCTGATGGCTACCAAACCTCATCATAGCCACATGATTCCGATTTCCAAACTACCAAAATTTGTATACAGGCGGGCTTTCATATCCGTTCATTTCCTTTAATTATCCCCTCCCAACAGCATTACAAATTGAAAAACTTTAATTCCACGGCCAAACACTTTTGTTTTACCTAAGAAAAACATTTTGTATTTATTTATATTACGTTTGTTATTTATTTCTCATTTTATCTTTTACAGACTTCTGGTGCGAGCTGGTGAATCATCGCGACAGCCGGCGTCCTCTCGTTGCTGGTGTGTACATCCACATCGTAACTTAAGCGATAAAAAATAATAACAACACGAAACAAGCTCTATATTCACTAAAATGATGAAGCCACAGCGAGAAATGCCCTGGAGCAAGTTTCCAGTCGCAGTTGTATTCAGGTAATCAAGTTGGTTCGACGTGCGTCGCTTTTACTCACAAAGTGTTTTCTGTTTTTTATTAACATTGCAAAATATCATAACCAATTTTGAGATAAAAGTCTTGTGCGTTTTTTGTGTGTAGCGATTCCACACAATCGGTAGTTTGATTTAAAAAGCCCAAAAAGGTATTAAGAAGTTTACACGCCTTATACCAAACCCAGGTAATCTAACAGACCGCGTGAACATTTACGACTTTTACGTATCTCTAACGCCTGTGGGAATTCACACTTAAAATATCAAGATAGGAGCATGGTAGACGAATAAATATTTACACCACTGATACCGGTATCTGTTAAGTATTTGTTTTCATCTTTCTGTTCTTTTGCGGGGCTAAATTATCTATTCACTTCCTCTAAAGTGGCTAATTGACGTTAATTAATAGCGGGTAAGTTAGACAGATCGAATGGGAACAGCGCCGTCTATATGTGTGCAATATAATTCTTTCAGGTGGTGTTCACTGCTTACTTTTCTGAATACAAACTTTTGCAAATGCCTTTCCAAAGATCTTGCCTTAAGTAAATATTTTTTTTTTGTTTTCTCGAAAACTGGTTCTCATTTACCATAAATGGATGATCATCTGTTGGTATAAAAAAAACTCCATTTGTAAATTTTCGTAGTTTTTATCTTCACCGGGGAAAGGTTGGGCATTCCAGCAACACTACTATCATGTTTTTCTTTATTTTCCCATTGAAATACATTTTTTTTAGGAACTCGTTTTGCTACTTGTTTACTTGCGCAAAATACCCTATAAGAACAATGGGAACTTTCAAAAATCTAGTTGTCTAGTTGATTGGTCAGATAGCCCTGTTCATGGGAATGATCCAGTCCAATCAAAACTAAGACACATCAAGTCAGTCAATAAACTGTCAGATTTAATAAATTAACCTCCTTATAAATAAACGCTGCGTAAAAGTTATCAACTCGTTATTCAGAAGTTACGTCAAATTTTTGTATGCTATCTGATGTCTACTAGCTAACTAACTTGTGCACATTTGTTTATTAATACGGGGTAAGTTCTTAGACTTTCCCAACCTGGTTTTATGCGTTTATCAGTCCAACGTTCTAATAGGGAAAAAAACCTCTAGCCATTGAATGGCAGTTGAAGGTGGAGTTGATTGGGTTGAGAAAGCATCTCATATATTCGAATTTCGCACTCTACGACATTTCAATGTTTCTTTTATAGATTCTTTAGTCGATTGACTTGAATTTAGCATAAAAAATTGTCACTCAACAGTTCTTAAATAAACATGAATCTTGGTTTTTGGAAAAGGTAATTTTGCCCGATTTGTCCCACAAAATGGATATTACTCAGAAATGTTTGGATTTATACTTCGTAATCGGCACATCCAAACATAAATTTTGTCAGCAACAAATTTGTCTCCATCTAAAGTCTCATACAGGGTGGGCCAAAAGAAGTCATCCAATGTTGTTTGGCTCTCATTTTTTTTTCTTAATGAAAAATTTCGATTCTGTTTTTTGATTATGTTTATTTGAACTTTTAGAATTTATGGCAATCAATTGTGACGGCGCTCATAATAAAACTCTAAAAGTTTAAATAAACATAATCGAGAGCCAAACAACATCGGATGACTTCTTTTGGCTCACACCGAACACCGAACTAAAAATCTATAAACCCACACTTTTCCCACATGGCGCAAAGTTTTATGAAAGGGGTGACAGTTCTCTGTTTTCTTCAACTGACACTTTTCAGAAGTCTTCTAAATAATTCGTGAAAACAGCTTCCTAAAAGAAACACTGGGCCTTACCAATAAACATTTTGAGTTTGAACTCTAAATTTTGGTGAGCTTCCGTAAATTTAAAGTCGAGACTGAAATTTGTTTTAGGTACATAGGTAGGTATGTACTAAACATACCTTGGGTTTCCGCACTTATTTTTTTCCAAAATATCCCTGAACTTGGACATTTGAGAGGCAAAAAAAATCCATTTAGAAGAAATATAGTTTTCCGTCCATTTCCTATTGCGTTTTGTACATTTTGGCCGCAAAATAGCAACAACAAAGAAATAATAAACAATTAAATACGTTTGTAAACATTTCAATTTAGTACTTTTTCTTCAAACAAATCTGTCTATTTGTTGATAAGTTCTAAAAATATTTTCTCCCAAAAATACAGACCGAATGTTTTTGACAACCATGTATTAATTTTTGAATATCACCGCGAAGGAATTTAAAAAGAAATTCGAGTCAGTAGTAAGATTTATTGCTTTTTCTTAAAATATTTAGCGCCTTGGTTTAAAAAGACTCGTGTGGGCGTGTTGTTGTTTTTTTTTTTCATTTTCGTGGCGCGTGTCTTACATATGGGAATGTATACTTTCAAACTTGTAAATTCCTATGAAAATTTTACAAATTTTCTGAAGTTTTGCTGATCGAAAGTTTTTGACTTAACTACTTGCCTACGAATTTCCCTCACAGATTTTCATATGAAAAGAGTTGAAAAGCCGTCGAATTGCGTTCTTTTGCATGGCAGTATGAATATAAGAAAAAATTTAAAATCGATCTCCATGTTATTTAAAGGGATTTTAGATGTTTGTGAGTTTTTTTTAGATCGGCATTGGCCGGGATGACCTCAATTACTACAATAGGCCAACCATGTAACAGATATTTTCAACAAAGCTCATATGCACTAATACAAGCGGCAGTCCCTTTTCGGTTACACCTTGTCTCTGGAGAACGCCAACGCAAACCACTGTCTACTATCTCAGTACCTATATCCTTCCATACAGTCTTTTGTTATAGTTCTCTTCTTTCCACTATGCGTAGAAGAAATGCCCTCGATTAGTAGATTTTCTTGAAATAGCTTGTGAGTTGTGACACCGCGTCTTTTTAGGTGAATCTCATCTATTTGGCCACAATTGCTGTTTTTCTCTACTCTAAGGAAATCCACATTAGTCATATAAATAATATGAATGTTGGGGAAAGAATTATCTCTTACAGTCATGCTGTAACGAATTTATATTGTTGTACTCCATTTACACAGTGAACAAGCAACCGATTGTGAGATACAACAACGGTGCGCTTCTGTTGACATTTTAATGGGTCTATTTACTTACGAGCACCACGTCACCATCAAGTTCTAGTTCATGGGAATTTCGGCGTGCCATGATATCATCGAGTTTAGATGGCGGAAAAAAATCGATAGATACCCCATGAAATGGACTCAAAGAGAAATTCACTTTCAGTTTCATCCGGTATTCTGTCGCGATTGCAAGTTCATTTATTTTCCCCATAAAAAAAAACAATTGCAAAAACTTAATACCATTGAAAAGAAGAACAACAACATAAATTTATTTCTCACAGTAGACGCATATTTTGTTTTTTTCTTGTGTATAGTGTTCTTGCTGGAGTTCTACTAGCAACAGTCTGCTCGGCTGGCACTGTAGGAAATCGTCCCGGAGGCGCGGTACAAACAAGTAGCATACTTCCAACAGGAGACAAGCCCACATCTGGTAGAAGAGTTATGCATCCAGCTTTCGCAAATGCCGGCAAAACAGCCGGACTGGAAATTTGGAGAATCGAGGTGAGTTACCTATTTTGTTTCATCCCTCTTTAGTGTCTAGATAAATTCAGCCATTCAACCTCACTGTATATCAGCGAGTGCTAAAAGTGCGCACCACTGTGTGGGAGTGTGTAAATTTATTTGTATTTTTTTGTTGACGACGCGCTCCCTCCGTTCACCGGCTTTTGAAGTTGATAAAAATAGCATTTTAATGGGGCGACATCTGTTAGCAAGATGAGTGGCAGACGCGCTTTTGTTTATATCAAGTGGATTTTGTTTTTTTTTTATATCTGCCATATGAAATTTTGGTGATAAAAATTACAACGAGGTTGTAATAAGCGAGTGCAACTAATAAATAAAACAGCGGAGCGGAACTAATTTTTTTTATGCTTGAATGGATTTTTATTCATTTAGTAAATGGCTTGATTGCTTTTCCTTTCAGTCTGGTGATGACCGATTTGCGCTTGCACTGGTTTAATGATTTAATTCGATTGAAACTTTATGGTTCGGCAGTTGTTGACAATGAGCTGGAGCAACGATGCATTTCATTACTTTTCTTCTCGTCGATCGTAATTTTTTTTTAACTTTGCTTTATTTTTAGTCCATCTAAATATGCATGACGTGCGGTGCGCAGTTCATCATCACCTCTGTTAAGTGTAAAGTGTCTGACGATGCTTTCTGAGAATACTACATTTTCAAAGTCCTCTTGGTCGGCAAAAGATATAAGCTAATCGAAAACCGATTGACATGTAGTGAAGTATCTTTTGGCGCACCGATAGTCGAGTGTATATTCTATAAGCCAATTTCGCAAGATCACTAATTACGCCAGATGGGATTTTATGTACTCATTCTTGGTAATGGGTGTTAGGTGAACAAATTCCATATGTCTGGTATCGTTTTCTTTGGTTTTGCGGCTATTTTAAGCTCTTAAATAAAAAACAAGTGGAAGTTGGTATTCCATATGTTTAGTCCATTTTTGTACACCCCTACTGTAGTGAGCAGTCCATACCAATGTCGCTCCAACAACCAAAGAGTGAGTCCATTCATTTCACTTTGAATACCTATATAGTAATCCCCGGATTGTTACGTCGGGGAAAATGTACACTTTTCTAGGCATTTATCCGACGAACGCAGTTCCGAGAATCCCGCTTAAGTGCTATGTCGACTCAACAAGGAACCCCTCGTTTTATTGCCTTGATTGAAAACGCAATAAATCACGAAAGTTTGTTTATTTTGACATACTGTAAGCATATTTCATGTCAATTTGACAATTGATTTGACAGTCATCTTCGATTTTATTAAAGCTGCAAGCACAACAAATGTTCAATGCTTTTGTTGTATGAAGTTTTACGAGAAGCCCTACTTTTAGCAGCGCAAATAACCGGGTAACGCATTTAAGCGGTACGCATTTAAACGGGAAAAGTTGTGTGCATTTCTTATGGAATGCTTTATTTGCTCAGTTTTTGGATGATTTAAACGAGGAATACAACTAAGCGAGGGTCACTTATCCGGAGATCACTGTATTACAGTTTATAAAAGTTAGCCTGAACACTGAATGTATTAGGTACCGTGAATTGGCCTTACATTTCTAAGCGAGAAAAGACTTAAAAATAAATTCCTAACCTTCTTCGCAAGACAAATACATTCCGTTAACATTTAAAAACTATTTCGGCCTGATAAGGAATATAACGTAGCTGTTGAAGACGAAGCATTTTCGGGACGTCACATTTAAATTTTCAATCTGATGAGCAGTATTAGTGTCTACGTCTCAGCAATAAAAATCAACTGTTGGCGGCCAATAGTCAGGATGGTAGATGCCTGCCTTTTGAGCCATACTCTGATATGTTTTGGAGCAATAGGGATTGTGAACAAAAAAACGCGGCATTTAAGTAGCACCCGGTTACTAGAGCATCAAGATTAAGGCGGTTGGCGGTTGTGTTCAGTGGATCTCTTTTTTTTTTTTAGATACACGAGTCTTACACCTCAAATTATTTTAGGGGTGGTGTCAAATGAAACCACTGATACAAATTAGTCGCGACAACCAACACCGATCTGTAATTAAATAGTTTGTTTTCATAGAGCTTGAAGTGTCTTAGGCCTGATCAGCTGAAATTAGAAACGCGGATAGACGCTGGAATATATGTTGGGTTCTTCATTTTGTAACCAAAAGTACCTTATGGCTTAATTTAGTTTTTCCACGTCCTTAAAGCATGCAATAATTCCCCAAAATATGAAACAGAATATTATTCTTATATTCTTTTCGATCTCACGAAAAAGACTGATGGTAAACTCGAGAAACAGAGATTGGAGGTTCAACCAAAGATTTAAAGAGCAAGTTAAGACAACAAAGACCTGTGAAGATGATTAACTATTAAGGAAACCTTATTGTAGAGTCGTAGTCGCTGTTGAGGTACAAGCAGTCGATATCGGGCCCTAGGTCTAGCTTCCGGCAAACAATTCGTTTGTTTCGGTATTTATTTTTGGGACGGATGGAAGAGATTTTTCGTATTCGGACAGAAGCATCTCAGGACAGCTGTACTCTAGGACGATGATGAATTCCGTATTTTTCCGGGGATAGAACTCGAGGCACTCACTCTGCAAAACAGCAAACTATACACTTAGTCACCTATCCTCACCAGAAGCCATGCATTCAATGAAAATCGTCCTTTTGTCCACAAAATGAAATCGCCTACTATATCCCCGTATCCTTTTTGTGAACAGCCTATCAACTATTTCCATCTTCCGCGCATTCCATGCCATAAATTAATAGATAATTGACAAAAATGATATTTATATTAAATTTACCCCTGAATAGTGCATTTTAATAGCGCATATGTCATCCATTATAAATTAAAAACAAAACCAACAAATCTCCAAAATTTATTGCATTTAGCACATCGTAAACTCAATGACCGAGACCACTGATAATCCATCAGATAAAGCCGACCCACGCACATTGTTCAAACATACAAAACAATCGACATCGACAGTGCCATAGATTTTCATAACCCCTTCCGACCGCAGCTATCTGGGCAATTCAAAAAAAAAAAACCCAGGTTAACATATGTCCATTTGATTGCGATTAAATTTAAAATACCGGGCAATATTTCAATGAGACAACGATTATTATTGCAGTCGTCTGCTAACTATTGGATTACATCCGCGCGCTACCCAAAGTGACTGAATTGAAATTTATTACCCGACAAATGCGTGCTGGCACTGGACGCGTTCATTTGACTATGATAATGGTTATCAAGTTGTAAATGGAAATGGATTAATGCTGATACCAAACCGAACGTCCGCATAAGCTGATGGGGCTTCAAAATGTTTCAAATTGACCGTAGGCATCCATATGATTTATTTGCACATTTTCCCATCCAAAATTATTACAAAAAACAAATGCCATATGCTGTGTAGCGTCATGTCATATTGAATGATTTGTTAATGGACTACCTACATGGACGGTTGGAGAGAATCAGTCGTTGAGCTATTTGCATTGCGGATGGTGTTTTTCTCAGGCAGGGATTTATGTAAATTGTTTATAGAATACACATTAACGAATAATGTGTTTTGTAATTGAAAGTGCTAATTTGACGTGAATGTATATAAGTTCCCTTGGCGTTTTGTTTACCCAGCAATAAAATTTTTTGTTAGCAAAGGCGTCTTCTACAACAATAATTGATTTTTGTAAATTTTATTGCAAAGTAAAAAAATAGAAATAATAGAGTGAGTCACTAAGGTGGCGCTACATTTTTGGATGAAGCTGGGACCGAGTACTTTACCTCTTAAAGTGGAGCAATCCTTCCTATGCACTTTCTTCAAAGAGACTATTATCACGTCATGTATCTGCCATCTGCTTGGTATATTCGCAGGCCTCTTCACATAAGGTCTTGAGCACTTTTTGCCAGATTTAACTCACTCCATCTTCTAGATTGAGTTCCCTTTGAAAATCTCTAAATGATGTACATTTAGCAGCCGCTTCCATCTACATACCTTGGGCTTTGGTGACTACGTTTCGTTCAAAGTTTTGAAGCGCCTGTGTTACGGGCCTTCATCCCAGCATTCAGTTGTTGCTTGGCTTTCTTTTGAAACCTTAAGCTGGAAAAGGGGACTATGTGTGGATCCTTTTTTACTCCCTTCTTCTTCACCGATACTCTACCCTAGCTGACAGTGTACTGGTTATGATGTCATCCTATTCCGGTAACAAGAAAGAAAGAAGAGGAAGCTGTCAGCAGGTATGGACACCTTATATCGACGAGTTTTACTTTACTTACATTCCCATGTCCGCCGGGGCTCTGTTGACAAATTTTGAGACAAAACTTGCTAGAATTGAAAGAAAGGTGAACAACAAGGTGGTTAAGTTATCGCAGAAAAAGTGATCAATATTTAGGTTCATTCTTAACCATGCACGCATATAGTATTTTATACAGTCAACCAAAAAGTTCAACCACTGATATGTCCAAAATGAATGCTCTTTTCTCCCGCTGCGCCACCGCTTGTGAGATCTGAAGAGCATTTCAGACTATGTAGTATGTACGTCATAACAGAGTTTTCCAGTCCAGCCGTTCAGAGCAGGTTCAAGGCAAGCTGGACCTATTCGAACCAAACTGGAACCAGGTTCTGTTGTACATTATACGGCACTGGTAAAAAATGCTTGTGGCCTTAAGTTAAGATTAAGTCCAAGACAGCTCAAATACGTTTTTTTTTTGAGTACCTAGAAAGACAGGCCACATCACTTGAGGCATGCGGAGGTGATGTAAATAGAAGAACCCCATAGTCTTATGTAGGATGATACCGATGATATCCAAACGAGAGGCACTTCTAGGGACTGACAACATTCGTCGCCCCTACTTACAGTTTTTTTCCCAGCATCCATAGCCCAAAGAGTTTAATTTATTGAATCAAATTATGCAACTGGCACGTTTTGATTCGCAAAAAAGAAGGATTCATCTCTTTGTGTATTAAAACGTACAGTTCCGAGCTTAACGCATAAAACGATCACTGGTGACGTTTATTCCACCCCGAGGGAAGGTTATTTATCGCACATACATGGCCCACTCCGCACCCGCTTCAGTGAGAATAATTACACGTGCTTTATATTTAATTACCATTAAAACAAAAATGCGCATCGCTAATTGTTACTTTATTACAGTAAGTCAATCCCCGTGTGGATGGGGCTTCCGTTTATGGAACCGAATCCGACCCGTATCCCGTCCCCGGACGAGCAAAAGCATAAGTTTAAGCAACCGTTTTAAATATATACAAACCGATTTGCATTCACTGCACATCACATTTACGTGTGTCGCGTATGTGTGTACATGCGGGTACTCGTGTGTGTCCTATATTTGACTATACCGAGCGGCGGCAGGCACATGCAGTTCACGTTCAATTGCTGCGTTGGGTGGCGATTGCCAGTTGCAACTGCCAGTAAAAAGGAGACTTTCAGACTGGTGTAGTCGTGATGCCCCGAAGGACATTCGTTTGTCACCATGTTATGGGAGGAGGAGGGTGAAAAAGAAAAGTCCCATGTCTCTGTGCAGGGAATCACAGAAAAATATTTAATTAAAAACTGGGATACAGTAGGGCCTATTATGTGTCTGCGCCAAGCCAGTGAATGCGTGCTGTACTTTGCCTTTAATTAAGTTTGTTATTTTTTTGCTGTTGGGAAAATTTAAAATTTAAAAAATATTCGGGTAAACATTTTACAAATAAAATCCGAGGGCATACTCATTTTAATTAATGAATGTGCAATATTTATCACCGTATGCGTTATGTACGATTAAAGTTGAGGTAGGCAGCTTATTGTTGATGCATCTTGCGGTGATTTCGAACGCAAGGAAGAAAGGATATTGAAATTGGTTGCTGTGGTTGCCGCAATCAATTTCGGGGGATATGCAGGGTTGTGATTGGAAATCAGTTGTAGGCATGACTCATCAGATGTGCTAAACTGATATGACGATGGTCGGCCACCCCTAACTATACTGTGACTTGTAAGAAGACATCGTTCGGCTCTTATTGATAAAAGACAACCCAAATAAGGTCCTATCGCCACCACGGTCTGCAGAAGATCGGCGGTCCAGCGGATTCCACTTCTGCATCTTCTACGTGCCTTCTGCTTCTAGTTTATGGCTTCCTCGCAATAATTGAAGGTACTAAATATTTACATGACTTCGTAGCTGACGCCAGAGACATAAAGATCTCTAAACATTTTTTTCTTTATCGATACTGTTTCTTTAATGGGCGACAAGTGAAAGACATTTTATGCTTGCCCAGAGTTAGCCCTCCCCTGTGTTTCGTGTCAAGTATACCTCTGGGCTAAAAAAAACTCTGTAATTTTATTTTTATAGAAACCCCAAAATATTTACAAGCTGGCCTCTCCTACACCTATTACAGGAAAAAAAAAAATCAAACTACTCCTCTGGAAGGTCAAGTGTTTTTCGTCGTAGTTCTGAACAACCTTCATGAGTTCGGCTGAGATATGAAAACTAGGCATGGCTCGATGCAATTCGTGTGAATAAACCCTTTGAAATGCGGCCTTAAAATCGTTCTTCAGGTATATGCTAGGTATCAATCTGGACATTCTGTGTTCAGGCTATGTCTGATGGGGAAAATAATTACTGGCGTTAAGAGTTTAAATTTTCTTTGCAACCTTCATGAGATCTTTAGAGTCGACTACCATTACCTCATTTAGTTCAACTAATTTTATTATAACACCCGCCAAGAATTCCAATCAAGTCATATTTGCTTATGAAAATCCTACCTTCTTAAAGGTCGAAACAAATTTTGACCTTTGCTCAAATGTAAAGTGCTTCCATTTGTGAATAATTTCCTCGTTAACCTTTGCAATGGGTCCTACCGCGTTGCTCAAAATGGTTGACAAAATTCGTTCAAATTCGATAAAACTGAGGTTTTTTTTGAACTTTTTGAAAGCATTTGACTCGGTGAATCACAGCAAACTTTGTTACAAGCTCTTTTTGGTACGGTTTGGTTAATAGAGCGGTTGCATTGATAGCGAATTATTTTAGTGATAGGTATCAACAGGGTTTTCTAAACGGAGTTGCTTCCAAGATGTTTGAAATTCAAAATGGTGTTCCACAAGGTTCAATCCTTGGACTTTTGGCCTCATTTATAAATGACCTTCCTTCCGTTTGCAGGTACACTTCTGTACTTTTATGCGAATGATGTCTAAATATATAATTCGTCTCCGCGATCACAGATTGAAGGTTGTTTTTGTAGTTTAAATGAGGATTTGAAGGCAAAACACGATTGAGCTGTTTCCAATGATCTGATACTCAAACCTAATCTAACCAATCTTGGCGATGTTGATAACTATCCACATTTCAAAGAAAAAATCTTGGGATAGTTTTAAACACTTCCATGTGAGCAAACGATCACATTGATATATATATATTTTGACTGCGTTTCGGACCAGTGTTGTTAGAACTCTCTCTTCATTTATACCAGGAAGCGTGGTCATTTTTCCCTTTTTTCCCTTTTCACCATACTCAAATTTGCTTTTCAAATTTCACGCGGTCTGCTAAGGGACCTAATATTACACGTGCAGATCCGAAATTCGTTGTCCTTCATTCGTTTGCTAGGTTCGTCAACAGTAAATTCATTCGTATCCGAGGCTTGTTGTCGTTTCGGAACTGGTTTTGGTTTTCCGTAGCCGGCGTACAACCCCCAACCTGGAAGGCCAGGCCCTTTGTTGGACCCCTTGGACGAAAGGGGCCGGATTCCTCCGGTGTCAGTAACCCACTTCGGGGATGTGAGAGCTGCCGTTGGCCCATAAAGGGTTCATCCGCCACCATCTCTGTTTCAGGACCCTGACTAGTCCTGAAAAATTCTCACTGACCTCAGCTCCAAATATGTCGAAGTAGCTCAAGCAAGGTAGCTGTCATCCCGACTGTTGACGACACCGTTGATTCAGTCTAATGAATTCATCCGCCGTACGTCCTCTTTCTGAGGGGCTCATGTAAGACCTCTGAGACTCGATCAGGCAGTCATTCCGACAGAGCATTATAGTGTTGCTATTTTCTTCGTGTTCAACACTCGCGCTTATAAGTTCAGCAAGTCATGCCCGGATGGGCAGACAAGTACCCGGTGGTTACCACTGGGAGGTAAAATAAGCACAATTGATATGCATGAAAAGTTGCAACAGCTGGGCACCGCCAAGTTAACGCCAATCAGTGTCTACCCGATTCATACATACCCAACCACCACCTCAGTCAACTTACAGCTGTTTAATTTAAAGTAACCTCTATTCTTTGTCGTATAGGAAGTTAGACCTCGCTGTCAACGCTATGGTTCTCATTTGAGAAGTTTGATCATATTTTAATGTTTAGTACCTATCTACATTTTGGGATGGATTTCTAAGTCAAAACTGTCTGATCTAATACGAAAAAATGCAGTTTCCTAGTTCTTCCAGTACTGGAAATGTGATTCTCACAACTCATCATTATTTAGAAAGTAGCCTTTTGATTTTTGTTCAAGCTATCAGGTTGTGGAATAAGTTGCCATGCACAATAAGACGCATGGTATGGTCAACGGGTTTCAGAGCTTCTCTGTTCAATCTTTGGAAATGTGATTCCAAAAATCTTGAAAACAAACTGTACACAATAGTAAATTATTATGAAATCAAATATATTTTTAAACAGCTGTTGCTCTCAAATTTTAGTTGTACCCAAGTTTTGATGCTTTAAACTCGCGTCAGTCTTATTGTTTTTTCTCTTTTTCTCATATATTTATTTTTCCGTAGCTATTGTAAGTAATTCCGTGTATCTATATCTCACTAAAAGTATGTACAAGTAAAAGAATTTATTTCTTAATTGTACAAAACCACTCTATTTCAATTAAATTAAATTAAATTATATTAGATAATTAATTGATCAAGGTTGAAATGTCTCACGCTATCATGATATCTTTCTTTATTTTGCAGGACTTTGAACCAGTGGCCTACCCGAAGAATAACTATGGAAAGTTCTACACCGGTGATTCGTACATCGTCCTCAATGTAAGCTCCAGATTGCCATCCCTTAAGCATTTTATTTTAAAACATTTCTCTTAGACAAAACAATCGAAGGACAAACGTTTCACCTGGGATGCTCACTTTTGGTTAGGATCCGAAACATCGGTTGATGAAGCGGGTGCTGCTGCTATCCTGACGGTGCAACTCGATGACATTCTTAATGGTGATCCAGTTCAACATCGTGAGGTTCAGGACCATGAGTCGCAACTGTTCCTCAGTTATTTTAAGAACGGTAAGCAACACAAGCTATCCACACCCAGCATGTGTGTGTGCAATGCAAACTGCCGCCATGTGTAGTAACCAGTGTTGCCATTCTGACCGGATTCCGGTTATATCTGACCGAAATCTCTTCACTCTGACCGGAGAAAATTTTGAAATCCGGTCTAACCGATTTCTGACCGGAACGAACAAATTCTTTAACCGGAAAAACCTTTTCTGACCGGAAAAATAATATTGTTCTATGACTAGATAAAGGATAGATTTCTAAACTTTGAATGATACTTGGCCATACTTAATGAACGCACTCACAAGTTCATACAGAAACCAGTCTCATTTGAATACTCCCACCAACTGTGACTGGGTGTGTGCATTCAAACAAGACCGAAGTAAAGACGTTTTAGCATATTTTGCAATTTCGGTGTTGGTTTTACGAGTTTCAAACGCCGAAGTGGAGTGGAAAGTTAATTTTTCTGCAAAACATTGTGATGCAAAGCTTTTCAATAAATTGTTTGTTTTTTGTTTTACTAAATCCAAGATTAGTTAAATACCTATTATAATATAATATATTTTTTGTTAAAATATATTATTTTATTCCATTTTTGACCGGAATTCTGGTCAAAAAATCTTATTTTATCTTTTGACCGGATTTTCTGACCGAATTGAAAAAAATAAAAATCGGTCATTCGGTCAGATTTGACCGGATTCATTTTATTTTAGTGGCAACACTGGTAGTAACAAGACATTAATTGAATTATTCTCATATCCACATACAACACATAGGCGTCCGTTACGAACAAGGTGGTGTCGGAACAGGCTTCAGGCACGTACAAACTAATGCACAAGGTGAAAAACGACTATTCCAAGTGAAAGGCAAACGCAACGTTCGTGTTCGTCAAGTGAATCTGTCCGTATCGTCGATGAACAAAGGCGACTGCTTCATCCTGGATGCTGGCAGTGAAATTTATGTTTATGTTGGCATACAGGCGAAACGTGTTGAAAAGCTCAAAGCTATTAGTGCGGCTAATCAAATCAGGGATCAGGATCACAATGGACGTGCTAGAGTTAATATTGTTGGTAAGTTAACTTGCGTGCGTGCGTGTGTATGGTCGCCGAACTTCAATTACATGCCTATGCGGGTGTAAATTGCTCTGGGACTATGGCCGGGGTTGTTCTTTCTTAATAATACCGCTTTGTGTAAATAATGGTGTAATGAGATGTCTCCTTCCTAAATTAGATGAATTCAGCACCGACATCGACAAGCAGAACTTCTTCACTATACTGGGATCTGGGTCGCCAAGTGAGGTGCCCGATGAGTCGACCGCCGAAGAAGATGGAGCATTCGAGAGTGCTGACGAAAGGTCGGTTACTCTGTACAAGGTCACTGACCAGAGCGGCACCCTGAAGATTGACCCAGTTGCATCGAAACCTCTGAAACAGGAAAGTTTGGACACTCGTGACTGTTTCATTCTGGACACTGGCTCTGGCATTTACGTTTGGGTCGGCAAGGGTGCCACGCAGAAGGAGAAGTCCGAGGCAATGAATAAGGCAGCAGATTTCTTGAGAACTAAGAAATACCCCGCTTGGACCCAGGTGCACCGTATCGTCGAGGGCGCCGAATCGGCACCCTTCAAGCAGTACTTCGCAACTTGGCGCGACACAGGAGCATCACACACTCGTCTCATCCGTTCCGCCTTGGGCTACAGCACTGATGACTCTGATGTCGAATTCGATGACAACGTGGTCGAGGCTCTTAAGAAGAGCGGTGGCAGTGCATTAGGCTTCATGCCAGACCAAGGCAAGGGAGAGATTGTAAGGTTGATACAGTTCATTGTACTTCCCGATTCGGGAGAGGTCCGCCAAAACGAGATCCCTTTGCCGTTGGCACAGAAAATTTTGCTAGGTTTCGGTTCGTATGTCATTCAGTATGACTACGTCAAGCCAAACGGTGAAAAGGCTTCAGTGGTGTACATCTGGAAGGGAACCAAGGCAGAGACGGCTGCTTACGACGAAAGCCTGAAGGTCGGCATGGAGTTCGGCGATGAGCTGGACGCAATTGTTGTCACAACAGTTCAAGGACATGAACCTCGGCATTTTTTGAAGACTTTCAAGGGCGAGTTGATATCTACCTACACCGGCGCTCCCACTGGGGCGATTCTATTCCGTGCCAGCGGCACTGATGAGACCGATGTTCGGGCTAACGAGGTAGAAGCCGACTCTTCATCACTTTCATCGGATGATGTCTTTGCCTTGGTTAGGATTCCACAGAAGAAGGTGTACATTTGGGTTGGACAGGTGAGTAGGGGAGGCTTTTCGACCAAACACAACTAGAACACTTTTTTCCCCTCCACAGAGTGCATCCGACTTCGAAAAGGCCATGGCTCAGAGCCGCATCGGCCAATTCTGGCCAACATTTGAGCACGAGGTTGTCGAAGAGGGTGCCGAACCTGATGATTTTTGGGAGGACCTGAACGGTGAGGGTATCTATGACCGCTCAATGGCCAAGGGCGGTGCTCCTCTCTTGGAGCCCCGTCTGTTCCATTGCAGGATTCTCTTCAACGGAAGGATTAAGGTCGAAGAAGTACCACACTTCGAACAGGAAGTAAGTTCTACACGTCTTCTTCGCAGAAGTTTATGATGTTAAATGTTTTTCTTTCAGGATCTCGATGTCGACGATGTCATGCTCTTAGATGGCGGAGATGAGGTTTATCTTTGGGTCGGTTCCGGCACCACAGAGGAAGAACAAAACGGAATTATCGACATGGCCAAGGTACATGCTGCTCTATTCAACTCATGCCGTTCATATTAATTTTTTATTTTTGCAGAGATACATAAGGACGGAGCCATCTTCGAGGACAATCGATACAGCGACTGTAATTATAATTAAACAGAGCATGGAACCTAAGAGCTTTAAGCGTATGTTCCCCGAATGGGATGACGACGCATGGAAGGTCAGTAACTGAAGAGGGTTCTGGTGAATGGTTTTCCTGTTTTATGTCCTAAGATCTAGATGCATCTCTTCTACGAGTATGCACTTTCACTATTTTTCTATGTATTGCGGTACTCTCTTGTTTCTTTTTTGTATGTTAAATAAAAATTTAATATTTTTTATAGACACTATGCAATGGTTTTGATTGTAATTAACAAAAGGTGTATGGTTTTTTTTTCTATTGTTTTACCACTGGTCTACTGACAGTGCGGACACTTTTTTCTTATATTTGAAGGTAGGCGTAGGTTTGATAGTATTTGAGATGATCTGCCAATATGCTCGACACTGGTACGTTCTTCACAGGAAAAAATGTTGGCGGACAGAAACGAAGTTGACTCTGCGTTGAGCAGTCTATGATAAGGCACTTTTCTTATGTTAAAGGTAAGAATGGGCGTGACGGGGTAGAGCGTTCGTAATATGCGCAAAGCACAGTTTTATGAAGAGGGCTAGGACTAAGTCACTCTATAGCTTTGTCCTCCAAACCAGTCACCCGTCACGTCTCACTAAGAGTTTGTCCCTCGGAACTACCAATCTTAATTTTCGCTTGTGAAAGAGTAAAAGCTTCAAATTCATTGAGCAAACGAGGTATTGTACAGACTCTTCGTAGATTTTGGTGAGCAGGGCCTAGCGTCGAGTCATCGATGTTGGGCGCACCTTCTCGTTGACCGCTTTATTTACTTCTGTTTCAATACTCGCTAGCGGGGAAACGAACAAGTTTAAAGGGAGTGCCAAAGACAGATATGATTCTATAAAGCTTGTTTCCATCAATGCTGCCATTTATGCGGTTTTTCTTAATGTGACAGTTTGATAGACAATGAACTTTTCTCTCCTCAACCCTCATTACTAGATATCAGTTCGGGGACCTAATTGTGTAACTTCTCGGAGTATTATCGTGAAAACTGTCGGCGTTTAAAACCAAAACCTCAGTGTTATAATTCAAGAGCAGAATCTATTTAAGAGTAGTGTCAGTTTATGAAAGGGCTTCAGTAATGCAAAAAGTGAGTCTGACACGATTCTGTACGAAAGGTATCTAGATTGATTTCGGTGAGCAGTTTTGAATCTAAACAAGTAAAAATGTTATTATCGGCCTGGCCGATGCTTTGATACCCTCCACGGCATACAAGTCATGCAAAATACCAGAACTACTTGACCGACATAGCCCATTTTGAATACCAATCTAACGACGATAAAAGAAGTCCTTTCACAAAACTTCATTCACCTAGGTTGATTCCTTTGGACGCTATCGTGTTTTCAACGGAAAGAGGGACACATGGGTCTAATATTGGTTTTGTATGGGAGGTACCAGAAGTACTTGACCGACATACCCCGTTTTCAATATCAACCTGACGCTGATAAAAATAAGTGCTCTCACCAAATTTCATTCACCTACGTCAATTACTTTGAGCGCTTTCGTGCTTTCAACAGACAGAGAGGCACATGGGTCCAATATTGGTTTCGTATGGGAGGTACCAGAACTGCTTGACCGACATAGCCCATTTTCAATACCAACCTGACGCCGATAAAATAAGTCCTTTCAACGAATTTCATTCACCTACGTCAATTACTTTGGGCGCTATCGTACTTTCAACAGACAGACAGACAGACAGACAGACAGACGGACATGGCTAAATCGATTCAGAATGTGATCCTGATTCAGAATATATATACTTTATAAGGTCTCCGGTGACTCCTTCTTGGCGTTACAAATGTATTGGCAAAGTGAATATACCTTCCTCTGGAGGGTATAAAAATGGTCATATACCACTTGTTCAGCTGGGTTTTCTCGTCGACATTGTTCGGCAAACCTGAGCTTTCGCGGTGGCGGTCCTGTAAAATGGAGTCCCAAACCCGTGTTGGATATTGAATTTTTATACCCTCCAGAGGAAGGTATATCCACTTTGCCAATACATTTGTAACGCCAAGAAGGAGTCACCGGAGACCTCATAAAGTATATATATTCTGAATCAGGATCACATTCTGAATCGATTTAGCCATGTCCGTCTGTCTGTCTGTCTGTTGAAAGCACGATAGCGCCCAAAGCAATTGACGTAGGTGAATGAAATTTGGTGAGAGCACTTATTTTTATCAGCGTCAGGTTGATATTGAAAACGGGGTATGGCGGTCAAGTACTTCTGGTACCTCCCATACAAAACCAATATTGGACCCATGTGTCTCTCTGTCTGTTGATAGCACGATGGCGCCCAAAGTAATTAACGTAGCTGCATGTAATTTGGTGAAAGGACTTCTTTTTATCGGCGTCAGGTTGGTATTCAAAATGGGCTATGTCGGTCAAGTAGTTCTGGTATTTTGCATGACTTGTATGCAGTGGAGGGTATCAAAACATCGGCCAGGCCGATCATTTACTTTTACTTATTTTTAGTAAAATTGCTGGGCGAAAATTGGGACACCCAAAATACTAGAATAGATTGCTAGGAGGTGATTTTGAGAATTTCTTTTCATAAAAAGACTATGGGATGATCAAACCGATTGGAATTTTGTCCTCAGAAAAGTCAGTCAACCGAGGTCCATTATCTGACGTGTCGTTCGTAGAAAAAGTCTTTGCTGGCGTTGTTCCTTACTTCTGTGGTTGTTGATTTATTTCCCTTGCATGATAAATCCACAACCACTTTTCTACGAACGACATATGCGCTACTCGAGCTCATTGTACCAAAATTATACCAATCATCACAACAGAGACCACACGCTTCAACTTTTATTTTCCCGGAAACGTCAGACAGACCAACCATACTACTGCCTCTGACGTCGAGAATACCTATGGAAAATAATAACAGCACTGTTTGCCACTTTCGTGTTGTTTTCCATGCCCGGTAAATTCTCATGGCCGCGCATAAATCAAAGTGCAAATGTGCACTTCGTTTGAAAAGAAAGCCAGCGTAGGTATGTTGCGCTCACCAGGATGTAAAATAAATACACACAGGCCATCATCATTAAAGGTTTAATTGCAATTATGTGTAATAACTCAGAATGCAGCAGAAATATTCACTTGATCAACAAGAAATACAAAAAACTGTCGAACAATATTATTAATCCCGTCGAATACATTCAATTAGCTTAATCACATTTACGTTGTATTTAATTAACCTCTTTCGGCCTGCATTAAGTGGGGAAAAACAAAATGCAAAGCGAACATAACAACGATACACATCAGGGAACCCTTTGCAATTGTTTTTTATTATTTGTTGCTCTATCATATTATTATAATGACACAACATTATACGCCAAAAGTTCAGCTTGTATTATTTTTGGTGTTGGTGCATTGTTTTTCCAATGTTTGCATTGTATGCCCTTTTGATTTTCCAACTGTAATGAGCAAAATTTGTAATTCTGAATAATATTTAAATCGTTACAGTCGCGACCAACATATGAGGAAGTACTGAAGCAGGTATTCGAGGATAACCGTCGGCTCGAGGACAACGATGTTTAAGCACAGGGTTGTGACGTTGATCACTTTTCGGAACATGGTCAATTATAATTTACTTAAAGTATTGTAGCATTGTAATTATTTAATAAAGCACTTAAATAATATTTAATACTAGGAGAGATTGTTGTTTTTTTTACCAACACTAAAGTTATTGAAGTCAAGCGACTTCACTTGGGTAAGTTTATTCGCAATAGTGGCCTTAAGTGCACGTCCCTACTGTAATGAATGGTAAAATCCCAGCCATTCATGCTTGGCAATTGTATTACAGTAGAATCTCATAAAGGTGAACGCATACAAAGCATTTCCCGTTCTCCTCTGGAATTGCTGATATTTTTAAGCATCACAATTTTGCTTGAGCATGAGATGTAGTTATAGATAAAAGAAAATATATTTAACGAACAAAATATTTTTAAGAAAAGTCGCTGAAAACTTCACGCTTTTGTTTTTAATTTTTTAAACTTATCTTACAATTCATTTTTCGGCTACACAAATTTCCATCATACTAAGGAATTTACATAGCAAGTTGAGGAGTACATTGAACATCTCCACCAATTTCTATGGGTCTACATTATAAGGTACAGAGTGGATAGATCGCGTTCAAGTCGATTATCACTCTAAACCTTAATTCCAGGTACAATATAGATGGCTGCGAATTATTCGAGGGCGATCTGAAATTCAGTCTGGCAGGAAACATCTAATACCAAGTAATTGAGACGAGAGTAAAAGAACGTAACGCTGATAAAATCCAATGCGCACGGAGAAAGTTATTGATCGTCTTTGAAATTTACAAAACTCTTTTGCACAATGACGGCTTTCTGGTTGTGTTGCCACAGCTCTTCTGAGTTAAGTGTAGCTACAGTAAGACATCGGTTATTCGCGATCAGTGCAGATGTTGTCAATCAGTTTTTTACCGCCAAACTTGGTCACGGTATTTTCTTGATGAGGTAGTTTTAAAAGCATTTGTACCTTCCCTTTCCTTGTCTAAGCTTACCTTAGGTTCGAAAATCTACAATACATTCTATAGGCCCGTCGCAATCTGATTTAGATGGTTGAATGCGTCACGTAGGCTTATTAATTACCTTGCCAACATCTTTAATTCTGACTAGTTTGAGGTTAAGATCGACTTATGCATAATTTAAAATTTGGTCCAGTATACAAACATACCATGTGCAGATCCGAAGGAGATTGTCCCTATTTCGTTTTACATATGGCTTACAGAGAAAATATGAGTTGACTTTTGAGAGGTTTGAGTGAGAATGTTTGTGTCATATATAATCCCTTTTTTGGCGGTCAGTATTTGGCACGCACTTGATTTTAGTATCCCCCAGCCCGTACTGCCCCCTCGGATAATTTTGAATATATGCGTTGCAGTTGGCCCAATAAAGGCCCATACGACACCAACTCTTTAAAACATAAAACACCCATCCCTCTAAACATGTGTACCTAACCGTTTGGTCAACTTTGAAAAGAAGCAAAAGTTCATAAACAAATTTGGTAACTAAGTTCAGCCTCTGAAACTAACACGAACTTTTTCCTTGAATACCAGATGCTAACTTCAAGCAAGACTTCCCTTGGCAAGACCATCTCAAATTGGATTAACCAACTCTTTCTAATGCCGTAATGTGTTGGTATCGATTTTATCTCCGATAATTCATCGGCAGCACGAAAGCGTCTCAATTTCAGCCAATACCATGTGTCCGTGAATGGAGGACCCCACCACACCACCTACCCACACCAATGAGTATGTACGCCCACTGAAAAACCTCACAAATTAACCCTGTGCTAGAGGATTTATGCGCTGCTTACTTTCTATGGGAAACAGTGCAACCTGGGTGAATCACATTTTAATATCCGATCATCAGTGCGGTCGCAGTGCGCGATACACTCCTACAGGCACACAGAGTCCATCGACATGGATTGTTTGTAATAACGATATCATGCTAAAGGCGTTTCCACATGCTAAATAAATTTCCAATTTACTAACTTACACTTCAGTGATTTAATGGGGGTAACTCCTCTGCAGACTGGCATCCTGATCCCGGTATCTTTGATACACTTGTTGTAAAATTGCCCCATGGCATTGGTGGTCGCTCGCAAATATGAGAGTGAAACACCATCTCCGCCAACAGCACCACCAACGCCATCGCCACCATCAACAGCAGCAGAATTTTCACAGTGGTGTGTATTTAATTGCCCCCAATAAGTGTGGTGAGATTTCATTATCCCGAGCCTGACCATAAAGTGGATAATGCCAATTTGAGCATGGTGTTGGTCGGTTTTGTCCCTTCGCAGTGAAGCCAAGTACAATGACTCTGAAAGCTGTTAGGCTACTAATTGATTGGATTTCATTTGATGTCCGCATATGATCGGGGTTTTGGGGGGATGATAATTAATTCTACGTCGGTGGCTGTTGTTTTCCATTTGAATAATATGAAATGGGTCGTGCTTTTCATAAGGCCGGGTTTATATGTTCTTTTGAATAATTGACCAATTTAGGCTCCAATGTGTTAACTGTTTTTTTTTTCGGGTTGGAAGAACTGTCAATGCCGCCGTGTAAAACGATAAACGAGTTCGATTGCGTCTTTAAAGAAGTGAGCCTGAACATTTGACACGAGAATACGCAGGATGCGGAGTATGGTGTTGTAAATAAGTTTGAGAATTTAAGGATAACAATCCGCGATGGCTTGCAGATTGTTGGTACTAATATTGCGGATGCTTTGGGCTACAATAAACGAAACTCGACATTGGCGTAGTAACTATTTGTTTGAAGTGTTTCTTAAGGGCTTCGACATCAAAGTATACCTGCAAAAATGGTCGCCCCTATTGCTGCTGTGGATATTGACGTATCAATTATGGTATAGTAGCTGCAGCTAATATTAAGGTGTCAGATTAAGGATTTTTTATTAAAGGGCTTAATAGATAAATCGTAGAAAGACATTGCAGAAGCATGACGCGAGGTCTAATAGTTTTAAGAATAAAGGCTGACTCTAAACTTGCAAATACAGACTTAGAATGTGAGATACCTGGACCCGCAAACTATTGTCGGACAGGACGAACCATTTAACTTAGGCAAAGCTTGCCTAGACCTCTTTCAGCGTCTGGAGATGCACCGCTTGTCTCAGTTCACTAGTAATAAAGAACCGGCCCAAATACTGTGGCATCGCTCTCCTTAACATCGCGCAGGAGATTCTATCTGCCATATTTTGTGAACGCCCGACGCTCTTCGTTAATAACCTATTGGCTCTTATCAGCGGTCTTAGGTAAGTAATGTACAGAGGCGTCGATAAAATGTTCATACTTACGCAGTTCTTGGGAGAAGCCCATGACGTCAAAATAAAACACTACTGTGACGAGCTATATTTAGAGCCATGTCTAATTTAAATATCCTTACAAACTCATCCGTCTGAGCAGGATATTCACGCTATTACATCAATATCAGGGACGATCTTTAACAGTAACCTCTTTTATCGACAGGCCAACTCACAGAGTTAAAAAAATGTTGGCACAACTATTCGTTTTGTGTGAGTTTTTAATTTTAGGGATAAATGGAAGGATCTACAATTTAATGCCGGGTCCAAACTGCTTATTGGGAATCTCTTTCATGACAGTTATGCTCTCTGATATTTGTCAGACGTTCGCGAGAGATGGCGCAGTGGAAAAACTTGAGGTTGAATTTGTGTGTTTTCGGGGATTGAACGTGGGGCCCCTCGCTTAGTAGTCCAACACACTAATCACTAAGCCACTGCGCGTTGAACTATTTTATATCCTTCCCTGACACCATTAACACTCTGGGCGTGTTTTGGGTGTCGCATTGTGCTGCCGCACTTTTTAACGAAAGTTCGCATGACTTTAAATATAGTCCGCCCGAATACTAAACTGTGATCTGCTGCCAAAGCTATCAATGTCGTCTTCTCAACTACCGTCTATTTTCCTATTCAACTCCACATCCTCATCAAAGACTGTTGCATCTGAGCATTACCAATTTACAAGCCTAACCAATTCGTAAGCCGCCACATTAGGGTGATACTAAGCTGCTCGATGAGTCCCTTGCTTAAATTTTGCCCAGCTGGGAGGCCAAAAATCAAATCCCCATTGAGTACTGAAAAAATTGACTTTCACACACGGACAAGGCTCGCAGTCGCAGTCACCCTATCCGACAACACCACTGTACTGCTTGTACCCCGAACAACAGCATCTTAAAACGTTTTACAGCCCCTTATGCTCTTAGGACCATTTGAATATCCCTTCACAGTTAACGACAGACCCGTGTAAGATGGGGATACAAAAAAACAGTTCAACCACTCGCATATGGAAAATAAATAAAACAAACTGTTAACAGGCTGAAAAATGGAAGCGACTATAAAAGCATCGACGAGCACTCACAGTCGTCCAAAGCGCGACCCCCTTGGGGTAGAAACAGTGCCACTTTGCCTACCAATGTACCGCATGTCGGGGAAAGCATATGTGTAGCAACAGGAACACTGGGGTTTGAAGTTAAATGCAGTTAAAAGCCCTTAAACTGTGACAATATTTGGTTTTGTGGCATGGGGTCGATGGGACTGTGCGGTCCTGTGAGTTATTTTTCTTCTTCTTATTTTTTTATTTGTTGCTCCTTCTTTTGGGGTTGTTTATGTTGTCGCTATTACCGTTGTCAACACCCTCGTTGTAAAGTGGTCCGAGGACTACGAGTATTTTTGTTTTTTTACTTCACTCTCGCTCTCGAAATTTGGTTCATATCTTCGGCGGGCGTATAGAAAGTACGGCAATATTTGCCCACTCATAAATTTACTTTGGTTTCGTTATTATCACATCGAGCGGGAAAGGGAGTGCAAAATGCTTTCAAAATTGTCAGGAATATCCTGGTGTCGACGTTCATTTGTGGCTTTCATATTTTGTCGCTTGTGTATTTTGCGGTCGTAATGAAATAGAGTATCGCATATGATTCAAACCGCTAAATGATTGTGTTTTCAGTCATTTGGTGGCCATAAATTAATTTAGTCGCAACAGATGGCATGTAGCTGCTGCTCCTAGAATTGTTTTATACAATTTTAGTGCGGTTTCAGCTGGGCGAATTTTTTTTTATTCCAAGTTATACCAATATTGCTGAAGCTGAAGACAGGGTTTGGCATTTTGTAAGGCGAAAACTTTTTGCGTGCACTAATGATTTGCATTTCATTTCACAATTTGGATTCCCCTATCCCCTACTCATAGGTATCTTGGGAGCAGGTTCGGTTGGTTGCTTAAAAATAATGGTAAAAAATGTATTAAAAGTCATAGTTCAGTGTACATTTTTTTTGCGGTAAAACTATATCCATCTAACTGATCATCCTTTTGAATTCTTTCTGCAGACAGTATATCAGCTTTCAGTGGTATCCCCAAAAACTAAATTAAAATCAAGAGCAGTCGGCTGAAGGATGCAGACTAAAATAAACACACATTAGTAAGTCTCAATACATTTAAGGATCTACACTCGTATGTTGTATGTATTGCTTTAACAGGTACACTGTTGCGCAATTGGAATCCTTTAATTTTCATATACCTAGAGAGAGGTAGACTGCCTGTGGAGTCGTCTAATGAGTTTTCACCTTCGTGAACTATAAGTGATTTGTATATGGAGGAAGAGTGGTATATACTCGTACTTGTGTTGTGTCTATCAATTTAATTGGTGTGCGCGATGTCTGACATTATAACGAATGAATTCCCATTTAAATTGTGTGAATCCCCCCCTTGGTTCTTAAATGGAATTGCCGAAGGATTCGAATTTATTTAGGATGCACATCTATTAATTAAGTTCATTTACGAAATAACTTCGAAACGGATGCCAATGAGATACATACCTGTATATATGTTGGTTCTCATTCCCAACTGGAGTTGCTGTTCAAAATGTTGCTCATGTGGAGGAGACAGCTTAAAGTTAGGTGCAAGGAAGGCCTAAGGGTAGCAGTTAATTTCCAATGCTGTCTAGACTTTCATTGAAACATAAATCTTCTTAAATAAACATTCAAATAAGCGTCTTAAATTTCAAATTTTATCAGAAAGGTTAATTGGTCCCTTTGTGGGTGGTATTTCTTTTGTTGTCAGTTTGGAATCTATGGGATAAAAATTGTGTTCATTAATTTTTTTTTTAAATTATGTCAGTTTGGTGAAGGAAACAATTTCTTATATAGGTAGAGTATAAGCAACTATTAGTGTGTACCATATTGGAAAACGCAGACCACACTGAAATAGACTGTTCAGTTTCATCAAAAACATTGCAATAGGGCGAGTAAGTTGACTTCGATCACACCTATGAATCTGACATGCGGTCGTCATGATCGTCGATTATTTTTGGCTCATCGGTATATAGATTGGGATTAGCCATTTTAAAAAAGGAAAGCCTGGGCTTTAAATTGCACGATTCAGTTGGCATTCGCCGTTCGTGAGAATACGTGCCCACTAAAATTCGCCTTCTAAAACTTTGTGTTACTGGAGACTTCTCAAACGATCAATAATTGCCGGCCAAACAAACTCGACCTGAACAAACCGATATTTGCCGTATATCTACCAGGTTGTGTACTTATTGCTATGCAAAGGTTGTGGCATAATTTACCTTGAATTTTCATTGCTCCAAGATCGGCAATTTCGTTCGTAACTTGCGGAAATAAATGCGTCAATTATGCCGAACCCTCCGAGTTGTTAAATATTACTCGTAACTGGACGAACAAAGTGTTCTTTTTGGGTACTTGGGACGCGTTGTTGTTACTTTATGTACCTACTGGTGCAGGTATACAACTTGTCCAATGAGTAGAAGCTATTGCTCTAACTTTATAGGACGTTTATCCAACAGCTTTGAAAGTTACGAACGAAAAGCTTTAAGCATGCAATTTTTGGCTAGCTGTCAAATCCTAGCAGATTTCGTAAATTTGTGTAGCACCGCGGACTTTCAAAACGGACGATGCGAAATACAAGATGTCAACTGAGTATTTATGAAGGAATTTCTTGACTGAATTGTTCGGCTACCACTCCGTCAAGGTCAATTGATTTGTCATGTGTGATCAATCCAGAACAATCAAAATAGAGGCAAATACTGTCTGCTGTCAAACTTATGTTGTTTTCCATTCGGCGCAATAAAGGCAATCTTCTTCAGATTTAAAGCCTCATTTTGAGTGTAGGAAACTATTTGTCAAAAGTTTCTTATTGTTTACGGTTTAGGATGCCGAGTCAATATGAAAAATGACTGATATTTTATAAAATTACAATTTTAAGACGGCTTTCAGTCAATTAATACAAACGAAGAAAAAAAAAACGGATCGCATTTTATGTTTCATTGGGCAGAAAAATTCAGAAAACCAAAATGGAAAATGGAATTACTAAATTAGAAATTCAAACGTGCCCATTCGTGTGTGGTATTGTGATTTCCACTGTTTTTCTCTGTTGCTCTTTAGGTAAGTTTGCTTGCTGTATTGTGATTTGTTCTCTTTAAGTTATCACGATTTTTTTTCGCAACAAAACTTGAAAGTTCACAATTTTTCTTCGTCGCGAGGTACCTATTCATAGTGTAAACAGTTCATAACTCATCACCAGAACGTTCCAGCATGAACTGCTGCTGTCACTTCGACATGGGGTAAATGTAGAAAAAAATAAATGAATCTCGGAAGTGTCCTGTCAAGTAAATAGTAATCATTTCAATTGCATGCTTAGAATGCCACTTAACTATATGCTTTGCTGAGATAAATGTTCAATAAAACTCAAACGGAGCAGCTCCGCGATTCTTGGGTCACGGATGAATGCGTAATACATTTAACGATGTTGGAAACACTTGCAACATACTCTACTCATGGCCAAATTAGTCCGATTATAAGGTTTTAAATCCCGAATCAATCTAATAAATTTGCACCCCTTTCCTTTATGCGCAGTAATTTGTTTCAGACCAATCACCGCCTTTAAAGCCGTTCCCGTTTGTGCACATTTATGCAGTCACGTCGTACGCACCGAATTGAAACGAGTCCACTTTAATTATAATTTAGTTAAATGAAATGTCACATACTACACTGACAGCGACAACATTCCCTGCAGTGCCTTGGCCCAATCAGTGATTATTATTCCCATGCTCTTATAATTATGCAATTATGCATCCCGTGAGATTAAAATGTGATAAATAATGCCAGAGGTATAGTGGCGGTGGCGGTCGTATAATACGTGCAACGCTCCCTTATATCCGCACCTACCCCTCACATGCATGTGGCTAATAATCTGTTAAGCACCTCAATAACCGCTGTTTGCATGTAAGATGTCTTGAAATACCAACGGAATCGGCGCGCGCTCCCCACTCCCTAGTGGTTAACCGCACCGTCACTTCACCTGCAATGAGTTTTCTCAATTAACCCGATCCCTGCAATGAATTTCGAATTCAGGTACCATTACCACCCAGCTTGCCATGCAAGCCTTGTAATTTAATAAGGAATAAATCCATCGTCCGCTGTCAACCAGATGAGGGTGTCGGAATAGTGGGTGTGGTGCCTTCGTCTACCTGACCGCACCTTTCAGTTGCAATGGACTCCATTGTATTTTTAAATGTTCATGCACAACATGCCATACTTGTTCTGCAAGCCGTTTTTAATTTCTTTGACTTGGCCGTCAGAGGGAACAATGCAGCGCCAGCTAGCATCGTCATAGTTGTCATTAACATAGCCATTGCTATCAGGTTAAGTTGAGCTCAAAATTTCTCGAAATAAGTACAGTGGGGCCTCAGTGCTATTGCCGTGGGGGAGATTATTACTAAGACAGTTTGTGTCAACAGTAATGTTACGCAAAGAGCGTTCCGGGATCGTTACTAATACTTTTTGTGACCTCACATTAATTTAAGGCGATGTAAAGGTTGGCTGGCCTGAAGAAGAAACTCCACCAGAGTAGTCAGATTGCCTTTTGAATCTAATCGATTGATGAATGATATTCCTTGTTCGTTGTCCATGTAGACCCCATATGTTGACAAAGTCCTTCGTTATCTTAAACTTTGAGTTGCTCATCTACTAGGCGTTGCCTGTATTTAAATGTTGGCTTCGTTTAAAGCTACCTACTAGCTTCTGTCTATTTTCCTAAAGGCGCTAGTGACTGCTCACTCTTCCGACTATGTCAATGTCCCCCGAAGCGGTATGCATTTCTGAAATAGACTCGTGGACTATATCCACAATTCCCTTCAGTGCGAAATTTTATAGTGGTAACAGTGTGCTGTATTATTGACCTAAGGATTTGGAGTGTAAGCACCGGGGGAAAAAAGTATACAAATTACAGCTTAAGCTTATTTTCCACTGGGTCACCTCTCGCTAACTTCTGACGAACGGAAGATAGTATTAAAGTCCCAGCCATGCGGTGGTGTAATAGTTTATCGGTGCTCGGCCTCTTGTGAACTCCGATTTTCCAAATAACAGATTGCCTCAATTGCGTCCCACGTTGACGCCACTGTATTTTCACCTGCAACGTCAACACAAAATCCATCACTAACCAACAATGCCAACGGGGCCCTAATTAGTGGCCGTACCCTTAGGTGAATCAAGCACCTTCCCCCACTCGTATTGTTGCCGTATTTGGTTTGTCAAACATAAATAAAAGGTGCAATGTGAGTGCATTAATGCTGTTTGAGCATGCGAATTTGTGCACGTAACTGTGCAAGCGAAGCAGGATATGTGACTGTGCCGGCCGGCCTGCATTACATCCCCTTATACTATGGCCCATATATGTGGCACACCACCACCTCTAACTGTGCTTAAACGGATGCCATGTATACCCCGCGAGTAAAACAAAAAGGACTCATATAGAGCACCTAACTTAGATACTCCACCAGCCACCGGCTCTGTGACACGACAACGGCGGCGGCGGCGGCGGCATAATGTACTCCAACTGCTGCCACTCGATGACGACGCCACGACCATGATGACGATGTTGGTGATGGTCATGACTACGATGACGGCTGACGACCAACCGGTGGGCCATGATGAAGCAGAGCAAGTAGCTTGCTGGGTAAATATGTTAAATGTTCATAAGTTGCGATTTTATTTATGAGCAAGAAGCACGTGATAGCGCATGCTATGCATACGTGCACCGTTACACATATGAGGGTAGTAGGGGAAGGCGGCCAAGTTCCATGGGTGAGCCCGGTGCATTTTGTCACACACAAAGAGTCACGTTCCGCCCAGGTGGAATGTAATTTAATTTACAAACAACTCAAATTGCAATTTTAAAAATTAAAAGTTGTTGCCATAGTTGTTGTGGGACTGCTGTTTGTTGTTTTGTCGGTTCAAAAGGTTGACCTGTATGCTGATGTAGTGTGTACGTAGAATGCTAGGACTGTTAGGAACTACAGGCCAAGTTGTGCACTCGACATGAAGCTGCTGCTGGATTTATGTGAGAAATTTAATTGTGTTTCTAAGGCTTAGATGTGAATGTCCCGAGGCAAGGTAAATATAGAAAATATCATCTAAAGTGTCCTTCAACATAAAACTACGACTGAAGAAAATTATTGCAGATTTTGAAAATTAATTATCTATTCTGGAATGGACAGATTTTTCAAACAAGTAAAATGTCCTTAAAAGTTAACAATTCCAACTGAATGGAAGGTGCTGAGAGTAAGACAAGAAATATAGTTATGGCTTTTTGTTTGTGCGTCTCAAGAAACGGAAATGGAAAAAAACTAACACTCACGAGAATTCTACACAATATACGCTAATAAAATAGTATGAGAAAGAAAGACCAAAACTTGAAAAAAACGGCCGATATATAGTAAATACGAAGCTCTCCATCTTCTTTAACTAAAAAGAGAAGATAGAGCTACCGTGAAGTCAGAAGCGAGCAGGTTAAAAATGCTTTTGTTCCTTTGTGAGAAAACAACAAAGCTCACTGAATTGATATTGCAGTTTACAGCTACAGAACTACTAAAATATAGCAGAGGAAAATAAATATCCGGTCGTAGTTGTTCAGTGGTTAGCGTGTTGGACTACTGAGCAAAGGAAATCAGAAACTTCTGAGAGTATAAAAATTGTCCGGACAAGGTTTCATAACTTGGTCATTCTGATTTGCTGCTAAATTGAAGATACCAAAGATGAAAGTTCACACAAATGATTGAAGGTGAGAAGCTTAGGCTGGAGTTCTCAATGGATCTGCTTTAAACAACTCATAGGTTAAATGAAAAAGTAAGAAAAAACACAAACATTGGAGTCGGCACACAAAAAACTTGCGAAACGTGCCTCTTAGAAGCCTTGAAAAAGGTCCAACAAACGTCAAAATAACATCAATCCCACGGAAAGAAATTGAAGACTATCGGCCTTACTAACAACCAAATTTAGACTCGACTTTAGGGCAAAAGTCGAAATTAATATAAACTGTGTACCAATAATCAAGTTATCTTTGACTTTAAGCTAATCGAGACTGTAACTTTCGATCCGGAGAAAGTCGAGTCTAACCCATTATTAAAGTTTAAAAGTCAGTCTAAAGAAACATCAATTGGCCGTTTCGAATTAAATTAAGTAAGTTGAATTGGTAAGTTAATTGCAAAGCTTATATTTATCTCAAAATATAAGCTTTTTTTGTGTGGTGCAGCAAATCGGATATTTCATTAATAGTTTTCTTTAATAAAGTATGAGAACCATTTTAATGTTATGAATATTTGTAGGTCCTTTTGTGCAAGGCACTGTTAAATAATATACCTACAGCAAATAAAGAAAGGCAGCAGCTTAAATTGGACGCAGGCAATGTTCATTTATTACAAAAAATAAAATACCAAACGGGTCTCTTTTTTTGTATACAGTCTTTTACGAGAAAACGCAGCCTCATTAACCATGTAAATATCAGAATAAGAAGGTACGTACCTATTCAAAATACTACCAACTGCCATTTTCAACAAATTATTTGAAAGCTCAGAAAAAATTATAACACATTTGAGTTATACTGTTATAATTTTGCTATAAAGTCAGATGTAGTTAAAGTTCCGATTACTTTGATTGTTGGTACCTACAAATTCAAAGTCGAAACTATAGTTAGTTTCGAAATTAGTTAAACTCGAATTTACTGTTTGGTTGTTGGTAAGGCCCTATAAAAACTCTTAATATCGGCTTAAAAAGGCACTGAAAGGTGCAAGAAACGAACGCACTGAAAAAAATTATCAAAAATTAACCGGAAAGTTGAACCGAAAAACTTTCGAAACAAATTTTGGAAAACTTCCCATTGACGCCGTCGAAAAATTAACTGAACTGCCGCCTGAAAATTAGTAAAGATCGTGCTGAGTAACGTTACCTATAAAAGTCGACCAAAAAATCTAAAAAAAAAAAACAAATAACCGCCCTAAGAAAACAAAAGAAGCGCTCGAAAATCTGCCAAAAAAGAGTTAAAAACGTAGCCCTAAAAGCTAATTTTAAAATCCCTCTGAAATATTATCAAAAAAAAGACTTAAAATCAAAAATCAGCTGAACAGAAGCTCCGCAGTTAAACTCCCAAAGTTACCCCTTAAAAGTTCTAAAAATAATCGTCAAATTCCTACGATTCAAAAATCACTAAAAAAAAACTCAACAGAAACGCTCTTAAAAAACCGCAAAAGGTAAGGGTAAAGTCGGCCCGAAAAACGACCCAAGAGTACAGCACTTTTAGGTAGCTAAAAGCTGTCAACAACGTCCATTTGTACAATAAATGATTCATTTTGAATCCTCTTTTCTCGGTATTCTCTATTCTTAGTAGGTATTGGTCGGTTTGTTTCCTTAAGTGGAGTAATCTGCGACCTCTTTTTTTCAGTTGTCAATTAATAAAGAATATAGGCAGGTATACTTTAATAGAATTTAAAGAAAATTCCGACCAAAAAAAAAACTTCCATCGACACCGCCGCTCGGCTCATTTTCAATTATTTGTTTCTATTGTGAGTTCAAGGACTAAGCCACTGAAGTGTGTCATATTGCACATCCATTAGATGCTGTCAATAAAAATGTTGTTTGACTGTAAAAATAAAACAAGGAGTTCTCATATCGCCTTAGTAAAGCGAATTATCCTTACTTTAGGTGAACCCTTTTCAATCTCATTCATCTACCGCGATGCTTTGGGAACTGACCCAACGCCAACATCATTTGTTTTCTCTCAAACAAATGACACAAATGCTGCAGAAAATATTTTTTCGGTGACCATCTCCATAGTAAGTAATGGAAGAAGGACGATTTTTTTTCTTTGTACCATCCTACCACCGTCTAACAGGCTGCAACTCCTTCTCGTCTCCTGCGTTGGTAAAATCCACGCCAGTTGAGACTTGAGAGCTTAAAATTGTTACACAGCAAAACTCAGAGGTCGTCATATCAATTTGCATTTGTATAGGACAAAAGCAACAATTTTTTCGTCCCGATTCAACGTTGGTTCCCTTTGAATTTATTCCTTGAAACGTGCTACAATTTTTCACTTTCATGAAATTTATTTTTTAATATTCATTCAATCAATTATCCTCTATGCATAAGTGGGTGTCATATATGCTGCCTCACACAATGCGGCAAAAGAAGGAAAACACAAGCAAGTAAGTGTGTGCTTGCTTGTGCTCGTGTTCTCCTTTCAACGTCGCAACAGTCATTGTCCCCTCTTCAATCCTTGTTACAACTTATTTGAATTCTGATAAAATACTGCACGCAGAAGGATAAACAACGGCACACACCCTCCACATCCACTCATAAACAGACACGACACGACACCCTAGTGGAAAATGAAATCGAACATCAGGATTCAGGATGAGGAGTTCGAGAGTTGCATCATGAAACTTCTCTGTTCACTCCCCAGCGAATGCATTCGCTGGCTGTTCAATGGCATGGAGCTTTGCAAGGAGGTTACTTACCCGCACTTTGTATGCAGAATTAAGGAATTATTTTCGTGATTTTTTTTCGTTCTATTTTGTATATGTTCGCCGGAATGTGTTTATATTGGTTTATGCAAAAATATGCTTTGCATTTCATGTGTGTGTGGTATTGGTAACTGGAATATACCCAAAGGGGACTTTTGGCATCACATCAATTATACTGAAACAGAAAACAAAAACATAACATGACGAAGGGAGGAGTATCCCTTTGCTGAAAAAACGTTGTAAATTCCGATGAATGAATGGATGCGTATAATCGGCTATTATTTTGGTCAATATATTGTGAAATGGTGCAACAGCTGTTCTGCCTTTTTAACGGGCACGCTATCTTTTTATGTCGGTATGTAAATATTAAATAACTTAAAACTTACATAATATTAACTCAAGGTATTTTTATTTAATTTGGGCTTTAAAATTTATTATTTGGTTAAATACGACATTAATCAAGGACCAAAGCCAATTGGGCGCTTTTTTGCTGGATTTACCGTCACTTTTAGAGCATCGCGACTGCCAGTCTGAGGCTTGCAGGCGTTCAATTTGCTTCGCAAATATTCCTACAACAAGAAGTCTGGAGGGGTACAATCTGGAGATCTTGGTGGCCAGTCAATGACACCATTTTTTGACAGCACACGTGGCAGGGTGGTGTGGAGCATCATCTTGTTGAAACCAGTGCCCGTCCAGATCTTTTCCACTCATTTGGTGGCAGACATAATGAGCCGACGAATATTGTCAGACAGAGCTTATAGGCCACGATATTTTTTCGACGACATATAGGTATAGTACGTTATGGAGGTACATACCTCAATTGAACAACAGTTTTCAATGTAAAGCGATTTATGATTGAAATTGTATTTACTGAATTGACATTTGGAAAACATTTCTACTCAAGCTAATCGGCTGACAAATGTCAAAGTTATTCAGTATTTTCATACCGACATACATATTTAAAAAAAATATATTCTTCCAAGTTGGGGAGTTTAAGGTTTATTAACCTCTCTGTTTACGTGAACAAGCCCGAGACCATAGAAGCCCTCAAGGACAACATTCGACACGAGGCAATCAATTGTGACGGCGCCCATTTGGCCGATATCATCTTCTCGGCTTGACCAATCAAATTCTAAAGTTTTAAATAAACATAATCAAAAACTGAATCAAAGTTTTACATTTAGAAAAGAAAATGAGAGCCAAACAACATCGGATGACTTCTTTTGGCCTTGTACGAGCAGTCTTCGAACGCATATATCGTTTATAACATGTTTCGTTTATCTACCATTCGAAGAGACATTGATGGTGCCTAGTGAGATTCCTGACTGACAAACATCTTTTTAAATATTCGCAAATAATGCCTTTCGGATTCGACATTCAAGTACCTAAAGGTGACTTTTATTTGCAATAAAAAATAAAACTCAAATTTATACAAATCGCGTTGGGGTCATATGAAACCATTGTACGTACTATTTTCTATACTTGTTTTTAAATAAAAAAAAAACACCTTTCGTGTATTTCTAACGAGAACTGAGAATTTTGTAAGAACTTAGAAACCTCGCTCCTACGATACGAGATTTCAACGTAATTTACCAGAGCACCAATGCCAAAGCCAATACAAGCAACGGGCTCTCCTTTAGCAAAAATGAAAGAACAATTCGGTAACTTCCAATCCATTTCTACCAGACTCGCTCAACTTTTATAAACTTTATTAATAAACACTAATAATTACAATTTACGAAATTTTCACTCGTATTTCGTTCTCTTGTGCTTATACGTACTCCGAACAGTACAACTTTTCCAATATTAACGCACAAGAAGACTAGTGCCGAATTTTTCCGCTGAATAAAACAACGTCGTTACAACCTTAAGAAATAAGCAACACAATCTAAATTCTCTTTTAAAAAAATGCCTCAACGCTGCACTGCTCTTAGTATAACACTTTTTGCTACTGCTCGTTGCTCCAAGCTCCACCCTCCGCTCCTGGATATATCAATCCATACTCCAGACTCCATTGTCCACTTTCCGCAGTATGTCAATAAACTAAACCAACTCCCCTCTCAATGAGTCCCAACTCAATTTTAAAGAGTCCCTTCATTTGGTTCCCAAATCCCAAAGAGCATCGCAATCGCAACCACTTTTGTGGATTGCATTTTCCACATTTCCCCTCCTTCGTTAAATTCCACAACCCACCCCCAGGTATCAACAAATATTGTGTACGCCCCAGTGTTGTTATATCGTGGGATTTATCCCTTTTTGTGGGAATTTCGATGTCCGAAAAGCCTTCCGTGGGATAAAGGGATAATGCACCAAATCGTGGGATTTTCAGAAATCTAACAAAAACACTTTCAAACTATAAATTTTTGGTGAAATTCTACGCAAACACCTGTATTTCACCATGATTATCAACGAACTGAATGTCCATAAAAAACAGCTCATGTAAATCGTCTTTTATCAAAATTTTCTAGTACCAAAAAATAATAATAGCAGTGTTACAAACTGCGGTTTTTATACTAAAGGGTAATTTAACTTGATTTTCTTTCCGTGTAATACAAATTTTACTTTTGAAAACTGGATTTTAATGCAAAAAGTGTCGTGGGATTTAAAAAGGGAATTTGAGTATGGTGAAAAGGGAAAAAAGAGAAAAATGACCAGGCTTCGTGGGATAAATGAAGAGAGAGTGCTAACAACACTGGTACGCCCTGCGTAATACGTGTTAACTTCCACTTTTCCCTTCATCCGAATCTCGCCTGCATCGAAGGAAAACTCTGGTTGTGCGATGTCAAGCCAACACTGAATCAACGAGTGGTTTTTCCTACAATAATCTTCAGTCAACTCGGACGCTTTCCCTCAATCGGTTGTGCGATCTCCAATATAGGTGGTGCGACACCAACAAAATATAGCGACTGAATCAGACCTATTTCATCCCTCAGTATCCGCTTACGATAGCCAGCGATACCGTCGTCGGTCTTTACTGTGCGCGAAGGATAACACAACAAATAATCGTTTTCGATTGAAATTGATATCCGATTGGATGCCATTTGAACGGATTACCTTAGCTACACTTTGTGGATTATTGCCAGAAACGGTCCGGCGAAGTTAGAACAACGCCAACGGGTGTGCAAAGCTGTTCGCAAAACACTTATTTTATTTCAAAACGGTTCGGCAAAGTATTAGTTTCGTTTTATTTTTTATTTTTTAATTAAATTTGTGTCCTCGGGACGGTGTTTTTGAGTGGTAGTGCGGGATTTTACATTAGCAGTGCCACCCACATCTATCCGATTGGATGTTTTAATTGGATTAGTGACAAGTGATGGTGTTATTTTCTGAATTTAGATTGTTTCAATTATCCTCAATGAGTGGTTGCAATTAATTGAGAAAAAATTAATTCCCTAACAAGTGCCCATTAGCGAATTAAAACCAATTAAAAACGAAATTCCTTGTGGATGGTAACAACCAGTAAGAAAAGAAGGAGTCGTTGCGTTAGCCGTTCTTCTTAATTCGTATATAGTTTGTATATAGTAAAGTGAATGAGAGTGTGCCCCTCAAGACTTTATGGATCTAATCCATGCAAAACAAAGATAATTACCAAAGAGCGACGCTGAAAAAAAAAGCAAATACAGAAATAAAACGAATCGGCCCTAATTGAAGCTGGAAGACTGGAATTATCTAGTTTAGATATCATTATCTCGGCTTACGTACTCAAAAACCGCTTGTATTCTAGCCGTGGATTGGCAAAAAGGTGAGTCGCCAAGTTTTCAAGGACTTATTTTCAGAGTTTAGGAAGTACATGTTGGATTTTAGATCTTTATCCGTTGCGTTGGTAAAAGTTATTTCGTGCCAACAATACGTGCCTAATTTATTGTCTTCGCTGATTTTGTTAAGCGAACAATTTTTCACCTGTGCGTCCATGTGGGGATAGGCGGTATAGGGTGTGAGCTCTAATGTATGTGTGATGTATAGACTGGAAGAGGAAGGAATAACTTTTCAGTTGCCTTGGGGAAAATGCTCATTAATAAATTCTAAACATGATTTCAATTTTTTTTTATCTTCGTTGACTGAAGAGGCTGTCGGCGAAAATGAGATGAAAGTGAGGTAGGAGGGAATGCAAAACAAACACTCGCTGGATTTTTATTCTAGCTTGAGATAAATTAAATTTTATTTAATTTTCATTCGATCGAAAGAGAGAGAAGGTGAATACTTTTTGATTGTTATCTACTGAAGATTGCCGAGTCCCATGATTATCGTGTCGTTGTTCAAGTTGGTGGAACACGAAGGATGTGCGCTTGAGAGAAATTAATTTAATTCAAAAGGAATGTATGAGATCGAACAATATACCCGCACTTTGCCGTGGGACACAATATGAACTTTCCGCATTCGAGATTAAGTGCTGAAGGATTTGAGGAGATCGATTTTCGGCGTTTTTGTCAGAAGTTGTTGCGTGGGTAGGGCTTTTAGGAATGAAGGTGAAAATATTTTCGTTCCTCTAATTCGGAATAAAATATTCAAAACCGGACTTTAGATTGGGTGAAAGTGGTCCTCCTTTGTTAAATTCGAGAAAAAGTTGTTGAAGGAACGAATTTTGGTACAAACTTCATATCTCTGGCTTGTGGTAGTAATGTTAGTAAAAAAATGTAAGTGAAGAGGGTCTGAATCCTTACTAGAACTTAGTCATTGACACTTAAGATAGCATTAGCTGATGGGTAGAACTTGAAATAATTGAGTATCACAGGTAGTTTGAACTCTTTTATTTCGTAACCAAGGGCACAACAGTTTCCCTCTAAACTTAATGTCCGATTAGTACTAGGAGTGGCCAACGGCAGATTTAAGAAAATTAACATTAAAATAATGTTTTAGAAAAAATATTTGACTAATACTTTGTTAACCAACACTAAACTAATATTAAAATTGTCTCGGTAAAATGTAAGCCATTTTATTTTATAGGGGTAAATTGTAAAAATAAATTGTTCGGCCGATGTATGACATAATGAAAATTTGTATTTGTATTTTATTACAAATCGATTCAAGCAAAATTATTTCTCGCAGACAATTTGCAAAAGAAAAAAAATTGTTAGAAGATCCCAGCAAATTTGAGGGCAAAAGCTAAGAGAAGGCTTTGCGAATGACTGCACTCCATTTGTAAATTGCAAAAATTAAAAAATGATCTTCGTGAGTTATATGTTAAGTTAATTAACGGAAAACAATTACCTACCTTTAAAAATCGAATTTTTAATATGCTCGTAGAATGAGCTCCAATTTTTCTTTTATCTACCTACATTTTAAAATTTATAAATGCCTCACATGTGAAAGCAAAATATAAAACCAAATATGTGGAAGGTAGTATTATCTCGTTCCCAGTTTCGGAAAATGTTTGCTTTTGTGAATTGTCGGCGTTTCCTCCATTGACATTTGTCATATGACGTAAAGCTAAACATGTATTAATGTATTGCCTGGGATTCCCAAATGCAGTCGTCTGCGAACAAAATCGCCTCCAAGGGAACTTATTAGCTCGCCACCGTATAGTAATTGAGTGATCCAAGCGAACAAAAACCTAGCTTCCGAAAACTGCGTTTAACCTTTAAATGTCAATAAAATGAGTATCATATAGCCACCATTCCAAAAATGTACTCACATTGTTTAACTTACTTTCCATTTCTGTCTTTAAATACGTATACTCTCGCAAAGAAAAACTCAGCTTTTTTCAATTTTTAGTAATTTAATAGGGAAAAATGCTGATATGCGCTCCAGAAATATCCATTCATTTGAATACCTACTTCATTTGTTAAGATTGGTTGAGTGACAGATCTATTCCACACAGAAATAACATTGAGGGGAAACATTTTAAGAAAGGTTTATTTTATATTTAAAATGCTCTTCGTTTTTTATTGGAAAAAATATTGAATTTATTTTTTTTAATCTTGATAACTTCTCATGAATCTCGATTTTCAGAAAGATAAAAAATTATTTTAAATGACAATAAATAAAAAAAAACAGATTTATCGGTTGATTGAGAAGAAAAAAATCTGAAATTTATAAAAAACAAAATAATAAAAATATAGACATAGATACGAGGTTGTCATATTATAAAATAAATGGATATATTAATCTATCCTTATTGGATTTTCGCTGCGAAATTCGTGTAATACTATAAAAGAATTCCTCACAGTGAAAATGTTTGCTACGAACCAATTTTGAAATTCTTAGAAATCGTTGCCATTGAATCCGATTGAACTCGAATATTATTATATTTTTCTACGAACTCTTGAATTTTCGTAGTTAAACAACCAAGAAAAGGTACACAGCGAGAGGAGATGACGAAATTGCATGTGCTACGTGAAGTAATCTAGTAGTAAATCGAGTAAACTACACGCCTGATATGTTTTATTTACTACCTAAATTTGATAAGTTGCTCGGTCTGGTTTAATTTTTTGTCCGTGGTATATTTACACCGCCATAATTCACGGAGCCCTAATCTTTTGAATCATAAAAGTATAAAATTTATACAAAACTTAACACTCAAATAGTTGAGTGGAGATCAGGTATTTTTGTTTAAACTGTTTGTATTTAATCAAAATCAAATCAAATGTACCTATCAGAATCAAAATAATAAGACTATTTCATTCTTATTTTTTTATTCTTAATTTTGTTTGTCATAGTGTATTAAAAATGGGCTATGTTGGTCAAGTAGTTCTGGTACCTCCCTCACAAAACCAATTTTGCATGACTTGTATGCAGTGGAGGGTATTAAAGCATCGGCCAGGCCGATGATAACACTTTTACTTGTTTTATTGTTCAATTTGCCATTATTATCGCTGGAAAAAACCAACGAAATGTAGGGAGAGAAAATATATATTTACCTAGTTTTATTATATTTATGCGAAAACCACTGATCAAAAAGCTTACTACAAATAATTTAAGAACAAGTTTTGTTATACCAATGCAGAAAAAATTAAGTTGTATTTATAACACATTCCGAGTAAATATATTCCGTCACTGATGCGAAAGTCAAATTTGACGGGAACTCAAATTGCGTTTAAAGTCCGTTTTAAAACAAAATAAATGAAGCATATAATCGCGTTCATTTCATATAAAAATATTCCGCAGCAATTACTTGTCGGAATTTTTCCGAAAGTTATATCGGAACGGATAGGGGTGTGTATCTAAAGTTAAGAACGATACAATTTTATGCAAGTAACGCACATAACATTATATAATTACAACAAAGACGATTCAGGAGAAACTTCAGACCCTATCTGAGAACTGACATATTCATTGCAACGTTCACCGACGCTTGTATTGCAGAACGACACGTGCACTTTTCAACATCAATTCCGCAGTTGGGATGTGATGAAATAAAAGAAGTCAGTGTAACCATGCCCCAAGTGACAGATGACAACTTCACAATTGTCTTTCCTCCTGTCAAACCAAAATTGTCAAAAGCTTGCTTGTTTCTCTTTTATTGTATTCTTACTCCGAAGCCAAAGGAAGTCTTAATAACTAAATCCGGAAATAAAATATAGGTAGTAAGTCTTTCGTTTTTATTAACAGGATGATTATTTATTTATCACGAGAATGTAACAAAAACATCACAAAAGCCGCATTAACTTAGAACTAATGCACTATTGATGAAAATATAAACATTGAGTACACAAAATACGCTCTGCAAAATGAATGCACTATCAACCACAAAATACGCTGTGCAAAACAAATGCACTATCAACCATTTTGCAATAAAATTATGGCCGCACAGTCTTAGTACACATCATTCCCGAAACATGAAAGTAAATATACGTTCAGGTTGAAATCGAAAAAAAATTGTTTTGTTATTATTTGCTATCACTTTGCATAATACATTTAAATATTATTTTATATATTATGTATCATTATTGTTAATAATTAATGTGATCAGTTCTCGCCAACCATTGACATTGTTTTCACATGTTCGTTTATATTTCTGGAAAGCCAAGTTCAAATAAATTGAACAAAATTGAGCGCTTTCGTGTCAACAGATACAGCGTACTGCTTTATTATACTCGTATTTGGATAGTGTAACTATGCTAGAGAGAGTGGTCGCAAATCTGGAGATTCAATCCCGGCTAAGGGCTGGTTCTGGCGACAGTATAGTACAAATATTTAAAAATCGAAATTAGAATAATTTTAGAGGTATCCTTGGTCAAAGGGGAAAAGAAATTACTTGGATTTGGAGCCCTTAATGTTGTTGATAGGACTCTTGGACCTCCCACCCCATCCATGTAGATATCAAGGCCATTTGTTGTAGGTATCTACCCTTAATAAGCTATGCGCGTCCTCTCAGTGACTTACGTCATTTATGGGTTATTAAATAAAATTTAAGCCATCATTTTTCAAATATAAGATTATCAAATTATAATTATATAAAGAAACATGGCTTAGATTCTATTATTAATGTATTCAATTATTCTTTAAGACTAAGTTTATATTAAATAAAAAAAATTATTTACTATCTATATTATAATTTTTAAAAGTATTTAAATTGGTTAATTGTGTAAGTGTGTATTGGTAAAATAGCCTAACTTAACTAAATAATAAAAAGAAGTTAAAATATGTACCTTCTGATCCTGTTTGATGTCCGTGCGCACGAAATCTTGATGTTGTTTAAGAGAAATGTGGTTTCAAAAAAAAATTAAACTTGAACAGTAACAAATGAAAATAACAAGGAAATAATAACAATAATAATTATAATTATAAAAAAAATTAAGATCGATTATTGATTGCAGCACTTATGGAACTTGTTTTAGATATTTTGTTCTTCTTTAAATTGTTTATGATAAAATTTTTGTACTTTCTCTTTTTTTTTTTTTTTTGCTTCTATCTTTCTTCCAACATTTATTCTTCTCTTCACCCTTTATTTCTTTATCTTACATTTTTGTCAGTAGATAGACTTTAAGTAAATATTCATTTCCCTTTTTTTTTTTTTTTTGTTTTAGATCAATTGTTGATTAAAGGAAAACCTGCATGAGTTTAAGAAAAACGGTCACAGTAAAAAGAAAAATATTCTTTTTTTAAAAAAAAAATCCTTACCTTGCGGCTGTATTTTGTAAAATACCAAATTATATAACTAACCAAAGCGTGAAGGATCTTTGGAATTCAGATTATATTTCGTTTCTTTTTTTTTTTCTTTTTGTTTTTTTTTTTTTTATTCTACACAGGCGGTTTAAAATTGTTCCCGATATGTATCCTTTTCAAACAATAGTATTATTCGAATGACAAACAGTTTTCCTAATATATTTATTTTTTATTGACAAAATATCGAAACTTACTTTTATTAATTTTGCTACAGTAAAATTAGTAGAGTTGTTTTGTTATTTAAATAGAACCGAAACCAGCAAAAACATGTTAATCGTTACAATAGTTATGTTATATACGAGCCAACAACCTACCTACCCATTTTGGAGTGCATATAAAAATAAATGTGCTCTTTCAATTTGGCGCCTTTGATTAAATGAATAAGAAAGCACCATTCAGGGCTGCTATTTACTAGGTAGAGAATGTCAAGGCAAACTAAAAACAGTTCAATTCTTACTATGAATATGAGTACAATTTATAATTGGGGAGTACGGCTGATGGAGAGTTTGTAGTACTTTCGGCAGCGCTGGTCACACAAAGCAGTTCGTATACGGGAAACACCCTCCGCTTAGTTTAATTTCCGATGGACTTGGGAGCATGCCATTGAGTCTTATTAATTGTAATAGCAATACCTAACCACAAACTGGAGTCCTTAAAAAACAAATGTGCTTTTCAAAGGAATAATTTCTATCCTTGAAATAAATACTTTGTTATTTGTGTTGCTTTGCTACATTTGATGTATGCTGCCAAGAGTTGTAACAAAGGAGCTTGCAAAGCCTTGTTTACTATTATTTATTCAAAACTATAGACCGAACTGGCAAATTTAGACATATTACTAGCGCTACTTTGATGGATTTATAGAGCAAAATAACGCTTGCAACTCGAAGCATAAGTAACGAATACCTATAGAGGCAAGCTTCCTAAATTTTTCTGACGTCGGTCGTCCCTAAGCAGCGTTCAGATTTTTTTCAGTTAACTTTAAGAGGTTGAGGGGTAGGCGGACGAATTTAGTTAAAAATTTCGTGACTGAGTACTACGTAGATAAAGCGACGTTACCTACCAATCTACCTTTTCCTCTCAGGGTACATCTGAGTCCAGGCCAATATAGTAAATTTTAGAAAGCATAAAAACACAAGACTACTACAATAACATGCTTCTCTGTTTTTGTTGTAAAATCTGACAGTCGACAACGAAATATATGGGATTTTAATTTATTTCGTTTTATTTTTTTGATAATACGAGTACTTATAACGTATCCACGCAGAGACAGCAAATTTTGGCGGAATTTTTAACATAAAAACTGACAATCTTGGTCAGAAACTCAGTTTTCTTTCTGCAGAGATTTAAAATCTTGTTCCGAAAATTGCTGCACTGTCCAAACTAAAAATTAAGGAAAAACTTGAATAAAATTGAGATACTACTAAAAATTGTATTCCATTTTTAACTCGATTTAGTTTTAAAATTCATGCAAGCACTTCATTTTCCAAATCATTTGGTGTATAAATGTCCATCAATAAATCGGTAGGTAGGTAGGTAACACTTTCACTGGGCTTTTGAAACTTTCCAAACCAATTCGATTTAAGTTAAGCGAACGCTGGCCAACAAAGTTGGCATCTACAAAATATAGTTAGACGTCGGCACCCTTGTTCATTTTATGGAATTTCAACCTTAATTGGTGCCTAAAAATGCAAGTTTTAATTAAAAGTTTAACTTTTGAAATTTCATCAAACACTGTTGTTTGTAGTTACATGCTCGTACTCGTGAGTAAAAACTTTGAAAAATTTACAATCTTGGGTGAAAAGTTTCAATTGAAACTTTTATGCCAATTTTTGATATCGATATTGAGTAGGTACGCTACTTTTATGACAGATGCGAAACGAGTTTTTAAGGCAGGTAAAGCAACTTGAATAGAGGAAGACGGTGTTGAATTCGGATTGCTTTCCTAAGGGAATAAATATATCGAAATGACAGCCGATGTTTTTTTTTATTTCATTCCCTTTGTAAGGAATTTATGGCATAGCACCTTTCGAATGACATAAGATTCGTTCTCCTTTTTTTCGTAATAAATATAGATACTAAAAAAGTGTACGAAAACTTTGGATGTTCACGTATTAATAAAACGATGATTGTTGTAAACTAAATACCTCGGCCATTCAGGAAGTCGTGAAGGCCATTTAAGGTCCGTCTCGCACCAGAAGGTGTCTCTTCTACACTGTATGGACTGTGGCCCAATTATTTTCATGTTCTCGTTTCATATCTTCAACTGCCGAGCGACGTGAGAAAAAGTCTGAATCATAATCAAATGATGGGTATAGGTTTTCAGCTACAGAACGACGATTCTGTTCAAAAAAGTCACAGCCGATGATTTTTCTTGATATTGACAGACCATACAGGGTGAAGACATATTCTCTGAACTCCCCCCTCAAATCGTCAGACATTCCCATAAACAGTTACTGCCGGGAGATAAACCTGGTGGACTTCTCGAAAGCCATGGAAAGGTCAAACTTAACAGGAATCAATTTTTTAGGGAGCATTTCTTTAGCCGAGGTCACATTATTTCCGCGACAGATTTCCAGAAGTAGGGGCCAATTATTATGCCTTGTAAGTTGAGATTGGTGTCCAAGCCGTTTTTTGGTGTGCGTTCTAAAATGCTCACGGGTTTGACAGTATCCATGTTTAAACACGACAGAAAGATGAACATCAAACCTGTTGCAATTTTTGATGGGACCTCGGAGACTCACTGTGTATAAGTAAGAGCGTCGGAGACCAATTCATCTGGGGGGAAAAAAAAAACAGCAGAGTTAACGCAAGTGCTTGAAATTCACCCGAATCTGAAAAGTCATCATTCCAGCCGATGCCTTTCTCAAGGGTAAAGATTAATGAAAGGCATTTGCACTCTACAGAGGACATGGCGAATGCCAGCTCCTGAATGATATCACTAAGCCCCTTTTCAAGGCAAAATTGACGTCTACCTACGTTTATGATCTCCAGGCAATTACATGTAGAGCTCATTCGAGGACCGACGAACAGAGCCGTATTTTCGTTGCCTAGCATCGATTCATCGAGTAATGGGTGACGTTCTTCAGACCCTTCCCCAGTCTAATAATCCATCTCTTTGATAATGCCACCCTGCGAGTAGGTGTGGCAAAAAATGTATCAAATTTTCTTAAGAAACAATAGTCAGCTTTGTCGAAACTATTACGAAAGCCCTGTCATAACTTAAAGCTTGTAATTGTAAAACTTTTCATATTAAGGATCAAACTCACACAAAATTATATTTTGTTCTGCGATATACGGATACTTCGTAAACTATTCACTTGAGTTTCGGTGTATACCCGCACATGTTGTCCCTACTTCACTTTAAAGTGAACTTCATCTGTGTATAAGTACATAATGTGCGTGTGTGTGACCTTCATACACTTACTCCCTAAATAGTGTTGTTCTATCCTTAATTTCTGTGTTTTCATAAAGATGAGTATGTAGCTGCACATTATGTTTGTCTGTAGAGAAAATTCGCAATGTCCTGCACCTTGTGAGGATATTTTACTGTCGGAAGAATTTTAATTTCAACACAAGTACACTCAAATGCCCTGAGTGTGTGTATATATATTATAGGTTCTGCGGTGTTGCTAATACTGTTGGCTTTCAGTTTTCTTGTGTCGTCCTTTCAATTATTCTTTAACTTTCGTGGGTGTGTATGTGTGTGTGTGTTTTTTTTTAATAAAAATTAATGATTTTCCCCCAACGAACATGAAGAAGATGGAAACGTAGACGGAGAAGATGAAGATGAAGAAATCTTTTGAGGTAATAATAGCATGCGAGAAATGTATCTAATATAAGGGACAACAAAAGGATCATTTGGAAATCCTTTGATGGAAATTATTTATTATTATGAAAAGGCAAAACGCCTGACGGTTGGTTTGGGTACGAGCCTCCTGGTCGTCTTTCGACAGTGCTGGGTCCTCTGACGAAATGGCGAAGACGTCACGAGCAATAGATGGATTCTACAGCAATTATGATGATGGGCGGTGTGGGATGATAGTGGTGATGGTGTAGATGGTTTGGGGGTGATGAGTGTTGATTTGGCTTGTCCTGAGAAAAAGGTTTCACGACTTGTTTCTGGTGTAGATGTGTTGTTTTGCAGAAGGCAAAATAAAAATTAAATTTTCTCTTTAAAGTTTGTGAAGGCTTTTGACTTGGCCAAAACAGATTGCGTCAGCTTGCGACATTGACTTGGAAATGTTTTCTTCAGATTCCCCTTCAATCACCGCATGGGGGTTGCCTGAACGCATATTGTTCTGGTCGTAAGCGTATTTAATTTAAATATTTTAGAGTGCTTAGGATGGGGTGAAAGGCGAGTTGTGGGTAGCGGACGGAAACGTATCTTTTTGAAAGGACGATTCCATGATGAGGGCTTACTTTGATAATACGTTTTTTTTTTTTGAGTTTGTTGATTTATTTTTTCTGAGTGTGGGTCATTCGTCTTTATTGAATCTTAAGAAAGTTGTTCTTCTTCATTTCGTATTCCTATTGAGAGTTTTGTTGGCGGATTGTGAAGGACAATTTATGGCGATAAGTAATATTCGCTATTAATTTGTATATTCTCATTCAAGATGAACTAAATTAAAACTTACCTTTTTTACGGTAATATTTGTTAGCCTTCCTCTAATGTTACTCACATGAGGGCATTCGCTCTCTAGACTTTAAGAGGCATTACCCAAGTTTAAAATTTGTTTTATTTAAGGTTAAAAGGATACTAATATAACATAATTTGCGAAAGAATAATCGTAAGTTATCCATAAAACAGAATCATAAAAACCGGTATAACAATCTGCGAAAATTTGTACCTACAACAAAAATATGAAACACTCTTAAAAAATGGTTTACCACAGGCTTAGGTTCTTGGTCCTTTACTCTTTACAATTAAAAAAAAAAAACTGTTTACCTGTACACAATTATGGAAAATATAATTTAACATTAAATCAGTGCTTCACTATTAACACCATGGAGAGTTAATTGATCCTTACTTGAATTAGAAAGGCAACATTCAAACCGGTGATTCATGAAATTAAAGAGTTCGGTCTGAGGTCTTTGCGTATTTTGTAGTCCGTTTCAAATCAGCTTGAAAATTGTTGGCGGAGGTGTTTTATTAGTAATCGAACTTAAAAGATCATACAAAACTAATTTTTAATGTTTAAAACTGTTAAAAGCACAAAAATATCAATGGATTAAAATTTGTGGATTGATGCAATTTTGGATTTTTTTCAAATCTAAAATATATGTTTGTTTGCTTATGTACTTATTTATATATATATATAGAAGTGCTAATTATTGTGTTGGACTACTAACAGAGTTGTTGCAGATTCGATCCCCGGAAAAACAGAAAATAGGTACATTTGAGCCACCTCTCGCGAACGATTAAAAAAAAATTGTAGGTCCCTTTCAATCGTCCCGAAAATAAAGAAGCTCATACAAAACGAATGGCTGTGAAAAGCTAGCCCTAGAATTTAAGCTTTGCAATTTGAAATTTACCAATGCTTGCAAATAAAACGGCACACCACTCCCTCTTGTGAGTGAATTTTCTCAAAATTTTGTACTGTTAACTATATGCACATAATGCAAAGTTCCAAACGCGAAGTTGGGGTGGGAGGCTTGGTACGCTCGAGGCAAGGTATTTAAACTGCTTACTTACTTACTTAACGGGCTCTCGACCCGTGGAGAGTCTCTGCCTGAGAAAAAAAAATTTAAACTGCAGTAGGTATACTATTTTCGGACATTATCCTGTGCAATTAGGGCGCATGTTTTTTCTTCAGAAACTATTTTTGATAACCAAATATTACATATCAACCAAAAATAAACCAGAAAACATAAAACAAGTGCTCAGTTTTGTATATATCATGCATCTTGTCAAAGTCGCAGTCGTATATGGACACCCAATGACAATTATACATACGAAGAGTAGATATGAATAATAATTAGCTATAAAGTCCAAGCAATATACTGTTTTGTCTAAAAACCGATGATCACTCCAAACCGACTTTCCAGTTACCAACTGATTACTATAGTAAATAGAAGGTAATAATAGTGAAAACATGATAATACTCTTGTCCAGTACCAGAAACTCGATTTGTATGTACTTTAGATGTATCATTTTCACAAGTATGTTTATCAAATTTGAATGTGAGTTTAAGTAATTACTGAGCAGCTCACATTTAATGGTACTGGCTGCAGCCAGAATTTGGCTCTCTGGATAGACGCCTGTTATGAATACATTCGAACTTTGTTGTGTCTAGCTCTAGGTGTAGTTTGTGTAGGTGGCTATTAACTCTATATGCTTATCCCTTTTCTGATTTATCGATTTTCTATATTAGTGCTGTATATATCTATAAGACCACACAGCCAATAAATAATAACTATCATTGAATGATTTCTGAGACTTGTTTCAATATTTACAAATGTTCATTTCATACTTCCGGTTGATTCGATTTTTGTAACGCACTTATCTGATGAATACTGGATGTGCCGTTGTAACGTTTATATTTTAACCAGATGCCCGGCTACACTTCCGTGCGACGCATACATGCCTCTATGTTGAATAAGATTTGACACAGATTGACTGATAAAATTTCAATTAATCAGAGATAGTCACATAAATCAGTTATATCCTACATATATCAAGGGGATTTCGGTAATGCGATATAAATTACAAAAATTTAAGTATTTAATCATTTCTTTTCATTCGCAATACGGCTGCGATTAAAATTCAATTTAACTCATTTTATTTAAAAAGAACGTTCATTTACTTTAAATGGATTTATTTATTTTAGCAAAAAAAGTAAATACAGCTCACGGATGAACACATAAATAACAATTAATTTAAAATGCTCATCATTTTCGTCGACATTATTTCAACCATAAAAGGTTTTTTGTATCCTTTTGTCAGTTGCATTTTGATTGTCTGTGTCCCGGTTTTAGTGTTTTTTTTTGTTTTTGTTTCCAATTTATGAACTATGTATTGATTTTTTGTGTAATTTAATTTTGAAATTTAATCATCCATCTTTGTAACAAAAGTTAATTTTAGATTTATGTGCATTCATTAGGGGAATACGACACATTAGTGTATGTATGGTCGATCGATTTATTAACAACCTATTATTAGCTTGAAGCCAAAAACGAACACTGTGTGTCAATTACATGGCAATTTATTTTCCAATCTACGTGCACATTAGCCATTGGATTTAATTCTATTAACGAAATTGTTATTATGTACAGCTCGATAGGGCGGTGCTTTTTAAATTATTATTATTTTGGTTCATTTGAGTGCAACAATTGCCACCCCAACACAAATATTCAGGTGATGGCGAGGGAGAGCGAACAGTTGCGGTTTGGATTGATCCCGCAAAGGATTTAATTACGCGTACAAATATATACCTTAAATTATGTCAATAAAAATGCCAGTGAGCATAGAAAATTCAGCAAATTTGATTTTGGGTAAAATGTATTTTCGAGTAGATTTGTTGATCTTTTGTTTAATATTCAAGTAAACATTCAGACATTTTAAAAGACAATTTATTTTAATAACTTAGGTATAATAATATTAATAGAAAGGAATTGGTTAGGTTCGAGGTAAAGAATTTTATTTTTTCTCCTTATCTTCCTTTTTCAGAATTTAGCTCACTCATTTTTAACAATAAACGGGAAAAAGTGTTACCAAAAGATAAATATTTGTCGATATCAACAGCTGACAGACTTCAGGGCAATATTTTGCGTTCGATATAGGAGTCGAATTTTTAGGGTTGTGCAGGGTTTTTGACAGGCGTGAAAATTAGCTGACACTTCTCAGTGTGTACTAGTGCTAGCCATAGACAAACCATACTGAGACCCCCAACTCACAATCCTCTTGCCGCTGGCCCCCTCAGTTTTTTTTTCAAATTCGCCATTTTGTATTCCTATCGGTGTTCTGTCAATTGGGAATCCGTGTGACATGCAAAAACATACAAAAAATACAAAAATAAATGCTGCCAACCTCGGCAGCAGTGGGGAAATGTGAAAGAGTTCGGGAATACCACATTTTAGCATAACTGAATGCCATTGGTTAGTAATTATAAATTTTTTGAAGGTGAATAATTTGATTTGTGTGGTTAATAAAACTATCTAAAGGAGATGTTTTATATACTAGAAATATATTGGGACAAATATGATTGTGTATTTCCCGCTTTTGGATATAATTAACTTCGATTTCGTGTGTAAATTTTTCTTAAATAATAAGGAAAATTTGCTCAAAATGTTTTTATTTTCCCTCAACCAACCTACATTCTTAATTTTTCGCAAATATTTTAAGCAAATGTACACTTTTTCCTAAAAAAAAATATTATTCACACGTAACGAACAATTTTAAATTTAACGGATAAAATTCTATGAACGCTGTAAGCCACTTTGCCCAAAGCGGAAGTGGCATATGCAAGGTGCGAGTGTATTTGTTTCTGAAGTTACGTGACATTTGTCAATACGAATTTCTATGTAACAATACAAGCGCACTTAGCATTTGCCACCCCATAGAAATATAGCTTGTAGGCTTCGTAACGGGAAATCGGCCGAAGTTGGTGGTCTCAGTATTGTCTCTGGTGCTAGCCACGTCAAACAAACCTACAATTAGCTATATTGATGGCTAACCAGATTTCTAGTTTATATTCGATTACAGTGAGACTGTATATTCACGGTTGTAGACGGTAAAAAAAAAAATATTGGAGGTTTTTAAAAGCTGATTAGAAAAGAACGCCCTCAAATCCACATAGGGCCTTACTTATAATCATTTTTAACCTTTACACTAAATATTTTGTAATTTTCCATACAAAATTGCTTATTGTGAGTTCGAAAAATTTAGTTTGGACACTAAAAATGATTATGGGTACCGCGGATAGACAACAGCAACAATAACATAAAAAATAACGACAACAACAACAATAAACACAATATCAACAACACCAAAAACAATAATGACAATTTCACACAATAAAAACAACAACATCAACAATAACAATAACAACAACACCAAGCACAATAGCAACAATAACAACAATAAAAATAACAACGCACTGTTGTGTTTGCTTCTCGATGAAGAGCTGTGATCCTGCCTGAAATGTGCGAACTACAGAGGGAAGCCACTTCAAAATCAACTGCAATAAATGGCAGCGAAATATATTTTCTTATTTACACAAAAAAGGCGAACTGGCAACTCTATGATGAATGGACAAACGAAAAGCTATGGGGAAAAAAGTGGGTGTTCTAATGCCAAAAATTTGTTTCATAGAAACTGTGGCTCAGAAGTCGTTCGGAGAGTTTTTTCGTGTTCGATTGAATGGTGTCGGAATAGAAGCCTCAAGCTTAGCAAAAAAGAAGTATCAATCAAAGTCCAGTGTACGCAGTCGTGTGGCGCAGTATTGCCATTAAAATTTTTGAACAAATCTACAACTATGACAAAAAAAAAAATCTGATTTCTATGGGAACATCTTACACCGCAAAGTTTTAGTATCAATAAAAAAATAAGAGTTGAATACGAAAATGATAGCATACAGCGAAAGCAAGCCTGAAACAAATTTTGAAATTATTTTTTAAATACAAAAATATATTATTGCGAATGCAGACAAAATCTGAAGCGCAGATTTCTGGTTGTTAAAAGTCTGCAGCTAGGATAAAAATCTGCGAAGTGCAGAGAAATCTGCACTTTTGGCAACGCTGGTCCCAAGTTAGCCCCGGACTATAGCGCCACCAAGTAAGTGGTGCCTTGGGCATCCAATTTTTGTCCACAAGAGTCTGTGGGTTAGGTTATCTCAGTTAAAATTCCTAAAATCGTTTCGCATTTAAAGTGACAAATCAAGTTGTTGGACACATCTGAACCTCAGCAGGATTAATGGGTTCCCACTCCTCATACGTCAACAGAAGTACTACAAATAAAAGCGCAGACATATCGCGAGCTACAACTATCTATCTTTTTAACCATAAAAAAAAGAAAATCGATTCCTAACTGCCAAACAATTCGGGGTGGACTTCTATAAAAAGAAAGAATCATTTCAATTTGATGCTTTTATTGATTCTAATGAAATGACCAGTAAAACGGTTTAATCTCGACTGAAATTTCACTCAGCAAATTGCTCTATGCCTCCAGGCGAATAAATAAATCACAATAAGCCCCTAAGGACATTTATCCAAAGCGTATATAACGTCAACCACTCATAAACTTATCCCCGGCCGGGACACAGGACAAATTATTAGTACAAAAAAAAAGAAAATAACGATTTTCATTCTCCATAAAAGTGTCCCCAGCCCTGATATTTATCGACCAATCACTTGGATGTGGTAGTGGTTCTCTCTTGTTTTGCTGTGCTATAAAGCAAAACTCTGATTGAATTGTAGTAGTGAGAAATAATATGCCACGTGTTGCTGTAGAACAATGGGGAGAGTATATGATGGAACAAGTGAACGGAAGAAGTCCGGGAAATATTTTTGTAAATACCCCATGGCTCCATAGATAACATTTGCCGCGAATTAAAACACTTGTTTCTTACTTTTAAAATTAAACAATATTTATTTGGAACTATGTCCTTTATTATTGAAATACTTTTTACTAATTCTAAAAGGAGCTTAAGGCTACTATGTAGTTACAATAAGACTGTTGATAAATTCATCATACAGTCGTATTTATATACTTTTCTTATCTATCTACAAGGAGACCCAAGCGTACAATCGTCTTGCTTGATAATGAAGAAGAGATAATATTCCAACATTGTATACAAACGATATTATCTCTTTTACATATGTTATCATTGTAGCGTTGTGTGCAAGACTGTACTAGAGACTAAAGATATCATTGAATACAAATAATGTTATCTTTTTTCTCAATATGTTTTGCTATGGATACTTAACTCCCCCCCTTGTTAAACGAAATCGTCCCGATTTTTCGACGCTATTTTTAACATTTCTCTTTCATAAGTTTTGTTATATGCGTCAATCTTTTTTTGTTTTTGACGATCTGTTATACATTGTATAGTTTTTATCATTACGTACGTAAATGCTAGAATAACAATCAGTGTTACAATTGTGTATATAGTTGATAATATCGGTTTTTCTTCAAAAGGAATAATTAGTTTTTTTAAAGTATCTATGTTATCGAATTTGTACATTGTATCTTCTTTAATTATTTGGTCGATGTAAGACTCTGAATTATGATTTCTTAATATAACTTCTTTAATTTGCTTATGCATGTTTTTGTATATTTTATCGTCTAGATTTATAGTATTTTCATAAGTAACTAAGTTTATACCATTAATTGTTTGATTATTTAACTTATGCTTACCGCTTAATAACATAACACCGGATTCAATTTCTAAGTCGTAATCGTATTCTTGTTTAATGTTGCATTTTGAAGTTATATTCTTTAAAAGTGGAATAAGACAATTTTCTTCTTCAAAGTTAATTTCACAAATGTTTTTACTTAGATGATTTTGACAATTTCTTGTTCTTAAATAAGTTTGGTTACATAAGGCAATTGTTTTATCTGTAATGATTTTTCCATGTTTTGAATTTAAAGGTGTTACTTTATACAATTTACATGATTTAATTAGAACTGGATATTTATATATTGTGATGAAGAATTCATCAGTTCTAGCTAATAATATTTTAGAGTACTCAAGTATATTTATTATGGGTACTTGAATTATTTCATGTTGAATAATATTTTTAATGTCATCTAAGTCTAGGCTTTCTGATAAATATTCATTATTTTTTGCTGCATTAATTGTTCTGGTCAATAATAATAATTGTTCGTACACTTGTTCTATTACTAAATGTTCTTTAAGGCTCTGACCTTCGAATTGTTGCAAAATTTGTTCAAATCTAGAATTTATAGTTTTTTGTTTATTATTGTTTTCTATGAGATTATTTATACTCGTTTCTATGTTAACTAAGTCATAATGGTCAGGATTACCAAACACATATTTGAAAGCTGTTCCTAAAAAGTTAATTGATCTAGTATGCCTAGTATGTTCTTGTAATTGGTCTGCTAAATTCTTAATTTTACTTAACCAAATTTTTTCTTCTTGTGTAGGTTGATATTTACTAGTTACGATATTTACGTAAGGTTGAAATATCGAAGTCAGGTTGGTGGCATGTAACAAATAAGTTTGTTCTTTGAATAAATACACGTCATCTGTTTGCGTAAGTATAAACTTCTTGTTTAGTAACTCAGTTATTTGAACGTTTCCTTGCCCTTCTTGACTCTGTACAATTCCTAGTAATGTTAGGAATATTAATATTTTCGTCATCTGAAAAATGATAATTCTTTATGTTATCCTTGTGAATTTTTATTCCTTCTTTAGAGATTACAGTGTCTCCTTTATCTTCTTCTACTATTCTTGTTATGTATCTGGCGTTAGATTTCTTTCTAAGACCTGTGATTCTTACCATTATCTTATCTCCTTTTTTATACTCTCTGTGTCGAGTTCCTTTATTTAGACGTTCGATCACTTTTTTGGATGCTGAGTTTAGTTTATTTATTATAATTTCACTATTGCTATATTTATTTTGATTAAAGAAAATGTCTCTAGGTTTCAAACCGGTAACTGAGTGTATAGAATTATTTAATTCACGCACTGTTCTAAATATTTCTTCGATAAGTCTTGTTTTATTCTGAATTGTGAATATTCTAGACAGTTCAGTTATTGTACCGTTTACACGTTCTACCTGACCGTTCGCTGTCGATCTGTATACTGGAGTTTCTACTTTAGTTATGTTGTATTTCAAACACATTTGGTTCACCATTTCTGTTTTGAATCCCTTCTCGTTATCTGTCATGAGTCGTTCACATTTTGGGAAATAATTAGATAAGACCTCTTCCATAACGTCGTACAGTCTGTTTCGAGTTTCGATTTCCCGAAGGATTGTATATTTTGAATACTTATCTACTGTTACAACGAAAGTATACTTGTCGTTGAAGTATATGTCCATATGAATGTGTGTTCCCGCATGTGTTGGTATTTCTGAATTATTCAGAGGTTCTCTGATAGGTTTTCTTTCATATTTTCCAAATAGACATGCTATGCATTTTTTGTTGAAACTCTTTGCTTGTTTATTTAGATCGGGCCAGTAATATTTCTCTGAGATTTCTTGTATATTGTTACGTAACCCTCGGTGTGCTCTTTCGTGAGTTACCCTTACAAGTTTTAGTTGTTCCTCCAAATTTGTCACGTCTTGAAGTTTTCTTGGTGTGAATATAAATCTTACTAGTGGGAATTCTTTTTTTATGTTTTCACCATATTTGTATATGTTTTCAAATTTCGTATGCAAAGCTACAATCTTTTGGGGTTGTATAACTTCTTTCATCTGCCTTAGTAAAGAGTCTTTGTCCTTAAACTTTATTATGAGTCTTATTTTGTTACTAAAATAGATTTGTGTTTCGATATTATTTGTTATATCTTCAATAAGTTCGAACTGTGCAGTGTATGCATTAAAAGGCTGATTCACAGTTTTTATTATATCATTAGAAGAACTTTCAGCTGAATGTGCTGTTTCTATGGTAGAAGTATTTATGCGTTGACGTGATAATGCGTCAGCTACAAGATTTAGGTTTCCTGGTTTATAAACTAATTTTGCTCCAAAGTCTTCAATGATTCCCTTCCAACGTTTCAGCTTTGTGTTGGGATTTTTTCCTGATACAGAATATATAAGGCTCTGGTGATCGGTATATATGGTTAAGTCTGCTATACCATATATGTAGTTTCTGAGTTTTTGTAAGGACCATATGATCGCTAATAGCTCTTTCTCGTTTGTGCTATAGTTCTCTTCTGTCTTACTCAGTGTTCTTGACAAGAAGTGTATAGGTTGCTTATTCTGACTTAGTACGGCTCCAATAGCTATGTTGGATGCATCAGTAGTAAGCTCGAATGGTTTACTATAATCCGGTTGAAAAAGTTCGACTTGTTCTTTCAAATAATTTTTTAAAATTCTAATCGCTTCTAATGCTGAATCATTCAGATTTAACTTAATATTTTTACTTTGTTTTTTGTTTACTTTACCGTTATCTCCTCGTAAATATAATGTCAGGGGCTTGGCTATGCTTGCGTATCCTTTTATAAACTTACGATAGTAACCTGTAAGACCTAAAAATCCTCTCAAATCCTTTACCGTTTGTGGGACTGGAAAATTTTCTATAGCTGCTATTTTCTCAGGGTTCGTAGTGATTCTACCATGTCTGATTATGTGACCTAAGTATTCTACTTCTTCTTGAAAAAACTTACTTTTCTCATCAGATATTTTTAATGTGGCTTTATTGAGTACGTCGAATACTTGACTTATGTGCTGTATATGTTCTTCCTCAGATGAAGAATATATCAATACGTCATCAATGTAAACGTGTACGAATTTACCTACAAAGTCTCTCAAAATGTCGTCCACGCATCTCTGAAATATGCTTGGTGCATTTTTGAGCCCGAAAGGCATTCGTTTAAAATGATATTTTGCGCCATTTATAGCAAAAGCTGTTTTTTCTTTGTCATCTGTTTTGATTTTAATTTGGTGGAAACCTGACTCCAAATCTAATGTTGTAAAGTACTTGGCTTTACCTAAATTTTGAATTGTCATGTTGACATCCGGAATGGGGTATCTGTCTGTTACAGTGTGAGCGTTAAGTTTTTGGAAATCAACAACCATGCGCCGTTTTGGTTTTCCTTTTTCGTCCAAACCTTTTTTAGGTACTGACCATATGGGACTGTTATAAGGACTATGGCTTTTTTCTATTATATCGTCATGTAAGAGTTTCTGTATTTCTTTGTTTACGAATTCGTTATCTGCTATGGGATATGGATATTGTTTAACATAAACCGGATTATCATTGGTCGTCCTAATGCTTGCTTCTATAGTATCTGTAAAGGGTAACGGTCCTATGCTGTTATTAATCTTCATCAGTCTATCTATGTCTGCTTTATAAATATTATTTTCCCCAATTATGTAATTAATTTTCTGAATAGATTCGACACTGCTTATGGTAGTTAGAGTCATATTACTGAAATTTATTTCCGCGTTTAGAACTTTAAGTCCTTCATATCCTAATATCATATCAAAAGACTGAATATCCTCTAATTCAAAAAATGTTATATTTTTCTTTAATATCCTAACTACTTTCTTTGTATCTACCATAGAATAACCATGCATTGTTTTTATTTTTATAGGTTTAATTTTAATTTTTTTGCTAGAATCGCATTTTCTATTAATGTAATTATGGGTTGCACCAGTATCAATAAGAATTTTATAAATTTTCTTAGAAATAGTACTAGTTAAATTTAAGCAGGGCAACCCGTCTACTAGTTTAAATGATCTATTCTTATGTTATTATTTACCATACATTCCGTTTCATCTGCTTCTGCATATGTACTGCTGACATCGTCTCTGCGTTGTTGTCGGGAGTTATTTACTCTCTGCTGCTTGAAGTTCTGCTGATAAGATCGTTGCGGTCTGTTGTGTATGTTGAAACTCCCGCTGTGTTCACGTTTCGCTGGTGGATTATATACATCGGGTTTGTATTGATTCCAATTTTGTCGCTGTGCATGTACAATTTGTCTCGAGTTTATCTCCATCGGCTGTGGTCCTTGATTGTGTTGCTGCATATTATCGTATTGCTTCTGGGGTTGATAATTCGTTGTTTGGCTCGAATAATTTGGTCTTCTTTCGTTTCTGCGTTCATGTGGCATATTTTTGTGGTGCTTATCCTGAGTGAGATGTAAATGCCTGTGCACATTATCATGTTCTATTCTGCGAGCAATTGCGAATGCGTGTTCTAGATCATTTATTGTAGCTGAATATAATGATCCTCTTGTAAAGTTGTCACTCATACCATCAATGAATATACGAACTGCGTCGTCGTTAGCATTTTTAATTAGTCTGTCGATTATATTCGGCGGATCACCTGACATAGTGATTTTTGATATTATTAAATTGAGATTTTTATTTATCTCGTCGTGGTATTCAGACAGTGTGCTTCTTTTTTGCGTGATGGCTTTCATCATGTCTTGTAGCACGTATAGAGGTTCTTGATTAGAGTACGTATAATCTAATCTGTTACGTATCGCCTCAAAATTAAAAATTGTGTTATAATTAGTTAACACATTCGCGGCTGCACCCTGTATTTTACTTTTCACTATAGTCAATGCTGCTGCGTACTTACTGTGTGTTTTGAAGTTTTTAATGCTGTCCATTAATCTGGATGCTTCTTCGCGCCACGACCGATAATTTGATTGATCGCCGTTGAAAATAGGTAGGCTTTTAAATGCGTCTAACTGTATTTCACTACCATCTGTATATGTGGTTCTTATTTCCTCTAGCACAGGTATGTTTGGTACTATGCCTAATCCAGATTTTACTTCATTTAGTTTTGTTTCTAAATTAGTGTTTATTTGATTTTGGTTAGTTATTATTGCTGCTAACCTTGCATTCTCTGTGCGTGTGTGCTCTAGGGTTTGTGTTACTGTGTTGCTCCTGGTTTCTAAAGCTTCTAATCTTGCCATTAATACTGCGAGTTGTTCCATTTTGAACTCGTGTCTGTTGTCGTCGAATTTGTGTGTTTTTTTCCTCCACATATACACTTTCACTGAATTGCTTTGCTGCTTCGTACGAAGAAGCTATATTTGTACCTGCTATGCTAGGTAATTCTTGTAACCGGTAACGCGAGTGTTCTGTTTATACTAGATTTCACTACTTGTTCCCGAGGTCCGCTCGATTGAAGTTAAAAAGTATATTTAACCTCCTGGCAGGATCGCCAATTAAAACACTTGTTTCTTACTTTTAAAATTAAACAATATTTATTTGGAACTATGTCCTTTATTATTGAAATACTTTTTACTAATTCTAAAAGGAGCTTAAGGCTACTATGTAGTTACAATAAGACTGTTGATAAATTCATCATACAGTCGTATTTATATACTTTTCTTATCTATCTACAAGGAGACCCAAGCGTACAATCGTCTTGCTTGATAATGAAGAAGAGATAATATTCCAACATTGTATACAAACGATATTATCTCTTTTACATATGTTATCATTGTAGCGTTGTGTGCAAGACTGTACTAGAGACTAAAGATATCATTGAATACAAATAATGTTATCTTTTTTCTCAATATGTTTTGCTATGGATACTTAACTCGCGCTGATGCAAATGAATTCGATTTGTATTTATAAAGAGCTGCTTGGCAACCACAGGTACAGCATTGTGCTGTGGAGATAAATCAAACTAGCGGCAGGTATTTGCAGTTGCAAAGGTGCCTAACAAGCTAACATCTCTCGAACAGTTGGCGAATAATTGTGCACACTGCTGCTCAATTATAGATGATTGCAAAGATGCAAGCGCAACTGTACAGTAGTTGTCGCCGAAACGGCCCACAATAATTAGGTTGTGTCAATTACATTAGTTGGTTAAATTAAAAGGACATCGTGCGTTAGGTGTGTGTTGTACCATTTGATTAAATAAACAAACAGCTACAGGCAGCATGCAATTTGTGGATTTTACTGCCAGGACAATTACGTATACTAACATGAACATAATAACACCAATCGCTGCCGAGGTGTTTGTATTTTTGGATGGCATTAAGTTAATGTTGCCATTACGATAATGCCGGAAGGATATTATTTGATTTAATTGCAGTTTATTCGATTTGGGATTTATTTTACTTTTTTATGCCTGGCAGAACTGATTCTTTCTATTATTGCTGTATTTACACAGGTAAGAGCGTAATAGTGAAGGCTCCATTAGTCACAACTCACAAGGTTTGATGCGAGTAGTCAATATGCAAAAGCCCGTTTTTCCGATAGTTAGATGTTGTAAATAAACCCCCTCGTTGAGGAAGGACGAAAGCGAGTACGACCAATGCCATCGGCAATCTAGCTTCGTAAAGTTAGGGGCTTAGCAGCGTTTTTTTGTTTGCTTCTATTTATGCCGCCTTATTGCAGTTTAAGTACTTGTGTTTCTTTTTTTTGACTTAATTTCTCAAACCTTGAGTAGCTTATGTGCGCCCAATGTGACTTTAACTCTCTAACTCCTGTCCGATGAGCTCGTAAAGCTATCTTTTGATGTTTTGCGCCTCGCACTTCCCCACTGTGGAATTTGGGTGTCATGTTTGGCTGATGAAGGCGAGTATGGCCTTGATGTGGACTGCCATAAGACGTTCACTGTTCACTTGCGTGTCGAAACTTTCATCCATATTTAGCGCTCTATCTGCTCTTTAGCAACCAGTGCCACTTTTGGAAGAACAACCAAAATAACTTGATTGCGATAGATCCAAGTATTCTGGATGTGCAAAACCTTCCAAAAGTAGAAAGAAAGTACTGAAAGAAAATGTATGCCGTCAAAAAATTGCAGTCACATTAGACACCCGGAATCTTCACTGAGATAGTGCAACCCATGTTATGATCTTTCCTACTGCAGCAAACGCTAGCGCAGAACAGCAGTGGCTTTATTACTTGGTGCTACCTTATTTCTCTAGTTGCAATTTATAGCAGTCATCGCTTCTATTTGCGCACTCCAAGTTGGTTAAGGTCCGCTTCTACCTCTGCGCTTCGCATCATCGGATGCTCAATTTTTTGACTAGCTCTATGTCACTGTAAAAGTGTATGCTACAGCTCGTATATTTCGTTGTTGAATCTCCTTCTCGCAGAAGCCCGTTAACAGGACCAAACCAATTTGACGGCGAATCTTTCTTAAAATACCTTCGTCTGCTTAAGAGAGGTCGCAGGCTTCCAGAGAAAGGGAGAATACTACCCTGTCTCCGGAAGCATCCGCACCCAATACGAACGTTCGTGCTGTAGTTTGTAATCTCCTTGCCATCTCTGAGGCCGTAGTCCTCTCTAATTCAATTCGAGTAGCTTCAATCCGTCTATTTCATGTTTTCTAGGCTATTAAACGCATAAAGATAGGTTCCAGGTTTTTAAGAAACTTCGAGAGCATCAACACGCTGTTGCCAGAAATTCGTAACCCCTTTTGCATCTCTGAGTCTAAGGACTGTCGCTTTATATCCTTTGCTTAGAAGATTCGATTGCAGTGGCTCCAGTTCGTCTATTTTGAGGTATGAAAATTATAGAACGCTGTTGCCATGTATCCATGTTCGATCTTTGTTATAAAAATCTTGTTGCTGGCATTCATACCTAAGCCCCAACAAATCCTTAAGTACCCAGATCCCTCCATGTCGCTTTGTTAAACTAAACATGTTTGCTCCCATTGTTACATGTTGCCCTTACAAAAGGACTGCCTACAGTCCCCACATGTATCTCGTCGCTGCCTTGTCTAATTTTCTTACCTATACACAGCTTTGTGGACTTAATCCCTCTTAATCTCAGCAGCATGTGGTATTAGTCATAAAATATTAACCCATCGTACTTATGTCGCTATAGGAAATATTTTCCAGCCTCAGCTCCCAGTTGTAAGCCACAAGGATGGGATGTCAACGCGTACGCGTGATGAGTTCTATATGGCTATCCCACACGTACACCTGCCAAGCTTTTGTATATCTACATACGAACATGTGCACAAAGGAAACACTTTGTGAGAAGCCCGATTTCGGGTTGTGGTTTATTTAGGAATTTCAGATCACATGTATATATCCGACAGAAAAAGAGCACACAAAACAAAGCACCCTTAAGTTTCGCAACGTTAATTATGCTCCGAAGCCACTACCGCATTCCCTTTTGTGGTGGGATTAACACCCATGCCTCCACCGTGCCTACACTTATCTTATAATTCAGCTAGCATCGTCGCACGTTATTGCTAATAAACTCTGTTTAGCATTGTGTGCGTACTACGGCACACAGCAAGGACCAACTGTAATTCGTTTGTAGTATTAGGCACTCGTATTGCATAATTAATTTATATCACTAATTTACGGGTTTAAAGCTTGCGCCACTGCAAGCTTCCGTACATATCCCCCAAAAGGTTAATGCTGTACACTGCCCGTGGACTATGGCGACCTTTATTTAATTTTTAACAAAAGTTCATGCAACGCTGCGTTCCAGTGTGTAATTTAAGGCGATCAACACGAGCTTTGATACAACCGGGGAAATCCAACAGAATATCTCGCCATTTGGACGGTCTATTCAGCAATGGAACCCTTCCTGGTGCTGTGCTTTGGATTGCATGTAAAGTGCGCCGTTATTTTTTGTCACAGCGGTACATTCTGTCGGCAGTGGCGGCGACAACCCAAACAGAGTAATTTGTCACACGCCAGGCTACTTTGGGGAGTATGCGGCGATAGAAGTCCGACGACTAATGCCACTATTTAGCAGCAATTAAAACTTGTCACGGAATATCCTTAATTTGTCCGCGGTTGGTATGTGTGTTTGTGTGCGTTTGCGCTTCCCTCGAATCCATCACAGGTCTTACTGATAAACCATAAAAGAGCGCGCAACCTGCCAATTCGGTAGGACCTAAAAGCTTTACCTATGCGACGCATACCTGTGTGCCTGTGCAGAGAATTCATTGAAATGGAATGACAAAAATATTCAACATTTAGCGTTTACCTGCGCTGTACGCATCTTTTTTTGCAGGAAATGAGGTCAGTTTTGGGATTGCGGTACGCACTGGCTTGGTATAGGAACCGCACTTAAATGCGGTCACACACACATGCAGGCAGTTACAGAATTTCACTTAATGGCGCACTGAATGGGGCACGCATATCGAACGAGGACAGTAATTACGAAGGGAGGTGTCGATGTCGAAAATTGCCATAATATTTCAGCTTCACCTATCGACAGTGTCAATCAGTAAAAACCGACTAACGGCCACTTTAAATTTCTTCCGTTAGGTGTTTTGTTCTTGTTCATTTTTGCGTTTTGTTTCGCAGATCCTTTCAGTATATAAGAGGCGAAGGGTGGGCCCATGGAAGTTGAAACCACTCTCGCACACCTGCGGTGCGGTCGCGCCAAAAAGGTGAAACGCGAATGACAAATGGGTTAGTGGAAATAACTTAGTTGTCCATTGTTTCTGTGCTGCCGGTACAATAATGAGTGGTTTGCGCTATTAGTTCGTATGGTGGTATGGGGTGTATGGCAACCTATTTTGTCAGTAGCCTTTAGTTATTTATGCGCCCACAAATAGTTTCAATAAGGACTTTGGAGCGTTCGAGCGTAGGACGGCGACTTGAAGTGGCACTTTTAGAATTCCACAACGGGTTGGTGTTGGTGCACGTCTGATGGAGAAAGAAAGTTCACCTTTTCGTTTCCTTTCACTGGGCAGGTATACAGGTTACAGGTATACTCCCCAAGCGGAAATGTCTGCTGCAGAAAGAAGTCTTTTGAAAACCCCGCAAAGCAACGATCCGCTGGGGCTACTTATGGCCGATTCAAAAAACAGACAGAGAAGTTGCAATCCCTGAGGAATTGACTGCGCGAAGTGGATTTGGCTGCGCTTTTGAAATACACGCAAATTCATCACAAAGGAACACAGAGGGACTCCATAAACGAAACAAAGACCATGTTTCTTTGGCCATGTTTTTGTAAACAGTTTGTGTAGTCTGGTGTTCGTTGCTTTGCTGGGTATAGCTCAGGCTACCGTCAGTTTAGGACCTTTTGCTAGGTTACATGCACCTGCAGCCATAGCTTTTCCAAGTTTTCGACTTTCTTCGACAATTCAAACACTTAAACAGTCGAATATTGTTATTTATATGAATGTGTTGCGCTGACTCTTTATTTTTTAGGTAGCTAGTACAAAATGAGTTCCTTAGTTCAGGTTCCGTGGACGCGAAAGTTACATGAATTTGTTAATTTCAATATCCAGCTGTAGTACTTGTGTATATGATCTAGTGCGTGTGCGGTAAGATGTACTAAATTTTAGTACACGATTTAGTACATGTGTACTAAAATGTACTAAATGTACTAAATTCTAAAACACTAAATTCGCACTTAATTGCCAGAACTTAAAGTAAACAAATTCGTGTAACTGCCACGTGCACGCATACGAATCGACAAAAGTCGTGCTAATTCACATACACTTGGCGCTCAGTCACTGTTCACAGTGACTGAATTCATGGGACCGCACTGTTTATGCGAGATCCCAAAACAAAGACGAAATACGGCCTGTCAATAGATCAATCGTTCAACAAATGTTACCCGAACCACTGAAACGTAAGTCAAATAAATACCTAGCTCGATCTTATCTGAGGTGCGAATATGTCAAAAACTTCGAATAGGGGTAAAAAGAACGCCACCATAAAAGGGAGAGCGCCTACTTATTTTTATGGCCATAAGCTGACCCCCTGCTTCTGCTCTTTCATTCATGATATTAGGTTAATTTTATTCACGCAGTGCGTTTGTTAACTGGGTTGACATGACGGCATTTACATTTGGCCAGACACACAATCCCACGCCTTGACGACCACCTGTTCAGCGCCTTTAGCAAAGAACAAAAGCGATACACAACCGCCATGCTACCACGAGTCATCACTGTCAGCGAACACACCAAATCCACATTCGAATGCCCGCCCCATTAAACGTATTAACTTTGTTGCCGCTCAGCGTGAATGTATGTTTCTACGTACGCGTAACACCACGCCAGGCACCCCACGGGGTTAGACGTGTAGGCTATGTTGTAGTGCGGCTAAAGGATAATCGATTAACACGTAGGTGAGGTGGAATGTCCTTCTACCCTTTGGTATGGTGTGGTATGGATGGTGACACTGAGCACAGCTTGTCGTCAACATGTCGAAAAGACACCATGAAGAAAATATAAACCCCATTGTCCTTAGGGACAACAATAGACATTGAGTGTGTTTTTGTGTATACGTATATAATATCAGTCACACACCATCCATTTTATGCTTTCGCCTGTGGCGGCCACTAGAATTGATACTCGATAATAAATGGGAACGGAAGTGAAACTTTGAATCTACAGGGACATCGACAATACGAGGAAAACAGAAGAAAAAAAAAGCAAACAAAAATTGAAAACAAAACCAGAAATAGAAGAAATCTATCTCAACGGACTGTGATAGAAAAGTAAAAATCTCCCCGACCGCAAGCTCTGCAGACAATCAACCTCGACCCTACGTATAGGTGGAGAGTTAGTGTTGTGATCCGCACAACCATACCCATACCCTAATCATGACCTACCCTAATCGCCGCCTTCTCGCTAGCGATCAATTCCATACACCAAACATATAAACAAAGCGCACGGCTATTAATAGGTCATTTGCTTTGTTTACACTTGTTCTTCCATTTACCCAAACGCCACCCAAGCGCAATGAGTCAAGTGCATACCTACCCGATACGACACACACGTAACCCAACTCCGATTGCACAGCGGCACGCCGACACATGGCAAAACTGCAATAGTTGCATATCGGAGGAATACTACGTTGTGGTATCAGGGAATAATAATAATTTATGAATGGATGACACTTGACACCAGCGTAAGGCAAATGACACCAAGATGTCATTTGGGTACTTTTTAATGGGAACGGAAAAACAATTAAGCAATACCTAAAAATAGCGCGTATGCACATATGGTAATTGGTGAGGAAACTAATGGTGCGTGGAGGGGGAATATAGGAGACGGGTCATGAGCTAAAATGGTATAAAAGGCAAAGGATCGTGAACAGAAAGATCAGAGTAGAGTAGAATAATCAAGCAAATAGATCGCAGCCCAGCTCAAGACAGCGGGTCTAATTGTTAAAACACCAAAGTAAATAAATAAATAAATACTCAGAGTCGCAGCCAAGCATAGACAGCGGGCTCTGTAGTCAAAGTCGATAAAATTCAATTTATTTCTTTTTACTCTCCGCTTTGCACTCTTCCCTCTTTCGAGGAAGCACGGTGCAAAACGTAACATTGGTGGCAGCGGTGGGATACCTAAAAGGTCCCAACTACCAAACCAAATACAAGACTATAGATCTTGATGCGTTCTCTGGGGCTATACACCAGAGAAAAGAAAAGTGAAAACAAAATTTTATAAAGTGCTAAAAGTGATTACTGTGAAGCGTAACTGAGGCTACACATCAGTTAAGTTAAGTGCTAGTGAAAAGTCCCATAAAGATAAGACCTGGCGGATTCTCTTAGGAGACGCGGAGGCTAAGTTTGGGCAGTGAAAATACAAAAGACCAGGAGACCTCAGCTCTAAGGCGTGAAGCCTGCCTGGCAATAACTACCACCACCAAGTAGCAGCAGTATCAACAGCAGCAGGACAACAACAACAACATCCACATCAACAAGCAGCTCTAACAATAACAGCACTATTAATAGCAGAAGTATCCAGATCCAGATAACAACAATAACAGCATCATAAGGTATTTTTAGTACTTTAATTTCTCTATTACAAAAAAAAAAAACACACAATAAAACACATTTTTGTTATATACATAAGTCACTGATATTCCCACTAAGTTTTTTTTAAAACCCTTGTTTAATTGTTTTATCAATCTTACGTGTCCTTTTCATTCTTCGTGTTTTCACACTCCTTTTTTTTTCTCTCTGAACGTTTAATCTTTCAAGATTAGACGAGTCACGAGGCAAACCAGCAGGCAGGCTCAATCCATTGTTGACCTCTTCCAAAGATTACCCTTTCATTACCCCCTCGAGGAATCTATTTCCGAAGATCCACCCAATATGGATATCAAGGTTGGAATTTCTGATGTTTTTAACATCATCCCCGTTTTTGATGGGAAACCATCAGAACTCAATAAATTTATCTCTTGCGGAGATATTCTTTTCAATGCGGCGAGAGAAGTTGAAAAACCAACATTCTTAGAGATCGTCAAGACGAGGTTACATGGCTCGGCTTTTGAACTGACTCAATTCCATTCCCTGCCCACCTGGGAAGAACTAAAAGCAAAACTCCAAGCTGAGTATAAAGAGGAAAAATCACGTTCCTCAGCTCATAATGAGTTGATCTCTACAAAGCAGCGATTTAAGGAATCGGCAAAAGAATTCGGTGATAGAGTAAGCGTCGCTTTAGGCCATCTGAATTCAGCAACATACGCCATGACTAGGGACGAAGCAGTACGGGTATATTTAATTGAAGAGAACAACAAACTAGCCATCCAGACTTTCGAAGATGGTCTACTTAGTCCCAACCTGAAGCTCATGGTACAAGCCCACGGTGAAACGGATTTGAAGAGAGCCATAATCTTCGCAGAAGATCATGCTGCTCGAATTGAAAGAAGTTCCCCTTCTTTTAAAACAAGTAGACCACCTAAGCCCACTTGCAGAGTATGTGGAATCATTGGGCACACTGAACAGACGTGCTACCGAAACCGGCAGTTCCCAAACCTCCCTAGACCACCCATAAAACAAGAGGTGAATTTCATTAGGTGTAACTACTGTGGCAAACGTAACCACACTCAAAATGAATGTAGATTGCGTTTGTCCAGAGCTGAACCTCAAATGAATTACCCTCAGGGTGCTCCGGCAGTACAAAATAATGTACGGCCCAGAGGAAATAACACTGCCAATCCCGGTTTTAGCGGAAGACCTCCCAACAATCCATGGCCCCAAGATAATCGCGGCGTAAGATATTCCAACGCTAATCCGATGCCCGAATCGGGAAACGAGAACTCTCGGGAGGAATCAACCGGCAATTCCTCTCGAATTATAACTCAAGCCGAAGTCCATCAAATCCAACACTAAACCTGAAGTTTCTTGTATCGTTCTGTCCAGAATTTAGGGAGCCAACGATACGACTCAAGTTTAGTCCCTCGGATAAAATGTATACCACCCTTCTGATAGACACTGGAGCGGATATTTGCTTACTAAAAAATTCTCTGATAAAAGGTTTAGAAGGCGAGGATGGTCGATATACCATTTCTACCATAGCCGGGGACTCTCTAAAAACCCTGGGACTGGTAAATGGTACCCTGGAATTCCAGACAACTGAGCATACCATGCACATAGATCATCCTTTCCACATACTTACAAAAGAAATCAATCTACCCTATGACGGGATAATAGGTAACGACTTTTTAACTAGGTATAAATGCATAATAGATTATAAGCAAAATCTACTTATAATACCTAAGCCCAGCCTATTGGAAGAAGGGAAGAATTTCACTTCAGGTTTTCAGTCAAAAGACTCAGCAATAGTCAATAAGACTGAGCAAAATAAAATAAACCCAGCACAACGTAAGACTGAGGACACAAGAACCTCAGCAGAAAATGAGACTGCGGTAACAAAAGACTCAGCAATAGTCAATAAGACTGAGCAAAATAAAATAAACCCAGCACAACGTAAGACTGAGGACACAAGAACCTCAGCAGAAAATGAAACTGCGGTAACAAAAGACTCAGCAATAGTCAATAAGACTGAGCAAAATAAAATAAACCCAGCACAACGTAAGACTGAGGACACAAGAACCTCAGCAGAAAATAAGACTGCGGTAACAAAAGACTCAGCAATAGCCAATAAGACTGAGCAAAATATAAGTACAAGTCAAGCAACCAGTAAGACTAATCACTCGAAACGATTAGCAGAAAGTAAGACTGACTTCAAGAATAATAATAAATTAAATAACAATAATTTAGAGGATTTAGATAAAATAACAGTCATTCCTTACGAGGAATTGCCTACGGGCACAAGGGCTGAAAAATCGAATTCCAAACTAACACCCATGAATGAGCAAAGACCAATTATCATTCAACCCCGAAGCCAACAGGTATTGAACGTTCAGTTAAATGATAAATACAAATCCACATTTGAAGATATTATCATACACAAGAAACAAATCATGCCAGGTCTGTACGTGGGCGAAACTTTGGTCAGACCAAATGACTCAAGAATAAAAATATTAATGATGAACACGTTGGAAACTGAACAACGAGTAAACGTCGAAGATCTTGATCTCGAATGGGATAGGTTGGACAATTTCAACCTAGTATCCAACCAATCAAACGACATAATCAAAAACAGATTGAATGCACTGCAATCCGTCATAGATCTCAGTCACTGTAACATGGAGGAAAAACAATCTATTTTCAAAATATGTAGGGAATACAATGATTTATTTTTTCTCGAAGGCGATAACCTTACATTTACAGAAACATCAAAACATAGGATCATAACAGACCAAAGCAAACCTCCTTCATTTGTCAGACCATATAGGCTTCCTGATACACACAAAACCGAGGTCCACAAACAGGTAAATGATATGCTACAAAACGACATCATTCAGCCAAGCGCTAGCCCTTGGAATTCTCCTCTACTTCTTGTACCCAAGAAACCAGACAAGGAGGGCAATAAGCGATGGCGTGTCGTAGTTGATTTTCGCAAACTGAATGAACTAACAGTTGCCGATGCATATCCTCTACCAAACATTACCGACATCCTGGATCAGTTAGGCAGAGCATCCTACTTTAGTACCCTCGATTTGGCAAGCGGATTTCATCAAATCCTAATGGATGACGAAGACAGATGCAAAACTGCTTTCAGCACTCCATACGGACATTACGAATACAATCGTATGCCTTTTGGCTTGAGAAATGCTCCCGCAACTTTCCAGCGGTTGATGAACACCGTTTTGATTGGTCTACAAGGATTCGACTGTTTTGTTTATGTTGATGACATAGTCCTTTACGGATATGACCTTAAAGACCATAATGTCAAACTCACAAGGATATTTGACCGATTACGAGAACATAACTTAAAGCTCCAACCCGACAAATGTAACTTTCTGCGAAGAGAGCTTATGTATCTTGGTCATATTATTACTGAACAAGGCCTAAAACCAGATCCCGAAAAAATTAAGGCAGCAAAAACATATCCAACACCCAAAAACGTAAAAGGAATAAAGTCATTCCTTGGGTTCATAGGATATTACAGACGGTTTATTGAAAATTTCTCAACCATAGCAAAGCCACTAACCAAATTGTTGAAGAAGAATGTCGTATTCAAATGGGATGCATTCTGCGATGAGGCGTTCCAAACTCTAAAAGGTAAACTTATAAAACCTCCCATCTTAGCATACCCAGACTTTAGCAAAGACTTCATAGTGACAACCGATGCCAGTGACATTGGGCTGGGAGCCGTACTATCACAAGGAGAAATTGGTCAAGACAAACCAATTTGCTTTGCCAGTCGAACATTGAACGACGCCGAAACTCGGTACAGTACTACCGAAAAGGAACTACTGGCGATCGTGTATGCTGTCCAACAATTTAGACCTTACATCTACGGACGAAAATTCACGATATGTACGGACCATAAGCCACTACAATGGCTTATGAACCTTAAAGACCCGACGTCAAGACTAGGCCGTTGGAGAATATTATTAGCCGAATACGAATATAGAATTGAGTACAAGGCAGGAAAATACAACTCCAATGCGGATGCCCTCAGTCGTATCCCAGCAAATAGCAAAGATGCAGAAACCACGAGCAAAGTGCTGGTCACCACTAGAAGTAAAGCAAAGCGTCAAGACTTCAATGAAATAACAGTGGTAGGTAGTGAAGAAATCACACTTCCACCAGTAGAGTGCAAGATAATCGAAACCTTTAAACCAATAACACTTGCCGAACACCGTTCATCCATTCAAATTTTCATTTTATCCCACGAAAAACGACAAGAGGAAGAATTACTCAAGAATATTACTGGCTATACTCGCCCAAATCCAAACGAAATAAAAACGTACCCAAACGCAGTGAAATCCTCTACGTATATTATTACCACTCTCCCTTTACATTTAATAGACCCATCCACTCTTGAGAAAAACCTTTCAAACGTTCGAGACTATTGTTTGCAAGAGGACGTAACGCAGATTGATATTTCCATTCCTTCTAGCGAGCCAATAAACGGTCGCCTTAAAAACTGCATATTGCGGGTATTCTCTCAAACAAAAATCACCTTATTTATCTACTCAGACAATAGAATCAATGTAATCGATCCACAGGAAATTGAGAAGATCCTATGCGAGTACCACGATTCACCCCTCGGAGGCCACCAAGGTATCTCCCGAACCATTAAAAGACTCCGAACAAGGTACTTCTGGCCGAATCTTGTAGGTGATACTAAGGAATTTATTCGCAAATGTGAATCATGTCAAAGAAACAAATTAAGGCAGAATCCACGAATTCCTATGAAAATCACTACGACGAGCACAAGTCCCTTCGAGCGAATTGCCTTGGACATTGTCGGACCACTTCCAACCACTTATGAAAACAATAAGTATATCTTAACATTTCAAGATGATTTGAGCAAATTCACAGAGGCAATACCACTACCTAATGCAGAGGCACCTACTATAGCCCGAAATTATGTGGAAAAAATTATATGTCGTTTCGGGTTACCCGAAGCGATACTAACAGATCAAGGTACTAACTTCTTAAGTAATCTATTTAAAGAAATATGTAAGATTTTAAAAATCAAAAAGATACAAACAACCCCATATCACCCTCAAACGAACGGAGCCTTGGAGCGTAGCCATCGAACGCTAGCCGAGTATCTCAGGCACTATGTTAACAATGACCAGCTTTCATGGGACACTTGGCTACCATACGCAATGTTTGTTTATAATACAACACCCCATAACAGCACTTCGTTTAGTCCATTTGAATTACTTTATGGTTTTCCTGCACGGATACCTAATTCCATTAGCAGGAATCCCCAAACACTATACAATTACGATAACTATGCCAACGAGCTTAAAGCCCGGTTACAGCATGGTTACCAGACCGCTAAGGCTATACTACAAGACAAAAAGGCGAAATCTAAAAAGTACTATGACAGGGGTTCAAACAATAAAACATTTAACGTAGGCGACAAAGTGTTAATTAGGAATCACACTCGAAGTAACAAACTCTCATCGTTATGGGAAGGACCCTATAACGTAACGAACATCATCTCTTCAGAAAATACTGAAATTCAAGTTCGGAACAAAACAAAAATAGTCCATAATAACGACCTTAAATCCTTCACGGAATGAACTTACCAGCAGATCAACGAGCAAAAGTCGATCTCACATAATTTTTATATACCGCCCATAAATATTTCAAAATCCTTAATCAACCTTACTCTTCCGGAAACCAAAAAACCTAATCCCCTGGCATTTATAAAATTTTCTAGCCAAGACGGATTTAAACTCATTTCAGAGCAAATAAAAGGTGTAAAATTCGAAGAAAATAAACCTCTTTTGCCATTAGACCCTCATGATATACACCACTACACGTTGATCTATACCATACTGCTCCTAATCATTGCCATCTGTCTATATCACCTATTTAAGTATCTACACACGGGAACTCAGCAAACAAAAAGCACTAACGAACCGCACGAAACCAAAGAATCCTTACCAAATCCATCCCATTCCCAAATAAAAAACGAACCAGTTTTATGTCCAGGACCAAAGTTAGTTCTGACAACCCTGTGTTTAAGAAAAAAAAAACTATATAAATAGGATTTACTACATATCCTCTCCCTTCTTAAACTTACTAAGACAATTCATTTAAAAATCATGTGAACCAAATTATAAGCAGACATGTATCCATTTTTACTTATTTAAAATATATTCTAAGAAAACAAACTTTGTACACTATATTGTAAGAAAAGAAAAAAAAAAAAACTATATAAATAAGATTTACTACATATACAAAAATTTTACTTATTTAAAATATATTCTAAGAAAACAAACTTTGTACACTATATTGTAAGAAAAGAAAAAAAAAAAAAACTATATAAATAAGATTTACTACATATACAAAAATTTTACTTATTTAAAATATATTCTAAGAAAACAAACTTTGTACACTATATTGTAAGAAAAAAAAAAAAACTATATAAATAGGATTTACTACATATACAAAAAATTTTGGTATGTCAAAAAAAAAAAAAAAAAAAAAAAACACGTATGTAAATATTTACAACCTAGCATATTAATACAATATTGAAATTCTTTAACAATTCCTAGATTAAGTTATCTATTGTAAGACCTTTTTTGTTCACGTCCGACCCTACTGACAGAAAATTCTAACCCTTCAGGTAAGAATTTTCTTTTTCTAAGGGGGGTGGGATGTTGTGATCCGCACAACCATACCCATACCCTAATCATGACCTACCCTAATCGCCGCCTTCTCGCTAGCGATCAATTCCATACACCAAACATATAAACAAAGCGCACGGCTATTAATAGGTCATTTGCTTTGTTTACACTTGTTCTTCCATTTACCCAAACGCCACCCAAGCGCAATGAGTCAAGTGCATACCTACCCGATACGACACACACGTAACCCAACTCCGATTGCACAGCGGCACGCCGACACATGGCAAAACTGCAATAGTTGCATATCGGAGGAATACTACGTTGTGGTATCAGGGAATAATAATAATTTATGAATGGATGACACTTGACACCAGCGTAAGGCAAATGACACCAAGATGTCATTTGGGTACTTTTTAATGGGAACGGAAAAACAATTAAGCAATACCTAAAAATAGCGCGTATGCACATATGGTAATTGGTGAGGAAACTAATGGTGCGTGGAGGGGGAATATAGGAGACGGGTCATGAGCTAAAATGGTATAAAAGGCAAAGGATCGTGAACAGAAAGATCAGAGTAGAGTAGAATAATCAAGCAAATAGATCGCAGCCCAGCTCAAGACAGCGGGTCTAATTGTTAAAACACCAAAGTAAATAAATAAATAAATACTCAGAGTCGCAGCCAAGCATAGACAGCGGGCTCTGTAGTCAAAGTCGATAAAATTCAATTTATTTCTTTTTACTCTCCGCTTTGCACTCTTCCCTCTTTCGAGGAAGCACGGTGCAAAACGTAACATAGCCCGTGAAACTGATACTGGATGTGGTCACTTGCCCCTACCACCTCTCTGTTGTTAAGAATTTGTTATCAGTGTCAAGTAATATACTCTTCCTGTGTACATATATCTATACATCCGGATGTGTGCTCGACTGCTGGCGGGCAATCTGAGTCCCATGCTCACATACAAAGGAATGTAAAAGTACACAGGGTGAACAAATTTTGCCCAGTAAGAAACGACATTCAATGTCCTTTGCCGGACAGGAGGTTTTTGTGCTTCTCCCCTTTTCCTTCCTTTGGGATTCCTTAGCTGTACGGTGGGTGACTGTTTCGCTTGCCCCTTTTGTTTTGTCTAGCTTAATGAATGAATAAACGAGTTGTGCTTGTCCGGTCGGAGCACATGTGTGCACAGGAATTTCTTCTTATTTTTTTTTTACATATTTCTTTGGATTTAAGATTTTCAAAATTCTCTCAATTGGAACGCGTTTATTTTCTGTCCAACAATAGCCTTCCTTCTTTTGTCCCTATAATGCTTTAAGAGCGTAAGTATACTTCATCAGAATTGTGCTCCGACTTAGACTATAGGAGTGCAGCGACCTCTTCCACGAAGATCATCTTTAGTCTCCGACAAAAAGAGGATGCAGCTTTGTCGGACCACATTTAAAATTTTCCTGACAGCATGTTCATTCCCGATGTGTTGATGCGGCATAAGTGAGAAGATCCAAAACAAAACCAAGGTCTTCTTTACGTTACTGAAGCAATTCGTTGGATCACATAAAAATGTCTGAATATTTTTGCCTTGCAGAATCTGAGTCCGCAGCTTGCTCCAGCAGGCTTCCATCTGTTTTTTTACTTAAATTTGCTACTATCGGGGCTATTATTTGCTTTTTAGCATCAACTTTCCCAGCTCTCTTCAGAAGTGGATGCCGAGTTTCAGTGAACTTTGTTGCAACTACTCCTCTGCGGATATATCATCAAGTTCTTGAAGTAAAATATCCCTACAGTGCCGATCACGAGGCAGAGCAAAAGCTACGTCTTGCACAGCTAGACCGAAACTGTACCAGTCGCTCTATGCCAAATGGGTCGCGTCACGTCCGTCGGATGTTGTAATGCTACGCAGATGATACCAAAGTAGCATATACAGTGAAATATATCTTTTATTTTTGATATTCTTCTTACGTGGGCCTCAATCAAAAAGTTTGTATAATTGAGTTTAGCTCTCGAAGCTGAGGTCCTTTTCTTGTTGTAAGCAAGGTCTTTCTGTACTGCGTTGAACTTCTGAGTTTAAATCGGGGTCTCTGCGGGTTACTCTTTGGGGGCCAGTAAAGATTTAGTCTTCTATACTGCCGAGGAACTGTCGCAAACGAGAAAATGTCACGGTGTGCCTCTTTGAGCTAAAACTAAAACAAGGTTTTTGGCATAGGTATAGGGTTTATAGGTGCTATTGAGGAGACTTGAAGTTAACACAGTTGATATTCCATTCACCGGACATGCATTCCTTCGACCAACTCGAAGGTATAAGTTGTTGTACACTCTTTGGGCAGCCGTCTCTAGCTTGAATGTTGCTGTCCTTACTTGGTTTGGATCTGATCGACGAACGTCTATTATCGCCTAAACAAAATAGCCTTTGCTATGCGGCTATAGGTCCTAAACAGAAATAGCTTTCCCTATTCTCTGCACCGGCAGGACCTGCTATAAAAGGTTTTATCTGCCATCTCTAGGCTTCTAGGTTTCTGCTGGGGACTTGTAGTCCTGACATGATGTCTTTGCCCAGGGTTTTGTTGTGGTGCAAATTACACGGTCACGGCACATCATTCACGGAATCAATGAAATCGCTTTGGCTGCGGTGTTACAAGTCTTTTGTGAGAGCTGTTGCTGTAAGGACTTGTGATACACGATGAGCGGTTTCTTGACTATCCCTCCAAGATCGTACATTGCCTTGAGAAAAGGTAGCAGCCAGGGTCGATAAAGGTTCGGACATAATAAGAACTGAAGGCATACCGGGCACTTATCGCAATGTGGGCAACTTAGTTGATGGTTTGTGGATCAGTAGACAGTCATGTGCGCAGTACCCTTATGAATCTGGAGATGTGAAGACCACGGGCTTGCTGAAGTTACCCTTTTGCAGAAAATAGAATCTAGCTTAAGTCAATTGTCACATGTGGTGTCCTCCCTTTCTATTTGTGTCCCAAAAGTGACAAGTATAATTCTAATCTCATAACTATAAGGACACTGCTTGTTGGTCTGTTCGAAAAGCTCGTACAAACTATCTTTAGCAGCGTCGTCTTTTCCATTTTGGGCGCGTGCTGCATGCGGGTTGTTAAAAATTTAAAGATTTATTGTACCTACCCTGAATCTACAGTGTATGACGAATCCACGTCCAAAATTTATGTTTACAGAGGTCACGGTAATATGTGTCACAGTTATCGTCCACTTTTCGTTCGGCACATCTCTGGCACATACTCTAAGGCAGTTACAGTTTAAGTCAATAGTTGGCTCAACTAGACCGCGCTTCTCATAAATTTTTTTTTTTTGTATGAGCAAGGGATTTATGACTAAGCCTACTCCTCTGACAGTAACTTTCTCCGATGTTCGACACTGGCGAAAGGTGGCGAAGTAAGAAACCTAGAGTTGTAATTTGTGTGTCTACACAAATCAAAGTCAAAGTCAATGCGAATAGTTCGGGCTCTGTACACATTTGGGCGCTGTAAGTTCTCTTGCACCTTCCAATTGCAGGATATGAGTCCTGAATGCACGTCAGAGTTGCATTTAATAAATATTTTTAGTTGTCACAACTATTTTCGTTGCCAGCTCCTTCAAACAGCAATCAAACTATTGAAGGATTCTTAAATTTAAGTAAATTTCAAATTAATTGTTTAATTGTATACGTACAATTTTAAGGGCATCAAATCCCTTCACATTTTTGAAGCGCTTTCCACTAAATCGTGTCGTGTATGGCAATTTAATACCCACAGTTCACACCATGTTCCAATCAAGTAGGTGCCTAAATTTATATACCACTGGCCCTTTGCCAATTGCGCCGACTGTTTCGCATTCATCTCCCATGCTGCCACCTTCAGGGCAAACACTTGGCAAGTAAGAAAGAATGAAAAAAAACCACAGGAAACTTTGGAAAATCAACAAAAGCCGTAAATGGTTATATGTATATGTGAAAATGTGTTTGTCCTTCATTTTCGGTCTACTGACCTGCTATTGCTACCGCTTATCTGGCCGCTTGTCTTTCTCTCTCAATTTAATACGAAGATTAAGTGCTGTGCGAGCGCTACATACACAACTGCGAAGTATCCTTTGTCTTTGGCATGGATTTGCCGTCGCATACAGCAAAGGCGTTAAGTTGCGATGTTTATTAGAATCAGGCTTAGAATTAATGCTGGCAGAAAAGCCTCACAATGAACCGCACCCGCACTACAGCTATATACCTACTAATATGTGCATGGATCAGTGTGCGGACAAATCCTTCGCATTGTCACTACTCCCTACTCCTGATGGGCTAAATGCCGACACATGCATATATTCCTGGGGTATTAGTGACGACAATTGACTGTATCTACGCGTATGTATGTAGGTTTTGGAAAATTCCATTTTGGTCTTCTCTCCACTTTTATTGCCCCCACATGGACATGGTTGGATGATGAGTATAGAGCGCACAATTGTCTTTCGCACACCAAATCTAGTCTAATGCTATGCAATTTCCTTCTTATTATTCTTCTTGGGTGTTATTCGTGTGTCATTGTCGGGGCCAAGCATGGGGCAGGGGCTTCGCTTTGGTGCTTTATCCAATTTTGTCCGTTTGTGTCTACGTGGTATGTATCATGCATGCATGCGGAATATTCTCGTAAATGGAATTAAGGACGAAAATTGATTCACAAAGCAAGAATGCGAATGCGAGCTGCTGCAAAAAAAGATGAGCTATCAAATTGGTGACCAATTTGTTGCTGGGAATGGCTATAATGCTGGAAATGATAAAGTTTGATCTGCTGTTAATAACAAAACAAATTACGGTAATAGAGGATTCATTTGTTATTTTATTTGTATTGGTTGTGCGGACTGAATGACTGAAGTGAGTGAAGTTAATAGTTCAGCGGGGACAGTATGTCAATGATATGTAAATGTTTATTCGCGGTGGGTTCAAGTTGTCGTAAAGGAAGAAGAATCTACGCAAATTCACTTGTGCTTTAGAAAGATAAGAGATTGGTGGTGTTGAGGGTGCTGGCTTCCTTTTCCAATTTTTAGGAAACGAACTTCTTTAATAGTTTTCGGAGTTTAATGCAAATCAAAATATGTATTTGAATTACATTTAAGTCTCTACAGGAAAACGACCAGAGCCTGTCGTAGCCACTTATACCAACTCTCGAATTGGTTGTCAATGTGAGACGAATTACGAGCAAGAGATATTAGATTGTTCCCGTCTTTCTTTGAAATCGATGAGCTTTAGTTATTGTGTAGCCAGTTTTCTGCTCATATTGATGCCTGTATTTAGATTCCGAAATAATCTTTACCACTGTAACACTACCTATAAGAATCATTCATTCGCTAGGGATGAGTAAGCTTTGGCTAACTACCTCGGAGTTGGTCGAGAGGTTCTGGACTACACGTGGTTCAAAAACACTCGTTTCTGTATATCCTTTCATAAGCGGAAGAGGAATATTAATTCGGACATTTTATATGATTTTTCTCCTGGATATACCAAAGCATGTAGATATGGTCGCTGTGGAAATTTAATGCTTCGTTGTAATTATCGACCATCAGCTTCATGATTGCTTCGATCTGACGGGTGCTGTTACTATGTGATTTCTGCCCACTTCTCTCTACAATTTCACTTTTATACGTTAACCGCTTACAAGACTATAGACTCTAGAGCATCTTGTGCTTTCGCTATTCTTACGAGGTGATGACACAATATGATTTCTGCCCAGTCCTGTCTAGAATTTAAATTAAGTTCCTTTACTAAGCTTATAAGTCTAAAGACTCTTGAGGTACTTATGCTTTCGTATTTCTGATTCCCCAATGTTCCAGCAATATTAATTATCGGAAAATTCCATTTACCATTACGTGTCCTTTATCCTTCCAAGTTGTCTATGTTTTGTTTTATCAAAAGGTTAATATTTCGATTTCCGCCAAAGAGGTGGGTAAAAAAACCTCACTTTTCATTACCATAAAAGATCCCCAGTTGCCCTTAACTTCAGCTCCTTTATTAAAGGTTCAAGTTGTCAAAAGAAAAATCCACTTTGCATGTACTATACCACAGCATGCAGTAAGCAATTGACTTAACCTGAATCACTGGCATAAAGTGCCGCTTCATGATGTATCACAGGAAAGTTAACACAGCGTGATATCAGACGGGCACACAGAAGAATTCCTCCCCCACAACCCCCCAATTTTTCAGGATACATACAACGTGATACATTATATTGTTTATGTTTACAGTGCAATGGCAGCTCAATGTGTGAAGTGAAGCACTGATTGCTTTCAACGTCCCCTTCGTAAACATAGCCTTCACAACCGTGTACCGTGTATTATGTCCTTGCACTTTGACAGGACAACAATGCTGCAAGGGCCGACGGATGCAGCATGCAGACAAAACGCACCCATATTTCAATATCTGTTCAGTGAGGTGTGCCATGCAAAAAAAAAACAACCACGAATCAAGTCAATTAGTTTGCCACAAATTCAATACGTGGCCTGTCAATCAGCCAAGGGTTTTCTGCTCCACATGTCCCGCTTTTTATGTGCGCATTTATATATTGCGAACGATTCACGCGCTTAAATATAGCACATGCAGGTTTTTGTTGCCACTGTAATAAAGGAGCTCTTGAGTATCGAGCCGACATCGGCATCGTCCTCATCGACAACACCCCGCATATTCAACTTTGAATGCAACGTGGCTAAGAAGGATTCACTGTGATCCCTTGGACAGGTCATAAATCCCTTTTCGGATGCAAGTGCAAGGACTGCATCGTGCATCAACGGCTCCTGCCACAAACGTCGACGATTTATTGCTTTTTAAGTCGACATTTGACCAACGTTTTCAGGTCGTTATAACGCGGCAGGGTGCAGGCAGTACCATCTCCCGGCCCCAGGGTGGATGCGTACGCTTCGATCAGTGAGTGGCCAATTTATTCACATTCACAATGTTGCAGCATGGGTTAAGCAAAGCTCTATGTGCTACCCGCAACCAATCCGACCAGCATCAGATATGAACACGGGAGGCCATCGCATTTTGCCTCTTCATTTTGGAAAAACGTTCCAATTTTGTGTGGTCTTTTTTGTTCGTCTTCGAGTTTGCTGTTTAATGACGAAGCAATAAAAGTCAAGTGCTGGGTCATTTGAATCATTCACTGGAAAAATCACATGGGGCCCCACCGGCCCATGTGCGAGCGTATGTAGTATGCCTGAGTGACTGCGGCTCCTGAAGCTAACTCAAATGACCATAAATAATGCAGACCGATAGTAAAGAACAAGTTGGAGAACACAGTTTGGCAATTTACGAGTACTTTCCGAAGCGTTTTTATTTTATCCTTACTCACTCCATTGGCCAGCACTGGTGGTAAATTTATTATTTTTTAATCACCCCCATGGGTGGAATACGTACCGATGTTTTTTTTGTTGTCGGTTGGCGTCTCGTGTTATTCTTTCTCCAGCTATAGGATATACAACACTGACTAGCTCACTAGTCCTAAGGGTTTAATTTTGCCAACATTATTGTCAGTGATGGTGGTAGTGGGAAAGATGAATTATGTGCCATTGATGTTGATGGTGATGATGATGAAGATGGTAGATATCTGACTATCGATTAATGGCCGGGTAGTACCGGGAATGGGAGGAAATAAAAATTAACTAAAGGAACCGTGCATGATTCGATTTGAAATTGATTCCCCGGTGGGTTGGCAAATGGCATTGAGAACATCTTGTCGTCTGGGAGAGGAGTTTATTGAGCCACACAGACGTGTGACATGGCGCATTCGACTCAGCTGAGTTTATAGTCTGTCGAGGCTTGTGCTTCATGGGGTTGTAAAGTCTAGTTTAAAATTTGTCTTGCACTGTTATCTTCCCAAGGTCGAAAGTGGTGGAATTTTTGGAGGAAAACTGTTTAAATTAAGCTAGAGCCGATATAGCTTCGAAGTAATTGAAGACGTAGTAATTAAATGATTAGGTGAGCGATACCGAAAAAACCCAAATTCCTAATGTGCTCTCGAACGTCTGAGCCATTTGGTCTCGGATTAATTGTTGTAGATCCCTTCCATTCGTCCCAAAAATGAAAAGCCCACACAAAACGAATGGTTGTGAGAAGTTAGGCCTAGGGTCCCTTCCCTACGGACCTGTTGCGCCAAATATATATTTTTTTATGTGAGCGAAGAGTCTCACTTTCGATCCCCGGAAAAATCACAAGTTACAGCTAAAGGTTCTGTTCATCTCTGGCGAAGGTCCAACTAATTATCATGGGTATGATTGTAATGAGAAAGCTTCCCAATTCAGACGCCAAAAATTGTAGGTCACTTCCAATCGCCCAAAAAGATAAAAGAATTAATGTGGTCAGAACTCAGAAGCTAGGCCTAGGGTATACCTGTTGGGCCAACTATTGCCAAACTGACTGATCTTCGAGTTTTTGGTGCAATGACCATGGACTAGGTACGCTTACTTGGTTTTCAAATTTTCGTATCAACAAGCTCTGATTTTAAAAGCCTCCATTCTATTTGACGAAATCGTGTATTTCAAATTCGCCCTCAAGTCCCAAAGTCGAAGTCAAAGTCCAGCAGTAGACTTAAGAATTACTTTTACAAAGAGCCTTTAAGAGAGAGATTCCTAAAACTCTGCTTCCCTAAAACACAATACCTACTCACTAGCATAAAACTGTATATAAACGACCAAACATAAAATTTATCGCAGAGGCAGACAAAGTTCAACAATAATAATTAGCCAAACGATTGTTTCGAGTTCGTTCCGCGCTTACTTTATACTTTCATAACATTTTCTTTCAATTATCCCCTAGCAAAACGAAAGACAAAGTTCAACTCACAGAGAGACTGATTGCCGAGAGATTGGTCTTTTAATGGAGAGCGAGAGCTTTTTCAAAACTTCAAAGGCATAATATTCAAACAATGCCATCAAATTCAATGGAAATTAAATTAAATGCGCCGACAAGCCGGTGTGTGCCGAGCCGACGAACGGCCGGAATTTTGTTTAATGATTGAGCGTTTATAACGCCAGCGCGGTTCAATGTCCCTCTGGCCAGGTAATGACCAAGACCAACTCAGCCTAAGCACAAATAAGTCTTTTCATTCGAATCCCATAAGGAAAAGGATAGGTTGGGTTTGGGTATACTCATTCAAAAAACAAACTCTCCCGATATTGATTTACGAGCCATGGTGAAAACACGGAACCATATTGCTGGAGCGTATTTTCCTTGTTATCCTGGATGGGGACTGGGGAGAGATGCTTGTATCCCTGTTTTTGTTTTTTGTTTACTCTTGTATTTTGAAATAGTCTGCGGGGGCAATGTGAATTGCACCATGTTGACGCGCAGGCATGTTTACTTTCGTGTGTACACAATATTCCAGTGTATGTATAAATTATGAAAATATTTGCACAATTCATTAGCATAATCAGTTCTTTAATCATAAAAACAAAACTGTGTGAGCACACGAAACACACGTATATGCGATTTGACGTTTGGAAATTGATTACAAGTTGAGAGCAAGGGAAGAATTGGGTTTCGACTTGTGAACGTGATTGGAATTATTGAAGAGACGTATTAGAATATGCAATGAGGAATTATTTTTGATTTTATGCATTGTTTAGATGCATTGAGGGTAATTTTGAAGGTATATGTTGACGTCCGATAGTGAAAAACGTTGCTTTGCCGTACCGGGTGCTATAGCTGAATACTTTGGCGTTGAAAAGGGGAGTTTTAAAAAATGGATTTACTTTAAACAGCTGAATACCAGTTTGAATACAATTTGAATCAACAATGAACTGGGCAATAAGCTTCGGCCTTCGGGGATCCGCTAACGGAGATAGATAGATAGATAGGTTATGATAGGCTTTTGAAGTCTCAATCCAGATTTAAAAACAACTACCGATTTGAGGCCCACAAAAATGAACTTTAATGAGAGCTTCAAAGAGATGTTTACTTGGAAACTTGTTCCATTAGATTTCTCCCTCAACTCCTTTTGTAACAGTTGTGACAAAATTGGTTTTTACACCCCGATATCTACGGACGTGCGGAGAAACTAGAATTCAGTAGTAGTAGAATTCAGATTTTTATCTATATATATAAAAATTGAGCCTAAAATTGTGTTGGTTTGTCGCCGATTCACGCCTTAACGCATCTACCGATTTTAACCAAATTTTCACACATCTCTGGTATTGGTCTATATATCATTTTTGTGAAGTTTGGTTGAAATTGGAAAACGTATGCGTGTGTTGTGCGTGCTTGGAAAAACACATGAATTTCAGTACATTTAGGTTTTTGAATGATTTTTTTTAGTGATTTGACGTCTTAAGATGTCGTTCGAGAAGCTGAAGACTACTAATTGGAAGATTATGACAATTTTTTTACCAAAACCGGAGCGAAAAAATGTGTTTGTACTGTAAAATAAGTTTTTTGTTTTTATGAGAAATCAATTTTTATTTTGTCAAAATACTTTTTCTTCATGTTTTCCCAACATTTTGAAAATGTTTAGTCCTGTGGTTCCTACGCCGGTACCTTTAACTTATTGAAGATTGATTTTTTATAATTTCATTTTTTTTTAGTTTGTATCAAAAATGCCACCTCAGCGGAGAAGTGATATTGGTAGTCGGTCATGTAGAACGCAAAATAGATCAAATGAAAGTTAAGATCAATCACAAGAAGAGCGAGAAAATCAAAATCGAATTCAAAGAGAACGTATGGCCAGATCACGTTCAGGTCATATTCAATTCATTCTTAAGTTCAGGTCATTCATCTGAACAACGTGAACATCAAGGAATGTGAATGAAAATGCTGAACGAATCAATGTTAATGTTGTTTTAAATGGTGATGGATTTCGATATAATAGTGCCATTGATTATAGTTTGCACAAATTTGTGGTTATTGGCGCAATGAAAAAATTATGTCAATTTTGTAATGCATTCAAATTTGGAAACAAAACTTTTGGAATGTGTTGTGCTTCTGGGAAAGTTCGATTACCAGAACTACAATATCCACCTGAACCATTACGATCATTACTTTCTGGCACAACACCAGAATCAAAACATTTTTTGGATATCATTCAAATGTACAATTCATGCTTCCAAATAACATTCGGCATCAGGCATTTCAAATGAAACATTGAATTGACCGAATTACATGAAGCAGTATGTCGGCGCAGGGGCTTAGTGGTAAGCGTGTTGGACTACTAAACGAAGGGTCCCAGTTTCGAATTCCGAAAAAGAAAAATTCCAAATTACAATTTTTTTTTCTACTGCTCCACATCACACAAATGTCTGACAAACATCCGAGAGTATAATTGTCGTGAAAGAGCTTCTTAATTGGCCGTTTGGACTCGGCATAAAATTGTCCTTCCCTTCCATCCGTCCCAAAAATAAAAAAAAACTCACAAAACTAATATGTAGTTGTGAGAAACTAGGCCTTCAAAAGTTCATTTTTCATTCCAATGTTGAGTATATTTTCACTTTCTAATCGTTCGCAACAAATGTCATTTTTTTATTCGTCCATATTTTCCAAACGCTAAACAGAGATAATTGTTGCTTTCCATATTTTCTGGAGGGATTTTTTTTTTCGGAAATGGATTTGAGGCATCCTCCTGTATGAATTGTTTTCTTCTTTCATCCATAAACAAAACAATCGCCATGTCTGCTGGTATTTGTCACCTATTGTTTACAGAAAAACTGTATCAAAAAAAAATTTGTTTTGTTTATAAATACAATAACCATATTTAAGGGGTAGTGTGACCAGAATTGAGTTTAATAAATAGCTTAAAAACTTGAGGTTCAATATAACATAATACCTTCTTTTTGCATTCTTTACTTCAACTATATGGGTTCGCAATTTTATAACAAAATTTAAAACCTATTTTAGATAAGCTCATATTTAAACTTCAGACTTTAGCATGTGAAAATATTACTAATAACACATTTTAATATTCTTAAGTTGGTCCCATTTCAGAAAAGACTTCTACTTCACATTTTTGTAGATCGTAGCATGTATTTCTCAATAAGTAGTTAATATTTTAAATATTTATATAGTTTTATTAAAACAATGAAAAAAGAGCCTCTATAAAAAAACAAAAGTATGTTCACTCCATATAAAATAAAAATGTGCAACCGCTGATTTCGAAAGTTGAATTCATTAAAATTCATTTTATGACATTCTCGATAGTGAATATTATTCGTTCGAATCTCAAAATACACAAAGTTCATTCGAACGAATAGAGGCATAGATTATTCGTTCGAATCTGAAAATAAGCATGATTATATTCATTTCATTAACGAATTTGGGCGGAACGAAGTTCGCCGGGTCAGCTAGTAGATTTATAGATTTCTTCAAGCCCAAGGTCACATATTTTTCAAAAATATTATTCAACTTGTTCTGTAAGTTGTCCATTAAAGTCCCATAGGTAGGCAATTTTTGAGTGCCAATTTCTTTACACAAAACCTATACATGATAGTCGCGGTGCCTTTTGTCGAACCCAATCCAAGACGATCTTTGAATCCCAGTTCCTTGCTCGGGAACAGCAAAATATTTGTTCGACGAGGAGACGCGCTATCATGGCACTTTTCCAACATTATAGGTACTTGAGAAAATATTTGCTAAAACGATGGTATAGGTAAGTTCAACATGAATGCTTATGTGCTACAAGTTGGATGGCACAAACTGCGTAACAAAAATGTATGTGGAACTTATATCGACAGATACAAGAGTCGTTTCAGTAAACGGGCCTTAATGAGTCGAAAGTTCCCACTTTGCGTGTCATGTTTTTATGTAGTCCTATATAGATCACAAATTTCTGGGTATCAGAGGCTTAAATCAAAAAGGTCCCAATGGTTCTAATCCCAGAAGGAGGTGTTGATACGGGAGTCCGGATTGCTTACGGAGGACACTAAACCAAGATCTGGTGGGCTTGCTTTAATATCAAAACTACCGCGACATTGTGTCTTGGGATTCGCTGATGGAGGCTTGCTGATTCACATTAAGTGGCACTTTTGACAGTCATTACAGAGGTAAGCCACTTTCCGATTAGTTTCCTGTCAGTAGCTATGAGGTCCGGGAGCATCTTAGCGAAATAGGTATTCTGAATGCCTTTCTGTAGCAAATTCATCTGCCCAATTTTTTATGATTTCCAGGATAACCCAGGTGAACCCTAGACCTCTTTTAGTAGAAAGACTGAACAATGACTTCTCGGAATATTAAACATCACCAATGTTAGTGGCGCTTGACACAAGACCCATTGAGACCGTTCCCACTGCGTTCCATTTAAGCTGGTGTGACTCTCCTATGCGCAGCTGTATCTTTTCAAATATTTTTGTATCCCAATAACTGCACTCAGTACATCGCGTCGCCAATATTGCTTCTTGTATGTGTAGTTGCTGATAGCCCTTCGTGCGCAAGTTGAATGTTCCGAAACCTTTAGCTGTAAACGTAACTATGAGTATAATCCCACGTCAAGGAGACCTTTGCAGCCGTTTCTACAATAGAGGCCACGAGTGCTTTGCCCTCCATAGATGCGATTGCCTTTTTTCTCCCAATAGACTCAACAGTCCCCAAAGACTGTGTCTGAGCAGAGTTCTAATATTTATATACAAAAGTCGGCACTACTTGATTTCTCAATCACGTTTCCTTCCCAGCGGGGAGTCGAGTCTGTCGTACGGTCCGGTCATCTCAAATCTATTAAGAGTCCTGTAATCAATATTTTTTTTCCATTCGTCTGAATGCCCTCTTAACGTTCGGTAATTGAATTACCCCGTTTTATCCCGTCCAGCCTGGCAATAGCTGCAATCTCAATAACACAGTTTGTTGGGTATCAACCTTCTACCCACAGTGGGAAATTTTAGTTTTTAACGTATTCTGTCTTTGTATAGGTATACAATGCAAAATAATCGCCAATTGAAGGATGATCGAAGGACTACAAACAGTAGACAATGACGACAGGGAGTGTATTTATTTTCTGCTCCGACCCATGATTGAATGCAAATAACATTTAGATTATGTAATTTAATTATCCTTTGATCAATGAGTGAAAAGTTTAAGGATAAACCATTCAATGGGATACAAACCAAAATGAAATTCTATTCAAGTCGCTTCTTGGTTGTTGTGTGCGGTGTTTCGTTTTTTATGTCGCACAGCATCATGGTAAAGTTGTCGCAAAGCCAAAAGGATATTCGGTGCGCTTCGTTGAATTTCAGTCTGATATTCTATTTACGTTCTGGTTATTTGTACTGACTTGCCCCAACCAATAGGGAATTTCTCTCCGGGGGACCTACGATTTGAATTCTCCAAGGGGAAACCTCCATTAGAGTGTATCTGAAGTCGGAACCTTTGGCTGTTTCAATCATAACTAGCTGATTTTTAAGTGCTAAGGAAGTTAACCCAAAGCAGAGTTGGTTGGTCCGCCTGTCAAGAACCCTTATCGAAAATATATTTGTATGGTATATGGCTTCTTTTAGGCAATTATTTACATTTGGTATGGAATTGATGGGGAACGACGGTAAGAGCGACTGTAAATGGGAGTTAGAATTCTGGAAGGCTTTGATTATATTGCCGACGGTGTATGTGAAATGTAAATTAAGCGTTCTTTGACTTTATCTCACTGTGGGAGAAGGGACAAACGGGCTTTTATGAAAGTACATACTTTGGTATGTCGGCGGCACCTTTTTGAGGAAGCTTTGATCAGAGTGCAGTTGAATGAAGAACCACATATACATAGGGGATATTGATTCTGAAAAGGAAGCTGAGTGCGTTATATTTTTCAGTGTATATGTGGTAAGATTTATTTCAGCTAAAGAGCTGGATTCGATTTTATTTTGCTTGCTTTCTGGCAGCACGTGGGAGAAGTTTCTTGATTCAGATTTAATCGTGAGACAGTTAGAGTGACATTTTAAGTCGCCACTGAAATATGCTGCTCGAAACATTCGTTGGAGTGGGAGTTCTAAAAAGTTTGACCTTTGCCTACCACGCTGATTACTTATTAAGGATAGTAGACGATTAAGTAAAGAAGAGGCGGAATTGTAAATTTACCCTTCGCTAAAGGCGGTTTTAAAATGGGCTTGCAGTTGGGGTACTAAGGTAGTGCTACTAAACCTCTGTGCACTTTGAGTTGGGTGAGGTGCCCCTTCACTTGTGTATTTACCATAAAGAGATGGATTCTTCTATTGCTAGCTGGAACCGGAACTCTATAAACACCATTTACTCTACATACTTATATCTCAATCATGTTAGTCGACTGAAAACCACTCTGATAGTCCTCGAAACAACTTTTTTGTAGATCTGTGACCATGGGCTAACCTGTACCCGATCTTTACTCGGCCTCCTTTTCTATGTTATTGCTAGTTTTTTTGCTTCTTAAGCCAATTTGCAAAATCGGTGCACCTCCTCATCCTGTTTTCAATAATACGAACACTACACATTTTTTATCTCCGATATTCTTTTGAACTTTGCATGAGAACCTCATTCCATTGATGCGAGTGCTGCCATTGGTCGGTATTTTCTCAGTCCCCCTCTCTCACTTTAAGTCTGTTTTCGTGACACATTAGCACATCCCTCGACTGACTATTTCCTATTATAAAGAAGCAAGAACTTGTCCAAATAATCTTCAAGCAAACATCATTCTCTGAGTAATGGCAATTAAGCCCTGATGTGCTAATCTATAGAACGAACCGGCCCATAGCGACATATGTGTCTCGATAAAATTAAGCATCTGGAAATCAATACTCAACTTGCCTTTCAGTTGTGTATACACCTTTCCATATGCGCCATCCCAAGCATTGGGATATTCTTCCTAATAGGTCCTTTGACCTGTTGCTGTCATTCACCGCCCCCCATCGTAGCCGGTTTAGTACAGCGAACAGCACCTACCACTACCATGCCTCTCAGCCATGTATGCATAAGCTGTTATGACAAGTTTGTTTTGTGCCCTTTGCCGCTGCTCTAGGAGCAAGGATAGGTGTATACCTACTTCGTACTACAGCGCCAAGCGGCACACAACGAAATGTGATAATGTGTCACATGATATGCTGTTATCGTTTCATTGTTTCCCTTGGATGGAAGGATACCTACTGTACACATGCTCCGTTTGAGGGAGGTCTCCCTCTGCCATTTTAATGGATTATGTTGTAATCCTTTGTTTGGTTCATTTCTTTCTCCTCCGCTCAGTGGCTGGTATATAAAATGGGAAAATAGAAAATCCCTTCTACCATGATTTACCGAAAAGATTTAATGCAAAGGAGGACTTATTATCGCCATCATTATCATCCATATCGTGTTATATAGCACGTTATCGATATTTGAATGTTTGACAAATCGTTTTCTTTTTGCGGGGTGCAGAGGGGTGACCTCCCATCAAGTGTGCCTTGTTTGTCTACATGTTAAAAGGCAGAAATGGTTATCTATGGCCAATCGGATACAAAATAATAATTGGGGTTTATGCTGATCGATCACAAAGTCATGCGTTGGAGAATTTTTATTGAAATTTATTTTCATCTGTATCGAAATTTTGAATATTCTCCAAGGGCTAATAGCACGTGTCAGATTTCAAATTAATATAAATTGCGAGGAAAATGCGTTGTAAATGATCGATGGCCTGCTGATTTTTTTCATATACTTAATTTTGCGCAGAAAGCGAAAAATTGACAACTTCAGACTGTAGCGAGTTCAATAGGAACGAGTGGAAGTGTGTGGATCTGTAATTGATTGGGCTTTACAAGAACGCTTCACATACATAAATCAATCATGTTCCAGGCATAAACGAGTGGGACAAATAACAGAATCTGAGGGAGTGAATCCTGTGGATTACTTGTCGCACTGTGCGCGCTAACTTTCAACTTCTACAACGCGGTGTAACAAAACGTTACATATCTTATCGCTCTGTATGCGATCTTCTGTTCCAAGTTTTTTCGATTCGATAGAAACCGGACCGAAGGGCATACGAAGTTTAAGTTTGTAATGCAGGTAGCTACCATCAGAAATGCCACTATATGAACCTCTTTGTTACCGCGCGTGTAACAGTGTATTCCCAGCTCAAAAAAATTCCTTTTATTAGCAAAGCGCTTTAAAAAATACAAGTTCGCTTTAAAAAATACAAGTTTGCAACATTTTTAAAAAGTGGGTGCACTGTTTATTAAGTCAGGAAGGAATTTGAACGCCAAAAAACGGTTTAAAGTTTTATTGGTAGATACCTACTCGCAAGACTAATAATGTTTTAGGGTCCAGGCGAAATTTTCCATACAAAATTGCATATTGTGACCTTCAGAATATAATAAGTTGAAGGTTAGAAATGATTATTTGCAATGCCCATTAACAATATTTCAATAGGAATTCTTTCTCACATACCCAGCTTACTCACGGACGTTTTTTTTATACCCTCCAGAGGAAGGTATATTCACTTTGCCAATACATTTGTAACGCAAAGAAGTAGTCACCGGAGACCTCATAAAGTATATATATTCTGAATCAGGATCACATTCTGAATCGATTTAGCCATGTCCGTCTGTCTGTCTGTCTGTCTGTCTGTCTGTTGAAAGCACGATAGCGCCCAAAGTAATTGACGTAAGTGAATGAAATTTCGTGAAAGGACTTCTTTTTATCGGCGTCAGGTTGGTATAGAAAACCTGCTATGTCGGTCAAGTAGTTCTGGTACCTCCCTCACAAAACCAATTTTGCATGACTTGTATGCAGTGGAGGGTATCAAAGCATCGGCCAGGCCGATGATAACACTTTTACTTGTTATCGGCGTCCGGTTGGTATTGAAAATGGGCTATGTCGGTTAAGTAGTTCTGGTACGTCCCATACAAAACCAATATTGGACCCATTTGTCTTTCTGTCTGTTGAAAGCACGATAGCGCTCAAAGTAATTGACGTAGGTGAACGAAATTTGGCGAAAGGACTTCTTTTTATCGGCGTCCGGTTGGTATTGAAAATGAGCTATGTCGGTCAAGTAGTTCTGGTACCTCCCATGCAAAACCAATATTAGGCCCACATGTCTCTCTGTCTGTTGAAAGCACAATAGCGCCCAAAGTAATTGACGTAGGTGAACGAAATTTGGTGAAAGGACTTCTTTTTATAGGCGTCAGGTTGGTATTAAAAATGGGGTATGTCGGTCAAGTAGTTCTGGTACCTCTCATACAAAACCAATATTAGAAAACATATTATGTTAAAAACACGATAGCGTCGAAAAGAATCTACCTAGCCAAGTGAAATTTTGTGAGAAAACTTATTTTTATTGTCCTCAAGTTAGTATTAAAAATGGGCTATGTCGGTCAAGTAGTTCTGGTACCTCCCTCACAAAACCAATTTTGCATGACTTGTATGCAGTGGAGGGTATCAAAGCATCGGCCAGGCCGATGATAACACTTTTACTTGTTTTTTTGAAGAAACACTCAACTGACATTTTATTTGTCAACTCAACACGACAATGGCCGCGTATCATTGCCCGCCAGATGACTAGCAGCATGTCAAACTCCACATAAAAAAATTGACGTTTAAGTATTTGCGCTAGACTTCTAGCACTTTTTGTGAAATGTCAATTTTTTTATATGGAGTTTGATATGCCGCTAGTCATGAGAATAGCTAGTCTTTGATTTATAAAATTCAGAATAATTCAAATAATTAAATAACAACAGTTTGTATGTATGGGCCTTTCAGGGATTGGAGCGATTTTTGGGTTGTAATGAAGCTATTTTCCGATAATTTTTTGATTGGATTTTTGTCATTTTTCGGCCTTTTTGCGGATCTTTAGGTCGTTTTTCTGTTTCTTTCTTCTATGTTTTTTTTTTAGTCGTTTTCGCGAACCGTATTTTACGGCATTTTTCGAAATGCTTTCCTGTCGATTTCTGAGTCGTTTTTTGGCAAAATTTTTTATAACGCGTGCATTATTCGAATAGTTTTTTGTATCTTTTTTTATGGAACGTATCTACTTTCGAGCATTTTTCGGTCATTTTACAGGGTTTTTTGAGGGAGTTGGGAGTTTTGGGACGGTTTTTTTTAACGGTTTTCGGTCGATTCGCGGATAGTTTTGGTGACATTTTTGCATTTTTTTGGAGTTAACTTTCGTAGGGTCTGTGATTTTTAAACTTATTAAAAAACTCAATCCGCTCTTCAGAACACGCTAGCTGGAAGGCGGATAGTGGTTTTGTTCGTTTGACAACTAGACTTGGAAAACAAAATATTTAGCCTTCATGTAAGAGTACTAGCTGCTTGCAACTTATCGCATGATAGCAGTTGACCAAATTCCACTACTCTAGGAGATCCGTCATATCCAGATCTTTTTCTCCATATTCTGATAGACCATCAATGGTGCGATACAATTATTTTTGTAAATTTCCAGAGATCTGTTTAGGTTCAAGGGATATTTATATGATAAAATAAATTCATGAATAATCATTCTTAATATTAACTTTTAGTATTTTATATGTCATAAACAGAATAAATGACTTTAGACAGAAAATATTGCCAATATCGTAAAATTTAACCTTGACTATAAAAGTTATTATTAGTACCGCGCATTGAGTCCTTTGTGGCTAGTTAGCTAGTGTTTACAATTAAGACCATGAACTAACTTAATTTTTTTTAAATCAGTAATGAAGAACGTCCTTCATCTGTCGACGTATAGGCGACCATCAATGGATACAAAAATATCACCCAATCCTGTTAATTGTACCTTATTTTGGTCTCGTAACGAACATGTTGCATGTAAATCTTCCATTCATTGGGCAGTAATCGTGACCAAAAGTTGATCAACTAAAAGGTCAAGATATTAAAAAAGTCCCTTTGCCTGACAACACAGTTGTCCGGACAACGATTCGGATTTACGTCCCTATTAGCGTCATAGTTACCTAACGACATGGATATTGCCCTTGTACACAATCAGGCAGATGGGATGGGGGGTGGTGCACCCCTAAATGTAGATAGTGCGAATGGCACTCATTGTAATGGTTTCCGATTTCAAAAGCTTGGTCGTTTTTTGTTATTGGTATAAAAATGTGACTATTCTTACATTCTCCAATATAATGCCCGTAACTAGTGGTTTTCGTTGTATATTCTAACGCAAACTGTGTCCTTCCTAATTTGAGGTAGATTTTAATGAAATGTATCCTTATAGCAGAAGGTGTAATATAAACAAATATTATGAAATGAAACGCTTCACCCTTCACAACACGGCAGCGGAAATGCAAATTAAGGCGGCGAATATTTCGAGAACATTCCGCGGCGCAACTTAAGGACTGAATAGCTTTTATTTGCATCAAGTGCCCATTAAGTACTAATGTGTGCTAATTTCCGTACGTGCTAATATGCCATCGTGATAACATGTATGGATATTGAAATATTTTTCTCGTTAGCTAGATGGAATGTACCTAATACGCCCATAGCTAAACCTATAACAGTACTAAACACATTACGTCGTATTATTTTTGTGTTGATTTCCATTGTGAGGGTAATTTTTTCCTTTTTATTATAATTTCAGATCATGCGATACGCAGCAAATACATTATGGTAAGTTGATTAATTGTTTCAATTAAGCTATTCACAGAATAGTTGTTCTCTTGTTTGGACTAGATTTGGTGGAGCACTTTTGAATTTATGCCAATAGTTGTATAAATACCCGAGCACTATATTTTCATACTCAAGTGTGAGTGTCATTAACTTACCTACTCTGGAGGTGGATGGAGGGCAGCATTCTCACTTGTACGGATAGCGAAGGGAAATAGTTGAGAACCTTTCCACTGTCTTAAGTACAACTTATTCGCTTGATGTTTTCTTTTGCTACGCTGTCTGTAATTAATTTGTCCTCCAATATGCTGTGTGTAAACCAGGTCAATATAATGGCAGCATTTCTACCACTGGGCTAACTCTATTTCGAAGAATTATTTCAACTTTTGACAAAATTTTGGAACGGACTGATTGAACAAAAGAAGCTTTTGTTCATTGTTTTGTGTAGACATTCAAACGGCTTTTGATACACCAACAAGGGAAAGAAATGTATATAAGTTTGGTCCTTTCGTAAAACCTGCAACGAAATACATGGAACTAAATTATTCAAGGTACCCCACAAGGTTGCATCTTTAGTCCGTTGATGTTCACATCGGCTTCTTTTAGCAACGATATTGTGCAGTACGTTTCTGTTTGGTGATCTATTTGCTAAAGTAATCTTCGATGACAGAACAGTGAAAGGGCTGGTTGGGAACTTTTTTATTCGAAGAAACATAAAATCAATTTCTCGAAGTGTAAGATCATGATTTTTTTAGAACTAAAAACCTTTCGTATATCACTGTTAGGCACATAGACAACTTTTTCCTTCCAGACTGATTAGGGGGTCTCTTGTTTTTATTTTTGTAAAAAATTGATCATTTGTTAATGTAAGAGAATCGGTAAAATAGGTATACCTACTGGTGGCTACCGCTAGACAAAACTACAATCAACCTAACAATTACCAAGCTGGAGAAGGGTTAGTTTTTCCAAATGTGTTGACTCTTAAAGCGCTCCTATAATGGATGTGTTTTCAACTTAAAAACCGCTTAGCACTTTCACGTCGGCATAAAACCGAACCACTTAAATTTCAGCACAGATTATCGCACTTTTATTACTCGGCTAAGTTTTAGCCCATAAAGCATATGTTCTCGTATCCCACTCAATTAGCAAGGGAGTACAACTTTAAGTGCACAAAGTGAATGCTATCAACTGCAACTGCACTACGTGAGTACCATCCAAGCTGCAGCACAAACCCCAACCCGAAAATCCAAAGACCAAACCTTTCACAAGGGATTTCATAATTTTCATCACTTAGCCCCTTTTGACCAAAAATCCATTATTCATCGAAACTTAAACCGACACAGCCACACAAACACATTCTCTCGTTGGATCCTTCATGAAGGCAGTTCGCCGCAATAACTATCATTGCTCCCTTCGTGTCCAGAATTTCCTCATGAACTCTCGGCTGGCCCACTCTTGCTCGGCTAGATATTCTTCAATAAATATCTTCAAATCAAAGTTTTGGTGTAGGAAAGTTTTTCGCTCACAATTCATTAATCTTGCCAAAGTGTACTATGTGCCCCCACTTTGAAGTTTTTCTTCTTTTCGTTTCTCTATGCAATATACATACTCGTGCATATTTAAATTACTATTTTTGTCCAAGTGGATGGCGGCAAGCGGCCAAAGCCAGCATCTCTCTTGACGCAGTTTAAAGTGATTCAAGTTTGCAAAGCAATTACAGTAATCCAAAATATTATAACATCACTTTAGCAATTATTATTACTCCATCATTTAGCATCCTTTGTTATCCTTTGTTCGGTTGGAGCAGATGCAAGTGCTGGGTAGATAAATTTTGCCTGTGATTAAGAGGACGCTGTGCGGGCGGAAGGGTAGAGGCTAAAAACTAAGAAGAAACCCTTAAGTCGAAGCTCTGGACATAAGGAATGGATTATCGTATGCAAATAGGTGTGGGGGAGATATACGTGTAATTGCATTTTAACTAAGATTAAAACTTTTTTTTAAGGATTACCAGATCAATTTGGTTAAGTAGCAGCCTCCAGCATGTTGATAAGATGTAAATTTCCTTTCAAGTTAAGTGTACATATATGTAAATGCAGGGCCACCTAGAAATTGCCAGCATTTTTTTTATGAGCGGCTTAAGAACTGCACAGACACTCATGAACTTTCTCTTTGTAATTCGGGTTACTGCAGTGCGTTTTGTGATGGTCCATACCTGCGAGAAATAAAATGCCGGTAACTTTTTTTATCCATTCAGACAGGAAGAGTCACAATACTTCATCTCGGCTTAAACATAACGTCATAAATGGTGTTTATGTACATCAGGAAGAACATTTTTATCAATGTGCGTAGTCCGGCAGACTCCTCTCACCCTTCCAGTGATTTCTGACTTCTTTACTTCGTTGAAAAGAAGACAGAAAGAAGAGAATAAGTTTATTTCGAATTCAAATACAAAATATACAATTTTCGGAAAATAACTAAATTTGGCCCGTCTGCCAGAAGACAGCTTTACCCAAGCCTATGAAGTGGGATATTGCATTTGTGTGCCGCTGCTCCTTGGAAATAGTCGCTGTTATTCAAGCACCCTCTCCCACTTAAATACAAATACTTCTGCATTGAAGTTCCCCTGTGGCTCTTCCACCCAAAACCCAACCAATCTTGACAAATGAGGTGCCAAATGAAAGGGAACCTCCAGGACCCCATATCCTCGGTTAAGATATTCACAATTTCCATTTGAATATAAGAAAACATATCGGACACTTCATATTTGCATGCCACAGATTCGACCAACAACTTTGAACGCCGGACATCCGCATAAACTAATTAGAAGCTTTCACACACCGCACTCGAGGTCCTTGTTTTTATATAACATAATCAATCAATCTTTGCAAATTACCGTAGGCCTCTTGCCTGCTGGCCTTTCAAAACCTAATTGTAAATTTCTTAAGCTGTTTTCTAAAAACCAAGTTCACATTCATCAACTTGTGGGACAACCTTTCCCATCTCGACTAATCAATGGCAAAACTTTCTTAGTACGGACCTTTTTCGAAATTCAACAAGCGACGTATTTTCCGTTATACGATAATTAAACTAAAACTTCCATTAATCAAATTAGTTTTCTGAAACGGTACACAGAGCGCCATAAATTATTGAGTGCATCGGCTCATGCAGAAAACCTTAAAATCATTTGACGAAAATTAGGATAATTGTACGCCCCCGAGCATTATCGTGTTGTATAATTAGTTGCTCACACGTTTATGAATCGAAGGGGGAAGGCGGACGTCAGTTTGTACAAAATTATATCCCTTCGGCGGGAGTCGATGTCAGGTCAAACCGAATTTTCTGAGGTGTCGTTTGTCTAATTGTGGGTATACCGCGTTCAGTGTGCTATTTTGCCACTCGTAGCTTTTAGTTGATTGCTTGTAGCTTGTTTGTAAAAATGATAAACGGTTTGAATAGGAAGGCGAATGTGGGGGACTCTTTGAAGATTGTGCTCGAGAGCTTTATTGTTGAACGATTTTTTCTTCGCATACGAAATGAATGAATGCATAGCTCTACCAGTCTTTAAAAAGAAAGTAGTCGTCTTTTGCAATATATAGTATCAAACAGCAATCTTCGGAAGTCCCTATGCAGGTATCGACCTGGAAGTGACAGCCTTCTCCGAATTAAGAGCATTTGCAACATTATTGGATACACCACTTCAGCAAAAGCGATCTTTGGTTTCTTTGATTTATTAGCTTCCACGTTTGTTTTCAAAAGTTAAGGCTTTCGTGGAAAATAAGTCTCGATTAAGAGCTTCAGAGTTTCTTTTGAGTTGTTTAGGTGCATCTTCAATATCTGCTTCTTGAATGCCACCAAAGATGATGAACAAAGTGAACGGAGTTATGTAACAAGTTTATATTTTTCGCAGCATTTCTTTCGTTTTTTTTGAAAAGCGAAAATTGGTTTCATTCGCTTTTTGAATGGCGAAAGTTTTTTTTTTTTGCCCAGGTGATGTTTCCCTTCTTCAAAGGCGCCTTCCAAATCACTGCCGCTGGATAATTAGTAAATTGACACCAAAATTCCTAAATGATGCCAATTTCGACTTAAAAATTTGCGTCTCCTAGTCTCTTATAGCTTTGATTTGTATAAAAGTCAGAGTATTCATCCAAATTTTGTACTGAAAAACCGTTTCAAAAGCTTTATGGTGGCTAAGCGAAGCGTATGAGCTCTAACAGCGAATTATGAAGTCAGTTTTAAAAGAAGAGTTCATTTTTAGTGCGACCGGAGGATTCAGTCCTGATACGAGTTAAGTGGTGAGCCTGAAAGTTGTTCCAGCCACGTATCCAATGTATGCTGCTCTTCAACTAGTGATCGACCTTAAACGTGTATAACGTCCTCCCTTTCATAACATGTACCTACTGACTTTCAGCGATGTATATTTTCGCTCACACTTTATGACCTGTTGCTAGCTCCCATTAGCTATGCGCTCACTATGTGATTGTATTACTACGGGGGTAGCTCGCTTCGCTCCCGACAAAGGCTTTCAACTATAGTCCGCTGTGCATAACGTCGGACACCGTCCGGTTCGACCAGGCACATTTTGATCTAAAACCGATTCCTTAGCATTATAGCAAAAGTTGATTGATATGTCCATGTACGAGTAGCCTCATAGGTCATAGATGAGTATGACTATGGTATGAGTCATGAATCGACTTTGGAAAGGTTGTAATAAACCCACCCACCGCGACAAATCTACAAACACTCAAAACAGTGCCGAACTGAAATGAACAACCCCCAGGGCAATTGCGGGCTGCTAGCGCAAAAATTTCCATACTTAAGTACGGTTAATGCAGCAAATGTGAACGCCGCAAACATACATCCGCTCCGAGATGCCAACACAAATCACTTCTTTTGCAAAAGAAAATGTACATACCGATACCCCCTGGTGCAAGACTCCTTCAAACTATTTTCGCAGCGAAAGCTTCCATCCGACGGAAAGTGGGAACAATATTGTTCACCCGCACAACCAAAGAAAAGTAATGTGCTCAAGTATTCCTCTTACTGTAAAGGAGCAAAATAAGAAAGCAAGGATATACAATCCACCAGCCACCATATTCACCAACTATACGCGTAGTTTAACAAAGGGCAAACTTTTTTTGCGAGTCGAAACCCAAGGCGATGAAATTCTTAGAAGAACACATCTGCTGAGTAGGACTTTCATTTATTTCGCTTATTTCCAGACTATGACAGCGAATTTGTTGCCGCTCCATCCAAAAACTTGCAAGAATATCCTGCTTGCCGGCATCCCATTCAAAAGTATTCCCTGCTTGACTCGAACTCTATCCTTGATTATGCTACTCTATACTTCGTACACACTTTTCTGCTCTCCAATGCGGTAATATATCAAAATTTTAAATAACTGTAAGGGATTGCCATTCTGAAGACATATACCGTACCTATGTGCATGTGCATGCATTCAAAATGCATGTTCCGCTACTTTGGAGACGTTTGTTGTAGCAGAATGCAAATGCAAAATCCAGCTTCAAGTACCCGCAACTTTTCCGTTTAGTCGTCCTTTTTCGTTTGGTTTGTCTTTTTATGTTGCTTATAAGGGTTTGTTTACCGCGTAACAAGTTAAAATGTAAAAACAAATGCCATTGTTCCGTATTTGTATTTCATGTGCATATAATGTACGCGCCCGCTGATGGCTACAGCCACCATAAATCCTAGCTCCGTCCATAGTAGTTAGCTGCGTTTGTTATATGCGGATCCTTGGTTCGCCTGTTGCCAACATTTCCGCATAAATTTTGCTACAAGAGATCGGTCGGGGACGGGACGGGACGGTTAAATTTAAATAAATTTTCCCACATACCCCGAAGGCTCCTTTTTGGGTGCTGGATTGGGGGTGGCTCTGCTGGTGGAGGATAAATCAAATAAAATTGCAATGTTCTTGTATTATGCAGAGAGTTTTGTACATCGCATCGGGGAGTGTGTGTGTTTTGTGCTTGTCACAATTATTATTCCTCTTGCCCTGCCGCATGTCGTTGTTGTGAGGAAATGCGCAACTAGGGCCAGCAGCTTGGGAAAATTGTCTGAATGGTTAATGCCTGTGCTGATGGAAGTTTTGCTTTCTTCTAGTTATGCTCTCGCCTTTGCGTCTATTTATGGCTTCTTGGTTCGGGGGTCGATGGTGGGTATTAATGAAAGTCTAACAGTGTTTTGTATGCATGGCACTATGCTTTATGCAATCCCATGTCGCGCAGTCATCTCTCCTTCTCCCTCGATCCGGTTAATTGAGAAAGAAATTACTTTTTTTTTTTCGAAAGTTTCCACATGGAGATTAGGTGTGGAAATTTATTGCCCTTGCAGTCATAAATCAGAGGAGCTTTTAAAGTATAAATGTACAGCAAGAATAGGGTGTATCGGTGACCCCAACAAGTGAACGCAGGATATAGAGGATCGAAAATAACTTAGGAATTTGCTCCGTGGGTAATTAGAATGGGGTTGGGGTCGAGCGAAAAAGGACAGCCAGTCCTCTCGTATATCATCTGTAATGGGTTGGAACTTGTATGAAATAAACTGATTTTCAGGTTCATTCGTCTTGAGGGCTAAAGGTGTCCATATTCATTGCTTTATGGTGCCAGAGATGGAGGATAACGCTCCACCTTTGAAATTGTTGAAGGTTTTGCGGACTCTCGAAGAATATTTCCCTTCTGTGCTATTATGCTGTATCATTGGGACAAGATCGAAGAGTCACTATAAGAACTGAAAGCTTGCAGTTGTGTGCTATGTGCATTACGCAAGCATGAGATAGAGATAGAGATAGAGATAGAGATAGAGATAGAGATAGAGATAGAGATAGAGATAGAGATAGAGATAGAGATAGAGATAGAGATAGAGATAGAGATAGAGATAGAGATAGAGATAGAGATAGAGATAGAGATAGAGATAGAGATAGAGATAGAGATAGAGATAGAGATAGAGATAGAGATAGAGATAGAGATAGAGATAGAGATAGAGATAGAGATAGAGATAGAGATAGAGATAGAGATAGAGATAGAGATAGAGATAGAGATAGAGATAGAGATAGAGATAGAGATAGAGATAGAGATAGAGATAGAGATAGAGATAGAGATAGAGATAGAGATAGAGATAGAGATAGAGATAGAGATAGAGATAGAGATAGAGATAGAGATAGAGATAGAGATAGAGATAGAGATAGAGATAGAGATAGAGATGGAATTTTAATTGAGATAAGGTAAGTTATATTCCATTCCACCAAAATGCTTTTTTCTAGTAGGTACTTAACTTTGACTCTATATCGCATTTCATTTTGTTTTGTTCCAATTCTTCGTTTATACAGAAATGTCGAATCGCAATTTTTGCAATTTCGACAGTGGTTTGCTTTAAAAAAATATATATTATGTTTTTTTTTTTTCTTTATCTATAATTATTACCAAGATGTTTCAAAACCGGCACAATGGGGCTAGAAACCCATAGTAGTATGGAATTCTAACCGCACTAAAAACACCTCCTTAATCAAAGAAAGATCGACAAATTTTATTTATTTTAGATTTAAGTTTCAACGTTCAGTTGCGTTTGAGAAGGTATTTTTATTTAAATACGGGTTCTCATATTTTTAGATTATAAGTTCGTGAGGCTTATCGATCATTTAAAAAGTTAAAAAGAAAAGAAAAAAAAATGCTGCAGAAAATTTTAGTGTTTCATTTAGTACATTGTCGGCAATTTTAAAGAATAAGGTAAAAAATTTTCCAAAGTAAGTTCAAACAGAAGCCAAAATGAAAACTTACAAAAAACAAAACTGTTTATGTGCAATCCAAAATTGATATGTATTTAACGAAAAAGTAAAAGCACATAAATCTCTTAGCAATGAGTTCTTTTTTGTACCAATTATCTTTGATAACATAAAGGAACACTTACACTGTTGAAAAAAATAAAATTTTCTATATAACGAATTTTGCATAAAACTTCTCTATAACGAATCAATTTTTTGTTCCCTTGACGTTAGTTATAAAGAAGTTTGACTGTTATTGGGATGAAGAAACATTTTTTTTTTGTTAATGTTTAATTTTGAGTTTCGTCAAAAGAGCTATTTTTAGCTACAACATTTTTTTCTAAGTCTGTCTCCATATATTTTCACACACAAGTTCTATAATCAACAAAAGCTGTGCATTTCCATTAATTAGATGACCCTTTACAGAGCATTCTATTGATAGAATTGATTGCTTTGATGATTCGAGGATGTCAACCGCTGGAATAATCAGATATTATTATGAGGCGACATACCTTTTGGTTAATTAGTATCGATGTGGTTATAGTTTCTGTTATTTTCAACCTCGCATAGCTTTTGTCACATCGGAAAGCAACGACATATAGTACACGTTGCGACTTCATTAGTTCGAGCTGGTTACATAATACACCCATCTAATTGATTGACCTTTGTCAGAGGGGTTTCGTGTTTTGATTTCTGATTTAAATCCGTGTTCAGCATCCTTTCGTATGTAGGTACATATAGTTTTTATAATATGGTAAAAATAATGACTACCTACAAATAATGATTAAATTCCTAGAATAGATTGAATGTCCGTTGATCGGAATGAATGCATTTCAATTCTCTTTTGTTTCCATATAAAAAAGAGCTATTTTCAAAAACCTTGTAAGCGTGAAACATTAGGATATAAAAAACGAATATACATTTACAATATCTAAAGGGTGATTTTTTAAGAGGTTTAGAACTTTTTTTAAAAAAAAAACACAAAAAATTCGAAAAAATGAATGAAATATTTATTTGAATCGATAGTTTGAACCTTGCAATTTAATGTTTAAAGATAATTTCATGCAAATGTTGACCGCGGCTGCGTCTTAGGTAGCCCATCCGCTGAGTCCAATTTTGGCATACTCTTTCACACATATCTGCCGGTATCTCACGAATGAATGCATGGATGTTGGCTTCCAGTGCGTCAATCGAAGCGGGCTTGTCCCTATACACATTAGCCTTGGCATACCCCCACAAAAAATAATCTAATGGTGTCAAATCGCACGATCTAGGCGGCCAATTGACCGGCCCGAAACGTGAAATTAACTGTTCACCAAACTCGCCTCGCAATTGCGCCATTGTTTCGCGATGAACATTTCGAACCGAGCACGAATTTTGATAGTAAAATTCAATAATTTGCAAGCGTTGTTCATTTGTAAGACGATCCATGGTTATACTAAACACACGTCAGCTGTCAAAACCAGTGTTGCCAAAACCAAACCAGCTAAAAAATCACCCTTTACTATTAAAACAAAACAAAAAATCCCCAGCTTATAAGGAACTTGCATTTTTGTATGTGTCACAAATTGTCTTTCTTGTATGAATCCGTTCTTTTTATATAAAGATACTTTTTGTAATATAAGAGTTGTTGTTGTGAAAGAAACTTTGTTTAGGAAACTTTTGTTTTTTGATTTTAAAAGTTTCTTTAACATATCCGTGGTGGACTGTAATTGGCTTTATAGGGTTCATGTCCAGATTCGTGGTTTACAAATAGCCTAGCCTGCCTCATCTGTTATTTGTGCGCGTTTAATAACATAACTTTTGCAATTTCCACCGCTTTCCATAAACTCGTTGGCATCCAATTAATGCCAACTTCCCGCCCCACCAAACAGCTAATTGACTAAACACAATTTAAAAGTTAAATCGTCGTTTCGACGAAAGCTCAAAAATCACATCATTAACTTTTTGAAAGCTTGCTATTTTTCATAAATAAAATTCAATTAGACTCTCATTAAGAACGCAACCCCTAGCAACGCAAAAAACAATTGACGAAATAATTAAGTACGAAATTTGTTGTACAAAAAAAAACCAACCCAGTAGTGCATAACGGTGTAACATTTCAAATTATGAATTTTTACTCGTTTAAAAAAAACTTTTAAATTGTTTCTTTGTATCTTTTTTGTCTCAACTTCAAAAGTACGTATTAGAAATACACAAAAAGGGAACATACACTAAATAGGAATACAAAGAAGAAAAGAAAAGAAATACGCTTTATGAAATTTTAAAGTCCCTAAAGCCCCTAAACTGATGAAGACGATGAATATCCGCCAAAACATGGATGGGGGTAAACATTCCTCGAAACATTGCCCACAGTAGCTGGGTGCATTGAGGAGATGGTCTGTTGGGGGGCGGCGGGGCGGTATACCCAAGAAAAACTTCCACTTGATTTAAAATGAAATTAAATTTTGAAATTCTTTTGAGAGTAAGGATTTCCATCATCATCATCATCAAACGAGAGACGCGCAGAGAAACCTACTGCGTTCATCCTTTCATCCTATTCATCTATGCATCCATCCGAGCATTCATTCATTCGTTTATTCCTCAAATCGTTTCGAATTATAATTTATTTTCATTTTGTATCCCTTTTTATGGACAAGGGGTATATTTTTAGTTTTTCTTACTTTGCTTTTGTTTTCATCCTCAATGGTAACAGTTTGAGACAGTCCCACCGGGAGAGAATAAAAAAATGAAGATACTTTTCAGCTGGAAGTGTATCTAATGAATTCCGATGGTTTCTTCTTTTTTTTTCATCGGTGGTAGGGGGTGGAAAGGTTTCTATATATCTCTCTCATGAAGTGAGTTCAGTTTTCGTTTATTTCAATTTAGTGAGTGAAACGAGCTCTAGTTCACGATTTAGATGAGTTGGGTTATTTTTGGCATTTTTGACATAGCCCCGCCTTTTGTGGCACATGTCTTTGGCTGTAATTGAATGTATGATGTGTGTGCGCCTTTTGATTTAGTCCAGCAAGGGAGAAGGTTGTTTTTTCCAGAAATTACCTTACTAAGGATAATCTATTTAAGCTGCCCCAGATAAGGGTGCGGTAAATGAAGACCGAAAAACGTCATGAAATATGAATGGGGCTGGTAGCTACTAAACAAAAAGGCAGCAAGCGGTTGCCTTTCGCACAACAGGCCATGTGAGGAAGCACACTTATGGATATGGTAATGTTGACTTCTGAAGATGCCCACGTGCCACGTCCGTGCTGGTTAAAAAATGTTGTTTGGAGATCTACGAAGCAAACCAATGAGAACCTCAATTTAATTGATGTTTCTTAAATATAGATAAAAAAAAAGAGTCAACAAAAGTTCCCAATTTTTCGTTGCAAGAGAAGAAAAAACAGCCAACTCAACTCAAATTACCTGCAGACTTGAAGATTTTCAAGTATATATAAGGAAAGCTGAAAGAAGATTGTGGGGTTGCTTTTGTCACATCTTAAATAAAGCATCTCACAATGGACTCACCAGTGGTCAAAGACTGTGTTCAAAGACTTGCCACAGTGGTTGCTGCATGATCAAACATTTCTTCTGACTTTATCACTGAGCAGAAACTTAAATTAGTTTAATCCTGGTTGAAATTTTTTTTAAATACTTTACCCCTCAGAAGGGCTCACTGATACTAGAAACAGGTATAGTGGCTTCTTCACCCATCACAGGTAAAATAATGCATTCGATCTCACCCCTAACAGTCTGGCATCTTTTATGCTCAGAATTCTTGAGATGAAAGATTCCTGGATCTCATCGTTAAATTTTCTGAGTATAGTAGGTATCAGCTTTCAAAGTTGCAAGACTCTTACCCACAAGATAAAAATGATAAGACAGCCTATAAGCACATAATTTTGCACCCACTCGTTAAAAATTCCTCTCTATCGAGAAGCTCTAGAGCTCTGGATGAAGGCAGGCAGACAGATTTGTAGATATATTTCAAAGTTATTGAAGCTTTCTTCATACTGAGAAAAAGAGTTATCGAGGCTTCATTTCGAGTCGGATTTATCAAGAAACGTCGTCTTCCCTCTAATAAGGTTATAAAAAAAGCTTCCTGAAGACAGAGAGAGAAGTGTTGCTTACACATCAGGCAATACTTGCAGAGGGTCTATAGTGTTTTGTTCAACAAACTATATAGGCAACATCTTTGGGTTCAGTGTTCGTCCCATATGAAGACTGATTCAATCTTATTCTTGAGAAAACAGCAAACTTAGTCTTGGTTACGCAGCTTAGAAAATTTGCTCTTAGCTTAAAAAAAAACAACTAGCTACTTGGTTTTCAATCGGATGGTTCTTCTTATAAAAGCCTTGGTTGCGCTTTACTCAAAAGGGGACTTGGGTCCTCATGGGGCTTCAACCCAAGTTTAGTTATTCTTTGGTGGTGAAACCGATTTCCTCATATAAAATGATATCGTTGGTGAACGTCCTGGATAGGAATGGCAATCCCAAGCAAACGCTGAATGTTAACACAGCCTAGCATCACAGATGCTCTAAAAATTTTACAGGTGTTAATGTACTCAAGACAAAACCGGTGACGGCATATGTATGAAGAGCTGGACATGAAGCTCTCCTTTTGACTTTTCGCATTAAGGCAAGGCGAGCTGCTGACAAAAAGGAAGGCATCACAATCGGTAGTTAAGGCAGCGGTCCAGTCCTACACATCCAGCATAAAAACAATCCTAATGCGATGGAAAATATCACTTCAGGCTTGGTTTCAGCTTTTAGGTAATAATTGAGGAATTGTTCCAACTTCATCGTCCTAGAACTCTTCCCGAATGAGGAGGTTTTTATAAAGAGTCCCGTCAGTGCTTCTTGACAGCGTCAGACTACACCACTTGCGTACGAGAGTTCATAGTGGCAGCAGCAAGGTAGTCCACATTTACTGCTTCCAATTTGCATGACTTACACCCATGGTGTTTGAGCAGCTCATGTCTTGGTATCCTGGGAGCGCTAAAAACAGCCATCTACCTTAATCAAATCCTAAATTCTAAAGTTAGGGATATCACGACCGAAACGGCACCAATAAATTGATACCCTATAGCCATTTGCAGACCCTCCTCGCAGTTAGATAATTAAAATTGCAACAGCTTAGTAGTACATTCCGGAAGCCCATAAAGCACCACATGCCATAATAATACCCTTTCCGTAGTAATCCTTAAAAATTTAATTAAAAGGCAAAATTTTATCGCATTTCACTTACACAGCGGCTAAGGTATGGATTGTTGTATTGTAGTTGTAATACTCGTATATGTATGTATATTGTGCGTCGGTTTGACCGAGCAACCTCAATTGACATGCAGGACCGTTGTCACGCTTTCCAGCAATTGAAATAAACGAGCCCTCAAAAATGTGTTGCCATATTCAGCTGGGTATCTTTTTTTTCTGTGTTGTCCTTTTTTTCGTATTGTTAGTATGTATCATCGTGTGTGTGAGTGTTTTGGGTTTTATATTATGTTGACTTCCTAGAAATTGTTGCTTTCAAGTGCGGGTAGGTATAAATGTCCTTGGGTTAGCCGCAAGAAGCTTTTTGTTCCCAAATTCCTTTGGTTTACAATCTTCTTTTTTATATTTTATTTTATAGAGGACACTTGAGTGATATACTATCGCTTTTTAGTTTTGAGTCTTCTTCATATATATTTTAAGGATATGTTAAGTTTTTTCTTGTTCTTTTTGCAGTTGTTGCGGATATATGTTTGTTTTCAGGTTTCGTAGAAGACTTAGAGAACCCCTTTTGTGTGATAACCATGATGTGCGATAGCTACAATGCATATAAAATGAATGGTTACTTGTGTGGTATGGGATTGGGTTTTATATCGGTTGAGTGCGGCCCACAGGGGTGATCAACAAAAGTCCAAACATGAGTGTCGTATATGGATATGTACGTGTATGCAGTGGAATTGATATATAAGCACATCAGTTCAAGTGGCATTTGTGCCACTCGATGAAAGAAGTTGTTCTCTTCAATTTTGTAGAGAGATATGAGGAGGACATGTGTGCAAAGGGGATATTTTCATAAATGAAAATAGGATTTCAAAAAAGGCTAACAAATTAATAAGAGAATTTTTAAATCATGTCGTAGCTATAAGTGCATGTTCATGTTGAGCTGGGGTATTATTTGCTGATATCCAAGAAAGAGAAATTTCCTCCTTTCTTGTCGGATTTATTTTAATTAGTTCATGTTCGTAAGAAAACATTGAACAAGGTCGTGGACATCTTCTTGTGGTGATGAAGTAGATGTATGCCTATGCATTTTTTTCTATGTAAATTGATAAAAGTGTTCTAGGAATGACTATAGTTTGAGCTCAGCGCCGAATTCGATAGTTATAAACCAGGTTCCGTTTATCAACGATCGTCTAAACGATATCGTTTTTGAAACTTTGATCACCAAAATAATATTCTTCTCGAATTTTTGTTGACAAACAGCTTTCATTATATTTGTGTAAAATGAACTGGATTAAACTCTCAGACTTCTAATTTTAACACTGAGTTACCATAGTTTTGGAGGTCTATCGTTTCGACGATAATCGTCTGAAAGGTTACGGAATGTGTGCCCTGTGTTTAAATTCTGCATGTAAAGAATTTTAGTAGATGTAAACAGTGGAATTTGGAATGGGAAATTTACATATAAAATAAATAAAATCAACTTAACACTTAACCACTAAGGAAATTCTCCCAATCACCCTGAATGAAATTAGTTCGCTTTATTATTTTGAAGCCCAATAAGCTTATTACCGAAACACAGTAGACTTGCATTTGCTTTGAACTTTTTTGTATATACAATTTGACTTTAGGCTACGTAACAAATGTTTGTGAATAATTAATATTTAAATGTACTGGCTCAACAACAGGAGCCCAACGGTATACAATGTTTGTTTTCTTAACCCTAAAAGGCTAATGTTCGTCAATTCGACATATGTTCACTAGTTAACTCAAAAAACCAAAAAAGAAATTTTTTGTTTAAGCTTTTGAAAACATGTTTATTTTAGAATTAAAAATGTTGTGTTTACTTAAAAAACTGTTTAATAATAAAAACTGAAAAATTTATTTTAGAAAAATCGCGTTTTTCATTTGGCAACACCTTTCTAATGCTTCAGGAAAAAAAGTGGAGCTATTTCTTTTCCACAAAGCTTTAAATAAAATATATTTCAGCATTGTTCGTCGAATCGACGAATGATTAGCTTATTGGGGGTAGGTCAGTAACCTAAGCCTCCCAAGGTTAAATTTAATTTATATAAATTGTAGCTGTTTTCACGGAGGTCTCGATTGACCTCAGAGTGTTCAAGTCCGGGGGTTGATGTTGTATTGGACTTGAGTTGGTTTGGCTTCGTGGGCTGTCTCGGTCGATTCGTAGAAGCGTGGGTTAGCCCTGCCCGTGTCTCTTAAGCACAGTACAATCTAAACGCATCAACCTTATTAATCGCAATAGTATTGGACCACGCGTTGTACAGATATCAAGCCGTGGTCACCCATTTCAATGTGTAGCACTCGCCATTAATCCAGATCATCGATCGGCCGCTCCCAAAGAGCGGAACCTAGTTGTGACCGACACGGTAGCGAGTTCCAGTTCTATGAATTTCAGTTCAATAGTGGAAAGCAACACAACATGGTCCACTTGAAACGAGGACACTTTTTTTCTATTCATTTTGTAAATTCCTAAAAAGGCTTTTTGATTAAAAAGCTACCCGTAACAGAGGCGTTACCCAAAAATTTAATGGTATGATTTTATTTTTTTCCTTAAATTTTTACCCTAAAGTTGTTTTTCTATTACTTTTGGAAGATATATCGGTGAAGTGGGCGCCGCCATTTTCGAGCTTTTTACCGCTCCTCTTCAATCGTTTTGGCGAGAATTTGACGCGATAAGTTCTCACAACCTTGTCGAATATTCCCTTTGAGGGCTTCCCCAGTCTGAGGACTCTTCTCATATATCCATGACTTAACAAACAACCCAAAGAAAAAAGTCTGGAGCGGTCCAAATAATCTTGCAGGGCTGTGCCAATTCCCGGAAATGCATCCTTCAAAATCTCGATTGTGGGGCTAACCGTATGCGCTGTTGCCACATTCTATTTGAACCACACATCCTCCAGTCCCGATTCATAAATTTCGAGTAGTAAAATCTGTTGCTCGTCGTTCTGTATTGCTCATCGGTCACAGTAATCGTGATGGGCCTAGCTAATAATCATTTTTAACCTTCGCACTGAATACTTTTGTGGGTCAAGTTTCGCCATTGTGAGTTCGAAAAATTCAGCCTGGACACCAAAAATGATTATAAGAATCGGGAATGGCTTAGCGCAAATTTGCTGGAGTAGGACGGCCGACTACTTTAGATTACTCAGATCTGCACATTATCATAAAAGTCCAACAGACTGAGGTTCACTCTAGGAATTTATTAATTTCACACAAAGCAATATACCCACTTCCGCGATAGGAACGACCGTATAACCACTTCCCAGCCAAGCTCTTCATCGACAAGTACTTTGGGAAAAAAAATCACCATATGAATGCAGTCATTATAAAGTCCCAAGTGCCCAATGTAATTGTCCTTCGAAGAACCCTTAAGTGAGAGATAAAAATTGTAATTTCTTAGCAATTTGCCGATTCGTTTGCAATTGCAATATCAGCCTTCGTAGGTATAAATCCCACCACCCACCGGATAGCCAGCGAAAATGCATAAATTAAACTATACGAGTACGAGTACCTAATGACCAGCGAACAGTGTGGCCGACTTCTTCGCTCTTAATCATGGAAACGCGAGGGCCCGAACGAACAATCAGCATCTACTAACTTACGGATTACATTACATGTTTAATAGTCCGCCCACATCCGGACTCTCTTGCAGAATTTTAAGCAAAACGGTTTGAATGCAAATTTCCGCAAAGGACCAGCCCAGCACTAGAGGGGGCTTTCCCTCTATTCCTCCTATAAGAGACTTAGAGCTTTCGCTTTGCAATTAATGGTGCGGATTACAAATTGTCGCGAACGCGTGCGCTATATAAACATTCATTAAAATTTGTTTGTTTTTTTGATTTGTATGTTTTGTATTGGGAAAACAAAAACACGTAGAAAAAAATTACAAAATCGTTAAATCAACTCAAGTACAAGTCGCGACAAGAATGACAATAATATCACTTGAAACGGAGCGAAGATAAATAAATATCGCAACTCTTGGCATTGTTGTCGAAGGGAAAACTCACAGAGAGAGGGAGAGTACCACTCACCCATACCCATCAGCTTATTTTGTACGCCTCACGCAAACTTGATGAAAGTTCCGCCTAAGTGGTGGCAATTTCCTGTCAACACAAATGACAACGGTATTCCACCTTCAATCTTACTCATTTTCGAATAAGTTTCGCTTCGCCCTACTTGCGAACAGAAAACAAAAAATAACGACAAACAACAAGGAAGTGTGTCATACCATCTACCTCACTACGGCATCAACAGAACAGCAACCAAAACAAGAGTTAAGTTAGCCCCATCCATTGTTTTGTGTTCGCAGCTTCCAAATGAAAACCTAATTAAGGATGTGTACAACAAACGACAAAGGATGAATACAAATTATGTTAGATTTACAATACAAACAAAATAAAGCGCAAACAATATACTCCTGGAGACGATGAAAAACGTCGGCGATCCACCACTTAACCCCTCACGTATAGCAGAGGGTAGAGGATACTTTCGTGTCGGACGACGACCCACAATATACGGCCTAAGTGGGTGCGGGTGGGTTCGTTTTGGTGTCACTGAGAGTGATTTAAAATGTATTTCAATTTGAATTTCACCCAAATCCGGTCTGGGGATCGGGTACAGTCTGTTAAGCAGATGGACCACGCAAGCAACAAGAATACTGAGTGGTTTTTGGTGGGTTGACCAACCCTTCCGTGGGCCCGGATTTGATGTAGGTATACACGGGTATTTGGTGGGCAATTTGTTAGACTCCTTGCTTTACCTTAGAAGGGGTTGCAGGAAGGGCTACTTTTACCAATTTGTCCAAGGTGTAACAAGAGCTCGTTTTTTTTTTGTGAGTTCCCTTCGAATTTCTCCCATCGCACATCGCAATCTTATGCTGGACAGTCATCCCTGCGAAGCTATAGTCCAAACTAAATGGTTTCTATCAGATCGGAGTGCTTCCTGATTTGGAATGCCCTAACCTCTGACCCAGGCGGAGCTTTTAAGAAGAAGGAAGTTGGAGCTGTACGTCAGGGTTAGTTGCGTTCCAGCAAAAGGCGGATTTATACCACTATATAACCAGAAGCCCTGGAATGGCATTAATGTTGACGACCCTGAACAACATATCAGCTAAGTAGAACTTCCTTAGGTTCCGCTCTTGAAACTCGCTTAAAACTCCGAGCAACTATCAAAAAACCTGTTCTAAAGTTCCTGAATCTATAAAGTGGGACGGGCAAAAAAAGAATATAGAAAAATACCCTTTTTGAAACATGAAATCAGCACGTCTTGTGAGTACTGCGTCTGCCCGTTTGAGCGTTTGGTTAGGTGACTGCCCTTATATAGCATGACTTTTAAAGAAATGTTCCTCTCATATTTCTAAGAACTGGCTTGAGGAACATTGGCAAAATGTTTTCTAGTGCTCAACCGTGGGCTCGTTTCCCATCCAGCCATACTCTGTACCAAATGCAGACGTTAAAGCAAAAAATATATTTTGGGGCTTCAATTACTGTCTTCTTTTCAACTCCTGCGTGATCCAGCAAATGAGCTGCAAATCTATGTGCTCTCGTCTCGGGCAAGATAGAACTCACTGACACCTACTGAAGGCAGTGTCTCCCACCTAGCTTCTGAATGAATGCGATTAAAATCTTCAAAAAGAGTTCACCGATACCTTTCATTGATGCAAACACATGTTATTTCATCCGTAGACTATTTATGAACTTTGATCACATTTCTCATAAAGTCCGCCATCCTTCTGAGGATGCTTAGAAGGTGTTTATTCACTAAATCAGCCTTGAAAGGCGAAGACAACACTCTGCTGCTTCTGGCAGTGTCCCCGCGATCACTACCAGCATCACAGACGGTTGTTTCAAATGAGTCACCATCGGTCTTTTCGAAGGCTTCTTACCTGGACCGTTTTGAGCAAGCCCATTGCAGATCGTGCACGTCATTTTGTCAGATGACTTCCATCTGCCTTCATCCTGACAGTTGAAAGATCGTCAATCGAACCCCTAACTCAGAGTCGGACCCTGACCGCGCTTAGCCCAGAGGAAATTCAAATTATTGCAGCGCGAACTAGGTAAGTCGAACTCCAGGCGGTTGCCAAATCTCATATCCGACTGGGTGAAGACAATTAGCGCCCACCCACATACCCTGGGCTCTCATTTCCCTGCTGATTTTTTGGTTGTTTCCAATGTTTGGTTGTATTACGAAGTTCTGTATGCAAATGAATACTGCCACCAGCCTCGAGTCGATATCGATACCACAGGAATAATCCCTACCTCTCTATTACAAGTTACAACACAAAAATGCATATTTAAATATACCGTCGGATAAATTCGCCCACAAAATATTCCCGCTTTTCTTGTGTATTTTTCATTTACAGCCTTCGACGTGGGCTCCGCACTGCTCACCATAATGTGTGCACAATACACACACACACATACTTGGCATACAATATCTCGATCAAATCAATTTATGCAAAAAGTATAAGCCAGTGATTGCGATGCTCTTGCTCTTTATTGTGGGCCCCCTTCTTTTCCCAGTCAATGATAAAAATCCCCTCCCCCGGAACATCATCTTCGATTATTTTACTGCACACACGAGAATAAAAAAAGATCCATCAGGACGAACGGAAAAAATCCAACTTGTCATTGGAACACACATATGGATACGGATTCGCTTCTGACTTATTCCGTCCTCGAGTGTGTCCACCGTATCTGATTCGGATACAGCTATGTATAGTTGGCAGCATCGATTTACAACCTTGCTCCACAACATCAAAGCTCCTCTCCTCTCTCCCCTCAAATCAGAATCCTTAATTAACCACAAAACTGATAAAAATCAAATGAACGTGCGCTTTGTGTGTGTGTTGGTTGACTTTTTATCCTGCCGGCGCTGAAGAGGATTTCCAATCTCCACAGTGGAATACACTTATCGGCATTGTAATAAAAAAAAAACGTGTTGGCTGTGGCTCAGGGATACGATCAAGGTCAGTAATCCCCGTTCATTGTTATCCGTCAATATGGGCCCTGGGTCTGTGATGCCGCTTTTTGGACGGTAATGAAATGAATTGCGTCCTATAGAACTGTGTTAATAGCAGAGTACTCTCATTAGCGTTTTCGGATCTGTCTTCGGTCATGTCATGTGCACAGTGCCAACGCGTGGGTTGCCAGGTTACACACATGCTTCATTATGTAGATGATATTATTCTTCAAGTGTTTGCTTTCTGCTTTGTATCTCTCTCACATACACTTATCATGAGATGAATGCCATGCCAATCCTTTGACTGCATCCCGCTGATATTCGAGTAAACTCGAAACGTACCGTTGAGCTCCGAAATATCGGCTGCCAGTAAATATATGTTATGTATCCCTCCTACCCTCCTGACTGTGTGCAATAAGCTCTTTAGCATACTACCTTTTCTACATACATTCCTTCGGCAGAGTCTGTAAATTTCTGGCTCCATGGTGTGCGATATAAATACTAAAGCTGCTGCAATCCGTACACTCCTTTGAATGCCGGCTCCCTCTCCTCAGCATAATCTGCATGTTATGGAGCGGTGACGACGTACACTTGTTGTTGCACAAGGCTTACGAAGGATTCAATATACCATTTTGAGCTGTTAGGGTGTTGTCATTTGGGTTTTCTTAAGAGTCCGGGCGCGCGAATATCGGAGCCGTTCTGCTGTTGGCTCTGATACACATCCAACGGTTTTTGCAAATGCATCCCACATGCCGGCGTACAGCACATCTCATTGCACAGCAGCAGCACTGTGAGTTGGTTCAATTGGAATTCACACACCGAGGCAGTGGAGGAGAGCCCTCATTTCAAGGATCATAACAAGTCCTTTGTAGATGCAGCTACAGCCATCTCTCTGGTATACTGTGTGTGTATGAGCTTCGTTTGGTTTGGTGTATTGCTGGTAAAATTTTAAGTTAATTACATGCGATGGGAAGCGTTGGGGGTGTGAATAACAATTGCTGGCGCATTGACTGTGCAGTAACGCGATTATCTGGTGCTAATGAGCTTAGGTGAGGGCTTCTTCGAATTTGATTAGGTCATAGATGCGTATCCATGGATGCGTGCGGGTGCATAGTGGCGGGCGCCTATATTTGGTTGATGCAGAAAGCGTGAGCTAATTAATTTCAGATTTCATTTAACTTTTAACACGAGTGACATTTCCCACCGGGGACAAAGGCATTCAATTTCACGGTAATTAGGACCGCGACAATTTTGGATTTTGCTCGTATGAAGAGCCTGAACACCTCACGGGAAAGCAGCCTTCTCCTGATTGTCGCAGCGAACAAAATTGACCCACGAATATTAAAGTTAATTGCACACGAGATGCGGTACCGATTTTAGGTTGAATATTGGTTTTTGTATAAGCAGTCACCACCATAAAAGGACCCGCCTCTGAGAATCTAAGTGATATTCTATTGATCTGGTCCAAACATTAAGCCCCGCGCTACTAGTGAGCTTTTGATTTTGCGGCATAACGTTGGATAAGGCTTAATAGGCGACGCTTAGCAGGGCATAGTGCTTGTGTGCTGGGGCCTGTTTCACAGATCATACAACACATACATTGTATGATATTCTCAGTTCTGCTGTATGATTTCTGTTTCACAGAATTGATGTATGATCTGCTATCATACAACAATTTATGAAATGAGAATTGATTGGAAATATTGGAATATTGCATGATTCTGTTTCATAGAAATTTATTATACACATCATACAGCATTTTACGTCAAATTTTTCATACAATTCATACAGCAGAATAATTTGTTGTAAATGGTTTGCAATGAATTTTAAAAAAAGGAAATATACAAAAGTAAGTACTTTTTTACTATTTAGGTAACTATTTATTAGTCATAATGCGTTTTTGTTGCTTTTTAAAGACAACAAAAGAACAACAAATAATTGTGCTACAAGAAATGCACGAAAAAAAAGATATGCTTTTTGGGAAATTCGCCGGTTGTACCGCTACAAAATCTGAGATTTCCGATGCGTGGAAGAAGGTAGTTGCACTGGCATTGGCTTATGGGCTTGTCAACGATAGCGATGAGAAAAATAATATATAATAATATATTCTATGGATCTTCCATATTGAAATTCACTCGCCTTATTCTAGGCCGTCTCCTGATGTTTATATTAATTTCAAGTAAGTCCAGCACATCTTCACCATCATAAAGTAACTCCATTGTCTATTATAAATATAGGTATAATTTTAAAAATATTTATCAGAAATCACATTATTTTACTTTCTTTTATTTTTCTTACATTTTATTATTGATTCTGAAAATAATAGTAACCTAACAACGAAAATGTCAAAATCATACATTTCTAAAAACAACAAAAAGTTATCATACAACACTTCCAATGAAATCTATGAAACAGAAAGTTGTATTTGTTGTATAATGTATGATGAGAATGTATGTTGTTTGAATTGTATGTGATGTATGATCTGTGAAACAGGCCCCTGGACTACTAAGCGAGGGGTCACAGGTTCAAAACGCGAAAAAACACAATTTCAATAAAGGTTTTTCGAACTGCGCCACCTCCCGCGAACGTCGACGAACATAAGAAGGTATAACTCGCATGAAAGATCTTCTTAAAGAGCAGTTTGGCCTCGCCATAATATTGTATATCCCTTCCATTTGTGAAAAACTCACACAAAACGAATGGCTGTGGGAAGCTAGGCCTAGGGTTCTTCCGGAACTGTTGCGCCAAACTTTTTTTTTAAGCACGGATATGCTTCTAGGAATACCGCTTTTTTGTATACTTGAAACGATTACCTACAGCTCAGTCCTTTCGCTCTGTAGTTAAAGTGCTTCACAGTTGGAACGTTCAGCTGATGGCTCATCTGTTCTCCTAGCACGATGTTTTTGCTTTGCATCCCTATTTTCGCTATGCAATATCTTAACGTCTGGATCTTCTGCTGTATAACTACAGTCACTATCATCATCATCGTCCAAGTAGAAGTGTACCCCCTAGATGTTGGATTTGGAAGCTTGTCCAGAACCGATTTGGTTCGACTCGCTTGTGACCGCCTGGAGAGAGTCAGTTTCATAGGTTAGCTTTGAAATTTAAATGCTACTTACAAATGTATTGCAAGATGCTGTAAAATTGATTAGTCAATAGCCGTTGTCTGTTGCACAAACCCCAACCAGGAAGACAAGCTCCATTTTATATGAGCTATACAGGCATCAATCACCCGGTTCCGTATATGATTCCTACGGTTGGCCCAATAAGGGTTTTTCCACCAACAATTCTGTCCGAAACTACGACGTAATAACGGATGAGCGGTTCAGTCCTAAAAAAAAAAAAAAAAAATAAAAAAGTCTCCGTTCGAGAGATCACATCCCATAGCAGACCAAAGGGACACAATTTCAATTGGAGTCAAATAATCAAACCCCACTGCGTCCATCACCCGGTTGCACGCGCATTTACATATAAATCCCCCGCTTGGCTAATATAAAATACAAATCGTAAATGACACTTGATACAATACGCGGCCATTAAAAACCCACCCAGCACGACCATAACTACTATTTTTTTCAATATACCTACCTACCTACTCGTAAAAGCAACCAACAAAAAAAGAAAAGCACATAAAAACTTTGCAGCGCTCACGTATGTATTTGTGGTCATTTTCGCTTTTATTCACATTGGAAAAAATACAAAATTCATTAATTTATGAAACACTCCCGAGAGAGGTCAATTAATTTGCAATTTCACCCGAGAATAACTCGCCAAACTGCGTGAAAGGTGCGATTTCTGGTTTGTTTGTATATGTACCGTACGTTCCTTTTTAATTCACTTCACATCGCAGGACATGCCTAATTGAGAGTTTACCTCAACTATACACATCCCATAGTTAGGATTCCATTAAATCCCCTGAATTGGGGGTTTCCTTTTGTTTCTTATTTCTGTCGGACTCTTTGGCAATTTCCTCACAAATGTTCGTGATGATTTTTTAATTTAACTGTAAGCTCTCATGTCAGCAGGTAATTATCCTAAAAGGTTTCATTGTTTTTTCCTGCCTTGTGAGCTTGCTATCTCTCTCTGGCCGCTGGCGCTCGTTCTTGGCCCTTTTTTTATAACTATTATTATCGCTAGAACCGGCCACTTCATCAAATTTCCTTTCAATCCTTGAAATAATGAAATTACCGCAATCAAAAGGATTTTCAAGAGAGTGAAGGAGTAGGGAGTAAATGGGTGTAGAGGGGGCGAAATATAATGGCGCCTGGCATTGGTTGGGGACTGTGCAACCCTTTTGCGACGCCCCAACATGAGTTTCTCCTGCCCTACTCCGAAGTGACACCAGAAACTCACTTTGCGATACTATCGCAAGAGTATACCTAATAGCTAATACCATAGTCCAAACTCCATATACAGCAAGTCGACGAAAACAGAAGAAGGATACCAACACAAAAACCAGAAGCTCACAAGCGATGATAATGACAATAATGCGGATTAACTGTTGGTCGGGGTAGGGATGGCTGCTGGTCTTGTTAGTATTAATGGTGGTATCTCTCTCTTTTGGGTAAGAACAAAAACAAAAAAAAAAATCAGTCTAAATCATCAACAGTCGTCCCCTGTGGGTCAATGACTGTGTGTACATTCGGTTTTTTTCCCTCCGTTCGCTTCAGTTGTTTCAATTTAATTTCATCTGCCTAAGTTCCCTTTTCTCCTTCCTCCTTCTTTTGCTGGGTTTCGTGTTTGTTCGGTTGCTTTATTTAGTGTCCCCTTAAGAAAAAGACTATACAATCTTTATCTCTGGTTTTTGTAAAAAGGTTTGGAAATAATTAAATTAGTTTTTTTATTTTGTTTTTTGTTTGCGCGACCTTAAGCCAAGAAGTTAATGAATTTAATCATTTACTAATCGATTACATCGCTAAGTGATTAATTGTTTGCGGGTCACTTAAGACGCTAGGGCCAAGTGGTTTGACTTTTGAAAAGGAGGTTATAAATAGCTGCCTACCAGATGGTAGCACAAATTTATCCGCCAAATATTTAGAAACTTTTAAATTACAAAAAAAAAAAAAACACTTTTCCTATTTCGAGCGCACGATACTGTTTTACAGAAAATTAACATCACACACACAAGAAGAGTTTGTAATGTGTACAGAAGAGCGCATTTTATTTATTTACTCGGGGACATGTCTAATTGTCTATGCTTCGCTTTTGCTTGATTTCTACTCCGTTGAAAGGGAGGTGCCACGCCCTTCTGTTCAACTTTGTCTAAAATTGAATCTTGGGCCTATGTCACAGAACGCCTGCCAATTTAAGGTTTCTGGTTTTGGAGTCCATAGAACACAAAGAAACATCAAACAAACTCCAGGATTTGGAAACTCCTTTAAAAAATGTTTTTTGAAGATCTCTTCTAACAGCCAATCTGTTTTGGCATCTACTTAATATTTGCCCCTCCCAGCCAAGATCTGCTAGCATTTTTTTTATTTAACCTTTAAGTAGTTGAAAAGCTTTTTTTTGTAATGTGGTTTTTACATGATACTGCGAGCATGCTCTGTTTTTATGGCGCCAACTGAGTTATAAATATAAAGCACGACTCCTTTTCGAGAAAAAGCCGAAAACACATGGGACAAGTCTAGCTGGGAAGCAGTTCCCTCTCGAATAGCAAAATTGACTTAACACGATGTTCAGCGGGCAATAAAACCCAGTATAATGAGATATGCATGCCATGAAAAACGAATGAGCCAACTTAATACCCAAAAATAATTGAGCACATTTTTTGGTGGGCTTAAACATCATAAAACGAAACACGGCGACATTTACGACGTTGGCAGTATTATACTGCTGCTTAATGAGTTATCCTAGATTGATCAGAGGGCGTAATGAAACTTTCGATTGTAATAAAGCGAGAAATTAATTCATTTTGTGCAGACAAGCAAATTAACACATTGTACAACAAAACAATGAAAAAATTAACCCGTTTAGTGTTTTGTAATATGTAATTGAAAAATGAAAACAATGGGCCCTCTGCCTCTACGTCTACGCCTTGTCGTACCTCTTGCTATGCAAATACACATCAGTTTTTACCAGTTGAGCGAAAGATTACGATTTATGACTTCAACGCAAAGTAGTTGCGCAAAATATTAAACAAACTCAGTAGAAGCTTAGACGCAATTAGGTAGTGTTGACTCTGAAAGAGAAAATTCACACAAATCGTGTAACTAGTTGTTCTCGTCTTTTAAAGTTTGTAATGAGTTCTTTTCGCTGCTTCCCGGTAGTCTTTACCGAACCAGAACCAATGATGTTGTGACTGTGGCAGGGTAAAATTTTGCCACCTCGGTTGTGGTGTTCGTGTTTCTGACAATTCTCATGCAGGGTATGTTTTCCAACTATGCTACCAAAGGTGTATATTTTAAATATCCGTGGACGATTTTAACGTCGCTCACGGTTAAAAATATGGGGGTGTTTTTTTAGTACCTCCGAAGTATTGTAGGTCTTTGCAGTACCTACAAGAAAAATTCGTTTTATTGTTTCCAATTTATTATACTTATTCCGTAATGTTTTTATAATCAAAATTAATAACAGTTTCATTAAAATGTTAATTTTAATGCGAGTTTTCTAAACTTTAATCTCGGAAGATTAAAATCTTTGTCCTACAATCGAACCCCGTCTAATCAAAATAATATTTCAATCTTATGGTTGATTATTACAATATTTTGTTAAGTTAAGCTGAAATATAACAACGACCATGATTATATTTAAATACGAAATTATTAAAGCCATCTACTCCAATATAAGATCTGAGCCATCGTGGTTACGTTTAAATAATATATCGGTACCTATTGTGCGGTCTCTTTTGGGCTTTTTGCGGTCGCATAAAGCGAGCCGAATATATTATTGTGTCGCTGGGTTAAGCACCTAGAGCAAGTTTGAGAACGTCCTACTCAAGGGAGTATTTTGCGAATTATTTGGATAACGTTTTCTAAAAGCAAAAAATAATTCAAAAATTATAAACAGGTGAAAAGTCAAGCGGAAGGCGTTTTTACACTGATATCCAAGGAGTGTGTTCTTGTAACAAGTGTAAGTAACTATGAGTTGAAACTATTTTTTTATGAAGTTTACATTTATTCGCTATTTTTTCTTTAAGTTTTGAAGAGCAGAGATGATGATAGTAGATTTTCCTCCGCAGATCAGTACGGTCTAGAGATTGTATTTAACTGGCTGAATAATTAATAGGATAATTCAGGCATATATGAGGTTTTCTTCATTTGAAGGCCTAGAAAAAATAGTAATGGGACCACAGCGGCACTCTATAGTACTCCTATAGAGTGATAGGACTATTTTCAAAAGGCAAAAATTACCATGGGGATGGATCACTTAATATAATTGTTTTTTTTTTGTTTTTATGAAAATGTAATGTATATTGTATTAAAAAATAACTACAAACATAAAAGAAATACAAAACTTCATTAAAATTTAATATTTTTGGTATTAAATTATACCCCATCTGAACTTAAATCAAATCTATAAATCTAGATAATATAATCTATAAAATATAATTATATTTAAGCTGTGGAAATATGGAATTCAAAGTGTTGATTTTAGATTTCAATACACAGATACATATGTTATTTTTAATACAAATGTATTAACATTTTATATAACACTGTAATATGTAAGGGTTTCTGACATCGAAGCCAGTGTTTTCTATATTGACCTTAAATAGGTATTACGAATATATTTTATAACAGCAGACATTATTTCGTTACAATAAATCTTAAATTGATTTTTCAGATTGAATTTATAAGATATATTAAATTAATAAATACGTATATTATAAAATATAAATTTGATAGAAAATACAGAGTTTTAATTAGAAAGCCTAAATTATTGTGTGTCTTAAAAATGTGTCTGAATTACTCCCAATTTCCTCTTTCAAGGCGTTGGTGGTCTTGCACTTGTTTGACCTTAAAAAATCCCAAAAGAAAAAAAGGCCAATGCCGTTAAATCGCAAGATCTGGATGGCCAATTCTGATCGCAAAAACGGCCGATTACACGATTGGGAAATAACTCATGCAGTAATTGAATTGTTTTTCTAACTGTATGGCACGTGGCACCGTCTTGTTGAAACAACATGTAAAAACTCTGTTATTATATCACGATAAAGAACACCATTAATTGATACTGCCTGACCGGCCGCATTTTCGAAGAAGAATGGTCCGAAAATGCCTATACAGCCTAAAATCCGCACCAAACAGTCACACGTTGTGGATGCATTTGTTTTTCAACAATTACTCGAGGGTTTTCTTACCCAGAATTTCTATCCGTGTACTAATATTCCTTTATGAGGGCGTGATTTCATATTATGCTGAACTATTTCAGTGTTAACATTTGATACCTCTTTCTATAACTGCTGTTTATAACAATTCCGCGGTCTTATTGTCGCTTTCTCCTGCGGCAGACACTTCGTTTGCATTGCCCCTTCCACTGTGTATCCTCACTGTTGCGACATCCGCCAATTGTTCGGCTGTTGTTGTTCGTTTCCAGAAAGCAACGAGTAAGTTTACTACGATCCAGTCGTGCGCTTCATGCGTTTAAAGTTATTCCACTTCCACTTAAGCTACCTTCATCATTAAAAAATATGTATAGTAAAATTTTATCTACCTACTGATGCTTCAATGCCGTCAGCCGGCAGGGCACACGCAACTACTGTCGCTCTAAAAAATTAGTATACCAACCTACACCTCGCTCAAAGGATTTGTGACAGATTTTATCCTTGCAAAGAGGAAGCTGAAATTTAGCCAAGGTATCATTTGGTTCGTGGATTCCATACTACAACTCTGTGTAAACATTTAAACCTATACCTACTCCTCTTAGTGTGAACCCATACAAACATTTTTGTCTTTCATTTATTTTCCATTTCGTTGTAAATTTTTTTTTCTTTTCCTCTATTGTTGCTTGAAATTTGTTATCCCAACCACTGTGGCACCACAGATGTGTTCCCATTTACGATGACACAGGAAAAAAAAGGAAGCCAAAACCACCGCATATAACGCGGCGAGTAATTCACTTTGCCGTACTGAATGGCACCATCGATTGCAGTGGCTTCCGCACTCGTTGCATTGTTTACAATAACTAAAAATTCAAAACCCCATCCAAATAGAAATAAAAATTAGACACACATACCAAAAACAGAATGAAAAAAGAAGTGGGTCCAATGGGAGACATTTTTTCCATGCATATAAAGTGCATGAAGCAAATTCAAGGATTCTGTGGGTTTTTTTGTTATTTTGTTGATTGTAGGATTCAGCTAGATATTGTTCCTCGTTCTGGGTAAGTTCACATGGTAACCGATAGATACTCGTATATGGGTGGGATTTGCGGGTGTAACTTGGTGTTTTTTGCAAACCAGCAATTGGGTGGCTTTTATTTCGTTCTCCACGAAAGCAAATGCATCTCGTGTATGGGATATTTGTTTTTGCAGAACGGGCCCGACAACAACATTATTTATGCTTAAGTTGTGTTCGTAAACAGAACAAGGGCCTTCCTCTCGCTACAGCCATGGAAACCTTTCGTATTGCATGGTCGTCGGTGTGGTTCCGTTTGCAATAACCGTATGCAAATGAAGGAACGTGATGATAATTCACGCTTAAAATTGTTTTTATTAAAAAATAATATTAAAATATTGTCTGATGCATTGACAATTAAACAAATGAGGAAAGTATCCGTGCTTGGGACGGCGATTTGCCAATGTAGTTGGGTTCCAGGCATATGCTTGATGTTACGAATGGAGAGTTGCGCATGTTTTGGACAGTTTGCAGATCTTTAGGCAGCTCTTTTAATTAAAGTCACACGTCCAAGGGCGTCATAGCCTTCTAAAGTCTCACATGAGCTGTAGGCTCAGTGGACGATGCTTTTAAGTTGCACCTACCATAAAACAACGCACTCCTGTTTTCGGTTTGTATACGTGCTAGAAGTCGATTGCATCACTGTCCCAGTCAGATCTGGAGGGTATACTTGCATAGGTTTTTAAGGTAATATTTGGTGGGATGCGTTCCAGTGTATTTAGACGAGTGATCGCTTTGGGCAGTGGTGTACGAAGGGATTTCTTTCATAAGAATAGGCGCCACTTGTTTGCAATATGCAGATATCAACCGATAGCATTGGGGACGTCAATAGCCGCAGTTGGAGTGGTATTCAGTTCTCCAAATTGATGTAGACGCCTAAATGAATGGATGGTCAAGCACAATCCACTAAAATAAATAATTAACGTCGGTGATGAACGTTTTGATTCTACACCACTCTAGTCTCTGGATGCAATTTTTAATCGCCTTTGTCTACTTAAGGTTCCATTCGATTTTTGCAAAAGGCTTTAGGGACTATTTTTGTAAACCTACCCTTTCAACTAACCCCTTTCAAAAAATCGGAGTTTTTAGTGATTAGCTCCGAAGAACGAGCTGATCAATCTTTGTACGTTTCCATGTTTTGGTGTTCTTTACCCTTGAAGATATTTCACTCAAACGATAATTAATGTATCATAAAAATCTTTCTGTATGAACAGTTGCGCCATCTAGTTAAGACCACACGCGGGCAGCGAATAATGCGATTCGAAAGCCAAAGCCGACGTCCAAAATGTGCAAGTATTGCGCTACCTTCGATTCGCTTTTTACCGATACGAAATCCTCAATTGCATATTCAAATAAGTAATAAAAATTATAGCCACTAATATTTTTCCAAAATTCTGTATAGGGTCGTCCGTCATAAAATCTTATAGGTACTAAATTTCGGTGACTGCCGCCTGTTCTTTGATAAAGTGTGCTCGACTTTCGGCTCATGTTCTTCGTAAAACCTATGAACGGATGCGTCATAGTTTGCGAAGTTTCTTTCTCCCATAAAAAGGCGCCTTTTTGCTAGCATCTCTTACCACAAAACTTTCAAATTATGTCGAAAATATTCTCATAACCTGAATGAATTAAATTGCAAAAGTTCGTTGTTCGATCGTCAAATGCAATTTTTTTTCAAAATCGAAATATTCAGTACTAAGGGGGAAATAAGATTATTTCGAAATACTAAGCGCCACCCTGTATATTTATTGTTTTGTATAACTTACTGCAAAATAAATATATTTTTAATTTATTAACAATTGTAAACTTCTTTTCTTTTCAGGTGAGCTTATGCAAATCATTAAGGAAGACTAAAAACTTAAAAAAAATTACAAGGTAACACATTTAAAATTAATTGTTTTAAACTTTGTTGCCCCAAATTTTTATATATAGAAAGAAAGGGCAATAGATATTTTTGCGCCACCTCACCGATTTCCCTGAAAATTTAGCTTTTTGTGGCGGAAGTGTGTAGAGAGTTGAGAGTTCAAATGAAATTTCATAGGTGGCGCTGTTTTTATTTTATAGTTTTTACACGCAAGCATTATCCTGTGTCTTTTGGTATGACTGCGCTTATTTCTGGGTGATTTACCATTAAGTTGGTTTACTAACAATTGGTCGTAGATCAAAAACTTTTTTTTAATTTAAAAATGCATTTAAAAACAGTAAAAACCACCTTAAATGTTCATGATTAAAAAAGTTAACTGACAAAAATGACAGTTGATACATGTGGAAGATGTGGAAAATGTGGAGGACTTACATACCTCTCTAGCTGGCTCGCTAGAATAACTATTATAAAAAAAAACGTAAGCAATACCAAATAGCAGGATGGCCGCTGCTAAGTTCTGAAAAGTTGCAAGAAAAAGGGCCAATCAGAAAAAATTGCCCTAAAGCTATTTTGAAAACTAGGAATTTTTGAACGATATTTAACAAGCATTGGCTTATTTAACACTATAATATTGGTTAAATTGTTATATTTAAAAGCCTTTTACTTGAAAATAACAGCATTTCAAGCAATTTTGAAGCGCCTTCTCCAACTAAAAAAAGGCCAAAATAGCAAAAAATTGTGGAAGGCAACTTTATTCACACGATGGTCACGCTGCCGGGTAGCCTCACCTCTCACTTAAACAAAAACCAATCATAAACAAGGAACGGAAAAATATAAATTGAAAATGATTACAGCCATTTTGACAATAAAACGTCACACAGGGCCAATAAAAATAAGGCAAAGTTTTGAGTCAAATCTCCCATATCTGATTGTGTGCCTCATGAGTCATGACCTATCTATCCGACCTAGTCACACTGTTTCTTCACAAAAATAAATCCCCCAACATCGCATAAGCCTCTGCTAGGAACATTTTAAAACCTGGAAACGCTTCAATTTTATTTATTTAAACCCCGCCAATGTGCCTACGTCAATGCCACCCTGTGGTTATATGCATATCGCATATCCGCATTGAAATTTCTTTTTATTCTACAGACTTAAATATACAAAAATAATAAAATGAAACCATTACTGTAGACACCGGGAAATACCTACATAGAAAAACAATAGAAGCACTCTCAGTTTGATGGACCACCGGTTCCATGGAATTTAATTCCGAATCTCCCTCCAGCCATCAGCTTCAGTCTACTGGCCCATCTACTCAATTTATCATTCTGTCATATTATATGCACCGTTGCACAATATTTGCTGTCCAACAGAATATTTCTTTTTCGTTTTCAACCGTGTAGGTATATGCATATATCGTACACTCTCCTGGATGCCGCATGATCCCAGATAAAGGGTTATGTTTCATCGTCAATACAATCCCCGCGGCAAAAATGAACATACATTTTTTGTCGCCGTGATTTAAATCAAATATTTTGCGCACGATTGACAGCGTCATATTAGGTAGAGCGAGGTGCGCATGGAACACGACAACGGCATTAATTAAGTTATTTTGCATTACCCCCTTTATTTATAAAAAAAAACAGGCGCCTGTGCTCATGAAACGGGATTATTTTAAATAAGGCTTCGAACGAAATCAATGCATATGCACGTTGTTAAAGACTCGCCTCCCCCGTGTCCCTTATGGGGATGGTATTGTGAACATCTGTCACCTGCGGACTTATTTATTGTTTTTGAAGCAACAAATTATAGCTTATTCAGAACAACAGAAATAACACACCAGCGAATTATTATTATACAATTCATTTGCATTGACATGAGTACAGTACAACCATTTGCTTTTCTCATATCCTCTCAGTCAGGACAATTGAGAAATTCATGGTAATCTAGCAATCTATATGCAGAGCTTTACACCAACACACAAGTGGACTGCCACCTCATTGCCATTCGGAGTTTGTGCCTGCTATTGCGACTTATTTGATGGACTTTAATACTTTTTGGCAACTCCTTGCTTAAGGTGCTTGTGCTTTTTTAGCTGCACTTACTGATAATAACAATTAAACGCAACGGGTTCATTTACGATCCATGGCTTCTGAAATCACACTGGTAGCGCGAGTTATTTTATCCCGAATAAATTGAGGGCATAGGTAGTAGGTGGGTGCCCATTTGAGAGGCTATCGATAGCAAACTTGAAAATGGATGGGGTCCTGTTCAGACAGCAGTTTGCGGAGAGTTGGTTGTTTACTTTTTTTCGGCATTCGATCTTTTTGAGACTTTCGCGCAAAAAAACTGGACACTGGATACATATTTAGACATCCTTAGATTAGCTTGGGGTCTTCCGACGCATAAGGCTATACTTATAATCATTTTGCGTGCACGGGATCAATTTTTTGAACACAAAATAAAAAATTGCATATTGTGAACTACAAAATATATAAGGTGAAGGTTGAAAATGTAGGTAGGGCCCATTATGTATCTTTCGAGTGGCTGTCGATCGTTCAAATGCCAAAAGTGATGACAAAAAATAAACAAAACAAATCAGATCATAGAAAAGTATGAGTCTATATTTAAACTTTGTCTACAGTCACTTACTATCTTCAACAAGTTGTTGGCCCTTCAGTTTGTATCTGTCAATTTTTGAGCATCTGAAGTTCTTTTATAAGAGTACCCTCACCAATCTTCTGTTGGTTTAAGGAAACAGTTTTTTTTTACTATTTTATGACAAAATATTTCATCGGGCTCAACTTCTTCAACAAATATCGCTTTCACTGCTTGCCACTGATAACTAGCACCAATATTCATCAAATGGAAAAGGTTATGACAGTACGCTCAGGAAATAAACTCTCAGAATTCCAACAGAGAGACCTTGCGATATTCAAATCCCATTTGACAGATTGATATCTGATATATCTCAAATAGACACTCAGCCAGCTGAGAGTGACGCTCAAGAGTTCTCAATCAAAAGTACTCTTAAGTACACAACCACCTCAATTGGATGTCTGATATTCCTGAAAAATGTGAGTCTCTCGCTCAAACTTACCACTGTGCCAGTGCATTCACAAATCGAGTCCAGCACACTTACTACTGAGCTACTGTGCACAGCAGCCACCGGTGTCACCATCTGCCCTGAACTTCTACCTCAATCGTCACCGTCTCTACCTCATTTTTTTCCCACTGTTGCCACTTCTTTGTTTCAGTTTTTGTGACGAAACGGAGGTTCTTCAATCAGCCGAGTAGTCATTGCCTTAACGCCTCAAAATAGCTTCAACAGCAGTCACCAAGATGCACATAGTATATCCAGTCATACAACTACATGCATCACAGTTTCATCAATTGCATTCACAGTTCAAAATTTGCATAACAAACTCAAACCGTGAACACCACTTAATAGAACTTTTGCCAAGTTACAGAGAAAAAAAAACAATCAACACCTATACTCAATCAATTGAGGAAAAGCAATTTAACGATGTATCCCTTCGGGCCTCGGACATTGTGCACCCCCTGTTCCAACTCGCATACAAATGAGTTGTTTATTATCTAGCCGTTTGTATTTGGGAGACATCCCAAGTCCCAAGAGCCGTCACCTCGCACTGTTCGCGTCCGCTCTAAAAACATAACATGCTTCGCCTTTGGCTGGCTGGCAATATTTGAAAATATAATTTACGACCGTTTTGCATTTTAATTGTTCTCAGCAGAAGCAGTGCCAGTCGGCAGCAACCCCTAAAGCTTCGCGTCGACCCCGTCGATGTCTCACATCGTATGCCAAAAAGTCGCGATTTTTGTTTAACCAATTTTCGGGATCCCATTTGACTTTTTAATTTGTTTACATTATCACTGTTTAAACACATCCTTGCTGCGACGAAAGGTTGGTGAATTTCTCGAAAATTCTTTGCTTGGCGGTTTTTTGTGTGTTTATTTTTAGGATGTCACTTTAATTATTATTCGCGCTCAGAGTTGGCAAGAGTCATTCGCCCCGTGTCGCTGGGTGGCACAACATTTTTACATATACCTTCCACATATCTGATGAAGTGTCTGCCGCAACTGAATAACTGCATATTTATGTCAATTCAATGCAAAACATAAAGTCGAGGTGCAGGCAGACATGCTCGCATCATTCAGTTAATCCTGATAAAGGTTTTTCACTTTACTTTATACGTTTTGGGGCAGAGGGAGAACACCATTTATGTAAGAGTCGATGGAACCTCATTAAAAAAGCCTCGAACGCATTTTAATTGAATGGATTTTTAATTAAACCGAATGTTTTCAAAGGCTACCTACTAGCGAAACGTATACTATAAGCAGATTGACGAGGATGTATTCACACGAGCACATACGGCGGACTGAGTTACATCGAAGGTGGATGCTTTTGCACTTAATTAGTTTCCAGAAAGTGCGGATGAATGTGGGGCTTTAAATCGCCCATACAGAGTTCATAGAGTCATTTGGAACTTCTGAAGAGATAGGAACATTTCAGCTAAAGAAACCTCGCTACGAACTGTTGCGCAAAATGCAGAGTTCTCATGATTAAATTTTGTGGTGCTGCCGTAGCATACCCGAATTCGACAAAAATGTACTTGCGTTTGTTGAACAGAATATGAAAATATGAAGCAGTTTACTTGTCTTGGTCCTTAGTACAATTCGGTAACACATTATTAAAAAATTCAGCGTTTCCTTTCGCGTTCATCGAAAGTTTTGATGGTTGTTTCTTTGTTTATTTTACTTGGTTGGTAGGCAAAAAGCTCACACAATTTTTGAGAACAAGGACATCAAGCGTAGCAGGAGCCTCTGAGATATTGGGGCATGCTTCTGTTTCTGATTAAAAAATATTGGTATAATTCTGACTTAAGGTGTTGTTCGAAGTTCGTGATAGTTGTACCGAAATCCCTACTGTAAGCCCACAAAATTCAAATACGAAGTATGAAACAAATCCATCCAGCCGTTTGGGCGTCAGAAGCATACGGACAAACGAACAGACGGGCGAAATTACGAGACACAATTTTTGAAGTTATAATCTTAGAATTGATTTATATCTCGAGTTAAATTGTTTTTTACGAAAACATACATTGCGGGTATCTGGCTAAGTCAATAAACGAAAAAGTTAAAAAAACCGACGGTCTAACTTCTCACAACCGTTTGTTTGTCCGAATTTGTTGTTACTCATTTATTTATAATTATTTTAAAAACAAAATCGATGTATCCTACAATTTTGTGCCATATTCAAGTGGCTGAATTGGGAAACTTTCTCAGGACAGATACGACTATACTCTTGGATCGTTATCAGACTATCGCGAGATGGGGCACATTGAAAAGCATGTTAACTTTTATATGTTAAAGCGGAATTTATGTTGAACCAGGGCCCCACTCGCCGAGTATCTTTAGCAAAGACTGCGCCTACCCATCCGCCGCGGAAATAGTTTAGCATGAGTAATGACTTTAAATGCATTGACTGCTACAATTTATAATCTCTCGGAGCTCTTTGGAATCGGGTGTCAAAAAGAGTCCAGAAAAAGAAACCAGACTGCTTCCCATTGCGAAATCGATCTGTCTTTTGTCCCTGCATATCAACTACCCTCTTCAAAACCTGGCAAATTGAATAGCGTACTACTTTAAATAAAATTCGATAACACCGCCTTTAACAACTTTTTTCCGCCCAGCAGTCTCGGCTTGTAAGTTTTCAACAAAGTTTGCACTATGTTAATCAATTTCGAAAAGTTCTGTAGGTATTTTTTTTTCTTCCCACCGACCCAACTAAATACTAATGGAGTTCAAACACACGTTCTCCTTCGATTAGTTTTGGAAAGTTTTCCGTACCGCACAAATTTTCCCAGCCCATTCGAAATATCTATTATTCGCCAATAACAAGGACAGCTGCAGTTGTCCTTCATTTATTTTTAGCACACGTCAAGTTTTATCAAAGTACAACAACTGAAACCATTCGAGTGTGATATGGATTTTCTTTCCGCCGGTTCACTTGAAGTTGAAATAGCTACTCGTACATAGTGCCTGCCCAACTTTTGTATATTAAATTTGCATTAAATGTGACCTGAAGCTACCCACCTGTAAAGAGTGTCCTTTTAAATTAAACCTTAATTTTCGTCCACTATTGCACATTCAATTTCAATATTTTGTAAATTTTTACTACACAATCCAATTTGGAATGCAATGCTCTTCGCAGGGCAGTGTACACAGTCGACCCTCGCCGCATATTACTCTTCGGTCTTCGGCTGTGTATAGCCTTCTCGATTACACAGTGAAATTGAATTTCGCCTGAGTGCGGCTCTAGTGTATCTCGTTGGTGTTTTTTTTATTTTTTTTATTATCATTTATATTTATTTTTCGTACTTCCCTTTTGGTAAATTATTTTACGGCTTAAATACCTAACTTGAAGCTTTCAAGGGAGGAAATTGAAAATTTCAAAATTCTCCTGGATAGCTACTTATATTTCAGTCGAACCAATGAGATGGTCCAGCCCATTGTTGGGTGCATATTATATAACTTGGTGTAGGAGGATGGCAGACAACACGACGCTGGCTTATGCAATGGCGCTATCTCGGTTGCTGGTGCTGTTGTCAGTGTCAATTGAAAATTGAAGCGAAGTCTGGGCTCAAAGTGAATGTTTAACACGTTGCTACTATCTCGAAACATTTCCAATTTTTCCGAAAAACGAAGAAGGGACGTTCTTGAAAAGTGTGCTTAACCGGGAAGAACAAAAATGTGCTGCGTCGTGTAATTGCTCACACCATCATCGCTTCAAGGGGCAAGGACATGTGGCATATGCCTCATCTTTGAACGGCTTCTGTGAAAAAAATAGTAATGTGCCGCTAATTGTTGAAATTAAATTTCTCTGCTTCTTGGGAAGATTTATATTTTTAGGCAAAAAAAAAGGACGAACCCCTTCCTCAAAAGATGGACTACTTGATAAGTACTTACATCTGAAAGATGACACTCAGAGCTGAAGAGAAATTTCACCCTTTCTTTACGTTTCATCCTCATCATAGGATTTCCATGGCGAAGTGAATGTGTCTTAGCTTAACTTGGGTCAAGCAGTTTAATTTTTTCAGTTTTTGTGTTCGGTTACAGCTTGGACATAGTTAAAAACAGGTAACCTATGTTCAGGGCTTGTGGCAAGATCCCCACCCACCAGTGATCCAGTTTGGGAAAGCGGTCCTGCCAGAGCTTCAAGTGCTTGCACCAAAATGCAGTCAGTGTTTTTAAGTGCAACAAGTCAAACGACAGATCCACGGTGTAAAGGCATTTAACTGAAGTCCTTCTCAGGAAAACGAGCCTTATGCGGTGCTCTTCTCTTAAACCGTCCTCTAAACCAATCCTCGCTGTGGGAGCTTATCCGCATCTTGCTTAACTCACATAACCTATAGTTTTGTAGCTTCGAGAGCCGGTATAAAAAAGGTTTGAAACGTGCTCAAAGGTGCTTGAGATCGCTTAACCTTTTCAAGAGCTTAAACTTTTTTCGGCTGTCCTCTTCTTATCGTAGAGTACTCGTATATTTTCACTCAGCCTACAATCGATTCCCGGGTTGGAATACAAACGCGTGGTGCGTTGCGGCCCGTCGATAAAAAATCACTCCCTATTCTACCAATCACTGCCACTGAAAATCGTTGAAACACAAACCTCCCGCTGATCTTTAGTTTAATAAAAAAACACCTCTCAGAGACGACCTAATTTTTAAGAGTGCCGCGTGCCAAACTGCTGTAAATCTACAATTAACCCGGTCTAAGACCTTCTCAAAATCCACGAATATGAGGCAAAGCGAACGTTTTTCTGTAAAAAAAAAAATTGTCTTCATTCATTTTCCCGATCACTGTCAAATTGGACTCTTTCTTCTTGACCAAGAGACCCGTGTACGTATTTACAATCTGATATTATAGAAAGGGGTAGGGTGCTACAATTTTTTAAAGAACGATACAAGTTCCTCTGATTGAGGTTAGAAACGGCAGCCTCTATATCCGGTCTATTACTTTAAGGTGAGATGAAGAAGACAGCTTATTTGAATTTGATACAAGGAACTTAAAAACAGATACAACAACACGACAGAGAAAAACATGTTTATCTTAGAAGCGATAACGGCCATCCAGCCTCCGAAGTCCTCTAAATCAAACGACTGGTAACAAGACTTTGATTTAAAGCCATGGTGCTATTACATGCTGGTCACAAAAAATAGCCCACATATGTACAAGTACAAGTGACTCTCAAAACACCTCCATGATTTTTTTTCTATTTTCTTCAATTCTCAAGGAAAACTTTACAATAAAAGCTATACCCACAGGGTACAAGGACATAACGCAATGTCATTCTCGTCAGCAGCGTCTCCTTGAGATTTTCTTCAGTTATCTCTATATCAGAGTGTAGTCCCCTGAGAAATTGTCTACACACAAAAACTAGTTCGAACGACTAGATCTATGCCTATAAATGAACACTGTATACTCGAGCAGACATATCTTAAATGTGTTATTCAAATCAGGAGACTGGCTTGCAAAAAAAGGGGTCCTTCGCATGCAAATTACACATCCTATCTCAGGAATCTTGTCCGCAATGAATTTATCCGGCATCATATTGCGTCGCACAGATGTCACTCTATAAACACGAGTCATGCTCTCATACTCACTTTCGTATCGAGATGAAATTTATTCCGCAAATGAAATGTATCTCGAGATACGTGTGTATACGTATCTGTATCTTTTTTATTAAATGCAACCTCATTCTCGCATGCTTGGTCAATATTCTGATATACCCTGGAGATGCCGATGAGATATAATTTTAAATGAAAAAGTAACGTATTCACTCGAGTCCTTGAATTGAAACTATATGAAAATGTTTGATCTTCCTTGCGGTGCCGGCTTCTTTGTTAATGCGATTTCGATAAACAAGGACGCCGACTACGCCGCGATCCCATATGTCACGTTGTTACAATCAAAACAATCCTCCATAAATTAGGGTTCTTGTCGCCCGACCCTTGTTCCACAAGGAGAGTGAGTCAGTGAAAAAAAAAACACACAACAACACTCGAAACTAGAAATGGGTATTATTAGGAGATCGTCCTTTTTTCGGTTGCAATAAATTTTGATTACTGGTCGGTTGGGTGTCCTCATTTGCGTGGGCATGAAGTACCCACCCCTTGTCTGGCTGCAGCCGGCACAGCAATATCAAATATTACTCATTAAATAAATGGAACAATAATGGTTTTCAGTTATTTTCTTTTTTATATCATCCGGCACACCCCTGTGCCAGTGGTATGGTTGCCATTGTCACTCAACCGGGGGTAGTTGTACTCGTATGGTTAGGGTCATGGAAGCAAATTTGTCATATTATGACTCAACATTTTCATTATTATCATTTATTTGTATTGAGAACGGATTTGCAAAAAAAAAAAAAGGAGAAGGATGAATCTGCTTATTGACAATTATTCATTTGTTCGCTCCGTTTATGGGGTTCAGAGCGATGATGCTGCGACGCAGATTGCGAGGGGATGACAAGAGTGGTTTTTGCTGATGGATTCTTTCGCGGCAATAGACAGGGTTTCGATTTTACTTTCAAACCCCCTAAGGCGTAGGGATGAGTTAACGCCAACAAGGATGAAGGGGGCGATCTCGAAAGCACTTCGCACACAGGTTGACAGGATTTGCAAGTCATTTTCGGCATATACTCGTACGGATAGGTATTCTTTAGAGGGGCGACGCATATTGCAAATCACGCTGATGGAAAATATTGGAAAGGGGCGTTTTTAATGCGTGTACGATGTGAGTATCAATGGATTTCAATTTGGAAAACTGTGTGTTGGCGAAAGGTAGAATTCAAGAAATATGGCGGAGGGTATTTCTTTTTCAGATTTCGATTTAAAATTAACGATCAGCTATATAGTTGTAACATTAAGTGCACAAAATAAGAGTAAGTTTAATAAATGACGGTAAATTTGAAGACATCCCCATACATAATAACATGCCCGCAGTTTCAACGGGTTTGGTAAGCAAAATAGTAGGTAGAGAATTTAAATTGTTGGTATGATTGACAGTTTGTCAGTTTATATTTGAAAAAAGGTCAACAGCTTCAACTTAATGGCCACAAAAGAGAACCAAGCAGTTGATCACTGATGAAACTTAAAACGATCATGAAGAGTCGTTGCGAACGTAGGTACGCTCCCTGCAGTCTCGTTTTTCAATCGAAGGCTTTGTCCGCTAATAGTGACTCAACCGGTGGGAGTGGAAATCGGTTTAGCTTCATTAAACTGATGGAATCATAACTATGCGCAACCAAGATCTGGGTCAAGGAAGATACATCCAACCACGTGTCAAACTTTGTTGCATTTTTTTAAAATTGTGAACCCCTTCGGATCCGGCATCAGTGGGTTTTTGAGTAAATCCTCACCTCAATTTAGAAAGACCTACAACTCGGAGTTCATTTTGACGTTTAGTCCTTGTAAAATAAGTTAAATATAAATAAATACCATGAAAGGCATTAACAAACATTTCGGGTGTTGTTTTTTTTAGAGGCACACACCTTACAAATAAGAGCTCGGTCTGGAACTCTAGCTTTCGGCTTGTTTCTCGGGCAACTGTGTGGCTGTGCATTCACTCATCAATGCCAGACGTAAGTCTAATCATGGTCAAATAGCATTGGGAGCAAAAATCAGCTGTTGTCAAATTTATTTTTGCTGAAAAGCCACTTTGAGGAAAGGAGCTCTAAAAAAAACAATGCTGGGCTGAATTCTTCAAAGCCAAACTTCCAGAAAAAAAAAACAAAATTGCCAATTCAGCTTCAGGTTTGTACAAAATCCTACCTGAATTTGTTACTTCTATTGCTGAACAAATTATCTAAAATAATAGAAGAAAAATCCAATAGCACCTAGAACAGCATTTTGTACCATTCCACTCCTTTCAATAGCGGAAATGCGATGGCAATAATTCCAAACTCTTAAATCCCATGCCTAGCTGATTTATTTCGAATCCCTTAAAGTCCAACTTAATAATGACTTTCAAAATACTTAAATACTTAAAACAAACATTCTACAAGCAACCGTCGTAAGCTACCTGTCGTATGTTTGGCTGCCAACTAAATTGTCCTTCGCACAGTAAGCGACTTATCCACCCAATGGACCATAAATAATTTTCTTGTGTTTGGTACTTAAAACGTTCGTGGCATCCTCGGTGTCATTTCAAATTAATTTATTGGATATACCAGCCCTAGGACACTTATTCCGTCTATCCCATCATTCATTCTTTCCGCTTGGCAGTCCGGTACCGGCTCCTGTGAGTATGTCGTCTACTGCCATATCCGAATCTATTTGCTTCATAAATAATAACAATCCATCTTCTTCCTGTTTGCTGGAGGAGTTACCTCAGAGCTGTGGGTGGATTGTAGTAGTAGCTACTTAGAACAAGAACCAGAGAAAGAAAAAAAAATTCGAAATAATATTTTTTCTTGTGCTCTCCAAACGTCTGCCCCGCATGTTCCGTTTTTCATTATTTTTTATTTATTTATTTTTTTTTGCAACATCCTTCAATGGAAAATTGAAAAGCTCGACTGCTCACACGTGATGTTCTTGCTAAATGTCACTCGTTTCGTGTTAGTATTTCATTTTTCTTGTTGGTATGTTTTCCCCATCTGTTCTTTGGCTCTTGTTTTGCTTCCTTTGGTGGCACATTATTGTTGTTGCACATTATATACAACTCGTAGAAGTGAATTTCTAAAAAATGGCTGATTTGGATATGTTTAAACTGGAATTTGTGGCGCTATTGTGGGCGAGCAACACACACAAGTGGTACACGACAGTAAAAAAAAGATCCAAAGTGTTTGGCAATATGTTTGCCGTGGGATGGTACAATCGAAGAGAAGGTACATTTTTGTCGAGTACTTCCCCCCCAAAGGGCTTGGATTCTGAGCTCATAATCGATGCTCATCAGACATTACCCCTTCACCTTGATACTGCTTTTATTTGTGTGCTTTAACGGTGAAGTGTACTCTGTTTTAAGGCTTCTATAGATATTGGACCTTACCCATAAACATTTTTACTTTCTACTCATTTGAGTACTTCACGGTGGCTATATTTTCCATGCAAGCTTCGCAATTGTCAGTTTCCGTAAGTTTAAAGTCGAGGCTAAAACTTGTTATTAGTACGGCGCATTGTGTGAGGATTTTTTGGTCTTTGCAAACCTCTCTGGGGTTAGGATTACATCAGCGACTTAGAGCTAGGTGTACCCCTGCGTTCAACTGGCTGTCCAACCCTAGCCTAAATTGGTTGGTGCTAGTAAATAAGTAAATTGTGTCAGCCTATTCGAGGTTTTTCTCTACCACGATCATGGTAATGACAATCTTCTGCAACATACCTTAGAGCGTACTCGGAAAATCTACAGAAACGTCGCTTAGAAGAGGCCACAAGTTGAATGCTCCGTTCATATTGAGATGAGTCTGCCTACCTCCTAACCTTTTGTAGCATAAAATCTAACTTCGCTTCGAAAAAGATTAGGACTTTCGGTTTAAAATTTCACACGTTCTCTTTGCTTGCTTACGTACTAAGAGACATATTAAAAAAATAAACATATTCATAACGTTGTCCTGTATTAGATACCCGCCACAAGTGCCATTAATTTGCTTTTAGCCTCCGCAGATACGTTACAATACAAAAAAGACTTTGTCACAATAGAAGACCATTTCGGTGTCGAAAAGCTGTCAAATTTTAAAAAAAAGCAAGGAACCTGTATTTCTTTAATTCATGGGTACCTACCTATAGCTGAGTAAGAAATGTGTGAGCACGAGGTGGCGAGAGTGGTTCCACTTTTCGGTGAGAGTTGTCATCAAATCACTGGCCCTGTTGCGATGAAAACAGTTCTGGCCGTGTCTGAAAAATTGTCGTAACTCAAGATGATTTTGTAAGATGACAATTTACTAGACTTTCGACGCGACCGTAAAAAGAATTTAGGATACCTATGCAATGGTTTGTGAGAGAAAGAGAATTCCACTCCTAGCGACGGGCAGTGCTCTCCCTATCTGGTCCTGTCCCGGTGTGTTGCAAAAAAGCTTACACTCTAACATTAGTAGATTTTTGAAAATTAATAACTTTTTAATTTTCCCTCTTACTGTGCGAGGACGCAAACTTATATGGATATGTCCCATGGGCATGGAGTCTGCAGCACTCTCGACCACAGGTAGAAACACGATTCAATATCTGAAATATTAGAGCCAGCGGCCCATTGCAAACAGAATGGTTTTGCTCAAAGAGCTGACAGCTGGAGTGAATCTTGGTATTGACAACTAAAATTGTTTAACACTGATATAAATGAGTATTTTCTAAAACAAAATTTGTAGTGAGCAAATTTTGTATGTTTCTCCCTAAGCTCGGCCTTCTGCCTATTTTTTTTCTGCCTATTTTACTGCAAAAATCCTTTTACTAGATTCATTGGTATGCAAAATACTTCGTTGCGAAATACGTCACAGAGGCAAATGTCACGCGGACTGAATACTTCAAAGCCCCCTGGCGTATTTCGCCGGTGGTGTAAATTAACTTTTCAATGCGAAGTTATGGACTTTTTCACATGCCCATTCAAGCCTCCATTTTTCCAATTCTCCTAGAAGATTCACCTTCGTCGAGTCTAAAAATATATTTAAAATTGCACATTATGTGCTGGGCCTTTGGCACCTTATCAACTTACTAATTTAAACCCTCCAGCTATAGGGACGTCACGCCAAGCACAGTCCCAGAGCTGTCTATTCCTTTTTGGTTACCCAGACTTGCTGTCCGTTTACCACAGAACATAACAAGAACACACAAAAATAAATATTGTTCCCAAGATAACCGGTCCGCCTCTAACTCCGAGGCTTGTATTTTTTCGCACGAATTTAATCCAAGCAAATCCTCAGGCTAAAGTCTCGTATAAACTATATATTTACCTCGGATAAAATAAGTACAGTCCTTTTATGCATCGGACACCAACCACCGACTGGGGCGATGTCCTCCCGATAAAATCCACAAAACCAACTGGGAAATTGAACATCTTCTATCCTTTGGGAAACGTGTCAAAGATAAAAAGCGAGATGTCGATAATTCCACTAACCCTGAGAAAAAAAAGATAACTCCAACCACAAAAGTTCCCCCAAATTGCAATCCCAGAGATTTAGGACGATGGATCTTCGAAATCAATGTGTGCCATCTCCATGTTACTTACATACGTACATCTGCACCGAGGATTTCTTTACATACGACCACTCACACAGAAGTCTCTCGGACTTTTCCTTCTGGCCAATTGCAGGACGAACAAAAAAAAAACAAAAAAAAAAATCAAAAAGATTTTCCCAAGGAGCGCAGGGCTCCTATTTCTTTGCTAAACTATTTGTTAAGTTTAATGGTGCATAAATGTGCTCATTAAATTAAATTCCTTGAGGAGGAATACACTTTTTGTAACTCGTACTTGGTGTGTTTGCACTTTCGTCCATCTTCGGTGTCTCAGTCTCTGGTGCGCGCAAAGAAATGATGAATTTACTGCAAACAAAGTTTCGCCAAAGTAATAATTTGTGTGGAACTCATTCAAGTTTTAATCTGGGTCATCGCTGATAAGGCGAAACAGTGTAAAAGTTCGTTAGCGAGGGATTGTACAGCTTTGTGTGGCAAGCAAGGTTCCCAGATTTTCGATTCTTCCCACTTCCATATCTACACTTAATGAGCATTATCCCTTGTCATGTGCATACTCATATTCAAATATATATAGAGCAGATGATGGGGGATGGCGATGGGAGCTTCTTCGTGTTAACTGCGCTTGTTGTAAATCTCATTGGACGCATCGAGTACCGAGGAACATTGTGCACAATAAAATGTTGTCCACATCGTACATGTTCAGATACTCAATACATCTCGTATAGGAACAAAAAACAAAAAATGTAGTATTCACCATGCAACAGATGTGCTCAATAGGTCTCGGTATGACTTTCACCATATACAGCATACAGCAGCTATTTGTAAGCTCACACTCCGCACTCCCACGTACAAGGATGCGGGCCCCGTTCGGACAATAAACTTTAAAATAACTTTGCAAAATTGTTCCCAGCAGGATTTGATGGGGGCCATATTTTGCGGAGCAGCTCTTTTTTGTCACTGTTGTGTTGCATATTCAGGTTGGCAGCTCATTGTTTGTGCTCATCTATTCAAGGGGACACGTTTTTTTCCCGCCGATAATACTTTTCCCAGCCACTATACGCGGGCATTGTGCTCAGTACAAGGAGGTTTAATTTAGCCATTGATAGATGCGGAATAAGTTTTATTTATTTTCACAATAGACTGTTACAATTTGGGATGAAATATATTTTTATTTTTGCTGGCGACACATGTGTGCCAAATGTGAAAATATTATCGCAGGTAGTTTTGGTTATTCCACTTCGATGGCAAGTTGTTAAGGTCCGATTGCAATGTGTATTTGTTGTGCAATTTCTATCAGTTGGGCAGAATGAAAAGAACAACAAATAGAAGGTGTAGTAATCAATGGCGATGTTGGAAAATGGAACGGGATGTAGCGAGTCCATTTTGGGCTATGAAGGGGTTTTCACTAAAGAATGGGTTGAGGTTGAAATGGAATAAACCAAGCTGTGTGTGAGATTTGAACGAAATTCTTTTTGAAAGGCCCATGCAATTATGCCCTTATGCATGCGTAATGCCGTGTAACAGTACTTCTTAAGGTGGCACGGAGGTGCAGAGAAATAACTTCCGGGCAATAATTTCACGTGGGAAATAACTTCACCTTAAGAGGGAAATAATTAAAATTTTTTTATGTGCAGTTATTTCCCGCTAAAAGTGGGCACTTCACCGCGGATTTTGTAAAATTGTTTGCCACCAACCATTTGAGAATTTTTCGATTCTAACTGGAAAGCAGAAACCAAATCGAATTATTTGTAAGGAGTTTAGTATAATTTAATTAACATTATATGTACATACAACTTGGCATAACCCAACCTTGCACCTACTCCTACCGCCAAACAGTGACCCCAAGTAGGGGGGTTGCAGGGGGCAGCATGTCCCCCCATACATTTTCCACTGTTTATATGAATTGTGAGCCTTCATAAATGTCGTCGCGTGTTAAGAGAAATTATTTCCCACAAAAATGTGGAGTTATTGCTCACTTTCAGTGTGAAATAACTTCACATAAAATAAGTGAAATTATTTCCCACTCGAGGCGAAGTTGTTTCCCATGTGAAGTTATTTCCCTGCACCGGCACGGATTCGAGTGGGCCAATTTTTAATGAGACAGCCCCTTAGATCCAGATCCGTCTGAATTTGACCATGTCATTGGTTATGTTGGCGTTGAGGGCATAAATCGATCGCGGCTAATTGGATTGAGCCTGTGTCTGCAGGGAACCACATAATAAAAAGTCTATCAGGGTCAAATCGAACGATTTTAGTGGCCAATTTTGCCAGAGGTAACCATACCCTCAAATCATTAACTCAGAATGTCCATCGTCGGTTATGTGGCACATAGCCCCGTCCTGGTGGAACCACATATCGACTACCTCAATATTGTGTAATTTGGGCCTACAGAAATCGGTTAGCACCGTTCTGAAGCGGTCGCCGTTGACAGTGATGGCTACCGTCATTTTCAAAAATTATGGACCAATGACGACAAAGTCCTAAATCCACCCGAAACAGTTACTTTTGCGGATATATTCCCACCTATTCAACCACGTGTGGACTGGCGTCGTGCCGAATCCCGCAATTTTGCGTGTTGATATAGCCACTCATCCAACATCGCGTCTCGTCGCTAAAGATGGTACAAATTGGGGTCCTTTAAGCTCCAAAACCCAGTCAGCGAGCAAATGGCTTTATCTCTGGTCATGTTTGAGCCCATGGATAAGTTGGATCTTGTATGGGTTCAAGTTCCGCGGCAAAGTTAGACAAGTTGACGTCGACTTCTTGTGTACGGAGAGTAAATTGACTGCCTCGTGGTTGCCTGTACACTTTCACGGACCGAAACAATGCGATCTGCCGATCTGGCGTTCCTTTAACGTTGGTTGATTGTTTAATTCTTAATTTTCTCTGAATTTTGTCCAATCGTTAGAGTTTAAAGGGCCACTGCTTTTTGGACAAAATAATAAACACCAGATTAGACAGACGCCACCAAAACAATATGGCCGTCACCAACCAACTGCCAATATCGAGCCGTCCCAATTAAAAAAATTAAAAAACACTTGCACTGCAAAAGCTCCGTAATTGCTTCTAATTAAGGTCATGTCTTTGTCCATCTATACCCACCACACTCTCATAGATTTCCAATTTTTCAACCTTAATCAATGAAACTCAATTAATTTTCATTTAATTTTTTTTTTTTGCAAATGATGCAGGGGAAATTTAATACCAAACGAAACGGGGACTTTTTTTTTGTGAAAATTTACGCATTTTTCCTTGTTATCAATATAGAGCTGCTTCGCCAGGACTCGATTAACCCGAAATAAATTACACGAGTCGCGGTGTTTTGTTTTTCTCGTCCCACATCGACAGTTTGTTTTTATCCTCCCATATATCCATGGACTTTAAATGTATGCAGATCGTTATACCCACCAGCCAAAACAAGAGATTAATATCCTTCAAAGTATATTATGTATTCTTTTCCAGAGGACCATCTGTACGCGGCCCCAGAGGCTTGTGTGTATATACAGTACTTGCGCTCCATACCTTATGAAGATAAATTATGCTTCCCCCATTATTGAGAGTTTTTGTTAATGTCTACTCATTTGCTAAAATCAGGTTTATTAAAAATTGTTCCGCCAGTTTGTTGTTCGTTCGTCTATGTTAGTTCAGTTCACAGACCGTTACATTTGATAACCTCTCTTCTGACTGCTACGGCGTGAGTAGGGTACTTTAGTTTTATTTTATTTAAAAAAAAAAGAAGAAGTCAAATTCCACTTCAAGAGGACGTACGAATAGAAAGCAACAGACGCGAAATTTCTAGTCATCTGGCGCTCTGTTTTCCCCTGGGATAGCTGAAACGGTAACTGATGATTGATTATCAATTGATTGGAAATCATCTCTTAAAATGTGAATACATTTTTCATTGGCGTGGCTTACGTCTCCTTACACAATTCTAATATCGGCCGGTAGTAAATCTTCCAATGGGGAGGCGGCAAAAAATAATGATACATGGGTTGGGCTGGGTTTACCACCTATCTTCCTCTGCCTTAGTGGGTTTCCTTTTTTTTTTTTCGATGCTGCTCTCATTGCTCGGCTAGAGCAATTTATTTAATTCCCTGTAATCTGTATTTTTTTTGCCTTTCCTTTGTGACTTGCTTGGCAGTGGGGCATGGAGAGGACGAACGACGAAGGAGAAAAATGGAATTTATCGCCTGGCATTTTATAACAGTAAATAGTCAATTTGTGTGCAATGCGCATACTGGGCATCGCAAGGGGTTCCGTTCCGTTCGTTTATTAATTCAATTTAAGCTCTCTTTCAAGTAGATGAGGTTTTATTGCCAGTGAGTATGAATGAAGTGAAGCTACGTCGTCCTTTATGAGCCTTAAAGATATCCTTTATAAGACGATTACCTACATTTTAGAATTTCCAGTAATAAGACTTTACTCGTTACATTGTATTTGTTAAGGCAGATGTGATGAAAGGTTTTTCGCTTTCGAAATACTCACATTCGAGGCATGGTACCTACTCCACGTCTTTCTTAATAATTTTCTCAGCATTTAGGAGATTAAGAGACCAAAATGAGGATGATTTGTGAAAGTGGAGTGGCCCATGCGGTAGGACACTAGCGAGTAGTTCGCACCTGTTCATGGCTTACAGATGCCCTCACAACTATTCTGAGATATCAGACTTAAATCACGAACATGAATAAATTGGCCACCAAGATTTCACTGTGGGGCTCCCTGTAGTAGAAGGTTCATGCCAATAAGACGCAATCGATTGATGCCCCTGGAGCCAACATAAACAATCCCATCGCTCAAATTCAGCCGGGTATATATGCGGCTGAGTTGTTCAAAATTGGGCTCCTCGGATTCGTGCCACCGTTAGATGGAGCGGCGGAAACTTGAACGATGTTATACAGGGTGGGACAAATACAAGTTTATTTTTAAAAATGCAATTAACTGAACAAACCTATTTTTTTTCCATGTACTATGACTTTATTCGTAAGAGCAAACGTTTCCATTTATTATGGAACACAAAGTCGTTCAAGTGGCTGCCTCTGCTGTCTTCGCAATAGCGCATTCTGTCTCTCCAATTTTCCAAGACCTTGTTGATTTTTTCGGGATGTAGCTTGGATGATAGTGGCCTTAAGTGCCTGAATCGCTTTCGGATTATTGGCATAACATTGGTCCTTCATAGTTCCCCACAAAAAAAAGTCCAACGGGGTTAAATCGCAGCTCCGAGGCGGTCAATTGACATCGCCAAGACGGCTGATAACACGATTTGGGAATATGGCCCGCAAAAGATCGATTGAAGCATGGCGCGCAATCCTACATGAACCAGAGGTCAGAGGTCCATGTCTTCAATTTCATTAAAAAAAGTCGGTTAACATGGCTCTTTATCACCCACCGTTGACCCAAACGTTGTTCCCAGCCTCATTTTCGAAGAAAAATGGTTCGATGATGAGTCTCACATTCTTGTCTGTGCGCACCGTATACGGACGACGGGGACCATGAGTGTTGTCCACTAGCATACCAGCGTCCCGCACTTTTTACACAAACTTGCGTACAGCAGGCGCGGTACGTGCTTCATTTCGGCCAAAACTTCTTTTCAAAAAACGCACTGTTTGGGCTACACAGCACTCACTTTCGGAATAAGTTTTCAATATTTCCCAACGTTGTTCAAGCGTTAAGTGACTCGAGGTATGCCGCGATCCATTTGTGAATCAGCTGTTCTACCATTCCTAAACCAATTGAGGTCAACATCTAAATAAATTAAGTAGTTCGGTTACTGTATCACGGTCATCAGACTGATATGACGCCTGTCTAAGCACATTCAATATCAAAGAACGTCAGTCAGATGTGGTCAGCAGCGCTGCCACTTCAAAAGAAGAGGAGCGCAGTAGATCATGGAAAAAATGCAGTAGATTGGATCTTTCCGCGGTAGATTTTTTTATTATACAAAAGTAAGGGTTTTCCTCACGGACACGATACACCAAACAGGAATTCAAATTTCATATAAGCTCTCAGAGTCAGAATCCCGTTAGTTTAGCAGAAAACGAGAAAACAACAGAAAGATAGACAGAGATATTTTTTGTATGCATGACAGTTGACGATAAAGCTGCCCAAGAGAGGGTTTATCAAATAAAAAAAGTGCAGTAGATTGGATTTAGTGGCAGCAAATTTACTTTTTGCGAAAGTGGCAACGCTGGTGGTCAGTCCTTGGTAAGAAAGTAGTAGATAATTTCCAATTTCCAACTGAACACAGCTCGGTGGTTGTGACATGTGACAGGCAAATTGAGGTCATATCACTTTTCGCATCGGAGTAGGAAGGGCGTCTTCCCGACTTCGCGTCCGCGCAGATAGTTTCGGTACTATGGTTTGTCCGGTGAGTTTTACAAACGTGTGTACCGATTCCAAAAAAATCCTGTGCCATGTAGTACGAGTAGTTCCTGCTTTACGCTTATTTATACAGTAGACCAGATCGCCAGGTCAGAGCACCTCAGAAGTGGTTCTATCCAATAAATTTGTATGGCTGCACTTGAATAATTGGACCCCCTAAAAACAATAATGTCTCTCCCCATGTCCGGTTTTATTCACTCGCAATAGAGAACTTCTCTCGAAATAAACTCGTCCCCAACAAGTACGAATATGTAAATGCATAACAAATGTTTGAACTAAAAGTAACGTCTAACGGGTGCCTAGCAAAAAACCAAATCTAGCCATCACCACAGAGCACAACCTTCATCGCTCCTTACAAATGGTAAACACAAACACTCGCCCTCAACCCAAGCCATGTTATACTGTGTGGCCAAAGCGGAAGTCAAGTCTCAACCATAACCAAATGAATGTTTGCCTAAAGGGCTTTATTTACAAAAAATAAAAAATAAAATGAAAAAGATACGACCAAAGCGAAAGAAAAAAAGTAGAAAAAGATCCCTCAGACTAGGTATCTACGCCAAGATGCGCCAAGAGAGCTACAGTGAGCATAGTTCAGTGAAAAAAAAATCATCTGAAAATACACTGTTCCCCGTTGATGGATGGAAAAAAAGCTTTTCACTTTATTTAAATTAAAAATGAAATTGCTATAGGTGCACATCCTGTCCGGGTGCATTGTGCAACAAGGTTGCACTGCCGGCCCACTCGCCCCTTGTGCACTTATCAAAGCATTCATCTAACATTTTAAATGTTCGCATGGAAATGAAAGAAGTCGAAAAGCCGAAGAAAACGAAGACATTTCCTTACATCCTGTTCCCAACTCTCACACACACACAGCGCGCGTGGGTTGAAAGCCATTAAAAATTATTTTTAAAGTGGATTTGCAAATCGAGGCGGCAAAAACTAAAAGAAAAATCCATAAAGACGAAGCAGAAAAGGACATGATAGCGAAATAAATCCGGTGAATTTGTGAATCTCATTTTCATTATGCACTCACGCACAGACACATTTAAAATCCAGACCAAGACCGGTTACTGCGCGGATACCCACCAGAGAATTGCAGCAATTATCTTAAAAGGTATCCGAATTTTCATCCCTTTTATTTTGTTCACCACTCGAATCCCCCTGCTCGTCGCCGTAGCTCCATACACAAAGGTTTCCAAATAAATGCACGGACTTTTTAGTAAAGCTCCTTTGAAGTTCCACTTTTTGCTCGCCTCGCAAATAAAGTGGTTGTAACGCAAAATTAAACTCAAGCACATCCTGACGAATTTGTACAGCAATCTAACATACATCTGCATGTCGAGTGCAACAGTTTAAATAATATCAACGAAAAAAAGCGTTTAAATTGAATTGAAGGTAAGCGGCCGATAGGGTTGCTGGATATAGACTGGTCCACCTGTACGTAGTAGAATATAGATCTTATGTAATCTCGGCTTGACTTATATATGTAGGTTTAATTTGTGAGAGTGCATGTGGATTTGGAGTTATTCACAAAGTGGTGGATTTGTTGTGGAAATCGAATTCGAAACCCTGTGCTGGAAACTAGCCGAGTGAACTTGTGAGTACGTTGATAGTTGTATAGGTGAACGCAGAATTTGAATGTATCCTTTATGCATCCAAGTGAAACCCGGAAGAAGGTGTCCTGACATTACATCAAACGAAAGATAAAAGTTTGAAGGACTTTAGGAGAGATGACTTCAACGTGGACACATCGACTAAAAGGCGGATAAACAATTTGGCAGGCAATATCATCTGCGATTTGGAACTGGAGAGGACTACGCTGGCAGCGACAGATTAAGAGATTACGTACGACCTGCTGGGAAGCTTATGATGTGCGCCCAATATATTGGAGCCAAAGGCGAACGCCAAGGTGGGATGTGATCTGATTAATCGAACTGCATCTTGAGGCAGTAATTGATATGGGATTAGATGTTCTCCTGGAAACGACGGTTACTGCCGAGACAGCAGTGACTGTCACAATTCAATTCACACGACACACGTGGAATGCCTCGTGGGAGGAAAGAACTGAGGCGAACATGTGGACTGATTGACAAACGATTTGAGCGAAATAATGGACAGAGCCTGCATCTTAGAAGAGGGAAAAAAGAGACCTCAAAGCAAAGGAGACTATTCTATCTAAATTAGGAGTAAGAAACAAAAGTGGCCAAATAAATTTGTATAAATATTAACCGCTACTGCGTTTAAATGTGGTATAGGTACCCAGATTTGGTAGAACTAATCTTAAGCACGGCAAAAATGAAGAATATCGTAGAAACACTAGTCCCAAAACACCCGGTCATAGAGCAGATGGAACCGGGCGACAAGAGAATGATTGTTTATTAAAAGAAGCAAAACTTTCATAGGTGGAAGGCCTATGAAACATAACAACGTCCCCGGATTAGTTGCAATACTGGTAGAGGTCTTGGGAAAGTCCGCCTATAGCCCGGCCAGAGTATGTTAATGGTAACCCGATACAAGACAACGCACTGGGTGACTCGCACAGAGAAGATCCATTGAAATGGAGGCAGCCATAATCATACCGGACAATATCGGCGCGGGTGGGGAAACTTCGAACCCCATCGCTCCCATGTGAGGGCAGTGGCGAAGAAAGCAGAGAAAGCAGGACACATAATAATTCCTCAATAGATGGGGCTAGAAAAGTGATAAAAGAAGTCGTTCCCCAACTATGGTTCGCCTAAAGCTGGAGATGGTTAAAACTGAATAAATGTCACTTATGCCGCCTTTCTACCTAAATCCATCACCCCAAGCCAAGCCCTACAAATTTACTGGTCCATATGAAAGCCAACACCAAAAAAGTACTACAATTATGCTGAATTTCGAACAACACACCCTTAATTGTGCAAACAAACAGGTTAAGGCAGCAAAACTCAATCCCCCATCGCCCTCATTAACACCGTCGATGAAGTTTCGCCCAAAACTCGGCCGGAACGAGGTCAGCGAAAACAGTCAGGCAAACTCAGACATGCAGCCAAAGAACGTGTTAATTAATTACTCAGACTTAATCAGCTATTCAACTTTTGCTCACATCGACCGAATAAAAATGAATCTCTTCCGAGCCAGGTACTATACCAGCTGTGCCAAAACCAAAAGGTGTAGACCCACTCACTTGCACCACACCCTCTGGCTGTACGGCAAACATGCCAAGTGTTCATACACATTGTACAGCGATCTTGGCGAATGCAAGGATTAAGTGAAAACTGAAAACACATCACCCTCACTTTGGGGCATCACATTCCCACACAGCCACACAGAATCGTTTATTCATTCCGAAGTCCGAAGAGATTTATGAAATATCTTTTCCATTTCATTTGGCCCAATCGTAGAGAGCTGTGGCCAATTGTAAATAGACGGGGCCTCGAATCCGGAGCCAATGTTGAGCATGGTAATCACTCGGGGTTATGAATATGGGCCGACGGGAACAGACCGACACAGCAGAGTCCTGCAGAAGCGAGAGAATCCAACTAATTCACCTTTATTGCAGAAGATTAAAGAAAATCTCCTGACATTTCGCTTCTGTTTGTTGCCTTTGCTGGGCTGGGAAATCAATTCGAGAGAATTTCACACACACATTCACACAGATTGTATACGGTATAGGGCAAAATGTGAAGTGGCAGCATTTGCAGCCCCAATGCCGTTCTCTTAGTCTCAGTTCGTGATGCTGATGATGATATAAAAGGCAAAAAGTGGAAACTTTAAATTGAATTAGTCTTGTTCTCTATATAACCCTGCACCCCACTCCTATGAGTTGAGAGTCGGGTATGGCAACGATGCTGACGCAGGTCGATGCTGGCGAGCTGTATACGGTCGAAAATAAATTAGAAGTTAATATTAGATGCGAAGCAAATGTATCTGTATGCTAGGTATTTGCGCTGACAGCACTAAGGACCTTTGACCGTAGAATGAACTGTCAATGGGGATTGTTGAATATGGTAATTGCATAATTTCTTATCACAATGGGAATCGAAAAGTTGATGGCAAAAGAGAGTAACTCTCACCCAAAGGGCAGACAGAAGCACGCTCTAATGTAACTTTGGGCAGACTGTTGAACGTTTGCAGGGCAACATCCAATTAAAAGTTGAACGCAATTATTTTAAACAACACGATCGTTGATGTTGGTCCTGAATTTTTGAAAGTATAATGCTTTATGAGACTGAGCTCATACCGTGGGAGCAATGCACTCACCCTGCGGCTTACTTGCTGCGCAGTGGTTGCCTATCATGCATTCGCTTAGCTGAATAGACTCTGTTATAGATATGTTCTCCGGCGGACGACTCGGTCTTGTTTCATATGGAAGGCAACCACTTTTTGCCTTTCACGTTGTGCGATTTTTGGAGGTTCATGAGGGACAATCAGCAATCCTAAAAATGGTCTCCATGTAGATAAATTTGCATATCGCAGGCGTACTCTAGATGAGAAGTTCAGCCGTCAATGATGTGATCTGGCAACAGTCATTACTCCGAAAAAAAGATGGCCAACGATGCTGCTTCACAAAAGTTTTTATTAGAATAAAAGGAGCAACCGCGAGGGGGTATAGAATTGATGTACCCAACTAAAAAAAGAGGTAGCGCAAAATACGTAGAGGTAAAACAATGCCTGAAGAAATAAAGCCCATGAGTGTTGTTTTTTTTTGGAAGACAAGATCCGAGAGCTTTAATTTCGTAAGGGTTATCTCACAGCACCCTAAACACCACTAGTCAATAGCGACATCCAATTTTCGTTTGTTCTTAGAGGTTGTTTGTGATCGATAGACAAAGCGGCCACTGACTAGCACCATATGCATTCATATGCCAACTTCATTCGTTGTTCCATCTACGTGCAATTTGTATAGGTATATAGCTTTAGAGAAAGCTCGACTAATTATACACTTCTTCTTCTGCTGCTTAAGTGTCGCTACAGTTCGCGGTGAAACTGGGCATAGAGTTGTGAGTTTTGTTTACTGCTTGGACCTACCCCGGGTTAAAATTGAAGATTTTGGAGTAGGTAAGAGCGGGCTAGAAGTAACATTTTCGATCAAATTTGAGCTCCTAGGATTTTGGAAATGAGTCAGCCAAACCTATTTTAATCCAAGCAGCAATATTTGAGTAAGACCTGCGACAGGATTGAGTAACGGATATAGGCAAAGGCTCCGTAGCCCCATAATGGCTCAAATATAATACCTGTTCATTTTAGTCGATGTTTCGTCTTACACTTTCTACTCCATAAAGAAACAAAGCAAAAACTAACTACAGTAGCATTTTTTTAAGGCAAATCACTCCAAGCCGAAAGAGGCCTTTATTCTCACACCAGCCAAAGAACTGGTTCCTTTAATAACACTGACACTCTTCAGTTAATTTGTATTTACTCTACAAGTGTCTACTTGTGCCTGCATTGTGTTTGTTTATTCCGTGCATATGCTTCAGCTCAACCACTTGTGTGCATGCAACAATCCAAAGAGCACTGTTTGCTTTACAGCACGGGTTCAGGCGCACAAAAAGAAAATACCGCCTGCAGGGCACCACTGATTGTGGAAAGGCGTGCTACCAGAGAAATTAAATTTAAAAACGTCATGCGAGTGTCGTGTACGTTGTGCCGTGTTTCTACATGCATTTTGTGTGCCTACATCATCATCAGCAGCGACCCATTATATAATGTATAACAGGCGGTATAGGAGTCCTGTACAAACATCTAATTGCAGTACTGCTGCAGGATGCGCTCTCCTGTAGTGGTACTTCAGACAATTCTCGTTATTGTTACCCTATGCATATTGAACCCCTTTAAAGGGCTGCCTTATGCGAGTACTGTGGTATGGAATTCTCTTTAACGGTAGAGATCCGTTGATCGGTAATTAGGATGATTTTCATTGGAATTATTTGTTCCAATTGAATTAAACTGCCAACAGATCTTAAACACATTTTTGTTTGAAAACAAATAAATTAGATAGATGACGCAACCAACCTTCGCTTGTGATCTTTTTTTAATTAAGTTATGAATGGGAATGATCTACAATTTCGGGCCGAGTCCGAATCCGGCTAAGTTGAGTAACTTTCCCCTTTTTTGTCGATTTCAGACCTTTGCCTTCAAAAGGCTTGCTTAGATTGATCATCACTCCTGATACCTGTGTGAAAAGTGGCCCCAATTTATCATACCGTAAGTTTTCTTTTTGGGCCTTAGCAATAAACATTTTTAGACTCTACTTTAAATTTACAAAAGCTCACAATTGCAAGATTTGTATGTAAAATAAAGCCACTGTGAACTACAAAGATTTAGAGTCGAGACTAAAAATGTTTATTGCAAAGGCCCATCGCGAGCTCTAGAGTGCACGCCCCTGCCTTCTAACCGTGCGTTTCTTCAATGAAATCCGGCGAACGACTGGTTAAATGCGGTCTACTGTAGACCTAGATGGATGAAGAGCGAATATTGTTACATTTTAGGACTGTTATATGGCAGAGGCTAATAAATAATAATTGAGAAAGGTGATCAGTAGCTGTCTGTTGCAACCCTATATCCCTACATCCCAAATGTGACCCTCATTTCTCATAATCTTCTCCCTTGACCTGCATTATCCACATTCCTAAGCAAAAGCCACCCATTTGACTCAAAACATGACTATATAGGCTGGGATTCTCAGATAAACGTGAACATGCCGCCAAATAAAGTATGAAAATCGGCGCAGGTTCAGAAGTCCACAAACCATAAGTTGAAAATGGATTTTTGTTGCGGTTTTTTTTAATACTTACATAAGTCCTACGAAATAATTGTGGACTTATGACCTACTTAATTTTTAAGATTGTGATCGAAATGTTGTGGTTTTTGGCTCACCTGGGTGGGTTCACAGTTGATTTTTGGATAACAAACTGAAGTGGGTCAAAGGACTTTTGGCTTGTGGACTTATGACCCTGCGCCATGAAAACCTTCTTCCAGAGGAATCGCGAAGTCGTTATCTCTTTAAACGTCGTTTCTCTGTGAATAAAGATTTTGATGGACAAAGTCATATTATAAAGTAAAAGTCGGTATACCGTCAGTCAACTCGAATAGGTCAATACGAGGTTAGGGAGAAAAATATTAGAGCATCTCGTTCTTGCCCAGAAGTTGCTGTCATTACAATATTTCACCTGGATCACAAATAACTCATACAGTCTATTGCAATACAGGTCGGCACGGCAGTGTTTGTTGCGACTTAGTTCTGTTCGTGGCGGACCTGCAGGAAGACAGAGAATGTTTTCCAAACAAACGCTTTGCTTGAACGACTATTATTTTAAGGCTATTGCTGTAATATTTGAATTTTGCCAGCCAGCAATTCTTTTCTCCTTCCTTGCCATTGCCTATATTCTTTTATTGATCTGGACAATTCACGGACATCGGAGTCTTCATTGTTCAAGAAGTTGAACAGCCACCTACAAATCATATTTCCCACCAAGCTTTCCCTTAAAAATGTGTGTATTGTTCGCACACACAGGCACAGGCACACCATATTGATATTTTCGTCTTTACCTAGGCTTCAATTTATTTCATTGACATTAAAGGAAATAATACCCAACATTTTCTATGCTTACTAGCAGCTATCTCTGTGTGTTTTCCTTTTTTATCTGGCATATATGAGTTTTGCCTACGTGACTTATGGTTATTCGCACAACAGCAGCAAGGCAACGGTCCCATCATGTGGCACCGCCACAAATTCCTATCATTGCCAACAATAACTTTTGACTTGACCGGAAATTACGCTCTAAATAAAGTAGGTATGCAAATTTAATATAAGCAAACGTCGCCTTCCATTGCCGCAAACATCTACCATTTGCCGTCCTTCCGCCTTGGGAAACTCATTCAAAATACATTCCCAAGAAAATGTTGCTCCTTCTTCATGGCATGGCATGAACGCAGACACTCAGTATCTGCTCTGCGTACTTATGCCATTTTTCATGGGGAAATAATTTTGTTTTATTGTATGAATATGCAACGTATAATGGTAACGATTTTGGGGACGCACATTTGAACGGGAAACGTATGAGTTGCCGCATATATGTAGCATTTTATACGCATAGGATGTGTCACGCTGTAAACAAAGTATTATGTATAATATGGTAGGCTTGAATTTATTTATAACTAACGTGCTATCATAAGAAGAGTGGCCCTCATCCTCTACGGGCAGTGGAGCTGGAATCCCCTTAGGACACATCGAGCAGATGCAGACAGAGAGGTAGCACTTTTTCGATAACAGATTGCAGGACATTTGTAATGTGCAGACGACAGACAACCAAACGCGTCTCGGCTGTGCAGATACTCCTATATCCCTATCCCCATCTCTCAACTCCATCCCCATTCGGGAGGATGGTAATTTGATGCCAGATGAAAGAGATGTAAGCTCAGTCAGTAAGCTGTGCGCACTTGCTTTCGCTGCTGAAACTGGGACAACGGGAACGGGTCTGCTCCTCCAACACAAACACGCACACTAACTTAAGTAGCATGTGTGTTTAAAGAAAGGATGAATGACTTGCTGGGCACGCTTTGCCCCCTTTTTTGCGGAATTTTGTGAACGTTGCACGTAGCTAGCACTATATACCACTTCCACTCAAGGCTACTGCTGGTGCAAATGCTACTGCTACAGCTTCTGCTGCTGTTCCCAGCTACGTCAGTAGATACATTTGTATAATTTAAACAGGGCACGTAACTTTATTTCGTTTGTTTCCTTCGTGCTCCATATCCTTGCTGACTTTGACATATGGATTTAACTGTGTCGGACACATTTCTTTGGCACACACGCTCTCCCCGTTCCACATTTCCAACGACTGGGACGGGAGTAGGAATGATCAAGGACAAGATGAAGAGAGAAGGACTGCACAGAACTAGAGCCTCTATGTGCAAAATTATATCTTTTTGTTGTTCTTCTATACCAATTGGCTGGCACTTTGAATCCTCCACATTGCCACTTCTTCTCATTGTGAAAATGATTTGTTTTGAATTTCAGGATTTCAGTTTAATAAAGACGCGTGCTTTTATTATTATTCGGCTCGTACGTAGGAGGTACGTTGATTGAATTATGAGTGGCTTCCAGGGAATGTTGCTTTCGTTTTGTTTTTTGGATTGACAACACTCATATTTACTGTGCCATGGGATATTTTTTTTTGTTAATCATATATATTCATAACAGACATTTTCCTTTTCCATTGCAGGTACGTACGTAAGAGAGCGGTTGTATTTTTCGCTTTTAATAAAAATATTCTGACTTTCGTGTTTTGTGAATCAGAAATGTTGGCAAATCACACTCCAGTTACAGTTTGATAATCTGCCAGTCTTCTTATAACTACTAAAAGATCGCATTTATTGCCCATTACTGCTACTGTGACTAAAAAATCCTTAAAAAAATAACCGCCAACCTACGAACTGCCAAAGTCTGCTCTGGTGCTCCCACCTCAGCTCTCAGGAATAATGCCATTATATTAAAAATGGGCGTTACTAATTATCATTTATAACCTATGAATATTTTGTAGGTCACAATGGGTAATTTTGTGTTAAAAATTTCGCCATTGTGAGTTCGCGAAAGTTAATTGGCTCTATAAGTATCGCGGAATAAGTTCAAGTCCTCAAAGGAGCATATATATTTCCTTGGATCACAGTAAGAAAAGTTGTGTGGAAAATAGCACCATTGTGAATTCGGTGAGTTTAATAGTAGGCCTAAAAAATATCATAAATAGAAGTTTATAGTGCTTTTATTTATTAAAGTGTGGTTGCTCCTCGGTTACATTTTCATTTTTAACCTTCACGCTAAGTATTTTGTAGGCCACAATATGCAATTTTATACGAAAAATTTCGCCATTGTGAGTTCGAAAAATGTAGCCTGCTTACTAAAAACGATTATTAGTATCCCGGTGTGTTTATATTCAAGATCAGAGTTATTGTGAATGCATGCCCTGCAAATATTCACTGAACTGATTTCAATTCTACTTTGGGCAACATTTACAGTCCCATTGCAACATGATTAACAAATAAGGCACCTTTACGTGGATGCCAACAATTTCAACCCACTAGTGTACCTGTGCATCATTCAAAAAACTGGAATTGTGAACCTTCCAAGTCTGCTGCTGGTGCAAATTTTGTTCCATCCTAAGACTGCTTTGACACGAAAAGCTATCGCGCTTCGCATATTTAATACTTGTATTGTACATACCTACCTACCTATGCATAACTTGACCTCCCTTAAAGCAAACTAGACAGGGCAATTTCAAGCTTGTTCTATTGAAACACCAATTCAGACCGTAAGAAAAGTTCTTTCAAGCCTGACGTGTCGTTACCTACAACCCAGCAAAGATATCTTCCAAATTTGAAAGACCTATCCCATCCAGTTAGAAGTAGTTAAGGGTTTGAACAAGGTCTTCAGCCTATAGTATGGTTGTCAGACAAGATTTTTGTCTCCATCCACCTGTTCCTCTCGACAAAGTGCAAGTTAGAAATCCGATTTCACCGGAGATTAGTGGCCTAGAGGCCCTATCCAATGGAATCGGTTCTTGATCGTTTTACCCTAAAATTATTTATAAACTTTACCTGATTTTGTGGGCTGAGTTTTACTGCCCCAGTAGGTACAAGCTCACTATGCCCACTGTACATCATACTCGTACACCTGCGGACAAATATCATGACAAAGTAAGTGTTTTTATACATTTTACCTAACAAACTACTTGCGTAGCTGCAACTTTTGTGATGCTGGCGATATGTATGAACCCACTCATCCGCAGAGTTAATGAAGCTAATAAATTAATTCGTTCGAGAATCCTGCAACTAATTCCGCTACGTCCACTGTCCGTACTCTCATATAGAATTTTTTTTTTATTTCCCTCTGACGTCCTTTTGAGTAATTTTACCGCATCGTCTGGTAAAAGTTTGAACTGCAATAGCACGCTCTACATGTGCGCTGCAAGGACTACGACGACTACGATGATATTGACCGTCATTAGGAGTGTATGGACCGGGCATACTGAAACCCGGTTAGCAACCACTTCATGATGGAACGACACTCCTTATCCACACTGCAGAAATTCGAGTACCCTTTGAACAAGGTACTCGTACTCGTACTTGTACTCTACGCTCTACATTCCACAAGCTAGTCGCAACTATAGCCTTCGATGGTCCTTTAACTATTTGCTTGTACAATCGAGAGCCATAGAGCTGTGTGGAACAATTGAGTGAGTCGCGTGTCCTTTGATTAGCAATCCCTTTCTGAAATCACAACCAATTTCACATCCACATTCGGTTTTTTTTTTTTACTTCTTGCATTCCCTTTATTTCCATTCGTGCTCATTGGATGGTGGCAATTAGACAGCAGTATCCTGCTACAATTGGATAATTACTTGAGTTGGCAAATCGTCTCTATCTATTCAGAATTGTGTACATCCTTCCGCAATCTTCCCAGTTAGTCTCTGTCTGCACTTCTATGTAGTTCGTTGGTTCGTCGCTAGCAATTTTGAAGGACCTGCCGACTTCCGAGTTTTTACTATGCTTCACACAAATGAAGACGATGAATAAATTGTCTGTCTTTTAATTCATTTTCGTCGCCCCCTCAATTCGGTTTTCAGTTACTCTTCGTCTGGTTTTTGATGACCAACAGAATATCCCCACTATGCAAGCGATGGAGTGATGACATCCTATTGACCAATTAGTGCTTAATATTTCCGCTTTTCCTTTTTGTTCGTCTTTCTGTCTATTCATTCTTTTGTAGCCGGCCACCTCCACTTGTTATCCAATTATTTTGTATTTTCCCATTGCCAGAGCTATAAATGGAAAATGGTGGATACACGACCGGCGCTAAGTGAAATATCCAATGGCGGAAGCAGGAAGTGAAATTGTATCCTTTTAATGAATTTGCATGAGCATTAGAAAAAGTCGGAACATGTCGTGTGTTTGGCTTATTGTATTGGCTCCCTTTACAAAAAAGGATATTCAAGTACGACTTGCTTGTTATAGCCGGAACACGAAAGACTGATATTTATTTTTGACAAACGAAATTAATGAAACAGTGAAACCGTTAACGGGGGCGAAAGCGGAATATCAACATTATTATGGAAACTTTCCATCACAGGACGATAGGCGATGGCGGTAGGTATCCAAATGCCGTTTTACAATTGTTTCCCTAGTCATTCTCACAACGGCCGACTTAAGATTTCTTTTTCGATGTCTCTTTGTTATTTATACCTTTCCAAAATCCACTTAGGCCTTCAATTTGGGAGCTCTACTGTCTGATTCATTCATTCTAGGGCATGTGAAACGAAAAAGGGTTTATATTAATGAAAAGTCACGAAATACGTCTTACCATTTAATGAATCGAATTTTTAGTTCGCACAACAGTCCATAGAGGGTACCAATACTTCAAAAAACTTTTTCTTTAAATCAGTAAAAAAGAAAAAAAATTTAAAGCGTATGTAAATTCGTAGCATGTTGGCCACTTTGGATCTCGAAAGAAGTGCGTCTATTCATTAGAAGTGCAGTGTAGCTACATATATATTTAGCCTGCGAATGTTTGTCCTTGCAAAACTCCTTATGTAGTTGGTTGATCGACTTGAAATTTCGACACAACGTGCAGTCAAATACGCGCGTTTTGAAAGTAAGAAAGGAGAAAATTTATTTATAAATTTATAAAGAAGACTATATCTTGACATTGACGACAGTTTTGGCTTCGAAGCTACGAAAATTGTGATGTGTATTGCCTCTCCGAGGCATTTAATATAATATGGACGGGATTTAACAAAATAGGCTTGGCACACCCATCCCATAAATAAAATTGTAGATCCCTTCCATTCGTCCCAAAAAATTAAAAACTCAATCAAAACGAAGGTTGCAAGAAGCAAGGTCTAGGGTCCTTAGGACCGCAAGCTTATAATACACGGAAACAAGTGTAACTGACCTATTCGAAGACGGGGCAGGCTCAACATTTGAAACAAAATCTCTATTCGGTGCCATCTATATCGATCCTATCAAAGAGAGCCTTCTCCAACATATCAGCGCTCTCTAGTTTTACTGCTCAGTTATATCATATATAAACCTTTAAGAAACGCATTCAGCACCACAGCTTTTACTACCCACTTCTGTCGCCCATAAATAATAACGGCAACAAAAATATGACAGACACTAGCAGGAAGGATTTTACTACACGCTCTGACCATAAAATGTATCACACATGAAATCCAAGCCAAAAATTTCAATATATGCACCAATACTCTGTGCACGTATCTATATCCTTTTTATATACATTTATGGTTATGGACTTTCAGCGTTAATGCGATGCAAGACAGATGACAAGGATGCAGCATTCAAAAAAAAACTCAATGGTCCTGGTGGTTTTACCTGCGTCTCTTATGTTATAGCTCTTCGACTTGAAGAGTGGTGGTGTGGTAAATACTGGAAGCGGATATTAGTCCTTATTATTATTTTAATTATGATTTATGAGTGCGATCGAGCTGCGAGTGTCGCCACTTACCATTGCGCGGTCTCGAATCCCCCTCTAGTTATTTCAGCATTTGGAATTTGAGAAATTAATATTTATATGGAAATTCCGGTGCATTTATTCTTTTCAATTTAAAAAACAACAACAAACTTTTTGGCTTTTTTCCCTTTCAATTGGGAAAAAATACCAAGAGGCATTTTTGGTGTCTTTTTCAACAAATTTGTTTGCTTTTTAATAGTTTTCTTAAATGGAAAATATGCCCAAAAGAGTTTTGGAGAAAATGCCAAAATTCGCGGCATTTGTGGCAAAATATCTGGCCGATTTTTCTTAGGAAAATATTCTACGACTTTTCTGGACGTTTTTGGAATTTTTCCCATTTTATTTTTTTTGCGTATTTTCAGGGAGCCCGGAAGAGCTTCTTATTTGTTCATAAATGAAATTTCGCACTATCTGTGCATCATTTGTCGCTCGTTTGGTATTGAACCATCGTCTCGAACCTGGGTGGTTACTCCGAAATTCGAGGATTCTGTTGAAAACAATTTTATTCATTCGTCGACATGTTTTCCAGTCAAGAATATTAATGATTTTTGTTCATCTATTTTCCAAACTGAAGTCCCAGAGTTTTGTAAGATATTATTTCGTTGGATCTCCGTCAGGGTGTGATTTGTTGAAGCGATGTTCACCCCGAGGTTGACAGACTTCTTTTGTGCCTTGCTCTCCTGTTTGAACCAAAAGTTGGACAAAAAAAAATTTTTTTTGTTTGTGTATAACTTGAAGGCGTCCTCATTTCCAAGCTGTATCTAAAACGCCAGCACAGAAATTTAATGGGTCATAGTCCATAGCGCCGACAATCACATCGTAAATTGAGTTCCAGGACGTCTCTCTATATCAATTATTCAAATATCTCCGCAAAAAAAGAAAAAAAACCTCACTCAACCACAACTCGATCATTACAACTTTCTTCCCCAAGACAAATCATCCAGAAAGAGTTGAGTTGAAAATTATATAGTACGATGACCCACACAGCAACACAATGTGCTCACATCCTTGCTTAGACTTTCAAAGAATCATACCCCAAGTGACCAAGTCCTGGAAATATGATGAATTGCACTTTGCATCAGCGGCGAAGTTGTTCGCTTAGAGTATTCATTCTTCATAAATCTACTTCCCCCCATCTAAGGGGACTAACAAGTCATAGAATAAAATAACACAAACAAAAGATACAAAAAATACGCATGGCGCAGAACATACTTTTGCTGCCACTTCAAGCCTTGTCCACACAAAATTGATGACTTTTGGTGCACAACTCTGACAAGAGCTCTACATAGAAATGCAAACACAAAAAAAATAACCACTTTGCTGTAAATAAATAAAAAAAGAGAGTCCAATAACTTTCCAAATATTTATTCGTAAAGTCGTTAAAGTTTTCTCTGTTGTTTTCGAGGGAAAAAAAAGTACCAAGAGCGACAAACTTTTCGGCTTCATCAATTTCAACTGTGTACTTCAAAACATTACAAGTCATAAATTTTCTTGAAACGAGCCAACGAAAACTACTTCCAGATAAAAGTCACTAAGACAGTGCAAAATAATAACATCGGGAAAAAGTATCACTGTAACCGGGACTACAACTCGGTATAGTGAAGTGAATAGTGTGCTGTATGTAGACTGCAGTAGCTGCATTGCATTTGTTACGTTTGTCGTTCATTTTGTGAAGCAATTGGCGTTAAGATTGTTTTGTTCCTTCCTTGTTTTTATTGTTTTTGTAAGTCAAACATCATTCTCATGTTTAATTAAAGAGATGGTTGTGAGGATTAATTTTGGGGCAGGTCGGTGTTAATTTCAGTCGGTCCTTAGAACGAACTTTGATGATAGAAAGGTGCTGCAGTTAACGCGCATAAATGAGAGACACATCAAAGCCCAATGTTTATTTTAAAGGACGAAATAGTTGCCCCACAGCTCGCTTAGAATAGTGTTGTATTAGTGGTTGAGAACTTTATTAAGATGATGATAGTTGAGAAGGTGACGGTTCTCTTGGGTAAATCCAACCTGAAGCAAAACTTTTAAGCGCTTTGTCAAAAGTCGAAATTCCTTTAGAAGTACCTCTTCGCAAAGCAGCTTGTTCATTTTTGTGTTGCAAAGTTAAATGTCTCTCGTTTTTTTTATATCCTTTTTCCTTATGTCTTTAATTTGAATTCGGCATCTCAACTTAAACTAAACTACCTATATAAATTCCCGAAATCACTTACCAGGGTCAGCAAATACGCTCTTACAAATACTCTACCGATCTACATGAAAAACAAACAGAACTCTAAAATAATTAGCAATCAGTATTTCATTTGGCAAAAAAGTACCAAGCAAGGAAGTGAGCATATTGTGCTGCTGTATGGGTCATCGTACTATATAATTTTCAACTCTTTCAGGATGATTTGTCTTGGGAAATCAGGTTGAATGCACATTTTCGATTTAATTAAACTTTACTGAATTTCGTTAAATCTTAATTGGAACTTAATCTTCCAAGACAATTAATACCGACTAGCCGGTACATATTTACATAATAATTATTATGTATAAATAAACAAAAAATTCCACAACTTTTAATGAAACCTGTTACAAAAGATCCTAGTTTAAATTGAAATCCAATTTCATTCGCGAGAACCGAATGTTTTTCAGATAAAAGACTTGAGCAATTTGAATACAAGTTCACGAATCTTACAGAACTCGCAGCGATAGAGAAAGTTCCGTGCGATCCAGCCGTACACTTTTAAAATACTCAACTGCAAGCATAACATTTTTATATTATTGGTAAGCTTTGCACAACTTTAATTGTAAAGTGCATATAGCTAAAAGAAATCCCAGCAGAAGTTTGAATTTTTTCTGAAAAATAATATCCTCTTTAATTTGTGGTGTGGGGAAAGGGATGTTCAAAGAGGGTGGAATAGGGCTGTTGCTGACAGCCGTTTTTAAACAAACCAATTAAAAAGTGGTGCTGAACGCAACCCAACTCATCTACTGTTTTGTCGCTTGTTTGTTGAGAAGGGAGATTATTTTTTCTGTATCTTTGAATTTTCAATCAATAATTACCAGGACAAGACGGAATAAACCAGAAATAATTACATATTATTATTTTAGGTAATTTAAATTGTAAAAAAATAATTTCTTTATTAATAAAGTATAATTGAGTTTTTCTGCTTCTGTGGGAATACTTAACAAAACATCAGTCTGAAAACAAGGGCCCTTCCTACGCTTCTGGTGTTTGTTGGAACAGCTTTTCTAGAATTCATAATTTTGGGGAATATAGAAAAATCATCCCATAACCTTTTTTATTTTATTAATTTTCAACAGCATTGCTTGAGCAGTTTTTGTGCACCGTAGGTACTATAATTCTATTTTTAAACTTTGTGAGAAACAGTGAGAAACAAAGAATGCCACCAAGTTTAGAAGGGCTACCTTTAAACCCTTTCCGTCTAGATCTTGAATTTCGTTTCCGATATTATAGCTCAACTTTTTAAATCGTATTGAAGAAAACCAGCTTTTTAGAATTGCTCCAAATTCAAAGCCGAACGTTAAGTCTGGAAGTAAAAAAATTGAGAATTCCATTGAGGTTTGTCAAAATCGTAAATACCGTCTTTGAAATATATGAAAGTAAGTCGAAAATCGTCCTTGTTCGCAGTTTTAGCATAAAAACTTAGAACGTAGTCGTGTTCGCGCATGCATTTAATATATCAGAAATACCAATTTTGGTTTAAGTCGTTGTTGCAGTTGTTTTTCACACAGTTCGTATTATGCAGTTTCGTTATAATATTGACACATTAATGAAAAATTCCCTTCAGTTTGAACAGACTTGCAATACGATCTTTTTCGAGAACGACCGTAATAGACTTAAATACAAAATAGAGTTAAACTTTTTAACCAAAAACAATATATTTCTACGTTTTCGGGTAAGTAAAAAATCGGAAAGAGGTACTAAGAATTCCGGTCTATGACAGTACGAAGGAACCGCTCTTTTTTGGTGTGGGAGTAGGTATGCTGTCCCGCCAGTGCCCAAATCTACTCCACTCGGGTCAGCTAACAACTACACCATCGGCGTGTATCCCGAATGGTAATGACAGCCACGTGGGGGGGTAAGGCAGACATCGTCTATCCCGCACCGAGTTCATTCAACATCTACCAAATCATTTCAGTGTTTTATTTAAGTTACGATTATATGAGCCATCGAACGGAATTAAATACCTTTAGCTTACTGCTTCCGTCACATTTTCCACGTCACCAGGTTTCTAAGCCAAACAAAGCTTCACACAAACACTTCTCTAAAGAGTTTTCCAGCTCACAATCTATATGTCTGAACCCTTCGAACTGAAAAGTAAATATGCCCGAAGCACCTTCTCACCAAGAGTGTTCCTCGTCCAGATTAAAGCAATTCAAGCTGAAGAAACACACACACAATAGGAAGACACACACAAAGAACAAAAAAACCCTCAATTCGGTTAATGAGCAAGATGAAACTGCAAACTAGACAAAAGATTCAGAGCCATCCTGCTTCAGAGGGGAACAGATGTATGGCTTCGGGAAGTGTTAGTCTAACTACCCGAACATGCTTCCGTCAGAAGACACGTCCTCTGCGCTACATTTTTCTTGGACCCGCAGTCTCTATCTGTGTGAAAAATATCAAAAGCGCTCTAGGCGCCCCTCCCTCAAACAGAAAACCAGAGCAAAGTCCCGCACAAAAGACACTAATAAGGATGACTCCACTCACAGATGTGCACGTTTCCATTACAATTACTTCGCTAATATATAATATTTGCCCCATCTGTGCCTGACTGCCGGACTCTGCAGACGGCTCTCTGCCGCTCGCCCACACGCCGTGCCGCCTCCCTGCTCTGGAACCTAGCCCCAGCAAATTGAGATGAATTTTTTATATTAATTACAATAAGAGAAAGTATATTTCAAGGACATCTGAGGGAGCTGCGATGACAATGCCGAGCGATTAATTCTCCTCTTCAAGTCATTCAAGTGTGTTTTATTCATTGTGCCATCTCATTTAATTGATCAGCCCACTTCCGATGGATTTGATGAGGTATGGGGCCAGTAGACAAGCCAATCCATCGACGTACAGGAAGGCGCACTGTACCGACAAGCAGGAAAAGGATAATAAGGGAACTTCCTCTATCAAGACTGTATTGAGTCATCTTCATCATGCGAGGATACTCGTACGTCGTGCGGCGGATCCCACTGGCGACGGCAAGATACGGTTCCGTATATTTTTATTTTTATTTTTTTATTTTTTTTGGAGGGCATATTCTAAAGCCCTCTTAAGCTGGTGAAATATTGATCTAGTAACTAAGCGGAGGTCATTAAAATGGTTTAGTATAGCAGAAGCGCCGACGACGACGACGATGACGACGCCAGTTGCGATGAAAGGAAACATTCCTCTGTGATGTCCTTGTTCTATCCATTTCATGGCTCATTGATTGGATTATTTCAATCAGGACAAGAGCGCGGGGATCCTAATAATTCCGACAATTTGAAATTCAATTACAACATTATTGAGAATACTAATTTCTTTCCGGACGGAGGATGAGGATAACGCTGAGTGACTTTGCGGTGGATTATATGAGACATAGAAGTCACAATAGGCTATTGATGGGGGGAGACAATGGCGTACGACAGCTTACGGGAAAGGAAAGTGGCATAATTCGAGAGAAGATAATTTTCCAATTGACGGGTGATGAGATGAGGCCAACTTATAAGGTCACACAATGCGATGTTGCAGAAGGCACGTGCTCGGCTAAGCCATTTGGCTGAAAAACGCCCTCGCCCTGGAATGGGAATATGGTTTTACAACGGATTGTGTATCAATGTAATTAGAAGGACGGTCTCGTATTCCACTCAATGTCAATCGTCTTGAAAAGTGTTTGGAATGATTGGAAAACTTTACGCGTTATGCAATCTTGTTGAAGTCACATCTCTACTGAAGCATTCTCATCCAAAACTTAGCGATCGCTCCAATAACCAGGTAAAGCGAATTGCGACCTCATGTCTGATGATGCATTTTGTAATAAGGTCTGACTGTATAAAGTTCTAGTTGATCCACAAAAATATCAGCGAAATAGTTCTCTTTCATACACTTAGTCCTTTCCCTTTTGCAGCCGTTTGTAAATTAATGATGGCCATTAGATAACGCCTCCCAGAGTGCCTGGAGGACCGCAATCAATTCCATCAATGCAACCAACCGAAACGAATCGCTTTTAATAATGATAACTGAAGCGTACGCACAAAAGTGTTCATTCAAAACTAATGGCAACGGATCGCCATTAAAATATTAGCGAACGACCCAAAAAAAAGAACCTACCCTCCAACAAATTGTGGAATAAATTTGAATTTGTTCGTCTAAAACATGGCAATCATTAGCGCATTTCTCATTTGTCTTACGCCAAATTAACAGACCCAAACAGCCGTCGGAGCTTTTATATAGTATTTCAGCTCTTTTTGCTATTATTTTCAGTTTTTGTTTCAAATCAAAAGCAGCGTAGTTTTGTGTTTGTCCCCCCACCCCTCTGCGAGTGTTGTCTATTTTTGGCCATGGCCATCATTTAAATAATAAACTTTTGCATTTCAATTAAAAAAAAAACCCCACAGACATGATTTTCGCTACTAAATATACCGAAGGAGCAACGGTTTGGTATCAGTCCCTCCAACCTATATCCTCATCCCAAAGTGAGCCAGATACGAGTAGGAGTATGCGACTGCGGATGAAAATGCCACCCGACCAATGCTGCAGTTTAATTGCTGGCCTCTGTGTTGTGTTTTTCATCAGCGAAACTCGAAACACTGCCGAATATGGAAAAATAATTTCATGTTTCATGAAATCAAATTTCATTCCATTTGGGGTTTTTTGTTAGGCAAGTCGAGATGAAAAATGAAAAGCGTTGCAGTTTTAAATGTTCGCGAAATAAAAATTCGATTAAATCGTCGGAAATACAATTAGTTTTGACAGAGAGGTGTCATTGTTTTTTCAAACACTGGTATTAGTTTTCCATTTTTTTCTAATTTGATTTACAAAATTATTATAGCATCGAAAAGAGGTTAAAGTGCTGATACACCATGTTGATTATGCTTAGTTGGGTTTATAGTTTGATGTGGATACGTTAACTGACTTGGTAGCTGCTACTCGCATAACCAAAATCAAGCTGTGATACCATCTGTAACATGGCTATAGCGCATTAAACCGAGCCGCGAGAACCAACAAAAGGTACCTAGGGACATCCAAGGTAGTAACGAACTAACCCGTACTCGGAGCTGCACAAATCGGAAGATGTCATAGTCTCTCAAAAGATTTAAAATACCCAACAGAGCTGTGAGAACATCATTATAGAGGTTGTTATAAAAGTGTTGTAAGAGTCAACCTTTCTTTTTTAAGCTTTTTAAGACACTTATACTTGTTTCGTGAATCGCGGTAAATACGTACACATAACTCCTTAGCTGTTATACATAGCATCCTTATCTACCTAGAATGTAGGACAGCTCGCATTTGATATTCTCTGAGAAAAACTGCCCAAAATTGAAAAAAGAAAGAAAAAGTTTCTCGGAGGTTTGATTCTTTTTTAGACTGTGCGTAAAAAAATTTTAAAACATTTAAAAAAAAATTTAAATCATTTACTTGACGGAACTAATAACACATCTGTATGGCACGATTTCTTTCAAACTAATATTACAATATTAGCTGTCGTAGCCACACGACAGTTCTAATACAGAAACGACTCAGATGAGTCTCATTTTTTTTCGAGCCAGAGCAACCCAGCATCCCTAAGCAGAACTATACAAGAAAGACCTATCATAGCCGTTGTTTCACCAAACCGACTTAGTGATGCAGCTGCTAATAGGGTGTCGATACAAGCTTAACAAGCTTAGTGGGCTACTTGACTTCAGTGGACAATATTTATATCCGACTCAAATTTCATTTGTTAACAACTACATATTTTAAGGGCTATGATAACTCCCCGTAAGTCTCTCTAGCCTCGATTTGTGGATGACATCCAAGATATGGGTATTATTGGGTAAGCTTTGCTAATTTTTTGTTTTGGTACCTACTCGTACTTTCAAAATTAATTTTCACAGTGTAGTCATAAAAACTAAACTGATTAGCCATCATCATTTGATTTAAAAAAGTGAGTATAGGGTAGCTCATGTAAGAATGAGCTGTTTTATTCATCTTTCAAAACAATGACTTGGACTTCTTTGTAAAAAAGTGATTTAGGAATTGACAGCCATCATTGGAAAATATTATTTTTCGCGTAAATTTTTTAGAAAAGAATTCTATTTCGAAGAGAATTCACTTGGGTACTTGGGTCTAGGAGATACACAAACAAGGAGAAATTTCTGTTTTTAATATAAAAGTTCTCTTAGTGACACATTACGCCATCCAATATTTGGCTACATGTCACATTTCACTCAGTGCGGGGAAATTCACTCGCCGCCTTCCCAAACAACAGAAAAAAAAACGCCCATCAATAATCGTTTACGTATGGATTGTGAATTGGTCTTATTTCCATTATTTTTTGCCTTTATTTCACTTTGAAGGCGAGATAAAACCAATTTTTAAGCTAAAGCTATTGAAGGAAGTGCTGGCTGTCTTAGGTAGCCCTTTCGTTTTGTATCAATAAAGAATTAATTGAATAAGGGTAGTGAAGTCAGAAGAAAACACATTTTTGCCAGAAACTCTCCCAAAAAGTAGGAATCGGAAACAAAGACTATAACCTTCTTGTAGTCTTGATAAACCTTTTAAAAATATTTTCCTTTCAAATCTGTGCTGCAGTTTTCCCGTATATAAACCTGCGATTCCATTCTCAGACGGGACAGATCCGTCATATAGACATTTGACAATTTGTTCAACTAGCTATGATACAAAGTTGATTATACTCGGGTTTCTATCAGCACATTCGGTGTGTGTACAGGATCGATTTTCTCATGTATGATGTGCATTTTAGCCAAGCATATCAATATACCTACGATAGAAGAAATTGTAAAAATTGAACAACACATTGTTTGGGCAGACCTGACGATGTGGGAAACGTCAGAGGTCAGACCGTCATAAATGATATTGGGTTGGAGATTGAGCGATCAAAATGTGTTCTTGAAACAAGTTTCCGAATGGGAATTTTTTTCAAAAAAGTATTACCAAAGGAAGCAACAAACGATTTTTAAATATGAACACGACTATCGTTGACGTAAAGAAAAAAAAATAAATAAATAAGACCAAAATACAAATTTGCCACTATTTCGCAGTTGATGCCACTGTCAAGGATGCTCTGCACATAGAACCCAACTATTATACATGCAAATAGCTGCACAATAAAATTTCTATTTAAAGTAGATACGTATGGGTTCAGGATGTTTTGTTATAAATACTAATGTCCACTTGGCGGAAGTCACAAGTAATTATGCCAAGCGGACGGATGCTGCTAGAGTCCAGAGGAATAGCTGTACCTTTTTCCGAATAAATTAAGTTTTCATCGCAAGGCAATCGAAATGACCGGTGTGCACTAATTAATTGAATTTCTCGAATGCAGCGAACTAAATGTACACACTGACCCACTGTGTGAGAGGGCGACTACTGAACCTGGCTCTACTGCCAATGCAAGCAGCACGTAACCTACTTTTAAAAGTATGAAAACAAAAGCGAAACTGTCCGTTCCAACAGCACGGCATGCAAAAACCGGCTCGGGGCCATTTTCCGAACCCTCTGTCGTTGCCGATGAAAGTTGAAAAATCTCATAAAAGTTTGAAAGTAGGGTCCCAACTTGCAAGCACACAAAAGCTGACAGGACTATGCGCTTGCAGGTATACGAACTGAAGAGCACACTGTCCCAGGGCAGGTGGACTCGTACCATACCAATCTGTTCCTATGGACAGTCTCTGTTGCAGTCGTGTCTCCCTCCTGCACCACCTGATTATTCCACCTCTATACCATTTGTTATGAATGACACACGGTTTCGACATTAGTTCCTCTTTCAAGTGCGGAACAGTGTACCGGCGTGTGTGTACGTTAATACCGTTGTATGAAAGATTGAAAAAGTGAGAAACGAAAAGAAAGGAAAACATACATCTGCCAAAATCCAATGCCATGTGAGCGGTGCAAAAATTGAATGTCTACTCATCTCGGAGAAGAAAACCTACGGCAGTATATGACTTTAAATTCCCAGCCGTCCTAAAGTTATCCTTATTGCATGACGGAGCTCATACTCATACACTCGTGCGCTCACCATACTTATATTTGGTTTGAAATTGGTTTTTCAAGTTTTCCTTCCTTTTGGAATGGCAATCGGCATTTGGTCTGAGATCTAGGATGTGCTACAGGCACCCTGATTGCGGTGGATAGTGTGAACACCAGTGTCATGCACACATTCGAACAGAGTGTGCGTTTGTGTGTGATATGGATGCGGGACTGCGAATTCGAAGTTGATTGCCCCAAGGAAATGAGTGCGGCATGAACTTTACTTGGCCCAGAATGAGCGCTATTATGTCCTGAATCTCCTGCGGCATGACAAAGGCAGCCCCACCCCAACGAGTATGTGTTGTATCAGGCGTTACTAATGCAACAGAGGTTCTGGTTCTGGGCCTATAGTTCTCTATTTTTGCCCTTTATAGCTAGATCTCTTTGTCCTGGCAATTGAGTTCCAACAACTGTCGTAATTTAATGGATTCGACGCTGAAGATGAAGTTTTCAATTACGGTCATTAGCCGACATCTCTAATAGGTTTGTTCGAGAGAAAGAGTTCTGCGGCTGTCGGTGGGAATATTTTCGTCTACTCGGTTTGCACATATGCAAATGGGTGAGGAATATGAGACTTTATGCAAAACTTGTGGAAATGTTTGGCCGCATTTGGGTGGCTATATACGGTTCGAAGGATGTGCCGGAAATATTGTTTATTGTCCTCTTTGAAGTCGACTTGAAAGGGTTCGTTGGTTCGTCTTAATAAAAGGGACCACTCGTAAGCCAAAGATCAAGAGTTTTCAACCAGGTCCTATTAATCCGAGGGGATTTACACAGCAGTTTCAAGTTTTAGCATCATCTCAAACGACTTTGAGTGCACAGCGGCGAGGACAGTCTGTCAAAAAATGTCCCTGGCCAATTCTTATTATTATATTTTTTTTTGATATTTTTTCCACTTACCCGAATTTTATTTGACTTTTATCTTCTGCAATTGGCTGTTTTGGCTTGTGTCAAATCAAAAGGACTGGAAAATAAATTGGTGTGCCTGCAGTTTGTTGAATGTTCGAAGTTACTTGACTTTAAAAGTGCGGGTTTGTTCGAAAACAAATCTTTTTTTGTAGTTTTGTGAAGGAATAAAAAAAAAATCACACGAAATTTGTAAAACGACAAAATAGCCCAAAGTTCTGTTGGGCGCTTATGGAGGAAATTTCCATCGTTAAAAAAACAAAAAACAAGATAGCCCAAAATACGACAAAGCACACAATCTGGTAACACTGGGGCTAGGCTCTCCGAGGAGCCAGCCGTTTGTGGGAGTTTTATTTTTTGGATTAATACAAGGTACTTACTGTCAAACGGCTGAATTGAGAAGCTTCCTTGGGACCTTTATGCTCTTTGTGCTTGGCAAAGGTTTGCGAGGGATGAATACTCGTATCTAGAAAAAAAACATTGTTCACTTTTATAGGGTTGAACATGAAATCCTTTAAAATAGCTTCTGGGACGGTGCTTCACGAAATTTAATTAAAATTTAGCTATTCAACACGACTCGTACACTATTTATAAGCCAAATTTCAGCTGCCACAACAAAGCGGTTAAAAGTCTGCATTCATTTTCAAACTGGCCATCGAAATGAGAAGTAATATTTTTTGAGAAGGAGGGCTGACAATGTTTCTTCAATGTATATCTGGCAACGAATTATGTGACAAAAGCAAACTCTGTACAGAAATATCAAAGACCTGCCTGAATTTCCGAGGAACAGACGAAAAAGCAATTGCCGTTTAAAATGCTTGCCTACTCGCTGCCCTTCGATGGCACTTGCCGCTCTTAAATAAGTATATAGGTACTCCCAATTTGAACACTTTACAACACGTATTGTTCTGGATAGTCGTAAGCTTTTATACGAGTTTTATGCTAACCTACATAAAGGCGGTCCCATCAAAATGGGGCAAGGATAATAATTGTACCCACTGCTGGGACGGAAATTAAAAGCGCCCTCTCCATCATCGTTACGACTCTCCTCGATTATTGGGTTCTTAGAATTCGTTCTTCTTCAAGAAAATATAAGGGAAGCACAATAATGCTAATCTAATCCCGCTGCTAAATGATATTTTCAAAAAAAAATAAATAAAAATTCTCATTTGCGTGTTTCACTGGGTGTGGTCCTGGTCATCGCAGATCGCAGTACTCCAACGTAGACTGTGAAAATGAACTAATTTCATCCAGCTAGGTACTCCCTTTCTCGTGCATCCTTAATGAATTCACAACAACGGATATAAACCTGCCAGAAATGATGAAAACCCTTGAAGACTAACTTGGCAATTATCGTGAGAAAACCAGCAGCCGGACAAGTTTTATTCCCTTCATTGTCTGTTTTTCCGTTCACTCAGCTCTACTTACTCATCCTTGGCCGCGGCCAAGGACCATCACCTTTAACAGATGTTCAGGTGTATAAAATAATCGTTATATTCCCAGACGTTTGTCATAACCTTGTATTGAAAAGCTATGAATTGGATCAAGAATTCGGCATTTCCATTACAACTGCTTCCACGAATGGATAATGTGTGGTGTTTGGTGTCTCTACCAACCCATCCGATAACTATGCGACAAGGACACGGCTCGGGTTGTTGGGTGGGGTTCGGGTGGATTGTATCTCGGTCTCCAAATTATGTATTAGAATAACGACTATACACTCTACACTGTATGTGTGGGGTGGCGTAAATTATTCGCTGTGTATGTGTGACACAAGAGTGTTTGTCAGTAAATGCCTGCAGAATTATCGAGTGTTTTGCAGGAACACCGCATACGGGACTCATACTCGTACACTACTCTGGTGTTGATATGATGGATGTTTGTGAGCTCTAATTTCTGTTGGTGTGTTTTTTTTTTTAAACAAAATAAGCAAGTTGTGGGGTCTGTTTGCGTGACATTTAAGAGTGAAAAGGATACGCATGTGTGGGTTGGAGTAATTTGATGAAAGTTTGATTAACGCGATGTGATTTAATTAACTCGATGACATCGCTGTAATTTATGGCAGAAACTATTGGGATTGCGGAACACTTTGGGGAAATGAAATCTCATTCAACACTGTTGTTTCGTGTCAATGTGGTTTAATTATTTAGAGGAATGTGTGCTAATTATGTGTCGCCGTCTTTGAAAGGATATCTCGGAGGTGAGCTTTTGTTGCGGAGCTCGAGACCATAAGAGTTTGGTAGTGAGGTCAAATTGTATCGGAACGACTATAGACAGCTGCATTTCTGACGTACATTATTATAAAGCATCTCCCGTAAAGGACTGCCTTACCACCTTTGCATTCGTTCCAGAGATTAGCGTAGTGGGAAATTTAGTAAAAACAGCAGCGCCATCTATCGGATTTTATTCAAATTATTTTGATAACATCATGCTAAATAATGGCCCACCTTCGTAAGACCCTAAAACAATTGGTGTCTATTATTTGGCCGATATTTCCCAGCCATCTCAAGACTGAGTCGCAAGTTGCCGACAGTGCCATCTCGCGGGAAATCCCGACATCGAACAGTTTTGCCTTAAATATACTATACTGCAAGAAGTGTGCAACACTCCATGAAGAATAATGCGCTGCGTGAAGAATTTCGCTGTGTGTAGTAAGCTGCATGTCGCATAATGAATGTCGTGTGACGCATGTAGTACGCTGCATGTTTAATTCCGCATGTATGAAGTATGCTACATGTTGTACACTGCATGGAGGATGCTGCATGTACTACGGTGCATGAAGAAGTACGCTGAATGTAATACGTTGCAAATCACACGCTCCATGTCGCATACTACGAGAAGTATGCTAAATGTAGTATGCTGCATGTAGTACGCTGTATGTAGTATGTCTTATGCTCTATGAAGTACGCTGCATGTCGCGTGTTGCATGTAGTACGCTACATGTAGGATGCTATACGTAGTACGCTATAAGTCTTATCCTGCATCAACATTTTGTATGCCGATTGTAGTACGCCGCATATATGTAGTATGCTAAATGATGTTTACTGCATGTCGCATGTAGTTTGCTGAATGAAGCGGGTTGCATGTAGTGCGTTATATGTCGCAGCATGTAGTAGGTACTCTGCATTAAATATGAAGTATGATAGGAAAAGGATTTTCGTTTTGTGCGGATGGAGAATTGCCATTGCAATGAACGACGAATGCTGTGGCTGTAGTCGTTATAACTTTAATTGACTGGACTTGTATCTACTAATTATTACTGCTATTATAGGGATTTTGGAATTCAACTTGCTATAGAGACCTGTAAATTATACCCAACATAATTGCTCTACCTCTTCTTTGCACCCGCCTGCCTTTGCCCGCATCGCTGCGGAGCTAAGATCTCCGTTCTTTGACATCGGACAACGACAAAGCATCCCATGTTTGAAGCGACCTATTTTTTAACGCAGCTGTGCGAACTGGACCAGATTTGTGCAGTAGTTTCTAGTTCTTTTCCATACGAATACCTCATTTTTACAGTCGGAGAGAATTGAGAGTTTTTTTTTTATATAGAACGGATGCGGTACAATTTTAGCACCCGAGCCAAATGGAGTTTATTTTATTTCTATATTTTATGTAGTTATGCATTATCTACATTCTGTGCTTCGTTTTTATAAAAAAAAAAATTAACGACCGATGCCTTCGTGATCTAAAATCCAGGTTATTCGTAGGCACTCCACTGATAACAGACTTTCAAAAATCGGATCTCGCTCTTCATTCGGAATGTCAATACCAACTGGTTCCTAAGTCGACCATTCCCATGATGAGTGGCAAATTTTAGTCCCTAACCTTTTAGGCCCCCGAGTGAACGGGAAGAGTTCTTTCTTCTTTTCCATACGCACCGCTCGCCTATAACCATATAAAAAGTCTGGCCTTCAGTTGATAAAATTTCTTGGCGCGTAAATTAAAACCCATATGAGCAAGGACTACACACCTTCCCCTTGACTATGATTGATTCACAAAAGCGACGTTCGAATTCATATTAAATTCCAATGTGCTTAACATCAAGGCTGTACCGTTTCCATTAATCATCATACAAAATCAGACGCTACCCCTGATATGCCTTCATATCCATTGGCAGAAAAATTCGATTAAATTAATTCGCCTCTTCCGAAGGATCCGCTCTAGTGTGCGAACCAAAAACTCTATCCAAAGGCTGAAGCTCTTGAATATTAAACGATTTAATTAAACCGTTCGTCATTCTACTACCTCCCGATGATGGGGACTTTTCGACTGTGTAGTGTGTAGTGCAGCGCGCGTTTATTTGAAGACAGCCCGATCCCATTTGTGAGTTGCTCTTCGAGTTAACTGATATCCCACTTAGGTATTCCATTTCTCGCAGACCTTGAACGTCTGACACATGGGTACGAGTATGTTTAAAAAATAGGAGAATTCTTTTCAAGAAAGCGACGACAAAACAAAAAAAAAAAACTTTCAAGAGTGCAATTCGATTCGTGTAAAACGAAAATTTCACCACCAGATTACGCGAAACGTAAATCAATTTAAGTTTTAATCAATTTAACGATGTTGGCGATGATGACGAAGGGTAGACACACGACATACTGAATACATATCCATACACTCAGCATAATGTCGTTTCGTCGTTGCTCCGGGGAGCGATATTCAAATTCGTTTAACTTTGTGAGCGGTGCGGGAGACGTGCGACTTCATAGGGAACGGGAACACCGACATTCAAACTGCACACAGGTATACAAGTTCGAGTCTATGTGAACATCTATTTAATTTACATAGAAAATCGAGTTCCCCGAATAGGCTCCGCTTTGATAATCGAAATTAAAAGGGAACAACATTTAAGGGAACTTAACAAGACTGTGTGTGTAGCGTGTCTTTATTTGCTGTGCTCGCTGCGAGAGTTTATATATTATACGCCACGACTTGTGTAATTCTACATAAGTAAGAAGTTGGCGCACTGAATTTGGAAAAGGGGCGAAACGTTTTCGCAAAGGTTGCTCTCGGGCATGGAATTATCCTTTCAACTCGCATAATAGAAAACATTAAAGGACTTTGGCAGTAGATGTCACGGCAAGGCAAGCGGTTAAAAGCGCCGCCCGCATATACGGGTGGGTAGGGTATACGTAGGTCTTCTTCTACTTTTTGCTTTTTTTCTTTTCCTGGGCGGATGATTCAAAATTTTTGCGGAGGCTGTACAGATTCTAAAAATAAGCACAACTAGCGGGCACAAAACGAATTATAATCACTTAAAGTTGTTGTCGACGTACGCACGCGAAGATGATTCGGCATGGTCCGATGGAAGGTATGGAATTTTGTTGCAGAAAGTTTAGAAACCTATTACCATTTTATTTCCGTTAATGTTATACTGGGCGGGATTTGAATTTCATCGGTGGGTGTTTAAATAGCGAAGAGTCCAAATCCAAATTAAAAAAAAAAGTCATTCAAAGTGGGTAGTTCAGTGAACACTAACGACCTACGAGTATAGGGCAATAATGCCGATTTTGTAAGACAGCCTGTTTATACACAAATATTTTGCCTGAGACATGGCAGCTTCTACGTTTCCAGTTGTCCAGACAAATCGCTGTGGCTGGCCAACTTACACAGTTGGACCTTGGCGTCTTGCGAAGTGAATGGAATTACATTTCTTAAGACAAAGCACTCTATTGATTTCCTTTCACCATCCCTGCATGACCTCCAAGTCACGCTGTTAAAAGATATAGCCCCGTGGGCGGGTCAGCTTACAGGAGTCTGCAAGTAATGAAATTTTCGAGCAAATAAAAAAGCCGTTAGTCGGTAATGACTAAGAATAACAAGAGTGGTCCAAAGTGGCTGCCTTGAGGAACTCCACGATAGGCGACGATCTTGTTAGACAAGGAAGAAATTAGTTCCGGTTTTACGTACATAGCTAGAAATACTATAGATTAGAACAAATTTATCTTTTATTCTATCCACAAAATTCCAGCGTCTTATATCGAACAAAATAATTGACTTTGGCGAAGCTTTTTTAAAAAAATAACTTCAGTTTATAGTAGCCCATTTTTATCATCAGCCAGATGCGAAGGTTTTGCTTCGGTTGGCTATTTTCTTTTGGTCAAAACAAATGGAGTAGTTTAAATGGTTAAGAGAAACCTTGCATCATTTTTGTATCTTTTGAACTCCGCATTGCACATTCAATCGGTTATACGGTCGCTTTTTTGTCGTCCATTTTAACCTGCATGTACTGAAAAGTTTCTCCGGCAAAATTTCCGGAATGGGTTTCAAACTCGCATCCGTATTTGTGGTGCACAAGCTAGATGGCCGAAAGCCTTTCATTGCACTGCCTTGCCATATATTTGTGCGGACCTACTCCAATTTATGACGAAACACCCCTACATGGAAGCCGCCACTGTTGTAAGTCTGTTCCGTGACGTAGATATCCAAAGCATCCAAAGTCTTGCCTTCATTGATGGACTTTTCGAAGCCGCAGCCTCTAAGCCCTAAGGTCGCTAGTCACTTATAGAAATCTGGTCTTTCCCTAGATCGCTACAATCTGCATCGGGGTTAAAGGCATTTTGATTTTATAGCCGCTTCTACTACCAAGCTGATCTACTAGAACCTGGGTATCGCAGTCTTGTTTTAACTTCAGATCAAGTACATTAATGGAAATGGATGAAGTTGTCCTTGGTCGTTCTAAAACGCCAAAGTCAGTAATTTTTGGTCAGGTTTGCGTTGACGGGATTTTGAGACGTGCAGCATGGAACTGCTTGGAAAATGTTGTTTAAGATGGATTTTTGGACGTCGATTTGAAACACAATTTTTAAGGCCGGAATTCTGTTAGTTACACGGAAAGAAAATTATTTTCTACACAAAGAAATTTCGTTTCTTGAATCGAGAAAATTTAAAAATTAACAAATTCTTCTTTGTTCGAATTTAATTTAATAGTATTTAAACACTAATTCTTGGATCTAGAAAATCATTCTTATTGGCAAAAAAATATCATTTTACCTAAACGATCAAATATTTCTTGATTTAAGAAAGGAATTTTGTATAGAAAACTAAAGAAATATATTCTGCAGTCAAGAAGTAATTATTTGATAGTAGATTTTCTAGTTACAAGAAAATAATTGCAGCAATTTAGAAGAATTATTTAAACTATTCCAGCATAATTTGGATCGAATTTATTTTATTTTATTGTTTCGATATACTGTTGCTGACGTTTTACAACTTACTTCTTTATCTACTGCATATAAGAAATGTTTAAGAAAACAAGGCTGAGTATAAGAAACATCTTTCTTCTTTTTATATAGTATATTGACCAGTTTTGTATGTGTTCGGTTGTTACCTATCAAGCAGACACCAGGCACGGACACAGCCATTCGATTTCAAGGTTTACTTCATTCATATTTCTTACTTATAAGAAACAATTTCTTATATCGAGAAATACCAAAATATTTTGAAGTGTGCGTAGAGTGTGACATATTATGTGTTCGGTTGACACTATTTCTACTCTTTTTTTCTATATGTGAGCAAAAAATGCTTACATATAGAAATTAGAGTAGGCTTTAAGAAAGCAGCTTCACCCTGATCTACCACTCATGCAAGGGAACAAGATGTTTGTATTGCAAGCTAGACGCAGTCAATCATCCATTCTATTTTAATCAAGCCGGTTCAGTTCAAGTGTCTCCTAAAATGTGTTTTTAAAATAAAAGTGTTAAGTGTTAATCTTTCCTTTTGATAATAAAGTATTCAAAGTTTATCAAACATCAAAAATACAAGAAAAATTTAAATCTTTTTATATCAGAAGAACTATTCCGAATTTGTTACATATGTGTTCAAAAAGAAGAAAAATTACTTAATTTGCTTGAAGTCATTGGCTCTCATGATTATCATTTTTGCTGTGAGATTGTTGGAGAGGAAAATGAAAATCATAAAATTTTAAAAATTGATAAAATATATACTAAACCATTTATAATAAGTGTTTTACCAGACGGAAGCAAAGTTTTTAAGAAAAGAAATATTTAATACTAACACAAAATTAAATATGTTAAAACATCCATTTGGAGAAATATTTTCCATTTCAAATGTTATGCTTTGTTAAGCAAAATTGCCTTTAAAGTTAATACATTATACCCAATAAAAAAGGGATAGACCCTAAATGTTTACAAAGTGTAATGCATTTGTAATGAATATGGAAATATAAGCACTTAAATTCAATAAATTAAGATTATGTAAATTAAACTTCAACCTGTTTTTCTAAATAAAAAAATAAATAAACGCTTTAAGCTCTCCTATTTAATTTATTTACATTTCAGGTAATACACAATTATGCAATATATGACTACTTAAATTATATTTTAATACAGGATAAATTTTTTGGTTTTAGAAGTTCTCTATTGACTGTTTTCTGATTTCAATTCAATCGATTACAGATTCCAGAAGTAAGTATCTAGTAGTTATTGATATAAAAGAAAAGTTTCAAAGCGTGCATTTTGCATTTAACGAATCGTTTCTGGGATATAAATAACACTGCAACATTTTAGAAAAAGTTTATTTTCGTATTTAAGAAGTTCTTAAATCAAGAATAATTTTTCAGAATTCCAGAAATAAATTCTTCATGTAAGAAAATTGTTCTTGGGGAGACAATTCGAGGTCAAATATTTGTTTCTGGAAACTGTAATAATTGTTCTGGATTCTAGAAAAAAGTTGGTGGTATAAGAAAATAGTTCTTGATGCCAAGTTTCATTCTGCGCAAACCGGCTCTTGAATCAAGAAAAATTCAGCATGATCATAGACAAAAGTTCTTGATATAAGAAATAATTTCTTAATGTCACATATCTTATTAAGCGATCAGTTTCTTGGATCAAGAAAACCTTTGCACCATTTAAGAAAAATAGATCTTATTTGAAGAAAACAATTCTTGAGAATATTAAAGAATTCGTTTCTTAATTCAAGAATAATTTTCTTAAATTTCCTTTTTTCTCTTATTCTTGATTCATTCACAGAAAATGTTAAAAACAAGAAATAAATGGCTTGGACCATAACCGTACTTTATTTTCTTGTTTTAAGAAACTTCTACTTCCAATTTAGAAGAAAAATCTTTCCGTGTAGCCTCCAAGTGTAGTCTCCTTTAATATATCCTGGGTACATGTAAACAATCGTTTTACACAATCTACTGCACTTATACAATAGGACGAACATCCCGTTGCCAAAACCCAGATACCTACGTATTGTAATTTACGTCTGACGCATCTGGGTGAGAGAGGATTTGTTTTTCTGTCTTATTATTAACATGGCAAAATTGCGCTTACATTTGCATATTGCATAGCTGCGCTGTGGCAACGCTTACACAAAGCCAGGCAATGCACGAACACCCAAAGTCCCAAAGCAATCTATTAAGACGCTTGACTTTTTCACACCAGTGCCTCTGCACATTAGACGGGGCAGGCCCACGCCACGAGTGTCAGAAGAGTCATTGTCCTCTAGATTCAATGTTTACAAGGCGCTCCACAGTCTTCGGAAAAGTCGAAAGAATGTGTGGAGCTGATGTGATGTTTTCCTGTTCTGCAATAACGGCCAACCACAGCTATTCGTGACATGTCTTATCTACCAACCGCAAACAGTCATTTTCCAGTTCAAGCAACCCGAAGAGTTCATCATATATCATTCATCCCAAGGGGCCGCACGACTGTGAGTGTGTGTTTGGGTTTTTTTCTACGTAATATTAGATTAAGGAGACGTTTTGGATGACCAGCTTTGCAGGACGGACATATCAATTGGAAATTTAATTATAGCGTTGGCCTGAATAACACAAAACACACACACACACATAGCCGCAAAGGGCATGTAGGTGCATTCTTGTGGACGTTCGATTGAAGTTGACAAACTCCCCAATTAGGCTGGCGATAATCCGGGCTAATGCATAATTAATTGGTAATGCATGGGGGCTATAGCAGGTGGGTTGAGGGTGGCACTAGATCATCGTTAAAAGCACTCTCAGTGCCAGAGAGCAGAACCGTAGCAAATTTCACCTTCAAAGGAATTTAATTATAGCGAATTGATGTGTGCTCAAAGATTAGAAGACTGTGAGCAATTTAATTATCAAATTAAAGGCAGCTTGCAACCGGAGAGTAGGCTAAGTATAGGCATACCGGTTGATGGTGCAGTATTTGCATGCAAATGTTATTCATCGGGGAGAACACAACCTGAATGCTGAATGCGGAATGCCCCATGCGCACTTTTAGTTCCGAGACATTGGATTGATAAATTTATGGCGCAGTACAGTGGCATGCTATGTCCTTATGACCTATGGCATGCAGGGTCAGGCGGGAGGAACTAGGTATCTTCAATATAATTTACATTTTTTTTGTTTGGAACTCTTAAGTGCTTAATGGAATTAAGGAGAGTCGAAGGGATTTATTTATTATTTCAATGTAAACAATTTACCTTTTGCGGGATGTGGGTATTGTCCACAAAACCTAGATTCTAACCCGTTTAACCCGTTAAGCGTTCTAGTTCCGGCCGGAGCCAGTCCTTGGACAACAATTCTCAGTCAAAGTTTACGCACAATGTCTGAATTTGGTTACAGATTTTGCATTTTTACAACCATCCTTGGTCAGCATTCTATTCAACTTGCGAGATACAAAAGAGTCGAATTCGGCTAATAGGATATGACTTTACCCCACCTTCGACCCATCTTTGGCATTACCAGCTTAAAAACCAAACCCTATGATCAACTCAACGATATCCACCAGTGGCTGACATCAGACTCTTATGTATGAGCTGCTCTTTCCAGGTCACAACTTGTCCACCACTATAGCCTAGCAGTGTCATCCCACGTTATATTCCACCTGAACCTTTTTCGACACAAACGACTGACTTGGTTCCACAAAGGACATCAACTATTTAAATGGATTTGCCACATCGACTTTCATTTCATTAGTCTTGAAAAAAGCACAAACCTTCCCTAATGAAATTTCCTCTTTTTCTTTATTTCCAGCAATCAATTGATTAGACGTCCTCAACTGTAAAAATGCAGCACAACTGCAATTATAACACATAGCACTACGGCCGGTTGTTAAATATTATATAACTCAAACCAACTGGGGGATAAGTGTGCATTGCAAAACCAGCAAGAGGCCAATCAATTCGAAAATACACAAAGAAGCCGGGACAAATCCCCTCTGCACAGAGGCCATAGCGAAAAACTTTAGAATTTGCCGCCCAGCGTCAAAGCCTCCAGCATCAATAGGTCCGCAATGAAATAAAACTTTTCCTATCAACGGGCATAATAATTCTGAATATCGAATTCCGTATCTCTGCCCAGCCATACGTATTTATCAACGATTCGTTTGAGATAGTTTGGAACTTTTGGAAATTCTGGTCTCAAATTGAACGTATTGATCCCAGAGAGATCCAGTGCAAGGGAGTTAGTGAACCGACTTACAGTTGCACAAACCCAGGGTGCTTTGGCAAAATGACGAAAATACCAAATGATATTATCAATAGTAAAAAACTTAAGAGGCGAACTCATCACCAGGACCAACCTCAGCAGCCAGACCCGAAGCGAATTATTACCACCACAATAACCAGTACCACCACCGCCACCGGCAGCCATACTGCTCCCATGATAGATCCCTCAAGTGAACAAACAAGTAATATTAATTTTGGAAAACCGAACTGCATCACAAAGCCATCTGGAGCTGGTCTTGGCTTGCACAAAACTTCTCAGACACTCAGTGAACTTTCGCTTCAAATCACTACAAATATAGTAAATTCGAAGGCAGAATTTGAACAACAAACCGCCACTGCCGCCGCACCATCATTGTCGTTAGATAATCCAAAGAGATACGACCTGCAACAGGAACAACAACATTTCCGCATACAGACACCATCCAAGAACGTTGTACCTACAACGATGGCGATTCCGACAGACAGAGGAGCAGCGCCACCATTCACAGCTACAGCCAGCAAATTGGGATCAACAGCGACAGCAGCAGCAACAAATACAAGACCAGGAATAGAACCAGAACCTCCGGGCGGAGCTGAGAATACAGCTCAGGAAACTTCTTCGCAAGTCCTATCCTTCAGTTCAAGGAGGAAGCCGAAAAGAAAACTTTTGCAACCATCACTTGATTGCTTGTTAGTTACTGCAATATTCAGTACAATTTTCCTAATGGTTGGGAATCTTCAAATCGGTAAGTGCTGTTATGCAGTTGTATACCTATCTGGTGCATTATTTTTATTTATTTTTTTGTGTTGCCCGATGAAAGGTTAGGTGTGTGGGAATATTTTTTTTTTGGTAATTTTGTTCAATTTCATTTTAGATTTTTAGCCTCCACAAAAGTGCAGTGTTCTGTTATATCCTTGAGGGTTGGAGATGGATCCGACGGATCGCAAAATTATTTGTTGTAATTATTTTATAACGGAACTTGTTAAATGTTTCCGGCTGCATAATTTTATTGCTAATGCTCCTTTTGTTCCTTAAGTTCAACGGTGAGGCTTGCAAAAATGTCTCACTTGAGTCGAAAGGGTCAGTTTGAAGTATGTTCCGACAACCACTGTTTTCAGAGTTTTCTGGATCGTCTTATCCGGATCCTGGGGCGGCATTCTGTGAGGCGAAACGTTCAAACGTTTTCGTGTCATTCGTGCGCACAAACTTTTGATAGTTTACCCTTACAGGATCTGACCCCTGATTTAGATCGTCTATTACTTATGTCGGAATTGTTCTTTTGTTTAGTGCGTAAAGTCGGCAGAATTCCGTTATCGTGTAGTTGACGTTTGCCGAAAAAAAATCGAGCAGAATATGACTTATATTGGTGATCAAAGTTTCAAAAGCGATATCGTTTAGGTGATCGTTGATATGCGGAATCTGCCCCTGGTTCATTAGGTACTTTCAGTTCAGAAATAAAACAGATAATTCTAGGCCCAAGTTGAGCACAACTGCCAAAATTTGACTGCATTCTAGGGAAAAGTCAAATGTGTTTTTTCTTTGACGTAACTTAATCAATGGAGGCACATTTGACGTTGCCCTTATAACAACGTTATGTACTCCGTTTAGAAATGTTTGGCATCGCATAATGACTACCGCTCACTAATGGATCCAAAGCTATATCATTTAAAAATTCAGTTTTTAAGGCGAAAACGTTCAATCGTTTTCACTTGCTTTAACGTTTTGCTCCTTTAATTTTAAAAACGAAAGAAATTTTTCGTTTACACTAAAGCACAACGACAAAAGCTATTTCACTGAAGTGTTCGTGCTTTTTTCCTGCTCCGTGCATCTCCAAAAACAAAAGAAATTTTCAATTCGGTAAAGGGAAATAATGGCAGCTCTTTCATTGACGTTCTTCACTTAGTCTAGTTATTTCCAAAAAAAACCGCAAATGTGTTTTTCACACGTAGCCATTCCCAACAAATAAAGCGTCGAAAGTAAGATATTTCCATAGCAACGGGTTCTCAAGTACCAAAGTAGTTTAAATCACCACTTTTTCTTAAAAGTTTGTGAGTATAGGTAGAAAACGGAAGAAATTACCTACCTGTAGCAAATTTTGGTTTTTTCGTCGATTTCTTTCGTTTTCATGTTTTTTCTCGACATTGGTCCATATTTTTATTCGGGACTTTGAGAAATAAACTCATTTTGTAAAAGATCGGACATAGGTCAAAAATGTTTGTGGAAAAAGCTGTCATAAAGACTTATACTACTTTGGGGTATATGAGTCTATCAGTGTACAGCTTGGTTGCAAGCGCGAAGCCACGCATTTTATCAGTCTTGAGACTCATTTGAATGGGTCTTGGACACGATTCGCAACACTGACAAAGAAAAAATTATCAGCATCTGTAACGAAGAAAATAAGTTCCGTAGGTACTATCGTACAGAGGCAGTCACCAGTCACTGCAACGCTGTTGGTTGATTTTTTGCTTTGTTTATATGAGTTAATGTGTAAAATAAAAACAGTCTTCTCCGGAGCTCCACGCTGCTGCAACCATATTTTTTTGGGCAGAAATTCATGAATAGAACGATGGGTAACAGTACCAGCATTACATGCTTCTTGCAACCCAATCAGTTGATTTGCGTTGCGTCAAGCCAATTCCATTCAATTCAAGCGCCGAAAGTTCGATAAGCTTCCCTTTCAATCTTCTTGAGTGATAAAATCAATTTTAGTTAAATAAAAGAAAATCCAATCCATCCGCAGCCTACACCCGTGGACTTCAAATGCAGATCGGAGGTTCATTGCATGCTCAAGACGCCCGATTCCGAAAATTCGTCCTGTTTTTTTTTTTAACTAGCATTCGCTTTTACAAACCAAAATAATATGTAGATGCTAAAAAGCTTGGAAGGGATTGTAGACAATTCCTCCCCTCAGCATTTTGAGCCGTAATTCGTCTTTCCGCTCCGTCCGGAGGCGAAAAATTTGTAAAAAAAAATCGTTTTTCGCTCAAAAATAATTTCTTTTCATGAACCTCTGTACCAAATCTCTCTGCGTCTGCCTGGCGTTAAACGTTCAGCGTCGGAACTGGCAGAATACAGGTTTTGTTGTGCGTCCATTTCATTAATTAATACGCGGAAACGTAACGGAACAAGTGGACAGCACCTACAACAACCAGTTACGCCGAGTTGACCCTTTTTGTGGAATGTTTTCCATAACGATGGCAATAACCCTTCATTATGCAAAATGCCGGACAATTAATTTTTATGATTCTTGTTGACCGAACGGCTGACCGGTATGCCAAAGGAATACAAATGAATGCCCCTCCGCTAGCGCCCACACGACTGCGATAGTCTTGAAGACTTATTTACCCGTCACTAACGACACTAATTACACGATGCAAAAATAATTGCAGCACTGTTTACCGATGGCATCGTCGGTCGGCGTCATCATCATTAACAGTAGGCGACAATGGTTGGGGTTCCTTGCATCCCTCCAGCGACCCTTATCAAACATGAATTCGTGTCCGATTCACAATTCAAGGCACTTCTCCGTTCTCCTGGCAGCAACTCACATACAGAAGTTTTCGTTTTTTTTAAATTAAATTAGTTTGTATTCACTTGGAGTGAAATTAGACGCAAGGCGCAACTCGTGCAATATTCGTCGTCCAATTCGGAAGGTTTCTGCTTAACGGGCCACAACGCCTGCCTCGTGTTTATAATAGTTGTGCGATATAATTAGTTCTTCCGCCAGAATATTTCTTAATTGCCTTGAAAGTGATTTCGTGGAAAGGAGCATACAAAAATTTGTTTGACTATTTGACCACCCTCAGTAAAATGCGAAGAGGAAAGCAGACTCAAGAGGGGTAGCTCTTAAATTTATACAGGTAATTAATGCTGCTGGGATTGTATCCAAGTACTCGTCTGTGAACGAATGATAGCGAGCTATGTGCAAACATTTTTGATCTGCTGATGGTTGTTCCTTGAAATCATTTCAAAGTTTAGTAAGCTTCGAAACGACCTTCAACTTTCATCTTAAAACGGCCTTTTGAATGTGTTGTTAACCACCTGATGCACTGTCCGAATCATTGATTGTGGTGCACAAAAACAACCACAAGATTAAGCAATATTCTTGCAATACGGATGCAGGGAGGCAGATAGGTGCCACTGAACAATGACAGATGTGGTGCATTTTTTTAACATTCAGCTGAAATTTTAGAAAAATTCTAAGTTTACAAGGAACGTTTCGTATTCGATAGTGGAAGTTTAAAACCTTTTAATTTGGCAGTGGGAGCGTTCTGGGCCCATAACCTGTTGCAAATTTATGCCCCCGTAGTAGTATGGTTGAAACAAAAGAGTATAACTTCAAGAACTTACCTTTATTTTTGATGTATCCCAAAAGAAAGAGAGCAAAATTGAATAAGGTTAAGTAGAGGGCAAAGTGTCGTTAAATATGTTGTTGTATCGTTAAGATTTCATTACAACGGTTTTTAATGTTTGATGGCGTAGTAATCTCATTAAAGGATAACTTAAGTATATTTGAAGGCTGAATGACAATCCTGATACAACCCAGCCACAGTAGTCCGAACCTTCGCCTTACTAGCCGACCTCAAAAGCACCTACTCCACTCCAATCATTATTTAAGTCATAGTCTAGCTCGTGACAAAGTAGTAAGTTATCCTTTTTGCACAGTCTCGCCGATGCCTATGTTCGATTACTTAAATCGTCTGTCGCATTCTTGGACTTGAAATAAAACCAACCACTGATGTTGATATTATTGATCGATAAAAAATGCATGGACTCCCCAGTGCACTATCACAGAAGTCGGTCGGTAGACTGTTGTCCGTGCGTGGAATAAATTAACGGACAGTAAAGCCGCTATAAACGCTTTTAGCTCGTCCGCCATTGACTCAATGCAAAATATTGAGAAACGTTAAAAGCTTTTAACTGCCCGGCCACATTTTACGGCCTGAATACTTTTGTCATAAACAGTCCTAAATCAGCTAAAAATTCAGCCATAGAAAACCTGTTACTACCTACCTGAAATGTCCCTCGTATTGGATCAACGTTCGAGGTCTAAGACAGCCATTCAGCTTTGTAACAAGGACGCCAAAGAGTTACGATTAAATCTTAGTAGAGGAATTAAGATAAAAACCGCAGTCGTACCAACATATGATCATATAAATACTGACCAACGACTTGTGCATCACATCGCCCTTTCCGCAGATTCTATTCAGCAAGCTCTGCAAAAAAATTAGGACATGTTCTTAAGTCTGCTAAAGTCGGCTGGTAGACTGGGTGGGCAATTTCCATCCACATATCGTCGTACCTACTGCGAGAAGGTACATTTTGTGACAGATCTTCAATGAAGATAGATGGGATCTGCCCCTGCAAGTTGATTCCTCCGAAACCACCTTCAACGCGTCGATATATCTATCGACCCATGTACAGAGCATATAGGTGTACGTCACTATCATCACACAACATCTGAGCTGAATATACGATTCTCAAATTACGTTGAAAACTATTTGCGGGTAAATACCGTCTCTCGCACCGACGACGTGCGGTCTATCCGGCGAGTAGTTTCTATCACTTTTATACATCTTCTCCAGCCACCATTCACATTATATATTCCGCCCAACATCGCCTTTGGTGTATCTGGCCCCGTTTCTTTTGCATAATATTCCCGATGATTTCCGTCATCCGTTGGGTCTCTCTTGGGCTGCTACGCATAAGTTACTCCGTGTATGCCACCTATTTGCAGAACGTATCTACTCCTTCTTCTTATTCTTCGTCCGGAACATCACACATTCCATCGCAGATAGTTGTATTAAGCTATCCTTGGCAAATGGAAAGGATAATAGCGGCATGCTACGCTCTCCTGTGTACCTGGTACCGGTACCGGTACCGGATATCGAATACAAGAACTCATTGGAGAAGATTGAGTGTCGGGTGGGTCGCGTCAGCAGATAAGGAGTTCTTCTTCCCTTCCGATATCTTAAATTGACATGTGGTGGGTGGCTTCTGGCTGCTGATGCTCTCATCGACAGCATCCACCTTTGCGGCCAGTGAAACCCCTTTCTTCCATCACCTCGGTGCTACACTCTCTGAATAGAGATGTGTGTTTGCAACGGCTCTAGAGTGCAGACGAGATCCTGTGGTGAACTACTCCTTGCTGCGAAGATGGACTGGGTAAGAATGGGTTACGTGCGGTTATATAGATATATGATAAACAGCTCTTATTTGATTTTGTTTTCATAAGGCATTCCGAGCACTTCCCTACCGAAGCCCCGCTCTTTAACTCGATACGAACGCTGACTGACGCTGATGATGACGGCGCGGCGACGGCGATGGTGTGCAAAAGTTTTTTCTTTTATTTTCAAAACCCTCGGCACAGTTGTAGTTTACCGTTTGCTTTATTGGAAAACTCGATTTCCGATTTCGGAACGTGAGTGGTTTACCTGACTGTTTGAACCGACATCTACACATACAGCGAGCAACAGACCGAAACAACGCAAGGCCAAAGCCAGCCACGTCTTGATGGCGTTTTCATGAATTTATTTACAAGCAAAAAACATCGCATTCATCGATGGAATAGCTTTGTGATGAGCGGAATGGAAAGTGTTGAACGACTGACGTAGTTGCATATCAGAAACAGATTTTGATAAAAGAAAACCTTCTCTGGAACAATCCAAATGGAAATGTTTACATTAGGACAGATGAAAGAAAATTTGGCTTGGAATGGTGTGGAGGAAGAGAGTCCTTTATTTTTTTCAATTGACACCTGTCAGAGTGTCAATTCTTTCAACAGACAGGGCCATTAAAGTTGACTGGAGGATATTTTGCAAGAATGTTCGGATGACCTTCCTATGTGGTGCGGCTGATTAAAGGCGAGTTGCCTGGGTGAGGATGTACATATTTCAATCGTGTTATTGCTAATTGTAACTGATGATATATTTTAAAATTTTTACCCAATTAACTTGTTGAAAACCACAAACGTGCAAACCAAACATGATTCAAACTGTAGGCTTGCAAACCCCAAAGCTAATTTTGTTCGTTCGTAGTAGCTTACCCTGCAGGCAGGAACCTCCCGGAAGCAAATAATTAGACTGAACGGAGGACTCAGTGTAGCAGGGCCCATTTCTCGAGTTTGAAATTTCGTACAAAAACCGTATCATTCCCTTACTTCCAACACTATAAAGTTGAAAACCTTAAAATTAAAAACCGGGGTCCTTTTAGTCCACTAACAATTGAGCCACTGCTACTGGGAGGTATGAAAAACAAGACTTATGCTGCCTTTTGCCCAATTCCATTGCAAGTCTCTTCGACTGAACCATTTTCCAAACATCCATTCACCTAAAAATGTCTAGCAGCAGAAATTAAAGCAGTCAATTTATTTTAATGAAGGATATTAGGAGTTGTGAATATTGAGTGATAGCCTCCATCCTGACAAACTCAAATCGAATTTGGAAGTGGGAAAGTAAATATTCCTCCGCTCGAAGTAATCTTGGGACAAAACGGAAACTCACAAAAACAAACAGTAGTAGGACAGAAAAAAAACAACAATATTACGAAAACATTGGTATCGCACTCACACTCATAAATAATCTTATATAGCTCGGTGTACCTACACTTCTAACAAAACCAAACAATTTTCGTGTTGTTGTTCTCGGTAACCACCCACTTGTCTTGTTAGTAATTCAAACTCAACTACGACAATAGTTTTGCAGCCGAAAGTGTCAAGGACTTCGACATAATCGATATATTAGCTGGACAGTTCGGTCAAAATATTTTGTCAATCAATAGGTCTTTCGATCTGAATTACTACATATCTACGCAAGCAACTACGTATGTATTCGAATTCGTTTTTAATGGTAATAATTTGATATGATTATTGATTACGTACTCAAATGGAATTAAGAAACACAACAGGAAATCTTTTTCTGCTGTTTTTGTTGTTTGGCCGCGAGTTCGGGAAGTTCAATGAATAAATTATACATTTTTGGATAGTAAATTGAGAAATGTCGAGCTGAGATAGGTACACCCGCTTGCCAGGATTTCTAGAATAATTTCCTTAATGGAATAAATTTTGTTTTGACATTTTGACAGATAAATATTGCGTAACAAATGCGAGTACAAGGATCTGACAATCGGGGTGTGAAATTATTCTGATTGGTTAATTTGTTGGGGTCAGTTTTGGATCCCAAAACCCAATACCGAATGAGGTTTACTGTATACAGTTACACGCTTATTCCATTCTGCGTTGCTATTGAAGCTATTTTTAAATTTGTTATTTAAACCGTTTTTGAGGCGATTTATTTTAAATTTTTTGAGCGGTTTTGTCGTATTTTAAAATGGGCTTTTGGACAGCTTTTTAAAGTGCTTTCTGTAGCGTCTTTGGCGCTTTTCTTTTACACTTTTCTTGGCACTCAGTGACCCAATTTTTCAGATCTTTTTCAGCTCGTTTTCTGCCGCATTTTTGGACCCACTTTTTGACGTAATATTTAGTAACATGTTTTTCGGCGCTGACATGAACAAAAAAAACAACCCTAAGAAACGAGTTGTAATCGGTTCTTTGAGTGTTTTTCGGCTGTTTTTGTTGGTACTACATATTTATAAACTATTTACTAAAAGCTGCTAAGAAAATCCATCCAAAAATGAGCCCAAAAACGAGCAAAGCTAAAGTAAACGTGCTGTAAATAGAGCTGGAAAACAGGTTCGACATGAGATTCCATGTCCCTCTATGGTATCGAAAGAAATGAGTTCGGCATTGAACTTGCAAGAAGTCAAGCGGTTTCCAGTCATTGATGGCGCGATTCTTAAAAATAAGCAATTATGCGCTCTGTTCCTTATTCGTTGTACGAAGGACAGCAGGTATCAGACTGATACTTCACTTTCGATAAAACACTTAAACAGGCCTGACTTGAGTAGTAAATCTTATATCCGCGAGTTATGCGAAGAAAGGAAAAACACAGCCAAGCATTTCCTATGTCATTGTCCGGTTTGACGCCATTCCATGTGCAGCTCCTTGATGTTGAGGTAGTGAATATAGATTTTACAAGCCCGCAAACGCTAAATTGAATTACAGAAAGAAAGAAAGGTGAAAGAGCTGAAAAATAAACATTGGGTCCTTGTGGTAGCACATTGAATCGGTTGGTTGAGTACTACTTTTGAATACATAGCAACAAAATAATAAAAGCACACATTTGACAAATTTGCTACATCCTCGTTCTAACTTCATTAAGAGTGCTTCTAAAAGTACTCTCTAACTTGGATGCATTGCACTGTAAAATTGAAAATGCACTCATCGCACTTAATCTTGATTGAAGGACCTTCTCTTGAGTTCGAAGTAACAATTACATGTAACCAGTTTGTGAACGAAATAGGAGAACCCTCATCCTTTAGATATGTATACGTAGTTCCAAATCCTAAATAGTTGTTCGCGCTGGAAGCGACACTTTAAATAGCATCGCCTTCATACTCATGTATCAGTAGTGGTGTCTTTCGTAAAGTAATCTTTTTTTTTATAAATAGGCGAAAGGAAATAGTTGAGAACCACTTTCACTGACTTAAACACAGCATATTCGCTTGATATTTATGGGAAGAATGGGCAGAGATGCAATGCTGTGTGGAATTTGTTTTAAATAAGCCAGTTTACTAAAATGGTAGAATCGGACAAACTCCTGTAATGTCAGTTCCGTCAATAACAGCAAATATTTTCAATGGTCCTCTCTCTCCTTGTGGCGCCTTGAGTCGATATTTTTAAGTGCAGTCAAGTGTTCTTCACGCTTTTTGTTGTTGTCGTTCTGTCACTTGCCTTTATTGAACGGTATACGTATACTACCATAATTCCACTAAATTGTCATCAGCGCAGCAATAGCAATTTGCCTTCAGTACCAGCAAACGTATAATACAGCAGGAATGGAATGGAGCACTGCGCTCTCTCTGTGTTGTATATGTGTAAACGAAATACGAGGGCGCACTTTCTTTCGTATTGTACCCACGTAGACGACGAACAGGAACGATGTATCTCGCTAGCTATTTCTCTGCGTTTGGAAATCCTGAAGTTCCAACCGTAAGGAGCAATCGAAATTCCTGTCAACGCTTACTGCCGAGTATAAAGTACAAGACCTCTATATGAATGTACGCGCAAGGATATAAACTACGCAAGAGACTCCCTTATTTATGCTCTGAACGGTAGACTGCAGGACGATGCCATGCCCAACTCCCCCTTTTGCCAATAAAACACGCTGTCGATAGTGAGTGCTTGTATCTATATATATAAGTATATGGCTCGGCGTGTCACCATCAAAAGTTGAAAGGACGAACTGTAAAGAGCTCAGCAAACAAAAAAAAAAATAATAATAATAAATAAATAAAAGAGAGGACGAAATGGGAAAGAAAAATAAATAAATAAACGGATCGACAATGAATGGCAAAAAGAACAGAGCGCAACAAATACCCAACAATTGAAAATGTCAAAGCGGATAATTAGAACCGCTCTTGGTTATTTTCGGTTTCAATTTTGTTCGATATCCTTGCCCGACAGTGGTGCTTCTATTGTGTTCTGAATTGAGCAGATGTCTTGGCCTTAGGTCGTCGTATATGGCGAATTTGTGAATTTGTGGCCCTTGAGGGATAATATGAAACTTATGGTCAATGGTTTTTTGATGCACGAATAAAAGAGGAAGAATTCGGATGTTGTCCGGGAGTTGCAAAAAAAAAAAAAATGGAATTATCTTTTCTTTTGTGAGAGGCGAGGTGGTGACATTTCTGTTGAATGTAACAGAGTGGTTGGTGTTCGAATATTTGTGTGCGGCTTAGTAATTTTTCTTTTGCAATACCCGTTCCGTGAAATATTTGCTACATGAATTATTTGACAGGAGATTTGATTTTCCATTGAAAGGAATTTAATTAAAAAACATGCGAGGTACCTATACTTGGTTTTCTATACCTAGGTACAACTCGGGGTGAGATTGTTCACTTGGCCGGGTTGTTATTGAGGGTAAGGGGCGAGAGATTAATACTGCTGGCTATAGTTTGTGTCAGTTGTATTTTACTTGTCCGTATTTTTATAATGTCTGGTTGCAAAAGTATGTAACCGTTTGATGGTAAATAAAAACTGACAAAAATTTAAAATGGGCCGTCAATAAATAAATGAAATGCGAAATAGAGCCAATTCTTGTGATGACTTAATTTTCCATCACAGTTGGTATTTAAATATGCTCTACTGAGTGGAATAACATAGTAAAAATTGCTATCGCACACCTACTCGGGTTACCGCACATTATGTGTGCGATATGAATTAACTGCGGCATTTGCCTGTGCGCAAGAAAGCACAAAACCGAATAAGGAAGTATTGTTGTCGGCCATAATCTGCGAATTGCGATAACTCACTCCTTCTTATTGGTAAAAAATAAAAAAAAAATCAATATTATGTACCAAACTGTTGATACGTCGACTACTAGGAAACATTCGTCCTAATATCTACCATATGCAATTCATTACTTAGCCTGAAGTACCTCACTCGTTTAAGCAACAATTACGCCTTTGTTGCTCGACTCTAGCTAATTCAAATGAAATGCATAAAATTATCACTCTGTTTACTAAATCCACATCACTTAAGTTTTAGTAGATGGCGTCGCATAAAAGAGAAAGAGAAAGCCCACCGGTGGAAACGTGACTGAGAGCCCCCTAAATGTGTGCATGCACTGCGAATGAGCGTGTCACTCCTGCATAAATAAAAAAAAAACCTTTTGCTACTCCACTGTGCCCGATTCCTTTCCAATGGTTGCCTCCGGGTTAATATCCCAACTAAATGACTAATTTAAGTGAATTTATGAAAAGTCGTATTTATTTACCGTGGTATGGGAATGCCTCACTATAAATCACAAACGAATTATTATCCTGATTTGGTGAAATTAGTTTTCGGGCAAAGTGTGGCGTTGCTTTAAGTCGTTACTCAGATGGGGATATGGTTTCGCTTTGCCTCATTTTATAGATACACTGGTCACTTGACGTTTGACGGTATATATACCATCCCACGCCCCGATTTCGAAAAAAGTCCAAAAAACAATTCAATTTCGATCGGGGCGGGAGCCTGCCAAGCTATTTTTGTTTCGTTTTTATGATTGGAAATCACGGGGAGTGCTTTCTTCAGAAACACACCGATACAGTAATTATTGTCCTTGTGTATATTTGTATGCAGGTGTAGCTGTAGGTATGTCGTGCTATTTGGCAGTTCACCTTGAGTGAATATGAAGTTCATGATAGACCGATCTACAAATAGTATATGAGTGGAATGTGCTTGTTTTTTTTTTGCTTACAATATACCTACCCGAGACGTATTTAATGTGGTTAAAAAATAAAATATCTGGTGTAGGACGGGCCAGGACTCTGTACTGCGAGACTGTAAATGTCTGCATATGTCTGCAAGGTGTCCCAGATTTTTTTTTATTTAATTTGCTACCATTGCGGCTTATAACTGGGACAAGGTTATGTGACTTTTTTTTTGTGTAATGTAAACACACCCACAGGACTGTTAGCTCAATGTATGGAAGAATTTTAAGTACCTGCAATGTTTACTGAAAAAGTAACTCACATAAAAATACTGAGCGAGCCTAGTTCAGTTGCCTTAATGGTCAAGTTTGATACGAGTATTTGGTGTAACATTTGGTAGGCAAATATTCGACTGCGGTTGTTCCAACTCTTGTCCTGAATCTTACTAACAAAATTAGGTTCAGCTTTCAACTTAGTTTCAGTAATATAGCCAACTACTTAAATTTGGAGTCGTAGCTTTAGACCCTCGACATAGAATATCACACAAGGGTTTTACAATGTATGCACATTTTGCATCAGCCAAATTCACAGTAAAATAAGAAGAGACTTTTGTTCCTTGATGCACAGTAAAACTCCCTTAATTAGTTACATCATCCATAAAGTGATTTGGAATTAATTTGACAAAATCACAATCACAACACGCATAACAGATACCGCAGCCATCGTGAATCCATCCGACCATCCAGCCATCAATTCATTTGTTTGGTTTGCCCGGCTATGCACCAGTAAGCGTCATTCTCATTTCTCTTCCCTGATGTGCGTTCATGGGTAAGTGAGTGATGACTTTGAAAGTGCGTTCGGTTATTTTTTTTTTGTATTCCGGGGGAACGCTATATAGACAACAGCAGCAACCACCACAATATAATATTCCGGACAATTGAATTTCCCATTTGTTTATTTATTTAGCACTTTGGGTGCCGGGATCGTCGTCCTTTCAAGTTCTGCTTTTGTTCTAGTAGGTATGTAGTTTTTCCTCCTTCATCCCTGTTGGGTAGAGGTATCATTTTAATTTTTTTTTTTATTTATTATTGTTGTCATCCCCTTTTGAACGAGGTGAAGGTCTTTATCTGCCACTGCATGGGGTTACCAATTAACGCGCAACGTTCGCCTTTGCATTGAAATGGGAATACAACGCACTTGTGCTCACACACACAGACAATCTGGCGCAATAAAAATGTTATCAATACGGCGATTGTATTCATCCTCTTATGTTGAACTTATGGCGCATGTATTCCACTTACATTGAGCTAGGGCAGGGGAATATAACGATCTGCAATTTAGACCAATTTAGGGTGCACTACATGCAAGCGTGCGTTGTGTTCAAGTAGTTGGTACTGAAGTGACACGAATGGGGTTTTTATTGCAGCTCTTCTCGCTTGAAGTGATTCCGGAGCGAGTGTTTCAATTGTCGGCTACAATTTAATTTGAAGGATACCCAGCTACGTTTAATTTGAAATATTTTTGCATGGATTGGTGACAGGGGGATGAGCGCTATGTTAACCCAAACTAATTTGTCTCCTAAGGGATGCTTGGTTGGGTGTTCAGGCGGGCGACATGACGTGGGATGATGTTTTATTTGATTTGTGTTGACATGTGTTTGCACAACTCCGGGTGCCTTGAAAGTGACAGCTCTATAACTAGATTTGAAATTAATGTTAGCTGCAGGGAATACGCATGCAACTGGAGATTGGGGAATATTTTATGCGGTGAGATTATGTGGTAGTAATCTGCAGAAAGAAAAGGTGATACTATGTACTTGGAAGAACAGTTCCTTATAAATACAAGCTTTTGCTATGAATGCATCTGTCCTTTCAAAAAGAGGTGCAAATTGTCGAAAAGAGTTTGAAACTGCGGCACCTATTTTCAATGCAGAAGAGCAGTCACTGACTGGACTGCCAGACTGAAGGAAAAAATCCAATCGAGGGACTTGGGAAAAGTACTGCGAGATCAGCAAAGATGGTACATAAACTAGGTCCTGAAAATATTAGAAAATATAATTATAATATATTATATAATGAGGTTTACAAAGCGTTAGTTTTGGGACCCTTAAGAGTCATTTTGACTCCTGGACTCCGGAATCATCTTTTTGAAAATCAGAAAATTTGGACTCCTTTTAAAAATGTAGAACGTTTTTGATATAACTCGAAATTGTTTAGTTGAATTTGGAAGATTTGTTTTACCTGAATTTGAATAACAATTATACAGTGTATTCTTTAAAACAGAAAGAAAAGATCGGATCCCTTTTTCATCCGGGACTCTTTCCTTTCAGAGGTACGTTTACAGAGAGTCTCACATAAGACAGTTAAAGTCTGTAAGGGCCGTCCTGAGGAAGTGGTATTATCTCATCCCAAGCAAACAGCGTTCAAAATAGGTCGATAAAGTTTATTTAGATGATGTGATAATCAAAAGGCAAACTGGACTCTATATCGTATTTTTTGCAAAAGTTCCTATCTTGACTATAAATCCATTAAAAAATAACTATTTTTGAGAAAGGGAATGGAAAGCGATCTATGTAAGATATATCTTTGGAAAAGAAGCTAGGGTAAGGTGTCCTCCCGGCTCCCCAACAAACAAAACCTTACAGGAGATCACAAGATCTTAGAATTGATAATTTCTTTCATTAAACATTGAATTACAGTGCCTTTTGGTAACACCATTATCAATAATGTCGAACACTGAAGGCTGTCAGATGGAAAATTATGCTGTGTGTATTTTCCAAAGAGCTGTATCACTGGCAGAGTTCTTTTACGAAGACTGCAGCTCTCAAGACCCTGAGATCGGTTTAAAACTGACCTTAGACTGTTTCGATCGCCTTGACGATCTTTCACCGATCTAGTCACCGGTTTTAAAGGCAAGCAATTGTCACGATGACTGCTGAGAATAACCGCCTCACTCCATGCCAATCAGGAAACATTTTTTTTGGAGTTGAGTCACATACTCCGAAAAATTAGGAATTTAAAAGATGCCATAGCCGGGGGTAAGTTGAGATTTATTAAAAATCTCAGCCAGCCTTTGGCTCGAAGCAAAGCAACAAAATTAGTCGAGGTCAGCAAAAAATACGGGTAAACTGAAACTCGCCATCATCACCATCTCACGAATGTTGGGACTCTAACCGACTCTGTAAACATAAAAAGAGACGACGAAGTGCATACGTACTGTGTGAATGTCCTGTGGGAAAGGTAAAGTACCGCGAATGACTGTTTTTGATCTCGGAAGAACCACCCAGAAGAGCACTGATTTAAATAGAGAGCCCCTTCACCTCCACGCGTTGATTAACTTAAGTCCAGTGCAATAGGAATCTCCTGGTCTCCGTGCATACAACATATACTCGTACTCCTTAAAAGAAACAGTACAGTTCTCTCTTGATTGTCGTGGGGTGCGCATCAATTGAACCTAAGTTTAAAGATTACTTTCACTATGAATTGTTCAGTTTGTTCAAATAAAATTGATCGCAATTGTAATACAAAAATCAATTGCAATGATTGCAAGAACTATTATCATTATGGTTGTGTAAACATTACTGAAGATGATGCTAATTTTTTTAAATCCAGTGCCCAACCTTTTCGATGCGATAAATGTGCAGTGTTAAGAAGACGTTCTCTTCATATTTTGCCAGAGACACCGGTATTACCCCAACAAAAGAACAACAATGCCGTGCAAAAAATAAACACTCATATTGCAGAAGTAGAGTCAGAGGAAAATAAGAATAGCGAAGGTCAATGCACTCTTCAGATGGTTTATGCTAAACTGTCTGCGTTGGAGGAAACTAATAAGCAATTCCAATCCCTCTCGGATGAGTTTTGCTAATTATGCTGAATCCCTGAAGAAGTATCTCCGCTGTACCCTGCGACATTTTTATTATTTGCGTAAAGTATGCTCAACTAAACTGTTAAAGACAATTTACTATGGTATTTTCCACTCTAAGTTACAATATGGAATTGCTTGCTGGGGTGGTGTATATCGTAACAAAATACAACCATTTTTGATATTGCAGAAATATGTGGTTAGGAAAATTTGTTGTAAGGCTGGTAGGCACTCTAGCTTTCCTTTGTTCTGTGCTCTTAAGATACTACCAATTCGTCATTTATACTGTTTCAAGGTGCTAAAAACTTTCTATATGAAGTCTGGCAATCTCAATTTTCGTTTAATTTCGAGATACAATCTTCGTGGAAACCTTTCAAACTTATTATCTGTTCCTTTTTTCCGTACCACTGCTTATCGTAACTTTTTCTCTATAATGTCTTATCGGTTGTTTAACAGTCTTCCTCAATCAATAAGGACTATAACTGTATCTGGAATGTTTTTTAAAACCGTTAAAATGTGGCTTCTTTCCTTAGACTATGTTGCTCTGGAATCTTATATTTTTGATGTTTTGGGTTAACTTTACTTTAACATTTCAAATTTTTAACTACATACTTCTGTTATTTTTACTTAGTTTTTTGATATCATTTGTATTATAAAAAAATTATGTGAATTCTACATATAAGGGTCACCCCACCCAATTACTTTTAATGCTATTGCTATTGTAATTTGAAGTGGCATTCAACTCTATTTTTTAATTTCTCAAAAATATTGAATGTCACCAACCTTTCTTATATTTTTCTTTAAATTAATGGAATTTTTTATATTTTTCTATTATTCAATAATTGTTAAGAAATTTATATGAAATAATAAAAATGAAAAAAAAAAAAATGAAACATGATAGGTAATTGTTTTTCATAAATATAAAATGTATTTAAAATGCTAACAGACGTTTACTCGCAGGCATCTTAAATATCCTTTTATTTATGACGAATCACGTAATGGCGTTAAGAGCTTTACGTAATAGAAAAACTTTTAGAAAGCTGAAACTACTTCGCCATTGCCCGCGCATAGACTCTTTTGCATTTAATACTAAAGTGATACTACGCGCACCGGAAAAGGGATGCGGATGGGAAATTGATTACGTCCACTCTCACCAAAGCTGCTACAAAAGCAAATGGCTCCTATTGTTGGAAAGCATCCTTCAAGATTGCTATATTCTATTTATAATACCATTTACACATCACGGAGTATATCCTTAGAAATCCAAATTCACCTTCAGGTAGAGTCCTCTGGTGTCTAGTGTCTTGTGACGCAACAAAAGGAATGGCCCCTCGACTGCCCCGGGGAGCAATGCATTTATAATTACAAATAAACAAAGCAAAAACGAAGTACAAAATTATACACGCCAACGTTTTTGCCCCCTTCCGCCAACCCCAATCACCAGGGACGATGTCCTTTCGAATTTTTCATCAGCAACATCCGAAGCATTCCGATTCTGACTTCATCAGCATTTTCATTATTCGAAAAATGAAAATGAGTATGGAATTATGAGAATTGTACGCCAGAAAATATGGGAAAAATTAAATGAAAATGAGGAACAGAGACAGTTCACAGTCGCACAACGAAATATTAAAGAATTACAATAACAGAGCGAAGTGGTTGCTGGCTGGCGCTGGCTGACTGGATGAGTTTGAAAGTATATATGTTCGCTAAAGGTTGGCCGAGGGCCGACAGCATCAGAGGAAGGAAGTCCTTTGCGCCGTTGGATGGGTGGGAATCGGAAAATTAAAACCGAGGCAAAATAAATATAAATTCGTTTTTATTATTTTAATGAAGAACGTATTTGGATCATTTGCGAAGTTTTGTTTAAATGACCAGTGGTGTGGGTAACTGCGGCCGCGGGCAGCATCAGCACAGCGAGATTGACATAAATGTGGGAATCTTTGAGCTGTCATTAAACGTGCGGATGTGTGTTTTTATTTTATTGGAAAAAAAAATGGGGGCACGGAGTAGAAGTGGACCGTTTCAGCGGCGGCTTAAGATATTGCAATTGCCACCCTTTTGAGCCCAGGTATTCTCGATGCACCTCTCGTTTGATGGGTGATTTGTCTGCATTTTTATTTCAGAGGTTTACACAAATGAAGCTCTGAAATCAAAATGCTGGCTAAGGGGGTAGGGGGTGAATATGATTTTTAGAAGGGAGTGAAAGTTGTTACTTACATAATGTGGCGCTACAGTCCGGGGTGGACCTGGGCCTCAACCAACAGGCGTCTCCAGCCAACACGATCTTTAGCCAGTTGTCTGCAATTTCGCAAGATAAGTTGTTAAAGTTACCCTTTCACTTGCGGAGTCGCGGTCTTCCTCAACTAAGTGAATACTGTTAGGCTTACTTTAATTTTAAGTCTGTTGTATGCAACTCTGTGCAGAAAATGTTTTATGAGTAAAAAAAACTGCGTCTTTGAAAAGTTTTCTTTGAAAGTTGTGTCTTAGCCCAAAAGTATCCTTCGCATTTATTAAAAACTTTGAGGATTGGTAAAAGGGAAAAAAACACTAGAAACGTTTTATGCCTATGTTAAACGTGTTAGTTAAAATGTTTAAATCGACGAGAAAACCATTTTCGAAAAATTTTTCCACACATTTTTTTGATCCGGTCTTCCACAAGTGTGCGAGGAGTTGTTTTACGTATTCTTATAACCCGTTGTTGGTGATTTTTGTATGCATTTTGGAAGCGTTTTTCAAACATTTTTTTAAACATGTTGCCGACGAAATTTTTTATGGAATTTGTGACGAATTTTCTTAAGTGTTTTTAATGTATTTTCGACGACTTTTTTATACGTTTCTTTGAGGCGCCTTTTTTTAAGTTTCTTGACAAGTTTCTTAACAGTGTTATTTGTCAGTTTTTTAAGTTTTTGAACGAGTTTTTGGTTAGCTATGTTTTTGATGTTTTTTCCAACGTAATTTTGATAGCTTTTTTGACCCGTTTTTTACGCGTTTTTTTTAATTGAATGCGTTTTCCAACTCTGTTTTGAAAACTTTTTCACAATTTTTTATACACGTATTTCAATAAGCTTTTAACACATCGCGTCGTTATTGAGTTTTTACCCATTTTTCAAACGATTTGTTAAGATATCTTCCCACAAAATTGTTAGCGGTTTGTGACGAATATTCTAACGCCTTGTTAATGTATTTCCGACGAGTTTTTTACACATTTTACGGCGAGTTTTTATCATTTGGAACATGGTTTCCAAAGAGTTTTTAATGCGTTTTTGAAAGAGTTTCTCATGCGTTTTCCGACGCGGTTTTGATGCATATTTGCCCGATGTTTTTAAAACGTGTGTTGACGCGTTTTTCAAAATATATCTTGGTCGATTTTAGAAGAGTTTTTCGTCGCGGCTCTTTAACAAATTTTCATGCACTTTCTTAATGTATCTTAAGTGTCCTAACGCGATTCCAATCGCATGTTCCATTTATTTTTGACGAGCTTTTAAAGAATTATCGACCCTTTTTCTACCCTGCTTCAATTGAATTCGGTTAGATGTAGTGGATTTTGCTCTTCAAAATCTATACTCTTCATGCGAAATAAGTTCTTATACAAGAAGAACAAAATATCTTTGATGATCGACTTAAAAATATTGAAATGTTTTTCTGAGCCCAAACAGCTCACTCCTTGTTTCCTAAGTTGTTGAGTATCCATTTCACCAAGGACCTTCTAACTGAGAAGGTTTATTGGTTGAGGTCGCAGGTCCACGCCGAACTGTAGCGCCACCTAGGTAAGTATTACAAATGTTTGTGGTAAGCTACAGAGATCCCTGCTGCACTTGGAACTATATCTTACGTGCTTTAATTTTATTGGATTCTTTTGCTAGTACTACACCAAGTGGACGCCTTAACCATTCCAAAAGAGCGCACATGTTTTCCCTTGCTTTTTAAAATACTGGGCATAAATTTCTTTCAATTTAATCATTTTAGTTCAACCCAATTACGAGATACTAACTGCTAAGAAAATGGGCCTTTTAACGATGTCAAGTGAAAAAAAAAATTACCTTTAATGGTCTTAAAGTCCTGAGAGGATGTGTTGCTATGCCTTTCAACTGAACGCCTTAGCTTACATACCGCCCTCATTTACCACTGATCAACTGGGAATAACTTACTTAAAAACCCCCGCATGGAATAATTCGTTTCCCGAATTGCTTTTTTTAAACAATCTTAAGACTTTCTCGTAGGTAATATCTATAATTTTTAGAAGGACGACTCATTCCAATGCCTAGACCTTATTTCTTGGCTAACTTGCCGAAGAAGAACTGTTCTTATTGTCGATGACCCCTCTTAAGAACAATACCTAGAGTACATTTCTTTAAGGATCCTACGCCCTACCTATCGGACAGGGCACAGCAAAATATGCAAATTAAAATTACAAAGCAAAACAACACAAAAGCGTTGCAAAATGCAAACCTCCCTACATTCCGTAGGATGAAATCTAGACAAAATGAAATAAACAAAATAATTGGATTCAATTACGTTTGTGCTGCTCGTTTGAAAAATAAGAAAAGAAAAAAGGAAATAAAAAATCCCGCGTAACAATGGCAACATTGCGAATTGGTAAAAACTAGAGGCACGACCTAAATTTGGACCACCGCCATTGAAGCCCAATGCCAGTGCTGTTGATTATAAGAACCAGCGGTGCATATCAATGTTCAAATTGAAATTGTGACCCTGGCCGGGGCTATCGCATAAGAACTGCCCCCCTGACAGGTTTGTTCTATTTTTTCATTGGCTTTGCTCTTTTTGTATCCATCCTTGAGACGTACCTATATTGTATTCGGTTTGATTTGCCATTAGCAAACGAGTACTATGGTTATTTCCAGTAAATGGTTGTTAACTGAATAAGATAATGAAAATAAGGGACACACACCACTCGTGTCCGCACTCGGAAGGGGAAAGGAACGACGACAGCAAATTAATGCAGAATTAAAGTTGGAAAATTATATCGAAAACAAAAAGCAAAGCAAAAGATGTAACTGAAGTTATAACGAGTATTATGGCAACAGATGAATAAATAATCAGCTGCCAAGTCCTTCTGTTTGCCTCTGCAAATTTTGTGTTTTACTCTCCATCTGTTTGTATTGTATGCTCAGTGATGTACAAGTATTTGTTTTGCAAGTAGAGGGTTGTATTTATTTTTCTTTCCCCTATGTTTATATGAAATGCACTTGCACAAATAAAATTCTAGGGTGCCGTCAGAAAAGCTGTCAGGCTTACAAGGACGAAGCTTGCTTGAAGATTTTCTAGTCAAATCACACTTTAATTTGAAATTGTTACTTAATTGAGTTTAATATCAATGTCAGCTGTAAGTGTGCGATACCTTGTCACCTGCTCCTCTTAGAAAAAAATCATTGACCTGTCTAATAGCAAACTTCCATTGATCGGCTGACCGCTTAATGCAGCTCCCAGCTCCATTGCCCCATCCAATCAATTCTGTCGACAGACTCGCCAAAAAGCTGTTTCCTTTTCTACGACACTATGGTCATGGCACAGCATTCCCTTTCCAAAGCCACACAGTACACAGACGAGCTTATCCTTTGCCCTGGCAATATAACCTAATAATTCTCTTTCTGAAAAGTGGGTAAAACCCTCGCACCAGTCACCAGTGGGTAGCCATTTTGTTTATAGATACAATACGAATAACAAAAGGCTAAACAAAAAATGAGCAGAAATTACTTTTAATTTAATTTGCATCCTAAATTACTACGGCGCAGATTCAGGGTTCGTTCTGTTTTTTTTTTTTTTCTTCTTGCTAACAACACGTTCAGGCAAAATTCTGTTTTGAATTTTAAATGCTGAAGAGTGTTTTTTTTACATTTATTCGATTCCAATTTAAATTAAATGCCTGTGTGCCTTTGTGTGGTTGTGTTCGCTGCGATATCCTTGCATGCGTTATTCCAATTTAATGAAAATTCGAATACACTGGAAGGGAACATTTGTGAAACTGTTTTTCGGTGGGGCTACAGAATAGTGGATTAAGTTGAACGTGTTGTAAGTTATACCCTACCTACGTGTGAACATGGACCATAGACACTTTTTAAGTGGATTCATTTGAATGCAGTTTTTGTCGGATCGTAGAATATTTTTAGATATTCCTACTTCCTAGGTATGCGAAATAAAAAAAATTAACAACAAAGTATTTGGACGCTTTTATTGAGCTAATGAACGCGACCTTTTTTTCTCTGAGTGAGTTTGAAAAACTCGTTTAAAAAATATGAATCTGATTTTTAGGGCAGCGTTGGCTTCATGTTGACAAAAAAGTTGATGGGACCATTTTGAATGCACAAATTTCGAAGGTTCAAAAATTCTGATAGAGTTTTCTGAACTTTTCTATTTATGATACTCGTATGTATTATAAGGGTACACGCTTTTTGCCGAACCGATAACGGCGTTATTTCGAGACTTAAATTTATGAAATGTGGCCTAAGCAAAAATTGCTTGCTTAAAATTTTTTTATAAATTATAAATAATGGAAAATCAAAGTTGTTGATTAACATCTGCAAAAGCAAAAAAAATTTAAATACGTTGGATAAATAAAGTCCACAACGGATATACAAGAAACACTTATAAAGGGTCTTTCATTAGCGACTTGACAACTTCAAACTTTCAGCGTGAACGCACCCTTAAACCGATTGCCGAACTGTCAATGTCAAAATATTCAGTAAAATCAATGTTTTCATCGTGGTGAACAACGTGTACGGAAAAACGTTTACAAACAATTGAAACTTGCTGCCGAAGTTTCGAGTCGGCGGTCGCAACTTTAAGAGCCATTTTTTTTATCGCAATTGTATGAATTGGACATCAGTGAAATGTGGTTCCAACAAGACAGTGCCACGCAGCGAGTGCAGTACATTTTTGGCAAAAGGTAACAAATGGACGAAAAGGTAGAGGTTCGTTTTTTCCTGCACGGAAAGATTTTTCTTCTAAATTGGAAGTAGAAGTTTCTTAAAACAAGAAAATAAAGTACGGTTATGGTCCAAGCCATTTATTTCTTGTTTTTAACATTTTCTGTGAATGAATCAAGAATAAGAGAAAAAAGGAAATTTAAGAAAATTATTCTTGAATCAAGAAACGAATTCTTTAATATTCTCAAGAATTGTTTTCTTCAAATAAGATCTATTTTTCTTAAATGGTGCAAAGGTTTTCTTGATCCAAGAAACTGATCGCTTAATAAGATATGTGACATTAAGAAATTATTTCTTATATCAAGAACTTTGGTCTATGATCATGCAGAAGTTTGCTTGATTCAAGAGCCGGTTTGCGCAGAATGAAACTTGGCATCAAGAACTATTTTCTTATACCACCAACTTTTTTCTAAAATCCAGAACAATTATTATAGTTCCCAGAAACAAATATTTGAACTCGAATTGTCTCCCCAAGAACAATTTTCTTACATGAAGAATTTATTTCTGGAATTCTGAAAAATTATTCTTGATTTAAGAACTTCTTAAATACGAAAATAAACTTTTTCTAAAATGTTGCAGTGTTATTTATATCCCAGAAACGATTCGTTAAATGCAAAATGCACGCTTTGAAACTTTTCTTTTATATCAATAACAACTAGATACTTACTTCTGGAATCTGTAATCGATTGAATTGAAATCAGGAAACAGTCAATAGAGAACTTCTAAAACCAAGAAATTTATCCTGTTTTAAAATATAATTTAAGTAGTCATATATTGCATAATTGTGTATTACCTGAAATGTAAATAAATTAAATAGTAGAGCTTAAAGCGTTTATTTATTTTTTTATTTAGAAAAACAGGTTGAAGTTTTATTTACATAATCTTAATTTAGTGAATTTAAGTGCTTATATTTCCATATTCATTACAAATGCATTACACTTTGTAAACATTTAGGGTCTATCCCTTTTTTTTATTGGGTATAATGTATTAACTTTAAAGGCAATTTTGCTTAGCAAAGCATAACATTTGAAATGGAAAATATTTCTCCAAATGGATGTTTTAACATATTTAATTTTGTGTTAGTATTAAATATTTCTTTTCTTAAAAACTTTGCTTCCGTCTGGTAAAACACTTATTATAAATGGTTTAGTATATATTTTATCAATTTTCAAAATTTTATGATTTTCATTTTCCTCTCCAACAATCTCACAGCAAAAATGATAATCATGAGAGCCAATGACTTCGAGCAAAATAAATAATATTTCTTCTTTTTGAACAAATATGTAACAAATTCTGAATAGTTCTTCTGATATCAAAAGATTTAAACCGGCTTGATTAAAATAGAATGGATGATTGACTGCGTCTAGCTTGCAATACAAACATCTTGTTCCCTTGCATGAGTGGTAGATCAGGGTGAAGCTGCTTTCTTAAAGCCTACTCTAATTTCTATATGTAAGCATTTTTTGCTCACATATAGAAAAAAAGAGTAGAAATAATGTCAACCGAACACATAATATGTCACACTCTACGCACACTTCAAAATATTTTGGTATTTCTCGATATAAGAAATTGTTTCTTATAAGTAAGAAATATGAATGAAGTAAACCTTGAAATCGAATGGCTGTGTCCGTGTCTGGTGTCTGCTTGATAGGTAACAACCGAACACATACAAAACTGGTCAATATACTATATAAAAAGAAGAAAGATGTTTCTTATACTCAGCCTTGTTTTCTTAATATAAGAATCTATTTCTTATATGCAGTAGATAAAGAAGTAAGTTGAACGTCAGCAACAGTATATCGAAACAATAAAATAAAATAAATTCGATCCAAATTATGCTGGAATAGTTTAAATAATTCTTCTAAATTGCTGCAATTATTTTCTTGTAACTAGAAAATCTACTATCAAATAATTACTTCTTGACTGCAGAATATATTTCTTTAGTTTTCTATACAAAATTCCTTTCTTAAATCAAGAAATATTTGATCGTTTAGGTAAAATGATATTTTTTTGCCAATAAGAATGATTTTCTAGATCCAAGAATTAGTGTTTAAATACTATTAAATTAAATTCGAACAAAGAAGAATTTGTTAATTTTTAAATTTTCTCGATTCAAGAAACGAAATTTCTTTGTGTAGAAAATAATTTTCTTTCCGTGTGATTTCATGTTTTTTTCAAAAAAAAAAAAGGCTGGCCGGCGAAGGTTTGACCTAGAAATAGGCGCCAACCAAAATGCTTCTCTATCCAGCTGCCTGAACTCCAAATAATATCTGTTAATGGTACCGTCTTCTCCCGATTCCTGTGGTACAAACAAGGCCGTAGATCGCTTTTCAAGTCAAAGCAACTGAGTTCGTTTTCATGCTACGTTGGCAGGGTTCATATGCGACATAGGGCCAAATAGCACGACAAAAATGATATTAAAAGTCGTATAGAGACCGTCTGTTTAGTTGTTCGGAAGAAGGCTTTGCTAAGCAGTTGCCTGTTGAGTCCATAAAATCATCTATTGACAAATCATTGGCATTTGAGAGTAATTGCGCAGACTTTTGCATGGTTGTACCCTTGGTTGGAGTGTCGTTCCAGAAGTCGGAGATTTTGCATCATCTAGAGGTTCAGTGGTTTTCTTACCGACTCATTTGAAGCAGCAAGAGCTCACCATCATCTTCCTCCACATGGCTCTGCACAAAACTCATCTCTATGTACGCTATCAAAGTTTTTCTAAGAATCCCTAATTCGATAAATATTACGGGGGATGTCGATTTGGTATACCTAAGGTTTTCTAAAGATCTGCAGTAGTGTGAAAATTAAGTCGGAGAGCTCTCCCATCTGCCGAACCGATAGCTGCCTGGTGGGCAGGTGTGCGATAACCATTCGCACACCTGCCCACTATTTGACTAGAAAAAGCTGTTCGACCATATCTCTGCTGTTCCAGTATATAGGGACTGACCCCGATACCTTAAAATCAGTTTCAGAAGTTATATAAAGTCCCATAAAACATCCTGCTCCATTGCAAATTAAGTTTCTGATGACGATAAAGGTGGGGAAGCAGAACTACCCCTTCGACAAGAAAACTGCCCAACTCCTCAGTCAATTTAGAAAATAAAAATTCTCATGTGCAACTGCTAATCCTTTTGAGGAAATAGGTGCCATCCCCATGTGTGACTGTTTAATCAATGTCGCACAAACAACATCAGTCACAATGTAGAACACTCAAATGACACCTCACAATCTTGCGACCAATAAACATGTCTCTCGACATAATCATGTTAGTCTCACTCCCACTCCATTCTAATCCGCACAAAGTGCATACGCAAGTGTGTCTTCTAATTGCAGCCTAAATTCGCCGTACCTGCACCATCATCCACAACAACACTCCAGCCATCCATTGAAATCCACTTCAGTAATCCTCATTAATCTAGTTAATGCGCTGCAGAGCTTTCGAAATTTAAATCCGCAAACAACGAGCGATCAACCCTTTCCTGCATCGCCACTGTGCCACATTCAATCCAATCCGAATCCCCTTGTAATCAATTCGAATCGATCTAATTGAAGAGTAACTTCGAGAACCAGAAGGGGTGCTCGTAAAATAAAGTAGAATTGCTAAAAGGCTCTTCAGCACCTCGCCGGCATGAAGAATTAATTCAAATTTTGTATTTGCCGGGAAATCACCTTTCAACTCGCATGGGGGTGGTACCTACGTACGGGCTTACGGTACATATCCACAACACAAAGAATTCCTTACATAAAGGAAAACAGCAAATTGTTCGGTTTCCTTTTTTCGGCTTGTTGGAGCGTCAGGACTCTGCAACGCAAAACCCCTGAAGTATGTGTTTGAGTTATTTCAAATGCAAATTTTTCGACCAACCTCCACATTTATATACTCGTACTACCTCTACTTCCACATTACCGACCGAACGGCGCGACGTCGACGTATAGGAAGGGCTTATAAATTTGTGTGTGATTTTTTATTTTTTGCTGGTGGCTCTCCTTTCTTTTCGACAGCCTGCAGGCATTTCATGAACTTTGCTCCGGGGAGTCGTTATTTTCGAATTCTAAATTTTATAGTTTCCAGCGTCCACGATTAGAATAATAAGTGTGCAAGCAATTTACGAAGACGTGCACACGCAGAGACTTTTTTCTTTTTTTTCAACCTCCGGCTTGAAGGACTGTGTACTAGTTTGAAGTTGAAGTACAGAGTACTTTTGTATTATTTCTACATTAAGAGTTTTATTTGCAGAAAGGTTACTCCCAGTCGGGGGTGAGTTGCTCAAAATCATTTTAAAAGTTCCTCGTGTACATACACCGCACCGGTGTAAGTTCAAAAGTGAAAAGTGGAGAAATGGAATTCAATCAATTTTTCGGTCTCAACTTGCTTAAGTTGTTGTGCCAATTTCAAATAATTCTTCTTGACTTTGTCTATCTATTGTGTTCAACAGGTTTCGCTTTGAAGACAACATATCGCTATAACGCGTATAGCTTCACTTTGTTGGAGACTACTGTTTGAAAGAAGCAACTCTAATCAAATTGTGTCTTAAGACCGACTGCGTGTTTTTGATAAGTTTGCCCGTGAATAGGGCGGTACTCTAAAAAATGCAGAAGTGCACAAGAATTTTGCTTACCGTGTATTGAATCAAGGAATACTTAACTTTTGCATGTAAAGGCGCTTCTAATATAAGTGGACTGCACAGAGAAAAGTTGGTTGGTTACCGTTCCAGCCCAAGTAGGGGTAGACCCTTGGATAAGACAAAGTTCTGTAAGAAAATTCAGACAGATCATTTGTAGAGAATTTTAGGTTAGGTAAGGTGGCTGTCTAGAAAGAGACACTTAGACCATATTAGTGTAGGTGCATTTTAACCGTTTGTTAAAATGGTTGATTGGTTCTTATATGAGATGGACCTAAATGTTTATTTCGCCAAAGTTTTGTAAAGGGACAGCAAAATACGTTTAAGAGGGGTCTTCATTTACAGAAACTATTTAGCGAGGAAAAGGCGAAGGAATCTAGTTTAACTTATATCGCAACAATCGCAATGAATCTGGCAGAGAGGTGTGGAGTTCCACTTCATCAAGTTCATGCTGGCCTTTCAGTCATAATGGGCGTTCTTTATAGTCAGAATCAATGAGAACGCCTCGTCTATCTCCTGGAAGATGAAGGCCTTCAAACGATGAAACAAACTGTCATAAAGGCTCTGAAAAAATAGAAAGGCTCCCGCAGAACGTTACAGATTTATTGCGCACAACAGCTGCCTAAATTTTCAAGCGTTTACTTTTGTACTGGCTGAGATTATGACTTGAAAATTTGCACCAATAAAGGCGATAAAGGCACGACGAACTTTCCGGTTTATGCAGCGACGTTGCTCGGTCAGAAAGTTCCCAATAGAACCTCTAAAGTGGTAAAGTCACGTAAAATATGACCAAAGATGCACAGCTTAAATTTGGAGTGACTATAATTAACTTAGTGGCAGCTAGCTGGCGCCCAGACTGTACGTGAAGACTTGATGATCTGGGACGGGAGCTGTGGCAAAGTAAGATGTAGAAAAGCACTCGGTAGAACTCTTCGTGTGAGAATGTAAGCTTTGAAATATTTTCGTCCGTAGATATCTACTCGTATGTACATTGCTAGTCTTAATTGGGACGTATATAACGCGGCAAATTTGATCGATCATCACATAATCCGAACTTCTGCGCTAGACATCTACACCTACAGTACCATCATTTTGGGGCTCCCTGTTCTGCCTGTGCTGATTTGAACTCGCTTGAAAGGCTTCAAAGTTAAGTTTTTTTTATCGGACATCGAACATATTGTCCAGCGGGATTAGGGTAAAGCTCGTTCATCAAAAGTCCCCACGGCTTTGTCAGTCGTTTATTCACTTGAGTACATATACTTGACATCGCTGACTAGCTCCTATTCACCTTTGTACTACGTTAGTGCTGAGGTCAGATTGTTTCCTTTTTTTTAGTCAGTCGGGTTTCTTAAATTATTTTCTTTTTATTTTTATCCTTTTAGCCTATGACACTCCGGGGAAGAACACGAATCTAATGTCACCCCGCTCTTCACTATCGGTCAAACCGTTTACGCTACAGGGCGTCATATAGGAACGGGCATAGGATACGCGCGAAACACATAAACCTCCCTGTGCCCAGTTGGGTAAAAAGTTGGATTTGCAGGCCTTGTCTACATTTGGGCTGAGTTTCATTTCATGCTCAGAGCTGTAGTCTGTTTTGTTTTTCAAAAGTTTTACCTAAGAGAAATGAATCAGCTGCCTGTGCGAGACAGCTGATTCCTTGTGGACAGCTTCACTGACTGTGACCATTATACTCGTATTTGGAATACCAAAAAAATGTGAATATCCATCTTTTGGATCCTTCAACTATTTCCGACATCTCCATTGAGTCTATTTCGGGTATTTATACATTCGTTCCACCATAACATAAATATTCTGAAAATCGCATCGCATCAGAAATCACTTTCGCCTCAGAAGTATTTCACTTATTGTAAGAGTGAGTCAAAATGGTGCCCAGTGTTCCATATACGACCGATTCCATTCCCAGTTAAACCCAACCTATAGATGTGAATCTGGTCTTCCGATATATTCTTTCAATTTCTGTATATTAATATCAATATTGATGTGAATAAGGGATTTCATTTGAAAACGTCTTCTCTGCTGCAACGCCTCTGCAGAAAATCCACTTCCACATGTGCGAACACAGGCAGAAACAAAACAATATTGCTGTTTACATCTGAAATAACAATGCAATCCCATGGCATGTGTACCCGGTTCAGGTGTAAATCTGTTTACTGTACAAGTTAATTAGAAAATGGCAAACGAATGGTCATCAATGAAGGGTTGCAACCTCCAGTTGAGATATGAAAATCCTATTTTAGCACTCCCATGTGTGGCATAAACTACCCACTGCTAACTGCATTTCGGGTTGTTTTCTTTCCGTTGTTGCCGTTGTACATTTTTTTCTTTCCGCTGTGCGATGCTCTGGAGTTTCCTAGAAGGAGGGAATTTTCCTTTTGTCCCGTCTACTTGGTACAACTTGCTGTATGTGTGCACTGGTAAATGTTTCCCTTGGGGATAAACTTTTCTGGATATTGTTCGGTTCATTGGCTTCAATATTCCTCTGCAATGAGGATGAGAAATTGTTTGCTAGCTCATCGAATGTGTGTGCTTGCTTTTTTGCTCGTCTTTTTACCTTCGTTGGGTTCTGCATCGTAGTACAACAATGAAACGTTAAAATGTTGCAAACATCAGTTTCTTTTGTTTTTTAGAGAATTGCAATGGAACGGCAGAGAGGAAATGAATCAAGAAATGTTTACCATCCAACATTTGATAGGGGGAAGTATGGCGCGTTGCAGGGAGAGGTGCCCCAGTGAAGTACAGAGCATAAAGTAGTATATACGATCGGGATTTTTAGCAGATTTTGTAGAAGAACTCGATTAACACTGGTTTGACCCTCTGGGGCTATTTTCGATTGAATCGCTTACTCAACAGATTTACAGAGAAAAATACCATTTGCGAAATTTCATTTTTAAATACCTTCCAGACATTTTTGTTGTGATTTTTGCAACAGGAAATGGATTTGCCTTTCAAAGAAGTAGTTGATATAACTATTTTCCTGGCAAATTCAGGATCAATATAGAAGTATCTATGTGCGGATACTTATTTGAAGTGGAGTTTTAGTGAGCATCTACTTGAGACTATTTTTGATTCTATTGACAAAATATTATTTGAAGAGCATTTACAAAAATGTCCTTCAATGGACTTTATTTATTGGCAAATATGCGGAACAGCATTTGTCCTACTAAGCGGTGAGAGTGAGAGGGACAAATGTTCGTCTTACCCAGAGAATTATTAAAAAAAAACCCAGATACCTCGCAACTCATTCACAGTTTTTGTGTAGCGGTTTAGGACACAAATTGCCACTTAGGTCGAAGCTGGTGGGTCTAGTTTAAATTCCCGCTAGAGTGAATTTCTACCTATGATAGCAGGCAACAATTTATTACCATTAAATAAGAGTTACGAGGGAAAAATTTCGGTCACTTCCTTTCCCCTATAGTCCCTCAAGGCCAATCGCTTATCATGGATTCAATACCGCAAACCGCATACTTTTGTTTTCAGCCGCTCCAACAGAGAAAGTGGCATATAGAGACTGTTCAAGTGAATGCATGCTTTCGATATGCGCATCTGAAATCGTTTACATTTTCGGTCTAGATGAAGCAGTAAACTGATTAATTGCTTAGAATATTGAAGGTTCTAGTTTTGCAAGAAATATTCTGTCACAAATCGAATGGTTGTGAGACAACTATTTATTTATTTTTTAAAAAAGTATTCTTACTTTTAAATTGACTTCGAATTGTTTGAGTAATGGAAAGTTGAAATCAATAACCACTAAAAAAATATTTATAAATTTTGGTTGAAAATGCTCGCAAAAAATAGGAGTGGCAGTCGAACCGAATGCCCTTTAATTTTCTCAGAGGCTTAAGAGGGATTTAAAAAATGCTTTATCCGAATACCGAATCTGTCCAGTTGCTTTTACGACATACGGTAATAGATTTATATGTATGTTTCGATCCAACAAATATTTAAGCAAATTTGTACAGAAAATTCAACACTCTAGAGAGTTTGATGATTCTTAACAAACTGCCATAGACCAGTCTCCACGATTGTCAAACACTGGCTGTTCAACGGACAAATTTAATAGCCAAGGCAATATTACAGAAATCGGCCTGAAATAAAATTGGCAACCTCTTTCATGTTACTAATATAGCAATCACTTTTCAGCAACAAAATATGTAACAATTTTATTTGTTTTTTACTTTCAGGTAAGTCGCAGATTTTCATAAGGTGTCATATGTCAGTAAGTAAAACCCATAGAAAAAGTAGAAAATAATGAAGTCCAGATGTTTGATGTATCATTTAAAAAAAATATATAAAAAAATAGTACTGCCAAATTGATAAATATTTGACACCAAATCAAGGTGAAAGAAGCTTTTCAAATAAACCGAAGCATGTTGCTGTTGTAAAAAAATGTTTCTGTGATGTCAAACTGAACTCATAAAATGGGGACGTTCGGTATCTAGTTTAGTAAGTCTGACAGCCGAATTGATGTGTCTCAGTTTTGATTTTCCTATATGTCGATCACATGAACAGCTTTTCAGTTGACGTTTATGGAGGATTAGCCAACGAATCTAGAAATTCGTGATTAAGTTGACAGTTCGGATACGTCGCTGACACTAACTACCTTCAACTGTTATTAATGGAGGCCGGCCCTTAGGCATTCAAAGACTTTTAAGAAATTTCTAGCATCAAAGATCAGCTATCTCCTGTCAATTAAAAATATCTGTCCAATTATCCAAATATAACAGGTGACAGTTAGCTGCTGACAGATAATTGATGACATATGAAACACGATGTATGACAGCTGGCAGGTAATAAAAGACAGATAACAGGTGAAAGATCGTGTATGACATAATATGACAGTTGAGGCATCACACATGGCAATTAACAGACGACAGTTGACGGACGGCGTCTTACTGATGACAGATGATAGTGTCCATTTCAGGGTATAGAACTGCATTTCTTTAATTGAAACTATTCTGGCGGTATCAATACTGCCGAATTTCGCCTTAGCCTCGCTTTCACGTTCTCTAGTAAATGCTTCTGCTCATTCTATTTCTTTCGAGTATGTACATTGTACACTTATTTGTGCGCACGTAACTTAATAGGAACGTATAGAGAAACAACAATTGTTGGCGAGTTTAAGTGGATGCCAAAGAAGCCAAAGTGCATTTGGCCGTGTGCTTCTAGTTAAAAATTGTAACAGAAATCCGCAGCTACTGAGGCCGAAAACAAAAATCTTTATTGACTCCAAACCGAAAGATGACTGTTTTCGAAAACCGCAATTCCCTTTTAATTCAACTTGCTATTGGCCAGCATCCGCGACCTCTGCAAACGACATTCGCTGAGGCTGTGCAAGCGATACTGCATCTCAGGCTGAACCACCTTCTCGTGCAAATTCTTTCGAATCTCCCTCAAGGACTGCACCGTACAGTCGGCCACGTCCGTGTTTACTGCTTCGCCCTCGGCACACTCCGGACACTGTTGAGTGAGCACAATGTCATCCAGCTCAGTCGGCTGCTCGCATATCTTTTGCACATTTCGCACAACACACTGGCCTTGTTTGACCTTGGGGTCTTTCCGCTGCATTACATACACCCGCGCAACAATCTGATTAAGGCGCTGCTCAAGAATGTGCAAGAACTCCTTGACATTCAGCGTATTGATTAGTGAATGGTCCCCCAAAAGTTTTTCCATAGGAGATGCATCCGCTCGACAGAGCATGAATATTCCGTGAATTTCATTGAAAAATCCTTCCAAAGTCCGGTCGCAGTTCTTCCTTTTTTCATCGAGACCGCGGTTGGTCTTGCGAACCGACTCCAGTCTCCGTTCCAGGTCGACAATCGTTTCAAGCTGATCATCCAGGGTGTTTCGATTTCTTCCGCGAAGGCTCTCAATATGGTTGTAGAGCTGATTCAACGCCGTGTTCAGCATAGTTATGTGATAGGTCTTCTCATTGGCGTAGTTGAAGTACGAGTAGTAGAGGCTCTCTTGCTCCTGGAAGTTTTCTATCACTCTGTCAATGGTTTGCGTATTCGAGTGGGCGAGTATTCTATCCAAAACGCTGTTATACAGCTTGATCTTCTTCTGGTGGGCATTTCGGAATATATCCCGACGTTTGTATTCCCTTGGCTCCAGATCGGCCAGTTGCCGTTGTTGGTCCTTCTTCGCCAGGAAGTCAAAGTTCTCGTTATCCTGAGCGGTTTTCCTGGTGATGCCCTGCATCTCGACCTTGCGCACCTCACGATCATGCGCTTCCTTCTTGTTGATCGCACTGATCTTTTCGTATACAGTTGTGCCGTTCTCGAACGTCATCTGCGCGTATTCAATCAGGTCGGTCAGGTACTTGTTGTCACTTTTCAACCGCTGAATCATCTTCGTGTAGAGGTCGTTAAAGTACGTCCGGAAATTTACCATTCGAACTATGTCCTCGCGAAGGTGCTGGTTTGAGGCTGCGAAGTTGCTCTCCCGCTTAATGGCGACGTCTAGCTGGTTCTCGAGGATTTCCTTTGTTCGCCGCACCTTATGCACATGCGCTTGATGCTGGTTATCGGGAATGGTCTTTCGATTCAGTTCGTAGATAGACTTGTTAACCCGCTTCAGTTGTAGCTCCAGGACCTGTGTCTGTGATTTCAGTTTCTTGTTTTCGGCCGTGAGCTGCTCTTGACATGCAACGTGGCACTTGATGTTCCTGAGGCGGGCTTCGTTCTCCCGAATGTGTGTCACTCCATTGGCCACCCATATTTGGGCTCTTACGTCCGCCTTTTCGGCTTTCAGCTGTCGAATGCTCTTCAGGTAACTGGCCTGACCTATGGACTCCTTACGATTTAGAAGCTTTGTGCAGATAATTTTCTTGTACTTGCGTTGTTGTCGGATGAGCTCACGTTGATGGGCGAGGTAGGTCTGTGTTAGGTTCTCACGGTTCTGTTTGAGTTCGTCGGTCATTTTGAGCCAAAATTGGAAATTCTAGACCTGAACCTTATTTGATGAGGGGCAGTCAAGTCTCACGAGGGAATTTGATTTCCTGACGTGCCTAGATGTGATTTAAATTTTTTATCGACAACCAAGTTTTGCAGGGTTACGATGTGTCTCGGCTGGTGCCTGGTGGGCGTGTTTCAAGACCGTTTATGAAGAGCGTATAACTGCCTATTAATTTTATTAGAAAAAACTGTTCTTCGTTTTGAAGCAATGCTACAAAACAGTCACCTTTTTGACTCATCTCCAAATCCTTCCGCCTCAAAACAAGAATAGTCCCTCCAACCCAACTTAACACAACCATTTGAACTTTAAATTAATTTTACAGACCACACGAAACAATTCGAACAACAACTACCCGGACGAAATGAAACTATTACAGTCATCAATTCCGAAACAAACCTCCTCCAATTAGCTATGCCAAACGATCTTATTAATATTTCAAAGTTTGATTGATCCGAATACTGCCACTGGAACATTTACCACCATCACCACGGAACTTCCGCCACCGGCGCTCTAGCGAAAGTATTTATTTCAAATCGCCATTAATTTTGAATCTATTCATTTTGTTGCTGCTCATCGTTACCGTTTAAAACGAGGCAACAAGAAAAATCCTCCTTCCCCCCTACCACGGGCTGAGGAAGTACGCGCACACTCTGTCCCCATGCCCATGGGCAAACTTGATGTACAATAATTTTCCATCAAATAAGAAAATTTTCTCCGGAAATTTCATTTCTACTTTCGCAGTTGATTTAATGAAAGTCGAAAGTTGGTGCATGGCATATAATACAGTATTACACAACCGCAAACAAACATATTCCATTTTGGGGTGAGCGGCAAGACGCGAGCGTACATCAGAAGCATTAAGCATGTTGCTGCTCTGAAAGGATGTTTGGCGGTTTCGACTATTGTGCGCCAAGTAAATTCGAGTTTCATTGGCACACCATTAGAGCTTCGCACAAGAATAAAGGCGAAAAGTTTAATTAAGTACAACAAGCTGACGCTGCTGTTATCGATGCGGTGCGGATGGGCTGGCACTCGCTATAGAAGTCGGTGCTTCTCGAATAAATTTTGCAACCACTTTGGCTAGAGACCTACATTAAGGTTTCTATAATGAAATTCAATTCAACTTGGAGTTTAAATTGTTTTACATTACACAAAGTTATTGGGGAAATTTTACAGAATTATGCCTTGGCTTTGGCGGGTACATCTATCCGCCGGAAAGACGTATCTCATATCCATGGAGAAGCCATTGAATTTAATATTCGCAGTAATTTAAATCAAATTGCCTAGCCGAACCCACAAACGAGTGTTGGTTATGTTCGCCTGTTCCCTGTGCTGTTTGCATCTTGTAACAGAGCGTCGGTCGGCATGCCTTACAATAATTATTGCCCAAGTGGAACAATCATCGCATCTAATCTATCAACATAACCGGGGTAGATGCCATAGCGGAAGCATTGAAATTTAGAGTTGGTCCTTGCCGAGCTAAATTAATGATTTTCAAAACTACTTTCCTGTGTAGCGTAGGAATCACTAGTAAACAAAATTTATCTTTCCTAGGTACTAGTCTAATACTGCGACCCTCCATTTGTATCAATAGCTCGAGTTTTTGAGAAGCAAGATCCAATTAGTATTTTAATTCATATCCGAAAAATTGACACAGATCGAGAGGCAAAAGACCGGATTTTATTGATCGGTAGCATAAACGCATTCCCGAGAAATGCAAAGCATTAAAATCCCGTCAGTGGTTCTCGAGATAAGCTTGGTTATACAGGAAAACAAACTAAAAGTTAAACACTCAGGTGGACAACAGCGCCACCTACCGGTTGCCACTTAAAACACATATTGCCTTATAGCAACAAGCTGTTAAACTTCCAGCGAAATTCGTTAACTGGTATTTGAGTGTAGGCCACAGACATTTTGGACTGAGATTGTTTGGCTTTCCACAGAGACTTTGGTCTCCGGGAGGCGGAACAAGTTGGCACTAATATTTATAATAATAGCCCCATTGGCGTATAAAATTAGAGCTAATAAAACAATAGGTAAGACCTTAACAATGATGTGGAATGTTTAATGTAGATTTCAAGAATGTTCCCCAAATTAAGTACTGAGGAGCCAAGAGGCAATATTCAAAAAGCGGGCATTTGGAATAGCCTTTATCACTACCAACTATAACTTGGATGCTACCCCTGCCTTAGGTTTGATGGAAGGCTGTCAGAAAATCTCAAATCTGTGTGGTGTCCGTGTAGAGTCTCACCATTTTCCTGTGGCGATTAAAATAAAGAGCTCTTCTCAGTCAAGGGTTACAAAGAGAGCTCTTCGGAAAGTTGGCAGATCTAAATGCTTGCTAAGACCGACTGCGAGTTCATATGGGAAGCTCTTGCATTCAGATCATTTAAAAGACATTCCCTGAGCTACTTATGCCCAAGAGCTTTGCGCGTCTAGCATGGGTTGCAGAACTAAGACCTATCAATAGCTGTGTCGTTGTCAAATTTCCTCCAGGACACCTCAGACCTTGGCAAGAATGCCAGCTTCCAAATTTCGCACATTACTAGCTAAAACCTCCACCAACACACCCATATATTTGATATCCGATTGACGGCTCGGTCGGAATCACTACATCGAATCACGATTACGTTCAGTGAATTGCGGCCACTTACCACAGTGAAACGTGCTCACACTTTGGATGTGGTACTCGTATTACTGTGTAAAATGCGCCTGTCAAGTGTACCTGGGACTAAATATCAAAACAAAGTATGTATTAACAATTTATGTGACATAAATCAAAAAAATCAAATAATTTTGCAACAGAGGTGAACCCTTCGGGAAAAACAAGTTCCACCAATTCACCATTATCAGCACCATTTTCCCGAAACAACAAATGACAGAAAACCACTTCTCTGACAGTGATCCGCAATGCAAGAGCCAACCCCGGATGTTCCTCGAACGACTACAAAGTACAAACAACAATAAAAAGGGCAACGTTTCTTTGGGATACGTTTTTTATCGGTTTTCCCTGAATTTTTTTCCCGTTCCCCTATGGACTGACTGTACATGTTTGGTGCTTGGGGGTGGAATGACGGCGATGCAAAGGATTTTCCTTTCTCTGATGCGGGAAATGTGTTTCGATGAAATATTTTCTTCTCATCGCCACTGATGGTGATGGTGATGATGATGGTGATGTTGATGTTGATGCTGCTGATGAAATTTTCGGATGATGGGCAAAAATGAGCATGTAAAAGGATGAATGTCATTCTCCAGTGCTGAATGTGTGAAGTAATGCACACCAACGATGTCGAATCAATCCATAGTCCATACTGATGTGTTTTTTTTTGTTTACACAATAGCTTCCTTTTTTCAAGTTGCCCTTACCGTTTTTTTTGTTGTTTCGTTTTCCTCTTTGACGAACAAATGGCAGTTGCTACTCACACATTATCATTCATGATGAACTGAGGAAAATTTAACAAAAAAACGGGCAGAGAAATGATTCACAGAAACATGTGCTCCTTTTGTGGATATAAGAGAACAAGAGTACTGTATATTGAGTTGAAGCTAGAAGCTGAGTGCAACTTAGGATGTTCTTGACTTAATTTTTGTAATGTTCGTTGGAAATTGTTGGCGCAACAGGTCCGTAGGGGCCCTAGGCCTAGCTTCTCACAACCATTCGTTTTTTAGTATTGGGACAACTGGAACTGGTTGTATTTGTGCCTGCGATCTTATTCTTTCCATCAATTCCCAAATCTCGTGACCATAGGTATAAGAGTTGGAACAGACACCTAATTATAGACTGATGAGCTTCGAAATCAAGTTCGTTCCGCATGGTAACAGGATGACAGTTGTCTCAAAATCCGCATTACTCCTTCCATCTCCCTATAGAGATATACTCAAAATTCTCCACCTGCTGGACGAGTTGACGGGCGTTCTACAAACTAAACTGATCGAGTTTGCGCTAAAGTTGAAAAAAGTCTTATAAAGTTTTCAGTGAAGAGCAAGTGGCTTGTTCTTAGATGTCCCAATTTCAAACTTTACGTTTACATAGCGACCTAGGTAGAGACTTCGACTATATTCACTATTTTTAGTCAAAAGTTGTACGCCAAATATTCCGTTGCTGGAAGTCTGCTACCTGGTGGCAGATTCCGTATATCAACGATCGTCTAAACGATATCGTTTTTGAAACTTTTATCACCAAAATAAGTCATATTCTGCTAGAATTTTTTTGACAAACGCCAGCTCTCATTTCATTTTTGGAAAAGGAATTGGATTAAGTTCTCAAAGTTGTAATTCTAGCACTTCGTTGCTAGTTTTGGAGGTCTATCGTTTCGACGATAATCGTCTGAAAAGTTACGGCATGAGTGCCCTGGTTGTATGGAAGGAAAGCCTTTTTTAGATAATCCTCAACCGATAACCATACCAGGGTATAATCGAAATCCAAAACCGATGCCTTAAGGTGCAGTTCGGAATGCAAGGCTTTTGTCCGTTTCTATGCAGATAACCTTCGTTTGTCCTAGACGGAGACTTACCATATATAAAGTCTACTCCAAAGTTTTGTAATAGCTTTGCTTCTCTACAAGAGGCCATGGCCAACTCGGGCTTCGACGTGATGTGATGGTGATCTTGCCTTTTCTTTGTTGCAAGTAAACATGTTCTTTAGAAAAGCCCCCGTGCAAAGTCGACTTGAGTCACTTTAATTGTTATCACTCCCATTCCACCATTACTTTCCGAAGGAAGAAGTAAAGTAAAGTAGACTTTCGCCATTGCCGTTGAGAATTTCTAACAAATTAGCACTTAAAGCTTATGTGGCATAAACGCGTACACTACACTTCCACTTCGTTATACGAGTACTAACTGCCGCCAGTACATTTGTTGTCGTGGTCTCTATCCCTCACATTATGTGTATTTCCAAGGAACTATTCCTCCTGAAGCACAACAGTTCAACACACAGCAGGATTTGCGGTTACAATATGTAGTCTTCACTGATGCGCTCTCTGAAAGGAGGACTGGAACTGGAGGTAGACCAAGAAGACATCCCAAGGAAATTTATAATCATTTTGGCCAGTTTGTGTCTGGCCGTGGCTCTGCGGCGAATGTTCTTTCCCTACAATTTTTTGTCATTTATTTTGCCGCACAACGGTGCTCTACAGATGCTAGTATATGGTGGGTAAAAGTAGTAGTATTCTTTCGAAACCATTTGCCATAACAAAGCATCCGTAATGGCCACACGAAATGATAGTCTGCTGCTTCCTTCGAAGTAAAAATGGAATGTAAGCGAAGGCACTTTATTTTTCTCGCTGATTTCACCGGAGATTTTTCAGTTTTTCCAAGTTTTTTGCTTCATTTATTCAGTCTTTGTTCGCACAGCTTGTCTTATCCTTTAAAATAAAGAGGAAACCCCTATTGGAATGGATGATAGTGGGCACAAGGACATTCACTGAAAGGGATGAAAATAGCATAAGTGGTGATTTATTATTTTGATTTTTTTCCTTCTTCTTCTTCTTCTTTTGATGCTGTTCCCTTCCTGCGGTTACGTTGAGATGAAAAAGAAGTATTTGAGAGAAAGAAAAAAAAAACGTTCAACGATTTGGTCTCAAAGGATGTGCATCCTTGTGTGAGATTAATACGTGTTCTGGTGGACAAATCAAAATGGATCCTTCAATTGACTCGTGTTAATAGAAAAAAATTGTCCCACATTTTTATACGGTGCAAGAGAAGGCAGACTTGATTGAGGTTTTTATTGATTTCGTTTAAATGGAATATAATAAACTTGTAGATGCCATCGCTTCTGACAGTTAGTATGAAGATGATAAAAATGCTTGTAGTATAGAAAGGTGGGACTGATGCTATAAACTGTACGTGCAGAATCGTTTTGAGTAAAATACTTCTTGGACTATATTTTGAAAGGATTACGCATGGATATCGAATGCTTTTCGAAGGGGAATGCTCATTGAACTCAATTGTTACCCTACAGGGATTGCGGTAGCTGATTTTGGTCCCTATGGCGTTGAGTGGGGAAGGAGCTCTCATATACAGCATCTTTCAACCTTACCACCTAATAAATCAGCGAAGAGAGACTGATGGATCCAACTGATGGTCTCACTGAAGCTGTCCCAAATGTCTAAAGAGCACCTCTTTACCTACCTAGCTTCGTACCTATTTACCAACAAGCTGTGCGCAACCGAGGAAACGAAGAGTGCGAGTGCTAGAACAGTGCTTACAACTTACAAGTCTTACCAAAAGTTATACAGAGAGAGATTTATTAAGGTACACAAATGAGCCTTTTATACTTGTAGCACAGTCAGTGGCTATTAATAGTATATCAAGGATCACTTTAGACTTTTCTGCACATTAATAACTAGATTGGGAGGACGATACGTCGAAATTTATAGTTTTGCCTGTCTTACAGTGTACATCATAACACAGTCGAAAAAATCGAGCAAATTCGTTCGCTGAAGGGAGTTCCTGATATTGGAATATGGAAAATAGAACCGCATAGATGATGGATCTTTTCGCTGTTTCAAAGAACAATTGATCATAATTTTACGACAAGTCAATATAGATGATCACCCCATCCAGCCCAAGGAGTCCATGTGCATGTGCATGCAGCTTCTTGAAGTCATTATTGGAAGATCAGGTTCTTCAAAGTTAGGTTACCAATTTAGAGCACGGAGGTATCTCTATAACTGTAACTCCTTCCCAATTGAGCACAGGCTCGATCAGGACACCAATATTGCTCTTAAGTATGGCTGTCCGCCTCATAACACTTGACGACACCCAAAAATATGCAGTTAATCAGTAGGTATCCTTTATCAACATCAAATCTACGGACACTGACGTTTAGAAAACTAGTCCCTGACCTGTTACTCATTCTCTGGGCATTATCACTGGAGATGTTCGGTAGAAAATTCGTTCTTTGAGTGATATTTAAAACAAACTTCTGGACCACCATACTAAGATTTACAAAACTATCGGTCTCATACCACAATGTAAGGCAAGTGGAATATATGATATGTGACCATATCAGAAGTTTGAAAAATCGCAAGAAAAAGGGCCAATGCGAAAAAAGTGTAATTTCTGAAAAAGTATAGCTTATTTAGAATTTTGTTCAACTGCCATCCTTTATTTTGTCTCCCAAAAGTTTATACTTTTGTGAGGTTCAAACATTTTCCTCTGTACATCTAGTGAATACTCTCTTGGAGCAACGCATCGAAAAGAATTTTGTCTGGTCAAATACTTCACCGAAATTATCCCAACCGACTGCAATCTGCAACCCCAAACAGCTTCCACACAATGAACACTCTCAAATCCATGCAGCCCGACTTGCATCTGCTGTTAACAGATTCATGATGCCCACTCTAAAGATAAACGCCATACAAATCATGTGCAAGAAACCAAAATTTATGATCTCACAGATAATTCACACTGCATCAACATCATTCACACACTCCACAGACAAATAAAATTGAATACCGCATTTCCATTTCTCTCAGACCGCAGACATCAAAGTACTCGTATGGAAAAAAACCAAAACACGATTCATTTTCCACCCAAAAAGAAAATAATTCTTCTGGATGTCGCCTCGCACCCACACCACACTAGTGGTGCTTACGACCGCCTGCGACAGGACAATTAACACATAATTAATGTCAAAAATGATAAACTACTCGGGGACTGTCGCTGCACGATATTGTATTTTCGAGTGTGATGAATGTTATCGCTGGGTAGATGGTAGATGGTAGATGTGTTTCTCTGTATACGCTTGGCAGCATCGCACTTCCAGATTAGGCGAGATTTGCGAATTTTCATTTCGATTGAGTGTTGACAACCTCCTTCCGCAGAGCGTCTTGTTCCACGCAGATAATAATGTAAAAATACACCATCACACGGAGACGTTTTGTGTGTAAGGCGCGCAACAGTGCTTAAGGTTGGCAATTAGCTTTCGGAAAACTGCGGCTGGTTCCCGGGCTAATGGCTTTAATCCTGCTCTCGGTTGAATTACGTAAAAGCTTAGGTGTGTATTATTCGGATTAAAACATTTTGCAGGCGACGACTTCCGTCTCCGACAGGGTGTAATCTTGTGCGACATATCTGAGCTATAAGTACAACTATACCTGGCACGGTGGTTGTGTCTAATTAGGCAATGGCAAAATGAAAATTATTTTAGGGATTACCCACAGCAATTTACGTAAGCTGTCAGGGGTTTTATATTTTTAGCGGAGAAACCGCCAATATGCACATTACAGAGGCCAGTCACAAGCGAACTTGAACTACAAAAATCCTCAAAGTTGTGCAATCAATAAAGCGCCTGACTTTTAGCATATTATTACACGTCACACAGTGTTTTAGAATTTAGAATATTTCCTGTATGACACAATTTTGGTTTTGCCAAAATATGAATTAAATTAATAAAATTAAATCGAAGCAACCCCTAGTGTGAACAAGCCATTACAATTCTCATTTGGCAGTGAACACTGAGCACAGCCATTCAACGAATTCAGTTAATAATAATAAATATTTATTTTTATTCAACAAACAGAGAGTGAACTTAATTAAATTAAAATATTTATTTTTATGTAATACATAGTAGTCATGTAATAATTTTTATTTAATGGTATTTTTCCTTAAAAACAGCTTTTTTCTTAATTTTTTTTTAAAGTTTTAGCAGGTTCGGATTTTTAAAAATATTTTCGCATGACTTTTAGCACTTTTTTATAGGTATATGAAAAAAAATTAATATACCTACTGCTGATCTTAGCACGATTGGAAATATAGAATTGGTCACACTGATGTCACATGACATAAACAGAACAGCCACCAGTGAACACTGAACACAGAACAGCTGTGTTTGCAGAGTGCCTTTGGGTGGGTGTTCCGTTTTTGTCGGGTCCAACTGTTCCTTACTCATATTCATGGAATGATACGCCAGTGGAGAATCACAAAAAGATGATACCCTAGTTAGACATTGTTGCAAGCCTTTTTTTCCCCTCCAACAGTTTAACCGGTACCGAGATTTTTTTTTCCATTTTTTCTGTTGGGAGGAAAATGAATTTCCAACCCGACAGTGGATGAAATTTTCGCATTTTTATAAATTTTTCAACACTTTTTTCACCTTTTCGTGTGTGACGTCCGAGGAGAGAGGGAAGCGTGCTAGTGAACCATTCAGGTATACTGGTACTGGTGCTGGGGGTTTGTTTTATTCTAACGAATTAGGTGTGAACTCCGAGCAATTTATTGCAAACACTTGAAATTGAGTTTGAGATTTTTTTTGTGTGTTTTTTTTTTTTTGTTATATTCCTAGTGTAGATCGGAATGTGCAAACGCAAAGTGAATTTGTGCTGCATGGCGAATAATTTATGAAGCCTGAGCTGAGTGTTGTATCTGCCTCAGTGCGGGGTAGATTTACAGTTGAAAAAGTGTTGGTAACGAAACAATATTTGCTCGGTTTTCAAACTAGCCGTGTATGGTATGTCCTGCGGCGGCAGATATGGTAGGTATTACTTTGTGATTTTTGGTTTCGCTGAACAGCGAATATATGGTGAACAAAGGTTTTCCGGAATTTATGTATTCACTTTTGCCCATTAGAATCTCAATTAACGTTGGGATTAAGTTGCTGACTCTGGTTTTGTTGCATGTGCTGGCTTTCGGCTATTCAAATGCGAATAATAAAACCCTATTCCATTGTTTTCAGTCGTTAGGGCTTCTCAAGCTATTGAGGAACCTTGGGATGCATTGATTATAAAGGGTGTCCCATAATTCACGCAAAATTTAAAGAGAATAACTGAAAAATTCAGAATTTTAACTGTCTATTAATATGAGATCAGATAAGATTCCCTGAACTTATATAAAACTCAAAGAAATAGGTGTGGTGGTTAGAGACCCTAGTGCTGTTTTATACTACCACAGGTTTTTCGACTTTTCTGTTGAGAGTTGAGTTGAGTTAAAGAGAAGAGTTTGTATCCATTTATCCAGCCTGTGGAATGCAAGACTGTTATAAGTTCAAAAATATTGTTCTTCGAGACCAAACAGCGATCTTTATCGACCTCTACGAATAAGCTAGAGATCGCTGGATGGTCTTAATTAAATCCGGGAAAGGTGCATTGGTAGTAACTAAGAGTTTCTTTTTCGGTTGCGTCATTGCAACTGTCAAATTGAAATACTTCCCACCAGCCAACAACATCATAGACATTTCCTCTTCGTGCGTAGGACTCTTGGATTTACCAAGGCATACGGATACGAGTATGTGCATCCTTATTAGTATAGGAACGGAACGGTACATACCCGCTGTTAATTCTTTTTAAAACGTAAAAAGCATCTTAAAGGCTTCTAAGACCAATTGTCGCAAACTGTTGAGACAAACGTCCCAGAGTATACAGTTGAAAAGCTTCGCAAAACCCACCTCTTGCACCAACTGTTTACTTATTTTCTATAAGGCAGACGTTTTGTAAACCATGTAAACCACATGGAGGTTCATCGTGCGTATCCTTAAGTTGTGCATGTAAATGAGACATGCAATATTCCCACCGCAACTAAATTCGGTTTAAGTTTTGTCGGTATTAAAGCTGAGACCACAACAGCCAAGGATACCAACAGGTTAATTGTTATTTTACCAGGAAGGACATTGTGGAACGTCTACGATCTGATGGGGTGTCTATGTCAAGTTGTCCCAATAAATGGATTACGACAGTGATTATGAGTGATTGTCACTCAGTACGAAGATATATTAATACAAGTCTATAGGTAATCATATGTGAGCAGAGTGCTGAGGTAGCTTCTGGTTAGGCATTAATGAATGTGCAGATAGATTCGAAGTGATTTCGAGTGATGGAAACATGGCCAAAGTGTGAATTTCAGTTAAACGTATTAGATACTGGGGTAGGTGTGTGGCTCATTAAAATGTAACGTGCGGCGGGTACTCTGTGGGTAGACTCCCAAGAATGACACTTGAAATTGAATGAAAAATTACCACAATTTATTGGAGTTTGGTGTTTGGACAGATACTATAATTTTATTTCATTTGTAAGGATTTCGTAGAGTCAGTCAAGGCAGGGGTATCGGATTTACTCTTTTTCTTCTTAAAGCCAATTGAACGTCTTACACGAACTAAAAGGCAGTGATGTCAGATCGTGGGTAAGCACCCATTTCGTGGGTATTTACATATCAGTATTAGCTGCAGGGCGAACAAAGGACATTTTTAAATCTCTCAGAACAAAAAAAGAACTGAATTTGAAGAAAAGTTTAATTGTTTATGTAATGTATATTATATCCGTGTTTTTTTTTCAATTAACGTCATGGGAAAAAAGGGTATTTTTGACAATCCTCGTGGATAAGTTTAGTCCGAAAAGTCTGGCATCACTACGAAGTGTTTAAATTTATGTCATTAGCGTTGGCGTTAGACTTTTCCTTTTCATACTCATATCAGTTGGATATTACAGCGCTGCTGCGAGAAGAACGTTTTACCTTAGGCGATATGATCAATTGTTTGCTATCCACTAGAGGTTTGGCCTTGGGTACTCCTAGACTGAGCATTAGTGTGTTTTTTAAGGTTTGACATCGTCTGTGTCGAAGCTGGGGTTTAGTACAACTCAAACAAAACTGATGGTCGTTTCAGAAATATCACTGGTGCTTGGATTCCCTCCGAATTCTTACTAAAATTCCCTTATTATTATTCGAAGAACATATTCAAACACACTTAGAAAAAAAATCCTTGAGTCCAGGACCGGCTGCAGTCATTTGGTCGCCCCGAGCGAGATTTTCTTCAGCGGCTGATGTAAGTTTCCACAGCCAAGTACAGAACAGAATGAAGTTTTTCTTCTTTTTTTCTATCCACGTCCGTCCTTTCCTCACAAAGTAACCATGGGCCAAGTTCCACAACGATCGGTTGAGGAATTGAGGTGGTCAAGCAGGACAAACAGATTTCAATTCTGCTTGTAAGTAAATATGTTGCATCTTCGGAGGTTTGGAAGGGCAAATAAAGTTCTCGACCGAAAGTAGAGACATTTAAAAAATTTTCAAGGATTTGCATTAAAATATGCAGCTTTGAGCTCGAGTGCGAATTCGATCGCCCTGCGCAAGCACCTTTGAGTTTACTTTTATTACTCAATGGTTGAAGGTTGACAAAAGTTTAGCATAGCCGGTTGTTGGGCCAATGGGCCCTACCAATAAACATTTTTAGTTTGAACTCTAGTATTTCACAGTGGCCATATTTTGCAATTCTGAGCTTCCGTAAATTTAAAGTCGAGACTTAAATTTGTTATCAGTACGGTAGGATGTCAATGAATGGGCAGATAGATTCGAATCGATCGTAAATCCTCTTGTACCCTGTATGAGGGATGAGGTGGTCTAAACCAGATTGCAGAGCCCTAGTATTGCGTCTTGTTCCGGGGCGATGCTAATTATGCACTCGTTATAAATACACGAGCAAGGCGCCCTCAATATTATTATATTTTTGGCATCCACTGATTGTGTATGCATTTTTGAATCAGTAAAAGTTCGATACTCATCTTGTAACTTATATCTTATTTCTCCAACAACTTTTCATTTATTTGCTTCGCTATATACACAAGCCAAAGTTGAATGCTTGCCCGCTAAAATATTTGTGTGCAAGTTTTAATTAAAAGGCAGCAGATACAACTCTCAAGTTGAGTTCTTATTTTAGAGTATATTATAACCTCCGATTTATACGCCACCGCTAACCTACTTAACTTTGCTCAACATTAGTGCGCCAATTATGCAGCAGCTGCTTTAGGGTGCCCTTTGCTCAAATTTAATTGGAACGGAGAAAAATAATCCCCGAAATTTTAGCTTCACGGCTGCTATAATTATATAAGCATTTTGCTTTGCCGTCATAGGTAGGTATCTCTCTGACTATCAGCATCAATCTCAGTTGTACAAAACTTTTCAAATAAACTGCATGTCTACGAGTGTAATAAAGTTGGTCTGTTGCATGTGCCTTGATTCCTTTCGGTATAGTTACGAGTGATGTATGTATCTTTGCTGAGATAATTAACAGGTTAAGTAAGTGTTTGTGCACATTTTCAACAAGAATAAAGGCCGTTTTTAGTGGCTAAAGCTTTCGAATACAAAGAAATCGATTTGTACCACTTACCACTTTCTATCGGACCAACAAAACTGCTGGAGTCATTTTGAGAGGCGTGGTCTTATCACTTAATACTTTTTTATGCGATAAACACTGCTCTAAAAAATACATTTTCAAATAGGTTGTACTGCCTGAAACTTAGTAAATCTCTAAGCTTATTAGATATCTTTGAGAAATTGTGCTAAAGTTTTTATCCGATCCATGCAAATTTATTAGAGGCTTCATTTCGAAACAAGCTAGAGAAACCATAAACAGGGCCCAGCACTCTTTCAAATCAAACAATATGTTTGGCTGTCCACATTTTTGTGGTTGTGAATATCATGTGTATAAAAGTTAACCCAATGTTGACTTGAGCGGCTCAGCTTTCTGCATTAGTGGAAGCCAGTGACTGGATTGCGAGACAAGGCCTGGGATGGCGCTTCACTCCGGAGTGGACCTTGGCCTCAACCAACAAGCGTCTCCAACCAGCACGATCTTTATACAGCTGTCTCTAGTTTGGCACGCTAAGAAACCTACGAACTTGTGTGGGATTATATACAGCATCGCCACATTAAAACCAATTGGCAAAAACTAAGACAAAGAAGATCGTACCGCACAATATTGTTTTTTTTTTGCCTCGAGCTTTTACAGAGCACTGCGCGGTAGTTTTATAGGCACAACGGCAACTGCCAAGGCCAACATCAACAGCAACAGACTAAAGGTCGTTGATTTTTATTTAATTTTTACTGTTTATATGAAAGACTGCTGAAGAGGTTATGACAACTTTTATAAGGTAGTGTGGAGATTAAGGAAATGGGAACAGAACAGTCAGGAGTTACCGATGTACATCTGTAATTGCGAAATGAAGGGAAAACAGGATTTAGTAAAGTAGTCCATATTCGCACTGTACGACTTGTGGAAGACTCCCCATAGTTCTCATAGCTCAAGTGAAAATAGGCTTAAGGCTGAACTGATGACCATTCCAATCATGACGTTGAAATGGAGGAATGTAGCTCGCAATATCGATAGAACAAGTAATATTTTTTCGTTAGTTTTAATAATATCGAGTAGGTGCAAGGTGGACTTTTGGATAGGTAAATTTTCACCATATCATATTGCTAAAGACCATCTTATTTCAAATCGACACCAACCAGCTTTAACTCGGTTTCGAATCAGTGTATGACAGTGAAGGAGTGATGGACTTACCTGACAGTTGTCTGCTTTCAAATATTGGAGCCTGGTTAGGACGCCTTAGCCGTTCAACTGTCTACAACTGTCTCTATTTCAACCACTTGGCTACATAGCCAAATTCTACGTAAAAAGAAATTTTGGGAAAAAGCTTTCGTAAACCAAGATAAAGTGCGACGCCATCTACATGGCTTAGGGCTCTCTACCAGTCCCTTTCCTATATACATGAAGCAAACATCGCACAATCTACCTCACGCAAAGCGTATCTCGCTTAACTTCCTTTATTAATGTCGTGACCTGAGAATACTTTCAGCATGAACCCCATACCAAGCAGTCAGCTTCTACATCCGACTGGGGAATACACTCACTCATGGCCGCCTCATATTATAATACTCGGCTATCAACGTGTAACCCTTAATACTCCACATCCCTGAGAGTAAATTCATTCAAATTCAACCCGTGAAGAGTGCGAACGAACCGATTGGGATGCTCCACGGGGTTTGCAGCTTTGGCTATCCACCTTTTTCTGTACCATCTTCTCGTCGGATCGACTCGAAAGTTAGTGGCTCTCTGGGTTGGAATAAAACTGAAGTGTGAACGATGCAAGAAAAAAATATAAATAAAAAAGGTGCGGATGTGCCACCACCCACTTTAGAGATACAGATTCGCTGCTACTTTAGCTATTTGTGTGGAAGTTCCGCACAAAGCTGGGGGAAGCGGCACGGCGGCGGTCTGGGATTGTGAAAGGATATACCTTTTTTTGTATGCTGTGCTGCTGCTCATCCTTCCTTTTAGATTAGAGACTCCATTTTATTTTGCTTTAGAGACAGTCAAGGCGAGCAGAGAAAAAGATTGATGAACGGTAGTGGGCGAGGGTTTTTTTTTTTTTCTTCTCTTCGATTCTTATCAGATTTACATTTCATGTCCCAAAAGAATCTGTTTCATTCACTTAGAATGTTATCCGCACGGGTTTGCTCAGTAAATTGTGCTGGGAGTATGAGGCACTGGGGTGTGGGGGCAGCAACAACAGCAACAGACAATGAAACACGCCGAATGTGTGTGCGTGTGTTGTCAGCGACTGAATGTCCCAGAGATGGCGCGGTGGAACGGGACAGCCCACCGAACGGGGACGGATTTGCCTTTGTCAAGTTCAAACCGATTTGTTATATTGTAGGCAGCTCTCTTAAACGTGACAAATTTGTACTTGTGACTTTCTATTGTACACACGCAGAGCGAGATGGGGTTGTGATATTTATTTCTAATACACTTTGGGTGTTCTTTTCGCGTCGCGGAACACGGGACCCACACAAGCATTAGAGTTAAGTGTTTTCATGTAAAATGAGATGCGACTTCTTTGACGGGTTCTCCTCTTCGTTTTCTGTTCGATGAGGGTTTATTCGAGTTTTTCGCTTGACATCGACAATCGACATGAGTGTTTACTTATGCTACCGATTTTGGGTAGTGTGACAAAAATATAGGCAAGTTCATAGCAGCTCTGCAAGAGGAAATTTCTTTGCACGCTGCGTTTGCGGGAGAAAACATTTTTAAATCGGGGAGATAGAATTGCGGTCTTTCTTTCGATCCCAGGAGGCAAATGGAATTTTGTCCTTTGAACGAAAGGAAGACCAAAGGCAGGAGGGCAACCAAGGGTATTTAGAAACGCATTGGCCAGGAGAAGGGTGACTGCATAAATGTGTAGGACGTTCAATAAGAATGTAGATGGATAAACAGAGCTCGAAGATGTCTCCGCGAAGGTTTTTAGCCAAACAAAGATACTGCCGTTTTATAGAGTGCCTTTGACGATGGAGGTTGCCAGAACTAATTTCTGCATCACTGATGAAAGGCCGCACAGCTAAATCAAGTAAAACGCTTCGACATCACTATAACCTGGTGACAGATGTAAAGAGATTCCTGGGCAAAGAGCTTATACAACTACTGGGTTTAGATGTTTAAGGTGCGGATTCAACAGAGATGACTGTGGCGAGTTCTGAACATGGACTTCTCGTCGGGCGTTTGCATTTCACTAAAATCCTGCAAAAAGTCAATATGACATCAAATAACGTCAGACTTGAGGCAGATATTAGTTTTATCCCGAAGCCTGGCTAGAGTAAGCATAGCTCCATTCGGTTTTAAGAAACTCTTCAGGTAATAGGCAACGAGAGTGATTTATAAGATTGCTGCCTCACTTTAAGCTGACTGCGTTTACAAGCATCAGGCGGCTATCTACCTAAGCAAAGGCGCAGTATTGGTTAAAAAAGTTCTGGTTAGCCTATGTTAAGTTATGGGTTATTTAAGGCCATACGTACCTTTTTTTTTCTTACGCTATTGCCAATTTCCGAAAAGTGGCTTCGTTTACCTGCTTACTGTCGAAAGTAAAATTTCAAGTTGCGTGCTTGGGTCGTCTAAAAGTTTGCATAAGCCTGTATATAGCGGCAAGAGCTCGACCAGTCTTGGCACTTGTCAAAGTTAAAGCTATGCGGGTGCCCAACAGCACCCCTAAGTACGGTATGGCTTTCAGTCACTAGTTTGCCTGCCTATAAACGGTGGGCCATCTGGTGGTTTCATTTTAGGTTATAGGTTATTTTGACACTGACTGCGGTTCCCCGCTCGAAATTTTGACAGAAAGTCAGTATCATATACCTTTGCGGAGCGAAATTAGTCGCTTTACACTTGAACAACGGTGGGAAATATTGAAAACTTATTTCCAAATTAAATGCTGTGTAGCGTTTTTTTAAAAGTGGTTTCTGCCGAAATGAAGCATTCACTTACAAGGTACGATTGTCTCAGTAATTGAGGGCGCAAGATCATCCGCTTCGTTATCGCTTCGCAGTTTGGGACTTAGAGCAGCTTGAATTGGACAACGATTTTGGGCGAAAAATCATCTTTTTTGACGAGCTGAGATTTGACCCCTTGGGACTTTTTTTTTGTGTGGGGAAGGACCGATATTATGCCAACAATCCGGAAATGATTCAAGCACTTAAGGCCAATATCATCCAAGCAATCCGTGAGCTACAGCCCGAAACCATCAACTCCAACAATCTTGGAAAATTGAAGGGACAGAATGCGCTACTGCGAATCCAGCCGAGGCAGCCACTTAAACGACGTTGTGTTTGATAGTTAATGGGAATGTTTGCTCTTACTAATAAAGCTGTAATACCCACCTGTATAAAGCTTTTCTTCTCCATCAAATTTCGAAATAGCTTCGCTTGTACCGCATACACATGTAGTTCCGTGTGGTTCCTGAAGCACAAAGATGTTAGTCGTCTCAATCTAAGTCTTAGATAGACGACGCTGAATTGTAGGACGGTTGGTGGAAAGCCCGTTATCTCCAGTGTGATGGGAATAATTATTTTCAGCTCTGTCCTATTTTATCTTTAGGCACCTGACCGGTTGCTCGACGGTTTTGCCGCCTTTCGGTATAAAAAGCAGTCTCTGTCGTTTCTATTTCGAGCGAAACTTGATTCGAGCCAAGCATCATGCGCTGACGATTGGAATGCCTCAGGTGGGGTTTTGGTAGATTCCTTCAGACAAAGTTTCGGCTTCTGAACAACTCACATATAGTTGCGCTATAGTCCTTCCTGCAGTTGCGATGGGAGGTATTGTTTCTGTCTTCGCTGTTGCTTTGTCGGAGAGATGGACACTAGCTTTTCTTGGGAATAGAACAGCCTACCTATGGCTTCTACAAAGGCTTTTACACATTAAACGTATATACCTAGCTGTTCTGTTAGGGTTTTAAAGCAGTCGCTCTTAGGAAGTAAATTTATTTGTGCTTAAGGATATGGTTTCTCCTCGTATCCCTTCTTCCATGCTCGTTATACTGAAGACATTGTAGCTTTCGGTAGTCGCTCGACCAATATAAACCGAGAACAGTACAGCTCAACCAGCATTTACCAAACAAAAAACCTACGAGTGCTACAGTCTGCAACTGTGCCTTTAAAATTCGAATTCCTCCAACATCCGCCCACAAACTGAACCCGCAGCTCACGTGTCACACAACACCAGACAATTGATGCCAAATCAAACTAAAATTATATTGCTGCCTCTCTCGCACAACAATTACATTTCCTTTGTGTACTTTGCACAAAGTAGATGTGTCCAGTACGTTCTACGGCCTCCCTTTAGCTTCCCTGCATCCATGTTGCTACGAAGGTAAACCAGCAATTCTGCATTGGAAATTCGAAGCTGTCACGCAAATGGGAGTGACAGGCAGCAACTTCTAAGCTCCTGCATCTCCGTTTGACTTGGAAACCACAACGCAGTGACACCGCTTGTACTCTCATTAGTTGGACTTTCGTAATTCCATTAATTACTTTTCTTTAATTCCAATCTGTACCTGTTCCTCCCTCGGGCAAAAAGAAACAGCCATCTCATATAACCAGCTCACGTGCAACCCCAGCATCCAAAGACATCGGGCACAACAGCATTCCAGCTGGGGACAAAAGTAACATGTACCTGTCTGGGTGTATGCGCTGCGTGTGCGTTTGTGTGTTTTCGTATATAATATGAAAACAATTACTTTGCCAGCTAGCTCGAGTGCAAAGTGTTGCCAAAGCAAATGCTCGCCCTTCTTTGTGGGTGACACCCAAGACGCGGGAACCATGCCAGCAGGCATGAAGTTCGCAGGGTTTTCTGGTTTGGGGCTAAACTGACACAGCGAAATCTCGAATAGGAGGGGCAGGCACGGGGAACTGCATTTTCAGGCCAACGACATAAATCCTCAGGTGGTAAACGAGACAAATTAAAGGAGCATTAACACGTGACTTCGTGCCGTTTTCACTGATGTGGATGCTGCTGCTTGGGCTGCGCATGAAGTCGCTACCGGGGTGAGTCCTTAAGATTTTGTTTTAAATTTTGCATTTCGCTCAGTCGGCGAAGAGTCGCAACAGGCAGTTATTGCTGCTGAACAGGAAAATAAATAATAACTGTACGAGTTTGTGATGCAACCGTAAACTATCCGCAAAAGGATGTTTGTACCTCTGTTGATAAGTTGATTAGAACTTTTACCTTCATACGAAATGCGAACGGAGAAGATCAAATAATCGTAAAAAAATTCCAATAGTCGCAGTTATGGCGAGCTAGTTCCTTATGTCGATTCAAATTTGATGAAGAAGCAGGAGTATAACGTACTTTAAGAGATAATAAAGAATTCGTCTCATTGTCCTTCTCAACCCTATTGGCCGTACTGGAGTCCTTGCGAGACAAATAGAACTTCTTAGCATGTTGACGTATGGGGGGGGGGGGTTGCGTCTTGTAACCAAAAGCCAGCCACTGCTGATTTGGGCGTTTTTGAGCGGAAGTTGAATCTTCGGGTCAGACTTTTTTTAGAAATATAAAACCGACAGTACTTACAGCTTTGACACACGTCTCCTAGCATTCACAAACCTGCCGGTAAAGTAACGATCGCTTCTCCCATCGATAGGACCGCGAGATACTAAGTCTTCTCCAACTGTTTTAATTCGACTCCAACAACATGCAGTATTGACAGAAGTTTTAGCGCTCTCCAGATTGGGTTTACCTCGACCCCAGCTCAGCAAACAAATAGGAAATGCAAAGCAAGGCGGCCTTCGTTAAACCTAAACCTATTTAAAAGCATATAGATTAAAAGTGTCATAACATACCCGACGCTCTCTCTACCTTTTGTAATAAATGACGCGAAACAGCCATTTAAATCGTTGTTCGCCTAGGGCCTTATCCATTTCCGGCGGTATTTCACTCACTTCGACAGACTTTCAGAACTTCTGTCAATTTAATAGCAAAAGTGACTGACTCTACCGTGAGACTATCGGTCAACCTAAGTATTCTAAATAAAACAGCTCGAGGAAGTTTTCGCTCCATCAGGATTTGCATTGCGAAAAACCATCTTCGGGTTAGACTCCTTGGCCAGAATATTTGCAATCTGGTGACCACGGTCTAGCTTATTGCCAAACTCCTTCCAATAACCACCTCACTCACAAAAGACATGAAATAATGCTCCAAAATCAGCGTATACCGCTTTTACAATATGGTTTAGGAATTGACTCATATATCCATTTCAGGAAAAAAGGTACAGCCTCATGCCTGGCGTTTCAGGTCACAACAGCTTTCATCTCAGCTTACAGGTGTAAATTTCCACCATTGAAAGTATTGCAGTCAAAGTCCACATCGAAGGACTCATATCCCACAACTCTTTGTACTAGTTCAAAAGAAAGTTATGGTGAAAAAGGCCTTAGATGCAATAGCTCACAAATTTTGTGATGGAAGGAATCAAAAAGGCTGTACTTCTCCTATGAGCATCGTTGAGGGTCAAAATACAGCTTGGGATAATTCTTCTCTTCCTTGTCTACCGCGGGAGAGATATCTTTTGACATGGATCTTGTCGACTTCGAGAAGGTTGTTTTAGTAATAAATTCTGCTAAAGGTTTTTGATTTGAGATTTGACATCTCTCTATGCAAAAGGTTCAACGATTTACAACGAGCTATACAAAGCTTAAAAGAGTCTAAATTTAATTAAGTTGACTATATCGCCAATGGGAACTACTTTTGCCAAATCTGTAAAGTTATTTAGCTTGTAATGTCCAATTAAACTTGTCACTTTTTAGAAAGATCAACCTTCTAGCTCTGCCACTGTCTATTGCCTAGACTTTACAAACTTTTTCCCTAAGTGCCTTCTTAACGTGAGTGTCTTTTTAAACCCTTTAAAAGCCTTCATTACCAACATTTGTTGTCGCCTATTACTAAGCTATAAGAAGAGCTAACAAAGGTTGACTTGTGTTTACGAGTCTGAAAGAAGCTAAAAAACAAAAAAAGTACTCGGGTAGTACTTTTAAAAGCAAATAAGATATCCTCCCTAGGAGGTGTTCATCCTTACATCCTACGGTCTTTATGGAATGAGTTCGAAGACAAAGACGAAGAAATTTAATGCGTAGACTTGAACAGAATGAAAATCAATACAAGGAAATAGCCAATTCGCTTTCTATGGTAGGAGACAGTAGTGTTGAACAAGCACTTGCGTAGTTAGCAAATTAGCATGGGCCTATAGAAGGGACCAGGAGTACGAGCTCATCCTACCGCGAACATCAACATTTGTCAAGCAAGTGAATTGTTTCGTTCATATGGGCTGTGAAGTTTTCTCCTGTGCCTTCAAAGGTCAGTATAGCTTGATTGATCTCCCATCCAGCAAGACCCATTCAAAGAGGGATACGGCTTACGAACCACTTTTTCTATCGACAATTGTGCCAGCAGCCACATGCATCTAATCCTTTTGCTAACAATTCGAGCTTAAATCTGCGATGCATTTGTACAAGATCTCCCTTCTTTTCTCCCTCCTTTTCTGGTAAAAAGCTTTTGCTAAAATGCCAACCCTCATTCAAGGAGGGATGTGTCTCCACCGACTCAATCCCGTGGCTGGGTGAGATGTTTTGAGTTTCAAAATTCAGTCAAACAAATTTTTAACCAAGACCTTTTGCGCGATATTTATAATCAGGCTAAATGTTTCGAACTCACAATGGCAAAAGTTTCCATACCAAATTGTGATCCACAAAATATATAAGTTGAATGCTAAAAGTGATCGTTAGTAAGGCCCATTGCATTTAAAGCATGCTCCGAAAATTGACAGCCAGAATTAAAATGTTGAGTTCTGAGACAATAGAATAGATCTTTCAGGTCACAGTGTCAGCCAACTGGGCATGGGACTTTTAATAATAAAAAAAAGTCTGCTGGTTTTGTGGTGGGTGGTTTTGTTCATAATGAATGCGCACTTCCAAGCAAACTGTTTGTTTGCAAAGGTGCTCTTGTTGATAAACAAGCTTGTTATGCAAATGAAATAGGGGCTGCGATCAATTTTGTTGTTTATGGACAGCTTGCGTCAGCATTTGCATCGTAGTTTCGCATATACACTTGCAAAGCCGACCCAACTAACTTGTTGTCCCTTCCGCTTGAAAAACTTGCCAAAACTTCAATCGAAAAAACAAAAATATAGCCAGCCGCATGATAACATATTAAAAAGGACCCCGTTCAGGTGCGGGAAACGCGTTTTAACTATTTATGCATAAATATTTCAATTCCCATCGCAGAGGTATTTTATTTTCCGGCATAAATTTATAATCGTAGTAAAAACCCACAATTGATACGCCCGAGCCATTTCCGGTCCCAATTTAAAAAATTCTCACCACCACTGTCGGCGGAGGGATTGCCAAAGACAAAAAAAAAAGAAATACCACCACCACACATGACCTACTACTTACTACATGAACGTTTCGTCCGCATTAAATGTGCAAAGAGAGAGAGAGAGAGCAGTGTGCACTGGCACCGCACGAAAGAATTCCGAATTTAAAGTACAAATTCTAGCATCAAATTATGGAAAAGTTTTTAGGCCAAAGTCTCCTCCTAAAGCACGTAAGTCAACTTCAAATTGGAGCAGTGGTACCACACCACTTAACATGCAAAGCTAAGAGGACGAACGAGCCCGTATACCCATTTCGATGTGCCAAAGCAAAAACATTCCATAACTTTGGTGCGACGATAATGGCATTATATTATTCGAAGTAATAAAGTTACCTAAAGTACTGAGGTAGTTTGCGTAAAACTTATCCCTTATCCAAATCTTTGCTAGAGGAGCTGCAAGACGAAAATGACGACCGACGACCGACGACGGAGGAGAAGACGAAATGCAGCCAAGCAGGAGATGGCTCACCCATATAATAATAATATGACTTCAACAGGACCAAGGATTCTGCGGGAAAACTTTTCGTTGAACTTCACCATCAGCAGCACCTCAGGTATGGTATGACGCCCACCACCACCACCATCTCCCTGTGTGAATCTTTCAGAACTGAGATAAATATCTGGCAAGAGTATTGCACGCAATTAAAGTTGTACCATTGTCGGAGTATGTGCACACAGGATCTGTAACATACAACAGTAGGACTGGGGTTACCTTCGTCAGGAAATCAAGAGATACCGCCGTGCACCAGCGACAAGGACTCGCAGAAGAAGAAGAATTGATTCCAGCGGAATCCTTTTACGGTGCAATTTGGCAATTATGTCCTTAACCGAAGATAAATTTCTTAATTGAGGACGACGTCATTCAGTGCTCTGCTTCTGGTTGTCTGAGAGCCGTCTTTATCATCATTACGGAGCATTAATTTGCATAAAAGGATATGAATGGTAATTAGAAGCAGAACGGCTGCATTACACTGCGAACACCTTGAGAACGGATTTAAATATGCACGATCTGGAGCGCAGTTTGTATGTTTGATGTTGTAAAACTTGCAGAAGTTTGTTTCCCTCTGAGAAATGGATAGTTTCGAAGGAAGGTCGGAGGTCGTTCCGTTCGTGGTGGAGCTACAGTTGAATGGATTCTTAATCCGATTTCAGCCCAGGAGATGACGCTGCGACATGCAGTTAAATTATCGTGGATAAATGTATACGAATTAGTAAGTTTCCGGAACCTCAGCTAGAGAAACGTAAACTAATTTATTCATGACGAAGAAATTTGACTCGTTCTGCGCCGACATTTAATTGAAAAATTAAGTACCTACACTAGAATCCGAGAAAGATGAACAGATATAAACTGGAAAGAGATCTGTTCGAATTGTTCGTATTTTTAAGCATCGACACTTAGTTAAAGAAGAACATAAAAAAAATATTAAAAAAAAAAAAATTTTACTAAAAAAAACAAGAAATATAACTAAAAGTTAGAAGTTCAACGAAGAGGTTATTAAAACAGACTTATTTATATGCTTTTCTTAAAAAAAAAAAACAGACGGAAGGAAATTCGTTAATCTTTTGGAGCTGTTCATCTTATAGAACCGTTAATTTTTTCGAGATTCTACTGTACCTTCGAACGGGGTGTGAGTTGCAAATAAATGTGACCTTATAAACTGCAGGTAGTTGTTCTTTTAGGTGAGCTTTGTACCTGTAGATTAAATCGGAACAAACTTTGTTTAACCTTATCTGAAGAACCGATGGCTTACGATCTGTATATTTGGACTGGACAGATATAATTGAATGAATTCATCATGCACCCAACCTAAGGATATCATATAACAAAGGCGTACTTCAGATGGAACTTCCAGGAGTTGACAGACGCCATCCCGAGGAATGTTATTTTCGATTTGATTGAAGGAACTGGGATTTATGGGGGAGAACTTTAAATAATTAAATAAATAAATATTTGGCGCAAAAGGTCCGTAGGGAAAGGACCCTATGCCTAGCTTCTTAAACCATTCGTTTTGTGTGAGTTTTTCATTTTTGGGACGATTGGAAGGGATCTACAATCTTATGCCGAGTCCAATCGCTCATTCATGACAATCTGACTCTCGGATGTTTGTCAGACGTTCGCGACAAAAACATAGTAAGAGTCCTATTTAGACAAACGACATTTTTTCATTCATTGGTACCAAAGCCAGTGGTGTATCCGCGCTTGGATGTATGCGACTTTTATTAAGTAGTCAGCATTCAGGGTGTAAGCGTTACGCATCCATTACGACAACCTACTGCGGGTTGCAAGAGAAGCTTAAACTTATCTAGACCATGGAAGGACACGAAATTTTCAAACACCTACTACTGCACTACACGTACACTTCAGGAATTTTAGTGGCTTTTCGATTAAAGTGTTGTTCCCAAAGTCAAAAGGGTCCCAGTACCTTCCATTTAGTTTTCACACCAAAAGTACATTGAATCGGGTTTTTTATTAATATACTCCTTACTCCTTTTGACCCCATTGGTATTTAATATCTAACGCTCAAAATACAACGGACAAAATACTCTGCTCATTATGTCGCCAAAGAAGCACACTACCCGATAAATGTGGCACAGTCAAAAAGTCCTTCGAAGTACGAGAGCAGAGCCCGTTTTTGGTTGTTTTACTTTAGCAACTACTGGCACTGAAGGCCAAAACTTCCTGCGCTGCCCTTGGAATCTTTTAGAATCAACTGCCAGCGAATAATTTTCAGTAAAATTCAGCCCTGAGATGTAGTTTCATCATGTCGCTCTGATTAGCATTTTCACAAAGAGTTGCACATAGTTCAACCCCAACTCCCAACAAGCCATTCATATGCATTTCTGAAACCTCGCAAATGGCATGAGTGTGACTTATTCACTGTGTGCAATCTCTCATTAATCACACACCCCCTGCACACGACCGCAAGTCGCAGCAGCTGTTTACTTAGGTAGTACATCGCAAAATACAAACAATCTTTATTTGCATAGGAGCCCTTCTGTGAATGCTAATCTAATTTCGTGCCTCATAGCAATCTGCAATTACCCTTCGCATGCGATAATCTCGCTGGCCCTGTGCCCTCCGCAAACATTACGTAGGGAATAACCGTTGCCCCAACCCTCGACAAAAGCACCTCCCAGCTCATTGTTCCCATTGTTGTGCAAAGTGCTCAAAGGACCCGTCTCGCACCCCTATTCACTATACTCGGCTGTGTGGGGAAGATTATTTTTCCTTTCGCCCGATTTTGATGAAAAGTAGGACATAATCCCTCGTCCACGAAGAATACGCAAACAACGAGCCGGCAATCTTCAATAAATTCCCTCTTTCACTTTCTTTCAGCATATTGAAGCGTTCAATCCACGCCAACGCTATACAAAGGATCATACTCTCTGGCTAAGGGATCTGGAACTGCGCGAACTCCTCTAAGATACGCCACCACAATCACACACATTGTTGCCTGACATACACATATATGCGAGGGTTATTCGTTGTGTTGCCCGGTTAACAAAAGAATTATCATACCCGACTTTGGCAAGTGGCTCAAGTAGTATAAGCCGCCTCTATCTTAAATGTGTCATGTGGCAGGCACAAGCTTTACAGTGTACACGTACTAACGGCGGCGGACCCTCCAAAGAAACGGATCAAATCGCCATTTTCAATCTTCTGCTTATCGGAAAATTCAATAGGCATTTAGCACGCAATATGCAAATGAGCATAAAAGGAAAATACTCGTTGGATCTGCGGGTGGCAATAGGTTGGCTGGCGGAACCTTTGCCGAGCGGCAGCGACAGGAAAATGAGGAAACTCTCAGTTGGTGGAGGAGACACTCTTTAATGTGGAAGTGGGCTGGTTAGCATATGCCTTGTTAGGGCCTGATATCAATTCGCACGTTACACAGAAAAGCTTAATAAGGGCTTTGTCTCTTCGATACGAGTGTGGTTTGACGGTGTGCACAGGGTGGCATCGAAGTTGCTGCCACAAGCTGTCGCACAGAGTTTCAAAGATGGATCTTTGTAAAGTAATAGTTGGACTAGAAAGCGCTGTCAACAGGATTTTCTAGTGTGCCTCATTTTAGCCATCAGGATCGCAAAGTTAAGCGGACAGAAAAAATTGTTTCTGTTGAAAATTTGGGCCAGAACATCACTTACTTTCATACTTTGGCGGCGCTACACTTGAACTGAGCATCAACCAATCCGCCTGTCCAGTTAGAGCGATTTCAGCCTCCAGCTGCACACACCAAATTGGTTTAGGTCTACATTCAGATGCGCACCATCAAAGACAAAGTTTTCGGGGTTGAAGACTCTTTCGGCCAAATATTGTCCGTTGTCCTGGGCCGACAATCACTCGAAGAATTTGCGCTCGAGCAAGGAGATCTTCATCGGCCTCTTTAACTTTTATAAATGATGTAATCATCTAAAAATTGAGGCACACTCCGAAGGTCTATCCCCGATACACTCATCTAATCCTGCTTAATAAAATGCCCAACTCCTGTATCACCCTGTGCAATTTGTAAGGTGCCAAGCATATCCAAGCAAAAGCGCCCACCTGTCGCGAAGACAACATGAGTTGTACTTGATATGAGAAAATTTATTATGTTGCTGCCTCTTCATATAAAATACATTCCCTTATCCTGGCGCATAAAGAACGAGTGCTCCTACACAGATATGAATGCCGTATATCCTTTGTGTAACATTGGCGAATTATGATTTTCCTGGTTTAGCACGCCCGTTATATTAACTTGTTTCGCCCGACTGCGAGAGCATTTTTCTTTTCACTCCAAACCGGGGCTGAAGGACGCCAACGACGATGAGTTGTTGCGAACGATGACACCCCAAAAAAAAAAAAACAAAATAATAGAAGGTAAACTCCTGAAACGCTCGACAGGAAAACGTGTTGTATTATACATATTTATGTAGATAGTGAAGAAGAACGACACGTCAACAGTATTTAAGGATAACTAATTCACAAGTATAGGTATATGTAGGTGTATATCTGTATGTACATTTGTACAATAGGGACTTACACAGTCGGCAAGTTTTCCACAGTCAAGTTGAAGTTTGTCACGTGGCGGCGATGGGTGGCGGCGAAATTTATTGCCCCGAAAAATAAAATGATGCGAACGTGATACGTAATCAGATTCGGTTTAACCAAGCAAATTATTAAATTTTGCGGAAATATGAAATGTCTTCTTCTTTTAGTCCTTAGCCAACGTTTTCATCATGCATCAGTCTGTGTAATATAGGCAGTACGTGGCCCGGAGTGCGGATGAAGGATGAAGGACTCGGATTCTTTTCTATTTCACTGGATTCTGATGCTCGTGTCATTCCAGTGACATTGTCAGTTGATTTGGTTTCTTTTTTTCGTTTTCATTGTTGACGCACATGTCCTTATTGATAGTTGAAGAGCGATTTGCGATTTTCGAAACGATTTGTGATGCTCAGCAGGCATAAAGGATATAGTACGTGGCACTTTGTTGGATGTTGTGTGTGCAATTGATATTGAAATGAAGCGGATTATTTCATAAGTTGTTTGGTGGATCAATTGGAGGTAGCTTAAGTGACTACAAGTCTGTCAGTTTTTTTTTTTAAGTCTATTCCTACTGTTGACTAATGGATTTTTTTTAATTAGTAAGCCAGCTAAGGTTCATGCCGATTTCGCCACAATGTTACTAGGTGTGCATTACTTAAATTGCTATGTGTCGAAATAGCGTCTTCCAACATTCCGTGAGTATACAATGCCACGCACTAGAGCAGGAGTGTGCATTTCGGTCCACCGATGTTTGAGAGTCTTGTGTTCAGAGATTATTGCTGGATCAATGCGTCACTCCGAACGCTGCTAGCTGAGGCTTGCATTTTCGCCATTTGTCGATTATTGCATTTAGGCGGGGATTTAAGACAACGAATCGGTTGTTTAAACAGCACAACTTTGCAACTCGTGATTGTCGCCATGTTGCTCCATACTGTCCGCAGTCTTCTGGCAAGATTCGATTGAAGAGGAAGCTCCTTTTGTTGGCATCATGGACCACTTTTAGAAAAATTGAGGACACTTTTTACCTGTTTGCGAACACTTTCGTTACTTTTCCTTCGAAAATGAGGACTACATTAACTCCGACGATAACTGATTCCAACAGGATGACGCTACGTTCTGCGCTGCCCAAGAAACCATTTATTTACTGAAGACGACCTTTAAAAAAAGAACTTCTTCTGAGGGAAAAGCAAAGTTGACACGTGTAGGACATTTTAACACCAAACCGCTCGGCATCCTCTGTATAGATAAGTTCGGATACCAGAAGTCATTTCTGGCTTATGGAAGCTCACGAAGGACAGTACAAACCCAAGAGACTGTCCTCAGGGAGATTTACTTTGTCCTCTGTCCAAGAGAGAGATGGACGACTAGGCAATTATAATTGTTGCCCAATTGCAAGGAGCTGAATTAAACCTGAGTCTAATATTTCGACGATTAAGGAAAAAATAGTACCCGCCTCTACAAGCAGCCATTAGATCGCATTCGATTAAGCCAATGCCGCTTTAGGACTTTTTCAATCTCTCCCGTAGACTTGACGACTCTAAAAAGATTTAAGTCACATACACTCAAACATCAAAACTAATTGATTTATATAGCAAAGCCAGAATGAAACATTCGCTCAACAAAGGCGAGTTAATAAAAGGGTTGAGACTACTCCGACCGATAGATAGTCGTACTGTGCAGCGTTGCCACATTACGACTATTTTTATAGTAGATTCCCTGAAAAAAAAAAAAGGATTTAATTTTTTGTCGCAGGACATTTCACTTTCGGAAAAAATTTAGTAGCTAGATCTACTACCATTGCAGCAAAGTGGCAATGCTGGAACTGTTCGCTGTCATAATTATATATAAGTAGAACTCTTAAAATCAGCATTTATAAAATGAAAATCTGCACCTAGAAAATAAATTTGAGCGTCAGTCACGACAAACTCTGTATTCATGCACCAATACCTCGAAGCGACAGTGAAATTGTAAATTTTATAAAACGATGTCCGGTCGCCGCCTAGGAATTACAAGAAAAGTTTGCAACATCCGAAATTGCCACTAATTATGAAAGTAACACCAGCAAGTCCCCTTGGGATGGAAGGACTAACCCAATTACCCATTCAACAATTTGATCCCCTCCAAGGAAGCTCTGGCAAAATTTACGACCCCCATACTCGCCGCTATCCGCATCGTACATGGTCACGCATAAAATGCCATCAAGCATATTGAGTGCACACGAAGCGTTTCTATCGCAAAGTTAATAACCAGTTCTCCCGCAACAGAGTTCATCGTAATTTTGATGTAACCAGCCGAAAGCATTTGTATCCAAGTGGTCCGTTAAGAATATTCTTTATTGGTAGCCTGATAGAGCACACTAATGAAATTCCTTTCCTGTTTGTACGATATGCGCTGCCTCGTCGCAACTACGGGTATCTGTCCCGTGGTACGGCGATGCATGCACGAGAGGGCAGAACGAATTAATCAATCCATATTTCTGTCTAGATCGTCCGTTTGAGGAATCCCCTAAAGGATGGCATCCTGAATACTTGAGTGCTAAACACTCGTTGACTGCTGTTCCATTCCTTGAATTCATAGTGCTCAGCTTGTCGCGTCATTGACAGCAATTGAGCCCTGACGGCCGGATGACACGCAGGGGAGGGGCAAGAGACTTTTGTTGTTGAGTGCTGAGTACACAACGAGCATCCGAAAGGACTTTACCATGCGATGAAGTGTTTTCCTTCATCTTGGGTTTTTTTTTTCTTTTTCTTGCTCTCAACTTGTTTATGTGTTGTTTTCTGTTTCGTTTTTCTTTCGTGCCACAGCCAGATAGGCTGACAACCAAAATTGTGTATTGTTGTAGGTGCGAGGCTTATCCTTGGAAACAGTCTCGTCGGAAGCTTTTAATCATCTGCAGAGTATTCGGTCAACGTACGTCTCAGCTATGTACACTTGTCGTTTGTTTTTCCTGATAAATGTGTGATCAGCAGAAAAGAAGCAGGATACCCAGTCCTAGTTCCAGTTCCAGTCCATCTTGTTTAATTCCCTTCTCCGTGGGAGTATTTTCCTTGCGAATGTACACAGTAACGCCCCAACCCCGAACCCAATTCAGTAAAGGTGAACTCACCCAGGGACTCTCTCCTGCCACCAAGTGTTTACAGACAATAAAAACGCTTATGTTTATTATTTACCCGATAAATTATTATCCGCCTTACAGTTTGTCAACCGGAGACCTCCTAAAGCGAGCTCGGATCCCCACCCCCTAGGACATCCAATGAAATTTCCTAGTATCCAATATATCGTTCTCATTAATTCCTTATTTTATTGATGAATGTGTTTTGTGGTTGCGCCATAGCAAAACACTATACCCACCTACGCCAGTCGTTCGAATCCTTTCGGGTTTACCCGTCCGCCCTCGGATCAGCTCTAGGGACCTGCACTGAAGCTGTAAGCCAAACAAAAAAGAAAGGAAATAGAGTCGCGGTGGGAATCGTCGTCAATCGTTAATAGTGTCGGCAAATGGTCGTAATAAAAAATTATTGCAAAATAAAAAAACATTCTAATTTATTGGCATTTAATGCGCTACGAGATGGAGACGAAGCTTTGGGTCGAGTTAGCCGCAAAAAGGATCGAGTGGATTTTCGATTATGACGCGTGGTTAAGGGAATTGAGAGCTGAGTGTTGTTTTCTTTTTTTCCGAAAGACTAGTAAAATATTCACACAAGGGTGAGCGACAACAGTAGGAGGGCGGTGGGATAGGGACAATCGGGAGGGAGAGCACATTATGCCGAGGGTATAATGAGACTCATGGGCATCATTTTGTGTGCCATTGTGTGCAGCAATCGTAAAATGGAAATTGTTGAAACAATGAAAATCCTTTCGTCTGTTTTTTTTTTGTTTTCTATATGTGGAAGGGATTACCATTTTTGTTTTTTTTTTTTTTTGTTCTAAACATCTAAATGTGTAGGTATTTGAATTGTGTACCTCTGCTGGTCAATCGCATACATAGCCGGAGGGCAGGGTCTAATTGAACGAATGGTAACTGAGCAAAATGTCGGTGGAATAAATTTTGGGATTTATTGCGGGGAGGCCACAAATATCCCATTCAATTATGGACGATGGACCGTGAGTTTAAGTTATTCTCCGAGTTGGTTTTTATTCGACCCATGATGGCAACAACGAAACGAAAAAAAAAAATAGGTGAAAAAATGTGGATACACATACCCGGGGGGATCGCGTTCGGTAGAATGGCTTTACACTGGTGATTTGACGAGAAGTTCAATTTGGTGAATAAAATTCCATTGCGCTGAATAGTATACGTTCTTTGTCGGTGGTCACTTTAGAGGCTCAAGGGGGCTTGGAATAAATTCAGGCCGTTGGACCGTTTTATCGCGATTGCGAGCGTTTGCTTGTTTAAGATGCATACGTTGCTGTTTGATTTTTGGCAGCGAAATTCGTGTAGTGGAAAATATACCAACTACTGTGTAGGTCAGTGGAATTTGAATTTAAATTGTTTGTTGTCACGAAAGTGTTACCTATATTTTGCAATATAAAAGACTTGCAATTGTTGCGAGTAAGATGGAAAACACGCAGCGCAACTTTTATGTTTTTACCATTTTCTCTCAAGCTCATCATGGTGCTCGTTTCTGTAAAGCAGCCAGTTCAAAACAGCCACGAGGTTGGTATATAATTCGTGACTTCCGGGCGTTTGGGCAATTGTCCAGTGCAGTAAGCAAATGAAGCAATGCGCCCACCATATGTGATGGTAATAGCTTTTAAAAAGGTTTTTTAGCGCTATCCCAAATGAGGTGGGACTCGGTCTGTATGCAAGGACACAATTACCTTTGTATATGTAATGCAAAAAATAATACCAAGATATTGGATACCCCCTTTTAGTATTATAAAAAATAATCTTTTTATACCCGGGTAAAAAATTTAAATTTTGATCGTTCGGTTCAGAACTTTGTAGTTGTTTTCCATATTTGGGTCTAGTGCTAACTTTTTGTTTTTAAATGGAAATTCTACTTAAGTCGGGTTAAAATTTCTAAATTTGTTCGGTTTGCCAAAAATCTATTTTTATGGACTTCCTTTTTTGCTCAATAAAAAACATAAATTTCATTCCAAAGCCAAAATTCTGAAATTTTCGTCTGCATTATTATGTACACCTTCAAAAATTATTTTATATTTACAATTTATACTTAATATACAATTCAGAAATGAAAATATTTTAATCTCCGGTTGAAGTTTCGAACATTTACAATATTTGGGAGGAAATTTTTCATTTCGTTTTAGTTTTTATCCGGCTCAAGAAAGTCCATGCTCTGGCCCATGGGTTGAAAATCTAAATTTTTATTTTTATTTTTCATACAGAAAAGAATGATTCTGGTCAAAAGTAAAAGTTTTTCTATGTCCGATTCAAAATTTTTAAATAAAAAAATTAATAAATAAATAGATGATTCGTCTTTATGTGTTTTTAATTTTTAGGACGAATGGAAGGGATCTACAATTGTATGCCGAATCCAAAAGGCCAATTGAGAAGCTCTTTCATGACAATTATACTTTCGGGTGTTTGTCAGACGTTCGCACAGTGGAAAAAAAAACTTAAATTGGAATTTGGGTTCTTTCCTTTCGGAATTCGAACCTGGGACTCCACGCTTAGTAGTCCAACACACTAACCACTAAATTTAAAAATCATGTCCGGATAAAAAAATGTTTGTTTGGCTTAAAACTTGAAATTTATTCCATGTCTGGTCGAAAATTCAAACTTTGGTCTTATAATTTCTCTCAGTGGCGGAGATATTTCACCGACGACGATTGCGATACATTTTAAAGCATAGTAACTAACTAAGGATAAAAGCAAGTCAGATCAATGGTGAAGGCAACTGAGTGCTTTTGCGTTAATTTTTGATCCGTCTGTGTCGATAATGTTGGTTTTACAAAACTGCAGCTTAGTTCCTCTTGAGATGGCATTCCTATACTCAATTGCTGCTAAACATGAAGGAACAGCGGTTAGCAAGAGTAATACTCTTTCTGCTTTCAACGCTGATAATTGCAGCTGGAGCTCACCGCAGACCCTAAGAAGGACAAAGAGCCATACACCACCTCAAAATTATATGTGGCCAGTGGGGCGTTGGGGAGTTGCGGCGTTGATTCGAGTGAGCCTACACACGAGAGTAATCTTTGAACTGCAGGTGAGGACTTTAAGTTCCCGAACACACATACTGAGTAACTTTTCAGGACGTGTACTTGCAGTATGTCTTTACAATGCTACTGGTCAACGTTCTTCCGCAGTATTATCCATCTTGATAACTTTGCTACACAAATTCATTCTTTATTACGAGTATGCACTTACGCCTAGTAGATCCTTGCTGAATATAGACACAACAGTCGTCCTTAATTGAATTGAAAATATGATCAAACATCTCAGCTTTCCAATGCACATGCTCCACTGGAGAATACACGGATTATAATGGCTTTAAAGTCAAGGCGAAGAGCAAGGACAACAATTGGGTTCACCTATACACATTAAAGAAATGAAATTTATTGTGGCTTTTATTCTCAACCAAAATACCATAGAATTCCAAAGATAAACGTCCACACCATTCAGATCCAATTTATTCTATGCCAAAGATTTCGGATAATTTTTTTTCTTTTTTTTTTTCTACTACACTTTTTTACACAAGGGTAGATGATGTTTGACTTAAGGGATTTGAAGATTCGTCCAACTTGTGGATTGAGGCAAAAGTTTATTTATGGAAATTCATTTAGGCACGTTTAATGGGAAACGGATTTGTTTTGCATTTTGTTGTGTTTTGGTAGTTTAATTCGACTTTTAAGTGGTAATAAATTGTTGGGCAATTCTAATTTGATTATGTTAAGACGACTAAGAAGATTGCGGGCGCACAAAAACAACACGAATTAATGGCTAAACCTTATGATGCTGAACTTTTTTTTTATCTGTCATTGTGTTGCGATTGGACTACGAGGACCGCGATTGCAAGCGGAGTTATTTTGCTTATTTTAGGCAGGAAAATCCATGCAGATGTATTTTTCGCAGAATGGACACCTAGGCGTATACTTACTGTTTTTGATTTGATATTCGGCTTTGGAACTAGCGTGCGTTTAAAGTTATATAGTAAATCGGATATCTTAATTTGTATTTATTTGTTCAACACATGGTACTACTTAGGTAGTTCCTAATGACAACGATGCGGCTTTGGATTCTGACTGTCTTTTTACTGATATTATAGTCGCGTCTTTTCTTTCAATGGGTCTGTCTCAAGGAATACTGATTCTAAGTTGGGTTTCCCTGTGTCTCATACGACGGCTTATATTATTCGGTGCGATTTGGGTGTTTGGTTCGAGATGAAACCAATTAGAAATCGTTAATATCAATCAATTGGTAGCAATAATGGATCGGCTTTTATATTATGCAGTAAGCGGCTGCCAGAAGCGGCCCATTAAAAATAAGTCGAATCAAAACTTGGAGCTGGAACTCAGTTGCCTCTGCAGAAAACCAGACTGTAGGCTTTTTGGCCTTATATCTGGACTTTAATAGACCATTCTCTTGCTAATTGAACTCAAAGGAAAGAACTGTCTGCAGTAAAAGGGCTTAATCATACGGGGAAATACTGGATGTTGGCGCGACCTAAGGTACCATCTGAGCCCGATTGATAAATGAAGGAGTGTTAAACTATTTTCACACATTTCTTGATAAAGATTCCAAAGGATTTTGTGAAAACCTCGTATACAGACGAGTTTGTCCTTCTTATCCGGTTACAGTTTAAATCTTTTAAAATACCTTATATAGGTATTAGATGACATCACCTTGCAGACGTCCACTTCTTCCAGACAACTGCGGCTTGTCCATCAACAGTGCAACAGCAAAGTTAGGAGAAATGTTTTCTAGCTAAACCGAATGCTCCTTTCATCATGCAGTGCACCGACTCGATGAATCCCCTCAGTGATATGATATCCTTCCTGAATAGAATTGTCGCCCGAGTATCTCTCCCTATTTCATTATTCTTACCATCATTTTTTTTATTCTTTCATTTTTCTTCTTTGTAGTAGTTGTCCAACATCTGGTTATTCTCTGCTGATTTGGTTTCGTCATATGTCGTCAGTACTCGTTTGGTGTACCTATCTAGGTACTTCTTTTTTTGACTGGTATACAACAGTCACTACTATTGTCATTGTTGCCTTTCTATTGTAGATAGGTACACCAGACTTTTCCTTTTGGAACAGTGCACACAGAATTAATATGCTGAATGTTGTTAAAGCGAGATTGGTTGGTGGTACGGTTAATGAAATATTCACCCACCCATCCGCACACAAACACAACTACTTGTACAAATAACCTGTTCGTTTGGACATTTGTGCAAATTTGAGTTTCCGTCCACCCGTGGTAGTCCTGCATTTTTATTTTGCTATGCCAACAGATTGGTAAGCACTGCTTGGTCTTCCTTTACTGTACGTAAATGAAAGAAAGTGGACACTAAAACGGACATCTATTCGATTTTCCCAGAGCAAATGTTGTAGAAAATAACTGCTTGACTATTTTGCATTTCGCAATCGGATTCAATGGAGATGTAACAAGGACGAATGGAACTACATACGAATGCAGATGGACAATCGAAAGACAATCGAATGGGCAGGAAGATTGCAAGAATGTTCATTGTTAAGAGTCTAAGCTCAAATTGCTTGCATTTTTAATACGATTTTATTTTTCCATTTTTGAAAATCAATTGGGAATTGGTGAAATGTTGTCCGACAGTGTGAGTTCTAGAGCTTAAGTCAATTTTTAGGGAGCATTAGTATAAGCAACAATCTTTGAACAGCCATTTCTTTGGCCTGTAGCAAAGAGTAGAAAATCGGGGAAGCAACGAAAGTCAAATCGTCATCTATGCAGATTTGTCAAAGGTGGAATTGGAATTAGGAACGGGCGCCAGCGGAGCTTCTTTTTTTGGAGTAGAGTGACAACGTTTACTGAATATTACTAAGCTCCACCAAATAAATGCACTTGTTAATTTTTTTATAATATTATGCAACATAGAAAGATTGATCGTTGTTCTTGCGAGAGTGTTTTTAAAGCAGTGCTCCTGGCAGTGATATAACCAACTCTTTTAGCAGTCAGTCTGCCAGTAAAGGAAATCAAGTCCAGGCTACTCCGAATAACTAAGTCTTTGACTCACTGCGCAACGACTTACAGCCAGTCAAACCTTCATTCTCTGACCATGGAAAGTAAATCGAACGTAAGACTTCAATTACATTCCATAAAATGCGGACGAAACCACTTTTACTTTCTTTTTAGGAACCACACGAAGTAAGTTAGTCTCAATTATGACAACTCATTCAGAGGACAAGGCGACTTGCTAGCACTTTGGCTTCAGAAGGCAAAATCTCTTAAGAAACATAACTAGACGGATACTTCTTTCATGACTTACAAGAACGAACAGTCATCCGTCTACCTAACTAAAATGAAGTGAGGATAGCATAGCAACATCCAAGTATAACTCCGGCAAAGCTGTTGTACTGGAGACGGCCTATGCCGGGCTATTTAAGGCAGCAGACGATGACTTGGTAGAGAGCATACACCAACTAGTTGGAGGAAAGTGTGCCCTCTTAAATAGAAAATACTTTCTGCTGTATCGCGTGATCACCTGAAACAGTTCGTCAATAACTTGACTGGTACCAACCAGTGTGGTTTTAGGCCCGGCTACACTGCGGCAAATTTTGGAGAAAACCCCATATCCACCATCTTTCTATCGATACCATGGCTACTTTTGGTTTCTCTACCGAACTTGTCAGATTGGACTTATATTATTAATCATTTTGAACCTTCACTCTAAATATTTTGTAGGTCACAATGGGTAATATTGTAGATATGGAAAGATTCGCCGTTGTGAGTTTGAAAAATTTAGCCTGGGACACTGAAAATGATTAGTGCAGCGCTTCGACATTAGATGTCGCTCACTGCAGCACAAAGGTGCGAAATAATCTCAGCGAAATCTTTGAAGTTCTAAGAAAGAATTTAGACACGGCGTTGAGAAATCCGACTTTCGCTTTTTCGTTTTCTTACAAACAGGTTAAGCCAACCATTTACGATAGGACAGATTTAGGAATAGATGAAGCAATATCTACATCTGAATGAAGAGAAATTGAATTTTGACGTGATACTCTCTCGGACGTTTTAAATATTTCTCTACCGGAAATATGTCCTCAGAAAGTGAGTTCCACAGTTTGCTAGTTTCTGTTCCATTGCATTAAATTGGCATATAATTCACAAAAAAGCGGTATCAACATTGCAACCCTAGTGCCCATTGAACCAAGAGCTCTATACTTTCCAAAATGTCTTAATTTAGCTCGGTGGTTTTTCAGACTCTCAGAGAGGAAAATCCTTTTTGTATCAGAAACTTGGCGCTCTATCGGGTTTTGCTCAACAACCGTGACGTATTCACATAAGAGCTTTTTCAATTATTACTGGTGTAAGAGGAAGAGCTATGTTTTTGAAGTGCGGATTCTTAGAAGACCCCTTTCGGTGACAGAAGCCAAGTTCTTCTAAGCACTTTTGAACAGTCGTAAATGGCATTATCTTCGTTTCAAAAGTACTTGTTTTAGAACATTTTTGCAGCAGAACGAGGTAGGCATATGAATACATTCCAGATACCTCAACAAGACTAGCTGAAACCTCATTTCGATCCTGTGAATCTGCAACTGACAGACATCTCTTTGTGCAGTAAAATCATTTATTAAATGAAATGATCATCTCTACACATTCCCACAGGCTTCGGAGGCACGAGGCACACACAACCGATTGACTAATTAAATTCAATAAGTCAGTAGCTATTATTCAATTCGTCTCAATAGGGGTCTTGCCCCAAAAGATAAAGAGTAGGTCCCTTACCTACCACAGTGCACAGTTTGTACCTTTCTTCCGACGCAATTTAGTTAGACAAACAAAACTTAATCTATCAACGATTTATCATCATTTTCAGGGAGGTACTCAAGTCACTTCGCTCCCAGGAGTGCAGAATATTCAAACACTTGGAAGAAATATATACGGCCTTGGGCTGGAATTCAAAGGAGCCATTGATGACGAAGGAGGGAAATTATCTACACCCGAATGCTTACCTTAGGTCTCTGTCTATGAGCTCTGTACACACTATACCAGTCAAATTGAGTCAATTATTTTGTCGTCCTTAAAATAATTCCAACTGATGGGGTGGCAGATAAACATTAGTTCTGAGGTTCAATTTTATAGATCCTCCCGTCTCTATTGACAAAGAACATTTGACACTTTATATAGTTGATGAAATCGAATTAAATTTTTTTTTCGCATGCCAGTCCTTTTGGCCTTCCTGTAGGCATCTTCAGTCATTGTGCGCCACCAGACTATTGTATGTCATATCAATTAACCGATGCCCTTCTATTTAGTTATGCCCTATCAATCGAGCCATCCCGTAGGGTTGCTCTAAAACGGGCACAAAGTATGCATACAACTTTGCATGCAGACATGTATTTACGAATATTTAGGCTCGATTCCCCTAGCGGTAGGGGGACAATATGTCAATTCGTCGGTTAAGCATTTAACAAACTCGTTGTTGTTCTGGAGAGATGTGGTCTTGCTGGTGTATTGTAAGCCAAAAGGGCATGGTGAATTGTATTTTGGTTTCGGAACTAATTCAGAATTGTTGGGAGTTGAATTGCTTGTGCAAGGTGAACGTAAAATGGTTAGGGCAGCAAATCTGGTGATGGGGGGCTTTTTAGAGGTATTTGCTGTTACAACATTTTGGCAGCTTGATTTTAGGTAAATGCATACAGACACGCAACCAAAAGACATATCTTGTGCCTTATAGTTTAATGCAAGTCAAGGGTTATTCCGATGTCAGTCAGTTCTGCATGGTTTTTGTTTATCTCTGATTTAACTTGTATAGGTATTTATATATTAATTTCGGGCGCATTACAGACAGATTTGTTCCGTCTGAATAACCTAAAGCTTAGGCACTTAGTTCTAAAGGGTGTCGCGAAATTCACGCAACATTTCAATCAAATAAAAACACAGTTTCCTTACAATTTAAAGTAGACAGGGTTTTGTTGGGAATAACACATCCGCCAGATGACCTCCATGGCTTTCATGGCACTCATTTGGCTGAAATTATGGCTAAACTGACAGCCGCCAAATTGTTTTCTAGCTCATTCAAATCTTGCGTGAATTTTGGAGCACTCTTTGTAGGTTTATTTTTGCAACAGATTTAGTAAGTACCAAGAACAGTTTGGTCCGGCTAGCTTTTAAGTTCTAAACTAATGGTGCAGTTGCACGAAAACTTGATTACCTCTGCAGAAAAGTCTACACCAAAACCGCTTTTGTTGTGTAAGTAGTAAGTACCCACCACCCAAAGCAGAATAATTATCGATATTTTTTAAAATTTATTGCATTTCAACCTCTGAATTAAACAGAATATTATGAGTGATAGTTCAAGATACGCCGAGATGTTTTGTCTCGAAACATTTTAAGCTGCCTACGCTGCAGTGTTAGTCCCGTAGCATAAAAATGATGTATGTATCTCTGCCGTAGAGTAGAGAAGATAAGAGTAGAGTCCTACTCCGTAGCTTTCTTTGGTGACTGCAGGTTCTGGTACCTATAGTTCCAGAGTTCGTTTCTTACAAAAAAATGTTCTTTATACAGGCCAAAAGAAGTCATCCGATGTTGTTTGGCTCTCATTTTTTTTTTAATGCAAAACTTCGAATGGGCGCAGTCACAATTGATTGCCATACGGGCTCGTTTATCACAAGGTGGGCCAAAAGAAGTCATCCGATGCTAAGGGAGATGTATAAAAACAGTACACCCGATATAGTCTATCACTTTAAGCTTGCTAGCTACTTTGTTCTTAAATTGGCTAAAATACACCAGCCTAAGCCACGTATAAACCAGCTGGGGTGCATTAAGGAACCCTACTTACTCACAACTCTGTGATACGCACCCTGCGACTCAGTCTTTATTAAAAAGGAATCCCGCCCTCACCATTTGGTGACGCAAGACATAATTTTTACAACTACTTCCCGGAAACTATCTCCATTTCTCTTAATAGGAAACGTACCTACACCCATACAAATATATTGTGCATCGAAAGGAGCCAAGGTCCCGCCCGAAATATGTTAATTTCGAAAGCAAACTTTCGCCAACAAATTTAATAAACACACGCCATTAGGAGGACCTGCAAGAGAAAAAAATTAATTAAATCTAAACTTAGGCAAAACCTAACCAAAACTGCTTCGAAAAGAAAATTCATTTCCCACTCCAGAAACAATTACAGCATGCGCTCCGCACTCTCATCTTTTTAATACATTTCCTCCACTTGCTTATCAAACTTTCTCCTTGACCCGTACAAAGAAATTATTCCAACCCCACCCCCGCGCAGCAGCCACCGTCGTCGGTCGTGCAAACGACCGTTCACAAAAAGTAGAAGAAAACTTTAGAAATCCTTTTTCTTGCTACAACTACACAATTTACGATTGCCAGGCTCTCTCCACGGTGCTAATGAATTTTTCAAGCAATATTCAACAAAGGCACACCTACACACATGTAGGTATAGTGTACAGTGTTCCCTTGGTCATTCGAAACGGTATAAAGCTTGTTCTCACCTCATCCGTGGCATACCCTTTCAGCTGGATATACACCTACGAGTAACTACCCATGCATTGCCTTCGCTTTTGCAAAACAATCAAGGTCAATTGGATTCGTCCCTCCCCTTCCCATCAGCGCCCCAGCCTCGAGCTTATTCCCAACAAATGTATTACTCTGCCTCCCTGCAGAGGCAAGGCTCCCACAAAAGAAAAAAAGGGGAAAAATATACACCTTGGAGGTGAGGCCAAGTTATCTTAACCTCTCTGCAGTTGAAATATTATTGCAAGGCTTCATTGAAAGCAACTAAGGAGCGCCAATAAGAAAAAGAATCTCTACACACAGTGGAGGAAGAAATCAAATGGATATCTGTGAGATCATCCGGACAACTCAAAGTTAAATAGCGGGAAAGTACCGTCAACGACGAAGTCGTCCTCGTCGTCGTCGTCGGTTTCGTTCGCTAGGGGAAGGCAAGCACAGCACAGCCCAGGCATAAATGCCGACAGATATCGGGGAAAATGCGAAGAAGCGCTAAAACTGGAACAGGCTGGGTTGCAGGTGCTCCTTGAACCTCGACCAGCCGCGGTGGTGGAGCGTAATCCAAATGAATTATTCAATCGCCACGATTACACTCAATGCTGCTCGGCTAACTTTTGTGGCGAGCGGCGAGAATGGGGTGAGGATGGCTGGCAGTTACAGGTCGAGTACATTTCCAGGGAATAGCTCCACAAAGGTTTACTTTTATTTCTCGGATTTCGTTTCGTTTTGGTCGTTTACTCGGATTAACACCCCACACAGTGTTGGAGTGAGCTGTATATTTTTCCACCTGAGAAAGCTAGATCCCCGTAAATTGTTGCTACATATATACACATCCATGGGTCGGCCAGTGAAAGCCAGAAAGATGCACGTTAAAGTTTGGCAGCCAATTTACATGATTTCTATTTGAAGGATTAAACTTTCCGCGGATAACAAGAGGCTACCAGCTACCACGTACACGCATACAAACATCTCGCAACCGCATCAGAAGAAACCCTTTTCCGCCTCAAGAGAATTGGGGTGAAAATGTGGTTAACGTTGTCTTTTTTTCAGCCCCTGCTCCATCCCGTTTGGGCAGGGTTGGTTGGAAACATTTTACCTTTTCTAGGTGAAAATTAAATATTGAAATATTGGATTAAGCTACCTATAACTAGGCGGTTGCCGCTGTTGTTGTTGTCGTCCGGAACAGGCACTCGGATTTAATTTGTGTGAAAAATGTTCACTGAGCTTTCGTGGCCAAGGAAAAAGGCTGTCAATTAGCGCTTTTATAAGGAAAAGTTTTCCGATGCGTAAGCATCCCAAAGGGTTTTAATTATTTTACGTGCATCCTTAAAAGGTAGAAAAAATTTCATTAATTGATAAGGGTCATCGGTGGGTGGCCTGCGCGCTAATTGACGGCACCAGTCAAACGAAGAACAAACAAGTATTGATGCTTTGCGCCATTTGAGAGGGTAGTAGGTACGCGTATCTAAATAGGTAGTAAATTGAGCTCATGTGCTGGATATTTTTGTTGAAAGGGTGCTTCTTATAAGCCGTGCTAATGAGATGAGTTTAACTGGAATTGAAGTGGTTGACAATTTAAGTAGTTTGAGGACTTGGACAAGCTTGACTAAGACTTGACAGTGCAATTGATACCAGCACCGTTGGGGAATCTACTTGAACTCGTATTCTTGTCAGTCTGTCCAATTGCACCTGCAACCCACTCTGCCCCGGGCTTTAAAAACTACTTTTTTTTGAAATGTAAAAGAGATTGTTTTACTATAGCTATTAGTTAAGAAGGTTAATGTTAAATATTTGGAATGATACAGGTGCCCCCTCGAAGGGAAGATGGGACCGAATCGCATATGCGCCACGGATAAAAGAGAAAACTCCCCTAAACTAAACATTCATATAGAAAAGACGAACTTTTATTGGGGCCTATACCGTTTATGCTAAACCTACTGTTGACTAATGAGGACACTTCTTTTTTGTGGAAAACTCATACAGGTTACTGCGTACAGATGCCTACTCATGGTTTGTCAAGGTGAACTGGACATTTACCCTCATATTGGAACCAAAACTGCTTCAAAACTATGCCGCCCGACTTGGGGTTTTAGGCTTATTCATTTTCTGAAAACTCTTTTCCAAGAGTAAAACAAAATTGCTGGTGCAACTTAGTCCTAGTCCTAGCTTCTCACAACCACTCGTTTTGTGTGAGTTTTTAAATTTTCGGGACAAATGGAAGGGATCTTCAATTTTATGCCGAGTCCAAACAGCTTATTGAGAAGCTCTTTCACGACAGTTATACTCTCGGATGTTTGTCAGACGTTCGCGCGAGGTGGCGCAGTGGAAAAAAACCTTAAGTTGGAATTTGGGTTTTCTCGGGACTCGAACCTGGGACCCCTCGCTTAGTAGTCCAACACACTAACCATTAAGCCACTGCGCCTACCTTCGGCTATTCCTGGTACTGGCACTGGAATTTGTCCTTAAATAAGTTTCCACCTAAAAGTGAAGCAACGCACTGAATTGGGTATACGAGGGCACATAGAGGTCGAAGGCAACGAAAAGGCGGACTCCCTTGCAAAACTGGGGTCAAACTGAATAGCTGCTTCGATTGGCAGACGAGTGGCAGAACAACTGATGGGCAAATGAACTGTGAATAAGACCTGGGGACAACCATGAGACAATGTAGACAGGTGAAGACGACAATAAAATGGATCCACTCAAGAAGGGTCCTTGGCATGAGTCGATTGACATCGAAATGGGTGGTATAGCCACTGTTATTTTTGGATATCATTTGAGAAAGATGGGGATGGTGATGCCTGTAAACAAAGAAACTAAGACATCAGCACATATATTGGGCCATTGTGGCTGAAGAATGAGCCTCACTTTGGTGAGACACAGAAAATGAAAACATATCCACAAAAAAACAGATGCTGTCACTAGAAACTGAAAACAGGGAAATTCAGGGAATCTCTCTGGGTAGAACTGGCATTGGTAGAGATACAGAAAGGGACCCGATACCGTGGTCTGATTTGAATATCTCTCAAGTCGAAGTTTTTTCGGTTTTGGGTGACTGCTTCAATGAAAGAAGTTGCTAGGTACCTTTGAGGACTAGTCTTTGGCATGAGTCTTTCATAGCCCGGCCGTATCTCTGTATCAGAAAGAAATAGGCCCAACTGCTCACAATTGAGGGCGATAGTGTACTGTTTCCTTAGCTGTCGAACCAAGGACCTCTTAATGCTGATATACTGGGTAGAGTGCTCAAACATATGTAATGATCGACAGATACAACAAAACTCAAATCCCTACAAAATCCATTTTTAGTTGAAAAATGGCTGTCCCTATATTAGTACCGGTATGCAATTAACTAAGCAAACAGCTTTCTCTTTTACAAAACCTCCCCCTGTTCACGTTTCATTCCCATTTCCGATCACAAATACCTCCACACGATTCATTACCAATAAACACTTTTCGATTTCCGGCGAAATCTCACAAAAAAACGAAGTGATTGTGATTCTGTTAAAAAAAAAACATTCCAACCCAACCGGCCATCATTAAGGAAACGCGCAAATTGAGGTAAGAACCCCAAAACAATAAAACTATATCGTTTCTCCATTCGAGCATAAAGAAAGGACTCCTACCTAATGTAGCTCTGCTCAATACAAATTGAAAATCTTCCCTCACAATGCCTGGCTCGATTTTGGTTATTGAAAAGCAGCTATCGACTTCCGTTCGTCCTTTTGTTATGAGATGCTGTTTACTGTACCTTTTTTTACCCCTCCTTTATTTTTCAGCTCAATTTACTTTAACATAAAACAATACCAGAACGTAGCACAGAAGGATTCCGGGAAATCCTTCCCTTTTGCCCGGCGTGTAAGTGGCACATTGTCGGTCGATCCAGTCAGCGGCGCGCGGCGTGCAAAGTGCGTGTATTCGCTCTCTTATCGGCGGAAGGTATCGACGTAAGCTACTAAACACTTTACGTTACGTTTTAAATTTGAATACTACATGATATCCGCCAGACTTTGGGCCTGCACCCACAAGCCCCGTCGCCGTCACGTGGCATTCATTCGTGTGAAGGAATCCCAATCCGTGGGATGTGTTGGGCTCAAAATTGAATTGGCAGCAATATAATTTCATTGTGGGCTATAATGGGGAGGGGGGGGGGGGGGGGCTGAGTGAAGGGGGCTTAGGCGAGGATAACTTTCAATTTGTACCTAATGGATACGTTTTGATGGCGAAATTTCACACATAAGTTCCCTTCGTTCATGGAGTAGGTAAACCGTCTTCTTCGTTTGTATTTGGCGAAAACGAATGCTGATTTGGATTCTTTGTGCTAGCTTAGGGCCTGTTTGGGTTTTTTTTTTCCCGATGGTAGTTGGAAACAAACCGACGAGGAAATTCCTTTCTTAATCCGATGTCGACCCAGTTTTGTGTGTCTGCCTGGGAGCGGGATTTAAATTCGCCGGGAAATTGAGTGTGAAATGTCAAGTGACGACATTTGCCAGATAGTAAAGCGAGGCCTGCTGCCGTTTTGTACATGACTTGCAAAGTGCTTCGAAAAACCTATCACCTATCAGTGTTTAGGGTTTGGGGTGCCATGCCACAAAGGGAGGGGGCTTTTTGTTCAATGTTGGGAATGCGGCGGCAGCATAATGTGCTGGCGGATGCACTTGAGGTATGCCATGTCAGAAATGTATGAACTTTTTTGGAATTTTCAATGCCGGAAGTATAGCGACCCGCAAAGAGGATACAAAAGTTTGGAATACTTCCGCAGGTAGTGGTTAGTTTTGGTGTTTTTATGTTTTTTTGTTCTGTATTTTGCATACAGGAAATTGCAGTGTTAGATGCTCGTTGGAGCTGCCTGCCGGTGTGCGGCAAGACGGAACAAGGAAGTTTTTACTGTTGACATACAAGCGACGGTAAATTGTCGAGACCGACATTCGGAGATTTTAAATGTGATTTGCTCTTGGAGTTGCTTCTGCAAATTGGATATAGAATAGTCCTGGGAATGTGTCACTGTCGTTTATTGTCAGAGAGGATTCGTTTTGACGGTATGTCTGGCTCTGAATTTGAGTGTACATAATGCTAGATATGGGATTAGATCAGATAAGATTATGAAGCGGGAGAGCCTTCAAGTGGCTTTGGCGCTGCGGCTTCCCAAGAGAGCCTATTGTACCTTCCCTGGTAGGGTAGCCATATCCTTTCACCCCATCAGAGGCAGTCAAGAAGACGGGGCTCTTCTCTGGTTGTATTTCAGCAAGTGTTGTTGAATTGACGATTTTATATCACACCAAGGATGTTTTTTCTGAGACGATAATGAGCCGGACATTCCATGTGAAGAGAGGATTCGTCACTCTGAAGACTGAGCCTGCCAGTGCGGTGGAGATGTTTTTTCCCAAGACCGTGGCTTCTGATTAGTCGTGTTAGGATTCCAGGTTATTTTTGTCCAGATCAACATAAAATTTCAAATCAGCTGACTGACAGCTTTTCCCATTCTTACACCAAGAAATTTGTTCACTAAAAACTCGTAAGATTCCCAGTGGAAAGGTCATATATTGCTCTCTCGATGGCGCTCTCTTTTACGAACTTTTCGAGTTAAGGAACAGGTTTAAGTAAAAATTCGTAAGAGTTCGTAAAAATTCGTAAAATTCAAAAGTAAAGGAACAGACCTGAGTGATTGATTGAGCAGATACGGTGTAAAATGCAAACTGAATTGAGAAGGGTTGCATGTGAAGTAGTAGCACTGCACCGATCATGTTGTGTCGCTTCTCGCTTTCTGCGCAGATGAATTGAAACGAACTGGAAATAAAATTCAGAGCAATTTTTACTGCACTCAGTGACAGGCTTTTTATTTTTTGCTCCCACATTCCACATATGCAACAGCACAAAACAAAAAAATGCCTTCCTTTGTCAAAAGTTTATCTACTTATCTACAATTAGTTCTCCAAACCTAGTCACGCTACTCTCGTCCTTCACATCTCTAGTGCACCGAGGTCACTTTTACCTAAGACAATGCCACCAAAACAGCCATCAAAGTTATGTTTAAAATAATTTTGAAAAGCATTTTTGTGGATGCAGCACAATGGCAAATTCTTTTGCCTTCCAGGTAAGCCACCACTAATTCACCCTCTTCATCCCAGTAAACCTATCCTGAAAGCGAAAGAACGCTTCGTGTTTCTACATCCATAATGTGCAACCTTAAGTATTCAAATGGCATTCATCCATAAATATCCGCTCAATCGTTAGAAATTCGCTTTTATTTCCACTCAAGTATCCTTTAAGAGAGGAAGAGAGCTCTTTGTCTTTCCAAAAACAAAAGCAGTTCATTTACTTTCGGTCCGTACGATGTCCTTCTTTTGTGGAAACCGAAAACGGAAATTTCACATCAAAATATGTATATATGGACCTTTTTCTCAGCGATGCACTGTGCATACGTTGTCTCGTCGGTCGTGTGTGAACACTTGCAAGGGCTAGCCAAAGATATTCTAAATGCATCCAAGCTCCTTTTGTATACAAATACATGCAAGCATTTAGTCAGCTCTGTGTGTAAACATTTAGGGAGCATTCTCCCCCACTTGTGCCCTGCAGTGTCCAAAGTGTGTTTCCTTTTTTTATCCTTGTTTGCATTCAAAATCCCAAAGTGCTGTGACTGGGTTGCGAGGAGCCTTGATTTTGGGCGATACTTAATTTGTTGCCCATTGAAACAGACCGGCATATTTGTCATGTTGGTACAGCAAGTTGACTGAGATCCACGCAGACCACCGGCTGGAGTGGGGACTCGTCGGTTCTATCAGACCTAATTAGAAAATGCCCGCTGTCCGCATGCAGTAGAACGAGGATTCCTTGACAGTTCCAGACGGGAGGGATCGAGTAGCTAGCTGAGGAAAGTGATATAGGTTCAGAGAACGCACTCATTCCAAATGCGGTACCGACCGCATGGTGCCCGGCTGTCAGTCGACCCATGTAAGAATTACATTTCCAACTTTGAATGGTATTCACTTGTGAAGGATCCACTTTGATATGCAAAGGCAGTGTAAGCAAAGGAATTCCAACTGTCAATGGTTGTGTACAAGTGAACATTGTTGACGATGACCTTTGTCTGTACCACAGATCGGACAAGGCGAGTGCGTATACTCGTATATCGAATGGACATTTCCAAAGTATGGTCGCATAGCCGCAGGCACTACTGGGATGGAACGCATGAAGAATTCAACTGGGGGACGAAATTGTTTGTCAAGCATTGTCATCCGCAAACACATGATGGCTGTGGAACTGCGATTAATTAAGCCGAGAAGTGGAATATTTCTGCTTGTAGCGTAAGGAACCGTTTAGATGCGGATGGATGTGGGCATATTTTTGTGTGACCACTTCTCGGTGTGGACGTTTCATATTATAGTGCAATGTTCACTGATGGGATGTGATGCGTGATGGATTCACAATTTTCATCTTGAAACTGTCGCTCAAATTAAGTTGTGGTAGCTTGTGATGGCCCACAAACGATATTGGGACAGTTATGTTCAGTTAGAGACGCGTTTTTTTTAGGAGATATTATTAGGAATATTTTCAACTTAAGTTCGGACCTTAGAAGCAGAAAAGGTTCCCATTTTTCAAGAGACGAGGAGATATAAAAAAAAAAAATGTAACCAAAGCGCTCGTATAAGAGTTGACAGCAAAAAGAGTCATCGAAACTGAGACTATGGACAAACATGCAATGAGGCCTTTAAAACCATTTTTTTAGAAGCTGTATTGGCCAGAAGGACCAGGAAACCTTTTCTTTTAAATTTCAAAAAGTATCCCTGATGCTAGAACTTCAAACTCTTATAACGAGTAAGGGAATGTTTTTTTTAAGTGCCACCTTGGAGCTCAATTCACATACTGATTGCGCCCTTGACTGAAGGCCTCTGTAGCGAAGTTTGGCGCTTGTCAAACGTTGGCGAGAGGTGACGCAGTGGAAAAAAAAAACCTTAAATACCATTTTAAGTCAAAATCTTTGTACAACCTTGTACAAAACATGTACAAAACTCATTTCAAATTAAGAACTGTCAGCTCTTTATACAAAGCCAGTGCATTTCCTTAGCAATTTTCTGCCGCCTCTAGTCTCCCAGGTTACCATAGTCCACCTGAGCTTGGCAGCGATGAAGACATACATAACTTAACGAAGACTACATGTGATTAAAAAATGTACCACAAAACAGACGGTCACCCTGGGCGTTCTTCCAAGTTGGCATAGCTGCTGTGTAACATTCGAAAAATATGGATCTTCTTCGTCCAACCTTTAACGACCCAACGTACACCTTATTTAAAAATAAAAAATTGCCCAAGTTAGTAAGCTGACAGATTTGAGTTTTTTTTTTTATTACAAATATTTGACGTAACTACTATCCCTCCGATTGATGACTTCTTAAATGGAGAGGATGGTCTTTTTAAATACCGACCAACTTGTCAGCTTGCATCAATTGTTAAAATCCCGAAAACTTTTCAAGACTACCTAGTGATTTCGATGACCTGCTTAACCGAAGGAACTCTAAACGCTTTTGGTATAATTATGTATTTGGAAAGTACGCGATTTTATAAAGCTTAACATCTAGATCTTGTATCGAAAATGAAAGGGTTTTTTTTTTAAATAACAGCATTTGAACATTTTTTTAAAGCGCCTTCTTTAACTAAAAAAAGTGTCAAAATAGTAAAAAAATTGTTGCAGGCTTTCGAAAAACAAAGTGGCTATTCGAAGTTAGGGACACGGCTTAGGTCGACGGCTACGAATTTAAACGTACAGGCTCGTGCGCGAAAATGAAATACTGGAGTTTAGATCCCTTTAAGCCACCGAAGCGAGCCACATTACCCCTATTTGCGGCGTTTAACCGTAGCCGTCGACCTAAGCCGTTCGTCGTGCGAATATCATCAGCCTTCGAAAAATGTGCCAATTTACTCGCAATACGGTCACGCTGATTAGGAGATACACCTACCTTTTTATGCGTTCATTTCAGCTTGTGTTGAAAAACGAGGTCTGCAACTCCCAACATAAATGCTCTGTCTCATATTTGCCTTGAATGAAAAATCTGTGTATACCTTAATTCTGTTTTCCTTTCATCGTTTCAGGTGGTGTTACAGCTACAAGCAGTTTAATGGGAAGCAAACACGAGCCAATGTTTATATCTCGTTCGGAAACATTCAAATTCGTTGCTAGTGATACAATAGTACTGCCGTGTGAAGTTGCCAACACAGGTAAGTCGTTTATTTTGCACACAGGTAGCTTTGAAAGATGTTTCAATAGTCCTAGGGCGACTTGTACCAAGTTACTGGATAACTAAATAAACTTTTGAATACCTACTTGACTCCAGATAAACAAAAAGTAATATAGACTCCCCCGATTTTTGTTGCACCAGTTCGAAATTCCGACTGCAAAAGTAACCTATAATATTGTTTGAGGCAATACAGTGGACATTCATTTGTAACGAATATCTGATGTAGCGAATTTGCGATATAACGAAAGCTTGTATACCTATAACGAATGGTGCCCACGATTTGCTGTCCGTTATAAAGAACGTAGATAAAAATTGGATTTAAAAAGCGGAAGTGTCGCAGGACCATCACCTATTCAATTTAACATTAAATAAAAACGGTTAAGTAAGCACATTTGTTATTGAACTACTTTTTAAAAAAGAAGAATAAAATTTCTATCGATATAAGGAACGCGCTTGATGTAGTGAATAGCATCAAACATTATATCATTCGTTATACTGGATGTCCACTGTATTACAACACAAAAAGATGTTGTCCAATAAATTCGAATTCTACGGATGTAACAAAAGCCAAAAGCGACCCAGAGCTCCTAGTTTTATGACGATGGAAATGATATAAGGCGTGTTTTTTGAGCTTCGATGCCAGGCAAAGTATACTTTACTACTTTTTCAACACGCGATTACAGCAGCTACTGTGAGTCTCGAAGTATCAAGTAGAACGTAGGTGGTAGGTGTTGTAACTGCGTGCTAAAAATCCTACTGTACCTTGCTTAGCTGGGATCAAAGCTAAAAAAACAGGCCTATTGTTGCTTTTCCTAATAAAAAAGTACAGCAAGACTCGTATAATTGAAATTAAGAAAAACGCTGTAGCAATAATCGAAGAGAAAAATAATTAAACTTTCAAAATGTTTTTTTCTGTCCAATGCTGCTCGGTTATAAAAGTCACTGTAAATGGAATTCACAACTTCACAACAAGTAGTTCTGGTACCTCCCATACAAAACCAATTTTGCATGACTTGTATGCAATGGAGGGTATCACTTTTACTTGTTTTTTTTTTAAATACCTTCCGTGTATTTGACACTTTTGTTTTTGCTGTTTAGGCGCGACTATCGAGCCGTTCGAAAATGGATAAAATATTTAATAGTTTATCAGTGGATAGATGGAAAAGTGTCGTCCTAAAACACAATTTTTACCTAATCTAAGGTATAAACAGTGGATACATGAATAAGTGCCGTTGTCAAATGAGTCTGGTGCAAGTGGCCCTTATCAGCTTTGTTTATTGACAAAGCGATCACAGAGTTTGTGTTGATATCCTAACAAACAATTTGAATTGATTCCCTATTGTTTCCTTTGGTGGCGTCTTATATTTCTTTGATTTTTAAAGAAGTGCGTCTATGACGCCTAAGCAGACACAGAAGCTTCTAAGAAATGTGAATGTGATGGACTGTGATGTTCTTTCCACCAATAAAGTGTAGACACTCTTCATCCCATTCCAACTTTTACACTGAATAAAGCTCTTTGCATATTACTGCGAAACATCAAATAAACGAATAAACCACCTTGATGTCGCCTTCATTGACACGAGGGTTACCACTTTTTTTTTTATTGCATACGCAGAATTCCCCAGCCATGAGTGTTATCTTTTAAGGGATTATAACCGCACCCCTCACACCCAGCTATATATATATAATCACTCCCTTTTGAGCTGACACTTTAAAAACCACGTCCATTTAAATTGACATTGACACCACGTAGCAGCACAGCTCAAAATCCCTGTCAAACAAAAACAATTATTCTCACCCTGCCAACACAAAAAAAAAAAGAAAGAGGAATGAAAAAAAAAATCTCCACAAAGAGAGAACTGTTTCAAAAATTTACAATAAACCCTTGACAGTGGTTTTACCATCAGGAGTAAAAAAAAAAAAACAGATATCGCATCGCTAAAGCAATTTCAATTATGCCAGAAATTCCGTCCGGGGAACTGAATAAGATAAGTGATGTCACAAAAGCCCTAATTCAACCCGGAGATATAGAGTGCGAAAGATATGTATACGCTTCCGCTGCGCCGCTGCTTCTGCCGCAACAATGATGGGGAGACTACATCCACAATCTGGGAAATATAAAGGCGCACATCCTCGTAACAAAAAAACAAATGCCCGCGTTACACTGCTCCACATATGAAATGGGAACCCACATTAAATTTAAGGATGGATGAGCCTTTTCTTTCTCGTTCTGACTCTGTGCAAGAGGGACCTTAGATTCCACCACTGGTTCGTGCGGCTCTTGTCCTGCACACCTATCGAGCACCTTGGGCTAAATTCATTTACATATGAGTATGAGGCGGGCTTACATTTTTGTTGCCGTTTTTCCTTTTGTTGTCCTTTGGAATGCACGCTCGAGGTGTATACAGTGTACGTACACATAGCCTTGGCTATGAAATAAATTATTTAATTTCCCAACAGCCAGCGGTCTTATCAGCGGATACAATAAGAATAATAATGCATATACACATTTTGAGTGTACCCTGTTGTCCAGTGCCTCCGGGCTGTTGTTGTTGAGTACGAGTTCCTATAGGTACCTGCCTTGGTACTGTTTGTGGACGTTAACATTAAGCTGTAGGCTGAATAAAGAATGAAATTCTTGTGAAAAATATTGTAATTCTGAGGCGGCTTTAAAAGGACTTTTGTTTGTTATCGATTTGACGGTAGTCCGCTGTCGACGGAGTTGGTTTCTCTTAGGTCATAGGACATAGCCGAGAAGTCTGTTCTTTTCTCAGTCTTCGAGTATATCCATTTCAATTGGAGACACATTTCAGATTCTCTTTTATATTGGTAAAAGATGAGTATAAGGATTACATAATATGAAGGACAGACTCACTTGACAATGGCTTCCGAGTGGGGCCAGTATACCAAACAGAGCTCCTTGCTCTACTGTAATAATCACTTTCTAAACAGTTTAGCTGTTGGACCACTTCGATTAGTGCCTACTTACTTACAAGCCTCAACAAAAAAGCCCCTGCAGCCACCTGTCTCCAATTACGAACACCAAGTAAGGACTACAACGCAACAATCCGACGAGTCTTTTAGTCCAACCCAGAGGCACAAAAAAGAAAAGGAAACCCCATCTCAGGAGGCGGGAAAATTTGGAGAATAGTTACTTGGTTGACAGACAGACAGTGAGTGACATATTTAGGCTTGCCCCCTTGATGGTTATTGCCAGGAAATATTTGTCATTCGATTTAGCTTTTCAAGAGATCTTAGAACGCCCCTTAGTATATTGGTCGTAGAGATCTTGAGCTGTTCTCGTTAATTATGTTGCACCTTTTCAAAAACGATTTATCGACAGGTTTTGAAGGGCTTATAGTGAAAGACAGCTCCGCTTCTTCTGTTGGTCCATTTTGATGTCTTCGACACAAGATGCCACCCTTAGGTTCTTGAAATGTTAAGGCCAATGTTCTGGTTGGACGTTGTTATAGTTGAAGTTCTAAGCTAAGTCTCGTTAAATTTACAAGCTACGCCTTGTAACAAACTCTAAGATCGACCAAGTGAGTGAGAGCAACATCTTGGCTGAAGAAAGAAATATCTTCGAGTATATGTTGCCCGCGCTCAGAATTTGTATACTTACTTTCAACACTGGAGGAGTACCCTGATGTCGATTGCAAAAATCATGACCCGCCCTAGAGGCTACGAAAACGATAATCGAGAAATAATTCAATAGTCAAGGTCAGGGCAGAGGCCTGGGGCTCTTTTTAATAAGCAAGTAATAATATTGATTGAAAACACACAATTTGCACTTAGGCAGTTTTCTAAATGTAAAAGCTCTTGAGGTAACCAAGAGACTGCTTTGCTGTCGATAGTTATAACAAATGAAACAGAGCTAAGGAGATCAACGGACTATATTTCAGAAGGTTTGTAGATTTTTAGTAAACCTTAGCAAAAGAGCTGTTTGGACATTGTGAAAGGTTAGAAGTACTAGCTACCATAGTCTTTTACGAAGCCCTTATACTTTCTCGGCTTCAGAATCACTTCATGGATCTAGCGAGTTCACACTATAGAGGCTTTTGGGATAACTTTCTATATCTTCCACAATTTTTTGAGCTGTGGAAAGCGGTTTTATTATATTTCTTCAACAGATTTTACCCAAGTATGGCAATCAATTGTGAAGGCGCCCATTTGGCCGATATCATCCTCTCTACTTGACCAATAAAAATCTAAAGGTTGAAATAAACATAATCAAAAAACAGAATGAGAGCCAAACAACATCGGATGACTTCTTTTGGCCCACCTTGTTTAAGCGAAGCTGTCACAAAAGCTTCGATTTTAACTACCTTTAGATACCTACCTAAAATTCAAAATATGTATGGATAAGCTTGTAACTTATAACAGGTATAGCAAACTAATTTCTAAACTTGGTAATTTTACAATAAATTTTCTCAGTGTGTGTTCGACAGATCCTTGGGCGTTCGACAGATTCTTGGGATTTATGTGGGAAATTTGTGTCCAAGTCCATAAAATTGCGCAGTTCCTTCCAATCCAATATAACTGAAGTCTTAAACATGGGTTTTTTTTTTAAACGATTCATTTGACAGATTCCCTCTATCTTCTGGGATTTTTAGTGGGTTTTGGGAAAACTTAAAAGTTTCGTGTACCAAACAGCTCCAAAAGTGCACCATAAAACATAAACAAACCCACTTGCCTAACGACTCTTAACAAACTTCTAATGCCAGCGTCCGCTCGCGCGAAAGTCTGCCACCATTTGGCTGGCCCATATCTCCCAATGAATATGTAGGCGCACTTAAAATCCTCAACACTGATAGCACATAAAACGATTTTCACTTCAAAGCCCTCCGCGAGTCTTTATGAGTCTTTGCCGTCCTGTTGTCGTCATCATCATAAATTTATGAAAGCTCGTAACAGGACTTCCGGTACTTTGATTACGCCTGCACACGCATGCATACAATTATCGCAGCATATTTGCGTCTCGCTCTGTGAAACCACCGCCGCCGTCTTTGCCTTGGCCCAGATCCCTCTCGCGGCGGCCGTAAAATATAATTGATAGAATCGTAAAGCGTGTGCCGTGTGTGATCGTTTCGTATTTGAAATCTCCTTCGTCTTAAATGGATTCTTTGGTAATTTTCGACGGTTTTTGTTGGCCCCAGTCGTAAAAGCGTATAAGAACCGCACAGCACCGAACACCGATGGTATGTATTTACTACCGCATGACCCTATGTTCTCCTTGGTCCTGGCTGACGATTTTCTAACGAAAATTGCCAATAAACGTTCGCAATAAAAAATACGCAAAGAACAAAACGAAAAATAAAATTCAGAATTTTCCCGTTTTTATGTTTCAATCAATTTTAAATGAACCACAATGGGATACGGATTTAGTTGTAAAAAATAAACTTCCTCACAAACACACACACACACACGCTCGAATGGGACACGGGAAATGAAGAGGGAAATCAATACACCTATTGCCGTGCCACTTGATGAATGCCGCTGCGATGATTGCAGAATGGACTTTGGAAGGACATTTATCTCGAGCGAATCCAATTTTGTGCTTTTGACTTGGTCGGTGTCGTTTTTATTAGATGTGGGGTTTGTTATGCACCTGTATCCCGGTTTTCTACACATTCGTCGGTAACAAATGGACAATTAAGGATTTCATCTGGCCTCTTGTATATATGGGCTTCATTAATGTGTATCCTTGCATAATGGTTGTGGTCGCTATACAAAGACTGCTTTTGGTCATCTCTATATGTACCAAAGGACATTTTCATTCTCTCATCTAGCATTCCAATGGGCGAAGTGCAATTACAGTTATTTGCTCCTTTTTTCTTCGCCTTATCCTGAATACTCGTATATACCTACATGAATATCCTCGACTGAGGATATGCACGGAGTATTTATATAATACATGCATGTGGGGGCATGTGTGTGTTTGTAATTTGTTAAGGATACCCCGAGCCGGAGGCAATATTCGTCCTCTGTTCGGCCTGACCACAAAGTCGTTTATCTTGTCCCGTATATAGTATCTTATTATATTGGCCGAATGTAATATATTTTCAGTGTCGGAGATATTAGACACAGCATAGCAGAGAATGTGGGCTGGCTGTGTATGTGTTTGTGTCCTGCAGTACAGAGAGCCAAGAAGCAAATGTTCCTTATTGCTGCACATACGAATGAAGGGCGCAAAGTGTGTCGGATATTGGGGCGTTTAGCTCAAAGAGTGGCCCTATATTACAACCACTGAATGTCTGCCACGATACAGAAGGATGCGGCGGGGCTATATGGGCGTAATGGGATAGGATACAGTATATATCTTTTAGGTGAGACCGGTAATCTTTTTCGATTCACTGGTCGCCCTCCCCGAACTTTGATATTGCGCTTCCGGTATAACAATTCTTCTCTTTCCTTTCGGGCACGGGCTTCCCTTGTGGGATGGTCCTAAACCCCGGACATCTTTATACAAATTGCGTACTGTAAGACAGGATATTTGAGGCGCAAAGTTTGCTTTGCAAGTGTTTGGTTGGCAATTTTCTTCGACGAATGTGCATAAGCTATTCAGTTTATATATGAACGTACATGAACTTGTTGTGTTGTAATCCTGGGCAGGACACTATAGTGAACATTGGTACAGCAGTTGACTAGTTTATTGGCTGCATGACAATGTTATTGGAAATTGTCGAGCAATTTATGCAGCAACTGTATCACAAAGTCGTATTCCTTTTATTTGACACAAGTTTATGGCCTTTTATTAACCCCAGCTATATTGATTTGAATGTGATAAAACTTGGTTTCAGCAAGCACATATAGACAGAGGATCATTGTGTGCGTGTATGAGAGAAAATTTCGGTTTCCGCATTTATTGCCGACATCAAGATTCAGCAATTTCGGTTCATCTTTATCGTACTGCGGTTTTAGAGGGTAGCACTCAAAGTTACAGCGTTTTTAAAATGAGAATTTGTCGATTTGTAATCTTTTCTCTATCACAAAGTACGGTTCACTTTTCGTGTGGAAAGTGGATAGGTTTTGTAAAGAAAAAAATCTGCCGGTTGTGAGATTAACTGACCACAACCATTAGGCATATACGCACGTGTTTTGTATAGCAACTTAAGTAGATTTCGGACTTATGGTACAATTTGGACACACGCCACTCACTTGAACACTCACTTAAAAACTTACAAACGAGTTCTTGTTACCGAAACTTTTAATTGTTGTCTTCAATTGTCATCTAGTTTAAGACGACAAGTAGCGACAAGCGTCACGCACACGCGGTTTGGTCTAACCTACTTTTCTAATCAATAATTTGTTAATCAGTTTTAATGATGTTGAATAATTTTTTTTATTACGAACTACGATTGAGCGCGTTTCTATTTCATACGGATACAAAAAAAAAAACAAGAACTCTAAGGGCCCGATTCTGCCGTTGTAAACCCTCACTGTTTCTGTTTTTTGAAAGCGAATTTAAAGCACAGTTTTTTTTTAAATTTAAAACAATGATTTTTAGGTAAAATACGCGAAGCTCCGACCACAAATATGTTTTTTAAATTAAATTCCCCGCGTTCCTTAGCTTTTGCTATAGAATTATCTATTTTTTTCCGAAATAAACGCATTTAAAAATGTGGAAATGTGAAAATGTTATAGAAATAGGGAAACAGTATCATCACAAGCAAAATCATCGTCAATTTTTGTCAGCCTTTATGAATTTTAACCGAGTTTGAGTATTGTGACCTACTCCATAGGAGGTCACAATTTCGATTGTTTAAGTGAGCCTCACAAGTTGTGAGTTTGCTGCCAGATTTCGAAAGCCTCATAAAATCAATTTCAACTCCCGTTGTGAGTGTTTTGTGACTTGTGAGGTATCAGTGAGGTTTGCCAGAATCGGGCTAAAAGCTTACAATTTTTGAAAACCCAATGCCCTTCGTTCAACAATCCTTTTTGTTCTGAGTGATGAAGCTGTAAAACCTCCAAAAGAAGAAAAGACATATGCGATGCACAAGCACAGGTGCTCGAAAAACTACTTTTGAAAATAAGGCTCCCATTCATTGCAAGGATATACAATATTATGCAACCATGCCTGAGTTTCAATACTGTGCGGGTAGAGAGGAGCTGACGGGCTCCATGTGATGTAGGCTTCGGTTAACTTCCGAAGTATAGTACGCTTTGCTCGGTGAAGATATTAAAAAGGTTGCTACCTTGGGAAAGGTAAGTAGGCGCAGTGGCTTAGGGGTTAGTGTGTTGGACTACTAAGCGAGGGGTTCCAGGTTCGAATCCCGACAAAACCCAAATTCCAACTTAAGGTTTTTTTCCACTGCGCCACCTCTCGCGAACGTCTGACAAACATCCGAGAGTATAACTGTCATGAAAGAGCTTCTCAATTAGCCGTTTGGACTCGGCATAAAACTGTAGATCCCTTCCATTCGTCCCAAAAATTAAAACTTACACAAAACGAATGGTTGTGAGAAGCTAGGCCCAGGGTCCCTACGGACCTGTTGCGCCAACTATTTATTTTATTTTTTTTTTACCTTGGGTAAGGATTTTTTTTATTGTTATTGGGAAATGTTTTTTTTTTCTTGCTAGTTTTATGCTTTGCGTCAGGTAAAAAATCTGAATCTGGATTTGCGATAGGTACAATAGCTGAGTTAGAGCCGACGAGACTACTGCGACGACGAGTGCAGGTAGAAGCTACAAGCCATGTGACATAATGTGAGTGTACCTATCGATGTCGACAGCGGAAGGATAGACAGTTCACTTCACCTCTACATCGGGCCAAAATCATATTATTAATTCAAACATTAAATATTTAATTATTGAATAATTAAGTCTGAAAAACTTTGAAAACTTATAATGCAAGGACTCGGCGTAGAACCAAGCACAAAAGTTGTTCAATTTCATTTTAAAAGTCGCCATTCGATTTGGTTTTCAGCCACAAAGTGTCTATCGAAATATATTCCGTGTTCGAAATTTGCCGAGTGCTGCAACAATTAACCGATTGGTTCAGCGTTTTAACAACAGACTGCTGCCCTTGATCTTTCATGTACTGAAAGTCGTTCGAAATGATGTAAATACTGAATATTGCTCGGGTGGAAGCAATTAGTGCGGAAAACTCCTAAAATACACCAGTCTTTGCAAAGAATTTTACGACAGTCCCAACTTTTTCTAGATAAGATTCCATTGGTTCACGAGTAAAAAGCTCTCCTGAGAGAAAGGTTTTTGCGATCGAGTAATTTCGCCTTGTTGCTGATTTTAACCGCCTTCGCCAGATTTGACTGTTTGCGATTTTTTTTCTTTCGGCCTACCCAAAGGGTAAGGTGTATGCCAAAAATCCAAGAACCATGCATCAGCTTAAGACCAATATCCGAGAAGAGGTGAGGGCGCTTATCGATACCAATTTTACTTGTATCGAATCTAAAGTATCGAGTATATTCTCGTTTTTACATTCATCGAACAAAACCTTAGGGCACTGGGAGCTAAAAATCTATGAAAAGGGTTGAAAGTGCTCTGCAAAGATCAAGTCGGGTCGAGGAAAACAATGGGCGACATTTGGGATTTCTGTTGGCGAATGGCAAATATATAAATATTTTTGTATAGTTTGTGTTATAGTACTCAATTCTATTTGTTTTAAACTAAAGGGTTTTCCAATAAGAGGTGTTATTTTGGTATTCAAAGAAAAATGTCATTTTTTGAGATAAATGATCGGATGTTTATTTCGTAATAAAGAGAAAGGGCCAAATGGCCACCACAAGCACGCATACAGGACCATATCCTTTTCATAAAATTTTCCACAACCAAATCGCAAAGTGGCTGTCCTCGATAGCCTCACGAATTTTATATTTGAGGTTTTGAATCGACGCTGGGCTGTTGGCGTAAACCTTATCTTTGAGTTTTTGTGTTAACTAAACTTTATAAGCCTTATGACCCAAGTCTTTATGCTAAATACGGTGTAGTGACGTTTGTGGAATGCCCAATTCCAAAGAACGACGAAGAATGGACAAACCTGGGTGTTCTTCAACACTTTACAGCAGCAATTTACTCAGTTGTTCTTGAGCGACGTGCACGGGTTTTATTCTTCATATCACTAACTTGTCCCAACAGCTCGAATTTTTCCACCAATTTCTGTATTGCGGTCCGACAAAGTGCTTCGTGACGACCAAAAAATGCCTTAATTTTGCGAACTGTGGCTGCAAGATTTTCACTATTTTTGTAGTGAATTTTAATAATTTCAATGCGTTGTTGAAGCGTGTATCGTTCCATTTTTAGTAATGGCGTAGTTTCTACTTGTCAAATGTCAAAGAATAAAAGCTTCAAAAGTGGCAGCTACCGAAATAGCGGGTCATTCAAAATAACACCTCTCATTAGAAAACCCTTTACTAATAATGTTCCAACACTTTGTGTTGAGCCTGCCACATTTTTTTGATACGTTGGCCATTTTTTTAGTTGGAGAAAACGCTTCAAAAATTCAAAGTTGTTTCCAAATAAAACCCTTTAAAATGTGACGCAGTTGCTTATCATAGCTTTTATCGAGCCAATGCTTGTTAAATACCGATCAAAATTTCTAAATTTTCAGAACGGCTTCAGAAATGACATTTTTTTCTCATTGGCATTTGTTTTTTTGACTTTCCAGAAATCTGCAGCGGCCACCCTAATTCCGGCTAACAATTACGTTAATGAGAACTTGTTGTAGGTATCAACTCGCTCCTCCGAACTCCTTTGTAAATCTAGGCTACCTCAGAGGACAATCAATTAACAAATCGCAGCCGTTTAACACGGACTTCATTATTGAGAGAACTTACTAATGCACGGGTAGACACTCCGAACAAGACCACACATTTGCTTTCAAGATTTATGTCTTTTTTCTCATTTCACTGCATTTTCTGCAGTTCATTCGTCATAATGCGGTTGTTGCATCAAGGTGGGGTAAGGTTCCAAAAAAAATATCAATTTGTATAAATATACCCCAAGTGAATTATAAATTTCAAAATCCAGTACCGACCAACCCCCGTTGCATGCTTTTCGTCGCATTCCTCAAACGTTTTGCATTCGGATAAATTATTTAACAATCCGATAAGATTGTCTGTGATAGATAACCCGTAACAAAGTAACAAACCACCCGCACTGCATATTTCAACTGCAGTGTCCAATTTTGTTCCTTTTTTTCTGATTCGTTCTCTTCTTATTTGCAATGCAAAACCCTTTGTGAAGAGGAAATGCAAACAGAAACAGATAGAGAAATGCACTCCATGCTGTAGTGTAGTTGACTCCAGTCCACAGTCCGCCCGATTTTTCACACCAACAAGGACTTCAATAAATTTTAAAGTAACCATTTTTATATACATTTAATCCCCTATATGTAGGTATACTCGTATCTCGAATACAGATGTATTCTACCTTACATGCGGATAGCTTGGAAAATTTTCCATTTTCATAATACAGTTGCCGCATAATGGCTCCATATCAATCCAAGTATCTTAGCCCTGCAAGTTTTTGTCTTCCCCCGTGCGAGAGGAGTGCTCCTTTCTGCATTACAATCTCAATCTAAAGAAAACGAAGAACCAACTTATCATATCGCATCAAGTTGAATTTGCTGGATATGTGGGCGGCCGGCGGCGGCGGCGGGTGCCGTGGTTGTGTAGATATATAGCTGAAAGCAAATACAGCCAAATGGATGGGGGAATGGTATACGTAGGTATCATCTAATTTATTTACTGTTTTTTTAAAGTCACATAAACTCTGCGCAATCGGGATGGGGATGGTATGGTTGGGTAACGGGTGCGTTTTGTTTTCTTTTACGACACTCTACAATAAAATATTTATATTCATGTTGATGGCATTGAAATTTCGTCTTCTTTTCCGGTCTTTGACGGTATAAAGTATACGTGAGTATATGTGGCAGCTCTAAAGCATTATCTACGCTAAGTGGATGTGGAAGTCGATGTAAGAATATGATTTGTCCTCATAAAAGCTACGCGAAGACAGAAGGAGTGCATTTACATGGCTGCTGTGTATACACTTTGTACTAGATGGGTTTATCTCTGTCATCATTGTTGAGAAATGGATGACAACCGAGAGTAGGTAAATAATTTTCAAGGGCTATATTTCACCACGAGTGTCCAATGCTCGATGGATGAAGATGAGGATGAGGGCATAAAACCTAATTGACCGTAGGCCGCAAATCAAAAGTTATTGGCATTGCCCACACATGTCAAAGAAATGGTCCACCATAACCAGGCATGTGGTATCTCCTGGATATTTTGGGATCATTTCGATGAATTTTTAACGAGAATTGAAATAATAATTTTGAAATTCAGATTTCTTTTGGAAATACTATACATTTTATCAATGAGACGAAAGTTGAGTGCTTTCCCGGATGACAGTAGCATCGGAAGTAGTATCGGAAAACGAATTTAAATGCAAAATTTTTGGTGATGATGAAAGATCTCCGATTTGCAGATGAATTGTCATTCAAAAATATTGACGCATGCATACAAATTTGCTACTGGATGTCCGTTTGTTTGTTATGCGTTTCGCATAAATTTTGCATGTGACCGACTGTTTGTACATCTGGATGTAGGTTCCTGTGGGTTTCTGCTTGCAATATTTTTTGATTTTGTTTCGACTACTCGTCGAACTCCAATAATCCTAATTGACGATTTTAGGAGCATCTTATCTACGGAGTTGCTATTTCTCCCAAAAGTGATTCTCTTTTTGTAAATAGATTCAGTTAGAGTTTCAGTTTAGCTTTTGCATGATTCGCATTCGGGTGGCGAGGGGTACCAGGTTCGATCCGCGAAAAACCCAAAATTCCATCTTATAAGGTCTATTACACTGCGCCACCTCTTGCGAACGTCTGACAAACATCCGAGAGTATACCTCTCATGAAAGAGCTTCTCAATTGGCCTTTTGGACTCAGCAGAAAATTGTGGAACCCTTCAATTCGTCTCAAAGGTGAAAAACTCACACAAAACGAATGTCTGTGAGAAGCTAGGCCTAGGGCTGCTACGGACCTATTGCTCAACCTACTTAATTTTTTCTTAACAATTGTCTGCCCGATTTAAGTTCAGCAGGAAAAACTACTTCGAGTCAAATCTTGGCAGTTCAGTTAACCTTCGTTGCTACAAGCGAATGTTCTTTTACCATCCTTTGAGAAAATATGAGGGATCCGAAACAACCACTTAAATTATATACGCAACAACTGAAAACAGCCATTTCATGTAAGCAGTTGTTGTTATGGACGGATATTTTTTTAATATGGCTGTTTACCCCTCCAACAGTTGACAGAAAAATTAGTCTATTTTCTATGGCGATTCAAAAGACACTCGTTGTTTGTTTTTAAGTCGATGGAATGTAAGCTTATTCAGTTAGAGCCTACGGCGTATTTAATTGCTCTGCACTACAATGATGATCCGTCAGTTTAGCCCGGCTTATGGCTGTTCTTTTCCCAAATGAAGAAAATCCAGATGTCATCATCAATGGTGAGTCCGAAATAAATTTCATCTTAACAGAGTGTTTTCAGCCACAGTCTCGAGAAAGTATCAAAGCATTGAAGGAAGTATTCGCTTAGAACGTGTTCCTTGTGGGCTGGCTTTCGGCCAAGATCGTGGAATTTGCAGTCAACTATGCGAAAAGGCCTGCAACGATACCAGCCATTAAAAAGCCAGCACTGAGCACACCTGAGATGCGGCCTATAATGCTTGAAAAATTGGTCGAAAATTTTAGCTCCTATGGGTGCCGCCCAAAAGCCCGATACTATTGACCATAATTTCTGCCATAGCATTGCCTATCCCATTAAAACATAACCAAGCTGTGTTTTATTTGCTCAAATTGTATGTGTTTTATTACAATTTCATATCCAAACAAATTTGGTTAGCCTTGGAAGCTTAGCGGTAGAAGTGAAACTTCGTGAAGCTCGATAAATAGTTTATATGAGGACGCTTGCTTACTAAAAATCGCAAGTATTCTAAAATACTAACCGACGAGTCACTGGCTCATTCCATGAAAACGAGTCCATGAATATGAGTTTGCGTTTCATCAGAGTTCAGCTCAACGCGCAAGATGAAGTTTGGTTTCAAAAACTCATTTGATTTCACCAGAATTTTAGTTTTTTACGCGGATTTGGAGGCTTTGATTACCTAGGCATTACAAAAGGGCTTACCTAGGCATTACCTGGGTAGGTGTTAATTTTGGTAAACAGTTTTCCAGATATTTTTTTATTCCCGGATTTGTTGGCTTGCTTCAAGAACTTCTGCTGTTGTTATCCTTGGACCTTGTCTGGCTGCAAAGGATGATGTCGGTATAGAGCCACGAAAGGCATATTGTTTTTATGGCTCATGATCTGGGTGACCAATTGACTGTCCCATTTAGTAAGACGAAAGTGCCGCTCACAGTTTGCTGATAAAAATGCCAAAATGGAATACCCTGGCATAAACTTATCGACTTTTAAGCATCATAAAAACGAGCTCACATATGAAGCTGCCTAGTGGTAGAGCAGCAATCAAGTGACTGCATCCGCGTCGATGCGTGTCAATTGGGCCCACATGATTTAAAAAAATTGTCAATTCCATTGGGAAATCGCTAAAATACTAAATGACAAAGTTGATTCATCAGCGTCAGGTTAATTAGTTTTCTTTACTTCACAAAGGGACCTGTCCTATCTATCCACGTCGAGCCAAATCAAATTGTTACCTTGAAACGTCCAATCTTCGTCAGGACGACTTGAGCGACGACACCACTACTTCGCACATTGCTTAGCTATGAAAATACCATCGCCAATTCAGCCCCATTCCTCATACAACTTGATGTATCGATGTCGTTAATAAATTCCAAAAACTCATATAAACGCTGCCAATTCACCCGACACATCAGTTGTATGTATCGCATCGCTCCCGCCCCTATTCAAACTGCTGTGTATACGTTTCCGCACAACTTTGCCATTATCCTTGCAATTGAATGCCTCCCACATGACACATTGATCGATGGATAACGTCATTGTCAATCAGACGGAAACTGTTCAATGCGCGAACCCCCGTGTCGGATATATGCAGGCATTATCGAGTCGAGTGTCTGCGGTGTCACAATCCTTACAGCGACGCTCACATCAATATATACATCCATTAAAATTTCGTAATTAAAAGAGCTGATAATTATTCCGCTTGTCTCATTATCTGCGATTGTCGTCCTTAAGAAAATGTGTATATAGGCTCGGTGTGTGCGTGTCTGTTCGTCTGAGTGGTAATAATAAATACCATCATTCACAGTCGATGAAGACACTTTCCCATTGATTATGTGAATAGATGGAAAATGTTTTCATTTCCGCGTGCGGATATGTGGCATCGAAGCTGCGGGCTTGACACCCTTCCAACAGCACCCATAACGCCTTTTCAAATCCTCGCAATTTACTGATGAGCTGAATGCAAATGAGTGTGCTCCACGTGAATGCTGCTCTGCATTTCGCGGCAAGCGCATCGATGTGGGTATGTCAAAGGAACACACCCTAATGGAGGTGTCAGTAGACATATGGCACTTCCAGAGCAAAAGTGAAGAGCTAATGTCAGGTTGTTGCTAACGGGGAGGGATTTGTCTTACCAACGGCCTTGGGGACAATTTTTCTCAGGTTTGTTGTAAGACCCTATACGCAAGGTTTATGAAAGAACGGGTCATACATAAACGGCGGACAATTTCAGCCACTCACACACATTGTCGTGCAAAAGTTGTTACGTCTGCCTAAAATTGACCGTGGGATAACAAACTTGCGCTCAAAGAAATGTAAGATACAAGTATGTTGAATACTCTATCTATCTACAGTTTATATTAAAGAAAATCCGCCGACAAGCTTTACGGACTAGACATCCCCGTTGACCTGTTAAAAATCTTAAAGTGGGACAAAAACTCGTGCGTATACGTACATAGACCCATCATCTTTAAGTGCAGTCATGGGGGACAATGTGGCAGACCTCGCCTTAAGTGGCGCGGATGGTGATCTCCACCAACTGCTACTCTCTTGCGCTCTCCACCTAGGGCAAGGTGCTCCTCTATTGCTTTTCACCTTATTCTATACATCTCGAAGGTGGTTTGGGACTGAAAATCAGTCGAACAATTTCGCGTTGCGAACGACCAAGTATGTCTTCATCTGGCTTGATGTTGCTTCCCAAAAACAATTCTCCGAGCAATTGCCATGCACATCTGAAGGTCATAGTCCTTTTTCGACTTTTTATACTGCTCACGGCAGGGAAACCTTTTAACCGGCAGTTTTCAACGGGTTTGCCTAGTTAAAACCACCGCTTAAGGTACAGACCCGGGACATCTTGTACAAAAATGTCCGCAATAGGCTTTTGGGGACAATGACTTCAGTCTTCGTAGTCCATTGTTCCACCGACTAGCATTCAGAGATCCAATTGAAATTGTGCTCTAGTACGTCAAAAAAAGCTTCTTGATTAGCCGCTTGGACTCGGCTTAGAATTGTAGATCCTTTCAATTCGTCCCAAAAGCGAAAAACTCGCACAAAATGAATGATTGTAAAAAGCTAGGCTTATGGTTCCTACGGACCTGTTGCGCCAACTATTTATTTATTAATTTTTTTGCCATTTAGACCTTTAATGGTAAACTCCCATAACAGATGGAACACTTTTTAGCACACAGAAAAAAAAACAGATCCTGTCGATGAAAACCGCGTCCAAATCCGTTCACAAGATTAGCACGGAAATACTGAAAGGCGCATTTTGCTTACCAATGTATTGATGGTTATGTACCGCCTTCATCAAGACTATACCCACAACCTATTCTTGAGGTGGGAACCCCAATTTGACTCGAGTCGCCGCCGAAGTTCGTTGTTTATGGAAAACCGGTGTTAGTTCCTGTCTGTACACAAAGTATCGACCCAACCTTGCTGGTGGCAGAAAACGCCCCACATTCCATTTCCTCCATTTCCAGCATCAATGACACTGACCCAGTCAAGTGCAAATGTTAGCGAATCTTTAAAGCGCCCAAATCAGCAACCGCCCATCCTGACCCAGTTAATCCTTTAGGCCAGTCAGTCCGTCCCTGAGCCCAATTTATGTGTTTGGTAAATTTGCATTTCTTTTTCTCTGCTCTGCTCCACTCGTCTTTCATTTAAGGTTTGTCAGCTTGTTATCCATTTCTCTACCTCTTCGCATGTCGGTGCAGAGGAAACCACTTTATTAACGAATGTCATGAATACTAAGCAAAGACACACCGAATCTGGGCTGGGAGTGCGACGTGGAACACGAAATGAGAATTCAAATCGATTTTCGCTTTTTGACTTTTGAATCGGAATTGATTTCTTCTCGGGATCCCAAATGTGACGGGGACAACGTCGTCGGCAACAATGAGGACGAGACGCCAACATCGCCTCAGCGACGTCAATAAAGGTGATGCTGGCGTCAGGTATGAGTGACATCCTTATACACGTTGCGGTGAATTTGTAATTCGTCCTCATTACCAATCGTATACACGAGAATCCGTCGAGTTGCGATGCGAATAACACGTGCATCCGTTCGCAGCTGTGGGCCGCATTCATTAGATTCCTACCCGATTTAATTGTAATTGCAAATGACTTTCAATCTTCAAATTGGATTTTAGACTTTGAATTCTAATTGTTGTCACTTGATGTTTTTCTTTGCAGATACGTATGTCGTCGCTTGGAAGAGAGGCATCGCGATACTTACTGCCGGTTCGGTGAAGGTAACCCCGGATCCACGAGTGCGACTTATCAACGGATACAACCTGCAAATCAGAGAAGCAGTACCACAAGACGCCGGCGACTATATCTGTCAAATTGCGATGATGGAGCCGCGCGAAATCACTCATACGGTGGAAATTTTGGGTGAGTTGGGGGCTTTGGGGCTGATGCTGCACGGTGGTGGCATTTAAATGAGCGTCATAGCGTACTCCATTTTGATTTGCGCAATAAATGACAGTGTGTGTGTGTGTGTTTTATACGCCATCGTATGCTTGTAATTGCAGTGAGAGAAAATTACATTTCGAAAAGTCCTTGGTTAGTCCATTAAATAAATTGAAAGCGCTTTGCGGAATCGCGCAAGCACTACACTATTTTAGGTTAAGCATAAAGTTGGTGCGGTACCAAGAGGGGAGTACGAGTGCCTATAACCGCAATGAGAAGTTTTGAAGGTCGACGATGCTCGAGTGTTGCAAGTGCAACTGAAGGAGTTCTGCTCTGGTTGGGAGAAGTAATGAGTATAAAATGTAAGATGGTGATGGTTTCACAAATTGGGATTTCCATCTGCTCAGGCGGTGGATGCTCACATATACTCGTATGTGCGGGTAATGGTTTTGTGATATGCAATTTAATTTAGCTGCAAGTATAACAAACTGGTTCATACCGGAGACGTAATGACCGTGCACGGAAAGTGAATCCGGGGAGTCTTTTCAACTGACGTTTAATACATAAAAATACATAGTCCGACCCTTTACCCGGAATTCTAGAATAAAAGGGAAAACCCCTCATATTGATAATGAGCTCGGGACTTCGCAGGGATCCTTGCATACGAAATGGTCTTCGAATTCATTAGTCCGATGCTGCAGCAATCGGCTTTCCAAATAGCAACTAACCGACCGACAGTATGCACTTACAAACAAACAGATAATGAAATAAGAGTACAGGATCAATTTGCTACACAGCTCACTTAAAAGAGTGTGAAGTGAACTCCTTTTTCCTATATGTACTAAACAGGTCCTCGAAATGGGGCCAAGAAATTTAATAAACACCATTTAAAAAATGCCACAAAATAAACTAATCAAGTGCTTAGCAAAATTTCTTAAAAAATAAAGTTTAAAACGCGTATGCTTAAAAAAAAGCAATTCAAATAATACATATTAAAAAAAAACATTAAAAATTCAGCCATAAAAGTACAGAAAAACGAGGTAAAAAATGTATTAAGAGAGAACTAAAGCGCATCAAAAAATCCGTCCAAAACGGTTCAGAAAGCTCTTTAAAAAATAAGGCAAACGCATCAAAAAGCGGAACAGAAATATTAAAAAAAAAAATGCGTTTAAATTAAAAACAGATCGGCATAGAAAGTGCATTGGAACCAGCATTACAGAGAGTTACAAAATTTAATGAAATATATTAAAAAAAAAAACCAAAAACAACTTCTCGAAAATCGTCGATAAACGGGTCACAAACGTATTACGGACATGTCAAGAAACGTGCAACAAATGCATCGAAAAACGAAAAAGCCAACAAAGGTTTTGAAAAGAATAGAATTAAGAATAAATAGAAAATAAAAAAACCGATACAAAAAGCAAACAAAAATCCCGTCAAACAACGATCCAAGGAACGCATCTAAAACGCGTCAAAAAATTTCAAGAAAACATGTCGGGGAATCATTTAAAAATATTGTGTCAATACAATAATCAAGAAGCGCAGAAAAGCTCCATCTAGAAACAAAAAAGGAACGCGCAAAAAAACACGAGTCAAAAACGCACCAAAAATGCATTAAAAAGTGTGTCAACAGAGTTTTCTTCCCTTTTATCTCAAAAAAAAAACACTCAAAAAACGCATTCAAATGCACATCAAATATCCCAACAAAACCACATTAGGAAGCATACCAAAAAATCACAAAAAAAGAAACGAACTGCTTGTAGCATTTGAAAATGTACCAAAAACTAGTCAGAAATACTTACATTTAAAAAAGCCTGTATGTACTAAAAAAAATCGTCGAAAAACGGGTAAGAAAACTCTAGAGAACCGCGCCAAAAAACAAGTAAAAATCTGATCAAGGATGTGTCAGAAAAAGCATTAAAAAGCGTGTCAAAAAAAAACATCTTAAAAAACGTTGGAAAACTCGTAAAAACCGCACCAAAAATTCGGCAAAAAACCCACCCCTCTCTACTTATAAAACATTTTCAGTAATTTACTTAAATATAATGATGTACCTATGCATAACATTAGACGGCGCGTTTTTTTGCAATAATTGGAATAAATTTTTAAAACGTAGTTTTCCGAAAATCAATTACCATAAACCGTGGTTGCTTAAAATAGGTACCTACTATTAAATGATGTTAGTAAATAATTTGCATTGAATTAATTATCAAAACTAATTCTCGTCAGTGACGGCCGTAATCAATTTTCCATTTCCATACATTTAATTGCGACGAACCACCCGAACCACGGGTCATTACGAAATTAATCCGTTTATTTACAAATAATTATGAAGAGTTAAATTGACGATACAAGTCCTGCGAAATGAGCAGCTCATCACAGAACCCACTATTATCCAATTGTCTGTATAATGTTTGACTACCTCTCGTCTCGCCCACAGCCCGGCAGAACATGACCACAAAAGGATCCCTCTCCCATTCGCACCGACGGCTATAATATGTATTTTGGCAAAGGCAAACCCACAGCCCACAGGAAGTAAGAAAGGAGAGAAAAAAAAACTTTTTCTCATTATGGCCATATATTCCAAACATTGATCCCTTTTTCATTGGTTTCGGTTTAATATCCTTATACCACAAAGTTATTGTGTGCTAAAGGGGAGAAAGGAAAAATTCCTCTCAAGGAATTCCCATAAATATGATAAGTATCTCCCTTCCGAGCGGACATTTCCTTAGCCAACAATCAACTGCTGAACTTTTCTTATAGTTTGGTCTTTGGTGGATGGGACTTTTATTCAATATTGGCCTTGCACAAAAGAAAGGGCGAACTTACACAAAAAAAAAAAAAAACACTCACACCCACCCCCTCACTCATTGCAGGTCCTTTTTTATTTCTTCCTTTGAGCGAGTGATTTTACCAAGGAACTTCTAATCAGAACTGATGAATAATTTCCATACGATTTTCTCGACGAAGGGATCGCTTGAAACTCAGGCGCCGTCGCCAGCCGCCCGCCGCCCGCCGCGCCACTCCGGAGGATGATGTATTCAAATTTATCAATCGGTCTCCAAAGCCAAACATTTGTGCTGAAGGATTTTCCACAGATTAAGTATCTATAATTGTGTTAAGGCATTAAGGGTTCTTTGCATCGATATTGAATTTTTATCTCCGCCGAAGCCGTAGGGGTGTCTCGGTATTCAAGGAAATTTTACGCGAGAGGGCGGTGTGATTGATTTGCATCACTTAGTGGTGGCTGCGTTGGGGAACTTTCCTTTTTATTGAATTTGTAGCAGGATTTAGGTATAGACTGGTGTAGAAGGGGCGACTGTGATGGTTTGGAAGGTCAAGGCGGCATGAAAAAGATGAAGACTTTCGCCTTGTGTTCTGTTTTCCTAATTTTGTTTATTTAAGAAAGCTTTAAGTTGGGCAGCAGTTTTAGTAAAACTTGACTATGATACATTTTTCACTATACAAAGCGATATAACGGATTGCGAAAAAGTCCAGATCACAACTTCAGTGGTGGACTAAGTAAAGGGTGATTTTTTAAGAGGTTTAGAACTTTTTTAAAAAAAAAAACACAAAAAATTCGAAAAAATGAATGAAATATTTATTTGAATCGATAGTTTGAACCTTGCAATTTAATGTTTAAAGATAATTTCATGCAAATGTTGACCGCGGCTGCGTCTCAGGTAGCCCATCCGCTGAGTCCAATTTTGGCATACTCTTTCACACATATCGGCCGGTATCTCACGAATGAATGCATGGATGTTGGCTTCCAGTGCGTCAATCGAAGCGGGCTTGTCCCTATACACATTAGCCTTGGCATACCCCCACAAAAAATAATCTAATGGTGTCAAATCGCACGATCTAGGCGGCCAATTGACCGGCCCGAAACGTGAAATTAACTGTTCACCAAACTCGCCTCGCAATTGCGCCATTGTTTCGCGTGCTGTGTGGCATGTGGCACCGTCTTGTTGAAACCACATATCATGCAAGTCAAGAACTTCCATTTCGGGCAAAAAAAAGTTTGTTATCATCGCTCGGTAGCGTTCACCATTGACAGTAACGCTGGGAACGGCGCCGAATCGACATTTCGCGGTCTTCTGTCACACTAGCTGATACGGCCGCAATATTTTCTTCACTACGCACAGTACGTAAACGTGTTGGTGGTTTAATGTCCAACAAAGTAAATTTGGTGCGAAATTTGGTCACAATCTTCCGAATAGACTGCTCAGAAGGTCGAGAATGCCGATCATAAAATGGAAGCAGCGCGCGATGAACATTTCGAACCGAGCACGAATTTTGATAGTAAAATTCAATAATTTGCAAGCGTTGTTCATTTGTAAGACGATCCATGGTTAAATTGCAAACCAAACTGAAGCTGTTTGACAGTGACACAAGGTACTAAACGTCAAACTGTCAAAACCAGTGTTGCCAAAACCAAACCAGCTAAAAAATCACCCTTTAGTTAACCCACAAGAGAAAGCATTTGGTTAGATATTTCTACAGCTAAAGCTGAATCGGATGACATTGCGTAGGTTGAACAAGGGAGGAGGATGCAGTTCATTAGAGTTTTTAGAAGCTTTTCTGTGAATCGATAGCAGCTGGTGGTGCTTACACTCCGCACAGTGATAGTTAAAGACGTAGTAGTTGTCAGCTTTATCGGAAAAATTAACAGGTGGGCCGATCGCAGTTAGCAAGGAAAATACCCTTTAAAGGTGTTAATCACCAATATGTATTCTCAAAACGCACGCTTGTCAATAGGGGAAGAGGAAGAATATCTCATTTCATTGAAAAAAGAACCCCAATGAGCTATAATATCTTTTGCATCTGGCATCCACCAGGCCAGCAAATTGTGAAAATGGCCTTAAATAATTTGTAACCATAAAATTGGAAAACTTGTTTAGAAAAGGTTAGGCTACGACCAACTTTATGCCATTGAAGATAAGTGTAGGTGTTATATAAATAAACCATGACCCATTTTTCTAAACTCTTACCCTAAGTCACTAAATCCGAACTAAATAGTCAGAAGTTGAAGAACAATTCTCAAGGCATTATGTTGGCAGAAGTCAATTCTGATAGAGGACAATGCAAAGGCCGACGTACTTGCGGAAAAAGGAGCACTGAAGAGATCAAAGCTAATAACAGCAATATAGGGATAGTTTTTTGAGATTGAACATGGATACGCTGGTATTGAGATGACCCACATAAATCACTGTAAGTGTCCAAGCAATTGCTCTCTGGGGGCAAGCTCCGTATAACAATAATCGTTTTTGAAATTTGGATGAGGTCATATTATGCCCAAATTTTCTTGACTCTAGTCAGCTTTCAATAGGTTTGTTCAAAATGAACTGGATTAAGATTTCAAACTCGTAGTAGTTGCTAGTCTTGGATGTCTGTCGTTTCAGTGGTAATCGCCCGAAAAGTTATGGAACTAGTGCCCGAACAAAGAACATTGAAAAATACTTCGTCTGCAATTATTGCCTCCATTGTTTAGATTCTGTGGGCCTTACTAATAATCACTTCTAATCCTTACAGTAAATATTTTGTAGGTCACGATATGCAATTTTGTATGGAAAATTTCGCGAGTCTTGTGGGTTCGAAAAGTGATTATTAGTACCGCGGTGTATGGGGTTTGTATTAATCGTATGGTAATGGATACGACAAGTTGGCCCCAGTTGCACCCAATATCTATTATCACCGTCTCTATACGTTACGTTTTATTGGACACGCTTCTCTGACGTAGTCGATGAATAAAAGTAAAAAAAACTCCTTCTGTGTAATACCCTGTTCATATACTCCATTTATACTTTCTCCCACTTCTGCGGATGGTGATTCTCGAGTGAAGAAATAAACAGAAACAATTCCACGAACATAATTCGAGTCCTTACAAAAGGGAGCTATCAAATCATACTCGCAGCTCATCACGATCTGTGAAATTTACTTTCTCATATCGCTCGTTCCGCTGGCACTGAGTCAAAGAGCAACGCTGTGTATGATAGATACTTTCATTATGTTGGCTATGTATCTTTTTTCCCGGCAAGGAATAAAACCTTTTCTTTCTCCACCCCACCTTCTATGTCCCTTGCAGACTCTTTTCAAATAAACCCGCACAAAAAAGTTCGCTTTATGTGTTTATTATACACTCTGGCTGGTAAATAATGGCTTGGAACATTCCAGCGAATATTGAACTTTGGCAAAGTCCAAAAACTCTAAAAAAAAAAAAATCTAAATATATTATGCGAGCAAAGTAAAAAGTGAAAAGAAAAATGGAAAAAATATCCCCAGAATGGATAAATGCTTTTTATGGATTTTTCTCTATAAATTTTATTACCAACACAATGATGAAAATATTATAGCTGGTCGAGGCAGAAGCAAAGCAACCAAACAAAACAACTAAACTCGGAACGAGAAATAGACCAAATAAACTCATATACAAACCAATCCTGTTCTCCATTTCCATTAACGAAAATTTTTATTGCTACTTCGAGAGTCGGAATCAAAATAGCCAAACGAAATGATAAAAAAAATGTTTAAATAAGTTTTGAACTTTTGGTGGTAAATGCCTGACTGTTGATGTCCATTCAAAGGAATTATATACCACAGCTATGGCGAAAATGGGAATGATAGGAGCTCATAAACGCAATAAACATGGCTGTGTGATTCTATAGATCAAAACGAACTGAGAACGGCGCAAGTTGTCTTTTTTATGATTCAAATTATCTCTGAATCGGCAAAAGATGGCAGGGGGGAAAAGTTTGGGCATTTTTCTTTTTCAAACTAAACGGTCTGTTACTCAATTTTTGTTTCCTTTGAATAACTGCGGTAATTGGCGTCACAAAGTCGGTTTTTCTTTTGTAACAAGTAGCTACGAGTTATAGTTACTGGCGCATGGATGAAAGTTACGAGTTTGAATTAAATTAGAATAAAGAGTATCGTGGGATGTGCTGGATCTGATAGACTCGCGTGGTAGTTGGAATTTGTTCTGAGAAACAATACTGTGGTATCGGCGCGGTTAACTTCACATGAGGACACCTTACTTGCCAGCTCAACTTTGTGTCCAACACAAACAAAAAACTGTACAAAAAAGCTTGTAGCTCTTCGGAACGGCGATTAGTCGATTAAGGTACAAGTCAAGATTTAATCTCAAAGTTAGAGATCGCCTTTATTGCCGTTTGTCTGTCAATGAAAACGGTAATAAGTGCATGAGAGATTGCCATGACTGCAAGCTCTTTTGCGGCTGTTGTCACTGTCTGAAACACGCTGCTGTAGTCAGGAACAGGAAGTCTGATCGAAGTCCAAGTATTTCAGAGTAAAGTCCCGCTCCAACTGCAACATCCAGCTTCTATCTATCCGTGTAGATGTGTATTTTTGATTCATTGGAGTGGTTGTTTTAAGCCACTTTTCCCTACTGGGAAAGCGACACTCAGGAAAAAGAAAGATTGTAAAGCGAAACGATTTTGAGATTTTTAAAAAATTTTACCTTACATAACAGTTCTTGCTTTAAAAAATATTTTTGATATCCACGATAAAAGTACTCGTTTTATTTTTGGCATTACAATTTTTTTTCTGAGTGCACAAATAGGCTTTCGAAGTCTAGATGGGGAGCTGTGTGGTCTGTGCAGTCTTTATTTATGTCACGTGTTTATTTATGTGCTAATTAAATTTCTCACTGTTCCTTTTTGTATCCGCAAAAAATATAACTCGTCGCTAAAAACGACTTTTCGTCAAAAATTGGGGTCCTCTTCCAGACAAATGGCTTTGCTCCTGGTCATTAACTTTGAGCTTATGGGTCTGTTGGATCTTTAGGTGTTCAGGTGTAGGTCAAAGTTGCGACGTAAAATTCGCCAAGTTGAAGTCTGTGAAAGGCCGATGGAATTGACTACCTCTGTTTCTACTTTGTTTCTTTGACGTAGGTACGGGTATTGGCTGATTTTTTACCGAAACGGTTGTCTCGAATTTGGCCATCAAAGGATGAAGAGTCGGCTTGGAAGGGCTCGATTTTTACAAGTATACTGGTTGTGTATTTTGGTTAATATATCACAGTTGAATAATTGATACCTAGTGGCATGATCTTAACTTTGTTTACACTCTCTATAAACTTCGGAAATGAAAGGAATACAGCTTTTTTCTCCCTCATAACTACAGATGCCGTGAGTTATGTCCCCGAAATGGTGCTCAATCATACTTATTGTGTTTCCCTCGACAGGAAAAGAGCGCAAAACCAATCAACCCACACTGAGTAGTGAATGAGACCAATTCCGGTAACTACAGCGAGCTCTCAATGGAGGAAATCACAATAGGTCCACTTGTGGTAACTTGCTTCCACCTCCCCCCAAAAAATCGAATCTAATCTGAGTATCTAGTGAGACAAAAAAAAAACGAAGATCTTGTCGACGTGCCTAATAGGTAAAAGTAAAACTCATGTTTCTTGATACTCGGTTCCTCCTTATGTATAGGTAAGGTACTGCCTTCTGGAATTTATGCATCTGAATACCGTAGCGCAGTCAGTAAGGTGCCTGCGGTTGTGACCTCGCAAATCAAAAGGCGATTATTCTACTGAACTTTTAACCAAAAACATATCGGTATCCAATTCGATTGCCTGCTAACGCAGACAAAGTCATCAACTTTACATTAAGATTTCAATCTGGACACGCGCGACTTAAACACGGGTAGGCCTTATCAGAAAAGGGGCAAAAGAAAAAATTAAAATTCTTTTGAATTTCCTTGCCTTAGATACTGAGAAATTTTCTTTAAATGAAGCCATTAGATTGTCCCTCAAAGACTCTGTAAGCCAAATGACTCAAAGAATTGATAAAGAAAACGTTCACTTCACTAAAGACCCAAAGGAGCTGAGCGAAATGAGATACCCTCGTCATTTTGCGAGTGTTCATTTCCAACCTCGTTAGCATATCCAAGTCTTTTATTATTTTTTACGACTAAGAAGAAAACATCAAATCGAATATTGGCTAAAAAAGAGATAGCCCTATATTTCCTGTTACTTCCCTTCCTATATTTCTGACTACACACTACAGCGGGATGAAAATATTCAAAAAGGAAAGGGAGCAGAAAAAAAAAGACCAAGGATCAACGAGGCCATTAAAATAAGCTCTGTATTCTGGTCTTCTTCTTCTTAGGGGTCATTAAGTTCAGGCAAACTTCAGCAAGAAACCAACCAAAATGTACATCTTCATATAACCACCCTCCACCCCAACCCCCTATATCTATACAACATAATGCTACCTACCCAAAGTTGGAATACCACAAAAAATAGAAGAACACAAGGAGAACGAACATTACAAACGATAACAACGTAATAGATGGATCTATCCATTTGCAAATTGCGATAGTCCTGCATATAGTTACAAGTCTATTCCACGCAGTGCAGTTTCTTTTTGCGGGCTTCAATTCGAAAGGAGCGAGGAGCGCTGCGCTCTTGACGGTGGATGGCAAACCGACAGTTTTGGTAATAACTTCAGATCGTTCCTGAAAATATTAAAATAATAAAAAAAGTTCCCTTTGGTCCATAAACGATGAAGAGTGAATCACATTACGACCACAAAGTAATTTTTGGTGCGGGAAAAGAAGGCGCATACAGTATGTGCTACAAGGCACGGCTTTGTTTCATGTTTGAATGTTTGTCGTGGTGACTTGTCACCTTGTTGACTGCTTATTTGACTTTTGATAATTTTATAAAAAAAATGGGATACACATAAAATTGGCACGTACTGCGAGCTCTGTTCTTTTATTACGACGGAATATTTATTCGATTTAAGAAAGAATTTAAAAACATTCTTCGTTACAAAAGCAGTTTCCGATTTCTGAACAAACTATATGGCTTCCTTATATTTCTGCCTGAACGTTCATGATGTTCAAAATGTTTACGCATTCGTCTTCCCATTTGGCTATAACTGGGGTCGTAACTGACGCATATGATTTTGATTACCCAAGTCCTGTGATTTAATGCTCACAAAAGAAGTGATTGCTACTTGAATTAAAAATAATTATGCAAAATTGTTGCTGAATTGCATTTCCATTTAAAGTTGGTTTTTTCCCAACCTTAAAGTTGACAAGCAAAAATACAAAAGTATTAAAAGGTTAATTTTAGCCAAATTCTATACGTACTATTTTAAACGACTTTTCCATCTTTTATCACGAGAATGCATATTTAGCAGGGTTATATAAAACTACACCTTGTCTTGTTCCGGTCCGATGTCCAGCCCTTAAAAATTTTGCACTAACAATCTTTGGTGATGCCATTCTACTTTTAATCCAGCTCGAAGGACCAAAAACAACTGCCAACCACTTAAACTTTCAACCTACATTCAATTAAAGCAAGGTTTTGCAAAAGTATGTCCAATTGAAGGCATAAAATAGAACCCATTCAAGGGGATTTAACTCATAAAACATAACCTTCAACCTACAAGGGGATTGTCATGACAGGAACCTCACCCTCCCCCAAAAATAAATGACACACATTCACGGCATTCACGCCATTTATTTGTACAAATTTCAAAGAATTTTTTTCTCTTTTACTTTGTGCAATAATTCCTTTGTGACACACATTCAACACACATTTTTTTCAACAACAATAATTCAAAGAAAAATACAAGCAACTCACATTTGTCACAGCCTCCCCTATAATCCTATTGGCCGCGTCCTTTTTTTATAGCACAGAGCGAGAGTCTACAATAAATCATAAAATGATTAATTCTATTTGAACCGTGATCGATTATCTCTCTCCTGGTCTGCATAGCAAATTCAATATTTATAATAATTCAACATTAGGCGGTTGACAGATGACAGGCAGCGTGCTTGCTGAACCCCATTGGCATGCATCCACTGCTTTGTTGTATGTTCATGACCCACAGTTAAGTGAAAACTCTGCTGTTGGACTGGGACTGGTCTTGCTCTCAAGTTGATCCGGCCCCAATACCACAGAAATATTGAGAAATTTGTATACAAATACGAGACCGTACAATGTCCAGAAGGATATTTATCTTAATAAAATTGTCTAACCTAGGGAAAGCTCACAAGCTGCATAGGCGAGTCTAATTTAAACTGATCGATGGTTCTTCTATTGTACGCTGATATAAGTAGGTATACCGAATGTCCATTCGAAATGTGTATATTCTATTCTATAAGCCAGCTTGGATAGGGATTTGATGCAGTTGCGAGGACAATAGAAGAAAGTATTTTGGCATTTGGCACAGGCAATCCTAATGGATAGTTTTGCGCTCGAATAATGTTCTTAAATATCCCATGATATTAGCAATGCAATCAACTTTGACAAGAAGAAGGTATAGTGATAGGCATTGAAAATTTGTTTAATATGCAATCAAAGCCGGGAATTGGCACCGCGGTTTCTCACCCTTGGAATGTCCTACAACCTTCAGGTGACTAAATTTGTATAAGGAGTGTTGAAGTTTGGAAAGTGAGCAGGAAAACAATTTCTCTCAGCCGTTTGCAACCTCTGGCGGGATGTTCGAGTCGAATTTAATAAGAGACAGGAGAGACCTTTTCGCCTCTGTCAGCGTCCTGTCTTCCAGTTAGCTCTCTGGGCCTTACTAATAATCACTTTGAACCTTTACACTAAATATTTTGTAGGTCACTTTGTATGAAACACCTCGCCTTAAAATGTACCCTGGGCTCTTAATATACGATTGTTAGTATCCCGCTCTGAGTTTGTTCCGCACGTCGATTCACCGCTTTATCTCCAGGACCACTAAAGGGGCTATTTACATAGTCCATCAGAATATGGTCGAACTGGCTTTAAAATATCCATGAACCATATCTTTCTGCTGTCAAGTGCTGGACAATGAGGCAGGTTTTAGGCCATCGAGGCATAGTCAGCACCTGTCCCCCTTTAGAAGTCACAACTTCCTTAGGTGGTTACTTGAGCAACCGAAGTCCTGTGAGTATCACGACTACAAATTTAAGTATTCCTCGCTTCGAAGCCACGTTGAATACTTCGGAATAGTAGGTACTTTTTATTTAATCGAGTCCCTATCCTTCTGCGTGGTTGTCCTATTTAATGTTGACAACCGGGTATGGGTAATGGAAACAAAAGCAAAAATTGTAAAAAATAAATCATTTTAATTAAGAAAAATCGAAATCACTGAAGTGTTTGCTCGACAAAAGGTATGCGGGGACGTCCCATTAATAAATACCGAATCAAGTTTAATTAATGCCCAATGCCTGAAGTTTCCTTTTTTAATTAATAACCAAAAGCTGACTAAACCTGCCCTCACAACACACACAAATGACAAAGCGCTATTACCACCTTCAACCGGACAAAATTAAAAGGAACGCAGAACACACTCGGTGTTGGACACAGTCCACATTGCGGACCACGAGACCATCAGGCTTCATACTTCATTTATCGCCATAATGAGCAGCGTTTTACGCCATTGTTGGACAGCAATTTGAATACACAGTCAGTCCTTTGTCCTTTATGTAGAAAAAATAAAAAACAAAGAATAAAATGCACAAAGCCAACGAAGGGGAGGAATTCGAAAAAAATAACCACGCCGCGCTTTTAAGACTGTAATTTGAACATCCTGATGATAGCATGTACGAGTATACCACGCGGACTGGCATATCGTTCCCCAATGCAAAGGGCATAATTTGTTTTACTTATTGCATGCAGTTGAAAAATATTTTTCAATACAAGCTCGGTCCGTCCATCAGTGCCTACACATATTCGTGCATCCGCATCCATGGAATATGCTTGCTAAGTGATTGGAAGAGTTTCGAAAATATGGCGATTTTAATTCGTATCGACAACAAATCGGAGGAGTATTACGAGAATTTTTTAATTTTAAAATGAAGGACAACGTTCAAAAATGGGTATATTTTCGTTGATTTTCTGTGCAATCTGGTCATGGTTACTTTTATTTTATTGGGATTAAAATTAAATTTTTCGCAATCTGTTTCTGAGAAATTGATTGGATATGGTCCCGCAGCCCGAATTTAAACACATCAGCGGGTATGCATGTCAGTTGTATATGTCATAAATGACAGTTTTAAATTGCACACCGAATTCGATATTAAGAACCTCCAAGACGGACAGAATGAAGGTCCATTGAATCCGGTACTCCTTAAATTTATAGGCGCCTATAAGCCTGCCCATCCAATATGGGTAAGTGCCATCGTGAACTAACAACTTCTATGTTAGAAAAAATCATTTTCAAGCAATAGCCATTTAAAAAAAAATTCAGACTGTAAGTGGTTATACACAATCGATGCACAGGACTACGCTGAAAAGCAGCGCCACTCAAGAATATGGCGATGACCATGATGAGGTAGATGACCTCCAACTATCCGATAACTGCCGCAATCAGAAGCTCGCAATCAGAAGCTCGTATAAGCAGTGTCAAATGCATCGGCGAAATTGCTGTTAGCCCGTTGGGACCACTACAGTTCCCAGTAGGGTGAAATCAATAATTGCTAAATTCATGACGGAGAGTGGCGTGTGGTGGAGAAATACCCTTTCTCCCAGCAGTTGCTTAAATAGATGCGATGCGCTGAAAGAACTTGTAGATTTGCATTCAAATAGTATTGACACCAAGTGACTCCCCACTTACGCTTTTCATCAAAAAAAGAAAGCATTCATTACCTACACTCAAAAGCAATTCCCTTTCCTTCGTTGCGCTCCAACAGTGAAAACGACATACAGTCCTGTCGATGCCGGACCGAGATCACGAACAATCATTGCTGATATTTTCCATTTGGCAAATAAATACATTTTGATGCTTTTACATTTTGGGCTGTAGCTCAGCTTCTGGATGAAGCAGGAAGCAGATTGACAGGTGAAAATATTTAAGGACGCTGGGCTCCGTTATGCATAACCCTCTTTTGTGTTGATTAAGAATTATTTGAGTAAAAGACAGTGAAGTCAGCAATAAGTGAATTTTGGTCGAAAACGTCCCTAAAAAGTAGGCGTGGCAATGAACGACATAGCCTATAGCCTTCTCGGAATCTTTAGAAGCGTTTCAAAAATTCTTCCATCGAAATTATTCTGTAGTAAAGTTTTCTTAAGCTAGTTGGCAAGTTTAACGGTGTTTACAGATGGAATAATTCGAAAGCTTATTAAATAAGACTTACTATAACTGGACTGGTCTTACTCTAAAAGTAAATGCCTTAAAGTAAAAAGTTAAAAGGGTGACGCAGCAATCGGCTTATATTATTCAAAAGTGATATTAGTAAAATAGTTGAAGTTATAAAGAAGAAGAGGGCAGGGAAGAGCAGCCGCTAACTACTCACAGTCAGTAATTTACTCTCTAAAGTTTTCCAAATTGTCTTCGATGCAAAGTTCCCTGTGAACTGTCTTTTTTCCAACGAAGCCTTGGTAATGAATTCCCTGACGCACCAAACGTCCCTTATTGGAACTCAAAACTTACAACAAGTAAAAGACCAGAATTGATTCTTCCTCTTCCACATATGCAAATACCGCCGAGGAAAACCTATACGCGGTGATGAGGAGGTGTACGAGGACACCCCACACTTTCTTTGTCACTGCCCAGCACTCTGCCATATAAGAAATAAAATCCTTGGTAGTTACTTCTTCGAGGATTTAGAGGAACTTTCAGATAGGTCCATTAACGACCTACTTAAATTTGTAAATAAAACGGGTTGGTTTACTAATCCGTTAGTTTCCAGTGTATGGGGGTCATAAACCCCTAGGGCATCGCAACAGATCTACATTGATGTAAGTGTGGCACGTACAGGTTTCTCTGTCCTGCCAACCCGCAAACCTAACCTAAATCTATACCAACAGCAAGACTCACCTCTACTGCGACAGTAGAGTCGGTTGAAAAAATGTTTCCAAAGCTCACGCCAAAATTTCTCCCGTCAATGAGTCCCTAATGCTTTAGACTCTGTTAAATAGAAGCCGGAAGCCCGCCGACAATGGCTATAAGTAGATAATGTGTAACCACAAATAAAAACATGACAATTGACCAAGCAGAAAAGCAAAGAAGGAAACAAGAGGAAATCTTACAGCAAAACAAAATAAATAAACAAAATCCTTTGCCCCCTTGGGACGGGATCAAGAAAACAAGCAAAGAGAATGAGATTTCTTTAAGTTTTCGCTAGGAGAATGATAAAGCCGTTAAGTTTCCTTTTCTCTTTGTGTATTCGGTTCTGCTCTGCCTATTTGCTTTGAGTCGGAATGTAATTTTTTTGTTATTGGCCTCCTTTCTTTCGAACATTACCAATAAGAAGGCAAATCCTGGACCCGTCACTGTCAAGAGAACTTAAGATGTTTCCAGTGCGAAAAAGGTTACTCATAAGCTGATGCAATGAAGTAAACCCATACAGTGGGCGACTATGAAGTTAGTGCAGTGGGCACTTGTTATAAAAAATTAAATAAAATGTTAGTCGAACGGTTTTTCTAAAGTTTTTAACCTCAAATGCGAATAAAATGTACAAACAAATATCTTTAAATAGGTTTAAAAGGCATCAGACTAAGGGCTGATTGCATAATTGTAAAATCTTGCAACTACATATTTCAAAATAAAAATTGGTCAACGTTAGCCAATTTTTTTGTTTTTGGTTTTGGCTAATGATATTGTATAAAAAAAAACATTCAATCTAAATTTTTCTGTTTAAATTGGACGCATACTTACATATATACGGGTTCTGTAGCTTGAAGTATGCTTTTTGACAGATGTACACGATTTCAAATGAACACCAGGGGTCACAGATTGAGCTATACATTCACGGAATTATGTCGATTTTGCATGTGAAACAAAAACAAATTCCGTCACGTAATGCTCGTTAACGGATGACGCGATTCGACCCCAGTTTGGAGCTATTTTGTTCGAATTTATTTTAAGAAAACGACAGCATTTTGCCTCAGAAGGCATAGAATAGGTTCATGATAATTCAAAATATCTAAAATACCGATACGTCTCAAAGTTGTACTATTTTAATGACCTACAATTTTATATTACTTAAAATTCTCTTAAAATTTATTTTTACCACCGAATTTCTGTTCAGTAGTCAATTGTCCACAGACGATATACTTCTTTGTCGCTCACTGTCACAGATTTCAATTGTGCCGTGGCTCTGCCATTGTGGAAATGAAAAGGAATTTCAGCTCATTTTGTGCGCTTCATTGAATTTATTTGTTTTTTTTTTTCCTTTTCTTCTCTTTGTCCCTAAGTTGTTTTTGTTTCTTTTTTTTCTTCTATTGAACATTTACTTATTCGTGTCCCTTTTCATTACAGTGCCACCAAGGATTCATCACATTAGTACGGGAGGACATTTGCAAGTCAAAAAAGGTTCTTCGGTGAGAATTGAATGTTCAGCATCGGGTAATCCCACGCCAAACGTTACGTGGAGTCGAAAGAATAACATTTTACCCAACGGTAAGTAGATAGTGTTTGGTAGATGGACGGTTTTAGCATTAATGCTGAGGGTATGACAGAGCAGCGATTTGATCCTGGATTTTATTTTATTTTTTGTTTCTGCTGGGCAGCCAGAATTTCTTGTTTAAGTGTAATTCCTATCTCGGAAAATTGTTGGCTGGCTGTCGGGATGTTTGTGTCCTTTTGCATCGAATTTTACGATATTTTGCTTGTGCAAAGCAAAGTATTTTTTTATCTAAGTTTTATGGTCACACAATATATCCCAGGACGATACGATGATACGGTTATTGCCGCAAGGAGAACTTATCGACGAGGGGAGCGTGTTGTTTCACTGAACTTTGGTCGAAAGTTTTGGGTTTTTGTTGAAGTTTTAGCAGTTGGTAGTCACATGACAGCTATGCGTGAGCTTTAGTTGCTGCCCTCACCTGAAGTCGATAATCCGCTTGTGGTTGCGTAGTTTCACCTTGCGCTTGCAGCAAGGCAAATCTGTTCGAATGCATAAGTTCGAGACGAATGGAGAGTGGTGATTAAGAATTAATGTACTGAAAGGGGAGATCGACTCGTGGATGTTGATACTCATACCTAGCAACTTAGCAACTTTGGCATGGGGCAAAGTTGTTCCTTTATAAATTTAAAGATGAATCTGCTTGCTTAAGTTGCAGGTGATATCTTTGCACAATTTATGTGACATTAGGAGATTTTGTCGCAAAAGGACAGGTTTTGGGCAGGTAGGACGTAGCGGTTCAGGAGGGATCTCTAAAGCCTGCATCTGCCTTGCGCAAGTTTTGTGGAACCAGTTGAATGCATGAATATGATGGTCAGGTTAGACTTTTAATTTCGTCTTCGGGTTGTGATTTTTTCAGCCAAATTGGTGTTGGTAGACTTCTGGGGCCTCGTTTTTCAAATGAGGATCAACATTGCAATGTTGTTGATGTACCTAGGCCTCATGAACCTGTTCTCTTCAGAATCGGAAATTTGTTTGTTCACACAAACCCATAGGGTATATTTCTGATCTGAAGTCATGTTGGTCGCCGCTTTCATCGTCCAGAAACCTACTATATCAAGTCAGTAGTTCTGGTGCATCAAGGTAATGGTCCGAGTCTATGTTCATTTCGCGGAACAGTCAACTAGAATTCGTCCGACTGAACTCACTATCAAAGATGTCTTCCTTGCCTATTTCGGATGATCCTCGGCAAGGATGGCTTGGGATAGTTTATATTTTCTGAGATTTCTTACTCTGTAAGGCTGAATGTACCCTTAGGCCTTAGCGCAGATTCTCTTAAGACGTAGCTACCGATAGCTCAAGCTTTTTTGATCAAGTTTGATAGATAAAGGCTTTCTCTCTCTCGTCTTCAAATCAAAAGATGGGATGTCACAGTCTTGCATCCGCTTTTCACCCGAACCGTATCATAGCTCTTAATGGTTGGCACTTAAACATTTCACACTTTTTTTGGCATTTTTTCAGGTGTGATGTAAGGTAAATCCATCAGTAACAGAAGCTTTAGGTGCTTCGTACCTAGATTGGGATGTTTACCCACTCACAGCCCTCAATCCGGAGACCAGGGTTGGGATAGCTGGCCCACTTAAACGATAGCCCTTTAATGATTTATCCGCAATCATCTATTTATCAGCACCCTAACCTAAGACTCATGCAACCAGTCAAGTCCGAGGAACTATTACAGTTTTGATGCTTTCTTTCTATTTAAGTCGCCTAAGATCCAAAGCACCCTGAACCCCAACCACCTTTTCAGCCTCTTGCGAATGAGCTTCTATCCATTGCTCAGCTGTTCCAACACCATAAATCAGACAATTATTTGAAATTACGACTGTTCGGGGCTCCCCCTTAATCAAGAAGCGTTTCTACCCCCACAATTTTAACAAGCTTTGATAAACAGACTCCCTAGTTCTAATGGAAATAACTTTAAGCACTCATAACATACAGATACGGGTTTTTGCGGTCATCAGGCTGGCTGAAAGAACTTCATCCGAATGGTAAGAAGGCTGCACTCCAAAACAAGACCACTGAAACAGACCTGAGTGCAATGAAAGAGACGCTTCTTCTTTGCAAAACATTTATCCTTCTGCCAAAATGTGTTTCCCATCTCACTCTTCAGACAAATACAAGTATTCCCAAAAAGAAGCCTCTTTCTAGTTCAAGGTTGACGACTCCCACTAAGACTCCTTCAATTCACCCCCAGCAAGTTCGATCATTAGTGCCAAATAAAATAATTATCTCGTTTTAAAACTTCCCCCACCTACATGTAATTTCAAAACTTATGTCCTTTTTTAAAAAAAAAAAACGACAAAAGTCCTCTGTCTACATTCACATTGAAAACAGTTTCTCATCCATTCGATTGCTCTTCGCCATACCAAACCTCATTTGGCGGGCCTCGTTCTCTTGGTCTGTGAGTTGCCAACAAAAAAAGAAAAAAAATATTGGACCAGAAAGAGGCAAAAGGAAAAATCCCATCACCCAACACTTTCTGATATGCCGCTCTCGACACTCAAGTGACTACAAAAGCGAGAGCATATCCTTTGAAACCAATTTGATGTTCCATGCGCGCCATGCCCATATGTGTTAGCATGAGTGTGCTATATGTTTGAAGAGCTCTTAACCTCATGATCTGCTTTTATCGCCCCCTCCCTCTCCGACAGTATGTGAATGAAGTATAATAGATATATCATTTTGAGCGGCGCTCCACACTATGCAGAATGGAGGTACTCGGGCTGCAGCAGCAACTGACAGCCTTCGGGCCAACGTTGTAATCCATCTTTGCCTACTAACGGCACAAGTCCTGAAACCTAAGGATGCAAAAGTGTGAGAAGTCGGAGTTGTGGCAACTTAAATGCTTGTTGAATGACATTCACAGCGTGTATACGAGTATAGTAGCTAGTTGGCCTGGTGGCATTGTCATTGGCGTTTAGTGTTCATATCGTACGTAGTTTTATTGTAACGCACTGACAATAGGACAATGAACTTCATGCCTTGGGGTGAACGATGTAGGTTAAGTTGACACGTTGCAAGTTAAATTAATAGTTAATATTCGCCTATTATTAAACAATATTGTATAATAAATTTTTTTTTTTTCTTACAGGAGAAGAAAAACTTCACTCGCATATCCTGTCGATAGATAATGTTGACAGACATAAAGGAGGTGTCTACATTTGCACGGCAAACAACGGCGTTGGACAGCCGGCCTCCAGTCAAGTGGTTCTACACGTCCTCTGTAAGTATATGACGCTCAACTTGGGAGTAGATCTGTAACCGTTTTATGAAAAGTCGGAGTTCATCGCAACTTAATTTTGATTTCATTAATATTGCTTTTGGTTGAATGAGACTTTTTAGAATATTCCCCAAATTGACAACACTCGTGGTAGTGAGCAATCGAATTCGGCATCGTACTGGAGGGTTGGGACTTGTACTAGTACCCTCGAAGAAAAGGGAGCTGAAGCAGGTATCCTATGTCCGAGTTGGTTGAAATTTTGTGTTTATCAATGGCCCATGTCCTTTGTACTTTCCGCCTTGTTTGTTGGATTGATTTTGTTGAGACAATCTCTTCAATTGCATAGTGTTTAAAATCAACTAAAATCAGAGAGTAAATCCCTGGCAGATCGAAATAGTCGCCTGTGCTCTAATTTATGTAAACTCCTATCTCTACTCCCGCCAGGATTTGTTTTTCGATAAATATTCCACGCGGTACTCTCTATATATCGGAACGTTGTGTGCTACGCCCTCTTCAGCATGTACGAGTATCAGCTCACAGCTACTAACCTAACCTAACCGGTATCAGCTCAGCCTGAATATATCCGTGCCTGCCGTAGAAACCCTTTGTGCGCAATAAGGTTATGTCATTGAGCTGCGTTTGAGGTCGTTTTGACATTTACACGCTTACTACCTTCTGCTTTCTCAGCATTAGCTATACCGCAGTCACTTAGTTATGACCGCATAATGCCTTCAGGATTGTGTGACGGCTCTTGATTGTGCGACCGAATTGACATTTGCGGACACCCTATAGTTCCTTGATTCCTGTCTTGTTATCAAAGTAGATATCGTACGTTCACGACTGCGAACTTCTCAAAGTGTGGCCTTCTTACGATTTTTTCTATAGGTACATCATACATGGAGCAGTTTTCACCGATTTGATCGTTTAAAAACCGCTGTTGAACTTGATCCGAAATGTTTTAGTTTTAAATGCTTTAAACTTATGGATATAAAATTTATTTTGATTTGCCTCAAAGAGATTGGTAAGATTGTAAGACTAACAAATGTCTTACATTTGTCTAGGTCTTTGTCCATTTGAGTTTTTGGTTGTTGGTGCTAGTTTTAAAAACTACTGTCCCAATTTGACTCCAGTTTCTATAGTTGCATTGACAAATGTCTCGATTAAAATATAGGACAGGTTTTATCGATATCCGATGTCCAGGAACGGAGATCAGGCAGTATTTGGGGAATTGCGCTGACCGATTCCTTTTTAAAACAGTTCAGTTATGTGCAGAGATTTAAAATTATAAGTCCCCATTCGTTACTGAAGTAAAACAATTTACAAATCAGACACAATTCAGCCAGTCGATAAAGATACTCATACCTCGTGCATAACTACAGCAAGTTCCCTATAACATTTTTACTTTATGCTCACCCCAACTATATTAGCACTGCCTGTGACATCCGGTGCCCCGGAACATGTGAACATCTGAATCGTCTTTCCTTTGTTATTGCCACTGTTTAAGAAAGTCATTAATAAGTTTCTCATCTTGGTTACAAATTGGGTCGGTTAATCTTCCTTGAGCCTGGTAGTTTTCCTTTTCACAAATTCCTGTCTGCAGGCATATTTATTGTAATTTCCTTAAAAATATTAAGTTTCCAGCCTACCTAATCCGCATGATAAATTTTCTATTTCCAGATCCACCAGAAATTTCTGTTGAACGGCCAACAGTGTTCTCGGGCGAAGGACATGAAGCGATGCTGGTTTGTATAGTGCATGGAGAAACTCAGCCTGAGGTACGTTTCGCCAAAAAAGATTGCAAACTAATACGAAATTCTTTCAAGTGCTGTGTGTGAGAATGAGTCTTTAAAAAGTTTTGCTTAAATCCTTATTATGCAGAGCAGCACCTTTTGTATTGTCCCAGAGCAGTCGTTCTTGATCGCATGCACCGTGGTATGGGTGGTGTCCAATATTTATCCAATCGTATGTATGCATTATGAAATGAATTTCCTGGTATTTAGATTATCCCAACCCGTCCTGTGCATAGTGCGCTTGAAGGCAACACTTCACTTAAATTACATGAATAATTCGTTTCAGTTTTACCCGACACTCTGTTCTGTACCCACTTTTTTTGTTCTCTTGTTCCGTTCACTGTCTGCAGTTCGAAATTTTTTAATTGGGTCACAAAGTCCCTTCGCGACGTGGCAACCACGACACAAAATGTCAACTTACCTCTGTTGCTGGACATTTCAACACCGACCCGGGTAAGTACACATTTAACATGGCTTTGAACATCCAGGACAACGGAGCGTCCCCTTTGAGCTTCTCGTTTACCGGACCTTGTGTCGCACCCACCCAAATGAGAAGGTTCTGTACATATTTACAGTGACGTTTGTATTTTGTCCACTTAGAATACCGACTCTTTGGAATAATAATTTTTAAGTTTAGCATTATCGCCAGGACACAGGACAGGGGAACAACAATACAGTACAATCGAAAGCGGACGGTTTTCAAGTATTTTGCGCGTGGGTGGTGGGTGGACGGCGGTGCTGGCAAATCCATTGGGAGCGTGGATTCGCGCAAGGAATTTCCATTTAAATGGAAGTGGAATTTTTGTTTTGGGATTTGTAGTGTTTTTTTTTACGGAGATCCTGAAGCACAGTGTTTGTATAAACACAACCCTTAGTTCGTGCATATAAACTCGCAGCGAGAGCGCAAATCGTTGCTTTGCCGTCACTTCGGGCTAGAACAATTTCGCGAATTTTTTTTTAATTTTTTTTTTTTGCTTTCTTGTACGGAGAAAAAGTCCTGGTAGATGGATAATGGTTAAAGGGATAGTTTTTTGGCATGCTATGTGCTCATTGAATCATTTTAATGTGCACGGTTCCACGCGTTGCCTTCTCCCTACTTGCTGGTTTGTAAAAGCAACCGAAAACAACTTAGGAGGGGCTGTTATGGGCCCTGTTAGTGTGACCAAATTCTTTCGAATATTATTGAAAAATAATAAATAAAATAAATTTCTTCGAGAGCAATCTGAACTTGGGAAGGGAGAAATTTGTCAACTGAAAAGTTGGCAATTAACGTAGCCTAGGAAAAGTGGTTTTAAAATTCGGAGCACGCTCAATTATATGATCTGATCATGTAGAAGACAGGCTTATACCCAGACTGTAGTCTAAAAAAGATGCAGCCCTGCCATAAGTCCGATAAATAAAGAGCGTTCGACAAAGCCAGTTGAGATTTCGCAAATAAGGCATCAAAAAGCAGGTATGGCGATGGACGACATATCCTAAAGCCTTAAGGCAGTCTTCTATACAACAAAAACAAAACAAGATTTCATTGCAACCTACGAACAAAAACCTCTTCAGTTTTATTATGTGCATAGGTATATCTCGCCATGAACCATAGCAGACTGGTCACACTGATCCTGTTTTTGATATGCCCCTGGAGAAACAATTGCACAGTTCTCATTCCATTTTGCCCCGCCAAGTCGGTGTGTGTTATTGGTTTTTTTTTTCTGGCAAGGCAATTTCCACCACAATAACAGTACGTGGTTTTGCCGCTGCTTCACCAATGCATTGTGTACTTTAATTAAATGGTTTGGTACTTTTAACGGTCCAATTGTTAGTTTGAACATTTCGTTTCTTGTTAGTGTTTTGAATTGTTTTTTATTTTTTTTTTTGTTAGTCAAATACTCGTATATTTTATTTAATTTTATTTTCATTGAAAACTAGGAGCTCCATTAAAATTCATAAATGCTATTTGACAGAGTGTCTGAGGGCAACCAATACTAAGAGCGATAGGTTTCAGCATTTTTAAGGGAAATGTGTTTTTGCAAAAATCGGACCGCAGCGCTTCGCCAGAGGGTTTTTGGTCTTCAAATAAAAGTCCAGGTGATTTTTTTTGTCTTTTAATTTACAATTTTTATGCAGTAATAGCTGCCGCCCTCCGGGTCTTAAATTCTGCATGCGAAGCATGATTGAGGTGTTGATATTTGTCCTACACATCTGGATACAAAAAATGTGTTTTACAAAAGGCTTAAAACCTTTATTACATGGGCTAGTTACGGAGGCAGTCCCAGCTGTTCCAGTAGGTTTACAGATTTGTAAATACCTTATCATTATTTTTTTTATAAGTATTTACGTTTTATTTGAAGTAAATATTTATGTTTTATTGAAGTATAAAGAAAAGTTGTTGTTATCCGGCTATTTATCTATTTGATGGTGTTAACGGAGACTTTATTTTACTCCCTTGAACAGGGAAAAGCTTTCTGGATAAAAAAATTCTATGACCAAGACAACAGATTATGTTGGGTTTAAAAGCCACGATCGGCATAGAGTTTGAAATCCAAGTATGCATTTTAAATCCAAAGCTTTTACCAGTGGTTACTGGTTAGCGATAGGTTTCATTTCGTGAAGAAATAGGCGACTCCTACAACTTAACTCACACTGCAATACCGGGCCAACCCGTGACAGAGGTGGAGCAAGCCCCTAGCACTCCGTCTGATTCCAAAAATCAGTTTAACATTTGTTGTTCCCCGATGGGGAATCTATCAGATGTTAAGCTGATAAGAACAGATACTACACTTTGATCTTAGCCATAAGGCCGAGAAGCTCTCACACAGAGCTGTGGACAGGACCTACACCAAATGACATCAAATTAGGAAACGGTGGTAGATGCCACTGGGCTGGAGATTATCTCTAGATCATCAGTCTCGGTTCACATAAAGGAATTTCAGTGCTTCGGACATCTGGAAAACATTATCGCGACTGAGGACAAAACCGACATGATATTGTCAACCGAATCGGCAAAGCAATCTCAGCCGTCAAAAAATTGGTGAAGCAATGTAACTACCGTAAACAGGAAGATCCACTTTCAGGACCACCATAGGAGAAAAAGTCTGGAACCAATAGATACATAATGACGACTGTAATGGCAGCAGATATGACAAACACTTTTAGAGCTAAACCGACGGTGAAAGAACTGGGGGTCGAACCGAGAAATTTATATTGCGCCTTGCATTTGAGTATCAGGTACGGCAAAGTGGGGAAGAGTCGTATAAACCTAAAGCCATATTGCCATTAACAAGTGCAACATCTGCATGACCTCTCTTTTGACTTGACAGAAAGTCAAGATGGGCTGAACGCACTCACGCATTCAATTTGAGAAGCAACATCTATTGAAATTGTGTTAGAATAGGTACTTGTCTTCGTCGCTTGCATGGCAAAGTTATTTCAGACCCAATTCGTATTGAATAAGATTACTTGACTTTTACTATCGTTCAGAACAGTGATATAGTACGACAGCACATAAGTCTTTTGGTATATCCAATTCAAGCTATAGACGGAACTCTGAAGTAAATCAAAAGTCTATGGCAAGGTCCATCTCTTGTATATGTGAGTCTGAGTATAGAGCTCGAGGACTGCCTTACAATTTGATGAATAGGAAAGTCTGTGCAAAATGTATCTTATTGAATTGGGACACTCTGAAAATTTGCCTAACAATTTGTAGAACATTCCAAAGCGTGTCCGCAATCCTGGTATTCACATTTCGACTTTGACAGTTCATGCATTCCACCTCGTAATGAGTGGAGCTATTTTTTATAATTATTGTATAACAATCGCATTCGATGGCTCTAGGCAAAGTGCAACGATGTTGGACACAGAGATTTGCCACAATTATCGCGATGTTGTGTAGGGTGAAGCCACCCTTGCTTCGGTGTTAAGTTTCGGTCGCCAGAAATAATCGATGTGGAGCTTTGTTACTTTGAAAAGAAATATTTCTATATAAGTATCTGTAGGCCACATTGTGAGTTATCCTAATTAAAAGTTATATTGTCCAACTGGCTCTGTCAATGTAGCACCCTCTGATCAAGGGATAGTCAAACCAACGACAGTATATACTAGTATCGTGGGTGTCATCTGAGAAAACTTGGATATCATGATGGCCCTCGCCGATGTAGTGTACGGTCGACGAATAATTTACGTAATTCAATTATTTACTGGCACACACGGAGGATGTATATATGAGTGTTCGCAGAACGAACTCTAAGCCATCATTTGCCATTTGCAGTGCTTCTGGGGTGGAAGCAGTTGGGTGGCTCTCGAAACCCGAAATTGCAGTTTTGAACGCATACTCTGTATACGAACACTTTACCAGTAGGCTTTATTGCTTTGAATGGCTTCGAGAACATTCCGTTTACAAAGTGGTTGCATATTAGGTTGAGACTTTAAGTGTATCTGCAATTGAGGCGTTGGTGCGGAGATCAAATTAATGACGAAGTAGTGCTGTCTAATGGCTGGGAAGCACACTTAGGTATACCAATCGAAATATAATTAAAGGCGATGACTGCGCGTGTCTAATTTATGTAATTCCCTATTTGGCACCGTAATTATGTGCGGTAATTGGAGAAGCCACCCCCTTCTGGTGGAATTATTAAGCACCACCGAACATAGTCATCGTGCGCCGAATTTTGTGCGAAGAGAATTTTGTGCTTACGTGGTGCTGATTGAGCAGGAATACGCTTTCGACACTTTGAGATCAGTGCTCACCTAAGATATCTTCTACATCAATTTGGTTGCTCGTGATTTTATCAGTGGACGTGGACAGTGCGGATTGTTGAATGGGGGTAAACGCAGTATGCAAGCCTTTGTAGAGACTGTGATTATCAGCAGCATTGCTTTCAATTGACAATGATGTCGATACTAGTTATAGTCCATTGCAATTGTTCCTTGCAATTCTTAGATCACTTGCGCTTCATATAGACCGCCCAGCCCCTACTAAATGCTTGTGGCCTATAAACTGCCCTTAAAATCTACAAACGAGTTGTAAAACCGGTTAAAAAGAACTTCCTTTTGTACCTTCCCCAACCAGTTTTCGTGAATCTTGAAACAGATCCCCATGGCAGGAGGGTTTAAATTTCGTGTACTTATCGAATTTCTACAAAAATTTCTTCAATCCTTGTGCAAATTCCTGGAAGCAAAACTTCAATTTCTCCTGAACCCAACTGCAAACACTTGCAGCTATGAACACAATTTCAAATGAGATATTCTTCAGACCACAAATTGCACTTATACAAACGAACAACCCCTCCGGATACTCATTACCCATTACCCAGTGCTAAATAACAGATCCATAGTTATATACATATTTCCATGAAATTGAATACACCCAGGGCTTTATTACGAAAGGGCTTTCATTAAAATGTCGTACGCCCTGGGCTTGCCAAATGATACTGAGGGTGGTGTCATTCTTCATCTTTCTATCTTATGGATGTTATTGCAACCGCAATATTCTGGCTTTCTTTAACTCTAACATAAACATTTAATAAGCTGCATGTGGTACGGGTGCTTGATGATTTTCGCAAACGGAAACGCCGTCATCACAGTCTGTAAATAACATCCTGACAGGTGATTGCAAACCAATTCGTTGGAATTTGAGCTTTGGAAAATCTTTGTACTAATATACAACTATTACACAGTCCGTTTTGTTGGTATGAGTTAGGGTGCTTCTGGCTAATTGGCCAAAGTATGTGATGGTTATGAATATTTGGAAGACGGAGGGACGGGTGAAAATAATTCTGATTATTGAATATCTAACGCCAATCGTTTGCAAGTACAGCTGGCAGGCATTTTACTCTAAACTGTCTGGGGATGAAGGCAAATGGTTGACCTGTCCATACGCAAATGCAATACATACAGACAAATAAAAGATGGCAAATAACTTTTGAACTGCATATCGATTGCAGGCAAAATAATAATTTCAGTGGGTATACGATTTTTCATGAAAATACGATTTTTCATGAAAAAAATCGTAATACGTCCCCCTGCTTGCTGCAAAAGCTGTTAGTTGCTTGATTGCTGTTTTCTTTTTTAAACACAATTAGATGTAATGTTAGGAAACAGTATTCAAGTCTGGGCTGTATGAGAGAAACTTTCTTCAAGGAGGCTTACGGTGAGAATGCCCCTTTCTCACCGGTCCGCCTTCCTCCAGACAAACTAACGAACTGGAATTGAAATTCAAATATTGTTTTTCGAAACCTTTTCAACTTAAGGTCTGGTCACACATCTGTTCCCTGATATTTATAAATATCTACTAGATGGCGCATATCTTATAGAATATTATCCATATTGCAAATTCCATAAAACGAGCCCGTATGGCAATCAATTGTAACGGCGCCCATTTGGCCGATATCATCTTCTCGACTTGACCAATGAAATTCTAAAGGTTCAAATAAACATAATCAAAAAACAGAATCGAAGTTTTTCATTTAGAAAAAAAAATGAGAGCCAAAAACATCGGATGACTTCTTTTGGCGCCTTAAAGATCTTCAGTGCCACTAGGTAAGCTTGGAAGGCCAAACTATTCGATTTGTCTTGTGAATTTGATTATCTCTCTTGCGGAGATATAAGATATTTCTGCACAAATCAACGTTGATAAAAGAAAACTGCCCAGGAGCGGAAAGAGGTATGTTTTGCAGAGCAGGACTATTAATTAACACGAGTCTGTTACCCTGTTTTGGAGCTCCGTCCGGTCTCCGGTGTTACTTATCAGCCTCAAAGGCGTACACCAGCAGATTTTTTCCATTCATGTTATAGGGGTATCGAAGCATTAACGGTCTTATAAGAGTCACGTCTTTATTTCTTGACGAAGTCTTTAGCCAGTGTTGCCATAATTTCAAAATAGGAAATCGCTAGACCGCAACAAAAAAAAGTGTTGTATCGTGAGCAGAAAAGAAAAAAATATTATTTTCAGGCACGGAATTAATTTTTTTATACTGTACAAAAAATCAAAAATAATAAATTAAATTAATTCCGCGACTGAAAATAATTTAAAAAATAATAACAAATAAAGTTTCTGAAACACCGAATTTTATTTTATCAAGCATCAATCTTTAATAAAAAACAAATCAAACAAAATATCAAATATTAAAATATTTTCGATACCTACTCAAAAATTGCACTTTTATTTCGAGGAATCTAACCAAAGTGGTTGTATTTTGTGTTTTGTTTTACCCCATGTATCTATTTAGCTCTACGTACACAATAAACCATATTCATCCCACTCACACTCCACCCGCTCACATTTCACATTCCATCTCATGCATGCGAAAGTGGTGGGAAACTTCTAGGACTTCGTTGCACTTTATATCAGCTTAATGTACACGAATGGCCAAAATTTCAGCGAAGGAAAAGAGCAAAAATCGGAAAATACAAAAAATTACAGAAAATCTTTGAAGAGCATTTGGAATTTTTCAGTTTTAAAAAAATGCTTTCAAGTCTTTGAAAATTCTTGATCTAGCATTAAAAATGCCAGAATGGCATCACTTAGTAGTGAATTTTTAAACCAAAGAAACAGCGATTGAGTTGCTTACTGCTCAGTTCTTCGCTTGATTACTGGTATGGAGGCCTTTTTAGATCTCATCGAGCAGACAACTTAACTACCTACCTCAAAGTTCTTGAAGTCTATTATGACGGATAAGTCGGATTTTTTGATTTTGTGTTTCCGAGTACACTGTCACCGAAATTGGAAATCGCGTTGACCTAGAAATTCGTGTTAAATGCTTATATCAACGCAACCGTCGTCATCGCGTTAACAGGAGTTCGTTTACGACAAATTTATCACGTCAATGCGGTGAAGCGTACATTTTTCTATAATTTTTTCTAGTAAAAGTTTTGGTAGGCGCAGTGGCATAGTGGATGGACTACTAAGCGAAGGGTCTCAGGTTCGATACGGACAAAACACAAATTGCACCTTTGTGTTTTTTTTTCCACTGCGCCATGTCTAATCAACATCCGAGACTGTCACGAAGGAGCTTCTCAATTCAGCCATTTGGACTCGACATGGAATTTTAGCTCCAGAAAAAAACTCACTCAAAACGAAAAGTTTTGGGTACCTAAACGGACCTGTTGCGCCAACTACTCATTTTAAATTTATTGATTCCTTGGCTGTTAAGTTTAGAAAAAGGAAATTTTTCCCGGTTCGATGAAGTCACTACCCATCACAGATTATTTTGCCAGCCCTACAGGAGTCATCCACCTACTTCCATGCGACACAAACCACACATATAAGATATAACTGTACTTAGATTTTCAGTCCTTTCGTCCAGTTTCAAATTGAGTTGCTGGATCAATTAAAAATATTCTCCAGTTTATGACTGGTCGTTCCTTACCCCAACAAAGGGCGTTCTGAGTATATTCCGGTTCTAGTTTAATTTCGCTGCTTAGTTATAGTTATGGTTCTTGTTCGTGTCGGATGGATGTTACAGTAAATTCTTTCTGAAATCGTAAACGGTACCAGAAATTTACTCAATTCAACTTAATTTTCAGTTGTCTTTCGTTTCTTTTACCCTTGGATAGATGGAAAGGACAAACTGCTTGAACTCACGTACACAATTTGAGCATGTATCCTTAATAAGGACAAGACCTCATAATCTTTACCGAAGCACACTAAACTTTTTCCACATTCTACGTGAAGTAGCAGCGCAGCATTGTGTGTTTCGGGTGAAGTTCATTTTATTTTCACACGTTTTTTTTTCCTCCTGTATGTTGTATCCTCTTGCTTCCTTCTCATTCCGAGCTCACATTTTCTATTTTTTTCTGCTCGCCTATGCTGAGGATTCGTTACACATTTTACTGCTTGCTTGGGATTTGGCGTGCGACGGGGTCCAGGCGGGGAATTACTTAGAACCTCGTAGTTTTTATTTCCTTCCTTAGTCTCCATCGGCAGTTACACTACACATAGATTAACTTAAGTTTGATGAAACTTGCTGTAGACTGAAGAGCGAACGGAACCTCGCTACGCTTTTGCGTCGACTTTTCACTTGACCATTCCAACAGCTCTTGGAAAGCCGATTTTCTGTTGGTCGTAGGATAGGATACGAAGAAGATGACCTCCTAGTCTGTGTGAGTGTGTATTCTTGCGCACGTATCACACACGATTAATCCCTTTTTAATTAGTCTCTTCGTGGAGACAGAAGAAGAAACTTAAACATCCTTCCGAACTAAATACTTCCAATTAGTGGTTTGGAAAAAAGAGTAAATGATGATGGCGAGGTTCAGAGGTGTGGAGCTTTGGGGTCGCTTAAGGAGTCATCAGGATCAATGCGAACATGATTATCCTTTTGGCAAGCAACCACGAATTATATATAGTAAAGTTTTTTTTTTCTCTTTCTATAGCCTAGTAAAGGACTGCAGTTCATTCTTGGGTGTTCGTTTATTTCTTAGTTTTGCCATATCTGCTTGCTTTCCACCTATATTAGAAAAGCCGTGATTAGGAATAAGGACAATCAGGTATGGGTTTGGAGCAGAATGAAGCAATGGAAATAAGGAAGGATTGTACTATTTTCGAAAGTGTTTAAGGCGATAAGTCATTTTTGGAGACAACTCCGACTGTAGTATCACCCACTTAACCAACGCTAAGCCAATGATTAATGAGCAAGATAACCTCACTGCTATTGGTATACATTTACTTCAGTCAGCAATGGAAGTAAAAATCGTAAGAGCTCTTCAAGTGGTGCATATCATGGTAGATGGCACTAAGACTAGGTACATTAAAAAAAATGCCATCAGAAATCTGAGGAAAAACCTTGTTCGGCAGCGCTATGGTCAGTAGAGAGCGTCCACAACTTTTGATTTGTTATATGGAATGCAGCGCTGCCACTTTGCTACGATCGTAGCAAAACTGCTACGCAATTGCCCGTTTGCTACGCAGCTACGCACTCTCCCTAAAAACGCCTATTTTGCTACTTTCTTTTTAAGCACGAAATGAGAACAAAAATCTTGTATTAAGGCAATGCTTACATGCAAAGCGCCTTTTAAGTGAAGTTTTTAATGTTTTTTTTTTTTTTTTTTTGTTTGATTATAGTTTTGTAAAATATATAGTTTACCAACTATACTTGTACTAGTCCTTAAAAAAATATTTACTTTGAATAAAGAATTAAGTGTTTTTTGTTTATTTTCGAAAAAAAATTTATATTTTGGACTTTTGAGTTTTGCTACACAAATTAAGTTTTGCTACGCAAATTTGCTACGCAAATTTTTTCCCTTGTGGCAGCACTGATGGAATGGTGTTATATTTGTTGTCGTCGTTGTCTACACCAATTTTGCACAGGGTGGCGCATAAGAAGCGTTATGAAAAAATTGCGATCGAATAATGTCACACTTTACTGATTTTAATTGGCCATAGCGTTCGCCCGGTTCTAAATAGTTTTCTTGTATGGCAATAAGCCAAGAACCATGCAACAGCTTAAGGTCAATATTCAATAAGAAGTAGGGGCGCTGGGTAATGAAAATCTAAAAATAGTGTTTGAAAATGCTTCAAAAAGAGCACGTCCGACACATCTCCATAATGCGAACATTATGTCCAAGCTACAATCTAAATTTTAATAAATGCCAAAGTTAAATAAAATAAAAAAGGACAAAAGATAGTTATGCGGCACCCTGTAGATTGTTTTTATTATCTATTTAACTATATTGAATTTTCTAAAGATTTTCCACCTTTCGATACTGTATTCTGGCGTTCCTTGTACGACCTCGGCGAGTCACGGCAGAGAAATCACTTTATAGCAAAAACCAAATCTTTTTTGTTCAGAGTTTGAAAATTAAAAATTATTTGTACAGAACTTTTCTATTAATCCAGGTCGCTGATAATGTCCAAGTCGCAGGTATTAGCATAGATCTTATCAAAAATTTGGTCGTGTAGAATTCAAGCTTCCTTTAAACAAATTTGGACTACGGAAGACTCTTTTTTTGTAAGACTTGTTTAAGATTTTTTTTTGATTAAGAAATCAGTTTTTTTTTATTTTTTTAAACAATAAACATTTTCATATTAATTTATAAAAATACTTGCATCGAAAGTACCTAGAAAGTAGAACCAAATTACCAGAGTCGAAATTTTTAAAATTCTTTTTCAACTTATAAGCCCTGATTTTTTTAGAAATTTTATTTTCTTTGTAGGCACTCTAAATATTTCTACACCAGAATTTGCGGACTAAAAATTAAGTTTAATAGAAAATTATTATTTTTTCTTAACTTATTTTAATAAAAATTTTAGAATTTTAAGGTTGAAGCTAAATTTTATAAAGTTCTGTTTTCGCCTCCGTATATTAAAAATGGAAGAACAGTCAGGTATCTGGTCCGAGGCGGAAAAATTCCTTTATTTTGAAGCTGAAGCCCCTGAAAAAAACTTTATTTTTACCTCATGAACAAAGAAATGTTGGCGCCAATTCTGGCTGAATATCTTATCAGAAATTATTATCTAAACTGACTGAGAAAATCTAGATTTGCTATAGGTAACTTTGTTGGTAGCATTGTTTATAACAAAAAATCTTTTAGTCGTGTTCTTATTTTACTTTCCAATAGGACCCCAAATTCTTGCGTGCCCAAGGGCCCCAGCATGGCTTAAGAGGGCCCTGGGTATGTACTTAAAATTCTACCAGTTAAAAGAGGGTAAACCTATCTTAAAGTTGTGGCGCCACAAAGTTATAGGAAATGTATTAATAAAGGCTGCGTAAAAGTTATCAACTCGTTATTCAGCAGTTACGTCAAATTTGTATGCTATCTGATGTCAACTAGCTAACTCACTTGTGCACATTTGTTTATTAATGCGGGGGTTCAGTGTTTACTATCTCCTCGTGATTCCGAGTGTAGGCACCCACATTAAGCCGCTGTTTTGAGCTTAGAATTTTTTCAGTTACCAGTTAAATACATCGCACTGAGAAATGTTAAAACGTTCTTAAGCGCGGGTGTTTTTAGGGACCAAATGTAAGTCCACCTTTATAGGATGTAAATAATATGGACTTGTTGACTTGGAACTTTGATGCAACATTGCAACTGTATGTAAACTAAACCCCAATACTAGCCGTCCTGTTTTTATTAGCATAGTACGGCCGAAGCGAATACTGTTGGCAAAGCCGGCTGGCAGGATCAGCTACAGTGCCACGATTGACAGATGACAGGTATGTCTACCTAACAGAGAAAAATTGACAGCTGCTACTGCGTATGAAGTGTTCAATAAAAAAAAACTAGCTCCATTCTGTTATGTCGGCTTTTATGGTATGAATGAGCCCACATTTATGTACACACACACATGTATGAATAACTTATAAAAAATCGAACTGCTCTTATTCACTTGCTAATGAAATGTTTTTCTCTTCTCTTTTTTTCAACATCTTTCTATCCGCATATGTCAACCGTTATGTGATTTTAACACACTGGCCAATGTCAACATTTTTTAATGGCATTTTCTCAACTTTTCACATCAACGAATTATGAACAACGCACGGAAATAACAATTTCATATTCGTCGTGCTCTTTTTTGTCCTGACGTCCTCTTGTTGTGTGTACGCCGTTGGTTGACTGGATCTGTGTGTTGTTCTTGCTCTTGAACTCACTCATGCACACCTGGATGGACTCGTGAACGTGATGTGTGCTTAATCTGACAACGAAAATGTTACCGGCGGGCGTTTATTCATTCGCTGTTTCGGTTGTCACGTCATCGTCACACGAACTCGGACTATCTCGTCTTGTATGGATTTTCTATCTGCATTTTTTTTGCACCAACAACGTCATCATAACCATGGCACTCATTGCATAAATGATGATTACATCACCATTATCCTGCCGTCGTCACCGCCACGGCCACACGTGTGCGTCACCGTTATGCTGTTGGCGATAAATTCACGATAAATCCACTGACTGCGCGACAACGATTCGGTCGATTCATCCATTCATCCGCATTTATTCCAATCACCCCCGCCCCGAAACAACGCGATGAAACTCTCAACACTGTAAATGGAATCCTTATGCGGGCGATATTGGCATGGGTGTGATGCGGCACTTCATATCCGGAACTGTGCGGGTGAGCAGGTAATATGGTTTAAGGATACCATGCAATTAGATACAACCGAACGTCACATAATGGAGAACCGTGGCTCACGTCACACGCTGATTATACGTAAGGTACATCCTCAGGATTTCGGAAATTACTCGTGTGTTGCGGAAAATCAGTTGGGTAAATCGAGGAAAACTCTTCAGCTGAGTGGAAAACCGAATGTTGCTGTATTCAATTCGCCGCCAATTAGTCAATACAAGGATAGGTAAGTTTTATTGAGATTGTGTGTGTTTCCATTTTTTTTTTGTTTTGTATACATACCTACTTCCCGCCGGAAGTTTGTTGCATGAGTACATTTTATTTGGAGGGCAGGTTTCACTGGAATTGAAAAGTTGCCAGATAAATGATCCTTAAAAGAAAGTTGTTCTGCTCGTTAAGGCAATTGGCATGTGTTTCCTGTTAAAGACTCCTCCACTGGGCGAGGGTGGTAGCGAGTGGGTGATGATTAATGGAGATGAAGTGAACGCATGTTCTTGAAAGGCATCTTCATTTGATACAGAGAAAAAGGAACGCTACTAGAAGTCGCCTTTGGGCTTAACGACTTTGTTGCAGGAATCTTAGAACTAGCTATATGTAGGTTGGAAAAAGTCGTTACTTTATGAGGCTGTGACGGGCGTTGGACGTACGCTTACGTAAAGTAGTGCGTCACATTTTATTGAAAGTCTTTGAAAAATTGCGTCCACTGTTTCGTTTACAGAAACAGATAGTCGTTGACGTTATGCGGCAACAAATAGGCGCCGTGCGTGGTACCTTTGCTTGGCATATGGCCATAGCATAGAAGGTGGTTGAGCACCAGTTTTGTCGTAGGGGCTTAAGGCCAAGAACAAGGCAATAGAAGAACCTAGCAAGAAGCGAAGTTCCTTGGTATGCCAGCACTTTTACACGGACTCAACCGTTTTCACCACAATCAGGAGAAAGTCGTGTGTTAATTTGTTGGGGTCGGTCCAATAAATATCGGGTGCCTATAACTATCCTGAAGAATTTTCTCAATGTAGCCGATTGGTTTCTGTATAAAATCGTGATATTTTTCATTTGTCCCAAAAATAAGTCTCACACAGGAGAGTGGTTGCGATAAGCAAATAAGCTAAGCTAAGCTATAAGTCCTATAGGGCAAGAGTGATGGTTTCAGATTTTATTTACTTATATAGAAAACGGGCTAGAATGCATGTTGCCACCTAAAGGGGTTCTTCTTGCCACTCAGGATTTCAAAAATATTGCTCAACAATGAAAATGCGTTGCTCTTTCGTAGAGCGCTCCACTTTTACTAACCCCAAACTGTCAGCTGTCACAGTGATATCTTTGTTTTGCATTGGCATCGCTGTATACTCTTAAAGGGCGCAAAATTCAAATTTTGCCTGAATTTTGGGAAGCCCTTTATTAACCCCACTACTGTTTATATGAACTACATGTAAGGGTATTTCTGTCCTTCTTCAACTATCCTCCTCTCCACGCTTTCTGGACACTTTTCAGCTGTTTAAATTCGACATTGATTCGATATGAATCTGCTTTTATTAATATTTCCTTCAGATTTAAAATGAATTTACTTTCCCACCCGTCCATATCTGTCAGTCTTGAAAACTCTAAATGGACAAAGTCGATGAAAACCCTCCAAGACCTGAAAAATACGCGGGCATTGCGGATCAGCGAGGATGTCATAAAATTCTTTTACAAGCGCTGACCTTACCATTCACTTTCTTAACCAAAATCTAAGTTGGCAGGTCGGGAGAATTCAACTCGTTTGGCAACGCCCTTTTACTGAGAACTGAGGTGGCCGAATCATTCTTGGAAGCATTTAAAATTTTGGAGTGATTGCCGTTGTTTGCTGATGGTATAAATATTCGAAGTATCCTCGAAAAAGTAGAACGGTCACCTTTCTTATCGAGGATAGTGCCGTGCAGTTACAAAGTACCAACCTAAGTGGAAAATTTGTGCTTATGCTTAGTAAATAGATATCGACATAGGGTTCACCTGGCTGATCTGTAGACCTACGTCTGCCGAAGTTTGTTATCCCATCAAATTTCTAAAAGTGTATATAGAAAGTAGGAAAGCTCAGCTGCCAAAATAATCAGTTTCCTTAAGACTTCTAGTTTGTAGATATAAATTGTGACAAAAAATATCAATAAAATGCAGTAATTCACCTATGGAAACTCGTCTTTCATTTGGTCCATCGTATACGAAAATCGTATTTAAAATATCACCCCAACCGGTTAAATAAAATAGCTGCGAGTATGTTTCAAATCACTTGACTATCATTCCGATTTTACCTGATGTTAACACGTGCGGTTGCATGGGTTTTCCTTTGTTTTTACTGATTACCCTCCATAAAAATAAAATTAGCTATTATCAAACCGTGCTCATCTTCCTCTCCGGTGGTCTCATCTAACGATCCTTGATGCCATTCTTCTGTCCGTTCGAACCCAACTCTCAAATAAAACTCAATTAGCCCGTCAAAATGAGACAAACTCTTGCTCTCGCTCAATTCAATTGCCGCAATAGAATCGAAATTGAAATTGAAATTGCAATGAAATGGAAATAATTTGACCCTTTCTGCCTTGGTTCTGTTTGTGTACTCGTATTTTTCAATTAATTCGCTGACATTTTAACACAGCAGACCATTGTTGTCGAATCAAACTTATAATTGGCTCGAAGGTGTCACGTACACTTCATAACATGCTTCAAATTGCAAGTATCCAACGGGTTGGCACAGCCACCATCACCACACCACACCACTCACCAAAGGTCAATGTGTCGTGCAATTTGAGTTTCTATTTCTTTGTATTGTCGCTGGACGCAACTTGTAGATAAAAGCTACCCCGTTGGCTTCAAATGACCTTTTATCCTTAACATAGGTCGAATAATAAGAATCACTTCCAACCCATCCACCCGCTGTCGTCCATTTCGAAGACAACAAATTGCGATTATCCTCTGCAGACATACTCAGACAAACACATAAAGGGGGGGCTGGGGCATGTGCGCCGAGTGGATTGTACCCATTTATTCTTGGTTTAATTTTGTAGCCAGTCCCTCTTCACTGGCTGTTAACCCCTGCCACAGATGGTCCTACGAGCGGTTGGCATAGGGGGAGACGACTTTAAGTGAAAACCATCTCATGATAAGACTACAACGCAAGGAGCTAACAAAATCACAGGGCATTACGTAATCCAATTCTGGAAAAATGGAAAAGGGGGCGACCGACATCCTTCATGTGACCAATTGTACACCCTCAAGCCATTGCAATGGAATATGCTATGCTATATACACACGCACAGGAAGGTCCCCCATTGCTGTATATAGCTTTACATTTCCAATGAATTGTGGCAGGAAAACGAAATCGAAATGCTGCTGCAACGAAAGTTCAATGAGAAATGCAGTGTACTAACTGGGCGCACATTGAGTGAACGGATGCACCGTGGGCGTGGCTACAGTGGACGAACGGTCCATTGAGCCAACCGTTGAATTATTTTCATAGATCTGGTTTAAAAGTTTTGCATGAATCAGGTTTTTTTTTTAAATTGATTTAATTTGGACCATCTGTTTATGCCTGAAAAGCAGTGAAAACAGCATCGAAATCGGTGCAGTGGTTCTCGAGATCAGTCCTACAGATAGACATGCGCCACTGTTTGTGTTATGGTAAACACTGTGGAGCAACAGCGCCACCTATCTACAAACACATTCGGTACTAAATGGAAAACAAAACTGCTAAAGCGATCTCGGTCGAGTGGTTTTTGAGCGCATATGTCACATGCGAACATTCCTTTATGTATATTCTCGGCACACATTATTCACCCTTTCTTGGGAAGGTTTTTGTTCAAACCACTTTGTGTAACTCGCCAGTAGATGGCGCTGCAGCCCATGAATTTCTAAATCGTTCAATCTATTGATTGCTATACATGGGCTGCCAGTTAAATATAATTTTCAAACGTTGGGGTAAATGAACATTTTAAACGCTGTCGATTAAATTATCGGATTAATGGAAGCAATATGGCCGCCATTTTTTTTTTTCTTAGAAATCATGGATTTCTGTCTCCTGTGGAATAGGATCAGCACAAATCAAAACGAATATAAAACGACGTAGTTCATGTGCATAAAATATGTGGGCTAAATTGGACAGTATTGGGTAAAGAGGCGTGGCACTTTCCACACAAACAAATAAACATTTTTAGTCTCGGCTCTAAATTTTCGTAGTTCACAGTGGCTATGTTTTCCATACAAATTTTGCAATTGTGAGCTTTTGTAAATTTAAAGCCGAGACTAAGAATGTTTATTGCTAAGGCCCTATTTCTCCACATTACTGGTAGCTAAATTTGTAAAGTTTTAAACTTTAAAGAACTTTGCAGAATGTGGGCGGAATAAGGCAACGGGGCGTGGCACACCTCATACATACCGCCTGTCGAAAGTATTTTGCAAAAAGTGGGCAAGGAGGCGTGTGCAGCTGCTTGCAAAAAAAAGTGTTAAACTGCCGAAATTTGTAACCAGCTCAAAATTTGGGCGGTGTTGGATTTGGGGGCATAGCACCGTTTATAGACCCAAGCAATTGGACTGGATAAGTGTTTCTAATTTTGATATCTGGGATAGCCGCCACGAGGGAGGACGTCAGGACGAACGTTGCCAATAAATTTTGACAATGAACAGGTATAGCCTACAACGCAATAGAAATCTTCAATTCAGTAGGGCGTGCTCAAGATAAATTTGGAGATTGGCTGTCTGATAAATTCAATTTGAAGCTTGGATGCAAATGGGCTTTGTAGTAGAGTAAGACCTGTGAACCAAAAATGGCTTAAAAATGCCATTGAGGTGATTAAATTTTAAACGGATAACACTTTTTGATACGCTTGTTACTTGCGAGTCATGTCTTAGCATAAACAGAAGTTTTGGTGCTTTTATTAACTGCAATTTTATTTTTAATATGCCAGTAGCCGCCAGGCTGCGTTTCTAAACCTAGATTTGGTTTAAATTATCAAGTTTAAGTGCCTTAAAAGGCAAATCTTTCGTTGGCTTTATCTACCATCTTATTAGTATCCACAGTAACCAGGTAAATGCCCTGCAAGTAGCTTCCATGTGTTCTATCTGAAAGGTCCCCGAGGCTCGAGCTTCAGAAAACAGAGAAAATGAGGTGTTCCTTTGTGGATTTTGTCATTTCCGTAGCCTCTATAATTATCATTACGACTCTGTCAGCTATGAACCTGTGTGGGAGTCTCCGCAGCCTTTTAAGGATTAAAACTAAAAATAAATCCCCGCCCAGGGTCTATGAACAACTACGCTCACTTTATCATGCGATAAGTAGACTCGGTGAACAAAGTACGAGTAAACTACAAGCACACACTGTCAGGCTGTCCGTCAGTCAATGACTGAGTAATTACATAAAATCCAGTTGAGAAAATTAAATTTGCCTCCTACAAAAACAGTGCACAGTGGGCTGCAATCCAATTGAATTGCGCCACAACCATGGTGTTGGTGTATTGCCCTCAACAGTAGTTGTATAGTTGCCATGTCAATGTCTTACCGCGAGAGTACAAACCACTTTCAAAGAAGCTTTTATTTTATTACGTTTCCGTCTGGCGGGCGAGAAACAAGTAAGCCAAACCACCAAACCACACACGTCCATTCCCCAATCCCAGCGGTAGTCGAACAATCACGGTGCCAGTGCAACAACCACGAGTACGAGATCAGAAGTTTTCTGCTCCATGGACTCGCACCCCTATAACGATACTGATGATGATGATGATGCTGATAAAGATTTCTCTTTTCTATATTCTCCCACAGATACAATATATCCTGGACGGTGGACTCGTATTCGCCAGTCGAAGAATTCAAGCTGTCATTCCGAAGGTTGCCGCAAGGACACGAGGTCGTTGTCGACAATACTATTGAACAATCGCATTCGTTACACCAATCGATGTACAACGGTGGCGGCAGTGGCAATATTGGAAGATTTGGCAGCGCAATCGACATTGGCAATGGTGGCAGTAGTGGCCATAATCATAGAATCACCAGTGGATATGGCATTCATTGGAGTAAAAACGATTGGAGGGATGTTGTTTTGGCAGCCATGCCATTGTCACATCATTACACACAGGGGATGAGTTATATGATTCGTGCCCTGGAACCGGATCAGCACTACGAGGCAACAGTTCAAGCGAGGTAAATGAAAACAAAAGCGCACGGGTAAATATCCTTTTTGTTGTGCGATGCGAAATGCTACTCGTATAATTTGTCCTTGGGGTGAATTAACCGTTTCCGTAGATATCCTTGTTTGTTTGTTGGGGTTTCAGATATATGGTGGGACGAGAAAGCGCGGCTATTTGTATCACCTAGGATAACTTATGCCTCAAGGGCTTCTTGAGTGACTGTATAGTAAACCTTTTTTTTCAAGTGGACAAAGTTTTCCAATTTGAACAATTCTCTTGCCCGAAGGGTGTGACAGGAGAAAGTGTGCAAAATGTTAACCACTCCCGCAGTGCATCCACCACAGATGATTGCGGTTGATTGCTGTTGCTTTTGCTTTTGCTGTTTAAGGGTGGCGATGAGAAAAACAGCAGGGAGACTCTTAAAAACGAATTGTATAATATGCTGAACAAAAATGAGTGGAGGTTGTTCGCATAATTTAGTTGAGTGCAAAAGAAGCACACCAAGAGGGGACAACAAATGGCGATGTTAGTGCAACATTACGACACAAAACAGTATACTGTTGGTAATGGAAGCACATCGAGCGGGAGCGATAGGTACCACAGTTATCTGCTTCACAATTTGAGCAATTACACTAATTAGGATAAGTTGAATGTGGCGATATATGTTTCCTAGGTTATACGACTTTAGTTGAAGTGTTGCAGAGGAGGTTCTTCTGCACAATACCCCGACGATTGGTTGGGGTTTTTTTTAAGCCTTGTGTCCCTTACACTTTTTGGTGTAATGGTGTTTTGACGGGAATTGTATTTTGGCAACGATGCGATTAGTAAGTCCTTCGGCCCTGCCGAGGTATCCGTCGGAATGGACAATTCTCCTCCACCGGAGGCTCAAACTTATATTGGAGATGTACGTTTTCGGAAAATAATAATTGAAATGCGATGACGCGTCCTCGTATTGCTTGGTGCTTGTCAAGTTCCGCGACTTATTGTTGTCGGGGGATGTCAGAAACAATTCCTATGAATCTGTCAAAAATTTCACTTAAAATCAAACTTGATGGCACTGCAACGCACCACGCTGGAGTGCTTTACATCGGATTTATGCTCCGAACAGCTGTTCGGAAGAATACCACGAGCGAAAATGCTCCGAATCATATAAAATCGGTGAATTTTCCGTTCCGATAGTAACCTCGCTAAAGGGCCGCATATCTGAATATTTCATGAATCCATACGTGGGTTGGCTGGCGGCACAAAACTGAGGGTTGGTATGAGCTTGTCAGTCAGCAACAGAGAACCATGCATCCATCTGTTGGTTGTTCGCGTATTGAAGTTTCGAAAGTATTCATTCAGTTTAAGGGTCACGAAAGCGGGCGACGTATAGAAGGCGAAACAATTAGTCTTGGTTTCAATCCATGCGACGGGCTTATGCAGGTGCATGGTTGATGGGTTGATATTTCGTATAAGGGTGCGGAATCTGTCCCCGTTTCCAGGCACCAGTTATCGACAGACATTTGATTTATTAAGATATCGATTTCTGGTTAGATTTCCCGTCCATTTTCAAACAGTCATCTACAGTTAAGGCCCCGAGCTGCAAGAAGGAGAACACTTTCTAGTTAAGCGGCCAACCTAAGGCGAGTCAATTCAAAGACTCTTCAGACAGAAGTTGTTGTATCTTTTCCCGCACAAATTAACGGTTGTTATAACTTGTAATTTTTTTGGAGTGTCTGCCACAATTTTTTGATATTTTGGGCCTTTTTTAGTTGGAAAAGAAGATTCGAAGAATGTTTAAATGTTCTCATATTTAAATAAAACTTTTCAAAGGAACCGCAGTTGCCTATCACAACACTTGTCACCAATTGAGATTGTGAATTTGTGATGGCTTCCAGAGTCTTCCTAAAGCTGCATTTCCCTTGAATATATATGCACATAAAGAAATGTTTAATAGACCACTTTTGACCAACTGGACACTGTGCCCTGTTTTCCACTCCACTTAAGACAGATAGGAGTGCCTAGGTAAAGGACAAGACACACGTTCTTCCGTGATGCCCAACAACTTATCGTGGCTCCTTAGGTGGCTCTTCAAAAAACTGTGCTGCCGGCCAATTGTACGGTTGACAGAATCAAGCGGATAAGCTGTGGAATATTCGGAATGTTGACCGAAATCAATTTCTGCCGAGAAGTCACATCTGGTGAGTGCTCGAGCGAAATGCGTAAACAATCACTTTCTTGTTAGCTTGCCCAAATGGTACCCACTTCCTGGTACTCGGAAAGGTTTCTACAAAAAACTGTTATTAATGCTATACCTATACGATTTTTATTTCTAATTATATTTATTTATTTTTAGTTATTTCTAATACACCTTACTATGTTGCGTCTGATAGTGAGTTTAATGGTGGCCAGTTGTATGCTTTCTAACTAATCTAACATTTGGTTGCATCTTTTACGGAACTACTTAGGTAATCACTCTCCAATATTTGGGAGAATTTCAATAAGCACTGCATGAACTTTTGGTGAAATTAACTCATGACTTCCACATGACTCGCACTCAGAGAAAAAAATAGTCATTAATCACTATTTTTTGACTATTTTCATAGTCCGAATCGTGACCACTATTTCCATTAGTTAAAAATAGTTACTTGTGACTATTATGGTAGTGAATTAATTTATTTCTCAAAATCAACTTTTCTATAGTCAATTTTGACTATTGTAATAGTTACATATCTTTTACTTTAATAGTTGTTTTTAACTATGCACGTAATAGTTACACAACTATTTCTGACTGCACATAGTAGTTACATAACTATTAAATAGCTCTTTCTAACTGTGCACATAGTAGGAAATAACTATAACAATAGCTGTCTGTAACTATGCACGTAGTAAAATTTGACTATACCAAGCGGTTGTTGAATAACTATGAAAATAGATACCTGTTACTATTTGACTATTAGACAAACCTATAAATAGTTAGTTAGTTTTATCTATACAGAAATAAAGTTTTCCTAAAAGGATAGTTCACAAATCAGTGAAAGTAGTATCCAGCCATACTTTATTAAAATTGTATGTAAATATACTTACCATAAAGTATTTCACCGCCAACGATTATGATAAAACAGTGAAAACGATTTGTTTCCTAAAAATTGTTTAGAGTTTTACAAAGAAAATAATGCAATATATTTTTTTTCAAATAATTTTATTTTATATATTTCACAGGTATATAATTAATGATACAGTTTAGTATTTCTTAAAGTTTCTATTTCATATCTTATGTTAGGTTTATCTTATTACATTAGGCATTACAAATTATGTAGGTACTCACGTTGTTTTCTGTAAATGTCGATGATCTACTGCTTGTGTTGTTTGCCTTGAGGAAGATGACTGACGTCGTATTCCAAAAATGAACCAATACTACCATCCATTGTGGAAGCACTAGATATTGAATGCGTTACAAATCCCTTTAATAAGATAGTGAAGGAGGTATATACGTGATTTAAATTAAGTTGTTGCAGTTACCTGAGATTTTTTCCACTCCAACAAACTTTCCCTTAACTGCACATACTGTCCGTATGACTTTGTCGCTTCCCACAATCTCCTTCAAGTCATTGTTGTTTAAAAGTCGTAGCTTTATAAAATCAAGACGTAATTCCTAAAATCACACATCAGTCGGGCTCAAAATTAAAACTAGTCAAATATTAACTTACCAATAAAGTTATTGTAAAATGTTTCGAGGTCCCACGACAATAAAACAGTCTACAGCTGTTCGTCAGTTTGTCTCGCCTGGATCTATTGTTGCCTGATTATCTTCAGGATGGTTGGTTGTCCTTTACATTTTACATTTGCAACTTGACAGTGCCCTTCTATGACATTTAATTCATAAAGGTTCTCATTATCCAAAATATCACTTGGCTCATTAATTTGATTAAATATTTATACACTTCTAACACGATTAGGAGTAAAGAACACCACTAGTCAAACATTCACTGCGCAATGATCGAATTTCAACTAAGACGTACTTGTTGCACTTACTTACGCAGGGGTTTCTTATAAAGTGACTACGCAGTAATCATTTTTGACTATTTTGTTGTGCTGTTTGACAACCAAAATAGTTATATATATAAAGGGTGATTTTTTAGCTGGTTTGGTTTTGGCAACACTGGTTTTGACAGCTGACGTGTGTTTAGTACCTTGTGTCACTGTCAAACAGCTTCAGTTTGGTTTGCAATTTAACCATGTATCGTCTTACAAATGAACAACGCTTGCAAATTATTGAATTTTACTATCAAAATTCGTGCTCGGTTCGAAATGTTCATCGCGCGCTGCTTCCATTTTATGATCGGCATTCTCGACCTTCTGAGCAGTCTATTCGGAAGATTGTGACCAAATTTCGCACCAAATTTACTTTGTTGGACATTAAACCACCAACACGTTTACGTACTGTGCGTAGTGAAGAAAATATTGCGGCCGTATCAGCTAGTGTGACAGAAGACCGCGAAATATCGATTCGGCGCCGTTCCCAGCAGTTAGGCCTTTGTTACAGCACTACGTGGAAAATTTTGCGGAAGGATTTGGGCGTAAAGCCTTTTAAGATACAGCTGGTGCAAGAACTAAAGCCAGCCGACCTACCACAACGCCGAATTTTTGGTGAATGGGCTCTTGGAAAGCTGGCCGAGGATCCGCTTTTTTATCGAAAAATTGTGTTCAGCGATGAGGCTCATTTTTGGTTGAATGGGTACGTAAATAAGCAAAATTGCCGCATTTGGAGTGAAGATCAGCCAGAAGCATTGCAACAGCTACCAATGCATCCCGAAAAAGCCACTGTTTGGTGCGGTTTATGGGCCGGCGGCATTATTGGGCCATATTTCTTCAAAGATGATGCGAATCGCAGCGTTACTGTCAATGGTGAACGCTACCGAGCGATGATAACAAACTTTTTTTTGCCCGAAATGGAAGTTCTTGACTTGTATGATATGTGGTTTCAACAAGACGGTGCCACATGCCACACAGCACACGAAACAATGGCGCAATTGCGAGCAGCGTTGTTATGTGATCGTATTTATCGTAAATCTTACGATTTCTGAAGGTTGATCCGACGCTCCGATTTTTGCTCTTTTCAACCCTATTTCTACGATTTCGTAAATATTTTTCCGATTTTTTCCGATATTATACAAACTTAGATACGATGCGTAAACCGAAATATGACTTGATAAAACAGAATCTTAAAAAGTGAAGGAATGCATTTAATATGACTTTACCTTATCAACACATCCCATTGCAATTAGCCGGCATCGATTACCGAACATAATCTTTTGTTTTTTGCGTTATTATGTTAATATTCTAACTTGTATTATGTTATTTAATTGCTTATCAAATAGAGCTGAAATACTAATATAAAATAAATAATCATGTTTTTTTGTTTTGTATTGTTTTTTCATGATTCTTAAAAACACGGTACCTTTGGTTGCATTAATTTTAAGCATTGCATTTTGGTTAATAAATAAAAAGGTTAAAATGGGTAAAATCTCAAAACATATATTGTTCTTAAGGGATATGAGTTCTTAGTCGTTTACCATAGGGATGTGCAGTTTTACATGGTGATAGAATTACTATATAATGTGGAATTCATTCGTTCAATCTAAGTCACTTTTTATGTTCCATTAGTACGAAAAAAAACATTTTTTTCCGATTTCAGAGCACTTTTGAGAGTCTGGATTTTTTCTCAAAGTTGCTTTAGACTTACCAATACAAGTGCGTTTGAGTTAGATAGCTACTGAAGTTTGTTTACATTTTAGTGAAACTTATGAACTGCAAACAAAAGCATTGCATCCATCAGGTCGGATCTATTTTTGTTAATTATTTATGTACCTACAAATATTTAGAAATCCATCATATTCCAATCTCACGAATATAAAAAAAAAGTCCAAGTGAAGTTTTTATATTCGATTAGATACGCTTAATCTGAAATCTAAGAGCGAATCTGAAGAAGTCCAATCGAAAACCACATAAAAAAGCCATACATATTTCAATAGACTTCGGGCTTAGCCCAATAACTTTTTTAAGGGTGCAGACCCCTAAGAGGGTATAAATATTATTGGTATGAAAGTAAATACCTACTTCTTAAGTTAAATTTGCTTGAAACGTAGATAGTTACAATACTAATAATGAAAAAAGTATCTTAAAGTTCAAACTGTCAAACTTCTCACTACCATTACAAGATAACATTTAAATTAAGTACAAAATGACCTCTTCCTTTGAAATGCATATTTTTTACTCGTTTAATTAGAAAATACGACAAATACGATTTTGAACCGAGAAAATATACGATTCTCAAACAATATCCATAACAACACTGATTGCGAGGCGAGTTTGGTGAACAGTTAATTTCACGTTTCGGGCCGGTCAATTGGCCGCCTAGATCGTGCGATTTGACACCATTAGATTATTTTTTGTGGGGGTATGCCAAGGCTAATGTGTATAGGGACAAGCCCGCTTCGATTGACGTACTGGAAGCCAACATCCATGCATTCATTCGTGAGATACCGGCCGATATGTGTGAAAGAGTATGCCAAAATTGGACTCAGCGGATGGGCTACCTGAGACGCAGCCGCGGTCAACATTTGCATGAAATTATCTTTAAACATTAAATTGCAAGGTTCAAACTATCGATTCAAATAAATATTTCATTCATTTTTTCGAATTTTTTGTGTTCACCTTTTATTATGCAATAGCTAAAAATGACTGTTTAATTGCTATTTTTCAAAAATTGTACAGTAACCATCCATGCTTTGCATAGCGTTACTATCAAAATATTCCCAACTAAAAATATATATAGTCATTGTATAAATTAATTACTTTCTAACAATTTGAATGTTTCTAAGACGTTACTATTGAATAGTCAGAATTGACTGTTTAATTGTTACTTTGCAAAAATTGTTTAGTTACCATGTTCTGCATAGCGTTACTATAATAGTCACTGTTGATTATTTGTATAGTCATAAAATGAAGTGATTCCATTTTAACTATTTTAATACTATTTCCAACTATTTTTTAACTATTCTCAAAGTATCTTAGTTCACAAATAGTTATTCGATAAATTTCATGGAATTTTATGAAATGACTACGACAATAGTTGCAAAAATAACTATTTTTTTCTCTGAGTGATCCGGTTTCAAATCGAACGACGAAATATACTGCAGCTTTCCTACCGGTGATAAAGATGCGGCATCTTGCAGCTACTACCCTACCCATTTTTAGAAACACAGTATTGGGTCGATGGTAACTGACGCTATCTCGATACTATTCTACTACGATAATAGCGATGGTCGCAAAACTGTGTCGTAGGTGATGTTCTTTAATATGAGCTCGATCCTTGTGGGTCTACCAAGTATCGTATTGAACCATCAAGTGTCGAAAACATATTCACGCTAAGGAAATTTCGTGGATGTAGCTATTAATTGGGGTGGTAACCGTGTTAAGCTCCAAGCAAAGTTGTACCAGAGTGGGGATCGAAAGTGCCCATACAAATGCTCCAGCAACTATTTCCTTAAACACATCTCATCAAATGAACTTATTTGCATTTCTATTCTCAAAATTGTCCATACCAACAGCCGTTAGTCTTTTGTGACACGTTCGAAAACTTAACCGATAACAAACCGAGGCGATTGCGGGAAGTTAATTAAACACCCACCCACATGCAATGAGCTATAAATTCCCGGGATTATTCCATTTCATTACAATCCCGTTTAAGGTTATACGATTGCTGTTTTATTATTTGGCATAAGTGCCGGGAGGGGCATAAACCTATTACTGAGAAACTTGTCGTAGTGTTACTACATTTCTATAGAAGTGAAAATCCTGTCTTAATGCAAAGCAAATAATTTGGATTTGGCATCTTCTATAGCGCCCGAAGGGTAAGCTGACTTCTTAATTTTGTTACGCAGACATTTTTCTATCTCATTTGAAGGGCGGATTTGTACATTATCCTGTCTGAGACTTAGTTAGGTATTTGCCCAGTGGGATGGGTAGAGTCTTTGCAGCTATTTTGCTTCCAGTTTCTGGAATTGCACAAAGAGCTTTTGTCTTGTGTTTTTTACTGACTGATCAAAGGAGCTCATGCCAAAGGAAAAGGTATACCTCATCTCTGGATGCCGTGCCAGCTAGTAGTTCGACAAATGTAAGATTCTCGGTTTTAACCATTCTCAATTGTGAACGAGCTTCTGCAACCTCACCCAAACATGGTGCAGGCCCATTTTAGACAGTGTAGTCGAAAATGTAACAAAAAGAAGGATGGTTTGGGAACAATGGGGTCGAAATGAGCGCCTGTGAAGCTGACAACTTCTCCTAGAAGGACCCTATGGCTGAAACAAGACAAAGATAAAACAAGGAGCCTTCTGTGTCTTAAATCTTAATAGATCTTTCTATCTTCGTTACATGATTTTTCCGGAAACACCACCATGTACATTTCCCCTCTAAGGTCCGGATACAAATCACGGATATATTGTATGTATATACCCCAGAGAACCTATTTGAATTAATACAAGTCTTAAAACATCAGTCAAATTGATATAAATGTCTTAAGCTGAAAATGCCAATGCTAACCCTTTTATTTCTGATTGTATCATTTACTACGAATTGTCTCTGCACAGGATGCGATTGTGTGTACCCGAAGGTAGAACTCACCTAATGCGTTCGACTTCCAAGGACCCACTTGCATGGCTATCGGGTTGCGGGGACGAACGTTTCATGAAGCATGATGATGTTACGTTGATTTGTTGAAGAAATCGATAGTGAATCGGATTCAATTACGAGTACCTTTTTCTCGTTCGTTAGCCAACGATATTTCCAAGGATTTTTCCTGTACTTGTGCAGCACTTTCTACGTGCATTTATATCGTTTCATTGCAATTCAATATGTTTGCTATTGCGAAACAAAGTTCAGGAGGTTGCGCTTACTGTGGCAATGTTAATATTTCCTGTGGTTGGCTTGTGGCGATTTCGAAAATGTCCTTGCTGCAATAGTGTACTTGTACCTCTGGTCTGGTCTACGGAGTCTTTGTATTTCGGTATAGTGATTTCAATTGAACTGAAGCGGATTAAATTGCAATTGAATGGGGGGCGACTGACATTGGAAATCGGAGTTGCATTTTCGAATTCGGGGCAGGCATTCTCGTATAGGTTTAGGTACTGTTGCTTATTTCACAAAGCAAATCGAATTCAGTATTCACTGAGAACAGGTTTTGAGCACATTTGCCAACAGAACAATTTCTTTCGCTTAATTCTTGGTGCGTACAAGAGGCTTACATGCGATGCAATTTATTCTAAAAACTTGCAACTTTATGAGTAGGCATAGACTAATCCAAGTCGCTGTCTATGATAGCATGTGATTCCATCTGGGGCTACTGTTCGGATTCGGACTACGTTGCAAAATAAACCCATCACAGAGGTACCTCTCCCACCAGAAGAGCTATGGAGCATCAGCAACAAAGTAAACTACAGTATTGTAGGAGTGGGCCGACTTCTTAGCACAATTTTACCACGAAGAGGACTTTTAATTATCAGCAAGCCCTACAAAAACGTGACAGGGAGCATCATCTGAAACTACGATTCCAGGTATAAAAACTTATGAAGATTTGACAGCTCGCAGAGTAGTCATGTCATTGATTTAAAGATGGCTTCAGTCCTAACCGACTTAGCCGACTGGTTCGCATTTTTCTGATTTCAAAGTCACTTAGCAGAACTCTACAGAAGCTACACCGGGCTTTTTTTTAGCACGACTGGATACGTACCTCCTTGGCAGCGTTGCCGCTGACGAAATTTCAAAAAGGAGAATAATAAGTGCCCGGAGCCAAAAAGGGGCCTCCACATAAAATACTAATATGTAAAAGAAAACAAAACAGCAGCATTTATTAACAAAAAAAAGAGGAAACCTTCAGTACGAAACACTTTTTTGATGGCCATTTATATCATTTTTTTAAAAGTGGGGGATTTGAGGTTCAAAAAGGGGCCAACCTGCAACTCTGCTACTTGCTTTAATTTGATTTGATCATATTTTAGTACAATAAAGTACTAGTTCAGTGCTAATTGGTCAGACTAATTCAACAGACAATTTTAGAGCTTGTCGACGAATCGCATTGTATACTGTAGGTTCCATGAGTGCTTTCTACTTTAGCACTGAAGTTCGTCCTAGTTACAGTCAAAAGTTTCCTTCTCGATAAAGTCAGCGGCCTTGTAATGCTCGTCATATCTGAACAACACTTGAACTGACTGTACCTCCACTGACAGCCCAGGAATCATGAAACATAAGGTTTGACCAACTCAACCTTGAGCGGTATACTCCTTTAGATCCAAACTGGTCACGACATAAATTATTCTCCACAACACTTATTACGAGCTTATGGCAAATTCTTTTCACCCGCCCAGTCGTCATTGCCCCCTATTTAGCTGACAGCAGGCCATTTGGCATTTATAAACAAAACTACCGCCATTTGCCTGCTACAATTCGTTTTAACGACTATCCTCAGCACAAAGACATACCGCAAGTCGTTTATCTTTTCTCTTTCATCCCTTGGTCATTTGTCGCTTTGTGAACTTTTCAATTAGCTCACCTCTGGGAAGGCGTAATCAATGGATGGTCTAATTTTCCGAATTCATTGTTAATAGACGAGAAGAGCTCAGTTCAGCGACAAAGGCGACCTCCAGCTTTCGCCAGTATATTCAAATATACATGGCTCTGTATCGAAAACCGTCCTTGCGACGACGTTTATTCTACTACTCGTACCTACTACAACTACTGCTGCTGGTGTCGTAATGATAAATTTACATTTACATAATTAATAGCAGCAGAATGCAGCCATTCGGCAACAAGTAGACGAAGTGGCAATTACGCTGCTCCCATTTCCTCATTCCTCTCTCGGTCTTTTTGTCGTATTTCGCAGTTAAAAGGAAATAAAAAAAAAAAAACAGAAGCGCAAACTGTCCTTTGACAGTTTTCCTACGCCGAATTTATGTGCTCCTGTTGCGAGGGACAAACTGTTTTAATAGGTAATGTTCATTTAATTGTCAAAGGTCGCAGGCGAGATGACTGAATGTGTATCCTTGTTTGATATTCAAGTTAAATCTTCAGCTGGATGATTTATGTGGGTACATACATTTTAACAGATTCTTTTGTTTTTCCATTTGCAGAAACCGTTACGGCTGGAGTGATGTTACACACAGTTTTCTATTCTCGACGTCCTCTAATGGTGAGTTACATTAACGCATATTTAAGCCTTCTTGGGTAATTGTCCGTTTAAATTTGACATTGTGTCAGTGAATAGGTTGCGGGGCTGCTGCTTCTGACATTTTATAGAGCTTCCATTAATAGCAGTTGTTGGAGTGTCTGCTCGTTCTTCGTCCTTTCTTTGCTAAGCAAAGAAAAACTAATGCGAAAGGTTTGCTCACTGAAACCAAATCGATCGTCAATAGTCTACACTCGGCCTAAAAGGCTCTCTAGGTCAGTTAGTTGTAGGTAAGGTGCTACACAGAGGCAACGCCAGAATCCGATCAAAATTTAATAGGCTGCATCAATATTGAATAGAGTAACCCAAAAGTGGCACAGTGACAAGAAGGCAATTGTACAATGTACATCTGGTAGAAAAGGCCGAGTAGGAAATTGGTCTGCCGGCCATGGCTTCGATGGTCCAAAATACAAGTTACATCCTTTGATATTCAGGCGCACCTTTTCGGAATGACTGACAAACATCCGAAAGTGCAGAAAGCTTTTCAACGTCCGTGTGCAATTTTGGATCCCTTCCAAAAGCAAAAACTCGAACGGTTGTGATAATCTCCGGACTCATTGCTCGCACTCCTCATTTTTTTATCCAACGGTCAAACAAGTGCAAGTAAAACTATCTTTTTATCGAATCAACTGAGTTTGTGTTGGCCTTTTGCACTGTCTAAAGATTGAGTGTCCTATATAAAAAACAGTTCAAGGCTCACATTGAAATGACTACCAACATCATGATGACACACTTCCGAAGAGAATCTCAATTTACAACCAAGCTCAATTCACACCAAGCAAGGCGCAGCCCCTTAACCCTTTCAAGTCCGTTATCAGTTCTCTGGAAGGCGCACAAAAACACCTCATCCTACGTCAAAAGGAACGTATGTACTTATATCTATTTTACTGGCTATAAAAATCGCCATTACCATTATTGTCAGAGTCACCTCTGCTCTAGTTCCATTAAACGTCCACTATTGACATCACTTTGTTCCCATCAGATAGACGGCATTAAGGTCACCGCCTGTGTGCACAAAAATGAGAAAAAAAACCGTCCTCCGACTGTACGAGGCGTACAAGCACAGATGGTCGGCAATATCGTTCACGTCCTTGCTGCCAAATCGGTATTCCATCATCGCTGTGCATACCAGAGCAGAGAGCACGTCATACCTGAGTTCTGAGTATGGTATTCTCCTTTTCTCTTTCGTGTTGCTTCTGCTCAACCACGCGCTGAAATGGCAGATAAGATGAGACACCCAAGTGGAATTTTTTATGGACACTCATCCATAGTATCGTACTTCAATGAGTTGCGATATGACGTTGTTACTTGGATGACCTTCTTTCGTTACATTGCACGGAGGTGGAGGCTTGGATAAGACCTAGCAAACAACTGTTCAAGTTCCGCCATATCTGCCACCGCGAAGGAGCAGATCTTAAATTTATAATTTAAGAAGTTGTCCAGTGCTCGCACTGTTCACCCGCACTCGCATCTCTCACGTGTGATGCTTGAGATTTGCTTGCCTCAATTGTGTGCCTCTTCTGCTCCCACCACTATCCTGTGTGTAGTCAGATAGAAATCAACCTCAATCTTTTGCAATCTTGGAAATGTCTTCACGGCCATGATGGTGTGTTGGTCATTAGGATATTCACATCCACTTGGACGTCTTAGATGAGTCGCCTGTCATTCAACAGAGTGGATGCTGTATCCTGGACTGAGACCATTATTTATTGATATGCTATTAACGGTGAATGACTGGACACGTCAGCGCATGATGACAGTTGTTTACTTTGTCTTGGAAGTTTTACAAAGTTTTTCGCAGGACATTTTGTGGGAGTGAATAGGAACTTGATTATGTATCCAATGTGCAGTTGTAAGGAAGTTTCCATACGGTTGGTGTATTTGTAGCTGAGAAAAAAAAATCAGTTTGGGTCACAAACGTACGGAGGGGACAAGAACAAGGGAAAATAGTTGAGAAACACGACAACGATTTCTCCCTGTTCGATCTGATTACCAAATCAAATAAACTGCGACAGTGTTGGAGTGGTTGCTACCGGATGGCATATGGGAATGGTGCATGGGCCAATCAGCATTAACGACGATACAGTCAGGAAGTGATGGCAGCCATATTGAAACTCAAGTATAAAAGAGCTGCAGGCGCTTATTGAACTGCGGAGATTTTTTTAAATGCTGTCAAACAGAAAAAAGCTGCCAAACTTTCAGCAGAATAAGTTCTAATTCGAAGAAGCCAAATTCTACTTAATCCTTTAATCGCTATATATCGGGGCTTCCACATGACAAGAGCTGTCAGAAAATTGACAGAAAATGGACAAAAAGTGGACAGAAACAAGGAAAAGCAAAATCAGAGGGGCAAAAGGTGTCTGAAGAAGAGCTTTCGTTGGAAGAATAAGACCAACACTGTCTCCCTATTCCAAAAGATCAAAGAGTCTTAGGACGGAAGTCCAGGCTCTTTGAACAGCGCGGGGAGGCCTAGTCACTGAAGCGAAGTTTGTTTTAAAAGAACGCTGAAAAGGTACACCGCGTTATAAAGAAGAAATCGTCTTTGCTATGAGAAAAGGTACCGCCCGTTCTGATGGCTCACTAGAGGAACTCTCCAAGTTCGAAGGTGAGGTTTTCGTAGGTTAAAAGGATCACCCTTCTGACTTTGAAAAGCCGTATACCTTTTTGGCATCGCAGTTCGTGGAAAACATGGCAGGATCAGTTGACCCGATAGAAGAATCGCGTGATCTACAGAAACCTTATCAGGTCCGCTTTATGAATCATTGGACAATAAGCAAGGCTAACAGTATCCTCTTTCGAAAGAAATACTTTGTTTCCTGTGTTTTGGATACAACCGCAGCGTGGATTTATACGAAAAAGTTGACATATTTTGGCTTTTCTCATATTTCCATATTGCGGTTGTATCTTCTGCCGACCAGATGATCAAATAGACTTTATTGCTGGAGCGAAAGGATCTTCGCATCTGCAAGATCGAACCGCAAATAACAACAGATTCCAAAACTCGTTTGCTCCCGATAAATAAGCAGAGGATGGAGGGCTACAATTTTTTCAATCATTCGACAATCTTCTGACGTTTGTGTCAACTCCGTCTAACTTGCTAAAACTCCTGTCACATTTTTCTGGGACTCAGTATCTAACACATAGGCTAACAATTTATTGTGTTTCAGAAAGAACATCGCCCTGGGCCTGCCAAACCGCACCCTCATTTTAAGCTCCTATTACCTAAGTTTAGCCCCAAAGCCAGCCTCTATTCAATTTAAGAGTAATTTCATAAAATTCCAAATAAAATCTACACCAAACTTCCGTCGCCGGGGTGAAACTTTTCCTACCAATTACATGCAGGTCCACTCACTGTCCCAACTCGATACACATGCATATATTCCTCGCAGCATAACTATTTAAACTACTCCTTGCCACCGCGATGACATCCAGTTGCAATTGTGGCTCCGAGAAGTAATCAGAAAACATATTTGTGCCAGAACGTATTTCGACGGAAAATCCAATGAAAAACTTTTCCACAAGCAAGCACCCATTGAAGTGATATTTAAACAAATTCTCCTGGTGTTTCCCTCTGCTGTGTAACGCTGTCACATGTTCTGTACGTTCCCCGTTTCGGATTTGTTGACTCTTTGCATAGCTATACGGCACAAAAGTAATGCGATACCCATTTGAGTTTTAGAAAAGGATTTATCCGGGACAATGCACAGGGGTGACTTGAATGTCATTTCGCCTTTCAGCAGTAGGTACCTCTACCTATGCTATGCATAGAAGTGGGTATCCTTAATTTGCATTTCACATTCTTCTCTTCTTCTCACTAGATGCGCATAGTTGTATTGTGTAATTCACCTTAAACAATATACGGATACACAATATTTGTGCTTTCCTGTTCCACTCTTATGCACTCTTTAGGTGTATGCATTTGTCGCCAATCTTCAAACGGTATACAGAGTTATAGATGCACATACAGTGGAACTCATCGGTTGCGTTTCAAATAATCTTACTCTCGAAATTCGAGTCCTGTGCTTAGGTGTCTGCTGAGGACATTAACATAATTTGAAATCGGCTTGAATAGCTTTGTGCAAGCATGATTCTTTTGATCGAAATGCCATAGAAAAGGACTCTCCACCTCTAGACAAGCCACCGACACTTGAGAACAGAGGTAGAGGTGACTCGCCCAACAGGTCGCAGTAACATTAAAGTCTCGTGTTCAGATTAGGAGAGGGTACTTCATGCAGCAGCCATGAAGAAATATTCAGGAATTATCTACAATAAGAGCTTCCATCCCCCTTGTGCATTAAGCCAAGCGAATGTACATACAGACTTGTCATAACGAGCTACTCTCACGTACATTCATATATTATATTCAAGTGGATTCGCAACAGATGCGGGAGTGTCACTGCTGACAAAGCAGCACATATACAATTTAACAATTTTCACAGTGAATAGCAAACAAATCCAGTGAATATTCCATGCAGTCCTCCAGCTGTGTGTCCATGGTAGCCATTCCCGAGCATGCAACTTGTAAATTCGTTCCATCACATTGCAATGCTTCAACCAAATATACTGACTTCAATATACGATGAAAGAGAAGAATTGCACAAAAATAGGAAACTTACCAAGGAGGTTGTCCGTCGACAGCGAGAGAGAGAAGGAAGCAGCATGAGTTAGCGTAGAAGGAAAACTTTTCAATTTCGAATACGAGACAAACTTGTCAAGGCAGGGACTAGCTAATGGTGATCGCCATGAGGGGAGAGCAACCCTTTTCTTCGAAGTGTGATGGGAAGCTTCACCAAAGAGGGCCAACAACTTCATGCTTAATATTATAAAAGTATCTATAACCGAATACTTGCCCAAAGAAATTTGGACGACAGTGAAGGGGTGGTCCGGAAGTTCGCGATTGATTTGTTTTCGTATTTCAAAGTTTTGATTGTAGTTTCCTGTTAGAATGGCTCAGTGATGCAACCGCGTTTTAAAACTGTTCACTGACTGACTCAGTTCGCTGGTCAACAAAAGGTTACGAGATCCAATTTGTGGAACGATGTTAAATTTTGAACGCCCGACTAAAGGCTGCCGTTCCATTTAAAAGATCAGATGTTGTGGCTCAAATGTTGGCGATTAAAGTTAACCAAGGCGTGGGCTTATATGAGGATCGACCATGTCTGCTACTGAAGTGGTGTTTTCTGGGAACTGCGCTTCTAAAGTAGACCGGTAGAATCACTGTAAAGCAGCGCTACCGGTAAGGCGTGCTCCTTTTTTGTCTGCCGTTCGCCCCAAAGACAAATTGAACTCCTATTTTTAATTTCGGATTTATAGGCCTATTATCGTTAGCGAGTCGAATTATTCGCGTAAATCGAGTCAGTTGTCGAAACATTCGCCTTGTACGATTATTGTCGGCGAATTAATTCATTCGCCTAGAAATCAAAGGCTACCTATATAATAAAAACGAAAATGACAGCACCAAAACAACAATTCGAACATTTATGTCAACAAAAGAGGAATTCAAAATGAAAAATTTGTGTGCCTTAAATATAAAATATTCTTTATTGGATTTTTTTGAAGCTCCAAATTGTACCAACCCTTTGGCTATAGCTGGGTTTTGTTTCATATGTATGTAGAAATATGAATTGAATGGGTTTTATACGTTTTTCTTGAATTTTCATTCATAAGTTACATTCGCCTCAGGTTTCACCCAATAGTTTTGTTCGCCAAAATTTGAAGTTTTAGGCGAATGATATTTCATAAATTCGCAAACCGCAATAAGGCGACTTTAAATTCGCCAGCGGTTTGACAGTTCAGGCGAACGAATTTTGTTCAATTCGCTAACCATAATACAAATAAGTCACATTCGCTTTTTTTTTCGTTCGACTCGCTAACGATAATAGGGGCATTAAATACATTTTCTTTCCTTGGCAATTGCAAAACAATTTTTACTTTCTGGATGTTCCAATAGGAACTTTTTCGTGTCCGGTTTTGTTACATTTGCGTCGAACAAACCCCCGAAATTTTCCTTCTTCTGCACCTATTTAATATAATAATGGACCAGAAATCCAAATTCTATAACTTAACCTCCCATTGGAGTCGATAAGTAGCTACTTATACTACTTTTGAATGGAAGGTTCCACGCCCCCTTTGCCCAATACCGTCCATATTAGAGCGTCCAGAAGTAGAGCGTAAGTACCCGCGGCTGATGACCCTATCCCTACCCACTTTTACAAAATCAATGTGCAGTCTATTGTGACCAAATTCCAGCCACACCTTTGCGAATGAATTCCTTAAATAAAAGGATAGCATAGTTAACAACAGCAATCTTGTCCCAAAACCGCATATGGCACCACAGATATATTGCATGTTTGAAAGAGTGTGGTTATTTCTCACAAGTTATCAGCCAGCTTTCATTTGACTACATCCCGTGGCAGAAAGGGTACCATTTGAAAAATTACACACTGCATTGCTAGGACCGACCACAGCACATACTAATGAGTAATGACTTTCAATAGGAGTCAAACCACCCACAAACAACATACTAAATGACCGAGCATTACCACTGTCCTTTTGATATACAAAGGCACATAAATACTCGAGTGTAGGTACTGCCCTGCAGATGTAACCGGACAAAGAATCGAAATGGTAAATCAAATGACATGCAATTATTATCATGCCGCACATGGGGTACTTGGAATGTCTTTGCCGTGCCCAACCAATTAGCGGTATCTGTCTCTTCAGCTTAGTGGCCGAACAATCTGTCTGCTTGTTGACTTGTGTGTCTTTAATTTCTGCCGCCGACATTAGAAATGACAACTGTAAGTCATATAATCAAGTCGACAAATTGCCTAAGCAATAGTCAAAGTAATGCCAACATGAAAGGACGGAATGTCTGAACATATTTAAACCAATCCAATGATGGTTACTGCCAAAGGATAGAGTTACGTTGGGATCGGTTTTTAGGGGGGCGCCAATGGGACTGGTGACAATGACAGTGACAACTCCAAGTATACAGCTGGGTTGAGGAGAATCGCTTTGTAGTGGAATGGGGTATACGTTGGTAGTTCTTTCGATTAGAATTCAATTACATGTTCCCCTCTTGTCATCCATTCTTAACCTAACCATTGAATTGTTATGATAATAGGCCTCATTTGACAGTCACTCAGTTGACAGACAATAAATTTTATTGTACCTACGTCGACTTGTATAACTAGATAATTGATTTTAATAATTCATTCATTTTAGGCTCTTCTTCACTTTTAAGAAACAAAAAAAAAATTAACCACAAAATTTAGCGTGGATTTAGTCTCGAGCAACGCACGCAAGTTCTAGATTTTTTTTTCTGGAAACCAGACAGAAATACTCTGCGAGAAAACGAAACGAAAAGCACTTTCGCATTTCAGAAAAACGAAAGAAATCATGCGAAAGCAAATGCACTGTTAAAAAAAAACACTTTGAACTATGCGAATGGGAAGACGAAAAAAACCGGAGTTAAATGGAGCAAACATTCGCTTTTGCATTTTATATCTTTCGTTTTTGGAAATGCGAAAGTACTTTTCGTTTTGTTTCTTACAGAATTCCACTCCAGTTTCTTCACATTTAACTTCATCCCAGCTTGAACAAAGGCGTCTATAAGTCTATCTGAAGTTTAACGTGCTAATTATTAATCCTTCAGTCGCCCAATTTACAGCGTTCCTCACCAATACTTCGCTGTAAGATCCTGTTAGTAAATAAGTAACGAAAACAAAAGGCGACGAAAACCCCACCTAGCGAAGTTCAACGTCCATGGAAGAGGCATTCATTTAACAACATTTACCACAACGCAGCCTTACACAAGAGAGAACCCTACTACGCTCCAAGGTTTGCATTGAGGGACTCGCTCGTTGTCCTCCCTCCAGTCTTTAAATGAGGTCTAGCATACAACCAAGGCTTTCGTAAGAACCATTCCTAGAGCGAATTTCTGGTTAGTTGTGGCCAAACCCACACTCCTCATCCCTCCAACCTTTTGTTTCGTTGTAATAATACAAAAATATTTGACTTGCATCCGTCGTCGTACCATATTTTTTCAAAAGTTATACCTCTTACAGCTTAAGCTGCTAATCTGCATCACAGACTTTGTGGTTCATTTAGCCTAGTTTGGGGTTCCAAATCAAAGGATGCAATCCTAATTATCAGCCTGCGCATGTTTGAGGTCGCAAAACCCGAAAACCAGTTAGTAAATTGACTTGAAGCTTTGACACAGCCTTGCATTCGAATACTCGCGTGTTTTTGAAAATCCAAAAATAATTTTTACCAACGTTATTTTCGACACCTATAGACATGGCTAAGGTTGTAAAACTTGAGGCATTGATGTGCTTTGACCAAACAAGGCACAAGGTGAGATTGGAAAACGGGGCTTGGCCACTCAATAAAGTTTCTTAAGCCACTTTTGGCTTTAAATTTTAGAAAATTGAGTTGGAGCCATTTGACGAAATGTGGAAGGGATTTGACAAAGAGGTGTGGCACCTCCCACCCAAAAAAACACAACATTCCAAACGCTATTTCCCGACCCTTGTGGAAGCTGAAGTCTTAAAATTTGAAACATTGATGAGTATTGTCCGAACAAAGCAAAGATGGTCGGTATTGAAGAACAAAGCAGGCATAGTGGAGCACGAACTCGGGTTCTCGTATTTAGCAATAAAAAGACATTGCCGGGTCCGCTAGTGTAACATAAATGTATATATCTCTATTAATAGTGACAGCTGCACGTCCTCCGATGAAGAGCCTTAGGATCAACTCCTTCCAAACCGGAATCGAACTGACCGATGGGCCTGCTTTGAGCACTTTTTGTTTTACCTGTATCAGAATCAGGAAAAAACTGAACAACAAAAGTTAGCATCGTACCTCGAGCTCGAATATTCCTTAACAGGCGATTTGGGCATATATCGTCAACTTCAATATTTCAAAGCAGTACCAATTCGCTGCCCCGACCAAGTTCTACTTTATCCAAATGCTCTCTTAATAACCCCTAAAACACGCATAATATAGAGAACAACTGTCGTCCCGCACAGGCTGGCCTTTTGATAAAGGGACGAAATATTGACAGTCGTTCCTAATTATACATCGACCCCACAGGCAGCAGACCGATTTAATATACCATTGAATTGCTCATAAGGGAAGCAGCGTTTCTTTTGGTCATAACTGTCATTATTGGATGCGATTTGCAAATATTGCGCCCTGCAAGGCGGTCCATCTTATCCGCTGTCAAATATGTTCATGTTTACCTTTTCATCCCATCAAATAGAACTCTGTCGCTGCGTCTGGTAATGTCGTCAGTAAGGATATCCCCTTATCCACGCCAAAGCAATCTGCACTTTGAAATGTCAAATAAAGTTGACATTTGCAGAAAGGTTTGACATTTCGCCTGGTAGTTTGTGCAAATGCAAACCGATTTCACATCTTGCCAGGGGGGGCGGTTTTTTTGCCCGCTTCCTGCAGATGCCTCCCATTTGAAAATCGTTTGCAACAGCCCTAATGGCAAACTATAGCGGCTCTATGATTTCACCAGAAAATGAAAACTAGATATTCAAATTGCCATCTGGATAGTAGACCGAAGCGACCGCAGATCATAATGATAACAGGGCGCGTGTTGTGCGGACAATTTTTGCCTGCCTTGCATTGGCTCTTTCGCATTTAAATTCGCTGTGTAATGGCGAATTGCTATCTCGCGTGACTAAAACCGACGACCCCCCGCCCTAAAAGGATGCGTTGTGCCAGGAAGTGGACATTTATTTATTGAACATCGTCTGCGCTCGTGACAGGAGAGACAACTGGCAGTGCAATTGTGGTGTGGCGCGCGGACATTTTATGTTGCTACTCTGTGCTGTTGGTTTGTCATTCCCTGTGTCTCCTTTTTTGGCTCAATTTTATCCTGGCCGTGAAAATGAAAATCCTGAGGCTTTCCAAAGAATTTTTTTTTCGCCCCCTTTGTAACGAATTTCTGCAAAATTGCTGTACCAGGCAGTTTTTGTTGTTGCTTTTCGACGTTGTTGGAATAAATGTGGAAATTCAGATTTATATGATGGTTGGTGGTTGCTGGTTGCTGGGTGACCTGAGGCTGATGGTGCGGCAACATTATCACTGCCGATTTATGGGGTATAGTGTGAGTTTGAGTTTGTCCACAGTTGGTTTTAAGTCAAACGAAGAACGAAATAAATTTTCTTGTGGTGATGCGTCTGATTTGACGGAATACTTCCAGTTCCAGGACTGCCTCATTCCAACAATGGGCGATTTGTCGCCTCGCACTTCCCGATTTGGCCTCTTGCCTTGCTTTTTTAAATATCTTGCTTGGATCCACCATATAAGGAGCCTATAAGACCTTGAGGCCAACATACGGGCAGAAATTGCCAACACACCCGCTGCTATGCTGGTTAGGGTCATGACAAACGTCAAAAATGGGTTTATTCAGTCTATCGGCAGTCACCCACCTGATATGATTTTTCAAAACTGTTTATATAACCCAGGAACCCATAGAGCATAGCTATACTATATAACAAGTCCATGAAGGAACCTAAGTAATAGCAAAAACTTAAAAAAAAAATCAGTCGGCGATACTTATTTGAACGGTATGGTTTTTGAAACTTTTATGACCGTTATAAGTTATATTATGCCTGATTTTTTGTGATAGATTGTGCATAATGAACAGGATTAAGTCCGCAAGCTCGTAACCTTTGCGCTTAGTTGCTCGTTTTGGAGGTCTATCGTTTTGACGGTAATCGCCTGAAAAGCTACGGAATGAGTGCCCTGATTCATACATGAGTTTCATTGCGGTTTTAAAAGAAATTTTTGCTTCCTGCAGTTCATACGTGGATATTAATCGAAACCAGGTTTGATTGCCTCTGGCGGAGTTAAGTGGGCATTTCATTTTTATATGACAAGCAGACATATTTGCGAAGAGCTATTGGAAATCGTTGCCCCCTCTTCGAGTAGATTTTCTAAATATTGCAAGTTGTAATCTGTTGCGTTGATGCGATTGGGTCTTCCGTTTATTTCCAACATCTGAGACCCTTCGCCATGGTTCATATTTTCCTCGCCTTTGCCGAAGGAAAACGTGTCTACTGCGGCCTGGTGGTCATTATGCGTATATTCTTCGCTGAACCGCAATTGCAAGTGTGAGTTAAGTATTTGAAAAATTGCGTCTATGACGGACCGCTTCTCTGTTTGGCGGAATACATTTTTTAACCCACTTACCCGCGCGCTTAATAGGGCGAATGGTTGAACTAAGGAGCTCCGCAGTCAACAATATTTTCTACAAGATTATAAGTTATAATAGTTTTGATCATCAACAGCTTTCCCGTTCGTTGTTGTGCATTTGATTTTATTTTAAAACCCAATTGCCGTCAACCGCATACACAAAGCTGACAGAAAAAAAAAAACAGAGCTTCCACGTCCAATAGAGACGGGTCCGGAAAAGCATTGCAAAGCCCGTCAGCTTACATCCAGCTAATCCACTTTTATGGCTCGTACCCAGGTTGCTGTACTTCAATTACTCCATCTCCATGCTATTGCCAATTTGGATGCGTATAGCTAACGCCAACCCGTCCTGTGCTGTGCCCAGCGTCGATACATACCGCACGCTGTGTTGGAAATAGGGATTTGCATCATGTAGTGAAAGATTTTCCCAGAAATCAAAACGTTAACAAAAACTCATTTCCACCACGCGTCTATGTGTGTACTGCTGGTGTTGTACTTTTGAAGAACTGGTAAGGCCAAGCCCAATGGATCCGCCGCTGGTCACACACAAATGCCGTTGGGAATTAGGCCACACATGCCTGCTTGCCGGCATGCGAATCGATAAATTCGATGATTGATTGAATGTATTTGATTGGCAAAAATGGATTCTTACAGGTATTTTTGACATAGTTTCGGGTATAATCCAGCGGGTTAGACCATGGGGCAAGATGCAGAGTGCGGAAAATGAACTACCGCGCAATTGATGGCGAATTCCATGGCAGGCATATGGTTTTCTATCAAAAGCAATCATGCGGATAGCGTTACTGATTGATAGTTGGCCAATGGTCCACATGGGTTATGACATTAGTTGCATTTAACGTGTGACCAAGACCGCAGTATACCAATAATCCATTTTGTGTAATATTCAGTTTGAACTATGCGCACTGGCGGACATTTTGTTGTGAGTATTGCACAATGCAGAGCATTTTGTGGTTTATTTATCTGTCGGGAATTTGTCACAGTTGATAGATATTCTGCGTATTTCTGAGCCTGTAACGCTAGCATAAGTATCTTTACATACATTAATCGCAAGTGGAACAAAGTCAAAATGTGACGTGGTGAAATTTCGATGAATCGAGTATTATCTGGCTTAGACTACTCAGTGTATGGGGGAAAATTCGAGTTTGCGGGATGACAAGTGCAGGTTTAGCTCGGTCACATGAAGCATTACTGAGGAGTCACTCCTACGGAATGGTACTAATGAAGGCGTAAATGAGTATGCAACGTTCATGTGCATAGTAGCCCAGCCGAGTAGCCACTTAGCCACTGCGTCAACATCAAAGCTTGTCAATAAAAATCTCATTAAAAAGACGTAGAAGTGTTATTTTTAATTTTTATTGTTCCGGTGGAAAAGTAAGTTCGTCTATAACGGATTCGCTTGGGACGTCCTGCGGATTTGTTGCTTTAAAATAAAACTCTTCTGAAGTACCTATTAAATTTTACTTTAAAAAAAATCAACTATTTATGCACAATACATAAATCAATAAAATTCATCCTTTCATATATGTAGCTTCTAAGTAGACACTTTCATAACACTTTGACTCATTCAATTTTCTGTCTGTCCTTATTGCAGATGCACTCATTGACTTGTCATCATTTCTTAATCATGGCTTGTCAGGTTAGTTCATTGCATTTGTTAATATCTTGTTACTTATATTCTTTTTCATAACAAATATAACACATAATGTAGGTAGATACATTTGTGATTTTAATGCCGTAAAATAAATTCCGTAGGTGCAGAGTGTTTCAGTTCATAGTGTTCTAAGTTAATAACAAACATTGCATCTGTCAAAAAAAAAAAAATTTCGCGTAAATTTTCCATTTGACCATTTAAGCTACGAATCATGCGTCACTTTTTGTGGCAAATTTAGAAATTCTGACGTCAAAAAATCGGCCATTCGGTGGTCGCTCGCGTGTCTTTCGTGAGAGTCCTCTGCAACATCCCGCGTGACCAGACGCTTGAGAGGCGATCACACGTAGTGACAAATTTACTAGAAATGACATGACGTCGGTATGTCAAAATTTGACATGAAAAGTGGCATGTGTCATCGTCGCTTTAGCATATGCTCTAAATGGTGCGTGAGAGTTTTTTTTTTTCACTTTCGTGCGACGTTTTTGGTCTCTTTTTATAAAGGCCCACGTTCTCGTCCTGAAATTTACTCGCGTTCTTGTAGTAAAATCGCACACGCCTTATTTTTGCAATGACAATTTTTCCTTTCTAAAAACGAGTACTTTTCGCTCTTATCTAAAATAAATAAATAATTGGCGCAACTAGGCCTAGCTTCTCAGAACTATTTGTTTTGGGTGATTTTTCCATTTCATGAATTTTATGCCGAGTTCATGACAGTTATACCCTCGGATGTTTGTCAGGCGTTCGCGAGAGGTGGGACAGTGGAAACAAACCTTAAGATGTAATTTACGATTTTTCGGGAACCGAACGTGGGACCCCGCGCTTAGTAGTCAGACTGTGCAGACTATCCACTAAGCCACTTCTCTCTTATTTGATAGGACAAATTTCGCGGATAAAAAATAACGACTTTCACTTCATCAACTTATTTTTGTTTTTGTCTTTTCAAACAGTTTGTGCGCAAACCAAAACCATGCCAAACTAAAAAAAATAACTTCGTCCGCAAGCTAAAAATGCTTCTGGCACTAGAAGAGTATTTAAATTTAAAAATCATTCGTCCGTGTAATTGCTACATCATATTTCATCAACATAATTCGATGCCGCATCGCTAAGTAATTGCGGGAACTGAATAATCACTTTTTTTTAAAAGGAATATTTACATCAAGGTTTCCAAAGACAATTACCCTCTTCCGTAATGGCGGATATTAAAAAAAGAATCCCTGAAACTGTATAGTCCGCGTGTAACTTTAGTTTTAGTTTTTTTTTTTTAATACAACTATGCAGGTTTGCAATATAAAGTTACCCGGTAGAATTTTACACGGCGATATTACCTTCTCCGCGAAAAAGGTATCCTCCTTGATGAGGATATTCAAATTTAATTAGCTAGAAATAGGGCAGTACACGAACGAGTGTAGCGAAAACCATCCTTCACCGAACTGACTGCAAATGTGCATAAAACATCAGTTTCGAATATCAATTAACTTGGCTTTTGTGCACGGCGAGTGAACAGCAAATATACGAGCAGCTAATAGCGTTCAATATACAACCGGAGGAAATTAACAGGGCGTAAATTAATAGAATCTATTCGCTGGTAGGTGGCAGGTGCTGGGGCCCTAATTTCACGCAGCGCTGCACCATCGAAAGGGGTGTATGTTGGGGGTTCTTTGAAGCTACCTACGTGAATGGATTCCAATTTCTCGTCAAGCTCTTTTTTCATACATATATCCTGTGGAGGATTTTAAGAATCCTGCGAACCTGCCCGCCAAATTTGATGTTTCGAGATCTAGGGGTGTATACGGGTTTGTAAACGTCTTCAAAGCTACGATCCCGCAATCATAATGACAGTCATTATTTCAGAAACTAATTTAGGTTGGCTAAAATTAACTCGGAACAAGTAGATTGAGACGGCTGTCAGTTTGAATAGAGAATGTAAAAATGTCCGATGACAAGCACTCACATAGATCCTTCAGGTCGCAGTTGCAACCCGTGAATGCAGCCATTGTTCACCCAAATAATATATGTAACATAAAAAAAGAAAAAGGTATGAATGCGATCTGGTCACCCTTTGCAGATAAAAAAGCAATCCTTAAGACAGTCTTAGCCACAACAACTGGGTGTGGTCTGATGAAAAATTGTCGTCGCTAATTTAAGGATTTGTTTTGAACATTTTTCAGTATCAGGATTGAACAGAGAGAAGATGATCGGAATAGGTTAACTAAAATTCCTTTTTCTTCTTTTTCACTCCAGTGAGTCGTTGTTGAGCCAGGTCTGTGTAGATTTCAATGCGGGAAAATTTTAGCCACTTGAATCTCTTAGGGGCGCCTTCTATATAAAAGAAATAGTACTCTTAAATCACAAATCTACTACGAAAAGGGCAGATTTCAGCGTTGTAAACCGCAGTCAGATCAAAGAATAATTAGATCTCAAAATTGTAGCATGGATACAGGCAGAATGATTTTACTAACGAAGCCTATCTGTCAAAAACAGATAAAAAGCAAAAAGATTTCAGTACTTTCTATAAAAAAAAATCCACACACACAAACCTCGTTAAGTAAACTTACCGCTGGAAAATGTTTTTAATAACAATTTCAGTAAAGCCACGAAGACTGGCTGCTCACATTTTTACGCGATGATTAACTAAACAACATCATCGAAGATGTGTCGCAGGAGAATCGAATAAATACGGCTGTAGGTCTTTAAAAATTATCCAAAGTTCACAGAGTTGGCGTAATTGAACATCCAACCCTTTTGAACACTCGGGGTAGGAGTATACTGTATACCCTGCTTCACTCAAAACCCACTTTTCTTGGTTGGAAAGTTATTAAACTCCGCAAAAGTACCCGAAGTCACATTGACCAGATTTCGCGGCGAAGATTTCAATACATCTGCTACTAATTAGCATCAGTCATAGCCACCGGCAACAATCCATTACAGGCGCAGGCAACATCAAAAGCGATATCTCGTGAAATTCTATTACTTATCCTTCCAACCCAGAAGCGAACATTTTCCTCCGCATTACATCGTTTATTGCCACAAAAGTGTTTGAACGTAAGAAAAAAACAAAAAAGACACAAAAAGTTACTCACTTCCTTTCCATTTCAATTACCGTCCATAGCCACATCATACGCCGCGCTCAAACCGTATATACCACTGAATTCGTTTCTCACTGCCTGCATGCAGTACATAAAATTTTAATAGATAATAAACATGTCTCCTATTTGGGCATTAACGCTGCTGATATCGTTTAATTAAAACTTTGGCAGCGCGGCAGGTTTCGACATAACCACAGCACATCCCAGACATCATCATCATGGTTGTGTCGTCGTAATACATGCTCATTGCTTCTCTGGCTCAACGAGGTCCTTGTAATCAAAGGGACTACACAGCGCTGAGGGAAATGCAATTATCCTGTCTATAGTCAGTAAAGCGTTGCAAATTCACATTAAATCAACCGTTAAAATATACAAGAACGTATATTTTCGGTATCGAAATTAATGAAGGCAGCGTTTGAAATACCCGCATCCCTGTGCATACAAATATCAGAGCAATGAGCAGGATAAGCGAGTCGTGAACGTGATGATGGTAATCCCAATGAAAACATCTATGTAATTATGAGCATGCATCGAATGCGGATATGAGATGGCGAGTAGTTTAGTATCCGCTGCAGACTTCGATTTCGATTTAGTAATTTTCGAGTTCGTATACTTCCGCAGCGCATACTCTACGCAGTCGTCGTGTGACACAGTGCCTGCGACAAGTGAAACGATAAAGCTATATCCTGAAATTGATGCAATACATAATTTGGTCCGCAAGGTTTTTATTTACTTTAGTGAAGCCCCGTATGTGGGTGGGCCTTCCGTGCCTCACATTGGACAGATAGATTGCTCTTAAAATATCTACTTAATCTATACAAGTATTAAACATCTGATGGTTTTATGTGACTACACTGTTGGCATGAGACAGATGTCGAGGAGACTTTTTTACTGCTTCTTAATACCATGATTAGCATTTTAGGCTACGTCTTTCATTACTTCGCCAACATTTGTTTATTTTCTGACTTCACTGCCTTTACTGGAATAATTACTAATACAAAAAAACAGGTCTTAAGTGAACCAAAAGCTTCCTCAAAATCTTAAGCTATCAATCAGCTTTCTGCATATAAAATATAAAGGGTGGGCCATCTGGTGGATTCCTTTTAAATATTAGAAAAAAAAATATTATTGTTATACATGAATAATACTTCACTTTATTTATAATAAACAATTTTTATTTTATTCTCAGATAACGAAATGCGTGATTTGAGTGTAACATTCTATGGTGGATCGGCTCCGAGTAAATACAACGCAGTCACTTTCAGCAGTTTAAACATTTTGTGTGTTTCAAGTATTTTCGTTATGATGACATCCCTAATGTGGGCCTAAAAAGTGCGGACTATTTCAAATTTATTAATTAAAAAATATACATAAAGTAATATAAAACTAAAAACAAACAAAATATTTGCATCCATCATAGCATATACAAAATTATATTAAAAACAAAAAAAAAAAATCATCGCCATTAACTCTTTTAAAAATTAAAAGAAACTCTTAAAGCAAAACATTATATAAACTTTTTCGCAGAAAAGAAATTACACACACACTCACTATATAACAAGAATAGTTTAATAAAAATGTTCTTCTTTTTTTACCAAATGTACATAAAGTTCAATAACAACAACAAAATAAAAATCATTCACAGAAACCTAAAAAGAATATTATTACTAAGCCGAAAAATGGGAAACCTAAATAGACAATTTATTTATATATATTATATAAAAGGAAATATAAATATAAAGCAAATTTTTAGATAAAAACAAAACATTAATATAACTTTTGATATTACTATAGATTTTAAAGAAACAAAAGAAAATATTATATACATATGCATATATAAATATAATTATAAAACAAGAAAAATGATAAAGTTCACCGATTTTATGTCATGTGTGAAGCAATCCATTGCAAAAGAAATATACAACTATGGGCGATCGTAAAAACATAAATTGTTGCAATGTAACAACGCATATAAAATATTCCAAAATTAATATATGAGTTAGTGATTTTTAGTTTAATTCGGTTATTAGCTTGTTCAAAACTGTATAGTAAATAAAGCTTGTGTAAGAAATATGTTATAGAATATTATGTAGGTATATTTAGAAGAAACAATTGCAAATTAAAAATAAATGAAATGTTTAATGTGCACACAGACCATATATATAAAATTTTTAAAATGAACATAGGAGAATTTTTTAAAATCATTTAATAAACTTCATCTTTAAGGTACAACATTTCTGTTTAAATTTAATAAAATATGAACCATATAAAAAAAATTCCAAATCAATTTTCTTATAGAAAACAAAATCAAAAAAAAAAACAAATCCACATCAATTAAGAGAACTGAAAAAAAAATTTTTTTTTTTTGTATAGTGACGAAGAAACGATTTTTTTTTATTTACTTATGACATACATACGGCCATGGTCAATTAGCTTTCAATATCCTTCGAAATATAAACAGTAAAAGTCTTTGTATCCAATGAGGTTATCTGGTTACAGATTTCTGCATGATTTGAGGAGCATTGTAGACCCAAAGCAAATCAATTCCCCAACATTGTGCTAAAATGTGTTTTTATAGAAACATTACAGTTAAATTTGTTAGTAGTAATATTTGTTGGTAAGAATAATTTGCGGGGGACTATGCTCTTTTTGTATGGTCCATGTTGCGCCCAAAAAAAACAGCCACTGTCACTTGTTTATCCCCTGAGACTATCACCCCTAACCATTGCTCGTTTAACGACTTATGTGGCATGATGTTGTGTAAATCATACTCAGCATTATTTGAAGCTTTTCGAAACGTCTCTATTTCTTTTTTATGTTTAATGAAGGCATTTCAAATCGTCAGTCTAAGAAAAGTTCCTGACACCGAAATAAAAGAAGGAACAAATGCTAACCTATACTACCTATAATATATTTATATTAGGGGAGTATGACTCCCATAGCGCAGAGGTGTAAATGGAGTAAACCATTTTTGTAATCTTTTAAATTATGTCAAACGGACTTAATCACTGACTTCAGTTGAATGCTACACCACCTTCTGGATTGTAATTTTTATTTATTTTAAAACAAATACAAATTCATCAATTATTTCCTATCCCCAACATTTATTTACATTCCCTATCATTGTCCCTTCTTGTATATCGAACGTACTTCCACTTTTATTTTAACTAAGATCCAAAAATGAATATTTCATTCGCACTTAAAAATCACACACAGTAGATTGTCCCAACAGCATACTTCACCAAATATGCGCTTTCCATCACAGCTGATAGGTGTCAGCGATATCTTATTAATTGACCATAGCTGAATATGTGTGTATCCAACTTCTTTATTGAATATTTATAAAATTAGTAAAAATATACAATTTAATGAAACCACCACCAAAGTAAATAAAAACAAATATAATATACCTATATTGATATAATTCTTATATTTAAAACTGTAGTAAGTAATAAAAAAAATAAATTTTTATTTAAATGAAAAAAAAAAAAAAATTACAATGTATCAGAAGAAGATTAGGATGTAATATTGTTTGTGTCCTTTAATTTAAATATATATATTTGTAGGATAATGAAAACATCTGCAGCATGGTAATTCGGCGTGTGACTTCAACTGAAGTGCATAGAGGAATGGACGTAATTGTATAAATATTATTAAAGTGGTTAGAATAAGTATCAGAAAAAGAAGTAAACACAGTAATGTTATAAGCAAGGTATATACAAACAAAAATAAAAATCTTAAGAGAAACTAAACAAAATATAGAATAAAAACTGTGTATATGAATATTACATGTAATTTCAATTTTATTTTGCTATAAATTTGATTATTTTGTAAAATTTTTAAACTTAAATAAAGTCGGTATTATGAAAATATAAAAAGGAAATGTTTTTTTTTTCTTTTTCTCTCTAGAAAGGAAAAATAGTTTTTTCATTGACGGTTACGGAACCTCTTTGCGGGTGCACACCGGAGAAATATTTAAAAAAAAACGCGAATTTTATTTAGACTCTGTCTGATCACATCGGTCCGCTAAGACGTAGGATTTCTAATTTTCCTTTGTCTCCCCGCAATTTGTAGCTCACTCTGAGACCCTAAATTTTACGGCAGATGGTAAAGTTCAAAGTATAGCCCATCTGAATGTAAGCACATAATTACAGTGATTCGTATATGCGTGTCAAGCACCGATTAGCACGCGGACTGGTTGATTCTTGTCGGTAATGGTATGTGGATGCATGTGCACTTTATTAGCCTGATGTTGTAAAACGCAGCTTTGATGAATATCAGAAAAGGAGAATCACTTATCGGCTAACCATCAACTTTTCCTGACTGCAGCCGATTAGCAGCGATGGATCCGTCCTCTAACATGTGCAATTTGTATGGGATATTTGCAAAATACGGGGTGGCGATTTTAAAACTTGATACCAGGGTGGTTTAAGACCTCAAGGTTCACAGGTTCACACATATACCCATTTTGCCGACTATGGGAAAGAAAGGTAGTTGTTTACATAAATACAGGTCAAAGGATGTATAAATCAAGCTTCGGCCTACATCTTGGGACATAGAGACTTAAATTTTAGCACGGTGCCGCTTACAATGCTCATTGAGAAGGCATTTTTAAAAATGCTTAAAAAAATATTCGGCAGTCTTTCTTTATTTTTACTTTATACTTCATTCAACCTGCCATAACATTAATACATCTTTATCAATGGAAAAAAAAAAACTTAAAACCACTTTAAGCAATACGTTCCTACGTATTTTGGGTTATCTCTCCTCTTTTTACTCCGACCAGAGGCTACATTAAATTAAAAACAGATCTTATTTGATATAATGCGAACAAATTTAAAAACGATTGTCTCTGATTGCAGCTCTTCTTTGAAGTGAAGTTTTCTGGGCGCACGTCACGTCGCAAGCATGCGGACTCGTAGTAGGAAATTATGGGAATGACAGAACCGAAAAAAAGATCGCTTTGGCGGTTGGATGCGGTAATAATATAATCCACGAAACGAAGGCAGATAACCCCGCATTCTAGACAGGAGCTTTTCGAGGATTAGAATCAACATAGTACCCTGATGAAAAACCAAGTTAGAACTGTAAATAGAATGATACAAAACTCATCAAAATAGCGAATGAAACGCTTAAAAAAATAGCAAAAGTCATAAAAAATGCATTGAAAAACACTTAAAAAATCACAGAAAAATCGTATTGAAGAACGTTTAAATAGAATCAAGAAAAACGCATCAAAAAGTGTCAAAAACGAGTCTAGGGTTGCACAGAAAATATTTTAAATATATTTATTTCCAAAAATAGTGTCAAAAACGCTTCAAAATCGCTACAAACACGCACAAAAACAATCAAAATGCGTCTTACAAAAATGCTTTTAAAACAACTTGAACATCATGAACTCAACATCTCATCAGAAGACGTTGAAACTCTTAAAAAACGCATGAATAAAACGCTGCAACAAATATTTGTTTAACATTATCCACTACTCCTAAAGAATCACCTGAAACTAAGTCACCCTGTGTAATTGAAAGCACTGCCGCTGCACAAATTTTTAATTGATCCTTAACTAGCCTTTCCTCCCTAACCTTGTTAACAATTCTTCACCAACTTTATCACAGGGCTATTTGCAGGTTGACATTTATTTTTAATTTTTTTTTTTTAATTTAGCTATTGTCTTTTATTTGCTACCTTATTTGGTTGCATTTTTTATGCACGGTCCTTTGTTGACATGACACGCGAAAGGCACACAAACGTTCAACCCACATAAATTGCCAATGCGATTAAGTCTTTTGTCACGCAATTGTATAGTTTCATTAACTGCGCAGCGTAAGAGAGCACAAAGGTCTTTATGCACATACCAGAGGTATACACAACCTTGTTATGAATTGCACTGGAAATGCAATAGCTACATACGTGAGCATGTTTCTCTAAATGGTTAAGGAAAAAAAATTATTTCCCCAACAAACGAGGTGCTTTAAAGGTTGACAGGCAAATGACATGTAGCAGCGTGGGTGCAATACATGTTTACAAAAATGGAAAATGACTTATAAAACAGAAAAATTAACAGCTTAACTGCATTTTATTGCATATCGCAAGCATTTAATTGGAGTGGAATATTATCACCATTGAAGGGCGAGTAATTTCCTTTGACAATAAAATACGTAGCATAGCTGTACCATTATTTTTTTTAAAATATCGACATTTTTGAGTTTACTTTCTTGAGTTAAAATTTTTTTCAGAGGGTTGGGGATTTCATTTGTACTATATTTTTTCGAATGGGTTTTTAAAAATATTTTTCCCCGTCTTAAAATTGAGTTTTATTTAATTTCTGCATTTTCATTCTTTGTCAATGAGCGACTTTTCCAAGCCTGCACTACTCTTGATCTTCCGCCAAAACTCTGATTTAGGGCAATTTTTATACGGGAAGAAGAGAGGTTTGGGATTTTATCTAAGTCACCGATGCTATCGTGTTGAAATAGGATGGTGGCAAAAGCCCAAACGTTGTTAAAACTATGTTGTCCAGCAAGCTCACCGTCTGTATGTTTCTGCATTTATAGTTAGGTGGCTAGGCAGGAACCTTTACGAGAAGCCTAAACAATTAAAACCCCTCGCTTGTCACAATCCGCATCTGCGAGCTCTAAGACCAAAAAAAAAAAGGAAGAAAAAAAAGGATGAATAACGGCGGTAGTCGGTCGAATATATTGCGGTTTGCTACGGCAGTGAGTAAAACGGTCTTCCAAAGGACACAAGATCAAAAAAAAAAAAAGCCTCGGGAGATGGGCACCTTTTTTTATCACATTGAGCTATTAACTTAGAGGTAAAAACTGTGTATCAAATAAAGCATTTCAATCTCTTCCGGAATTTTATCTCAAAATTAACTATAGGTTAGTGTTTCTTTGGGAAGAATCTTGGCGATCCGGCAAGCTAACCCCAGCCATCACATTGGCAACTATGTTTCTCTATACTACTTGAGTCTCAAGCGGCGATATAAGATCCCCGAGTGATAAAAGTATTTTAGGTTAAGTTAGTTTGAGTGGACATCATAGTGGGCCCATCGCCATCCCCAGGAAACCAATTCTCCCAATTATTTGCAGAATTTTAGTATGGCCTCAATATTTTTTAATCAACCAACCTAACCAACTTTTTTGTAAATCCAGATATTCTTTTTGCGAAAAATAAAGGATGCAAAACAATCATCAAAACACTCGTCTGTAATAACATTATAGGCTGTTGACCAAAAAAAAAGTGCTTACCAGATTTTCTGATGACTTATCTCATTAGAGCCATTTGTCTCATTGTTACTTGTTAAATTAAGTTTTTCTAAGTCGAGTAAACAAATCTTTGTTTACATTAAAACTGAAGACCTAAGATGACTTCAGCCCTAAGGAGCAATTTAATTATTTCAAGATATGAAATTGGTCCACTTCCACCCTCCAACAATTTTAAAAACTTCCTGACTTATACCCTATGTATAAAATAATTTCAATAGGATGATGTTACGCTAGAAAAAAAATTACTTACATAAGTCCAACAAATATCCGAAACGGATTTTTTGACTTAACCCCTTTTTTGACCTGACACCAGAGAAACTTGCAAAGTGCACTCAATTCCAATACATACTCCTTATACGAACAAGGAACAAGTCACAAGTGTCCACCCGCACTCACGTAAATATTTTTCATGTTCGATTTGATCAGCTCAGAGTGGCCGTCGACATCCGGTTTGCGAATCTGTATTCTACACCGCATTGGACTGGAGCAGATATTTATATGCAATATTGCATAACTGCTCCAGTATGTGACATATATGAGAATATTTATAGTTGTAAATACAATGTCACAAGGGAAAAAAATATAAGTAAAAACGAAGCCATCGAGCCTGACCAGCACAGCTTTAATGCGAATATGATTTCACGCTTGATTACTCCACTCACAGACGAACCTTTTTGCCAGGAATTTCCTGTGATAATCCCGGTCGTACAGTGTGCCGGCAATCAATACAGAAATGTGAAATAAAAAAAACACCGTCTGTGAAATAAAAGTGCACAGCAATGAAGATTTCGAGGAACGCTACACGGGAATTCGGTAATCCAGCAATTGAAGTTGGAATGCATTCCACTTCACCTGTAGCCCTGTTGGGGAACATCATTTTGTTTTAATCGAACATAATATGGATTATGGATGAAGAGTGCAAAGGCACAGGAAACACTAGTACTTCAAAGGATAACTGGGGTAGGTAGGTATATAGCAAAAATAAATGTGCATTAGATCTATAGATTTGGCGGTCGCCCGCCACATCAGGACAAGGGGAACTTTTTTTCAAATTAAGACAATTTGCAAATTGACACTAGCCAAAGGACCTTTGATACGAAATCGTTCTCGGAAATATTCAAGTGAAAATAAAAGTCAGAGTGAATGGGAAGATAGACCGCATCTCTTAGATTAAGGATGAACGCAACAGTTGCAAAGAATGCTTCTGAACCGGTGAGCAGTTGGCTGAGTAAGACATCTGAGTTGTTCTTGGCCACTATAATGCCCAAATAGGGATGGAAGACAATACTGTCGATGGGTCTGAAGATTGCGAAAGAAAGAACGAGTTTTTCTAATTTCGACAAATGCGGGCAACGTGGACATCATCTCATGAGGAAACCAAGAACAAGATTGATCACACTGCTAGCGAGTGCATCCAGTCTTTCTATAGTTGAACCCCAAAAAGCCCAAAGTAGCCGATTGTTTTTTAAGGCTGCAGGAGTGTAGAAGCTGATTCGAGGGTTGTATGGATAAAGGCATCTGTTTAATTTGGTCAAATTAAATGCGCATTGATGTCAGTTGGTAACTGGAGACTGGAGTTCAGTTCAAAATTCGCACAGAAAATTGTCCCAAAAATTCGGACCTAAAACATTCTAAAGAGTTAACCAAAAAGAACAAAAAAATGCGTCTGAAAGAAGCTAGGAAAGCAGCCCTAAAAAACCCAACAAATTACATAAAAACTCTTAGGAAATTATCCAAAAAATTCATCCATAAACTGCCTACCTAAAAACGCCTAGGAAAAAAATCCAAAAAATGTATCCATAAACTGCTTCGAACTGCCAAAAGGTCCTTGGAAAACCGCCTAAAAAGGCCCCAACCAATTCCCAAAGGGAACTGTCCCAGATAGCAACAAATTCTCACTCCGAAAAATTGGCCCAAAAACCATCATCAATTGCGCCCAAATTTTGTGAACATCGTAAGTTGATAGTTGAAGTTACCGTGTCTTCTCTTTTTTCATACCTACATGAATGGTGGGGATTATTTTGTGTCTCCATCTGATAGGGACAATCTTCCCAACGAATGTTGCCCATTCATCTGGGGTCGCGTCATCCGTTAACGAGCATTACGTGACGGAATTTGTTTTTGTTTCACATGTAAAATCAACTTAATTCCGTGAAGGTATAGCTCGTTCACCGGTTAACCAAAGAGTCCTTTGCTTTGAAAAAGCCTTCATCTGAGATATAATATCTTAAAGCTTAGACTTGCGTGATCGTACAGAAAACCACAAAATGTGCTTTAAAGTGCACCTACCCATACACGAGCAGTGATTGAATTCTCCATGCAGTTAAAAAGTAAAAGAAAGACCCGCATGAGGTTCGAATTGGAAATCAGTTTTCGGCCAACAACTTTTAAAATTAATAATTCACTCACCCATCAATAGATTCGTTGGAAGGACTTTTCAAGTCAACCCAAGTCACTACGCTCCGAGCGTTTCCCGATGCTGCTTTGTCGGGACCGGGGGAATGAAATTGAATTTCAATTCGACTCTTCCTGATGTGTAGCTTTTGCTACAAGATGCTTATGCTACCTTAGCAAAAAAACAAAATAAAACATTTCAGTACACAGTGTTGTACATCAATGTTCTACACTCTGTGCACTCTGGATTGTGTAACTCCCATTGTACTGTTCTCCTGCCGCAGCCACACTCCACACACACCGCACATACTCGTACTGAAATGGCCAAAGCGACAGCCGACAGCCAGAGAAGGCATCCTGAAAACGAAATCCGATTTCGGACAGATTCGTCAGTTGTAGTGGTTGAGAACGGATTTTTTCGCTACGATGTTTTTATCGTTGACCATTGTCGTGGATGTTTGTATCCCATTTTGTTCGTTGTCACAATGCTGCTGTTGCTTGGGTCCTGCCGGAATTTCAATCTGCATATTTAGCTGTGTGTGTGTGTTTTTTTTTTTTCCAGATGGATGTGCCTTTGCCGAATCAACGAAAGACAGACAGGGAATTGAATCGGAGGCACTTTGTATTCTTCTCGATGGTAATGACCACTTGTACGATTTTATTACACAAAAAAAAAAATTCATTTCACGAGTACAGGCCGGGGAGTGTTTTTCCAAAAGCCAACTGAAAGAAAACGAAATCCAAAATCCACCGGGGGAGACATTAGACCACGTTATGCTGACAATGTTTGAAGTCGAATCGACATGTCCGGCGAAAGGACATGCATGATGTACCCCGAATAGTGTTGCTCCAGAGACGAATGCTAAAAGTGTATGTACAGCTGTAGCCTGTAGGCGTATACACAGCACAGAAACGTTGTCTTTCGTAAAGTGTCCCTACCCAGGAGATTAATTATTTAGCATTGCCTTGAAGTGATGACTGAGCGGTACTAAGTAATAATCGCTTTTGGAGCCACTTTACTTAGTTTTGCATTCTAAGAAAACCCAGCGGTCAGGATTTTAAAAAAATCCAAGGGAAAAAAGAAATTGTTGGCCTAGACTCGGCTGTGTCTTTCAATTCGCCGTCACATCGTCCAATGCAAAGCAGAAAAGTGACGAAATGAGTCCAATCAACGAGAGTCCTTTTTTAAAATGAAATGGGATACCTAAGCAAGTTAGCTACTTATGTAGGTAAGAAATCAGAAACACGCAAGGGGCCTATTTAGCTGCATACTCGTATGGGTGCGATTTTATTTACGAAAATATATTTTTGGAGGTATGATGTTTTAACCCCTTTGGAGGGCTTCTACCAAAATAGATCAACTGTAGGTTCGAGTACCGGTACCCGAGAGTTTTTTCTAAGAGCCTTAAAAGTTGTTTATTTTACTTAAAGTCTTAGGCGCGTTTTGTTCTCCAATGAGCACGCAGACATCAAAAATGAATTGGTATACCTGAACTCGAATCTCTTAGTCCAAAAAGCTAAGTTTGTCAAAAGCAATTGCATCTTTCAAGCATGCTTTGCATGGATCACAAAACGTTTTCCTTAGAGCTTTGTCCAGCAGACTGTGGTCCTTCTTTTACTGGCAGAACTCGCTAATTCATAGGTCCGAGAGCTTCTTAACAGTCGCTGTTTCAAAAATAATTTATTGGTTTCTTATCCAAAGGGTGTGATTCACGGCTTAAAATTGAGGGTGTAATGGAAAACATCTTTACAAATTTGTAGCGGTGCATAGCAAGAAACGCACGTGGACATGTCCGGTTTAAAGCTGAAAGCTCATGAAAAAAAGGTTTACTTTGCTGTAGGAATGATTTTCCTGCTTATAATTGTTGTTGCTGAAAAGTGCCATACTTTGTTGACCATCCTGACATTTTGCAAAACATTCTTTTAACAGGCAATACAAAAGGTATAGTCCAATAAGGGCTCCATGAGGAGAATAAACGGCCATTTTACAGCACTGGAAAGAGATGTTTCCCTGCTTGGCGATAAAAGTATTCTTACCACGATTTAGCGTCGTCCGTGAACGAGCAATATCAATACATGACGGAACTTGTACGCAAAACTGACTCAATTCCGTGAACGTGCAGCATTGGAAGACGAATCCCAAGTTGAAGATGGAGCGCACTTCATATCTCTTTGCTTCATGTAGGTGTAAAAAGACGAAAGGAAAAGGTAAACAAAACCAGCCGCACAGGTTGTGATGATGTGACTGATGTTCAGTTTCGGACACCCCAATTAACACAAATTTATTAATTTAAAACTTCGCTTTAATTGCGATACGAACAATACGAAGTAGTCGGCCAATCGCCGCAATGGGCGGATGAAGAAAAACGGAAAACCGGTTATGCCGGAAACTCGCCTTTTATGAAGGAGTATGATAAACGTACTAAATGTACCAGATTTTTTGAGAAATTCTCATTAAGAAAGTTCTCATCAAAATATATCAACAAGCAGATTAAGGAAAAAAGCGCTTTACCATCAGAAGCGGGCTTTTCAGACTTCTCTCTCAGTCGAACCAACAATATCAAGTTTTTGTCGGGTTCAACTAGAGTTGTAGACCTGTACCAATTGTGATACAATATTTTATATCCAATTGCGAAACTGGTAATAGCCCAGTTGATGTATTTATACCGATTTCCCTTGAATAATTTCTGAAGACAGCCCAACGTTCTAACTATATCCGCTTGGAAAAATGCAGCATTTCCATAAGATAATCCCTGGTGGTAATGTCTATAGCTACCAACACTAATTATGATTATGAAAAAAAAATGTACACCAACTTTGTGCCTACTTTAAATGTGAGCGCTCCTTCACACTCCATTCCTTGACAACACTAAGCTCCACAGCGTCAGGACCTCCTTTGGTGCGCTCTGTACGGCATCTTTGCGGATACGTATGGTTTCCGAAGAACCCACCCGCATGGATGCCTCTGCCGGCCGTTATTTACGCACGGTAAGTTTGACGAACTGAACCACGATTTTCATATTAAATTTGCACATTTACCAGCCTGTGTTCTAACTGAAGTCCATTATTGGCGCAAAAAAAAGGAAATGTAATTAAGCAGTGTTGCCACTTTACAAATCAAACCATTAAAACAAAAATACGCCTGACCATGCTACAAGGAAAAAAAAAGAACAACTTTCTGGGGCTAGCAGAAAATCCACCCATCAACAAAAACAGTCCTTAGTTCCATTAAAACATCATATCGTAATTCAGAAGCACCTTTACAAACAATTTTCAGAAGCTGGCTACACTCTTAACAAATTACGAACCGATTGTGATAATGATGCTGATGGTATATGACAAGACAAGTATTGCATTGTCCGCAGCTGCCAACTTACGCCACCTGTGCGTCATACACGGTTCAATGAATTTCAATTATAAGACCTACGGTATCTGATTCCGGAATACCCGTACAACTGCGAAGTGATTTTCCAATGGCACGACGCGCGACTTAAATGAAAAAAAAATCTACCAACATCTATAGCAGCTTCAGGAGCCCCTTACCTAAATCGGGATTCCATTGATACACCCACCGATACAATCAATGGATAGACATCAGAATTTTCTTCTCCGAAATAAAAGGCCTAATCCCCTTTTCAAAAGCAATGATGCTCCGGAGCTAATTTGAATTTTTCTATCTGCGTGCAGCACCCATTTTATTAAACGTAATACAGCTCCAACCGTTGCGTAGGAGCTAATCATGCCAAAAGAATGTCTTAATTGAAACGTAATCCTCAAAGATCTTTATCATGGCGCTGTTATTAACTGGCTCATTGCCTGTCCTTATTCATATATCTGTAGTCATTATCCTGTGCACAGGTGCTTCAATGCGTAATAATAATATCACCCCCACCACCGCACATGTTATATACTCGTATACCCAGCACACATCCCTAGCGGTGACATTGAGTGGATGATTAATACAGTTGTTAACAAAAAACGGTACCGCACTATAAAAGGATGTATCCGATTGCAGATTCTAATGACAGCCATCATCAGGGGTAGTTGTGTGACACGGCAGGACGGAGGGGAGCTCACGAGTAATTGGGAAGAAAACAACCCCGTTGGAGATTATGAGATAAATTCATATAGAATATCATGTCAATGGGATAGGGGACTCACATAGTCACACAGAGTCGGCGAGCATACGGGGAAATAAGGCAATCCTTTTATTTCTATTTTGTCTACCCCGTAGAGCAGAATGGCTTTTGTACTGTCTGCTTATCCCGTGGATGGAATCAAACATTCGAAAGGGTGTGGTCCTCACCCTAAGTTCTTGGTTTGTATATCGAAAGATAAGGATCTGTGGCGAATTCCTAGCGTCGTCAAATGCAACTCTGTTACAATTGATTGCATCACCAATTATCCAGGGCTCAACTGAGTGGAATTAATTAACGATGTAACAAGAGTGAGGTATAAAGCCATCGATTTTGTTATGTACAAAAAATGAAGCCATTTGCGACGTTTGGGTTTATAATTTAATACGGCTTGAGTAACTAATGCTTGTAAGGTTGATAAAGGGGGTGCGGCGTGTAATTGTTTATTTTAAGCATTTCTTCTTCTTTTTTTTGTGGATTTAATGAACTCACAAGCGCGGAACAATTTGCAATCAGATTGATCACCCCAACGAATATTAAGACTAAAGTGTTTGCTTAACGAAAATATGAAGCAGGGGATAAGCAGGAAGGGAGTATTTATTTTTTTTATTTTTCAAGGATAACTTGAAATGGATTATTTGAAGCGCTTTATTTTGTATCTGGGAAAATGTGCTTTACACTTAATTATGCACCGATAAAGTTTTTTTTTATTGCTTTCCTCTTACTCACTCCAAAGGAGGCAACAGACGACGAACGAAAACAGCGCGTCGAACGATTACCACGCCACCAGCTCTTTCGCAAACATTTTTCAATGAAATATACTTGCAACATTGCATATGAAGTCGACCACAAGCGATGTACCTTTACTGGTACTGAATTTTAAGCTCTCTGGCAAAAACTAGGTAAATAAATGGGCGCAGGGACATATACATAAGTCAACGGGACTGAAATTACAATATTTTACTTTTGGGACTTATGACTCACACCATTCGGGCAGAAACTCCAAAATTGTTTTGTCAAAGATAATATTTAGCAAAATGTTATTGATATCCATTACACTTAGGGAAAAAACGAGATAAAATCAAGATAATCGGTGTCAGATCAGCTCGGAAATTCTTAATCCAAATACAAAAATCTTACTTTGAGTATATTTTCTGATTAACCTTTAATTCTTATTTTAAGATTACTCTATATCAGTATTATTATTATTATGTGAAATGGGTTGTTGCACTGCGACCTTTCGGTCTATTGTACCCCCTGCTTACGCCTCAGTGAGGTATCTGCCCTCATAAGAGTTCCCCTCACATTGTGATATCAGTATTAAGAACGTGTAAGCTTAAATGTAAACAGAAAGTTATGTAATTCCAAGAAATCCAACAACTTGATTTTAAATCATTGTAAACTTAAATTAAGCTCAAAATTATCTTATTTTTACATATTTATCAGCAGTAAGAATATTGCTCCCAAAGCCCAGAGTAATTACTCTTGCAATAAACTTACAAAAAATTAAATAAGACCAAGAAAAAACTCTGTCACTTTTCTGCTTGAAAATAAAACAAATTATTTCTTGAAACAAAAATGTTTAAATGGACTTTAATCTTAAATGGGAATGTCTTTTTAATTATTTAATGGAAACAAATATAAGGGTGCACTACTAAAAACAGACATTTTCATTTTTGTATGTACAATAGTATATTTCTATTGAATTATTGTTATTAAATTCACCATTTTTATTATCACTTCTACTTCATTACAATTTTCCACTCTTTTATTTTTTGAACACTTAACCACGGAACCGCGTAAAATGAACGAGATATTAATCCGAATGATTGAACTTTCTTCATTCATCATGCAAGTTTTACATTGTGCGGCTGTAATTATGTGCATAATAAATTAATTCATTATTTGATATTATTCAGATTTTCATATTGCACTGGCTCGATTAAATAAGAAAAAAACTTGATATTAGATTTATGTTATTGTTTTAAAATACATTCGATTTATTTTGAGATTGAGCACGTAAGAATGAAGAAAATTAAGAGCCTAATCGGGTTAGAATTTAGCTCGCGATATTTTTCTGAGTGTAGGCGTTCAACCCCTTTTACCTACAAGCTACAATTGTTCTTTATAATAAAGAAAATTAAATAAACAGTTTGCAATACAATCACTTATTATTTCATAAAACAAGAACTGAGCAAACAAAACATTTCAATATAAAATACCAGCTGACCCGACAGACATTGTCATGTCTTAAATATTAATATTAAATTCAATTTTGAATAGTTAATATGAAAAAAAAATATTTATTCCAAAAACATATTGTTTATTATTCTAATGCTTTACAGCACTCTTTGCTTTATTTTCTGGCAACTGGCCATGTGAAAAACATGGATTTTGAAGATTGATGCCACAAAAACTTAGCGACTGTCCTTGTGATTTATTTATCGACATTGCAATTGCTACCCGCACTGGATATTGTAACCGTTTCTAGTTTAATGGCATGCCATTTTGAATTAAAAGAATTTGTGGAATCAAAATCAAAACATTTTCGCCCTTTCAAAATTATAGCTTCGATGGCGTTGTTCAATGATTTCTTCACTGCAAGTCGGGTGACATTACAAAGACGTTGCTGGTTTATATTCCGCAACATAGTTATTACCGATCCGATGTTTAATTGCAGATAATGAGGTGGTAATCCGGACAATCTTGGTTAGTGACGGAATTGCTGGCATTTAAAAAAAAAATATTAAACTGTTTGACATTTTTTTTAATTAGCGAAATCAGAGACACGGCGTGATGCCGTGTTTTATATTTATATAACCACCGGACATAGATAATAATCTTACCAAATATTTTAGTTCTATTTTCAAATTCAAAAAAAAAAATATAAATTTATATTTTCCTATCCGACTAAAAACTAAATTCCTTTGTTTGAGAAAAGAAACTATAAAAACCACACGATTTTTTTAAGTTTTTAAATAATGCTTAAAACAAAACCAAGATAACAGAGCAAAAAATTCTGTTTGGCTGGCTTTGCGTCCTTGTTGCATGCTCTTCTGGGAAAATTCTCTTAGCGAAAAAGAAAAACATTGTTATGTTATAAGGCCAAATATTTTTGCTTGGGACTTATGTCCCGATTGTGTGGAGCAAAAGCTAAAAATCGAATTTGGAATATATGTCTCATTTAGTGGGATAAGTCTCAAAAGCAAAAATCGGAACTTGTGTCCCTGCGCCAAATAAATAGTTGGGGTAACAGGTCTGTTGCGACCCTAGGCCTAGCTTCTCACAACCATTCGTTTTGTGTGAGTTTTTCATTTTTGAGACGAATGGATGCAATGGATCAGCAATTTTGTACCGAGTCGAAACAAATAACTGAGAAGCTCTTAATTGACAGTAATACCCTCGGATGTTTTTAAGTCGGTCGCGAGATGTGGCTCGGTTAAAAAAAACAACATAAGATGTAATTTTATTTTATTTTTTCATGGATCGAACATGGGAACCCTCGCTTGGTAGTCTAACAGACTTACCATAAAGCCACTGCGGACTAGTCTTCAATGTAGTTTAAAATGATGTTCGCTCTTCGGAACCTAAGCTGCTTTTGGCCTAAGTCTTCAAATACAGAATGTGGAAAGCAAAAACATAGACAAGCCCAAGCTTGTCAAACCTCATATGACTGTAGCAAATAAGCTCACAAAAACTTAATCTTAGAGGTTGGCCTTCGCACTTTGGTTTAAAGGCGGAGCAATTTGCAGTTCATCTAAATTTTCAGTTTGAAGTTTTTTGTTGCAAAATAAATGCGCGAAAGCCTTATAGGCTCTTTGACGATCAAGTTTGTCCGTCTCAACTTGATGATTCTGGAAGCGCATCCGACTGCATGCGGATCATTTACTTCGACCACAAATGAAACGAACCTATCACCTCCGCTTCCATTTGTACGAGGCTTCCTGTCCAAACTTCGGCAGAACCCCCATCCTTCGAATCAGTCTGTGCAATCTCCAAATCTTTGAACAAGTGGCATAACAATTATCGGACATGAAAATAATCCAAACAAATTATGTTCTTCCTAAGTAAACTACATTAAAACTCCTTCCGCCCGCCGCCGCGGAAGAATACGCTGCAGAGGATACGAACTTTGGTTGTGCAATTTGCAAGGCGAAACATTGGTACACAGCCACAGGATAATCTGTTAAGATCACCAGGCATTGAAAATTCATAAAATATAAACCGTGTATCCTTCCAAGGACTCCATCAGCATGCAGCCAGAAAGAATTGGGTAACGTGCAACCACTTAACTCCCTCTGGCCTCCAAAGTGAATATTATTCTGTGTACTCGGCTATGGTTATTTTTTCTTCATCCCTACGGGAAATATGTCAAGATAAAGAAAGCACCTTGTTTGTACATGCATCCGTACTCCTTGCTTCAAGCTTGCCGAGCATCAAATTACATTTTTCCCACCCCTGCCCTACCTAACTAGTGGATGGCTTGTGCTTGTCAGTTAGATGGTCTGCGTTTATTTATCTTTTTCGAACTGCATTGAAGGGCTCCACTGGAGTGACGCTTGATGAGCTGCCGCCGCTCCTCCTGCCAATCTTTCTAGTTGGCTATGGCGTAAAGAATGTTGTTGTTTTTTTAATGGGAGAGTAGTAGTTTCCCCAAAGAAGTACTTTCCGCTGCCACTCCAGATGTTGGTATATGTACTTTATAAGGGAAGTGGTAACATCTCTTCTGATAAGAAGTACCTGATGATACAAGAGACCGTTTAGGCTGCAAAGCTAAGGATTAAGGAAGGAACAAAAAAAAAACCTCTAGCAAAGTCAGTCAGGGTGTTCCTCCTGATGGATAATGAGACCTGCTGCTGCATGTCTGGTTTTCCTCTGCCCTTACACATGAATTCTTAGACTAAAAATGAGTTAAGTCCGAAAGTTGCAAGAAAAAAACGCCGCAAAGTTATTATCCCGTATTACTAAGCCCTCGACCTACTAACCGTCAGATAGTGAAATGCAAACGGCTACGAAAGGAGACGAAAATTAGATTTTTTTAAATACATTCTCGTTCCCTTTTTCATCTTTCACCGTGTCATTTGAATGAGGTGTCCTGCCAAAGGAAACCCATCAACGATAGGTTTCTCTGCAGCAATTTTTTAAATGCAAACTTAACCGATGCACCAGAACACCGCACCGGGACAGTCTTATCTAATTGGTACATCCGATCTGTAGATATGCGAATGTGGAGCATCTGCACATATACACAGAGAGCACCAGGCCATACAGCTTACAGCGGTGCAGGCAAACATTTGGTATACTTGACGCTGCGCTCCGGTTCCATGTGTAATTGTAATCTTGGCTTATTTTAGAATAATAAATTTCATATGCAAATATTCTGCTATGAGGTATCTCTCAACATTTTTGTCCTACACTTTTCAGTGTAAACAGTCTTATTCATCCCCTTAGTAGGTGAGTTGTATCTCCATGGAAGGGAGAAGATTGTCACGGGGTTGTTGTAACATCAGGGCTTTGTTTTCTTGTTTGAGGACAGTTCTGCTTTCTTTCTTTTTTAGATGGTTCTGTGTAAGGTGGTGCTTGTCATTTACAATGGCTATAGGGCTGCTGGAGTGTTTGTGTTTGTGTCCTCTGCTGCTGCCGTTGGAGTCCATTCTGAATTAATTTCGCTGCAAAGGAGTTGGTTTTGCATTCAAAATTTGATTAAATTTAAAATTCTACTGAACGAATGCGGCTGCAGGTGCTCCAATGGATTTTGGAGCCGGTCCTGGATTATGAAAGAGCAGGAGATGTCAAGATGTCGTCTTATATTTGAATGGAGCACTAGCAGTATAAAAGGCGTTGAAATGGGCTCTCGATTGGGGTGGATTTTTTTAGGTTTTTTTTACAACCAGTTGACGGCTGATTGGTGCTCATTCGGGTTTGCCATTTCGCCAAGGGTGGGGCAACGTTTGGAATTTCACCATGACTACGGAGTATAGACCTACAATGCACTGCTCAGGTGCTTGCAAAATTTGTCCAAAACAAGACTTATATTCGCGATATCCCACCTTTAGCATCGGTGCCTATATGCTCACACGCCTTCGAAAGATGACGCGACTTCCTTGCCTACTTAGGTGGTGCTACAGTTTCGGGGTGAACCTGCACTCCACTTATAAGCCCCTCCAATTAGCCCGGTCCCTAGCTATCTGTCTCTAGCTGCGCACTCCAAGTCGGTTCAGGTTCGCTTCTACCTGTGCGCGCCACCTGAGGCAAGTTCTTCCTCGACTTGTTGCCCCTCTTGTTTACAGTTGTTTTACACGTCCTATTCATCTTAAACGACTTATGCGCAATTTTTTACCACGTAAATGTTGCTGTGCAGCTTGTAAAATTTGTCGTTTAATCTCCTCTACCAAGGCTCATCAGCGCAAACGGTACCCAACATTTTACGAAGAATCTTTCTCTCGATGCAACCAACGATATCTTCATCCGCTTAAGAGTTCAAGCTTCAGCGCCACAAAGCAGGACTGGGATGATCAAGGTCGTATACAGACTCTCCTTAGTTGTCCGGGAAAAGGTCTCTTTTGACATCAAATGTCTCGGTGAGTTCGTTACCGTCTTTGATGGAGCAGCGAGCTCCATCCTATATAAGCGCACTGGTTTGCTTGAGATGCCAAAGCTTGACATAGCGCTAAATAGCTCGTCGATAAAGATGCTGACATTATGCGGCCTTAAAATCGATAAAAATATGGTGTGTATCGATTTGGATTTCTTGGATATTTTCCACATAGTATGGAACAAAAGTGTTGGATGCGATGTAGAGGATGCTTGATAAGGTATAGCAGCTTTGTTAGATATTGCTATCCTTGTTTCACTTTGAGGAGGTGGACGGAAATTTTAGCTATCATCATCAATGTTGAATGGTCTATTCTGCCTGACAGCACGATGCTGCGGTCTTTGTCGCCGTTATACAGTCTGCAGAAAAATAGTTCCATATTCTTAGCACTTTCTTTGAAACAATCATAGACTCGAAGAAGTCCAAATAGGGCATGCACTAAATAGATCGTCCTTACATGAACGTTAGGCCAACAACTTCGACCGCTGCCGGATGAAGCAACTCATACATGTCCTTCCTTTGCTCACTATTTGAGTATATCAACCAACTGTCTTCCGAAAGCATTTTGATCCCTCAATGACCATTGCCCAGTCGTGGTGGGAGAGTACGTCTTGACATATATAGCTTAGCTTTAGCAGTTGCCTATCACAACACTGTTTAAATTTTTAGCGAACCAATGCTTGTTAAATATCGGTCAAAATTCTAAATTTGCAGAATAGCTTCAGAAGTGACACTTTTTTTTCACTTGTCCTTTTTCGTGCGACTTTTCAGAACTCTGTAGCAGTCACCCTGGCTGTGGATGTTAGGTGAATTGGAATAAATCACGTTTATTGGCGGAACTTTGAAACGTCGATGACAGTTGTGGGAAGGATTTCATTGACAAAGATCATCGACTTCAAATTTACCGACTCCAGCTGTCTCTCAGTCCTTCGTCGTCGTTTATAGCAATAGTTTCTGAAATGGAATTACACATAATCTTAAATTTAATGACAACACTCACTTTAAAGTATTAAACAGAGAGAAGAAGTGAACGCAAAGCTGCATCACCATCACCATCACTATCACCACACAGCATTTCTTAGAAATGCAACAGGACATGAAAACAGCGGAGACATTTCAAGACAAACATGCTCTCCTCGTGGCGCAGCATATCGCCGAGCGAAGGAAAAGCGAATCAAACAAAGCCATTACTTCCACAGTTACATTGACCTATCCCAGTGCACTATCGCCAGCCATTAAGCCAAAGTTATATGGACCACGTCCCGACCGAGAGGGTGCTCGTGCTCGTCTCAACTCCTACTTCTACAACACGCAAGTACCTACCTATGGATGTGGGATGTCTTCGTGAATGGATATTCGCTGCGGGTGTCTATGGTGTTGTGGTGCAAGAGCGCATTATCAAATATAGGTATACACAACCTCAGGAGTCGACATGTGAATGCAACTCGCATGCATATGTATGCAGTTCTCAACAGCCCAACACCGCACAAACATTTGTATGCATGTCGAGTATATGGCACTCGATGTCCTTATAGAAATATAGACGTATCAGCGGCTATATACATCGGATTCGCATATTTCAATGGCGTTCTCGTTTATTATTTTCCGATATTAATCCATCTGAATGGCAAAGCTGAAAGCCATTCCATTTTATTATCCTGACCACAATTAGTACGCAACTATAGTCCAGGGTCCTTTTTAGAGTCAGAGTCGTATATTTTCCTGGCAATTTGAGAGGATCAAAGAAAATTATTTATCCAGCCGTAGCTCGTTTTACTTCCTTTTTTTCATTCAGCTCAATTCAGTTGGGGCGAGAAACAGGATTTATGTGTAGGCGCTAGGCGGGTGGATACTCGTACGTACGGAACAACTGGATATTAGGTTGTCCATTGGGTATTGCTGTAGCTGCAACCAATGACTTGCAGATTAATTTTGCACTCAACAAAAATAAGGCGGGGGGAGGAAAAATGTTGAAAGCTTTGTTATAGAAACGAAGAGGCGGTATGTGTACTGGAACTTAATTGAGGCAGGCAGCGATAGGGACATTTACTAATCGGAAAATTCAATGCCGTAATTGCTGTCGTAAGTCTCGGCAAGGACAATTAGAAAAAAAAAAAAAACAAATATAATTGGAATTCCGTAATTAAAAGGAGATGTCATTCGAGTGATAGTCCTTTGGGTTTAGCTGGCATGACGAGGAGAGTGGGATTACGAAGAATTTACGCATTTACATCGACGGCATATTTGGTACGCAAGTAGGATTGGCCATTTGTGCCATGGTCCGATTAGTACTCTCGCAAATGTTTAATAAAACGGACTGTAGATTTATTCGAAGAGAAGGATAAACTATGCCTGGTAGATAGGTCATTGCAACCTGCTTATCAAAGAGTGGGGTTGAATACTTAATATAGTAAGAGGGCAAAAAAATTAAGGTCTAAGATCCTTTTTCAATTCACAATAAGGTTGCATTGACCAACACAGAGCTGGAGTACCACTCTACCGAAACTTAATCGCATTTTGTATACAAGTTTTTTTTTAATGCATTTTCTAGGCGTTTTTTGACATGTTTTTGGGTCTGGTTTTTGTTGTCATTTTGTTCCCGTTTTTAAACTGTTTTCGATGTTATTTTGAACACATTTTTATCAATTTTTTGACATTTTTGACGCGTTTAAAGATGCGTTTTTGGGCGCATTTCTCAGTGTGTTTTCGGACACGTTTTTCAGCGGACAGCTATTCTGACGACGCGATTTTTTATGTGTTTTTTACATATTTTTAGTCTGATTTTTAGATGAATTTTTACCTATTTTCCGAAAAGAATTGTGCACAGTTTTGAGGGCATTTTTCTGCCCAATTTCAGTAGCAATTTTTGGACGCCTTTTAGAAGCATTTTTCATGTTTTTCGGCGAATTTTTGGATGCTTATTTTTAACCACTTTTTTGGTAGTTTCGGATGCGTTTTAAGAAGCGTTTTAGGGCACATTTTTCAGTGCATTTCTTCATGTGTTTCAAGAGGGCCTTCTCTTTGTTTCTGACACATTTTTCGGCCCGCGATTCTACTCGTTCTTAGAAAAGCTTGTGGATTCAATTTTAATGCGTTTTGAGCCTTCTTTCTGAACCCGATTTTTAATTCAATCTAATGTTAGTATCAATATTTAGTTGCCTTTAAGAAACTTTTTTTTGTATTTTTTGACGAATTTTCGGCTGCTTATTAGGCGCATTTAAGGCACAATTCTTACCATTTTTTTTTTGCCTGTAGTTTTATTAGTTTTGGACGCGTTTTAGTAGCGTTTTCCGTCACATTTCTCAGTGCGTTTTTTGACACGTTTCTAGATGCATTTTTGGTAGTTTTTAACTCTTTTTTGAATGTGTTGTTGAATTTGTTTGCCTATTTCTTGACCGCCTTTTGATACCTATGCATTTTTTGACAGTTATTTTGGTTCGTTGTTCCACCCATTTTTCAATACGTTTGCGTAACATTTTTACACGCATTTTTTGTCATTTTTGACGCAATTTTTTTTTGGGTCTGTTTTTCTACCCTAATTCGGACTCGTCTTTTGAATGATTTTTTATGACTTTTTTGACGCGCTTGTCGAATTTTAGGGCGCATTTTTTGCGTATTTCAAACTCTAAGTTCAGATCCAGCTGATGTAGCAGCTTGTCCTTCTACTAACATAAAGCGATCAGAGTAACTTTATCTGACGGAATAGATTACTTTTACATATTTGGACATATGACTCCATCGGCCCTCCCTGCAACATCTCTGTGTCCCCTTTAAAAGCTTCTCCCCAACGAATCTTACGTGCAACCTCAGAAAGCCTTAGAAAGCATTATAATTTGTACAATTGTGCATTCTTTGTTATTCCGAACTGAAATCATTGCTAACATATAGAGCAGTTCATACCGCCCCCACTGCGGATTTTTGTAGGTGCAGGTTCCTATTTCTTGGCTCTCCGAAATTCGTTCTTAGGGTGACAACAGCAATCCCATATAATCATACGCATACCTAATTGAGTAACAATTCGAAGGTTCTCTCCATTATCCTTGATCTTGTTGTAAGCTTATAAGAACCAAACCATTTGTCACCGAATCGCCTATCGTCATATCTCGAGAGCAACAATTCGGGTGAACCTCCACAACCGAGCACGAGTGCAGCTACACAAGATAAAGCAACAGTTCCGACTTACACGTCATAGGTACTGTGCCATACTTCGTGCAGGCTATCCGGCATTGTAATCCCAAGGAAATCCCAAAAGTAATTGCTTGCGCTCTGATTATCCATTTCTATTTGTCAACATATCCCCTGCTTCGATTGTTTGCTGCGTATATATATGTACGAGTCTAGATAGTTGGCGCAAGGGCAAACAACCAACAACAATCGGGATGACATAACGCAAGCGAAAGAGATAGAAAACTGCATTGAATAAAAATGGGAATTCCGACATAAATCATTTGGACAAATCTTGGCCATTTGTCAGTATGTTTTCAGATTTACCCCTGAGATTTATCATCATCCGTTCGGCATACACAATGGCGCAATTCTGTGTTGCCAGCTATTAGTTTTTTTTTTTTGTTTGTTTTCTTTTTTATTCCACTCTTTTTTCGGACGACTTTCCCATACTCTCATGAATGCCACAACGGAAAAAAAACAAATAGGACATGTCCAATGATCCGTGTATTGTTTGTTGTCGTTGTCGCTCCACGAGTGTCCATCTGCTGATATCCATTTAGGATGTAGTGTACAAACAAACACATACCTTTGTCTATCCGTAAAGGTAATATGAACATGAACACGCTGACTGTCTACAAACTGTAGAACAGGAGAGCTGGCTGCTGGTCTGTTATACCTAGTCCTTTCTGAAAGGAGAAATCCGCAAAAAGCGCAACACAACAAACGATGACGATGGCAAATATAACGGCGTTTTACAGCTGCTACTTGATTTCCATATTCGAGTCATCTAGGGAGGTGATAATTGCCGAGTACACACAACTGATGGGAGATAGTGGCGGGTGGGCGGCACGTGAAAGGGCACAGCACCACCGAATTTGAATGTGCTCATGGGGTTTCATAAAAGAGTCATCAGGACTCAGGTTTGCTGCCACCATACCAAACGCCAGACAGTCGGATGCGTATACTGTATAACTGTTTATATGGGAGGGCTAGGGAAAGGTTTTGGCATGATTCGCGGTCGCCAAATTTCAGTTGCCCGCAATTAAAGTAGCTTGTCCGGTGCCCGGGTTTGTTGCACACCGAAAAAGGACACTTGCGGCAACAAAATAACTATTATCCCACTGCTCGTCGTTGCGATATTTGCAGAGTGTGCATGATTATCAATCTGAACTCACAAAAGACTCAATTGGAATAGGTCATCGGTCAGTGAATGTTAGATTTGTCTTGAATGTTTGCTGGAAACTGCCGTTTCTTGCGAGGCGAAGACATAGACGAAAGTTCGAGGGCGAGGTTTGTAAGGTGTCCAGTTTCTAGCAATTAAATACCAAATCCCAACCAATAAGCTTCCTCAAAGACAGTTCGGTTGACTCTCAAATGTTGTCAGGCTTTCGTGAAAGGTGGTGCAGTGGAATAAAAGCCTCAAAAAACTCGTTCACTTTTAGACCCCTGAGTCTCAACCAACAAGTCAGCTCGGTGCCAAGACTTCAAAGGATGGTAGTAGGGCTCAGGACGGCAGAACCTTCAACTGTTCGAAACTTACGGAGTGACGAGATCAGTCTAGCTGTAAAAATGCTGACTGAGATTGCAAACTCGGGAAAGACTTCACTATGGATAGGGAGTATCTAATTTGAGTATAAAAAATTGCTCGCCATGCCCTTCCAACACTGACATTATTAATTTACCCATATTCTCTAAGTGTGCCTTTGTAGACAGCCACCATACCTAACCTTACCTAACCTATACCCAAGTAGAGAACGGACTTTTGAGAAATTTTGCCCTTTATAGCTAATCTTGGCACGTCACCTTGTCTAAAACCTTTTTCGAGTTTAAAGTTATTTGTTGCACGTCAACCTGACTCAAACCTTTTGCGACATAAAAGGGTTGGGTGTTGATATTTTTTGCCGACTTTGACGGAGCAGTGAGATGTCTCCCATCGGATGGCATTAAGTAAATCAGCTCTATGTCGGTACAGATTTCAAATTTTGTTTCTAAGATCCGTCGGAGTGTGGGGATTGTATCTGTCGTTTGGGCCGGCAGTGGTAGGACGAATCCTGCATCGTTGGACTCACATGCATTTATGTATATACATAACGCCGTTCAGGTTTCGAGCTGGTAAGGTTCACGGATCATTTATGTTGAACGGATAGTTACCATACTGAGTGACAGAAGCGCCCTTTTTTTAAATCCTCAGCAGCGACTCTGAATCTTCCACCGTATGGTAGAACTTTCCAATATCGCACTGGAATTGACCGCGCTTTTTATATTCCTTGGGAGAAGTCGATGTTGCACCCTAAGACTTGAGGGGAAATTTAATAGATAAGCCTTGAATGCATGTGCCAGCACTACTCATCAAACCATTCCCCAAACCGCTGTGGTCATATGTTGCAAAAGCCAGTGTATAAATTTGGCTGCCCTTCTGTTGACACATTGACAGTGCTCAGCTCCTTATCGCTTAATGTTGGCGAAGTTGCTAGCTGAAAGGTTAAGGTTAAGGGCCGAAAAAAGTTCTTACGATCTCTTTTACGATGGTCAAATCATTTTACCGCATCCTTTGGGTATAAGGTGCCGTGATTGTGCTACACCAAGCCTGTTGATTGGAAAGTTCGGGCACCCAAGATCCTAGACACTGCCAGTATTTCGTCATAAATTTTAAATGTTTTGATGCTCATGCCAGTTAGAAGTATCATTTTTGCCAACTGAATGAATCATTACGTCGGACGGAAACCTCTTGTCCTGCCACCAGTGATCCCCGATTGAGGGAAAAGGCGTCAATTTTGACTTTTGTACTTAAAATTTATTATTTTTTATACGAAAAAAAATGCAAACTTGTTTTTTTTACGAGTTTAGGGCAAAACTAACACTTTCGCTAATAAAAAAAAAGGAAAATCTGTCTTCACAGCCTGCCACTCGTAGATACTAGCAATTTACGCGCATCCTGCAAATATTCGGTGTATAACCAGGCAAACTCATGCTTCTTGTCCAGCTTCAGAGTGCGGTGAGCCAGGCCCCAAAATCATTCATGTAATTTTAATTTACCCCACGGTCGTTCCCACTCACCCGCTACACTGGATTCAAAGTTCTGTTAAGTACCTATTAACAAAACTATGCACCTCGAATCCAGTATCATCACCTCGCCAAATGGACTCACGAAATTGCCTCTAATTGTGGTGAAATTACATTTTCTACTCGCCGGCCCCCAACACCAATCGCCATTAGCATCTCAAAATTAAATTCTTCCTTACTGCGTCTGTTTAGGTGGTGCGGAGCTCCCCCAAAGCATTTGCGCCTCCATTTCCGTTTAATATATACTCGTAGGTACTTCTTCTCGAATGCCACCTTGGGCATTTGGCCCCCCACAAACTCATTACGTATTTATACCCGTCGACCGATGCCTATTAAAATGAGAAATGTGTGCACAAAGGATCTCCTCCCGTGGCCGACAACAACACTAGACCGTTCGGTAGTACATCACCGGTGTTACACAAAATATTATTGAGATCGGAAATGAAGAACAGAAAGGAATAAAATGCAAAATTAATTATCCGTGCGGAGCAATTATCAAATGTTTACGGGAACAAACCCCTTTCTGTGCGAATGCACAGTTAATGGCTGTGTGAGGCAGTGTGAGGGTGGGGTTGGGGGTGGACATGGGGTGTGTGTGTAAATTACGGGCATGTTCAAGCGGCATGATTAAGGACGACACAACACACAAACACGAAACATTTCTGCCGGCTCACTTTCTCGCTTGTTTGGTATCTCAGGGATAAATAATGTTGCGACTGGATCGCTTTGGAGAACGCCCGCAGGAAGGCCATACCAGCCATTTGCCCACTCTATAGAGCTCGTAAATTCTCAAACGCAACTACACTCTACACCGCACTAAGCAACAGCACATTTCGTGTTTTAATTGGAAACTTACTTGGTGGCGCATACACACAAGCGGCCCCAAATTGTTGCCATCAACCACCACCTCCAGCACCATCGGCAGTCGCACCGCAAGGATCAACATCTAGAGAGAGACCGTCTGCACTGCTCGCAGGCAATCCGAAATGAACGGAAAACGGACGCGCGCAGCGAACGGAAAGCCAGAAGGATTTATTCGCTGGGTTTGTTTCGGTTCGCCGCTTTCTCGAGTGTCTTGTGAAACATCAAGCCACTAATTGTTTTGATTAACGAACGATGGAACGACGACGGCGAACAGAGAAAATCTTGCGGTGCTCCTCAAAGAGGACGGATAACGTTTGGTGAGGTTGGCGCGTGGTTGTTCAATGTATACAGCCTTCGGACGGGCGTGTGTTCGGTGTTGTGTCTTGTGTTGTCGTCAGTGGAAACACTTACTTTTTGTGCATGCGACGACGACGCGATTCGATTCAAATCAGTTTCCTGATGACACTTGGCCTGGGAAATTAAATTTTGTTTCGGCTCGGCAAAGCGAAAGGCTTTGGCTGAATACCTCGTTAGAAATAAGACGGTTTGGCTCCAAGCTAAAGCCTTGCTGTTAATTGAGTAGTAAATATTTATGGGGTATGGGGTTGCTCTCTCAGCAAGTACGGGTTTCTGTATACACATACCAACGGGACTATGGCCGACGGATATTGTCGCATTGCATCAAACAAGGTTTATCCGGACGCATCTGCTGCTAATTTATTGATACGGGGGGGGGGGGGGGGTTCATGTTTCTGTTACCGACTGGCGTAAAAACTGTTGGACAGATTTCGTTGGATGTTTTTTTTTCCAATAGTCTGAGAGCTGTGAGAAAGTCCGTCACAAAATTCTAGTCTATCTCCGGAAAACCAACTCCTAGTTGAGCGAAAAAACCCCATTACGCCGAAGCATTTTGTTTCGCTAAATAGTACAAAATTTTGTTGATAAGCGCAGTCTCTTTAATTACAGAAGTTGCCTTTTTGCATCATAAATTCATCCCGAATATTATTTCAAGCTGTCAGAATGCATTCCACATCGTTTGAGACATCTTTTAGAAATTGCATAAGACCACGCCACCCGCGAGAAATGAAATAAAAACTAGCACACTCCGCTTACAAAGGCTCACAGAAACGACACTCATCTTGTTGGTGTGTTGCAATGCGGGCAACTTGAACGCGAATCTGTTGCCGTCAACTTTCTTCTACGCGGCATATAGCGTACAACACCAGCCAAGAGAAAACAATCTGATTGCTCCTTCAGTGGAAAATTTATGTCATCCAAAAAGGAAAGTGGAGAGTCCTTCTCCTTTTATACGTGTGGCTAGAAACAGGAGCTCTCACTCACACACATACCGACCTAAGGCAAATAAAAGAATTGACAAATTGCCCTGACAAAAGCAATTGGCCACTAGAGCGCTGTAGAGGTACGAGTATATCTCCAGCAGGCTTCTCCAAAGGAAGCGGCATGGAAATGAAAATATAATGATAGATTTGGCCGCTTATACTCGTACATTTTTTTTTTTCTCACATCAATAAATCATACGCGACACGGAATGATGTGGATAAGGGCTGCCGTTTCATAATATCGTTAGGGAGTTTTATAGACCTTTTTGGAGAGTACTGGGGAGCACAAAATTTAAAAGAACAGAAATTAAGAAATTTATTTGCAGCTTAGCATTTTTCAATTGGGACGGGTCGATGTCGGTTTGGCAGACTCTGTCTAATCTGGTGTTAATTATTCAGTCACTGATGCCAAATCGAAAAAAAAAACCGTCTAAATAATAAAACTATAGTATCAAAGTCTTCGTCAGTGAAAGCGTTGCTCCCATTTTTCGGCAAACGCATCGGCCCTTCAAATTCATCTCTCCAACGTTTGGTGGTGAAATTCGAGATAACCGGTTTAAAAATTTGACCACTCGAAATCGTGCCACCGTGAGAAGCCTTGGTTGGCAGTTTGTTTTATACCATGTCGACATCGAATCGCCCTTATTGGCGAAACCTTTAGTGGCAGAAGAATGTAAAAAAATCGGGTACGAAAAAAAGTTTTATGGAACATCCTGAAAATCAATTTACTATAGGCAGACAGGGGAAGTGAAAATAGTTAAATCCAAACTTACAAATAGGAGCCAATTAGTCTTTGGGAGTACCGCAGTACGGCAGAGGAAAAAGGAGTAGATCGGCAGCACTGATGTGGATGTCCTATGCAGCGGAATGGGATGTAGAAAAATATTGCAAGCTAATGTGGATTTTACTTTGATCGCTTTATTTGAATTAAAAACATTGAGATAGCTGAGCCGAGTCTAATGGATAAAACAGGTGGTTTGGACTTCGCTGCAATACTCAGTGTTTTATTGCGGGCGGTGGTTATTAAATATATGTTTCTGTTACATCAGTAGAAGCCCGTCAAAGATGGGCATGCAAATTTAAGGCCTACATGACATTTAAGGCGAATACGATTACTTTCTGCAAAGGAAAGGCTATTTTGGCATCGTTCAGGCAAAATAAGTAGCATTAGGGTCCCAAATAAGAGGTCAATTCCGGCTGGGAACATAGCCCAGACGATGATAAGTCGCTAACGGACTTGGACCTTTGAAATGGTTCTAGTCAACGAAGAGCCTCAAAGTCAACTTTAGGCTTTACCTACTATAGTACATTTGTTTTGCGTTAAATTGTGATTTTATTGATAAATAAAAAAAATATTTTAAAACAATCTCTACAATAGTTTGAAAATTTTGGAATTTGTACTTGCTTTTGTGTCTTCAAACAACATACACAGTAAACTGCTTCACTGTTGCCCAAAAAGGCATCAATTTGAATGGCATGAAGCTCCCCGCAAACAAGGCCAGTGAGGAAATGCAGCTTCGGAATACATTGACGCATATTTTGCTGAGCTGTTTCTGAAATTAAGCACTTTGTGTCAAGAAAATCTAAGTCAAACCGAAAGGCGCAATATTTTTTCCAAATGGGAACCTAAAACGCTTGAACAACAGATGTTACAGGCGCTTGCCAACAGGTGTTACTTCAATTATTGTTCTAAGTTACAGATTTTTTGCAATGGGTCAGTCTCAAGAACTAAAAGTCACAATTTACAGGCAGTTTTAAAAAAAAATTTAAAAAAATTAATTCTATACCTAGACAAATCACAAGATTACGACTCAAGATTTGTAGGTTGCGAATAAAACCTTTGTAACAAGCTCTACACAGTGTGACCGTTGTAAAATTTGGCAGAGCCTTCGACAAATTTCCGCTTTTTGACACTTTTTTTTGTTGTAGAAGGAGCTTTAAAAATATTTCAAACGCTGTTATTTCCAAATAAAAACCTTTAAAATGTAACGCAGTTGCCTACCACAAGACTATTAAAATTTTTAGCGGACCAATGCTTGTTAAATATCGTTGAAAAATTAAAAACTTAGAGATTAGCTTCAGAAATTACACTTATTTTTTCTCATTTGTCCTTTTTCTTGTGACTTTTCAGAATCTGCAGCTGTCGCCATATGGCTCTATGGTCTGGTTGTGGACAAATCGGTATAACCGATAAAACTTGAATGAGCTTTGGAAAAATTCGCGAAACTTGTAAATTTTCTGTAGCACAAAAGCCCTTGTAGACCTTTGATGCGTCTGTCTTCTGCAATACTCGCGAGACCATGTGCAGCGGAAGGCTAATCATAAAGCTTTTCACAATCTTTGTTTCGATTTACAAAAGCGTTCTCAATTCGCCGAACTCTCTGAGTGCTAAAAATACGCAAAATTCTAATGCGAAATATAAAAGCCATCGCTTCGTACGGTCTTTAATGCTTCGTAAAAGTCTGGCATCCAGAGTGTTTCCCATCGAACATGTTTTGGCCGCAATTCACTTACAATTCAGACCGTCAACTCCACCACACAATGTAATTGGGAAAAAATTTGGAACAACCCGCCGCCGCGGTGACCGATTTGTAATTATTTAACCGGACATATTCATAAATCATTAACAAATGCAATAAATGCCGTTTTTCACCAAAAAAAATGTAATCGGTATATGCGAATATATGCGGTCTGGTGTTCGGCTTCCGTTGCCCCAAAGGCAACATTAACCTGCTTGGTTAAATTGTCATATCTCGAGCCGGTCTGCCGACCGCGACCCCCGAAAATGTGATAAAAATCCAACAAATTATTATTTATGCGGATAAATCCGCACCATACACACACGCGCACCACTCATATATATGCCGCATACATTCGCGACCACAAATTGTTCAACTGCCCAGTGTCCACTCGCGTATGCATCAGTCCCCGCAGACATAATTTGCACACAGAGCCACCAGCTCTCATTCACAGTGACAGTCATTTCCAAAAGCCTCACATAAAAGGCACGATAATTATTTCACCGCTATTATCTGCGGATTTTCCTTCTTTTTTTTTTTGTTCTATAGTCATCCTCGAAGGCCCGCATTCGAGATACGCAGCTCCATTTCCGGCCTTCTGTGAAATGTCGAACCGTACAGAAGCTGGCTTTGTGTGCCTACTGTGCATAGATTTTGCATGGGGTGGCGGTGAAGGCTTGAAAGCTCCTCCAAAAACCTATTCATTTCATTAATTGAATAAATTTCGGGTCTGCTGCTGCTGAGCTGATTCATAAAACGGGTGACGTCAGTATGAAGTGGATTAACGCTGACGCTGACCGATATCTGAACGAGAGCACTCTGCAGCCATAACCGAGTCAGGAAATGAGGGCGAGCTACTGATGGTTGGACTCGTCAACGGCAATGACAACAACAACACCTCTTTGCCATGCGGCAGAGCAGGGGTACTAACGTCCCATTTTGCACTAATGTGGGGTACACTGGTTTCAGTTATGGTAAGGTCAGGATACAGACTCCTGTCAGTGGCGTAAATTTGCTGCGCCACCTGTAAACGTACATCCGCATAGCTGTAAGTGAGATGACCGGTGCATGTTCCGATGAAACCATAGGTAAATGAGAGCGTGAGTGTTGCCGCCTGCCATGTTGCCTCAAAACTACCCCTTGCATGTGCAGTGCATGTGACTGATTTGATGGGATTCTGTAAAAACAGCTGGTTCTATATATGACGTTCGCCGCAGTCAGGACATATTGCATACAGCCGATATTGATTTGCGAGCAGCATTTAAAGATAAACACTTTATTGACACTTGACGTCAATGGCCACATGTCTATATAGTGGATCGTGATCAGAGAGCATTGTTAAATAATTAATTCGATTCGATATTAGTTGGTCACTCAAGCGGACAATTAAAAAGGAGGGCTCTGGCCAAATTTGTACAGGCCACTTGCATTCAACCCTGGATGATGGATATGTACGAGTGTGGTCCTATATGTATATATTGTTGAAATTCAAGTACTATTCCAACAACTGTCCTGGTCCTGATTCGAGGATTCATCAGTTGAAACCGCTAGCCGCTAGTTCTGCAGATGGAGGTTTTGTATTAATATTTAACTTGCCGCTAATGCAAGGTCCTGATAATAAATTTTTGTATCATCGGACCGCGCAAATATCTCTTTTCTAATGTTCAAAAGTTGGATTCCGAAATCAAAGACAAATCCAATTAAAATGTCCTGCTGGTGGGCTATCAATCACTGAATTGACAAAACAAGTGCAGCTGCATTATTATGTTATGTTTATTACAGGAGTGTGCTGATTTCGGTGTTTCGGTGTGGGGCCTGTCTGAGGTGAATCTGTAACAAATAAATTCTTCCGTTAGTGTAACCGGACTTTTATAAACAACTAAAATAAAAACAAACTATCCGAGTGTCTTAATGAACATTGGGACAATCTATAAAAAAAAAGAACCCTCATTTTGCGAAGACAAACGAAGTTCAAACGCAACTTGTACACGCAATAAGTGAATTGACACTGAAACATCCTGACCTCATAATGCGCCCACCCCATAAACTGGCAGGCAGTCAGTTTATGAACGTCACTGACTATACCCACATGTTCATCCATCTGATTCGGCAGAGTCTCACTTTATGACTCTCCATGTGAAGTACGCTCACTTAATTTAACTGGGTACTTAAAGAGGTGAGATACAAAATTCCCGTCTTAGCCACAACACTTAGCTGGTTGGCTTTATGTAACCAATAAATCGTGTAGAGCCCACAACAGGTAGATTTTATGAGGAGCAAACATCCTTATAACGTGGTCCTATGGAAGGCCTACTTCCGGCAGAAATTTGAGGTAACCGTGTCTAACTTTGGGTCGGGTGCTCCTTGTTCACCATGCATAGCTATTCTGTCGAAGGAATACGAGCTTTACTTTGTCAGTTTGGGGGCGAGCAGATAAAAACCAACCCCAACTGGGAGTTGATTGAAAAAAAGGGATGAACGAGAGAGTGAATATTTTAAGGAGCCGACTCAGGGTAGATATTATTAATTCATACGGTGTTGTTCCTTTTTTAATGCGCACTCATATCGTCTTCTGTGCGTGGGTGAACGTAGGTATGTGCTCCCATGAGTAAGAGAATAAATTACCCAGGACACGGTGCTTTGCTGATTTTTGGCCTAATCAGGGATGTTATATGGGAAAGCTGTGATCGTTCGGAAACGATTCATGTAGGAGATCTTATTATTCTCGGAAAATATGTTGGCAATGAAATATGTCCTGGTCAAAAACGCTCTCAAATAGTAGGCGTGGCGGTGGACAACACAACCTTAAGCCTCCTCGAAGTGTTGGTAAGCGTTTCAGCAAAAGTTTCATCGAAATCTCTCGAGTAGTTTGCGCCTCAACTGCGGACAAACATTAAGTTTGAGTACTTGATTTGCTTATCAATCAGAAATCTGTGTGGTGTGTGGAAACTGGCGCTCTATGAATTTTTGATAGCGACCGAGCTGAGAGTGTGAATCGCAAAGTCCCAAGTTTGTTGCGAGTTTTTCTAGCACTCTGTCTGAATTTTGGCGACCGACAGCTCTTAAGTATATGGCCCGCTTATTTGTAGCTCCGAAACAATGTCGCCTTAAAAACTCCAATGGGGGGAATTTACACTCAATTTGTGCTCGTTCATCGTCTGCATAATTTTAGGTGTGTAAGGCAGCCCTCATTCGCTCCAACGCTCAATAGATTTCATGGATAAGAAGACGTTCCAACTGTCAGCAGTTGGGAGCATCTTCTCCGAATGATTTCATTAACATCGTCCCTTGGTTGTAAACTTTGTGACCGGCAATTTGCATAACAATCCAACTAAATTGCAAAACATAAATATGAACATTACACAGTTGATTATAAGCCATGTACACGCAGCCCTACCGGCACCCGCCCCCAGCTACCACCGACAAAACATATTGATTGGTGGTGTTTAGTTTTTGTAATTTAATTAAATACAACTTTTGTACCTTGCATCCTTTTAGTATCCTTGATGACAATCTATGTTTTCTCAAAATTTATGATGATTACACCGTAGGGACTGCGCCCGTTCGACCAGCCAGCGTCGAGGTGGGGACAACAAACGACAACCCTTTGGGTTGCGCAAGCTTCTTCATCGCATTTCTAATCAAAGTGTGTCCCCAAATGCCCGGTGTAACCAGGCTATATACACATAGACGCACAGCTTGACTTGGCACCTTGTCTAGTTCGTTCCAAGATTCAAATGCCCAACTTAATTTGAATATAAATAAAGATGAAAGTGGGCGAACCGGCGCTTGACATGCCTTTATTCCGAAACAATTGTTCGGAATTTATCATTTCTTGCCGGAAAGTTTACGGTCCCGTCCAAGGGTTGTGTTGCTCGAAAAGCGGGACAAATTACTATGTAAAATTCAAGGAATTAGCCGAATACAATAGTGGCATCATCAGTTTTGTCCTGCAACTTGAGAGATATATAAACTGGGAAGTGAGAAGTAATCCCAATCTCGTAATTGCCACTGTGGGACGATGAGCCCCACGCACCCGAGCCAATGTGCCGGCATCGTTTTCGTTTTCAATATTCATTTTGAAGTTTAAATGCGATTAAAAGTGGGTTTTTTTTTTTTTTTTGTTGAACGTAATCCCAATTACGCAATAGCCAAGTGAGTGCCTTTGTCTGGATGGATGTCTGGGGCGGCATTAACGAATGAAAATTTAATGACCACTTACATCGACTGTATCGGCGGAGAGTGGTCGAAAAATTTAAATTCCCGATTTAAAAGTATCGAAGTGTTTACCAACCGCCTGTGTCAGTGGGTGGGTGATTTTCATCCTTGGACGTGCTGTATTTCAACTACGCAAAAAAAAATGTACGTATACTGTATACAGGACTACTTTATAGCGTGGTGCGAAAGACTGTAGGTAGTAAGCAGGACTAGGATGTCCTGAGTGTGCACAAGTGAAGCCCACGAGCCTTGGGTCTATCAAAATGCAGAATCGGTAAACAGATGGTGGGTATTCCGAATTTTTAGGGTTTGTACTTTAAACTGCGAATATTTATCCAGCAGCATTGCCAGCTTTTATACGAGGCTATGGAGCCAAATTTGAAAAATCTTGAAGCCAAAAATTGCCTCAAATACGAAAAACCAAAATGCACATATTTTAATATTCTTCCTGGCACTGTCCAGTGTCCATACGGAACCAAGAGTTTGATGCCGATGGTTGTGGCCTATAGCGCATCTCTCTCTCAATGAATATGAGTCGGTTTCCATTTGTGGTAATACTTTCCGATTCTACTATCAAAGATGCCCTACTTTCCTACTCAGGCGATAAAATTACCGAAGACAATTTTAGCATCGTACCAAGCCACGCTCATATTAACTCTTAAAAAGAGTACGCCGAGTTTAAGTCTGGAGGTTGTTTTTAAGTGCTTGAATCTCAACTTCGATACTTTACCTCAACTCAAATTAATCAATTAAGACCACCAGTTAAAGGAATAGAGCTTCCAAAAGCCTTGTTTTTATTATTTCACGCGAGACGTTTTGCAAACAAAAATCCCTCGAAGTATTTCGGTTAAAGCTTCAAGCTGCCAGTGTTCTGGTTCGATGTTGAATTCATTCCAAGTTTAGTTTCCATAGTTTAGTTTCCATAGTATTTCGCCGACAGTAAGACTTGGAATCGTCGGAACAATAGTTGAACACACTTGTCACTGAGTCACTGTACAGCTACAGAGTAGCTGCATAATATTCGAGATTATCCATTTGAGCATTTGCAACAGTTTGACGGCGTTGAAGCTTAATAAAATAATAAAACTTTTCTTGTTGGCAGTTAACTCTTTACATATCGCGCTGTTGTAGGTCCGCTCCGTGATGTAGATATCCAAAGCATTTGGTCTTGCTCTCATTGATGGACTTTTCGAAGCCGCAGGCTGTTAGCCCAAAGGTGGATAGTCACTAATATAACTCTGGTCTTTCCCTAGATCGCTACAATTTGCATCGGGCTTGAAGGCATTTTGATTTTATAGCCTGGGTATCCTAGCCTTGTTTTAACTTCGGATCAAGTACATAAATGGAAATGGATGAAGTTGTCCTTGGTCGTTTTAGTTCAGTGTGAGCGCAGATCCCCATCGGACTGTTGCCAGCTTCTATGCGCACACTTAAGCAATTTCCCAATGACTTCCAATTTTCTAGAACTCATAAAAAAAAATTCGGGCATTGATAAATATTTTCTTAGCTCGAATTTATTTTTTTACGAGTCTCTTGCACTGTTCCCCATCCCCATTTCTGCACCACAAACTGTTTTAAACCACACTCACACGCGGCTACTGGCTACTACCTACTAATAAAATAAATAGCCTTGTGCACGTGCAAATGGACTCTGTTTCGAAGCTACGTCCAAGTTTTTTTTTTCTTTTCTTTCTTTTTTTTAAGAGCTAACCAGCTAAAAGGAAAAAAAGGACGAACTAAAGAAAAACATCCAACAACAACACACCCACCGCTCATGGGGTGCTTCAACAATCATATAAATAAAATCGACAATTTATGACGAAAACGAACAACGTAAACCAGACAAAATGGAAGCATATAGAAGCGAACCCAAACCCAAGCGCGCAAAGTATAAGATATTCGCAAGGAAAAAGCTCAGGTGGCACTGAGAGCAGTGAATACTTTTTTTGATGGCCCATGGAGGCGGTATTAGGCTTTTAGAGAGACCTGCCTAATGCATATACGGATCGAGTGAGTCTTTTTAACTCTCATTCATTTTTCATGCGGCCGCCGTAAAATTGTAATTTCATTACCATTACACATTTGACTGGATTTGAGGGTTGGGTTGGTTTTTGGTTACTTTATACCTATGTGCCAGGGCAGGTAAAAGTTAAGGGAAACCCTGTCGATAGACGAAATCACATTGTGTGGGGTTTTTGGGGGAGGCGATGCCAAGCAGGTTTATAGTAGTACAACGATTGACTGTTACAAGTATAGTCCTTGAGTGGGCTATAAGAAAAGATGATTTGAAAATGGGTGTCAATAAGTCTTCAGGCGCCATCTTGTGCGGTTTCTGTTTATATGACTTCCTCAATATTGTCGCGACTACTTCTTAACCTTTTTTTTCTCGTTCGACCACCTGCTTTTCTATCTAAGGTTAACGAGTTCCACTGCTTTTCAAAAAAATGTGTCTCCGATCCACTGACATTTTCGTCACCGAATGGTATCTAATGTCTTTCGCGACCTTTTCCAATGCCAATTCAAACATATAATAAAATTAACTGCATGTTTGTAGGCGCAGTGGCTTAGTGGCTGGTGTGTTGGACTACTAAGCGAGTGGTTCCAGGTTCAATTCCCGGACAGATTCCACCTTAAGGCTTATTCCACTGCGCCACCTCTCGCGAACGTCGGACAAACATCCTAGTGTATAACTGTCATGGAAGAGCTTCTCAATTGGCCATTTGGACTCTTGACATATAATTGTAGACTCGCCCCAAAAATAAAACCTCGAACAAAACAAATGGTTGCGAGAAGTTAGTTCTATGGTCGCTACGGACCTGTTGCGCCAAGGCCAAATATATTTTTTTAACTGTCTGTTTGTATGGGAAAACAACTCAACCAATCCGAGTGGGATTGATGGAGCAACACTTACTTTTGATGTCATCGCAATCGGACAGGACATTCCCAAGATATAGGAATTTTAATCCGTGCAATTCCTAGGCACGAGCAAGCCGAGCTTATACAGCTAATTTAAAACATTTTCCATTTTTAACACACTTTAAGTATTGTCAACATAAGTTCAGGTCACATCCAATCACTTTCAGAAGACTCCGCTGGTTAGCTTTTGTCGAGTGCTTTGAAGAAAATTCCAGGCTTTCAATATGGTAGTCGTTTGGCTTCACGACTCTGTAGCTGACGCTCAAGGAATCTGAAAATCATACATTGGTTTTATTGCTGACCAGACCACTGCTTGACGAAGTGGGTCAAAAGTGGTTCAGTTTTGCGGATACAAGGGGACATCTGCCCTCAAATAATTCACATGTAAGTCGTAGCATTAATAATTTAAAAATAAATAAATAAACAGGGCGTTCTGCCAGTCTTGTGCTCAGGACCGACCGACGAACTTCAAAGTCAAAAAGAAGTCAGTCCAAAGCCTCAAACTAAAAAGCCAAACGAGAATTAACACATGATGAGCGCCGACTTGCGCACCCTTCGCTGAAGCAGCCGAGATTTAGCCTAGGATTCTGCAAAGGCTATTGCGATCGGGGATCCACATAGTCGCAACTCTCAGGGAACCTTGTACTAGGCCGGCTAGTACCTTCGAGAGGAGGTTCTAACTACCCCAATCACAATTCCGATGATTTTTTTGAATCGTCTAACTGCAAGTCATCTTTTCACCGACTCAAATGTGCGGCTTGCTCCGAAAAGACTGGAACACCAAAGCTCATCCTTTGAAGTGAAAATTGGAAAAAAAATAAATACCCGGCCCATTTTTCACATGTCAAAGCGCATGCTTTCGCTTTGTTGTAACCAAATGCCCACCAACTGGTTACAACATTTTCGACAAACACTTAGATGATATACTCGAGATTAAGTGATGAAAGTTGTAAAACAAATCCAATCTCTGAATAAATCTATTATTAAAGGACGACACTATTTTATGGGCCTTTTCCGGCGAAGCGCTTCCGCGCATTTTAACGAGCCAATAAATGCGTTATCACTTTATATAAATTAAAATTGCAACATCTTAGTTTTACTGCAGCCTAATCCACTTAAGACCGTTAAAATGCCATCCGAAGGCACTGAAGCAGCAGATTATCGTTTGCAAACTCCAAAGTAATGAAATAATTTTCGCCTTTCGAAGTCCTTTCATCGGCAAACACAATGCCGCGATAACGCCAAGCCATTCACAAATTACTCAAACATGTATAACTAGCCGTAGCATGGTGCTAATGAAGTATATCAGCCGAACAAGGACACCAGAGCTCAACAAATGTGCACAGCCTGATGCTCAACACAGCAGCCGCAACTATATACCTCGTCTTGTTATACTTTGGCATATCCTAAGGGGTCATAAAATCAGAAACAGGCGGATGCTGCTCCTTACTACAGGATACTCCATCAATAACTAACAATTGTCTCAATAAAAGCGTATATATATAAATCGTGCAACGACTGAGTGAGTATCGCTCGGGGATTTAACGAATGAGTGCAGGGAGGAAGGACGATAAAAAAGCTAAAAAAATACGAAAATTCCTCCATCATAGTGCCACTATATATGTCCTCCTAACTGCCGTCAATTGCAGCTGAAGTTGTGGACCGCGTAGTCGGATTGTTCCAGTTTATGTGCTTCTTCACCGAGCACCGAGCAGAAAGATAAAGAGTGTGAGAGAGCGAAAAGACTTAAAAGTCATGTAGATATTGACCTGAATAAAGGATAAAAATGTTTTAGCATAAAGCAAGCTTAAGAGACGAGTGAGGACATCAAATAAAGGCAATTCTCCCTTTCTTTACGTATTTCTTCCCATTGTCCCCGTCTGTATTCAACGATGGACCATCAACGTGAACTAATCCTTGTGATGGTCCCTGTCCCTGTCCCTGGTGTGGGGTGAATGGAACAATGACAAAAACACCCGAACGGAATTATCCTTGTGTGTAATGCAGCCATAGCGACATGTAGCTACGGTACAACCACTACACACAGCTACATAAGCGCACATTAACGGCATAGTTGGGACATGTTGGCCATCCCGTAGCCCGGACTATCTGCTGCCCATTCAGTTTTTGTTTTTATGTACACCTACCTATGCCGTTTTTGCCCGAGTACACTTCTGCACAGCCCGGAAAAGTACAAAACACATAAGTGCACATATGTGCGGGGGGAAATTTATTATTTTCCCCGAGGCACAAGTCAAGTGCTTTTCCGGTTGCATTCCTGTTTGCGCGATAGTCAGGATGTGAGGAGAGCTGCCCGTGCGGGAGTAAGCGCGATGCACAAAAACAACATAAAAAAGAGGTTCCTTTCTACCGAAAAAAAAAACATTAACAAAGAACCTACCCTAATGGTGGTATGAAGAAATGAAAAATTCCCACTGCTCCTGTTAGGCACTCTCTATGTTTCACCATCTATTTTGTTGCAGCCTCACACCGCGCGCCGCTGTGCAGTTGCACGCAAGGCCAATTCGTCTCCTTTTCTTTTGTAACCAGAGCAAGTGCATTAAGGATGTAACAGGAGCAGATTTTCCGACAGTTCGTAGATTGTTTTCAAGTGTGAAGGATTTTCGTGAATGAGATTTCAGGTGTGAATGCACAGATTGGGATATCCTTATCCGCTTCATTGGATGAATATTGTTTGTCTCAAGGTAAATGTCGAAAATTGTTCTGGTCTGTCAGAGGCGTCTGGGAGCTGTATCTGTGTCGGGTTTTTTAGGGTTTGTGGGCTGCTTGGTCATGCGGGCCGAGGCTGACGGTGTGAAACGTCTGGATTTTCCTTTGGAGTTGGCCATGTCGGAACGGGAGAGTGGATTTATAATTCATACGTTGTGGTTGAATGCAATTCGTTGCTACACAGTCCATGGGGTTGAGTTTTGTTGTGGTTGGGTGGCTCAAAACATAATTTGGCGAATTACGGACGAGCAGGTATCTACCTCTGTGCTGGAGTAAATCAATAAATCTTCTCATGTTTTGTATTTTTTGGATAACTTGTGTAGGTCAGAAAAGGTGCAAATGGACGGGATTATCTGTTTAATTTATAACTAAAAGGCAACAAAAAAAACAAGAGAAGGGGTTGACAAATACGTCTGCAGGTCACTTTGAGGGCCGGCGGTTTAGCTGAAAAGTCACGGTGCCGCAGACCATATCACGTATAGGTTGGTGACTTGCAAAAAAGGTAACTGTTATATTTTGGATTTTGCTTTAACATCTTTTGCATTTGCTAGTCGGCGTATCCCATCTAAAGGTCAGTGGAATGCGAGCGAAGATAGTTCAAAGCCTTTGTCTGTCTGCAGTCTGGTTCACGTAGATTTCTCTATTTATTTAACTTTTACTGCTGGTTTAAAATAATAAAAAGGCTGCTAAACAAGTGGTTGGCTAGAGTGCCGCTACTTCCTCACCTGCATCGAAAAAGCCGTCGTGCACTTACCCTTATCACTTGCACGGAATATCCGTTTGCTTAAGTGGACCCTTAATATTTTTATGTCTCATGCCAATGAGTGCAGACCATTATAGTAAGAACAGCTTCCTAGCAGCCAAAGATAATGGATTGCAGAGATATATAACTTTTCAGTGGAAAGGCGGCTGCCTACAAGCTCTTTTTCCGAAAAATTCATGAATATGTAAAGTATTTTACTATTTTCATATTTTAACCGAAACCTCAACAAAAACTAAATCAATACAAAACATAAAACATTTAAACAGCGCGATGCCCATAAAAGCAAAAGGAATGGTGGTCGGCCATTAGCAATATGCTTTTTTTCAAGTCACACATATTCACAGTCAGGGATTAAAACTACAAAAACAACAACGTAAGCAAATGTGATTTGGGAGGATAGACGCACAAAAAATATCCATCTCTTTTAGCAGCCTTGTGGGACTTAAATTTGGTTGAGTGGTTGGATGGTTTTATAACGACCATTCTACATGACAGTAGAACGTGAACAGTCCGCAGAAGAGATCTTTCAAAGTCCACTGTGGAGAGTGTGACCAATTTAACATATTTCCTGCTAAATTTAGCAGTACATATTATTTTATTTTTAGCCTCCTTTTTTCAAATCATGCCAGCAGTTTTTTGTTTGCATGATTTCATGCTGTAGCGGGGAAAATTAGCAGGATATTGGTTTAGCCAAATTATGAATTAAAATAATAAAATAAAATCAAAGCAGACACCTGAGTGTGAACAAGCCATTAAAATTCTCATTTGAAAAAACAGAGACTAAAGTTATTTGAATTGAAATAAGAGAAGACAGTTGATTTTTAAGCAGTGATTGGTAAAGTTCTAAGTAGTAATTATTGGTTGTGAAGATAAATAAGCGTAAAGTAATACAGTAAATAAAGTGAAAAAATTTTGGTTCCCATGGAATTTACTTATTCTCATTTATAACCTCTTAACACATAGGTACCCAGCCCCTTGGTCACATCGGGTGCGCTCATTCCTTTCGTCATAACCCTGCAACCATATATAGTTCACCGCCATTTATATTCAGTGCAAGCCTGCAAGCCATTTCACATGCTATCGCCAACGTGTATCTATATCTACTGAATGGCTATAATGAGCACAACGCGGCCATAATCTTGTTAACTTTCAATATCGCCGTCTTTTCCAAAACACCATGTGAGCCACCTACCATTAACTACATTCGCATGGACATTTGCAAAGAATCTCCATACGACGGCTGGCTAAAGCGGCTTAATCAGCTCAAGCAATAATAATTAAAATCTCCTTGCGCAACATTAACCCCACGTCCGCACTCATAAATGTTGCATGAGGAAACAACTTGTTCCGAGAGCGCGTCGTCTACTGCACGCGCGGTTCTTGTTTTCTCGAAAAACCCCTCGTCAAATGCAAAACGCGCCGACCACCCCCCCTTGATAAAATCAAAAATAATTGCACCGCGCGATAATGGGAATTAAACACACTGTAACACACCCTCGTCGTCCTTGTGCTGCTCATATCCGGGCTCATTAAAATAAATTTTCCACGTTAAAAATTGAGGTGAACTGAGAAGAAAAAAAGTCCTTGTGCCTTATTTCCAGCATAATCAACGTCGCATAAACGTTTTTCGTGATGTTTTTTCTCAACACACACAAATTGCTATAATCGCACCCTTAACGCCTAAATGGCAGAGCCTAAACCAACATTATAGTGGTACAGGTTACAGGTATACCATGTACCCAAAGAAGAACGAAGGGTTATGATTGCCATCGTAAAATTATTAAATAAATTTCATTAAACAAAAGTAATAACGCTCAGCGCAGAAAAAAAACAAACACACACACACACAGAAAAGCGGGACAACAACGGGACTCGGTTGGCGCCAAAGCGTTTAAATATATCCTTGTGTGGATGGAAAAGACTTGGTAATCGTTAAATCCTTTTGTTGCCGTTTTAAATTGGCCGCGTTTATGCGCTTTATCCCCCGACGTAACGTAACCTTGGCGAGTGGCGCGCATTAAAAAGGTGTGACTTGTGACATTTACTTACTGCAAGGAGAGTTGCTCTACTCCATATCCAGCGAGCCGATTTAAAACGCAGCCTTTTATGACAAATCGTCGTCAATGGTATATAATCGTTTGGGGCAGGGCTCCTACTCGGCTGGCTGTGGGGTTGTCGTTCTTTTGATGCCTGCAGTGTGTTCTTGTGAAATTAGCGCAATGATTTTATTGTGCGTTAAAATTTTATTATTTTTATGGGGCCGTAGCGCCCGGAGACAAGTTGTGGCGTAGGAAACGCGCTCCAAATGGCTACAGCGATAAATGTGATGGGTGTTCGAGTTTATCGTACTTGTGCAGATAGGGCTGGCGGATCATTGCAGCCAGAGGGTGGCAGTTTACACAGTGGAACGATCTAGATGATAGAATCGCAAAATGAGCTGACATTGAAATGATGGCGTTTGTCGGATGTCGAATGTGTACAGAGGTTTGGACTTTTCAAGATATGTACATCAAAGTTTTACTGAAGGAAAATCCTGGCTTAACTGTTGCAATGAAAGCGCTTCGTCTGAATTTTGTCTGCTATGGGAGGGGTTTTTTCGTTCAAATGAAGTCACAACACATGTGCTCTCCTGAAGAGGTTTCGAGTAGATTCTTGGGGCTTAAAGACACGGTAATAGCCCTCGCTTTTCTCAGGACTGTCTCAAGACGGACAAGGTTCGAAAGGATAGTCCTTTGTTGGGATTTTCAAAGGATGAAGCTGTCGTATACTTTCCATTCGTCGGAACTGTCGGAAGTAAAGCTACATAGTTGAATCTGGGGATTGTTGAAGGTGGAAGTAGTCTTCGCTTGGTACTTCTGCAATTTTTCATGCGGGCTTAATATTTTTCATAACTGGATCTCTAGTTAAGGAAGGCGCCGAAACCGTAAGATCGGACTATCGCCTCTCGGGACTGTTGCGGACTACGTCGGTGGCTTCTTAGGACTATTCACTTCGGCAGCTTTGGTCGGGAATATCTGCCAAATTGTCCTACGAGGCCTATTGTGCCAAAAGGGCCTGGAACTTAATTAGGCTAGCCGGAGACTCTACTTTTCTATTGTAGCTAAAAAAAAAATTTAGCAGAGGATTTCCCCTATTCGTCTGGACTTAAAATTTTCCTGAAGAAGAGCTTATGGGCAATCTTCCGTATCCTTAATATACTCAGCTGTTTAGGCTTCCTCAAACATAGACGGTAGTCAGGTAGTTGACTGATTTGTTGCGATGCCTTTGATTCAGTTCCACGCAATGCGACTTCACATCATCGGAGAATTTTTCCGAAAGTTTCTCTTGTGGCTAAAGTAGCTCCGGTGCAAAATTTATTAGGTTTCCGTTAGTCGATGTTAGAGGTATCTTCCATAGGATCTACACTCCTGATGTGAAGACATTCCTACAGTGCTTCAGTGGTCTTGTATAATTGGCGGACGTGAGGGCCATTCCCCTCAGAAAGGTCGTCCCTAAAACTTGAGTCGTTCAATGTATATACCCACTATAAGTTGGTGATCTTGCGCCATTCCGGTATCGTCTGCTCCTCGGTTTCGCATATCGAAGGGACAACTTATACCAGACTCTCATCCCTGCTTATACTCGTACTTGGAATACGACATTAACTGAATAAAAATGTTTCCAAACTTGCAACCGGATCGTATTACTTTAAAAAAAATAATACTGGCAACGGGAATCTGCCGCACCAAAGGGCATACAAGAGCACAAACAAAACAACCACAACCACAACCCCTTTGGTAACATAATGACGGCTTATGGACGAGGTGCGAACATAAAAGTATAACTCCTCGTCGCTCCTCGACAATGGTATATTGTGCATTTAATGGAGGGAAATAAAATATACACCAAGATGTTTCAATTTTACGGGGAAAGTCGACTCGCAAGAACGAAACAGTGCAGACGCAGATTTTTCCCTACCCCAGTTCGCGCATGCAATTATTTTATTTCTTTCTCACTAAGTGTGTATCTTTTTATACTCGTTTCCTGAGACCGTCGTCTGTCTTCGAATGGGTTGGCAACAGGATTTATATCTTTCTTCCTCGAAAAAGCTAAAAGATGCGCTTCATTGTAAAGGCACGCTGGCTTCGTTGGGTTCGGTTTGTGTGTGCCCCTTCTGGCCAAAGACAGCACATAATGCTTTTGTTACTGCACCGAATGCAATATTGCAGGAGGTAGCATGCCATCCGCTGTTGTTTGTCTTCTGTAAAAATGTATCTTTTACCATTTTAACGAAGTTCAAAGGAAACATTCCCGAACTGAATTGAATGATTTTTTTTCTTTTTTGTAACGTACCTAAGATGCCGTATACAAATGCAATTGTGTTGGTGGCGTGCGTGGGACAGGACAATTCCTTTTCAGCTTTTACTCCGCACTCATTGAATCATTGCCAGGGTAAATGTGGGTGCGCACTGTAGGTTTATTTATTTTTTTATTTTTTTATTTTTTTTTTATTGGGCGAAGGAATGTGCGGACGTATTAAAACTCATTTCAGGGACTCACCTAAGGGAATGCATTTAGTTGAATAGTTTTTACTTAAAGTATTTTTTACGAGGTGAAATTATTAATGTAGCACTAGACCCAAAGGTTTTAGTTGGAGAAAATTAAGAGGCAAGTTGTTGGTGTGGTACTAAATATGTGAAAAAGGTGAGATTTGTTATAATTTCTTGCTTTGTTATCCTGAAAGTGCAGAGGGAATTTCTGACCCCAACCACATTTTGCAAAGAGCTTTGTTTGGGCAATGTACGTCAAGTCAATATTCCAAATTTTACAACTCTATCTCGTTTGAGTGCCAAAAAAAACGTTTGCATACGTTTATTTTTTGTTATGGGATGTGCCAAGCCCCTTTGCAAATTTTACTTAATTGTAATAAAAATAAGGCGCTCTGGGACAACTGTTAGAAATTAATTGAAATGTCATCTCGCCTGAACAAAATGTTCCCACCAGAAAACCGATTTCCAACGTTTACTCGCCAAAGCAACCTTTGAAAAGAAGTGCCCTCGTATGGTTATTGTCAATTGCACTGATGGCATGCCATGTGCATGATGCGCATTTCGAAAAATAGTCTTGTTAAGTTCCCTTAACTGTCAAGAGAACAGGCATTGGTCAGAGACAAGTCTTCTCTGCGCTTTCAGCTCCTTTTTGTCAAATTGATGTCCTTTCTACTTTTGTATTGTTTTGAATGGATTAGGACCAAGCTATATAAGCCCGGTATAAGCCGCGCTTTATAGAGAATGAGGACCTGCGTCGGGCTCTAAATAGGTAACTCATCTATTCGGACGCTGATCTTGTGGTAGTTGATAAGTGGTTTTGCGATGATATTCCAAAATTGACAGTGACTCCAAGAAGGTGCCTGGAGTCTACTATTTTAATATTTGCTGCAGTCGATTCATTTTTCATTCTAAAATCCAAAGGTCCTCGTAATATATCCCAGTAATTGAAACAAATACAGACCAATAACCCTTATGAATCCGACTTAAAACCTGGGAGGAAAATAACTCTCTCTGTGGTTTCAAACCTGGATTAAAAGAAAAAAAACATTCGACGGTACAAATTTGGACAAAGTTTTTCAGAGACTAAATTTGGCAAACGAAATAAAAAGCCGTAGAACTTTGATTATGTCGAGAGAATTGCATTCGTCTAAGTTTATCAACCGAGTTACTTAGAGTTCTAGTAAACCCAACACCGTTCGATGTACTAAATATGAAACTCTCCTTTGATTTTGCAATTTTTTTAGCATGTACATCGGCTTATGGATGCTACAAGTGAGAAGTGAACACCAATATGAGTCTAGGAACAATCACGTTCCAGAACACTTCATAAGAGCAACTCCACTTTGAGTACAAAATATTTAGCTGTTCTCGGATCAACAATCCAATATGATGCGAAATTTTGTGGTACTCTTCGAATGGAGAATTTCAAGAGTTATGAAAACTATTTCTCCAAATCCAAATAAGTTCAAAACTTCCGCAACTTTGATTGCATTGCTAGATTGTTGTTAAACATATATATCTCTTTTGATAACATACGCACTTTCAGTTTCAGTATAGCCTCTAAGATTCCTTCGCTTAGACCAAGGTAAGTTTTCCAAGTATCTCCTAATTATCCATCGTAATTTTTGTTCTTTATTTCGTACCTTGTTTTGCCAAGCTTTGGTGATATACTGACTTGGGCGGCTCATTACAGTTCTATTTGTGGTTAACCACAGCCTTAACTAGAAAGTCTGTCCAGATTGCACAGGCCTTAGGTTAAAGTCTTTTTCTTCTCTCGCATGCCACCCTAAACCCTCTGATTTAGAATCAAATACTTGGCCGGAGCATTGATGTCCATTCGCTCTTCACGTCATTGCCATCTCAGAATGCCTAGTGCTTGAAGTTTTCTAACGGTGGACCTTTTTTTAAGCTCTTTCTTGTGCAGCTCGTCATCGAATGGTCGCCTCCGAAACCGGTCGACATAAACGGGACGAAAGAATTTACAAAAATTTTGTTTTCTCGAAACGGTGTTGGATAGCTCTAAACGCTTTTGCAAGAGTCCATGCTTCAGGACATCAGGAATGAAACTTTTAAGGTCTTTTATGGAGTCTCATTGGTTATTCTGAACAGGGCCTTAGGTATAAAACAAAGATTCCAATGCAACAACCTTCGTCTATAGTTGTTCTTCGATTCACTTCTGATGAATGCGATGTAGTTTTCGGTGTAATAGCAAGTCCGAGGTGGTCGACAGAAGAAAGAGTCCCCAACTGTTGCGTGTACCCAGTGCCGAATTAAGCCAGCGCGGGGCCCGTAGCATCTGTTACTCTTGCAACGTGCCAAATCCGCCACTATATATACCCCCTTCCCGACAGCATGTACTTCACTCCACCATCATCCTGCAAACGCACCAGTGAGTTTCTACCATGATAAAAGTACTTGAACACACCCTTAAAGGATCGAAACCTTTGTGAGTCCTGACTCCTGGGAGTGGGACAAATTGGTTATAGTCTTCAGTACTAGTATTCCCAAGTTTGTACTTTTCCCAGGTTTACTGCAGCCAGACTTTAAATTGCGGCCATGCCCATTCAGATTTTTGGCGCCATAAAACTTAAAAAAAAAAAACACCCTCCGCCCGTCATTCACACTTTATTACAATACCGCCATCACAGCATTACTGCGGTTCGACCAAACGGTTCCTATTTTATTACTGCTTCAAGGACATTCTATATCATATCAGTACGAGCAGTAACATCTACATTCCCAAATATAAATGTCCAAAAGCAATCTTCATCGGAGAAAGAATCACATCTTCAATTATTGGACCGTTTGGCCGTCCCCGTCAATTTGTCCAAAGAAAGAAAGTTCTTCAACACCACTGCGATAACTCCATAAAATTATTAATTTTTACGACGTCTCATTTCGTCGACTCATAAAATTCACATTGCCAAGCCAATTTGGCACTGTCATCCTAAGCTCAAAGACACTCGCGCGCGCACAAGTCAAAAATGCTCGACAAACTTTGATGAGCACCCTCCTACACCTATACCAGCAAAAGAACGACACAATAAAAGAAAACGACTTAAGTGTTGTGCTAAAGACACAACTATACAGACAACTGTCACACAGCAAAGCAAACTTTCCGTAACGGAAACGAAAGTCATTAAAAGTTTAAACAGTCCTGCAGACCAGCGCAACGTTGATTCAGCGACACTCTTCACAGTGTAGTTCTTTAATTCTTTGACGATTTGACAGCCGTAACAAATTGTTATTATTTTTCGTTTGGTTTGTGTTTTATTTTTATTTTAAGGAGTTTTATTGCTTTTTAGCTTGGTGGTGTCGAACGGGGCACTTTTATATTAATTGGACGACAAACCCTTCAAAGTAAATGGAAAAGGCAAGAAGCGTGTACATTAACTCGCGCAGTTCATTGTCATCTGTCACTACTTCTTCTTTCACTAATTGCTGGCGCGGGTTTGGACGGGGTGAGTCTGTAATTGTTGATCAAGTAATTGCGGACATGTGTCGTGCTTTCTGTAAGAAACATTTCATATCCAGGGATGGAGTAAATATTTGATGTTCTCCGAAAATGATGTAAGACTTATCGTAGCCTTTTCCCGTACTGGTAGGTTTTCAATAATATTTAGTATGTAGCATTATCTGAGTATACAGTCTTCGGATAAGGAAATTGCATCGGGGATTAGAAGTGATGCACCAGTGATGCCAGTATGTGTATAGTTGTTCTGCACACTTTATTGACTAATATCCTTTTCGGGAAGTTTTCCTTGGAGGGGCTGAATTGATTGCTTTTGTAATATTTATGCATAATTGCAGCCGACTTAAGGAAACTTTCCCAATATGGGAAGAGATTATGTGCAGCAGTTTGTTATGGTGAGGAAGCGAGGACTCAGTCAATGAAGAGGAAACTTATCGCGAAGTCGTAGTGGAATATTGGTTCTATACACAAACTTGGCAGAACAGTGGGTGCCTACAAGTGCGACAACTTGTGGAGGAAAGTTTCATTAAATTGTGAAAATAATTTCTCAATTTTCTCCTAAGTAAATGCACCCTTGGTGATCGTCCATGTAGTCCTTATTTTGAGTTTTGTGCATCTATAGTCATATTTCACCGCTGACGGTCGCACTCTCCCTTCGGTGGCTTTAGGCTTTACGTTCTTTTGGATACTACTTTGAAGGCGTCAATTACCACTGATTTTAATAAAGTCTGTAGTAAATACACAGGATAGTATGGCACGCTAGTAAGGATACACACAAAAAAAAACCTATCGCTAGCGGATTGCCTTACCAACTACCCCGCTAACGATTTTTGCCGTTTCCTTAACTTTTAATTCTAAAAGGCTCCGTCCTCGAGGTCATAAAACTCCTCAATGATAATGTATTCCATATCTTTGGTAGGGGCATGTGCAGAAATTATGCCGAGCTTTGATGAGTCTCGCTGCCTTACTAATGGGGGCCCAATTATCCATGACAGTTAGGCACGTTGTGACTAAACCAGGAAGCTAGCAGGCGGGCCCTATCTTTGACAATTGGAGAGCAGGACGGACACGGGACACTCCATTAACAGAACCCACTTCGGGGATGTTGGCCCAAAAAATGTTTATTCATCGTCATCTACTTTTCAGCGTCGTAGCTAACTAAAAAATTTTTTACTCACCTCAGCTGTACACATGTCGGATTAGCTCAAGCAAGTTATCTGTCTTCTTGGCTGCCGACAGCACCGTTGTTTTAATTGTATGAGCTCTGCGGTCTAGTAAGAAGCTCATGCTAGACTTCTAAGACTCGTTTAACCTGTCAATTTAGGCCGATTATGATTGTCCTACTTCCTACATTAAGTTCGTAGCTGATTCAGCCAATACGTTTTTTTTAACTCTTACTCTAGTGTAGGAAGTGACTTAAGTCGGTTTAAAATGTAGTCTTGCAAGCCCCGCGTATGCAGTTGGTCTACTCATTTAATTTATGAATAGCCAAGTACCACGTTCAACCAGTATATCAACTTCTGCCAAAGAGATGTGCTTTGTTGGAGTTCCTACGTCAACTGCAACGAGTTGATGCACGCGTAAGTACCCTCGTCGACTAGACCAAGAATCGTCAGTTGAACAACACGTTGAACGTGCTGCTCGCTGGACAGCACACTTGAACGTACGCGACGGCTGTATCAGCGGGAGTAAACGACAACAACAGCAGTTACAGACAGTATAGCAAGCGAAATGAAATCGGTGCTCAACGCAATGCACAACTATTTCTAACGAGCAACTCGACGTTAGGGTTTGATGCGTTAATACGTTGATACATTGCGAACGTTGTTTAAGACTCATTAATAACCTCACTTTAGTTGAACATAGTTGAGGGACAATCTGTTACGTTGCGCACGTACTATGATTTGTAAATTATCGCTACACTTGTTGGGCCACGCAAGGAGCAACACCCTATAGCACACAGAGTTGAATGCGTTGAATTTAAAATTGATGCGTTGCGCCCGTCGTGTGCTACTGGCTTTATAGTCTTCCACTTTCTTCTACTCAACAACAACAGATGGATGAGACCATTTAAAAAAGCATATCGTGGGCATGAAGAAAAACACTCGATAATTAGATTAGTTTCAATGGTAGCACTGGCCATCACCAGCTTGATGTCAAGCCTATTGCTAAAATATCCACGTACCTAAAAATGTTGCAAATAAAAATGTTATTCTCTGAAGTCGTCAGTGGGCTTCAGTTAAGGGCGTCGGCCCTCACCCATGGAATGTGTTCCGGAATTTCCTGGCTGCCATCCCGTTGTCAGGC